>CM019830.1:102365762-104765762 GCA_009763385.1 Coix lacryma-jobi var. lacryma-jobi | reverse complement strand
TCCGATGTCACCTTCGACGAGACCATGGTTTGTCCTTCTCCTCGTTTTGAGCATGCAGGTGATCATGAGGTCGGCGAGCCTTTTTTCGATGATGAGGAAGAAGGTGCTCAAGGGATGGATGACCCAGCACCTCCTCCACCTGCTGTGCCGCAAAGAGCGGCTTCTACTACGACTCACGGCCCCGACCCTTCCTCTTCGACTACTTGGGGGCCGTGGGATACGCCACCTCGAGGGGTACCTTTTGTACCCGAGGAGGCACCAGCTGCTGTTGAGGTGGAGGCTACATCGGCTCGGGAGGCGCCACGACACATTCAGCGTCAACACCCACCTCAATAATGATCGGTAGCATCGGCGAACGTGTCCCTCGGTCAAGGTCACAACAAATCTCTCACTTTGCTCATTCTGCATTTGTTGCTGATTTTGAACCCCGAGATGTTGGACACGCTTTGACGGATCCCGATTGGGTCAATGCCATGCATGAGGAGCTTGAGAACTTTGAGAGAAATCGGGTTTGGGTTCTTGTTCCTCTTCCTCCTGAGTGTCACCCTATTAGGTCAAAATGGGTTTTCAAAAACAAACAAGGAGAAGATGGCCATGTTGTGAGAAACAAGGCCAGACTTGTAGCCCAGGGGTATAGTCAGAAGGAGGGGATAGACTATGAGGAGACTTTTGCTCCTGTAGCTCGTTTGGAGGCGATTAGGATACTCTTGGCTTTTGCTGCATCCAAAGGGTTTAAACTTTTTCAAATGGATGTCAAGAGTGCCTTCTTAAACGGCTACGTAGAAGAGGAGGTGTATGTAAAACAACCCCCCGGTTTCGAAAATCCCATGTTTCCAAACCTTGTTTTTAAACTTCACAAAGCCTTGTATGGTTTGAAACAAGCCCCTAGAGCCTGGTATGATAGGTTGAAAACCTTTTTGCTTGCTAAGGGCTTTAAAATGGGATGTGTGGATAAAACGCTCTTTCTCCTCAAGCAAGGCAGCGACACTCTCTTGGTCCAGATTTACGTGGATGATATCATTTTTGGTGGTTCTTCTCACGCTTTGGTTGCCAAGTTTGCAGATACTATGAGCAGGGAGTTTGAGATGAGCATGATGGGCGAGTTGACGTTTTTCCTCGGATTGCCAATCAAGCAATCTCGAGAGGGAACGTTTGTACACCAGGGTAAGTATACCAAGGATATCCTGAAGAAGTTTGATATGGGTGAGGCCAAGCCTCTTCCAACACCCATGTCGACCACGACGGCCCTGGATGCGGACAAGGATGGAGAAGCTGTGGACCAGAAGGAGTATCGGAGTATGATCGGGTCGCTGTTGTACCTGACGGCGACACGCCCGGACATCCAGTTCGCGGTGTGTCTTTGCGCGCGATTTCAGTCGTTGTCGCGCACCTCTCACCGTCAAGTGGTCAAGCGCATTATGAGGTACTTATGCTTCACACCTGAGTTTGGGATTTGGTATTCTGCTTCCTCCACCCTTTCCCTTTGCGGTTATTCCGATTCCGATTTTGCTGGTTGTCGCATTGAGCGCAAGTCCACTTCTGGGACTTGTCAGTTTATTGGTTCTTCTCTTGTATCATGGTCTTCTCGCAAGCAGTCTAGTGTCGCCCAGTCTACCACGGAGGCTGAGTATATTGCTGCGGCTAGCTGTTGTTCCCAGTTGCTTTGGATGATGGCCACTTTGCGTGATTTTGGTCTGAGCTTTTCTAGCGTTCCTTTGCTTTGTGACAGCATGAGTGCTATTAGCGTTGCTAAGAAACCCGTGCTGCACTCTAAGACCAAACACATTGATGTGCGCTTTCATTTTCTGCGAGACCACTATGAGAAGGGTGATAACGACCTTCGCCATGTCGATACTCATCATCAGTTGGCTGATATTTTCACCAAGCCTTTGGACCAATCAATTTTTGCCAGGTTGAGAGGTGAGCTTGGTGTGTGTTTCCCCTTTTAGATGGGGGAAACATTTTGACTTTTGTATCATAAACTGACTTTGTGTTTTTCTATTGGCATCTTTTCTGCATTCCATCTTGCATATTTACATTCAGAGCTTCATGTATATAATCTATAGAATGTGACTATGCTCTGTATAGTGCTTGCTCCGATGCTTTATGATGATGCTTGTAGCTTATGCTCTTTCTGATAACTAATAGATGTTGTGAGCTGAGCTATTTTATGAATGGTGATTTTGCTTAAAAAACATAAAAACTTGAAAATGTTCACCATTGAGATATGCAACTAGCATGTGTAGAATGTGTTGAATTCACTTGTGCTTTTCATATATGCTAGGTTGCTATGTCTCTAGTTCTGAGTCTTTCACTTGCTTGGTATGTTCATTTTCTGTTTTAAATTTGAGCCAAGTTAAGTGAATTAGAAAGATCGAGATGGGATTGCTTGTCAGCACATCACAGTTTCGAGACTGTTTCTCATTGCACTTTGAGTTAAACTTGAGCTGTGTAGTGCATGTCCAAAACTGTTGCTTTAAGCTTCTGATTGCTTCTGCATAGGCTTCGCACAGTTGAAAAGTTAGGCAATGACAAGTTTTCAACCTCTCGCAGTCACATGCTGAAATTTAAACTTGTGTACTTTAACCGCTGCAACTCCGATAAAATTTTGGATACACAAGTCTATGTTTCATTCTATAGCATGATGATTGAACCTTGCTAGGGGTAGTTCACCTTGTATACATGTTTAGCACTTGTTTGAATTCCTGTCTATACATGAATATTGCTATTTTTTGTGGTGAACATTCTTTTCTGAATGGCTAAAACTGCTCACTTTGCTCAAATGCTTATATTTCGTAATTAGTGATCAGTTTGAGCCTTTGCTAGCATTCTGTGCATACTCTGAGTCATCGGATCAACATTTTGACTAGCATCTTCATATTCTATCGACTATATTCCTGAAGGTGCTACCTTGCATTTTGACTCATATGCATTTGGAGGGAGAGTTATTCTGTCAAAGGGGAGCTATTTGATTAAGGGGGAGAAATGAGCTCTTTGGTGCATTTTTGCTTGATAGTGCATTTTCAACTAAGGGGGAGAAATTTATTTGACAAATCATGTGCTTTCTGAAGTTTAACTAAGGGGGAGAAAATATTTGCAAATCATGTGCTTTCCGAGTTGAACCAAGGAGATTTCCCGGTTGTGTGCACTAATTGAGGGGTAGTCTGCTAGTTGTGTTGAGCCTTTGCCTCTTTCTTGAGGGACTAGTAAACGTTTTTAGTTCTTCAATTGGTATCAAACTTTTTTGTTTTTGAGTTGGTAACATTTGGTATCGAGCTTCCTCGCTAGCGGTGTTTAGCCCGTTCTGCCTCTTCTTGAGGGCTAGCTCTGTTTTGCTTGAACTTCAGTTGATTCTTCAATTGGTATCAAGTTTTCTCGCAAGCGGTGTTGAGCCTGTTCTACCTCTTCTTGAGGGCTAGCTTTGCTTTGCTTGGTTGCGTCAAGCCGTTGCCCATGTCTTTGGGAACCAAGTTCCTTTGCTCTTTCCACTTGACCTTCTTTGGCTTTGCTATGCTTTTGGGTCATTTGGTTGAGTTCTCTCTCCTTCTTCTTCCTTCCTCTATTCTATTATGATTTGTGTTGGTAGTTGACAATGCACTCATCAAGGGGGAGATTGCGGATACATGGGTGTATGCCGAGTCTCTGAGTGATGAGTGATTGTCAACTGGGATATTGCGCATGTTCTTTGGATTGTGTTGTGCAGGTGTCGAGCACGGATACAGTGATCGAAGGCAAGGTGAAGGTCAAGTAGAGACGTGCCGTGCCGATGGACCGAGAGTGGCGAAGGGCGGACGTGAGGCTTGGACTGAGGGACCGGTGGCCTGAGGATCAGCTGTGGTGGCTGACAGCCTGGGACAACGACGAGCGAAGATTTGCGGGTGGACGGGGTGCACGGGCGGTGCATCCCTTCTACGGCTCGGTTTGGCGGTTGAGCCACAGAAAAACCACCGAGTGGACGGTTTCCAGGTTTGGGCCTCAAAACCTAGGCGCTGATGGTTTCCGAGTTTGGACCACAAAACTCGGGCTGAGGACGGTTTCCAGGTTTGGGCCTCAAAACCTGGGTGCTGCGGGTTTCTGAGTTTGGGCCACAAAACTCAGGCGATGGACGGTTGGTTTCCCGGTTTGGGCCTCACAACCGGGGGATGGCTGTGAAGGCTGGTTTCCCGGTTTGGGCCACAAAACCGGGGGCGACGTCCGGGAAAAGGACAAGCAGAGCGGTGGCGGCACGTGGCGGCAATCGGTGAGGTTGCGTCGAGGCAACACTACCAGTTGTGTGGGCATGGCCGTCGGATCACAACTATCTTCGAGTTGGTCCAGAATAACCCTAGGGTTTAGTTGGTTCGCTCTGTAATTAGTTAGGGGTAGAGTGGGAACTACAACTAGGATAAGTAGAGGGAGACACCCACCTCCCATCCTATCTCAGTCATTTGCTCTTTGCCTTCTAGGTTTTCCTGCTCTCCCAATCCCCTGCTGTAGCAACTGAGATCCGCAGAGATCCATACCTC
Organism: Coix lacryma-jobi var. lacryma-jobi; assembly: GCA_009763385.1. NCBI lineage: Eukaryota > Viridiplantae > Streptophyta > Magnoliopsida > Poales > Poaceae > Coix > Coix lacryma-jobi. The sequence goes on along the minus strand of CM019830.1, from coordinate 104,761,257 downwards.
TATGTACTGGAGATCTTGAGGAAGTGAGACCGTAATCTCACTATTGTAGCGTGTGGTAGCCACACGGTTGCAGATCGATGTGTTGATTCACGTTTTGTTCGTGTTCTTCGCGTTCTTTGTTTCTCCGTGATTTTCCCGTCACTCGATCTCCCTCTCTACTGCGTCTTTGCAAAATCCGTTTGAATCAACTTGTTCTTTATAGTGAGGAGATCATTTCCACCGAAGGAATTCATCTAACTCCTCACGAACAAGTAGATCGGGTTGATTTCGTTTTCGTAGCGCTTTTTTGGTTCATACTCCTTCCCTCTCGGATTCCCAGTGTTTTAGTTGATTTGAGCGGATGATTTCTTGGGGATAGTCTTCCAACTACCTCGTGATCATCTCCTCCAAGTTTGGGATCAAGGGATTTTGATTTGAATCGATTTTGGGAGGATTTGAGAGAAGGGCGACTGAAATCGCCCTCTCTAGTCGGTCGCGGACAGTCCGCCACCTGACCGGCGGATAGTCCGGCCGTCGGGATCGAGCCAGGTCAGTGGCTACGGGTCTCGGTCGCGTTACTGTTCCTTGACTAGCGGACAGTCCGCCGTTGGAACTCCCGGACAGTCCGGGAACGTCCAGGGGACTTTCAGCAGCATTGCTGTTTTTTGTTTTCTGCCGGCGGACAGTCCGCTAGTGAACAGTAACGCGTACAGTCCCGGACTGGGAGTCCGGACAATCTGGGAATCGGCTGTAGGCTGAGCTTTAGTGCGTTTGCTCTCCCGTCTTCTTTGCATGGTTTCCGGACCTCTCTGTTGGCCCTAGAGTTCACCGAGAAACCTCTCTACGTTTGGGACCCGGTTTCTAGAGTCAAACTTGCGCCGTTGCTTTTGACGTTTGTCTTGCTATCGCTTTGTGGTGCCTGTTGACGGTCCTTAAACACCTGTTTTACCATCAACATTTGACCCTAAAGTCCACCAAAAAGGCATGAAATGTAGTCAAATAGGTTTCAATCTAACTGAATTCCACATGTCCATAGAATTTTATTTGAATGCAGGATTTGAACCAAATTTGGACATATGGACCCACCAGAGGCCAAGCCCACTCAGCAGGGCCCAAATGGGCCTAAGGGGGGTGGCGCCCGCCTCCCTGCCACATCACCGATCCGTGTGACCTCCCCAAGGCCAAATCCTGGCCCTTGATCACTAGGTCAGTGGCATCAGACGGCTCAGGAAGGAGTGGCGGGGTGGATCAAGGCTGAATGTCGGTTGCTAGGACATGCAACCGACCTCCAAACCGCCTTGGACAACCACCTGGATGCCGTTGAAGCAGAGGCGGTTCATCCAACGGCCAGGGGACTGGCGGCCGCCAATAGGGGGTGGCGCCCGCCACCTGACCTAACCCTAGGTCGGTTGGCTGCCCACTATAAGAACCCCCCTCACTCATTTGGGCTATAAATACCCCCCTAGCGACACTACTTCATTCACACGAACACAACAACATATCCCAGAGCAACACACAAGCAAGAGAAGCAAGTGAGAGTTAGGTTAGAAGCTCAGAGAGCTTAGGCAAGTAGGTAGCTAGTGGAGCAAGGCATCTTCGCCCTCGCGGTAGCTCTGCTCAAGGGTTAGCTCAAGAGTAGAGGCGTGCGAGTGATCGGTTCTGGAGCTAGGAAGAGTCTTCCTTCATCTCCAGTTCAGGTTTTGCTCTTGTTACTCAATCAATTACTATATTCTAGTTCATCATTTCAAGTATTACTTTATTCTACTTATCAGTATTGAGTGGTATACTTGATTGATTGCTTGAGTGCCTAGCTATCCTACAGATCAATTCACTTAGCCATAGTAGTTAATCTCTAGTGAGCTTAGTGTTTGATCTTTGCCAATAGGTTGCTTAGTTAGTTTAGTGTTTATCTTATTAAGTCAAGTGTTTGCTCTGACGTCCGCAAGGGTGTCTCTATTCAAAGCTAGGGTAGAGATAGTTAGAATATAGTTAAGCGTGGTGCTTAGTTATAGACTTACCTTCAGATACGGCTGGACCCCCAGATAGCTGTGGTAGCAAGCAGGTGGTGACAGCCCTGTGCGCGTTGAATTCCACCACGTAGTTGGCCCAGTTTAACAGTAAGGCTCGTCGTGCTAGCGTTCAACCTAAGTAAGTGGTAAAGGCTAGTATGCCTCGATACTTGACAAGATAGGAATAAAACTTTACTCAACTTAGTTGCTTTATTGACTTTTGCCTGCCTTGCTTCGTAACTGTCTCGCTTCGTAGTTATCTTGCTTTGTAGTTATCTAGGAGTAGTTAGTAGTTAGTAGTTTGTTATCTTAGTTACCCTCTATCCACCTATCCATTCCACCTTACCTTAGCCATCCATTTCATCCTTACCTATCCACCCATACATTCTTTCTAGCCTCTCTTCTCCCCTTTTCCCTTTTCTCTTTTCTTCGACTCTCATCCCCTCCTTGACTCAACTCATACACCACCCTAGCCTTCCCTTGGGATCAAATAAATCGATACCTGGTACTCCCAAGCGAAGTGCTACTACGATAGTTCTGTGCGCTTGCAGAATCTCCTCTTGGTAGATTGCATTCTCGCTAGCTAGCTCCTACTAGTGTCGGGACTGACAACCCCGCTTGGCATTACTAGATAGCTACTTTAGTTACCCTATCCTAGGTGTAGCTAAGAACTACCAACAGTGCCTCGCTGTGATCCTAGGGATCATCCACCCTCTTCCAAGGGTCGGGGCATCACGGTTTCATTCATAGCTTTTGGGGTTGATTTGTGGGACAAAGGCCAAAGTTTCGAGAGAAATTTTTGAGCTCCCATTCACCCCCCCCCCCTCTGGTCGCCTAGCTATTGCATTCTTGGTCCTTCAGAGTTAGATGAATTCCTTCGGTACAAATGATCTCCTCACTATAAAGAACAAGTTGATTCAAGTGGAATTCGAAAAGACGCAGTATAGAGAGAGATCGAGTGAAGGGAAAATCGCGGAGAAACGAAGAACGCGAAGAACACGAACAAAACGCGAATCAACACATCGATCTGCAACCGTGTGGCTACCACACGCTACAACAGTGAGATTTCAGTCTCACTTCCTCAAAATCTCCAGTACACAGAGGTATGGTTCTCTGCGGATCTCAGTTGCCACAGCAGGGGATTGGGAGAGCAGGAAAACCTAGAAGGCAAAGAGAAAATGACTGAGATAGGATGGGAGGTGGGTGTCTCCGTTTACTTATCCTAATTCTAGTTCCCACTCTACCCCTAACTAATTACAGAGCGAACCAGCTAAACCCTAGGGTTATTCTGGACCAACTCGAGGATAGTTGTGATCCGACGGCCATGCCCGCACAACTGGTAGCGTTGCCTCGACGCAACCTCACCGATTGCCGCCACGTGCCACCACCACTCTGCTTGTCCTTTTCCCGGACTTCGCCCCCGGTTTTGTGGCCCAAACCGGGAAACCAGCCTTCACAGCCAACCCCTGGTTTTGAGGCCCAAACCGGGAAACCAACCGTCCATCGCCTGAGTTTTGTGGCCCAAACTCAGAAACCCGCAGCGCCCAGGTTTTGAGGCCCAAACCTGGAAACCGTCCTCAGCCCGAGTTTTGTGGTCCAAACTCGGAAACCATCAGCGCCCAATTTTTGAGGCCCAAACCTGGCAACCGTCCACTCGGTGGTTTTTCTATGGCTCAACCACCAAACTGAGCCGTAGATGGGATGCACCGCCCGTGCACCCCGTCCACCGACATGTGTCCCCGGGTCCACGACCCAAGCAACACTGTGCCCGCCAGTCTCCGCTCGTTGCTGTCCTAGGCTGTCAGCCACCACAGCTGATCCTCAAGCCACCGGTCCCTCAGTCCAAGCCTCACGTCCGCCCTTCGCCACTCTCGGTCCATCGGCACGGCACGTCTCTACTTGACCTTCACCTTGCCTTCGATCACTGTATCCGTGCTCGACACCTGCACAACACAAGCCAAAGAACATGCGCATTATCCCAGTTGACAATCACTCATCACTCAGAGACTCGGCATACACCCATGTATCCGCAACCACGATCACATATACGTAATTCTCTTGACACACAATATTTGGTCCAACTCATAGGTTAACACTTAACCTAAGAACGACCATGCATTTTATGATCCAATCATTTGAGTGGTTTAGTGATATCTCTCTCGCATGGAGAGGGGCAAATCCCATCTTGATCGTCTATGTCTCACATCATACTTCCTGACAAACCCGAAGACTATCTTTATAACTACTCTGTTATGAAGTAGCGTTTGATAGTCCCTAAGTAAGTCGATTCATATATTGAGTACATACCACAATCTTAGGTCTAAGGACATAGCATACATGATGTGTAAAGAGATAATAAGAAGAACATCTCATGTTGGTTCAGTCCAGCCCCATGTCATACATGTGCCCACATTATTAGTTTGACATCTCCATGTCTATGACTTGTGAAACATAGTCATCAACTAATACATGTGCTGATCTAATATTCATGTGTGTCCTCACATGAACTCCGATCAGGGACAACTATCAAATAACCATACAAGTAAAAGAGTTTCACAGACAATTCACATAATTGTCAATCAATACAAGTTGTCTTTAATGAATATTCAATGAACATATAATAAATCATGGATACAATAGAAATATCATCATCTCTATGATTACCTCTAGGGCATATTCCCAACAGTCTCCCACTTGCACTAGAGTTAATCTTTTAGATATCTAATACCCATAGACCTCACATGCGCCTCATGCTTAGGCTGTGGAAGAGCCTTTGTCAAGGGATCTGCTATATTCAAATCCGTATGTATTTTGCACATCTTAATTTCATCTCTTTTAATGAAGTATCGAATGAGGTGAAATTTCCACAGTACATGTTTGTTCTTCTGGTGATTCCTTGGCTCCTTAGCCTGCGCGATCGCCCCATTGCTATCACAATGTAGAGACAATGAGCGGGACGCACTTGGAAACACACCAAGATCAATGAGAAACCTCCTCATCCAAACACCTTCCTTTGCAGCTCCACTGGCTGCAATGTACTCGGCTTCTGCTATAGAATCGGACACGGTCTCCTGCTTGGAACTTTTCCAACCGACTACACCACCATTTATTGTAAACACAAAACCTGATTGAGATTGTGAATCATCTGTGTCAGTTTGGAAGCTAGCATCGGTGTAACCATTTACAACAAGCTCCTCCTCACCTCCATAGATTAGGAACACATCTTTAGTCCTTCTCAAGTACTTAAGCATGTTTTTAACAAGTGTCCAGTGACTCTCACCTAGATTAGCTTGATATCTGCTCGCAACACTTAGAGCATATGAGACATCCGGGCGTGTACATATCATGGAATACATGATGGAACCAATAGCTGAAGCATATGGAACCTTACTCATGCGCTCTCGCTCATCAAATGTCGAAGGACATTGTTTCTCGCTAAAGCGCATGCCATGTGACATAGGCAAGAACCCTTTCTTGGACTATTCCATGTTGAACCGTTTCAACACCTTGTCAATGTATGTTTCTTGGCTTAATCCTATTAGCCTCTTTGACCTATCTCTATAGATATTAATGCCCAGAATATATGTTGCTTCTCCTAAATCCTTCATAGAAAAACTATTATTCAGTGAAGTCTTTACACTTTGCAACATCGGAATGTCATTCCCAATCAACAGTATGTCATCTACATACAAGATTAGAAACACAACAGCACTCCCACTTTCCTTCTTGTAAACACAATGTTCTTCTTCACTTTGACGGAAGCAAAACCCTTTCACCACCTCATCAAAACGAATATTCCAACTCCGAGATGCTTGCTTTAACCCATAAATAGATTTCTTAAGCTTGCATATTTTTTTAGCATTGCTAGGATCAACAAAACCTTCGGGTTGTATCATATACATGTCCTCTTCCAAATTTCCATTTAGAAAGGTTGTTTTAACATCCATCTGCCATATCTCATAGTCATAATAGGCAGCAATTGCTAGAATGATCCGGATAGATTTAAGCATCGCTACCGGCGAGAAAGTCTCATCGTAGTCAACTCCTTGAACTTGTCGAAAACATTTTGCGACAAGTCGAGCTTTATAAACTTGGACGTTTCCATCCATATCCTTTTTCTTTTTATAGATCCATTTGCACTCTATGGGTCTATCCGGTGGGTTGTTGACGGTCCTTAATGTCAATATTATACCATCAACTAATGCATAGAATGATATTAAATAAACCATAAAGCATAGGTGTAGTGTTTGATTCTAACAAGTTCCACGAGTTGTGTTGGTCTCACTTGTTTTACAGGGTAATCAATATTTCACTATATAAAAGTATCTCAAGTGATGAAACAAAGCACACCATTGTGAAGAGCTCGTCGAGACGATCGAAATGGACATATGGTTTGCTATATTTGGAGTCCCGACGAGAGAGTCCTTGTTGGATACGACTTGGAAGCTTCTAGAACAACCTGGAGTGATCACCAAGCAACATAATCCAGGGGCTAAACTGACAGATTCCATAGTGTTGGTGAATTACTGTTTTCCAGGGAGTTTTCCAAAAGATGGAAAGAGATAGAGTCCTATTCCAACACGATGAATTGCCCAAATGGACGGAAAGTCGCATTAGAGAAATAAGGAAGGTTCTAGAAGACACCACGACGAAGGCGGGACCCGGCGGCTGACAAATGGGGCCGACCAGCCCCACCCCCAGGCCGGCCGGCCTGGGCCCACCTGGAAGCTGCTCCTCCTTCGCGTGACGCACTCCAACCGACCTCTTCGACGCATCTTGGCCCATTAAGGCCCATGTGCATATGGCGAAGGATTTAGTACCACATTGCTTGCTCAAGGTGGAGGGGAGGCCAGGAGCTCCTATATAATAAACCCCAGACCCCCCTGAGGCAAGAGATTATCTAGGAGTTGTAGAGGCGTCCCTCGAAGGACAATATCTCCTCTCTAGAGAATTAGGTTTAGATTTTCCAATGTAATAGATTAGCTCTAGTTGGGAGTTAGGAAGAGCGGAGCTACGCTTCGGTTCTGGAGGAGTCTTCAGAGTTTTGGTATGTCTTTGTATCTTTTCATAGTAAGACTTATGCTTTAATATATTTATCTTCTCTATTTACTTTATGCTTTATTATATGATTAGTATAGTTGTTATATCTTGGCATGGGATATTTGTTCGTATTGAGTGCTCTAGTTATCCTAGGTAGTTAGAGTAGTAATCGATAGATTAGACATGGTGTTTAGTCTATAGGTTACCTGAGGTTTTGCTCAATCCCACAAAATAGTTATGGTAGCCCTAGGGGTGACAGCTCTGTTAGGCCTTCGTAGTCCACCATGTTCGGATTGATGTTTCGTAGAGCTTTTGGCAGCCTTCTCCCAACTACCTTTTTCCCAGTCTTCTTCGAGAGTTGGAAAGCACCTACTGCTCCAAAGTGCCAATGTTTATGACGGCTATATCTTTTCATCTTTGTTACCTTAGAACCCAAGTAATAGAGAAGTACGTAGGAACCTTGATCTCTCACGTTGTCCTCCCACTATAGTTATCTATACATTTATCATTAAGTTCTCTTTCATGTACTTTCATTATCATATATTAATTACTCCTGCTTTAGTCTAATTAGTACTCTGAGTTAGTAGATGCATGATAGTGAGTTATCAGATTCTTAACCCTTGCTTCCCAGTGAAGGACCGAGAACTCTACCAGAAAGCAACCAGAGGGGGGTGAATGGGAGCCTAAAAATTTCTCTCGAAACTTTGGCCTTTGTCCAACAAATCAACCCCCAAAAGCTTCGACCGAAAACGTGATGCCCATGACCCTTGGAAGAGGGTGGATGATCCCTAGGATCACAGCGAGGCACCACCAAATGGGAGCACACCAAACGCCAAAAGCTCCGGCTCAAGTTCGACCCCAAAAACCTACCCTCGAGCGTAGATGGAAGGCTACGTCGAGAAATCTCCAAATACCTATGCTAACAAGTAGCAAAGATAACTAGAGAGGTTTCTTGGTTAACTCTAAGGCCAAACGAGAAGTCCGAAAATCAAACGGAAAAGTCGGGAGACCAAATGCACTGAAAAAGATAAGTCTGCGAAGTCCCGGACAGTCCGCGGGTATGGTCCCAGACTGTCCGCAGTACTGCCGGACTGTCCGCGAGGAAAGGGCGGACTGTCCGCTGGCAAAGTCCCCAAAACAGCATTGCTGCTAAACTCATTCTGCTCAGGCCCGAACTATCCGCGACCTAGTACTGCGGACTGTCCACCGTTCAAACAAAAACAACACAGCCGAAGAACACGGCCACTGACCTGGCTCGCCCCCGATGTGCGAACTGTCCGCGGGGTGAGTGTCGGACTGTCCGCGACCACCCAGTCAGGGTAATTTCGGTCGCCCTTCACCCAAATCTCCCCAAATCCTATCCAAATCAAAATCCCTTGTTCCCAAACTTGGAGAGGATGATCACGAGGTAGTTGGAAGACTATCCCCAAGAAATCATCTGCTCAAATCAACTCAATCAACGGGAAATCCAAGTGGAAGGTGTATGAACTGAAAAAGCGTTATGAAACTTGAATCAACCCGATCTACTTGTTCGTGAGGAGTTAGATGAATTTCTTCAGTGGAAATGATCTCCTCACATCAAAGAACAAGTTGGTTCAAGTGGATTCGAGAAAGACGCAGCGTAGAGGGAGATCGAGTGACGGGAAAATCGTGGAGAAACGAAGAACGCGAAGAACAAGTTCAAAACGCAAATCAAGACCACGAATTGCCAACCGAAATTCGTCCCCCCCCCCCCGAGGAGACAATGGGAATTAAGTCCCATTTCCGCAAAATCCAAATGCACAGAGGTATTGTTCACCGTCTCTGTGGATCTCAGTAGCTACAGCAGGGAATGGGAAGCAGGAAAACCTAGAATGAAAATAGTAATGGCTGTGATAGTCTGGAGGGAGGGGTTGCCATGACTTTTATAGCCTAATACAATTATTCCCCTTCTACCCCTACTGCTAATGAGCGAGCAGGCTAACCCTAAGGGTATTCCTGACCAACTCGAAGTTGATGGTGATCCGACGGCCACACCCGCACAACTGGTAGCCTCGCCTCGACGTGACCTCACCGATTGTCGCCACGTGCCGCCACCGCTCTGCTCATCCTTTTCACTGAGCTCCCCCCCGGTTTTGAGGCCGAAACCGGGAAACCTGGGCCATCCCCCGGTTTCGAGGCCGAAACCGGGAAACCTGTCGTCCGTCGCCTGAGTTTTGTGGCTCAAACTCGGAAACCGGTCGCACCAAGGTTTTGAGGCCCAAACCTGGAAACCGTCCACTCGGTGGTTTTTCTATGGCTCAACCACCAAACCGAACCGTAGAGGGGATGCACCGCCTGTGCACCTCGTCCACACGCAAGTCTTCATTTGTCGCTGTCCTAGGCTGTCAGCCACCACGGCCGATACTCAGGCCACCGGTCCATCAGTCCAAGCCTCGCGTTCGCCCTTCACCGCTCCGGGTCCATCGACACGACACGTCTCTACTTGACCTTCACCTTGCCTTTGATCACCGTATCCGTGCTCAACACCTACACAACATAAGCCAAAGAACATGCGCATCCTCCCAGTTGACAATCACTCATCATCTCAAGATCCGGCATACACCCATGTATCCGCAATCTCCCCTTGATGAGTGCATTGTCAACTACCAACACAAATCAAATGAAGATGGAAGAAGGAAGGAAGAAGATGGAAGCAAACTCAACGAATCGACTATAGGCGAAGCAAAGCCAGGAAAAATCGAATGGAGTGAGCGAGACAACTTAGTTCCCAAAGACATGGGCAACGGCTCGACGCAACCAAGCAAAACAAAGCTAGCCCTCAAGAAGAAGTAGAACAGGCTCAACACCACTAGCAAGAAGGTAGACGGAGCAAAAGAGACAAAGACAGGCTAGTCCCTCCAGAACGAGGCAAAGGCTCAACACAACTAGCAGAATCGCTCCAAAAGCAATTGAAAAACCATAAAGCTTGAAAGTCGCTCCAAGCCCGATTGAACAACTCGTCAAAGCAGAAGTCGAGAAAACTCCCCCTTCAATAGTGCACACAACGAGGGACATGATTTGTCAAATTTCTCCCCCTTAGTTGAAAATGCACACAACAAGGCAAATGCATATGAGTTACAAATGCAGGTTAGCAGCTTCAGGTATATAGTCCATAGAGTGAACAGATGCTCTAAAGAGTGCTGATCCAACTACTCAACAACAAGTACACATGCCAACAAAGGCTCAAACTGATCACAGAATACGAAATATGAACATCTGAGCAAAGTGAGCAGTTTTAAGTCATTCAGAAAAGGGTGTCACCATCAAAATTGCACTACTCGTATATAGACAGGAAGTTACACAAGTGCTAAACATGTATACAAGGTGAACTACCCCTAGCAAAGTTCAACCATCATGCTATAGAATGAAACATAGACTTGTGTTTTCAAAATTTTATCGGAGTTGCAGCGGTATTGACACAAGTTTAAATTTTTAGCATGTGATTGCGAGAGGTTGAAAACTTGACATTGCCTAACTTTTCAACCGAGCTAAGCCTATGCATAAGCAATCAAAAGCTTGAAGCAACAGTTTCGGTCTTACACTACACGGCTCAAGTTTAACTCAATGTGCAACTACACGGCTCAAGTTTAACTCAATGTGCAATGAGAAACAGTCTTGATACCGTGATGTGCTGTCAAGTGATCCCGACTCGATCTTTTCAATTCACTTAGACTTGGTTCAAATTTTAACGGGAAATGACCATACCAAGCAAGTGAAAGACTCAGAACTAGAGGCATAGCAACCTAGCATATATGAAAAGCACAAGTGACTTCAGCACCTTCTACACATGCTAGTTGCCAAACTCAATGGTGAACATGTTTCAAATTTTATGTGGAATTAAGCATATTCACAGTTCTGAAAAGTAGCTCCGCTCACAACATGTGTCTGTGATCAAAAAGAGCCTAAGCTACAAGCATCATGTATCACTGGAGCACACATTAATCAGAGCATAGATTCATTCTACAGATTATAGACATGAAGCTTGAAAAGAGAAAGATGCAGAAATGATGAAAAGCGGAAAATAATCAAAACAAAAGAGTCAGTCTATGATACAAGACATGTTCCAATTTTTATGTTGAATTAAGCATATTCACAGTTCTGAGAAGTAGCTTCAGCTCACAACATGTATCAGTGATCAAAAAGAGCCTAAGCTACAAGCATCATCATATGACATCGGAGCACACACTAATCAGAGCATAGATTCATTCTATAGATTATAGACATGAAGCTCAAAAAGATAAAGATGCAAATATGATGAAATGCAAAAATTAAACAAGAAACAAAACGAAAGAGGTCAGTTTATGATACAAGAACCAAAATGTTTCCCCCAACTAAAAGGGGAAACACACACCAAGCTCACCTCTCAACCTAGCAAAGGTTGTTTGGTCCAAAGGCTTAGTGAAAATATCTGCCAACTGAAGATGAGTATCGACATGGTCAAGGTCGATATCACCCTTCTCATAGTGATCTCGCAAGAAATGAAAACGCACATCAATGTGTTTGGTCTTAGAATGCAGCACGGGGTTCTTAGCAACGCTAATCGCACGCGTGCTGTCACAAAGCAATGGAACTCGAGAAAAGCTCAGACCAAAATCACGCAAAGTGGCCATCATCCACAATAACTGGTGTAGGATCGAGATGGCCGACTAGAGGGGGGTGAATAGTCGATTTTAAAATTAATTACAAAACTACTCAAAATTAATAGCGGAAGAGATAGGCTCAATTATAATTTTGACTACACCCCTCTAATTATGAACTTAACAAGATATACTAGCAAGAGTATTTCTATTGTACACAAGTCAAGTTTGAGGTATTTAGCAAGAAGATCAACTATAAGAATGTATATCAAGATTGACTACACAAGATGTCAATATACATATGAATGTAAATACAAGATACAAGGTCACTACAAGTATGTGTAATATGAAATGAAATGAACTTGTGTTGAGATAGGCAAACCGAAAGGAAGAGGATGACACACGATGTTTTTAACGTGGTTCGGTGACTTGCCGGTCACTTAATCCATGTTGAAGCAAGTTCTAGGATTGTTGCTCCTCTTGTTAGCTCCAAGCACATAAGCTTCGGACTACCCCACAAGGTAGGCTCCACATGAGCACTAAACTTTGAGCCAACCAAATCACTAGATACTCTTCGCGCCTCAAGTTTACTAGAGATGCTCTTTGCCTTCCTCCGGCGGGGATGAGCTCAATAGCCCCTCACAAAGCCAACTCCGGAGCACCGCACAATCTTCTTGCGTGCTTCACGGAGACACAATCACCAAACCGTCTAGGAGCCGGCAAGCTCCAAGAGTAATAGATAAGCACGCCCACACGACGACCACCTAGTGCCACAAGTAATCTCTCACACAAGGATTCGCACTAGTGGAGCACACTCACTCTCCAAATGTTGCTCTCAAGCAAGGGATATGAGATGAGGTGCTAGAGGTGTTCTCTCCCAAAGGATATGCTGTAAAAATGCCCAAGAGGACCCCCACAAACCGGGCAACCCACTATATATAGAGGCCCACTCAAAATCCAACCGTTATGTGCTGAAACGCGATTCCCGGACAGTCCGCGGTACAAGTCCCGAACTGTCCGCCGTTGCCAGCAACTAGCCGTTAGATTCAAATTTTGACCGGCGGACTATCCGCCACCAGGCTCGCGGACTGTCCGCCGTTGACTTTTACCTCGCTGGACAGAATGTCCAGTACCACTGCTCGACTTCGAAAAACACCGACGGACTGTCCGCCACCTAGGGCGCGGACTGTCCGCCGTTGGCATGAGACTCCACCGACAGCGCGAGCAGCAACTCTGCTTCCTCTGAGAATTAGCCGGCGGACTGTCCGCCACCAGGGCGCGGACTGTCCGCCGTTACTTCGACAGCCCACCAACAGATTACACAGAATCTGTTTGGTTCTCAGGTTTTGGCCGGCGGACTGTCCGCCACCAGGGGCGCAGACTGTCCGCCACCAGCCTGAAAACGCCTTTCTCAAGCGCTCTATCTCCTTTGCTTTGCACCATCAACCCATATACTATGGATATGACCAAAGCAATAAAAAGTCAGCTCACAAGCGCTAAGAAAACCTTTTCTTAAAACAAGCCAACTCCAAACCAACGATCTCCAAAAGAGCATCGTTTCCATAGTCACTAGTTAGCTTTTTCACAAATGTTTTTCACAAAGGTTTTCGACTTACCGCCACTCATCATAAAGCGATCAAAACGATAGAGCTCACAAGTGGCACTAGACAACCGTAATGCAAATGTGTTTGCCCCTCTTAGTAGTACGGTTATCTATCTTAAATCCAGCTATTTAACTTCTCTACACACCTCATAGCCGGTAAAAAGAAACACCCTATTGTCCATACCTTTGCCTTGCTTATCCACGATTTTCTTTGATACCTGCAAGGAAACATTCATGGACAACTTCACCAAGCCATTAGATACAACCAATGAATCTTCGACTTGGTCCATCAAAGATGATGTTGGTCACTCAACCATCACATAGACTTCAAGCCTCTCACTTTAGCTTCACTTGCTATTCACCGTTGTCTCGGTCCTTCGGCGCCAAGCCCACTAGCTTGCCCTTCACCATAGGTCCATCAGCGCCAAGCCCACTAGCTTGCCCTTCACCTCCGCGTCGGTCCCTCGGCATCAAGCCCACTAGCTTGTCCTTCACCATCGCTTGAGCACACGGTCCTTCTAGCCAAGTCCTGCCAAAGTCTTCGCTTGCTTGCTATGCTTAAGTTGAATACCCCAACAAACTTTAAACAATCATTTCAATAACATCATCCACTGATATTGTGAACTCAACCTATTTTCCTTCACGCACTTTGGATAGAATGGTTAGCTCACAAGTGTTGTCATCAGTCACCAAAATCAACTAGGACCTTTCAACTGGGAACAGTAGCTAGCCGCAGCAACATATTCAGCCTCTGTGGTAGACTGAGCGACATTAGACTGCTTGCGAGAAGACCCAGACATGAGAGAAGAACCCAAAAACTGACAAGTCCCAGAAGTGGACTTTCGCTCAAGTCGGCAACCAGCAAAATCAGCATCCGAGTAAACGCAAAGGAAGAGGGTGGAAGAAGCAGAATACCAAATCCCGAACTCAGGTGTGAAACAGAGATACCTCATAATGCGCTTGACCGCCTGACGGTGAGAAGTGTGCGGCGATGACTGAAATCGCGCGCAAAGACACACCGCGAACTGGATGTCCGGGCGTGTCGCCGTCAGGTACAGCAACAACCCGATCATACTCTGGTACTCCTTCTGGTCCCTTCTCCATCCTTGTCCGTATCCAGAGCCGTCGTGGTCGACATGGGTGTTGGAAGAGGCTTGGCCTCACCCATATCGAACTTCTTCAATATGTCCTTGGTGTACTTAACCTGGTGCACAAACGTCCCCTCTCGGGATTGCTTGATTTCCAACCCGAGGAAAAACGTCAACTCACCCATCATGCTCATCTCAAATTCCCTGCTCATAGTATCTGCAAACTTGGCAACCAAAGCATGAGAAGAACCAGCAAAAATGATATCATCCACGTAAATCTGAATCCACAAAGTGTCATTGCCTTGCTTGAGGAGAAAAAGAGTTTTATCAACACATCCCATTTTAAAACCCTTAGCAAGCAAAAAGGTTTTCAACCTATCATACCAGGCTCTAGGGGCTTGTTTCAAACCATACAAAGCTTTGTGAAGTTTAAAAACATGGTTTGGAAACTTGGGATTCTCGAAACCGGGAGGTTGTTTCACATACACCTCTTCTTCTATGTAGCCGTTTAGGAAGGCACTCTTGACATCCATTTGAAAAAGTTTGAACCCTTTGGATGCAGCAAAAGCCAAGAGGATCCTAATTGCCTCCAAACGAGCTACAGGAGCAAAAGTCTCCTCATAGTCTATCCCCTCCTTTTGACTATACCCCTAGGCTACAAGTCTGGCCTTGTTTCTCACAACATGACCATCTTCTCCTTGTTTGTTTTTGAAAACCCATTTTATCCCAATAGGGTTACACTCAGGAGGAAGAGGAACAAGAACCCAAACCTGAATTCTTTCAAAATTTTCAAGCTCCTCATGCATGGCATTGATCCAATCTGGATTAGATAAAGCGTGTCCAACATCTCGGGGTTCAAAATCAGCAACAAATGTAGAATGAGCAGAGTGAGAGATTTGTTGTGACCTTGACCGAGTGATGCGTTCGTGGATGTTGCCGATCATTTGTTGAGGAGGGTGTTGGCGCTGAAAGTGTTGTGGCGCCTCCCTTGCTGATGTAACCTCCCCCTCAACAATAGTTGGTCCCTCCTCGGGTACAAGTGGTACAGCCCGAGGTGGAGGATCACCCGGCCCCCATGTAGTAGAGGAAGAAGGGTCGGGGCCGCGTGCAGTCGTGGTCGAAGTCGACCCAATCGGCACCGCAGGTGGAGGAAGTGCTGGATCATCAATCCCTTCAGCACCTTCTTCCTCATCATCAAAAAGAGGTTCTCCAACCTCATGATCACCTGCACGCTCAAAACTAGAAGAAGGACAAAGCACAGTCTCCTCGAAGGTGACATCGGATGTCTCCATGACTCGGTTAGTATCAAGGTTAAGTACACGATATGCACAAGTATGATTTCCATAACCCAAAAATACACCGTCAGAAGAGCGAGACTCAAACTTGTCCAAATGGCCTTTCTTGAGTATAAAACAGTGGCAACCAAAAACTCTAAAATAACTCACTTTGGGTTGCTTCCCAAATCGCAACTCAATAGATGTTTTCTTCAAGAAAGCACGGAGAAAAATGCGATTGGAAATGTAGCATGCAGTGTTTATAGCCTCGGCCCAATACCGCCTAGGAGTCCTATGCTCATCGAGCATCGTCCTGGCCATTTGAACAAGGTTCCGATTTTTCCTCTCTACAACACCATTTTGTGGCGGTGTGTAGGGGGAAGAAAACTGATGCTCTAAACCCAAAGAGTTACAAAACTTCTCAAAATCCAAGTTCTTAAACTCGGAACCATTATCGCAACGAATAGCCCTCATCAAGTTCTTAGGGAACTCGTTCTGAAGTCACAAGATCAAATTGCGAACAAAAGTGAAAGTCTCAGTTTTCTCAGCTAAAAAGAAAACCCACGAATATCTCGAAAAATCATCGACAACAATAAGCACATACCACTTCCCCCCAACCGAGCTCACCCGAGCCGGACCGACAAGGTCCATATGCAAAAACTCTCCAGGGTGCTTGGTCATAACTTGGTTCACAGGATGGTGGGGAGCGGCTACCATTTTCCCATGTCTACAAGAATGGCAGACTAGGTCCTTCTCCATGTGTAACTTGGGCAATCCTCGGATTAAGCCAAGTGAGCTAAGCCTTGCAAGCAAGTCGAGGCTCAAGTGACCGAGTCTCCTATGCCACTTCCAAAGATTAGAGGAGGAGGGTCCAACCAAAAGACAACGAGAAATGCCAAAAGACTCCGAGAAATTCGCATGAAAGACTTTCCCAAAGGGCAAAATCAAACATACAAGATTGCCCTGAGGATCCAAAATACGACTGAGATTTGGCTTAAAACGAATCTCATAGTCATCATCAAAGAGTTGCGAAACAGAAAGAAGATTAAAATGCAAGTTAGAAACAAGAGCAACATCACGTAACACAAAGTGCTCATTAACTCGCACCGACCCATGAGACAACACCTTACCTTTGCTATTGTCGCCGAAGGTGATAAACTCCTTTCCGGCAACTGGACTAAGACTGGAGAACCACTAGGCATTTCCGGTCATATGCCTTGAGCACCCGGAATCCACCAACCAAATGTCCTCCAATCGTTTTACCAACATCAATAAAAAGACATAGGGTGAGCATACGGTCCAACACTGGGGTGAGTCAAATGGGAAGTATACCAGTGTTGGGCCGGCTGCTCAAAAGAACGGTTAGTAGCAAAACCATTCCTAGCACGCCTATGGGGAAAGCGATCACCACGTATAGGAAAACATGGTCCGCTAAGGGAAGAGCGTCCATCGCGATACTCAAAACGCGGTGGGGGGTAACGCTCAATAGCAAAGCCACCGCTACGGGGTCCAAAACCTACAAAAGTAGGCTCCCGCCGGGCACGACCTCCTTGCGGCCTAGGAACTTGAGGCATCGGACCTCTAGGCCTAGCAGCTCTCCTCTGAGCCTTCGGCACATGTACATCATGGAAAGGATGGTACATGTCTGAGTTGTTCATCTCCTTTGCACGGTGCTCCTCTCTCTTGCACCGAAAGCAAAACTCCCTCAAGTGTCCATCTCTCCCACAATGCTCGCAATGGTACCTCACCGCTCTCATAGGGGGTTGTTGGTACTCACGGTAGTGGGTGTGGATCACTTGACTCTTTTGTGGCATGAGCTCCTTATGGATTGGTGGCATAGTGTCTAGCTTTTTCCTTAGGTGATTGGGTTTTGGAGCCCATGTTTGCTTCTTGGGTGGAGCTCTTGGAGGTTCCGCAAACACTCCATCCTTGGTGTTAGGTTTGAGAGGCTCTTTGGGTGGTATCTTGGTTAGCTTGGGGGTAGTGGTGGAGTTGGGCTTCTCACTAGGATTAAGACCACTCAACACTCCAATCTTACCAAAAGAGGCAGCACTCACCATCCCTTGAACAAAACCTACACCTGGACCTCCAGCAACACGCTTGAATTGGGCAATCATCATCCCAAGCTGCGGCTCACCACAAGACACCCATGACAAGATGGTTTGAAGGTATGTGTTTTCTTTCTCGGTTTGCATCTTGTCATGCTGCACGTTTGCAATCTCCATCTCCAAACCCTCACACAAGGCACACCTAGACACACAAGTGCTACCCGAGCTGGCCTTCTCAAGAGACACAATCTTTGCATTCTTCTCTGCCAACTCGAATTGCAAGCCTGCACAAGACTTGCACGCACCCAGCAACCCTAGTCTAGCCTTCAGCTCATCCATCTCTCCAACCAATGCAACATACATCCCCCTCAAAGTGAGAAGGTCAGTCATGTGCTTGGAGCACATCTCACACTCATCCTCCTTAGACATGACAATGGTAGACTTGACAGACTCAAGCTCTTTTACCGCGTCATCCCACTTCCTCCTAAACTCCTTTCTCTCTCTAGCGGCAAGCCTAAGCAGTTTATCTTGACTAAGAAGAGCAGCAGTAAGCTTGTCAACCTCAGCAGAGAGTTCGTCAAGAGTTTGAGATACCTAGGAGGTGTCGTCGTCGTTCCGAGGGATCTCCTCCAGCTCGCCGTTGACTTCATCGCCGAGGGCCATGGTGCAGAAGCCCTCGTTGTCGGTGAAGAAGCAAAGACCGTTCAGCTTGTCCTCGATCTTCTTCTTCTTCCTGGACTCATCATCGCTTGATGCAGCGGAGTCGTCATCCGAGTCGTTGACATCGCTGAGCGTGGCGAAGAAGGCACGCTGCTCAGCCTGGGCCTTCTCCAAGTACTTCTCCTTGATGTACTCCTTGTTGAAGCCGCCCCTCCGCTTGTGCTTGGTGGGGACGTACTTCTCCTTGCGCTTGCCAGAGTCGTACTTGTGGCCATGATCCGCCTTGCTGAAGACTTGCTTGTTCTTCTTCAGGCAATTGGCGATGAAGTGGTCCGAGCCTCCACACTCGCAGCTGAAGGACCGAGAAAGCACTAGCAAGGCGACCAGAGGGAGGGTGAATGGGAGCTCAAAAATTTCTTTCGAATCTTTGGCCAAATGTCCCAAAATCAACCCCCAAGAGCTATGACCGAAACCGTGATGCCCACGACCCTTGGAAGAGGGTGGATGATCCCTAGGATCACAGCGAGGCACCACAAAGCAATTGCAAACCAAACGGCAAAAGCACCGGAACAAATTCGACCCCAAAAATCAAGTCCCTAACGTAGATAGACGGCTACGTCGAGAAACTCCTAAATACCTATGCTAACAAGTAGCAAAGATACCTAGAGAGGTTCCTTGATCAACTCTAGGGTCAAACGAGAAGTCCAAAAACCAAGCGAAGAAGCCGGGAGAGCAAACACACAAAACCGGAGGCTTCAGCCAATCCGCGGACTGTCCGGCCCTAGGGTCCCAGACTGTCCGCCCCTACTGCGGACTGTCCGCGAGGGGATGGCGGACTGTCCGCCGGCCAAACACGAGAAACAGCAACTCTGCTGGAACCTCCCTGGATGTTCCCGGACTGTCCGCCAAGTACAACGGCGGACTGTCGGTGGTTCAAAAAATCGCTTGCTCAACAGCGCAGAGTCAGGCTACTGGTCTGGCTGACCCCGACGCACGGACTGTCCGCGACTGGGACGGTGGACTGTCCGCCGACTCACAGTGAGGGCGATTTTGGTCGCCCTTCACCCAAATATTCTCCAAATCAATTCAATCCAAAATCCCACGTTCCCAAACTTTGAGAGGATGATCACGGAGTAGTTAGGAGACTATCCCCAAGGAATCATCCGCTCAAATCAACTCAAACACCGGAAAATCAAAAGGGGAGGAGGAGGAACCGAAAAGCACCACGAAAACGAAATCAACCCGATCTACTTGTTCGTGAGGAGTTAGATAAATTCCTTCGGTGGAAGTGATTTCCTTTCAAATATGAACAAGTTGATTCAAACGGATTTCGCAAAGATGCAGTATAGGGAGAGATCGAGCAACGGGAAAAACGCGAAGAAATGAAGAACGTGAAGAACACGAACCAAAACACGAATCAACACATCGATCTGCAACCGTGTGGCTACCACACGCTACAACCGTGAGGTTACGACCTCACTTCCTCAAAATCTCCAGTACACAGAGGTATGGTTCTCTGCGGATCTCAGCTAGCTACAGCAGGGGATTGGGAGAGCAGGAAACCCTAAGTGCAAAGAGCAAATGAACTGAGATAGAAGGGAGGAGGGTGTCTCCCTCTACTTATCCTAATTTCTAATTCCTACTCTACCCCTCAATTAATTACAGAGCGAACCAGCTAAACCCTAGGGTTATTCTAGACCAACTCGATGGTAGGTGGATCCGACGGCCACGCCCGCACAACTTGTAGCGTTGCCTCGACGCAACCTCCCGACTGCCGCCACGTGCCGCCCTCGCTCTGCACCCCCAGTTTTGTGGCCCAAACCGGGAAACCAGCCTTTCCAGCCAACCCCCGGTTTTGAGGCCCAAACTGGGAAAACAGCCCACCAGCATCTGAGTTTTGAGGCCCAAACTCAGCAAACCCACAGCACCCAGGTTTTGAGGCCCAAACCTGGAAACCGTCTCAGCCCGAGTTTTATGGCCAAACTCGGAAACCCTCAGCACCCAGGTTTTGAGGCCCAAACCAGGAAACCATCCACCCGATGGTTTTTCTCTGGCTCTACCACCAAACCGAAGCTATAGATGGGATGCACCGCCCGTGCACCCCGTCCACCGACACGTGTCCCTAAGTCCATGACTCAGGCAACACATGACCGCAAGTCTTCGCTCGTCGCTGTCCCAGGCTGCCAGCCACCACAGCGGATCCTCGGGCCACCGGTCCCTCAGTCCAAGCCTCACGTCCGCCCTTTGCCACTCTCGGTCCCTCGGCACGGCACGTCTCTACTTGACCTTCACCTTGCCTTTGATCACTGTATCCGTGCTTGACACCTGCACAACACAAGCCAAAGAACATGCGCATCATCCCAGTTGACAATCACTCATCACTCAGAGACTCGACATACACCCATGTATTCACAATCTCCCCCTTGATGAGTGCATTGTCAACTACCAACACAAATCATAATGAAAACAGAAGAAGGAAGAAGGAGAAGAAAGAAATCGACCAAATGACCCAAAAGCATAGCAAAGCCGAAGAAGGTCAAGTGGAAAGAGCAAGACAACTTGGTTCCCAAAGACATGGGAACAGCTCGACGCAACCAAGCAAAGCAAAGCTAGCCCTCAAGAAGAGGTAGAACAGGCTCAACACCGCTAGCAGATACCAATCGAGAAATCAAAGCAAATGCTAGTCCCTCAAGACAGAGGCACAGAGGCTCAACACAACTAGCAAAGAAAGCTCGATACCAAAACCTTACGGCCAACAGGAAGCAGCAAAAACCCCTTGAATAGTGCAAACAACCAGGAAAGCTCCCCCTTAGTTCAAACAGAGGGTAATGATTTGCAATTTCTCCCCCTTAGTTGAAAATGCACTTATCAAGAAACAATGCTCCCCCTCAGAAAAAGCACCATCAAAAAGTGCCAACACGCAGATTTCTCCCCTTCCAAAATGCATATGAGTCAAAATGCCAGTTAGGAGCTTCAGGAGTATACTCAAAAGAGTGCAAAGAGGCTCTACAGAGTTCTGATCCGATGACTCAGAAAATGCACAGAATGCTAGCAAAGGCTCAAACTGGTCACTAAGTCTAAAATGAGAGCAAAAAGAGCAGTTTTCAGCCAAAAAGGTATTCACCATCAAAATAGCACAAGACATGTATAGACATGAAGTCAAACAAGTGCTAAAAATGTATACAAGGTGAACTACCCCTAGCACAGTTCAAACATCATGCTGATACCAATTGAAAAATGAAGCATATACTTGTGATTTCAAATTTTAATCGGAGTTGCAGCGGTGAAATTACACAAGTTCAGAAATCAGCATGTGACTACGAGAGGTTGAATGCTTGTTATTGCCTAACTTTCCAACTGTGCGAAGCCTATGCATAAGCAATCAGAAGCTTAAAGCAACAGTTTTGGTCATACACTACACAACTCAAGTTTAACTCAAAGTGCAATGAGAAACAGTCTCGAAACTGTGAGGTGCTAACAAGCAAACCCATCTCGATCTTTTCAATTCACTTAACTTGGTTCAGATTTTAAACAGAATATGACATACCAAGCAAGTGAATGACTCAACACTAGAGACATAGCAACCTAGCATACATAAATAGCATAAGTGACTTCTACACATTCTACACATGCTAGTTGCATATCTCAATGGTGAACATTTGCAAATTTTAAGTTCATTAATCAGATTCACTATTCAAAAATAGCTCAGCTCACAGTATGTATCAGTGATCAGAAAGAGCATAAGCTACAGCATCAACATAAAGCATCGGAGCAAAGACTATACAGAGCATAGTTACATTCTTCAGACTATATTCATGAAGCTCAGAATGTAAAAGCGTATGCTGAAATGCAAAGATGCATGAAGAAACCAAAAGGAAGCAAAAACAATTGAAAAACACAAAGTCAGTGTATCATACAAGAGTCAAAATGTTTCCCCCATCTAAAAAGGGGAAACACACAATAAGCTCACCCCTCAACCGATTAAAGGTTGTTTCGTCTAAAGGCTTGGTGAAAATATCAGCCAACTGATGATGAGTATCGACATGGCGAAGGTCGATATCACCCTTCTCATAGTGGTCTCATAGAAAATGAAAGCGCACATCAATGTGTTTGGTCTTTGAGTGCAGCACGGGGTTCTTAGCAACGCTAATCGCACTCGTGCTGTCACAAAGCAAAGGAGCACGAGAAAAGCTCAGACCAAAATCACGCAAAGTGGCCATCATCTAGAGTAACTGGGAACAGCAGCTAGCCGCAGCAACATACTGAGCCTCCGTGGTAGACTGGGCGACACTAGACTGCTTGCGAGAGGACCACGAAACAAGAGAAGAACCAATAAACTTGCAAGTCCCAGAAGTGGACTTGCGCTCGACACGGCAACCAGCAAAATCGGCATCGGAATAACCGCAAAGGGAGAGGGTGGAGGAAGCTGAATACCAAATCCCGAACTCAGGTGTGAAACGAAGGTACCTGAAAATGCGCTTCACCGCCTGACGGTGAGAAGTGCGCGGCGACGCCTGAAAGCGCGCGCACAGACACACCGCAAACTGGATGTCCGGGCGTGTCGCCGTCAGGTAGAGCAGCGACCCAATCATGCTTCGGTACTCCTTCTGGTCCACAGCTTCTCCATCCTTGTCCGCATCCAGGGCCATCGTGGTCGACATGGGTGTTGGAAGAGGCTTGGCCTCACCCATATCGAACCTCTTCAACAAGTCTTTGGTGTACTTGCCCTGGTGCACAAACGTCCCTTCTCGGGATTGCTTAATTTGCAATCCGAGAAAGAAAGTCAGCTCGCCCATCATACTCATCTCGAACTCCCTGCTCATAGTATCTGCAAACTTGGCAACCAAAGCATGAGAAGAACCACCAAAAATGATATCATCCACGTAAATTTGGACCAAGAGAGTATCAGTGCCTTGCTTGAGGAGAAAGAGCATTTTATCTACACATCCCATTTTAAAACCCTTAGCAAGCAAAAAGGTTTTCAACCTATCATACCAGGCTCTACGGGCTTGTTTCAAACCATACAAAGCTTTGTGGAGTTTAAAGACATGGTTTGGAAACTTGGGATTTTCAAAACCGGGGGGTTGTCTAACATACACCTCCTCTTCTATGTTGCCGTTTAAGAAGGCACTCTTGACATCCATTTGAAAAAGTTTGAAACCTTTGGATGCAGCAAAAGCCAAGAGTATCCTAATTGCCTCCAAACGAGCTACAGGAGCAAACGTCTCCTCATAGTCTATCCCCTCCTTCTGACTATATCCCTGGGCTACGAGTTTGGCCTTATTTCTCACAACATGGCCATCTTCTCCCTGTTTGTTTTTGAAAACCCATTTTGTCCCAATTGGATGACACTCAGAAGGTGGAGACACTAGAACCCAAACTCGATTTCTCTCAAAGTTCTCAAGCTCCTCATGCATGGCATTGACCCAATCCGGATCCGTCAAAACGTGTCCAACATCTCAGGGTTCAAAATCAGCAACGAATGCAGAATGAGCAAAGTGAGAGATTTGCCTTGACCGGGTGACGCGTTCGTCGATGCTGCCGATCATCTGTTGAGGTGAGTGCTAGCGCTGAATGTGTCGTGGCGCCTCCCTTGCCGAAGTGGCCTCCCCCTCAACAGCAGCTGGTGCCTCCGCGGGTACAAAAGGTACTGCTCGGGGTGGCAGATCTCACGGCCCCCAGGAAGAAGACGTGTCGGGGCCGTGAGTCGTCGTAGAAGCTGCTCCTTGCGGCAAAGCAGGTGGAGGGTTGCTGGATCATCCATACCTTCAGCACCCTCATCCTCGTCATCAAAAAGAGGTTCACCAACCTCATGATCACCTGCACGCTCAAAACGAGAAGGACAAACCATGGTCTCGTCGAAGGTGACATCGGATGTCTCCATGACTCGTTTAGTGTCAAGGTTAAGTACACGATAAGCTCGAGTGTGAGTGCCATAACCCAAAAACACACCGTCAGAAGAACGAGACTCAAATTTGTCCAGGTTGCCCTTTTTGAGTATAAAACAATGGCAACCAAAAACTCTAAAGTAACTCACCTTGGGGAGTTTTCCAAGACGCACCTCATAAGAGGTCTTTTTCAAGAAAGCTCGGAGAAAAATGCGATTTGAAATGTAGCATGCAGTGCTCATAGCTTCGGCTCAATATCGCCTAGGAGTCCTATGCTCATCGAGCATCGTCCTGGCCATCTCTACAAGAGTCCGATTCTTCCTCTCTACAACACCATTCTGTGGCGGTGTGTAGGGAGAAGAAAACTGATGCTCTAAGCCCAAAGTGTTACAAAACTTCTCAAAATCCGAATTCTTGAATTCGGAACCATTATCACTCCTAATAGATCGCATTGAGTTCAAAGGGAACTCGTTCTGAAGACGCAAAATTAGATTGCGAGCAAAGGAGAAAGTCTCGGTCTTCTCAGCTAAAAAGAAGACCCACGAATATCTCGAAAAGTCATCAACAACAACAAGCACATACCACTTTCCTCCAACCGAGCTC
Organism: Coix lacryma-jobi var. lacryma-jobi; assembly: GCA_009763385.1. Lineage (NCBI taxonomy): Eukaryota > Viridiplantae > Streptophyta > Magnoliopsida > Poales > Poaceae > Coix > Coix lacryma-jobi. The sequence goes on along the minus strand of CM019830.1, from coordinate 104,736,467 downwards.
ACCCGAGCCGGACCAACAAGGTCCATATGTAAAAGCTCTCCAGGGCGCTTAGTCATGACCTGAGTCACTGGATGGTGGGGAGCGGCAACCATGTTCCCATGTCTACAAGAATGGCAAACAAGATCCTTCTCCATGGATAACTTGGGCAATCCTCGGATTAGGCCAACTGAACTAAGTTTTGCAAGCAAGTCGAAGCTCAAATGTCCTAGTCTCCTATGCCACTTCCAAAGATCAGAAGAAGAAGGTCCAGCCACAAGACAACGAGAAATGCCAAAAGACTCCGAGAAATCCGCACGAAAGACTTTCCCAAAGGGCGAAATCCCACAAACAAGATTGCCCTGAGGGTCCAAAATACGACTGAGATTCGGCTTAAAACGAATCTCATAGTCGTCATCAAAGAGTTGCGAAACAGAAAGAAGGTTAAAATGCAAGTTAGAAACAAGAGCAACATCGCGCAATACAAAGTGCTCATTGACTCGCATAGACCCACGAGACAGCACCTTACCTTTGCTGTTGTCGCCGAAGGTGATATACTCATTTCCGGTGACCGGACTAAGACTGGAGAACCACTTGGCGTTTCCGGTCATGTGCCTCGAACACCCGAAATCCACCAACCAAACGTTGTCCAATCGTTTTACCTACATCAATAAAAAAACATAGGGTGAGCATACGGGCCAACACTGGGGTTAGTGAAGTAAGGGGAATACCAGTGTTAGGTCGGCTGCTCAAAAGAACGGTTAGCAGAAAAACCATTCCTAGCACACCTACGAAGGAAGCAATCACCACGTTTAGAAGGACGTGGTCCGCTAAGGGAGGAGCGTCCATCGCGATACTCAAAACGCGGTGGGGGAAAACGCTCAACTACAAAGCCACCGCCACGGGGTCCATAGCCCACAACAGCAGGCTCCCGTCGGGCATGCTCTCTACGAGGCCTAGGCCTAGGAACTTGAGGCACTGCACCTCTATGCCTAGCATCTCTCCTCGGAGCTCTCCTCAGCCTAGGCCTGGGAACTTGAGGTTCTGGAACTCTGGGCTTAGCAGCACGTCTCTGAACATTTGGCGCACGTACATCATGGAAAGGATGGTACATGTCCGCATTGTTCATCTCCCTAGCACGGCGCGCCTCTCTCTTGCGCCGAAAGCAGAACTCACTCAAGTGTCCATCTCTCCCACAATGCTCACAATGGTACCTCACCGCTCTCAAAGGGGGTTGTTGGTACAAACGGTTGTGGGTGTGGATCACTTTGCCCTTCTGTGGCAACAGCTCCTCGTGAATAGGTGGCATCGTATCAAGCTTGTTTCTCAGGTGGTTGGGTTTGGGATGCCACACTTGGTTCTTGGGTGGAACTCTAGGAGGCTCAACAAAGACCCCATCCTTGGTGTTAGGTTTGAGAGGCTCTTTAGGTGGTATCTTGGTAAGCTTGGGAGTAGTGGTGGAGTTGGGCTTCTCACATGGGTCAAGACCACTAGACTCTCCAATCTTCCCGAAAGATGAAACATCCACACCCGGAGCAAAACCTACACCGGGACCTCCAGCAGCTCTCTTAAATTAGGAGGTCATCATCCCGAGCTGTGGCTCACCACACGACACCCATGACAAGATGGTCCGAAGGTATGTGTTTTCCTCCTCGGTTTGCATCTTGTCATGCTTCACATTCGCAATCTCCATCTCCAAACCCTCGCACAAAGCACACCTAGTCACACAAGTGCTACCCGAGCTGGCCTTCTCAAGAGACACAATCTTGGCATTCTTCTCTGCCAACTCGGATTGCAAGACAGGACAAGTCTTGCACGCACCCAACAGCGAGGGTCTAGCCTTCAGCTCATCCACCTCTCCTACCAACGTAGCATACTTACCTCTCAAAGTGAGAAGGTCAGTCATGTGCGTGGTGCACATCTCACACTCCTCCTCATCAATAACAACCACGGTGGACTTGACAGACTCAAGTTCCTTCACCGTATCCTCCCACTTATGCCTAAACTCCTTGCGCTCTCTAGCGGCACGCCTAAGCAACTTATCTTGACTAAGGAGCGCGGCAGTAAGTTTCTCGACCTCAGCGGAAAGCTCATCGTGGGTCAGAGATACCTGGGAGGTGTCGTCGTCGTCGTCGTTCTGAGGAGTGTGCTCCAGCTTGCCGTCGACCTCATCACAAAGGGCCATGGTGTAGAAGCCCTCGTCGTCGGCGAAGAAGAAGAGACCGCTCAGCTTGTCCTCGATCCTCTTCTTCATCTCGGACTCGTCGTCGCTTGAAGAAGTGGAGTCGTCGTCCGAGTCGTCGACGTCCCTGAGCGTGGCGAAGAACGCACGCTGCTCAGCCTGGGCCTTCTCCAAGTACTTGGTCTTGATGTACTCCTTGTTGAAGCCGCCCTTCTGCTTGTGCCTTGCGGGGACGTACTTCTCCTTGCGCTTGTCGGAGTCGTACTTGTGCCCATGATCGCCCTTCTCAGATGTGTGCTTCTTCTTGGGACAGTTGGCGATGAAGTGGTCGGGGTCGCTGCACTCATAGCTTCATGAGCGTCCTCCTCCGCGGCGACGGTTCATGCGGTTGTTGTGGAACCGCGAGAACCGGTTGGCGAGCATTGCCAACTCGTCATCCCCCAAAGACTCCAGCTGGTCCTCTGTGACAGAAAAGAGTGACGAAAGAGCAAAGCCTCCAGAGGGGTTAGCAGAAGAGCCAGAAACCAAAGCCATAGTCGAGCCAAAAGGATTCTCATAAGAAGCCCTCGACATGGCATCAATCTCACTAGACTTGAGCTTACTAAAGAGCTCGTCGCAAGTGAGGGTCTCATAGTTAGACGATTTGATGATCGCCTGGACCTTTGAGTCCCACACCGACCGATCAAGAGTATGCAAAAGCTTCAAAGCTCTCTCATGATCGTCGAAAAGCAACAGCTCCTTGTTCGCTCTCATCTTGTTGACAATGACCTGAAAGCGAGCGAATAAACTTTCTATGCTCTCACTAGGCATGTGTTGAAAGTTCTCATACTCTCGCTTGTGCGACTCGTAGAGACGGGTTTTGACTTGAGTGGTTCCCTCATGGAAGCGCATGAGGGTCGCCCAAATCTCACGAGCCATGGGGAGGTGAGAAACGCGATCAAACTCGGACATGCTCAAACAGGAGAACAAGGCGTTACGTGCCCGGCTATTGGCTTCGTGCTCATCGATCTGAAGCTGAGAGACACGGGCAGCCAGAACAATGTAATCGGCCTTGTTGCAAATCTCCCAAACAGAAGAGCCCATGCTCTGGAGATAGGCCGACATGCGTATCTTCCAATACGCATAGTTCGTCCCATCAAAGAACGGCGGTTTGCCCACGCCGCGATCCATGTCGCCTTCGGTGGATCTGGAACCGGCTAAGGTGGAAGATCCTTAACCTGCTCCGATACCAATTGAAGGACCGAGAAAGCACTAGCAAGGCGACCAGAGGGGGGTGAATGGGAGCTCAAAAATTTCTTTCGAATCTTTGGCCAAATGTCCCAAAATCAACCCCCAAGAGCTATGACCGAAACCGTGATGCCCACGACCCTTGGAAGAGGGTGGATGATCCCTAGGATCACAGCGAGGCACCACAAAGCGATTGCAAACCAAACGGCAAAAGCACCGGAACAAATTCGACCCCAAAAATCAAGTCCCGAAGGTAGATAGACGGCTACGTCGAGAAACTCCTAAATACCTATGCTAACAAGTAGCAAAGATACCTAGAGAGGTTCCTTGATCAATTCTAGGGTCAAACGAGAAGTCCGGAAACCAAGCGAAGAAGCCGGGAGAGAAAACACACAAAACCGGAGGCTTCAGCCAATCCGCGGACTGTCCGGCCCTGGGGTCCCGGACTGTTCGCCCCTACTGTGGACTGTCCGCGAGGGGATGGCGGACTGTCCGCCGGCCAAACACGAGAAACAGCAACTCTGCTGGAACCTCCCTGGACGTTCCCGGACTGTCCACCAAGTACAACGGTGGACTGTCCGCGGTTCAAAAAATCGCTTGCTCAACAGCGCGGAGTCAGGCTACTGGTCTGGCTGACCCCGACGCGCGGACTGTCCGCGACTGGGACGGCGGAATATCCGCCGACTCCCAGTGATGGTGATTTTGGTCGCCCTTCACCCAAATCTTCTCCAAATCAATTCAATCCAAAATCCCACGTTCCCAAACTTCGAGAGGATGATCACGGAGTAGTTAGGAGACTATCCCCATGGAATCATCCGCTCAAATCAACTCAAACACCGAGAAATCAAAAGGGGAGGAGGATGAACCGAAAAGCGCCACGAAAATGAAATCAACCCAATCTACTTGTTCGTGAGGAGTTAGATAAATTTCTTCGATGGAAGTGATTTCCTTTCAAATATGAACAATTTGATTCAAACGGATTTCGCAAAGATGCAGTATAGGGAGAGATCGAGCAACGGGAAAAACGCGGAGAAATGAAGAACGCGAAGAACACGAACCAAAACGCGAATCAACACATCGATCTGCAACCGTGTGGCTACCACACGCTACAACCGTGAGGTTACGACCTCAGTTCCTCAAAATCTCCAGTACACAGAGGTATGGTTCTCTGCGGATCTCAGCTAGCTACAGCAGGGGATTGGGAGAGCAGGAAACCCTAAGTGCAAAGAGCAAATGAACTGAGATAGAAGGGAGGAGGGTGTCTCCCTCTACTTATCCTAATTTGTAATTCCTACTCTACCCCTCAACTAATTACAGAGCGAACCAGCTAAACCCTAGGGTTATTCTGGACCAACTCGATGGTAGGTGGATCCGACGGCCACGCCCGCACAACTTGTAGCGTTGCCTCGACGCAACCTCCCGATTGCCGCCACGTGCCGCCCTCGCTCTGCACCCCCGGTTTTGTGGCCCAAACTGGGAAACCAGCCTTTCCAGCCAACCCCCGGTTTTGAGGCCCAAACCGGGAAACCAGCCCACCAGCATCTGAGTTTTGAGGCCCAAACTCAGCAAACCCGCAGCACCCAGGTTTTGAGGCCAAAACCTGGAAACCGTCCTCAGCCCGAGTTTTGTGGCCAAACTCGGAAACCCTCAGCACCCAGGTTTTGAGGCCCAAACCTGGAAACCGTCCACCCGATGGTTTTTCTCTGGCTCTACCACCAAACCGAAGCTGTAGATGGGATGCACCGCCCGTGCACCCCGTCCACCGACACGTGTCCCCAAGTCCACGACTCAGGCAACACATGACCGAAGTCTTCGCTCGTCGCTGTCCCAGGCTGCCAGCCACCACAGCTGATCCTCAAGCCAACGGTCCCTCAGTCCAAGCCTCACGTCCGCCCTTCGCCACTCTCGGTCCCTTAGCACGGCACGTCTCTACTTGACCTTCACCTTGCCTTTGATCACTGTATCCGTGCTCGACACCTGCACAACACAAGCCAAAGAACATGCGCATCATCCTAGTTGACATACACCCATGTATTCGCAGCAGCAGCCACCGCATCCTCCTCCGCGGCGACGGTTCATGCGGTTGTTGTGGAACCACGAGAACCGGTTGGCAAGCAGGGCCAACTCGTCGTCCGCCATGAACTCCAGCTGCTCCTCTGTGACAGAAAGAAGAGATGACCAAGCAAAGCCTCCAGTGGGGTTAGCGGAAGAGCCAGAAACCAAAGCCATCGATGGGCCAGAAGGATTTTCATAAGAAGCCCTCGCCATGGCGTCAATCTCACTGGACTTGAGCTTACTAAAGAGCTCGTCGAACGTGAGAGTCTCATACTTAGGCGATTCGATGATCGCCTGAACCTTGGAGTCCCACACCGACGCATCGAGAATGTGTAATAGCTTGAGAGCACTCTCATGATCGTCGAAAGGCAACAGCTCCTTGTTAGCCCTCATCCTGTTGACAATGACTTGAAAGCGAGCGAATAAACTTTCTATGCTCTTGCCAGGCATGTGTTCAAAGTTCTCATACTCCCGCTTGTGCGACTCATAGAGACGGGATTTGACTTGAGTGGTTCCCTCATGGAAACGCATGAGGGTCGCCCAAATCTCCTGAGCCGTGGGGAGGCGAGAAACGCGATCAAACTCAGACATGCTCAAACATGAAAAAAGAGCATTACGGGCTCGGCTATTGGCATCATGCTCGTCGATCTGCAGCTGAGTCACACGAGCAGCCAAGACCACGTAATCAGCCTGTTAACACCAGATTTTCGCACGTACGAAGGATGACAGGAGGGCCCAACCGGCAGTAAAGGAGGCATTCGGTAAATGACCAAGCGGTCGGCTAGTTTTCAGGATTTCCACAAATGCCTACATGATTGGTTGTTTTGCGAAGCGGCAACTCCATTCGGGAAGCAGAGATAGCTTACACGAGGGAATATGTGACGATGGAGGACGCTAAGAAAATAGGAATAGTTTTTGTATCTTTCCAAAAATTCGTTGTATAAGTCATAATCATCTAGGACTTATGTCTCGTCCAGGGTATAAATATAAACCCTCGACCATTGTAAAACTGTTCACAACCATATCAATACAAACCGGCCCCGTGCCATCTTCAAGTCCCTAAGTCATGTCGTCGAGTTCTTCGAGAGGAACCATCGATCTGTCGACCTCCGTAAGTACCGGCAACCTTGTTATCGTCTAGTATCATGCGGTGGATTTAGATATGATGCAAGTAGTCTCGTACGTTAAGCTTAGTATCGTGCGGCGGATTTAAGCTTATGACGGGAAGTTTTTGCTTATGCCTTATATCGTGCGGCGGATTAAGACATGAGTAAAAATAGTTATCGGCTCTATTAGATTTGGCAGATCTAATAGATTCATTAAGTTCTCATGTGTTATATGTTTTATTTATTTAATTCCTGCAACACTCTTTTGCCCAATCTAGATTGATCCCTATTCGGCCTCATTTCACAATTTTGCTTGTGCTTTGCTAATCATAAGATCATGATGGCCGGATCAAGTTTCAATCTAGGTTGTTACATGTTGTGGGTTCATACATGCCAATCGTGTTTATGCTTTGATAGAACTGGGTGTCGTGCGGCAGATGCAGGTTTTAGATTAGTTTGATCATGCTTACTTGTATGTTCCTTCCTCATGGACCCAAACTCGGCTAGTTTGTCGATTTTGGTTAAGCTTACATGAGTAATGAGCTCTTATAGATCTGTACAAATATATGCATGCTTTTAGCTTGTTATAATTAGATTGTATCATGCAGTGGATTGATCTAATTATAAGAAGTGGTGTGAACTTATAGCAAGTGGTATCATGCGGTGGATTAGCTTCGCTTAAGTTTTTACTTGACGGGTCTATGAAGGCTAAACATGCGGCAGATTAGTTTCATTAGCCTATGCATGTGTTATTTGAACAGATCTATTCTTGCAAGTTGCCTGTTTATAGTATCTTTAATTCATTCAAAGCATGTCTTTCTTTTGCATTCGACAATTAATATATTTCACATACTCTGCTCTCATACTTGTCGAATGGCCTTATAAACATGCTCTGACAAACAACTTCTGTAGCTGTGTGCCATCATGATTGGCTTTCAAAGCCGTACATATGGAACTGTCTGTTTTTACCTAGCACGTTCCAGAGGTATTCTCACGTTTTATCCCTTGTTGATTTTTCAGGTCAAACTGACTGGCACGTCTCCGGATTCAGCACACTCCGGGCACCCGACTGAAGCTAGCCTGGTTCGGCTTGCTGTGTGTCTTGGCGCAAGGTGTCACTTTTTGCGTCAACACACTTTTTGGCACGCCCGGTGGGACCACTTCTGTTTCAAGATGCCTGAAATCGAGAACAACCCAATTGATGGAAACGAAGGAAAATCGGGACAAGGCTTTATGTCGGCTGATAAGTTAGAAGAAGTAAATATTGGTGATGGAACTGAAACAAGGCCGATATATATTAGTGTAAATTTAGATCCAGAATATAGACTGAAGTTAATAAATCTTTTAAAGGAGTTCAAAGATTGTTTTGCATGGGATTACACAGAGATGCCCGGATTAGATCGCTCTATTGTTGAACATCGGCTGCCAATCAAACCTGGGTATCGTCCTTACAAACAACCTCCTCGAAAGATTTTTAAGGAGGAGGTGTTAGCCGATGTAAAGAAAGAAATTGAAAGATTATTGAAAGCAAATTTCATTCGGCCATGTCGATATGCAGAATGGATCTCAAGTATAGTTCCAGTATACAAGAAGAATGGAAAGATGAGAGTCTGGATTGATTTTAGAGATCTCAACAAAGCTACTCCAATGGACAGTTACCCAATGCCGGTTGCTGAATTGCTTGTTGATGCAGCAGCTGGTTACGAAGTCATCAGCTTTATGGACGGTAACGCTGGATACAACCAGATCTTTATGGCAATAGAGGACATTTCAAAAATAGCTTTCAGGTGTCCTGGTCACATCAGTTTGTTTGAGTGGGTTGTTATGACATTCGGTTTAAAGAATGCCGGTGCAACTTATGAACGAGCTATGAATTACATCTTTCATGAATTGATCGGCAAGGTCGTAGAAATTTATATCGATGACGTAGTCGTGAAGTCTAGGAATCATGGGGAACATTTGACTGATCTAAGGAAGACTTTGGAGTGCACAAGGAAGCATGATTTGAAGATGAATCCGAACAAATGTGCTTTTGGAGTTTCGGCAGGAGAATTTTTGGGGTTTCTGATTCATAAAGGAGGGATTGAAGTCGGAAAGAAAAGCATGGAGGCAATAGACAAAGTTGTCCCTCCAACCAACCTCACTGAGTTGCAATCACTGCTTGGCAAGATTAATTTTGTAAGGAGATTCATATCTGGTTTATCCGAAAGAGTCTTACCTTTTTCTCCGTTGCTAAATCTTAAGAAAGATCGAAAATTCATATGGGGTGACGTACAACAGAAAGCTTTTGATGAAATCAAGGAGTATATGAAAGCACCACCAGTATTAATACCTCCTCAGTTTGGTAAGCCTTTCAAATTGTACGTGTCAGCCGATGAACTGACAATAGGATCGGCTCTTATGCAAGAGTTTGAAGGGAAAGAAAGAGTAATAGCTTACCTTAGCCGAAAACTGTTAGATCTAGAGACAAGATATTGGGCTGCGGAGAAGCTTTGTCTATGTATGTATTACTCATGCACCAAGTTTCGGCATTACTTGTTAAATGCTGAATGTATAATAATTTCTGAATTTGACGTGATAAAACATATGTTGTTAATGCCTATTCTGAATGGAAGAATCGGCAAGTGGATTTTAGCGTTGTCAGAGTTTGATTTAAGATACGAATCGGCAAAAGCGGTGAAAGGACAAGTTATTGCTGATTTTGTTACTCATCATCGTGATCCTTCTGCTAGCATGGTAAATATTGCACCTTGGACGTTATTTTTCGATGGCTCATCCTGCAGCAAGGGTGGTGGTGTTGGCATTTTCTTAATTTCTCCACAAGGATTAACTTTCAAATATTCTATCCCCATTGAATTCTATGTTACCAACAATCAGGCAGAATATGAAGCTTTGCTCAGAGGACTTCGGCTTCTTGTGGAAGTGAAAGCTATTGCTGTTGAAGTCTTCGGGGATTCTGAGTTAGTCATCAACCAGTTGATTGGTCAATGTGAATGTAAAAGCGACATATTGAGAGAATATTATGAAGAGTGTCAAGAGCTTTTGAAGTGTTTCCAAATAGCAACTTTACATCATATCCCTAGGGGGCATAATGAAGAGGCAAATAAATTAGCTCAGGCTGCTTCAGGATACCGGGAAGATCAAGGAGTTCTTGCTTTGGATGGAGATCATATTGTTGATGATTGGGAAAGATAAATTACTGATTACTTGAAAAATCCATCACAAAAGGTTTCTCAAAAACTCAGATATAAGGCTATCAAGTTTACACTTCTTGATGATCAGTTGTACTACAAATCTATAGATGGGGTGCTCCTGAAATGTCTAAGCCAAAAAGAAGCCAAGAAGTTGATGTATGAAGTACATGAAGGATTGTGTGGTGCACATCAGTCGGCTTACCGAATGAAATGGATAATAAGAAGGACCGGTTATTATTGGCCGACTATGCTCGAAGATTGTTTTGAATATTATAAAGGATGTCAAGATTGTCAAAGGTTCGGAAATGTTCAAAGAGTTTTGGCGTCGGCTATGAATCCAATTATCAAGCCGTGGCCGTTTAGAGGATGGGCTATAGATTTAATTGGTCAAATTCACCCACCTTCTAGCAAAGGACACAAATTCATGCTTTTGGCTACAGATTACTTTACCAAATGGGTTGAGGCTGTGCCTTTGAAGAATGTTACGTCAGAGAACATGATCAATTTTGTCAAGGAGCATATAGTTCACAAATTCGGAATCCCTCAAACTATAACTACAGATCAAGGGACTCAGTTTACATCATCCGAATTTTGTGATTTTGCTGAAGAAATGGGGATCAAGCTATGTAATTCTTCTCCTTATTATGCGCAAGCCAACGGACAAGCCAAGGCATCAAATAAAATTATGATCAAGATTATCCAGAAGAAGATTGGTGAAAACCCGAAGAGATGGCATTTGGTTTTAAATGAGGCATTATGGGCTTACCGAATGGCATGTCATGGGTCTACTCAAGTGTCTCCCTACGAGTTGGTTTATGGACATTGTGCTGTGTTGCCATGGGAATTGCAATCAAATTCAAGATGAGTTACATTGCAGAGTGAATTAAGGAAAGAAGATTATAAGAGCTTGATGATGGACGAACTAGAAGATTTGCACCTAATTCGTCTTAAGGCATTGGAGAATATAGAGAAGAACAAATTGCGTGTTGCCAGGTATTACAATAAAAAAGTCAAGGAAAAATGCTTTGAAGAAGGGGATTTAGTTTGGAAGGTTGTATTGCCAATTGGGACGAAAGACAAAGCATTCGGTAAATGGTCTCCAAATTGGGAGGGTCCTTTTCGGATAGTGAGGCATGTGCCTTGCAATGCATATATTTTGAAGACTTTGCAGGGAGAAAAGTTTTCTAGAGCAATTAATGGAAGATTTCTTAAGAAGTTTCATCCCAGCATAGAGGTCTGTGCATAAAAGTCATATGCAATGAATTAGCCGATGAGAAACATCGCCTTTAGCGGAAAAAATGTTTGAACAGCCGACATAACATGTGTCGCCTTTAGAGCAAAAATATTAGCCTAACCGAATAAAGATGACATCGTGCGAGGGTTTTGTTTTTGGCAATTCAAGAGACAGAAATCGCAGACAAACATTTTTATGGATGCAGGTGCTTCACAAAAGGAGAGCAATTTTGTTGCGAGAGGCTCCTAAATACAGACTACTCATCAAACAACCTGTTCAAGACAGATTGAGCATCAGAAGCCTGGGCGAGCACGGTCGCTTGATCTTCATAACTTTCCAGGAGATCCTCGATGTCCTCTGGAAGCTCGCCACCATGGAAGCTGGTCGGCATGGCGGAGAAGTCCTCGCGCGTCTGGGTGGACATTGCTACCAGCCCCAAGGCAACGCCGTGGTGTACGCCATGGATGGCGACTTGATCGACACGGCCGTCCGCATCATAAAGACGCGCCTCCACAGTTTCCCCCTGGGCGTTCACCTTGTCGGCCACCCTGGTTCCCACGATCTTCAGGTGCTCAACCTCTGCAGATAATGCTGAATAGAAAAGAGAATATATTAGGAAAACGAGCCCGATTAGAAAAAGGGGAATCAGGCGGAAATTTTAGTGACCTGAGATTGCATCGCAGAATTGTTTCCGCTGGTCCTCCCAGTCGAGTTGGTCAATGCCGTACTGCTTGGAGACTTCACCCAGCTCCTCCCGGGCCTTGTCCCTCTCCTCCCTGAAACGGCGGGCGTCATGGTGACTCCATCGGTCGGAGTAGGAGGAATCCGAGGAAAAACCTGAAGAGCTGGAGGAGCTGTAAGATCCAGATGATGGATTTCCGGGCCGGGGAAGAAGGTGTTTTTGGCTGCTGGAGATGAATCTTATCCTAAAAATGAGAAGGAAAATCGAAATTGAAACAATGGACGAACGGAGAAATCCAGATTGCAAGGGGGCAGGATAACTGATTCTTACCCATAGCGCCGGCGTTGCGGTGCTCGGCTGTCTTCCGTCTCCCCTTCGGCAGGCCGCTTGCCACAGTCATCGCCGTTCGCCATTGCTACAGGACTAGGGTTTTCTTCCGGGTTAAACTAACAAAAAGAAGTGAAGAGGCGAAGACAAGGATGCGCAGCTGCAAGTGATAGTCGAGGTCGTGGAAACAGTTTTATAAACCAGAAGAAGAGTCGTGGCGAAGTCTACGGGGTAGTGGAATAAGAATGCCAAGCGACAGAGTAGGGTTTTCCTTTTCGGATGGGCCGTTTTTGCTGGGCTGGCTCGGTTAAGTCGAACGCCATTCAGTTATCTTCTTGAGTTCTTTAGGTAAGAGTCCATTCGACTATTAGGAAATGAAGACAATCAGCTATATCTTATCGTAGGAAATTTACGGGAGAAAAGGTCGATTGCATAGAAGCATAAAAGTATCAAGACAATTTTTGCAAAGACAAAGCATGATATGCTTAGCTTATTACAAGATCAATGTTTACTCATCCAAAAGCTGATTGATTGTTTTTATGGCCTCGGCCCTGATTCGGCTGACAGTATCAAGCGCCTTTTGATCTTCGTCTTCAGATTTTTGGATTTTGGATAGTTTGGCTTTGATCTGTTGATCTTCTTTGAGAGCCAAAGTTATCTTTAACGAAGATGCTTCTATGTCCTTCGGCAGATCAGCCATATGAACCTTGTGAGATTGGATTTTAGTATTCAGATTGGCTAGCTGAGCCTCTAACTTGCTTTTGTCTTCCTCCATGGCTTTTAGTTCATACTCCAAAGTTGCCAAAGAAGCCTTTGCAGTTTGAACGTTGGAATGCAAATCTTTAAGTTCCAGCTTCTTTGAAGATCTATTATTCTGCAGGGCAGTCTTGGATGACATGTTTTAGTTGCTCTCCTTATCATGCCAATGAAGTTGTCAAGGCAAGCTGCAGATTCCAAATGTGTCAGAAAAGTGGGAGGAATATCTTCATCGATGAGCTCGAGAATGTCCCTTATCTGATCTGCATCCTGAACCATATTGATAATGTCCTTATTCAATAGAGTGATTATTTCCCTCAGCCGAGCCTGGTTTTCCTTCGATAGAGTCTGCCGGGAGGTATTTTCTTCACCTTTCTCAGTGATATAGTCTTCGGCAGGGAAAGAATAGCTCATAGTCGGCTCTGTTATATTTTTCTAAGGAAGAAGAGAGGAATTGGCCGACTAGGTATGTTTGGTGAATACAATGTAATTCAAAAAACAAAGCTTTACCTGTTGAGCTGATCGATCATCGGAAGACGCAACACCTTGGCTTGCTCGAGGACTTTGTTGAATATTCAGAGGAGGCGGACTTAGAGTGTGGTCGGGAGATGACTCTGCTTTCAGTCCTTTTAGAATTTCATCTATTTCAAGTAATGGCATGAGTGTGTGACGACAGGAAAGAGGATAGTCGAACATATTACCTATGGTCCCATCAGTTTCTTCATTTCTTAAACCTTCGGAAGATTCTGGGTCTTCGGCCTCGTCTTGGATATTTCTTGTGGAAGCTTCAAGAGATAGTTCGGCAGTTGCTGAAGTGTTGCTGGATTTCAGAACCTTGACCTGTGGCTGCGACAAGTGACGAAATGTAGATTTGATCATATTTGCTGCCGAATAGATTTGATTAGCTTTAGATGGAGATTCATACCTTGGGAGATGGTTTGGCTCTTTTGGTCCTTGTTTTCTTGGACGAAGAGACAATCTCAAGTGCTTTTCTCTTGCTCTCTCCTCCTGGGAACATAATGGTTGAAGTTGCAGGGATCTTCATGAAGTTTTTCAAGCTTGGAGCATTGAAACCGAGAGCAGGATTGGGTCCAGCCTGGTAATATTGGATCACTTTGACAGGAGGTGTAGGCTTAGGATCCTGTGTATGACCGGATGTTAGAGAAGGGTTGACTTCAAGAATGGAGAAGGACAGGAGTGATGAAATTACCTCACTGTCAGAAGCAAAGTCAGGTTGCAGGTTTTGGCATAAGGGGTGAACTGGCACGTTGAAGAGATGAGTATGCCATTCTTCCCACCAGGAAGTGAAGAAAGGATGAGTAATATCCACTATCCCAAATGGAGATGGTTTATATGTTGGCAGCTCCCATCCTAATTCAAAGACTTTTTTAGCCATTATCCCCTCTGTAATTACTTCTCTGGGTCTTATTACTGTTGAGAAGAAAAGTCTGGGGGGCAATTGACCGCATCCTAATTGTCTGGCCACCATGTTTGGATAATAGAATTCGTAGGTGGACTGCACTAATCTTCCATGGTGAAATTCGGCTGGCAGAACGCAGGGTTTGATGAAAGAATTAAAGATATTAATAGATGTTTGGTCTGCACAACCGGACTCGTAGTTAAACTTACAAGGAAAAGTCAGGTTTTCATTCTCTCTGTAAGGAAGCCATAGTACATTGCCAAAACCTTTGAAGAAAAGCTTGAAGAGGTGACCAATGTCCATGTCAATGCTGATGGATGATGCTGCTTCTCCATAAGTTTGACAGGCTTTGACTCTTGCTGATTGGCCTTCAGCGTAATTAATTGAGGGGAAACTCAGGTGGAGCAGGCTCACAGACACTATCTGATGCATATATAGTTGAAGCCACATTTGAACCAGACACCAGGGACCATTCACACAAGAAATCTCTCTACTCGTGTGCATCTGGAGAATGATCTGATGCATCATATGATAAACATATCCCAGGAGATATTTGCCTAGTGGAATTTGGGAGCCTGCAGATAAATCTTCAGCCATCACCATATGGTTCAGGGTGGGTTCATTGGATTTTCCACAGAAGATGAATCTACATAGCCACATATTCATAAAGGCTTTCAGTTCTTTGTCAGAGACAGTATTGGACGACTCCATATAAGTCTGAATATATTTAGCCCATCCACATCCAGAGCTAATGGCTCTCTGGTTGCTTTTGTTCTTGTATTTGTAAGGATATACTAGTAATGTTACATTCAAACCAGTCATCATGAAGACGTCAGCTAAGGTAATAGTCATCATACCATGGCCAAAGGTGAAAGCATTGATGGCATTAGACCAAAAGTGAGAAGCTGCTATCAGAAGAGAATCGTTTCTGGGTGTTTCTGATAAAGATAATTCCAAACAGTGGCCAATATCTTGGTTTTCCCAGTGACTGCTGCTTTTTTTAAACATCCTCTGATACCAATTTCGCCATCCAACAATTGGGGGAAAAGGCCAGTTCTTGAAGGTGTTCGGCCAGTGACTCGGTGAAGGAATTCCAGATTTGAAGGGAATTCTATGGGTTTCCTTCTCGATAACCTCCATTGGATTGAGATCTCCCATTGGACCGAGGAGATAGGAATCAGGGTTGGCAGCATAAGGAATCAGGATTTGGTTCTTATATTCCTTCAAAAAATAGCAGATGAAGAGAGAAAATGAACCGAAAGAAGGGGCTAGCAAGAGATTACTGAATATGTGAAGTTTACCTCTGGGATCTTGTCTTGGGTCGCCATCAAGGGTTCGAAGCAAAATCGGTTGCGCAAAGATTTCAATTTCTCGAAGCGGCAGCTGCAGTGCTGAGAAGCGAAAAACCTAGGAGAGGGAAAAAGCTTGTAAACAATTTCAGAATAAAATTGACTTTTATCCCGAAATTGAGGGGGCATGTGTTAACACCAGATTTCCGCACGTACGAAGGATGACAGGAGGGCCCAACCGACAGTAAAGGAGGCATTCGGTAAACGACCAAGCGGTCGGCTAGTTTTCGGGATTTCGACAAATGCCTACATGATTGGCTGTTTTGCGAAGCGGCGACTCCATTCGGGAAGCAGAGATAGCTTACACGAGGGAATATGTGACGATGGAGGACGCTAAGAAAATAGGAATAGTTTTTGTATCTTTCCAAAAATTCGTTGTATAAGTCATAATCATCTAGGACTCATGTCTCGTCCAGGGTATAAATATAAACCCTCGACCATTGTAAAACTGTTCACAACCATATCAATACAAACCGGCCCCGTGCCATCTTCGAGTCCCAAAGTCGTGTCGTCGAGTTCTTCGAGAGGAACCATCGATCCGTCGACCTCCATAAGTACCGGCAACCTGGTTATCATGTCTAGTATCATGCGGTGGATTTAGATATGATGCAAGTAGTCTCGTACGTTAAGCTTAGTATCGTGCGGCGGATTTAAGCTTATGACGGGAAGTTTTTGCTTATGCCTGGTATCGTGCGGCGGATTAAGACATGAGTAAAAATAGTTATCGGCTCTATTAGATTTGGCAGATCTAATAGATTCATTAAGTTATCATGTGTTATATATTTTATTTATTTAATTCCTGCAACACACTTTTGCCCAATCTAGATTGATCCCTATTCGGCCTCGTTTCACAATTTTGCTTGTGCTTTGCTAATCATAAGATCATGATGGCCAGATCAAGTTTCAATCTAGGTTGTTACATGTTGTGGGTTCATACATGCCAATCGTGTTTATGCTTTGATAGAACTGGGTGTCGTGCGGTAGATGCAGGTTTTAGATTAGTTTGATCATGCTTACTTGTATGTTCCTTCCTCATGGACCCCAACTCGGCTAGTTTGCCGATTTTGGTTAAGCTTACACGAGTAATGAGCTCTTATAGATCTGTACAAATATATGCATGCTTTTAGCTTGTTATAATTAGATTGTATCATGCGGTGGATTGATCTAATTATAAGAAGTGGTGTGAACTTATAGCAAGTGGTATCATGCGGTGGATTAGATTCGCTTAAGTTTTTACTTGACGGGTTTATGAAGGCTAAATGTGCGGCAGATTAGTTTGATTAGCCTATGCACGTGTTATTTGAACAGATCTATTCTTGCAAGTTGCCTGTTTATAGTATCTTTAATTCGTTCAAAGCATGTCTTTCTTTTGCATTCCGCAGTTAATATATTTCACATACTCTGCTCTCATACTTGTCGAATGGCCTTATAAACATGCTCTGACAAACAGCTTCTGTAGCTATGTGCCATCGTGATTGGCTTTCAAAGCTGTACATATGGAACTGTCTGGTTTTACCCAGCACGTTCTAGAGGTATTCTCACGTTTTATCCCTTGTTGGTTTTTCAGGTCAAACCGACTGGCACGTCTCCGGATTTAGCACACTCCTGGCACCCGACTGAAGCTAGCCTCGTTCGGCTTGCTGTGTGTCTTGGCGCAAGGTGTCACTTTTTGTGTCAACACAGCCTTGTTGCAAATCTCCCAGACAGAAGCACCCATACTCTGAATATAGGCCGACATGCGTATCTTCCAATACGCATAGTTCGTCCCATCGAAAAGCGGCGGTTTGCCCACGTCACGATCCATGTCGCCTTCTGCGGATCTAGAACTGGCTAAGGTGGAAGATCCTTAACCCGCTCCGATACCAATTGAAGGACCAAGAACTCTACCAGAAAGCGACCAGAGGGGGGTGAATGGGAGCCTAAAAATTTCTCTCGAAACTTTGGCCTTTGTCCCACAAATCAACCCCCAAAAGCTTCGACCGAAAACATGATGCCCACGACCCTTCGAAGAGGGTGGATGATCCCTAGGATCATAGCGAGGCACCACCAAATGGGAGCACACGAAACGCCAAAAGCTCCGGCTCAAGTTCGACCCCAAAAACCTACTCTCGAGCGTCGAAGGAAGGCTACATCGAGAAATCTCCAAATACCTATGCTAACAAGTAGCAAAGATAACTAGAGAGGTTTCTTGGTTAACTCTAGGGCCAAACGAGAAGTCCGAAAATCAAACAGAAAAGTCGGGAGACCTAATGCACTAAAAAAGACAAGTCTGCGAAGTCCCGGACAGTCCGCGGGTACGGTCCCGAACTGTCCGCGGTACTGCCGGACTGTCCGCCAGCAAAGTCCCAAAATAGCACTGCTGCTGAACTCGTTCTGCTCAGGCCCAGACTGTCCGCGACCTAGTACTGCGGACTGTCCGTCGTTGAAACAAAAACAACACAGCCGAAGAACACGGCCACTGACCTAGCTCGCCCCCGATGCATGGACTGTCCGCGAGGTGAGTGGCGGACTATCCGTGACCACCCAGTGAGGGTGATTTTGGTCGCCCTTCACCCAAATCTCCTCAAATCCGATCCAAATAAAAAATCCCTTGTTCCCAAACTTGTAGAAGATGATCACGAGGTAGTTGGAAGACTATCCCTAAGAAATCATCCGCTCAAATCAACTCAATCAATGGGAAATTGAAGGGGAAGGTGTATGAACCGAAAAAGCGTTACAAAACTTGAATCGACCCGATCTACTTGTTCGTGAGGAGTTAGATGAATTCCTTCAGTGGAAATGATCTCCTCACATCAAAGAACAAGTTGGTTCAAGTGGATTTGAGAAAGACGCAGCGTAGAGGGAGATCGAGTGACGGAAAATTCATGGAGAAATGAAGAACACGAAGAACAAGTTCAAAATGCAAATCAAGACCACGAATTGCCAGCCGAAATTCATCCCCCCGAGGAAACAACGGGAATCCGGTCCCGTTTCCGCAAAATCCAAATACATAGAGGTATTGTTCACCGTCTCTATGGATCTCAGTAGCTACAGCAGGGAATGGGAAGCAGGAAAACCTAGAATGAAAATAGCAATGGTTGAGATAGTCTGGAGGGAGGGGTTGCCACTCCTTATATAGCCTAATACAATTATTCCCCTTCTACCGCTACTGCTAATGAGCGAGCAGGCTAACCCTAAGGGTATTCCTAACCAACTCGAAGTTGATGGCGATCTGACGGCCACACCCGCACAACTGGTAGCTTCGCCTCGACGCGACCTCACCGATTGCCGCCACGTGCCGCCACCGCTCTGCTCGTCCTTTTCACGGACCTCCCCCCCGGTTTTGAGGCCGAAATCGGGAAACCTGGGCCATCCCCCGGTTTTGAGGCTGAAACCGGGAAACCTGTCGTCCGTCGCCTGAGTTTTGTGGCCCAAACTCAGTAACCCGCCAGAGCCCAGGTTTTGAGGCCCAAACTTGGAAACCATCTTCAGCCCGAGTTGTGTGGCTCAAACTCGGAAACCGGCCGCACCCAGGTTTTGAGGCCCAAACTTGGAAACCGTCCACTCGGTGGTTTTTCTGTGGCTCAACCACCAAACCGAGCCATATAGGGGATGCACCGCCCATGCACCCCGTCCACACGCAAGTCTTCACTTGTCGCTGTCCCAGGCTGTCAGCCACCACGGTCGATCCTCATGCCACCGGTCCGTCAGTCCAAGCCTCACGTTCGCCCTTCACCGCTCCGGGTCCATCGGCACGACACGTCTCTACTTGACCTTCACCTTGCCTTTGATCACCATATCCGTGCTCAACACCTGCACAACACAAGCCAAAGAACATGCACATCATCCTAGTTGATGATCACTCATCATCTCAAGATCCGGCATACACCCATGTATCCGCACCCAGTGGCAAAATACAAATAACGATCCTAGAATACTCCCGGTAAAATGTTATGATGATGTTCTGTGCGCTTGCGGAATTTTCATATTCTATTTGCACTAACGAATGTCAACAAGCCTTTTTTGGCGCCGTTGCCGGGGAAGCAATTGGTGTAAAGATTTTGATAATGATCTTGATGTCTGCTAATTTAGTGTACCACTAGCTTTAGTAGGATTACCCCTTGTTCTGTTGAGTGTGGAATAGACAGGACATCAGATATCATTTCGACCTTATGGCAAGATTCCACAAGAATGAAGAATCCAGGGTGCCTAAACATTCAAGATCCATCATTAGCTTTGGAACCCTGCCATCTCACAGGTTTGTGTATACATATATATTATTTATTCTAACCATGTGTAGATTGGAGAAAAGGTTGTTGTCACAACAATTCATCTCCCATCTTATATGACGGATATTTACGCTGCACCACTCACATATCCCAATTGTGAGTCATGGTAAGTATGATCAAGGTGAGACAGTCTTGCTCATAGACATTAAACTTTATGAGTAGTTATCTTTTTAATTTCTTGCATACCACTGCAAATTTACTTTTAACCATTCATCCACCTCAGTTAGTTTATGGTAAGTCCATTACATGTTTAGTTCCTTGCATTCATCTGCATGTAAACAAAAAAATATTAAAAAAATAATAATATACTCCTCACTATGATCATAATCTGTCATCTCTATTTGAATAAATCTCTGTTATGCTCTCACTCTACCTTTGTTTGTCATAAGATGTTTTGGTTTGAAGGTACTTCTATAGGGTACTTTCATAGACTTTTTAAATTAAGCGTGGTTCTTAGGTTAAATAGTCTACCTTAATCAAAATAGACACGGAGTTTGGTTTGATTATTGATTTGAAATTAACTTGTGTAGACACTGGTTATTTTGTTGAACTAACCCTTGCAGAAATCTCTAAAATACAATTTGGGAAAGTCCTGAGATGAATTCACATCAGAGATGAAACAAGACATACGATGGACTGCATAATGAAGACTCAGCTCATTCATCATGGATGAAAGAACTGTGAGTATTAAAGATTATTTAAGTCTATCTTCTACTGCAATTTATCTTTTGCCTTGAACCATGTTAAAATGTAGCCAACACATAAGATACTAGTCTATGCTAAAGTAATCCTAAAATTATCTTTTCATTAGCATGGATGAATAACATATAAGTTGTGGATAACAACCCATGTTCCAAATTTAGTGCAATCCTTCGGGTATGTGTCCACTAACATTTTGTAGGAGATGAGATTTGCTTGTTCATGGTGTGAACTTAAAGATCAAAACCCAGCCCGTGGATAGACAAAACTCATCATCAGACAAGTCACTAGTGATGTCGAAGGCAACCAAGCTCGGAACCATCCCAAGGCCTAAGCCAGGACACTGATGACGAGCAGGATGCAACTCACCCCGTATGGGTCAATCTATGCCTACACTCATCATTGTCGAAGACATCAACACCGACACCAACAACAAATATCAGGGTGATGATATGCCACTACGTTATAACATCTGTGTGTCGTCCGAAGGAAGTCTGTTGGTGTTTCACTATGAAGACAAGCAGTGGAAGTTCTCCTCACTTCTAATCATTGCAACACAAGATCTAGTTTGGGGGATGAGGTGGAACAACTTTAACAACAATAAGGTATACAATTTCAACTCATGAACATGTTGTTGAAGAAATTTGGGCATCCACCTACTTCACAAGTCAGCTTGGGGGAGGCACAATTCCGTTGTCTAGATTTGCTTCACAATCAAGGGAAGGAAGGAGAAATCCAGCTTCAAGACACTTTGACCTTTTGATTAGTACAAGCCACTAGACGCTGCCCCTACCAAGAAGAAGAATATGATCCATCACTCATTCTTGGAAGATCGTTCTTGAGCACCACCAATGTTGTCATCTATGTCGGACCTGGAGATGTTGACTTTTGGATCTTCGATCAAAAGGGTCGCTGCTTCTTGAACAACTACACCACTTATGAGCAACTGAAGAGAACCAAGAGAAGACGTTGACTCAACTGACAAAGGAAGAACCAACTACCACGAATTGAGGTGGACATCATGAAGGATGAAGCCACTGCACTGCAAGAATTCAAAGATAGAGAGATAGTACCTGAGTCTACAAATCAAAGAATAGCTGACAAAGTCTCCATCGTCTGGACCTATTGAGAACAAGACTCAGCTGGCCCATAGTGAGATAGACAAGAGAAGATAAGCCATTCATGAACACAACCAGCTAGACAAGAGAAGCTTCCACAAGGTGGTTCGACACAATCACTCTTCAATGATAAAGTATCATTTCAAGGTAAGTGACCATCACTTTAAAAGCTTCTCCTTGATTTTGGTATGCGCATACATAAAGAACTAAACATGTTTAAGTTGCACCTCACTTGATCCAACTCAACATGTTGAGTTCTTTACTCTTTGTTCCTAGCTTTACTCTCTTGAATCTCACTATCTTAATTAAGTGAGCTAAAATATTGTGCATCCAACCTTTGGAAGATGATATATCACAATCATGAAAGATCGACACATTATGCATAGGTTATCCTTCCTTGGGTTAAGTAATATGATCTATTAAATATTTTTAAGATGCTTCTTTCATGCTCATCTTTTGATCTTATCACTCATGTTAAGATTGAATAGAACACATGAACAACAGGTTTATCTTGTTCAATGTGCCTAAGGTTAGAGAGGAATGAACAAAACTTTTGGTTCTGTTGGTGTTTTTCCACCAAGAGAGCCCATGCACTTGATCTCTACCTTGAATTTATGAGCAGGACACACTCTTGAGCAAAACATGGAGGAGTTTGTCAACTCCCAAATTTTACAGAGTGAAGGTCCTAGATCTACAGGAACATGCACACTAAGCAAGATGCTACCAGCTTCCACAACTAATGCTTCACTTCAAATTGCTGGCCGAACGAAGAACCTGAGTGACACCATATCAAGAGGTGTAGTTATCATGGTCTACATATTGGGATCAAATGATGCACCTCAGGAATGAACATGGTGAGAAGTCCTGTTCAGAGTACTTAAAACATTGAACCCTGCCGAAAGGTAAAATCAGTATTTATCCATATTTATCTTTACTACATTAGTTTCTCTTTTTGAATGTTTACTTCCCATCATTATTCCTCCATAGCATATTTACTTTTCTACATTAGCATTGCATAAAAACAAAAAAATAAAAAAATAAAAATATTTTACTTATTGCACTTCATCATAAAACCTAAAGCTCCATGTGAATAATTCTGTGGTGTGTAAAAACCCACATGAAATATTTACCGTGGTGGCGTAAAAATAAAAATAAAAATGCATTCATTTTATTAAATTGTCATTGCATCGAAAAAATTGAAATACAAAAAAAATATTGAGAAAGAGATCTTACTCAAACTCTGGATAACTAAGGCTTAAGTGGTCAACCACTAACGCTCAATCAGTTCCACAAGTTTAGTTGTCTATTTGAGTTTCATAGGATTAAAGACCAAGAAAAGCTGACGAGAAAGTAGATGTTTCATCCACTGTTAGAGCACTATTTCAACAACCATCAACATCAATTAATGCTCCGATAAAGGAAGAATATTTTTCACTGCCAGTCCGCTACATTGCAAGATCGAACGACTACATTCAACTTGGGGCAATGCACCCTCGTGTATCCAGGTAAGTATCTTTATCCTTTTAAGTTAGTCATTCTATAAATAAATTAAAATAGAAAAAAAATGTGAGCACATGAAGGCTCACCCTTAAAAAGAAAAAGAACAAAAATATTTGGGAACATGAAGGCTCGATGTGATCAAATGGATTAGCTTGGGGGGAGACGGACCCCGTTATCTTCCTGATTCAGGTATGTCGTACTACTATCTTAGTGTTTTTTAAGTAATAGGTTATAGTATGTGTTAGATTAAATAAATAAAGCATGTCTAATATGAAGAACTCTCTTCCTAATTTCTTAAAATGGAAATGATGAATAGTTGCTCTATTGTATTTCTTTCTAGTACCTAGCCTTTAAGCATGAGTTCTCCTAAGTTTAAAAAATTAATGATGTCTTAAAATGAAATTAAATATATGGGTAGCAAATGTTTGATCCAGAGTCTAGGTAACTGACAGATATGATATGTGATGATTTGAGCTACTGTTATCTTGTTCTAAACAACACTAGAGTTCCAGAGAGTTTCCAATATTAACATGGCAAATAATTGCATTGAGTTAAATTAAGCTTTGTTGACCATGTGAGAAGTTATCATGCTATTGAATTGAGATCACTTACATATTTCATCCATCTTCCGCATAAATGCTCATGATTATTTGTTGATATCCTCTCAAAAGTTTGTTGGAAGAATGTGGCTATTGAAAAAAAGAGAAAAAAAATCCAAGGAAATAAAAAAGGACAAGTGTGAGCCAGCCTGCGTGGTGTCACTGTCGAGGGTACTTTCCCCCCAACAGTAGCCCCTCGTTGCCTTGGATCTAAAGAACAGTACTTAGGCCCAAGCAGCGCTCTTTGATGGGAAACGCAACGGGACCCTTGGCAGCGACGCCCGCGGCTGCTTTTGGGCCGGGCCGTTGTTTTCTTGTTTGCACTGTTGGGGTCCGTCTCGTGTTTTGCGCTGTGGATTTTGGTTGTCGTGCCGGTTTTGTCGGGTGGTGTGGCTCGTCTCTCGGCTTATAAATAGATGGGGTTGGTGAGGGGTTGAAGTCGTGCCCTCCTTTTGCTATAGCCATCCTGCTGCTGCGCATTTCTTTTGGCGAAGGTTGGTTTTGTCTAGTTGCGGAGGTTGTGCGTATTGTGTTCGACGAGGGTTTTTGTTTAGTTTGAGAGATGGCTAGGTCCAAGCAAACCGCTCGCGTTGCTTCTCCGCCAGCTGTTGATGAGGGGTTGACCTTTGAGTTCGGTCTCAGCCGGGTCTGTAGTTCGGAGTTGACGTCTTATGTGAAGCGAGGTTGGATCGAGGATGGAAAGGCGAGGACAAGTGCTGGAGAGACTGTGCCGAAGCCGGACGCTGATGAGGTTGTGGTGTTTGAGGAGTTCTTTTCAGCTGGACTGCGCTTCCCTATTGACTCCTTTGTGAGTTCGGTTCTTCAGAGGTTCAATTTGCGGTTTCATCAGCTTACACCATCGTGTTTCATGAAGATGTCAGTATATGTCTAGGCGTGCCGTTCTCAGGGTGTTGTTCCTAATGTCGTGGGTTTTGTTCGAACTCATCGTGTGCACATGCAGCCTCGCAAGATTTCGGGTGGCGGAGGTAACACCAGCCTCGGTCAGTTTGCAGTGTACACCTTTTGCCACCGCGCCGGATCTGAGTTGCCGGTGCAGGCACAGAAGAACAAGTGGAGCAGTGGGTGGCAAGAGTTTTGGTTCTACTACTAGCTTAGTGGTAACGCCAAGCTTTGCGGCGAGCTTCCGCCACTCGGTGATGTGAGTGCCGAAGCTAAGATGAGCGCCGAGGCGCATGCCGCTGTTGACTGTTTGAGGGTGGTTGCGCGCTCTCTGTGTGCTCGCGACTTAGTCGAGGAGTATTGTTGTGCGAAGGTTTGGACCCTCAGTCGGAAACAGGTGTGGTTTGCAGTTGAGGATGACCCCAAGTACGAGGGTAATGGTTTGAAGAAGCCGAAGGTGGAGCTGAACAAGGTTTGGGAAAATGTCCATAGGAAGTTTCCCAGGCGAGAAGATGGACTTGTAGCTATCTACATGTGTGTTCAGCAGAGAGTGGAGGACCTTGTTGGAAAGTTGTCCACATTGGAGGTTAAGGCTATCCACAGCTCGGTGGGTAGCGGAGGTCGAATTAACAGGTTGTTCGACATTCTGGGGATTCTGTATGCTGACTGGCCCACACCTTCGAGCGAGGATGCGCCGAAGAAAAGGAAACGTGCGTCCGTGGAAGAGAAAGGGGTTGTCTCACGACCTAAGAGGGGTCGTGGTCGGGGCCATGGCGGCGCTGGTGGTCGGACCAAAGCACTGGCTATGAAGGTTGCTATGGCATCAGGCGCTGCCGGCACTTCCTCTTCCTCAGCCATCATGTCGTTGATGGTCGGCCGAGGTGTTGCTAAGTCCGGTGGTCGTGTACCGCGCGTCGGCGGTATTGGAGCTTTGGTCCAGATATCGGATGACTAAGCTTCCTCTGATGAAGATGAAAAAGATAAAGAGAAAGATGCAGAGAAAGAGGCCAGCTCAAAGGAGGACTCTTCTGAAGATACTAGCAACACCTCCAGCAACGAGGGCAACATGGACGAAGAAGTTTCTATTGATGATGATGACTGTGGTAAAGCGATAGTCTCGTCGAGCGTTGACGCTGAAGCTGCTCGTAGTATTGATGAAATCATGCAGGACCTTGAGCCCGAGATCCCCGAGCGAGGGTTAGTCCGGGAGTTTGCGGGTTCACACATTTGGGTTGATGGTTTTGAGGTGAAGGGTGAGCTTGAATCGGAGAGGCATCCTGGTAAAAGGCCATATGGCGAGGCTAGCCGGTGCAGCCTTCCTTATTTTGCCAAAAAGGTTGGAGTTTCGGATCCGGCGACGGAACTTTTCATGAGTCTGGACCTTCGAGAGTTGAAGGACCGAGAATGCAAAAGCAAGGCGACTAGAGGGGGGGTGAATGGGAGCCAATAAAATTTCTCTCGAAACTTTGGCCAAGTGTCCCAAAATCAATCCCCAAGAG
Organism: Coix lacryma-jobi var. lacryma-jobi; assembly: GCA_009763385.1. Classification (NCBI taxonomy): domain Eukaryota; kingdom Viridiplantae; phylum Streptophyta; class Magnoliopsida; order Poales; family Poaceae; genus Coix; species Coix lacryma-jobi. Next base: position 104,710,376 of record CM019830.1, on the reverse strand, counting down.
CTACTACCAAAAACGTGATGCCCACGACCCTTGGAAGAGGGTGGATGATCCCTGGGATCACAGCGAGGCACCACAAAAACTTCCTCACCCAAGTTCACGCAAGTCCACTAGTGACGGAATGGGTTTTTGGGTAACCTCAACCTCCCTCGAGCAACGCGAGGGGGATTCAGGCTATTTTGTAAAGCGGGAAGCCCAAAATCTGTAGAGCACGAAGTTAGGAATCCAACGCAACAAACGAATCTCGAATCAAAAGACGAACGAACAAACTGCGGACGAAAACGCGTCGAATCAGCACTGACCGGACTCTGCCTGCGTCCGGTCGCTGACCACCGGACGCGTCCGGTCGAGCAAAAACAGTTTTCGGAGCTTACTGTTTCTGACCGGACTCACCAGAGACGAGCGTCCGGCGAGAGCAGTGCGTCCGGTCACATAATACAAGCCAAGTGAACAGTACAATGAGCGAGTCCGGTCACTTAGCGAAAGGTGCGTCCGGTCAAGTCACGAACCGAACACAGCGAAGGTGTTCATCGACCGGACTCACTGACAGCGTCCGGTCGTTGAACGGGCAGCGTCCGGTCACCCCGATTCAGGTTGTTCGTTCACCGATTCGACTCGATCTCACCCAAAACAAATCCTCTAGGGATCAAACTTGGTGAGAAGAGTCACAAAGAGTATAGTGAGCTACCTCTAAGAGATCATGGCTCGAACCTATCTCCAAATCGATGAATCGAAGAGTTTCGGGGGAAGGGAGAAAACTTGACCCGAAACGAAAAATCGATCGATCTCCTAGACCGTGAGGTTAGAGGATGATTCCTTCGGTGGAAAGAAGTGCCTCACGATCTAGAACAAACCAGTTCAAACGGAATTGCAAAAAATGAACCGAGCAAAGAGATCAAGCGACGGGAAAATCGTGGGGAAAAGGGATTCCGCGAAGAACACGAACAAAACGCGAATCACACCCATGAATTGCAAGCCGAAGCGCAAACACACGCTACAACAAGGAGGTTACGGCCTCCTTTCCTCAAAATCAACAGTACACAGAGTTGCAAGTCTCTCTGCGGATCTCAGCTACAGCAGGGGATGGGAGAGCAGGAAACCCTAAGTGCAGGAAGCAAATGAGATGGCTAAAACTGAAATGACTGAGATAGGGGAGGAGGGTGTCTCCCCTGACTACTTATCCTATTCTAGTCTCAGTCTATTTCCTACTCTACCCCTCTCTATTCTAATTACAGAGTGAACCAGCTAAACCCTAGGGTTATTCTGGACCAACTCGGTGGTAGGTAGATCCAACGGCCACGCCCGCACAACTCGTCCGCGTTGCCTCCACGCAACCTTCCGATTGCCGCCACGTGCCGTCCTCGCTCTGCACCCCCGGTTTTGTGGCCCAAACCGGGAAACCAGCCTTTTCCAGCAACCCCCGGTTTTGAGGCCCAAACCGGGAAACCAGCCCACCAGCCTGAGTTTTGTGGCCTAAACTCAGAAACCCGTAGCGCCCGAGTTTTGAGGCCCAAACTCGGAAACCGGCCCATCACCCGAGTTTTGTGGCCAAACTCGGAAACCATCCGCGCCCAGGTTTTGTGGCTCAACCTGGAAACCGAGCACCCGAGTTTTGAGGCCCAAACTCGGAAACCGTCCACCCGGTGGTTTTTCCCTGGCTCAACCACCAAACCGGAGCTGTAGAGGGGATGCACCTCCCGTGCACCCCGTCCACCGACACGTGTCCCCAGGTCCTCGACCCGAGCAACACCGTGCCCTGCAAGTCTCTGCTCGTCGCTGTCCCAGGCTGCCAGCCACCACAGCTGATCCTCAGGCACTCCGGTCCCTCAGTCCAAGCCTCACGTCCGCCCTTCACTGCTCGATCCATCGGCATGGCACGTCCGCCGCACGGCACGCCCATCCTTCATCGCACCCAGTCCATCGGCATGACACGTCTCAACTTGACCTTCACCTTGCCCTCGATCACTGTTTCCGAGCTCGACACCTGCACAACACAAGCCAAAGAACATGTGATCAAACCCGTTGACAATCACTCATCACTTAGAGACTCGGCATACACCCATGTATCTGCAATCTCCCCCTTGATGAGTGCATTGTCAACTACTCACACAAATCATAATGAAAGAAGAAGGTAGGAGGAAGGAGAAGAGAGAACTCAACCAAATGACCCAAAAGCATAGCAAAGCCGAAGAAGGTCAAGTGGAAGAAGCGAGAACTTGGTCCCCAAAGACATGGGCAACGGCTCGACGCGACCAAGCAAAGCAAAGCTAGCCCTCAAGAAGAGGTAGAATAGGCTCAACACCGCTAGCAAAAGCCAATTGAAAAACAACCGAAAGGTCTCCGAACCAATCAAAATCAACCTCGACGCCAAATGAGGAAAATGTTTGCTAGTCCCTCAGGACAGAGGCAACGGCTCAACACAACTAGCAAACTCCCCTCGACAAGTGCAAGCAACCAGGGACTCCCCCTTAGGTCCAACAAGAGAAGAGCATAAAGATCTGAAAATCTCCCCTTAGCAAAAGCTCCCCCTTAATTGGACGCTAGGAGACATATGATTTGCAAAAACTCTCCCCCTTAGTTGAAAATGCACTTATCAAGCACAAACTCTTCCCTTGAGCCAACAAAACTCCCCCTTAAAAAATGCATATGAAGTCAGAAATGCAAGTTAGCAGCTTCAGGCATATAATCAAAAGAGTGCAAAAATGCTCTAATCGGTATAGCTCCAATGGCACAACTAAGCACTCAAATAGCGAAGGCTCAAACTGATCACACATACGAAATATGAAGCATATGAGCAAGTGAGCAGTTTTTAGCCAAAAAGATAGTCACCATCAGAATAGCACTACACATGTATAGATAGGAATCCAGACAAGTGCTAAACATGTATACAAGGTGAACTACCCCTAGCAAAGTTCAATCATCATGCATAGGAATGAAGCATATACTTGTGATTTCATTTTTATATTGGAGTTGCAGCGGTGAAGACTGCACAAGTTCAATTATTTAGCATGTGATTGCGAGAGGTTGAAAGCTTGTCTTTGCCTAACTTTTCAACCGAGCGAAGCCTATGCCGAAGCAATCAGAAGCTTGAAGCTACGGTTTTGGTCATACACTACACGGCTCAAGTTTAACTCAAAGTGCAATGAGAAACAGTCTCGATACCATGAGGTGTTGACAAGCAATCCCATCTCGATCTTTTCAATTCACTAAAACTTGGTTCAAATTTTATACATGATATGAACAGACCAAGCAAGTGAATGACTCATAACTAGAGACATAGCAACCTAGCATATATGAGAAGCACGAGTGAACTCAACATATCCTACACATGCTAGTTGCATATCTCAATGGTGAACATTTTCAGATTATAAGTTATTAAGTAAATTCACCATTCCAAAATAGCTCAGCTCATAACATGTACTAGTGATCAGGAAGAGCATAAGCTACAAGCATCCATATAAGCATCGGAGCATACTAAATAGAGCATAGTTACATTCTAGTGATTATAAACATGAAGCTCAGAATATAAATGTGTATGCTAAAATGCAAAAGAAAAGAAAGACAAAAGAGTCAGTCAAATATACAAGATCCAAAATGTTTCCCCCATCTAAAAGGGGAAACACACACCAAGCTCACCCCTCAACCGATTAAAGGTTGATTCGTCTAAAGGCTTGGTGAAAATATCAGCCAGTTGATGATGAGTATCGACATGGCGAAGGTCGATATCACCCTTCTCCTGGTGGTCTCGCAGAAAATGAAAGCGCACATCAATGTGTTTGGTCTTCGAGTGAAGCACGGGGTTCTTAGCAACGCTAATGGCACTCGTGCTGTCACAAAGCAAAGGCACGCGAGAAAAGCTCAGACCAAAATCACGCAAAGTGGCCATCATCCAAAGCAACTGGGAACAGCAGCTAGCCGCAGCAACATATTCAGCCTCCGTAGTGGACTGAGCGACGCTAGACTGCTTGCGAGAAGACCACGAAACAAGAGAAGAACCAATAAACTGGCAAGTCCCAGAAGTGGACTTGCGCTCAATACGACAACCAGCAAAATCGGCATCCGAATAACCGCAAAGGGAGAGGGTGGAGGAAGCAGAATACCAAATCCCGAACTCAGGCGTGAAACGAAGGTACCTGAAAATCCGCTTCACCGCTTGACGGTGAGAGGTGCGCGGCGACGCCTGAAAGCGCGCACACAGACACACCGCGAATTGGATGTCCGGGCGTGTCGCCGTCAGGTAGAGGAGCGACCCGATCATGCTGCGGTACTCCTTCTGGTCCACTGCTTCTCCATCCACATCTGCATCCAGGGCAGTCGTCGTCGACATGGGTGTTGGAAGAGGCTTGGCCTCACCCATATCGAACCGCTTCAGCAAGTCCTTGGTGTACTTGCCCTGGTGCACAAATGTCCCCTCTCGGGATTGCTTGATTTGCAACCCGAGAAAGAATGTCAGCTCGCCCATCATGCTCATCTCGAACTCCCTGCTCATAGTATCTGCAAACTTGGCAACCAAAGCGTGAGAAGAACCACCGAAAATGATATCATCCACGTAAATCTGGACCAAGAGCGTGTCTTTGCCTTGCCGGAGGAGAAAGAGCGTTTTATCTACACATCCCATTTTAAAACCCTTAGCAAGCAAAAAGGTTTTCAACCTATCATACCAGGCTCTAGGGGCTTGTTTCAAACCATATAAAGCTTTATGAAGTTTAAAGACATGGTTTGGAAACTTGGGATTTTCAAAACCGGGGGGTTGCTCAACATAAACCTCCTCCTCTATGTAGCCGTTTAAGAAGGCACTCTTGACATCCATTTGAAAAAGTTTGAAGCCTTTGGATGCAGCAAAAGCCAAGTGTATCCTAATCGCCTCCAAACGAGCTACAGGAGCAAACGTCTCCTCATAATCTATCCCCTCCTTCTGACTATAGCCTTTCGCTACAAGCCGGGCCTTGTTTCTAACAACGTGGCCATCCTCTCCTTGCTTGTTTTTGAAAATCCATTTTGTCCCAATAGGCTTACAGTCAGGTGGAGGTGGAACTAGAACCCAAACCCGATTTCGCTCAAAATTTTCTAATTCCTCATGCATGGCATTAACCCAATCCGGATCCGTCAAAGCGTGTCCAACATCTCGGGGCTCAAAATTAGCAACAAAAGCAGAATGAGCGAAGTGCGAGATTTGCTGTGACCTAGACCGAGTGACCCGTTCGTCGATGTTGCCGATCATCTGCTGAGGCGGGTGCTGGCGCTGGATATGTCGTGGCGCCTCCCGAGCTGAAGTAGCCTCCCCCTCAACAGCAGCTGGTGCCTCCCCGGGTACAAATGGTACCGCTCGGGGTGGCGGATCCCACGGCCCCTAGGAAGAAGAGGTGCCGGGGCCGTGAGTCGTCGTCGAGGCCGCTCTTTGCGGCGCGGCAGGTGGAGGGGGTGCTGGATCATCCATACCTTCAGCACCCTCGTCCTCGTCATCAAAAAGAGGCTCACCAACCTCATGATCACCTGCACGCTCAAAACGAGAAGAAGGACAAACCATGGTCTCGTCGAAGGTGACATCGGATGTCTCCATGACTCGGTTAGTGTCAAGGTTAAGTACACGATAAGCTCGAGTGTGAGTGCCATAACCCAAAAACACACCGTCAGAAGAACGAGATTCAAATTTGTCCAAGTTGCCCTTTTTGAGTATAAAACAATGGCAACCAAAAACTCGAAAATAACTCACCTTGGGCAGTTTGCCAAAACGCAACTCATAAGAAGTCTTTTTCAAGAAAGCTCTCAGAAAAATGCGATTGGAAATATAGCATGCAGTGTTCATAGCTTCGGCCCAATAGCGCCTAGGAGTCCTATGCTCATCAAGCATCGTCCTGGCCATCTCAACAAGGGTCCGATTCTTCCTCTCTACAACACCATTTTGGGGCGGTGTGTAGGGGGAAGAAAACTGATGCTCCAAGCCAAGGTGGTTACAAAACTTCTCAAAATCCGAATTTTTGAATTCGGAACCATTATCACTTCTAATAGCTTGCATCGAATTCAAAGGGAACTTGTTCTGAAGACGCAAAATCAGATTGCGAGCGAAGGAGAAAGTCTCAGTCTTCTCAGTCAAAAAGAAGACCCACGAATATCTCGAAAAGTTGTCAACAACAACCAAAACATACCACTTGCCACCAACCGAGCTCACCCGAGCCGGACCAACAAGGTCCATGTGTAAAAGCTCTCCGGGGTGCGAGGTCATGACCTTAGTCACTGGATGGTGGGGAGCGGCAACCATCTTCCCATGTCTGCAAGATTGGCAAACTAGATCCTTCTCCATCGAAAGCTTGGGCAATCCTTGGATTAAGCCAAGTGAGCTAAGTCTTGCAAGCAAGTCGAAGCTTAAATGACCGAGCCTCCTATGCCACTTCCAAAGATCGGAGGAAGAAGGACTAGCCAAAAGACAGCGAGAAGAACCAAACGACTCCGAGAAATTCGCGCGAAAGACTTTCCCAAAGGGCGAAATCAGACATACAAGGTCGCCCTGAGGATCTAAGATGCGACTAAGGTTCGGTTTGAAACGAATCTCATAGTCATCATCAAAAAGTTGCGAAACAGAAAGAAGGTTAAAATGCAGGTTAGAAACAAGAGCAACATCGCGCAACACAAAGTGCTCATTAACCCGCACCGTCCCACGAGACAATACCTTACCTTTACTATTGTCGCCGAAGGTTATGTACTCCTTTCCGGCGACCGGGCTAAGGCTGGAGAACCACTTGGCATTTCCGGTCATGTGCCTCGAGCAACCAGAATCCACCAACCAAAAGTCCTCCAACCGTCTCACCTACATCAATAAAAAGACATAGGGTGAGCATACTAACCCGCACCGTCCCACGAGACAAGACCTTACCTTTACTATTGTCGCCGAAGGTTATGTACTCCTTTCCGGCGACCGGGCTAAGGCTGGAGAACCACTTGGCGTTTCCGGTCATGTGCCTCGAGCAACCAGAATCCACCAACCAAAAGTCCTCCAACCGTCTCACCTACATCAATAAAAAGACATAGGGTGAGCATACGGTCCAACACTGGGGTTAGTGAAGTAAGGAGAATACCAGTGTTGGGCCGGCTGCTCAAAAGAACGGTCAGTGTAAAAACTATTCCTAGCCTATCTACGGGGGTAGCGATCACCACGTACAGGAAAACGTGGTCCGCTGGGGAAGAAATGCTCACCGCGGTACTCAAACTGCGGTGGGGGAAAGCGCTCAACTAAGCCTCCGCTACGGGGTCCATTACCTGCAAAAGCAGGACCCCGTCGGGCACGCTCTCTACGAGATCTACGCCTAGGAGCCTGGGGCTCAACTGCTCTAGCGTCTCTCCTCGGAGCTCTCTCCTGCCTAGGCCGGGGACCTTGACGTCCGGGCCTAGCAGCTCTCCCCTGAGCCTTCGGCACATGTCCACCATGAGTTGGATGGTACATGTCCGGGTTCTCCATCTCCCGAGTACGGCGCGCCTCTCGCTTGCGCCGGAAACAGAACTCGATCAAGTGACCATCCCTCCCACAGAAATCACACTGGTACCTCACCGCACGCAAAGGGGGTTGTTGGTGACCAGGGCTGTGGGTGTGGTTCACTTTGCCCTTCTGAGGCAAACACTCCTCTCTAATGGGTGGCATAGCATCAAGCTTGTTCTTGAGGTGGTTTGGCTTGGGTGCCCAAATTTGGTTCTTGGGAGGAGCTCTCGGGGGTTCCTCAACCACACCATCTTTGGTGGTAGGCTTGGCAGGCTCTTTGGGTGGAAGTTTGGCAAGCTTGGGAGTAGTGGTGGAGTTAGGCTTCTCACATGGATTCAAACCACTCGACTCTCCAATCTTCCCAAAAGCAGAAAGATCAACACCCTGAGCAAAACCTACACAAGGAGCCCCAGCAGCTCGCTTGAATTGGGAGATCATCATCCCGAGCTGCGGCTCACTACAGGAGACCCATGACAAGATGGTCCGAAGGTATGTGTTTTCTTCCTCGGTTTGCATCTTGCCATGCTTCACATTGGCAATCTCCAGCTCCAAGCCCTCGCACAAAACGCACCTCGCCACACCAGTGCTACCTGAGTTGGCCTCCTCAAGAGACACAATCTTGGCATTCTTCTCTGCCAACTCAGATTGCAAGACGGGACAGGTCTTGCATGCACCCAACAGAGAAGGTCTAGCCTTCAGCTCATCTAGCTCTCCTACCAACGCAACATACTTACCTCTCAAAGTGAGAAGGTCAGTCATGTGCGCGGTGCACGACTCACACTCCGCCTCCTCCGACACAACCACGGTGGACCGAGCGAACTCAAGCTCCTTCACCGTGTCCTCCCACTTCTGCCTGAACTCCTTGTGCTCTCTAGCGGCACGCCTAAGCAGTTTATCTTGGCTAAGGAGGGCAGCGGTCAACTTCTCTACCTCAGAGGAAAGCTCGTCGTAGGTGAGAGATACCTGGGAGGTGTCGTCGTCGTCGTCGTTCCGAGGCGTATGTTCCAGCTCGCCTCCGACCTCATCTCCGAGCGCCATGGTACACAAGCCTCCGTCGCCGGCGAAGAAGCACAAGCCGTTGAACTTGTCCTCTAGCTTCTTCTTCACGGACTCGTCATCACTGGAGCCAGCGGAGTCGTCATCCGAGCCGTCGACGTCGCTGAACGTGGCGAAGAAGGCACGCTGCTCAGCTTGCTGCTTCTCCAAGTACTTCTTCTTGATGTACTCCTTGTCGAAGCCGCCCCGCTTCTTGTGTCTTGGGGGAACGTGCTTCTCCTTGTACTTGGAGTCGCGCTTGCGCCCTTGATCGCCCTTCCCCGAATGCTTGTTCTTCTTGGGGCAGTTGGCGATGAAGTGGTCGGGGTCTCCGCACTCGTAGCATCCCGTGCGTCCTCCTCCACGACGGCGGTTCATGCGGTTGTTGTGGAACCGCGAGAACCGGTTGGCAAGCAAAGCCAACTCGTCGTCTGCCAACGTCTCCAGCTGGTCCTCTGTAACAGAAAAGAGACAGGAAAGAGCAAAGCCAGCTGAAGGGTTAGAGGAAGAGCCGGAAACCAAAGCCATGGACGGGCGAGAAGGATTTTCAAAAGAAGCCCTCGCCATAGCATCAATCTCACTGGACTTGAGCTTACTGAAGAGCTCGTCGCAAGTGAGGGTCTCATAGTTCGGGGATTCGATGATCGCCTGAACCTTAGAGTCCCACACCGACCGATCAAGAGTATGCAAAAGCTTCAAAGCACGCTCATGATCGTCAAAAGGCAACTGCTCCTTGTTAGCCCTCATCCTGTTGACAATCACCTGAAAGCGAGCGAATAAACTTTCTATGCTCTCGCCAGGCTGATGTCGAAAATTCTCATACTCACGCTTGAACGACTCGTAGAGTCGGGTTTTGTCTTGAGAGGTGCCCTCATGGAAACGCATGAGAGTGTCCCAGATCTCCCGAGCCGTAGCAAGGTGAGAAACACGATCAAACTCACCCATGCTCAAACAAGAAAAGAGAGCATTACGGGCTCGGCTATTGGCATCGTGCTCATCGATCTGTTGCTGAGAAACACGAGCAGCCAAGACCACGTAATCAGCAGAGTTGCAAATATCCCAAATAGAAGCACCCAAACTCTGCAGATAGGCCGACATGCGTATCTTCCAATACGCATAGTTCGTCCCATCAAAGAATGGCGGTTTGCCCACGCCGCGATCCATGTCGCCTTCTGTGGATCTGGAACCGGCTAAGGTGGAAGATCCTTAACCTGCTCTGATACCAATTGAAGGACCGAGAATGCAAAAGCAAGGCGACCAGAGGGGGGGTGAATGGGAGCCAATAAAATTTCTCTCGAAACTTTGGCCAAGTGTCCCAAAATCAATCCCCAAGAGCTACTACCAAAAACGTGATGCCCACGGCCCTTGGAAGAGGGTGGATGATCCCTGGGATCACAGCGAGGCACCACAAAAACTTCCTCACCCAAGTTCACGCAAGTCCACTAGTGACGGAATGGGTTTTTGGGTAACCTCAACCTCCCCCGAGCAACGCGAGGGGGATTCAGGCTATTTTGTAAAGCGAGAAGCCCAAAATCTGTAGAGCACGAAGTTAGGAATCCAACGCAACAAACGAATCTCGAATCGAAAGACGAACGAACAAACTGCGGACGAAAACGCGTCGAAACAGCACTGACCGGACTCTGCCTGCGTCCGGTCGCTGACCACCGGACGCGTCCGGTCGAGCAAAAACAGTTTTCGGAGCTTACTGTTTCTGACCGGACTCACCAGAGACGAGCGTCCGGCGAGAGCAGTGCGTCCGGTCACAAAATACAAGCCAAGTGAACAGTACAATGAGCGAGTCCGGTCACTTAGCGAAAGGTGCGTCCGGTCAAGTCACGAACCGAACACAGCGAAGGTGTTCATCGACCGGACTCACTGACAGCGTCCGGTCGTTGAACGGGCAGCGTCCGGTCACCCCGATTCAGGCTGTTCATTCACCGATTCGACTCGATCTCACCCAAAACAAATCCTCTAGGGATCAAACTTGGTGAGAAGAGTCACAAAGAGTATAGTGAGCTACCTCTAAGAGATCATGGCTCGAACCTATCTCCAAATCGATGAATCGAAGAGTTTCGGGGGAAGGGAGAAAACTTGACCCGAAACGAAAAATCGATCGATCTCCTAGACCGTGAGGTTAGAGGATGATTCCTTCGGTGGAAAGAAGTGCCTCACGATCTAGAACAAACCAGTTCAAACGGAATTGCAAAAAATGAACCGAGCAAAGAGATCAAGCGACGGGAAAATCGTGGGGAAAAGGGATTCCGCGAAGAACACGAACAAAACGCGAATCACACCCACGAATTGCAAGCCAAAGCGCAAACACATGCTACGACAAGGAGGTTATGGCCTCCTTTCCTCAAAATCAACAGTACACAGAGTTGCAAGTCTCTCTGCGGATCTCAGCTACAGCAGGGGATGGGAGAGCAGGAAACCCTAAGTGCAGGAAGCAAATGAGATGGCTAAAACTGAAATGACTGAGATAGGGGAGGAGGGTGTCTCCCCTGACTACTTATCCTATTCTAGTCTCAGTCTATTTCCTACTCTACCCCTCTCTATTCTAATTACAGAGCGAACCAGCTAAACCCTAGGGTTATTCTAGACCAACTCGGTGGTAGGTAGATCCAACGGCCACGCCCGCACAACTCGTCCGCGTTGCCTCCACGCAACCTTCCGATTGCCGCCACGTGCCGTCCTCGCTCTGCACCCCCGGTTTTGTGGCCCAAACCGGGAAACCAGCCTTTTCCAGCAACCCCCGGTTTTGAGGCCCAAACCGGGAAACCAGCCCACCAGCCTGAGTTTTGTGGCCTAAACTCAGAAACCCGTAGCGCCCGAGTTTTGAGGCCCAAACTCGGAAACCGGCCCATCACCCGAGTTTTGTGGCCAAACTCGGAAACCATCCGCGCCCAGGTTTTGTGGCTCAACCTGGAAACAGAGCACCCGAGTTTTGAGGCCCAAACTCGGAAACCGTCCACCCGGTGGTTTTTCCCTGGCTCAACCACCAAACCGGAGCTGTAGAGGGGATGCACCTCCCGTGCACCCCGTCCACCGACACGTGTCCCCAGGTCCTCGACCCGAGCAACACCGTGCCCCGCAAGTCTCTGCTCGTCGCTGTCCCAGGCTGCCAGCCACCACAGCTGATCCTCAGGCACTCCGGTCCCTCAGTCCAAGCCTCACGTCCGCCCTTCACTGCTCGATCCATCGGCATGGCACGTCCGCCGCACGGCACGCCCATCCTTCATCGCACCCAGTCCATCGGCACGTCACGTCTCAACTTGACCTTCACCTTGCCCTCGATCACTGTTTCCGAGCTCGACACCTGCACAACACAAGCCAAAGAACATGCGATCAAACCCGTTGACAATCACTCATCACTTGGAGACTCGGCATACACCCATGTATCTGCAAGAGTGCCATTCGCAATGCGCTCTAGAGGAAAGGCGTTTTCTTGGACGAGTGTTTGGTCGGATTTGTGTGCCGGAAGCTGAGCTTCGATTAGTCAACCAACCCTTGGATGAGCTTCACGATGATATTGACGTTAAGTTGGCTGAATTGATGCTCCTCAGTCGCTCAGCCCGCCGAAGGGCTGGTATAAACGATGATTTCTTAAGGAGACGGTTGGCCAAGGTTGAGAAGGAAAACAAAGACCTTCGGCGAAGTTTAGAGAATAAAGAAACTCAGCTTAAAGGAGCTCTTGAGAAGGTTAAGAAAACCCGAGAGGAAGCGCAGGGGTCGCGAACCGTAATGCTGAACTCCTGGCAGCTTGCCGCCAGAAGGACAAAGATCTGTTATCAGCGAACGGTCGCGTAAGTGAGCTCTCCTCAGAGTTGGCTTCGCAGTCCGAGGCGTGGCAGGAAAGTATGGGGAAGATTAAAGAAAAAATTGACGCCTGCTTGACTGAAGCTGGCGGTTCTGCTGGGGAGTCGTTGCCTGCTGCTAATGCTAAGGCGTTCGAGGGTTGGCTTGGAAATGAGCTTGATGTTTTCAGCTCACTGGTTGAAAATGCAGCCGACTTTGGTTGTTATGCTGGGGCTTTGGCCATGGCCAGCACCCTTCGCCAGGCTGATTGCGAGCACCTTCGGAAGATTAGAAGGCCGAACCATGTTTTCACAAAGGTTGACGAGGTGCGTAAGATGAAAATTGATGATGCGGAGGTTCGAAACTGCGCGGTGCGCTTGCTCCGGTAGTTTTGGATCGACGGTGGCGGACGTGTCCTCGCCTTCGAAGAGGCGGTCGAAGCTACTCGTTAGGTATCCAATGCGTGAGATGTCCGCTTCGAGTTTTAATCCATGGGTGAATGTGTTGGTATTTAATCCAGTGTTCTATTTTGCAGGCTCAGAAAGACGCGCTGCCTTCACCGAGTGCTATTGAAGACATTGCGGGTTGCTCCCGGTCTGCGCCTGCGCACAGTTCTATGGAGGTTCCACCAGTCGAGGTCGCACCCTCGGCTGAGGAGGCTCCGATCACCGGAGAGGCTGACGTAGAGGAGGTGACGACGGTCGAAGTACCTGCTGCTAAAACTGCTACAACTGTGGAGAGTCAGGACGCTGCGGCCGGCGACGATTTAGATACTCCAGCTGGCGAAGCTGAAGCGGGGGAGCATGGTGGTGCCGAGCAGGTGTGATAAATAGGGATAGCTCAAGCGAGGGTCGTTTTGTAATATGTTGGGTGGTGGAAATGACTTAGCAAAACTGAGTTTCTTTCTTGACTCTGTGAAAATGCAGGTTCCTGATGGAACCGTGCTAGAGGTATTTGATGTGATGCCTCTGACGCTAAATTACCAAGATGTCTTTATAACTGGTGAATCTCGGGCTCGGGCTAAATTTAAACATCCTTCGCTGAGTTTTGAACATTTTTGGTGGTCAAAGTTGCGAAGGTACGACTTGAAGAACAGCAGGTCAAGGCGTTTTTGGCGCGAGGCAGATTATACTGATCGACAAGCTACACGTTTTTTGTTTGGTTCTTCTTCGTCCGCGCCAGCTGCTGTTGATGATGATATCGACGATAGAACGGCTTTGGATTTTTTTTTTTTGGACGAAGCAACCTTGAAGTGGGTTCCGACGGTTCACTTGTAATTCCGAAGGAGGAGCCTTCGGAAGTTAGTGATACGGACCGGAGATATATGTATAGGGCGAGGGTTTTGCCCGGGGAATTGCCGATTGTTCCTGTGGCTCCTTTGTTGTGGGGACCCATAGTTCCGGTGGATATAGGGTTTGAGGAGGGTAGCGAGGGTTTTGAAGATTTAATGATGATTGAGGATGGTGATGGTTCCTTGTAATTTTATTCTTTCTATTGAGTGTTTGTCACACTGTAGTTGCTTTGTAGAGAAGAAAACTATTTGTAAGGTTGTTTTCTGCGGATGCTATTCATTTTTTGTAATTTGAGGGAAGGGATATTTGATCCTCGAGGCTCAATTTTCTTTTAAGAGAGTTGTTTACTAAAACAGCGACGCCCCTTTTACTTTTTAGCGAGGCTCGTTTAACGCTTTCGTAAGCTGATTTGAAAAAACAGCGACGCCCCCGTTTTCTTTTTAGCGAGGCTCAGTTAACGCTTTCATAAGCTGATTTGGAAAAACAGCGACGCTCCTCTTTTCTTTTTAGCGAGGCTCATTTAATGCTTTCGTAGGCTGATTTGGAAAAACAGCGACGCCCCCCTTTTCTTTTTAGCGAGGCTCGCTTAACGCTTTCATAAGCTGATTTGGAAAAACAGCGACGCTCCCCTTTTCTTTTTAGCGAGGCTCGTTTAATGCTTTCGTAAGCTGATTTGGAAAAACAGTGACGCCCCCCTTTTTCTTTTTAGCGAGGCTCGCTTAACGCTTTCATAAGCTGATTTGGAAAAACAGCGACGCCCCCCTTTTCTATTTAGCGAGGCTCGCTTAACGCTTTCATAAGCTGATTTGGAAAAACAGCGACGCCCCCCTTTTCTTTTTAGCGAGGCTCGCTTAACGCTTTCATAAGCTGATTTGGAAAAACAGCGACGCCCCCTTATCTTAGGTGGAGGTGAAGTTTGATTTGCGAGCCCATGGCGTTTTGTGCGAGGGTGCTTGACTTTTTGGGACTTCGAGCCTCCCCTTGTCTTAGGTGGAGGTGAAGTTAGCTTTGCGAGGGTGCTTGACTTTTTTTGGGACTTCGAGCCTCCCCTTGTCTTAGTTGGAGGTGGAGTTAGCTTTGCGAGCCCCTGGCGTTTGTGCGAGGGTGCTTGACTTTTTTGGACTTCGCGCCTCCTCTTGTCTTAGGTGGAGGGGAAGTTTGCTTTGGGAGCCCCTGGCATTTGGTGCGAGGGTGCTCGACTTTTTGGGACTTCGCACCTCCCCTTGTCTTAGGTGGAGGTGAAGTTTGCTTTGCGAGCCCCTGGCGTTTTGTGCGAGGGTGCTCGACTTTTTGGGACTTCGCGCCTCCCCTTGTCTTAGGTGGAGGTGAAGTTTGCTTTGTGAGCCCCTGGCGTTTTGTGCGAGGGTGCTCGACTTTTTGGGACTTCGCGCCTCCCCTTGTCTTAGGTGGAGGTGAAGTTTGCTTTGCGAGCCCCTGGCGTTTTGTGCGAGGGTGCTTGACTTTTTGGGATTTCGCGCCTCCCCTTGTCTAAGGTGGAGGTGAAGTTTGCTTTTCCTAAGTTTGTTTTGAAAAAATTTGTGTTTCGAAGCAATCTTTTGTGTTTTTCATCGATTATAAGCGTTCTTGGATAAGAGTTGTTTTTATCGATGTTTAAGGGAACCTGTAAAAGGGACCTTAGAGTTTTGTTTTTTCGGGGGTTGATGCCTTTGTTAAGGACTTTGGAAAACTGCCTCCTTAAAAACCATACGCCCCTTCGTAAGGAAAAAGAGTGCAGCTCCTTTTGTTTTGGTTACAAGTATGTTGCTGGAAATAGAGAAATTAAATGAAAATTACATGTTGCGAGAGCTCGCTAAGGCTCCGCTATGGGTAGAATTTGCGAAGGTCGTCAATATTCCAGGTGTGAGGTAGGCGGTTTCCTTCGCTATCGGAGAGATGGAAAGACCCTGGACGATTGCATTCTACGATCAGATATGGTCCCGTCCATTTTGGCTGGAATTTCCTGGCCATGTTGGCATTTTGTTTCCGAATGAGGACGAGGTCACCCTTTTTCAAATCTTTGATTCTCACCTTTTTGTCTCTCCATTTTTTAGTTTCTTCTTGATACTTGCGAAGGTTGAGCACGGCGTTGCATCTCGTTTCCTCGAGCAAATCTTTGTCAAGCAGCTGGTTTTGTTCTTCTGATTCGAGGGTTGTTCTAAGAGAAACATACTTCAGTTCTTCTGGCAACACAACTTCTTCCCCAAATAGTAGCCTGAAAGGTGTGAATTTGGTTGCTCTGCATTCCGAAGTGTTATGGGACCAGGTGACCGAGGTTAGCTCCTCCGCCCACTTTCCCTTGGGCCTGCCTTGTATTTTTTTGGATATGGCTTGGAAAATTGTTGCATTAGCTCTTTCAACTAAGCCGTAGGATTGAGGGTGCCAGACTGAGGCGAAGCATAAGATTGTTCCAATTTGAGCGCAGAATTCCTTGAAAACCTCGCTATCAAACTGAGTGCCATTGTCGATGGTTAAGTGTTTAGGAACTCCGAAACGACAAACTATCTGCTGCCAGAAAAATCTTTTGACGGTTAGAGAGGTGATGGAAACCAACGGTCTGGTTTCAATCCACTTCGTGAAGTATTCCACAGCTACCACTGTGTATCGAAGGTTTCCTGGAGCTGTTGGTAATGGATCGACGAGGTCCATTGCCCATCTATGCATGGGCCATGTTGGGCATATCAGAGTTGTTGGGGCCCCTGGGGCGTTTTGTGTCTTTGATGTTAATTGGCAACCCTTGCAACGCTTAACGATGTCTTCTGCGTCTCGTTGAGCTGTTGGCCAATAAAAACTTGACGGAAAGCTTTCCCAACTAGCGCCCTTGGGCCATTGTGTGAGCCGCAGATACAGTTTTAGTATTTCCTTTCCTTGATCCTGTGACACATTTCAGCCATGGCGAGGTCACCGAGGCTTTGAACAAAATGTTGTCAACTATTCTGTATCCCGAGTTCTTTGTTTGAGTCTGTTTTCTTCCTCTTTGGACTCGGGTTCATGCAACCCGTTGATATAGGCCATGATAGGTGCTCTCCAGTCTTCGCTCTGGATTGCATTGACCAGCTTCGCTGTCTTTTCGGAGGCTTCGACTGCTGATTGAGTTGTTTCTTCGTGAAACACATCAGGGGGCAGTTGAAGTTGTTGTGTTGCTGCTTTGTCCAGGCTATCTGCTTCGCTGTTCTCTGACCGTGGAATTGCTTTCACTGTTATGCCGAGGAAGAAAGATTCTAACCTTCGGACATATTGTAAATATTTGTGTAGCTCTAGATCTTTTGCTTTGTAATTTTTGTCAATGTGACCCGCGATGACTTGAGAGTCTGTGCTAATGACTGCCCTTCGGACCGATAATGCCCGAAGCCTTGAAAGTGCTAAAATTACAGCTTCGTATTCTGCGGAATTGTTTGTACATTTGAAGTTTAGTCTTTTGGCGTATCGAAGCTTCGATCCGGATGGCGAGACTAGGATAGCCGAGGCTCCTGCTCCAGCTGCTCCCCAAGCTCCGTCGACATACACTGTCCAAAATGGGTTTGATTCGACTCCATCACGGCGAGGGTCTGGAGTCCAATCGGCTATGAAATCTGCTAACGCTTGCGATTTGATCGCTGTTCTTCCCACGAAGGTTATGGTGTAGGTGTTCAATTCGATTGCCCATTTTTCTATCCTGCCGACTGCCTCATTGTTCTTGAATATGCTTTCGAGGGGGTATGCTGAGGGTACTTGAATCTCGTATGCCTGGAAATAGTGCTTTAGTTTTCGCGACGCCATGACCACGGCGTATGCTATTTTCTCGAGTTCTGAGTAGGTTCGCTTGGGACCCTCGAGTGTTTCTGACACATAGTAGATTGGGGCTTTCCTGGTTTTGCTGTTTTCTTGCAACTCTTTGATCAGTACTGCGCTGGTTGAGTGAGGCGTAGCTGCGACATACAGCAGTAGTAAGTCCCCTTTGCTAGGGCTGCTCAAGACTGTCAAGCTAGTGAGATACCTTTTCAGATCTTCGAAAGCTTTCTGCTGCCGAGGTCCCCAATTGAATGGAGCGGTGCTTCTCAAAGTTTCGAAGAATGGTAACCCTAGCTCAGCTGATCTAGAAATAAATCTGCTGAGCGCTACTAAACGGCCCGACCAACGCTGAGCTACCTTTTTTGTTGTCGAAGGTTCCATGTTGATGATGGCGTCAATTTTCTCGGGGTTGGCTTCAATTCCTCTTGCTGAGACGATGCAACCTAGAAGCTTTCCTTCACTTACTCTAAAAACACATTTGTCGGGGTTTAGTTTTAATCCGGCTGATCGAAGGTTGTTGAACACTCTTGACAGGTCTGAGATGTGGTTTTCTTTTTGTTCGCTTTGCACAATCAAATCATCAACGTAAGCAGAGATAGAGTGTTCATCTTTGAAAACTTCGGATGTCATGCAGGCGAAGGTACATCCTGCATTTCTCAAACCTTCTGCCATTCTTCTGAAGCAAAATGTGCCCGAAGGTGTGATGAAGCTTGTTTTCTCCTCATCTTCTTCATTCATCCAAATTTGGTGGTACCCCGAGAAACAGTCGAGGAGAGAAAGCATTTGGCTACCAGCTGCTCTGTCAACCAAGGTGTTTATGTTAGGCAGGGGAAAGTCATCCTTCGGGTAGGCTTTGTTCAGGCACATGAAATCTACGCACATTCTCCATTTCTTGTTCTTTTTCTGGACTAGGACCACATTTGAGAGCCATGTTGGGTATTTGACTGGGCGGATGACCCCTGCGTCCAGGAGTCTTTTTACCTCTGCCCTTGCTGCCTCTTTCCTTTCTTCTGACATTTTGCGAAGCTTTTGCTTAACTGGGCGATAACCTTGCTTTATGTTTAGGCTATGCTCGATCAAAGTTCTATTTACTCCCTTGAGGTCCTCCACAGACCAAGCGAAGGTGTCGGAGTTTTCCTTGAGGAAACGGATAAGGTTATTTTCTGTCAGGGAGTCTAAGTTGGCTGAGATGAACACTTTCCTTTCTGAGTTGCCCTCAAAGAGTTGGACTTGCTTGGTTTCTTCTTTGGGTGATGCTTTTGTTTGGTCAATGCGAGCTTCACCTTTGGTGTTGAGGTTTGTTGTTCGAGGCTTTGACAGATTATGGACATTGCGTTGCCCAGGTGCTACCGTTCCCTCAGCTGCCCTTGCAATGTCTTGATCTCTATAGACTGCAACAACACCTTTCGGGGCGGGAAGCTTCATGCAGAGGTATGCGGGATGGATGACAGCGTTGAATCCATTGGTGACCCCTTGACCAAAGATTGTGTTGTAAGGATAAAACATGTCAACCACGTCGAAGGTTATGTGCTCAGTTCTGCAGTTTACTTGATCTTCGAAGGTTACAGGTAGGGAGATTTTTCCGATGGCTCTTACTTGTTGACCACCGAAGCCGTATAGGGGGTTGTCAGCGGGTTGCAAGAGGTTTCTGTCGAGTTTCATGCTGTCGAAGGTCGTGGCAAACAAGATGTCTATGGAGCTTCCTGTGTCAACCAAGATTTTGGTGATAGTCCACCCAGCTAGGTTAGTTTCGATTACCATAGCATCAGTGTGTGGGTAATCTCTTAATTTCATATCACCGGAGTCGAAGATTATTGGGATATGGGACCATCGCCCAAATTTGTGCGGTCCTTCGACGGCTACGTGATGCACTCTTCTAGTATGTTCTTTCCTCTGCCTTTTGTTGCCATGTTCTTCGTTGGAGCCTCCGGTGATAGCTAGTATCACACTGAAGGTTGATGTTGGATTGTTGATGGTTGTCTGGGTTTGAGCTTCGGATTTGATAGGTTGTGGAGCTGGTAAGGCTGGTATTGGTGGTGGTGGTGGTGGTTGAGTGTTGCTCACTTGTTGGTTGGTTTGGGTTTGAGGGGTTGTTGGGAATGTGACAGTGTATGGTGTGTTTTGTCGTTGAGGGATGGGGGTTGGCTGATATGAGGTGTGGTTGTAGTGTGGGTGATGAGTGTAGAAAGGTTGGTGCGAAGGTAGGCCGTAGTTTATGGGTGAGTAGTGGTATGGAGGATGGGTTGGGTTGAAACTTGGCTTTCTAGTATGATTGATGGTTCTGTTTTTGGCCGGAGTGGCTCTTTTGGACTCTTGGTATTCCTTTCCTTTGGCGAAACATTCGCATTGCTTTGTTGTGTGACCCTTTCCTTGCCCACAAAAATGACAGTACATTTTGGCTGGGTCCCTATGTTGGTTTCTTTGGTCAGACAGGGGTGGAAATCCATGTGGATTTTGGTTGCCTGAAGGCAGAGTGCCCCTTCTCTGGTCTTCGAGTGGATTTGGCTTGTTGATCGCGCCAATGTTGCTTTGATCTTGGCGAGGGTTGTTCTCTCTCGCTTGGGGCCTCAACTGTGGTTTCTGCTGCGACCTTCGAGCGTCGGACTTTGCCTGGAAGTCCATGTCCGCTCTACAGTATCTTTCCATTGTATCATGAAGCTCTTCGATTGTGTTTGCTGGTTTCCTGGCAAACTTTGAGGAACATGGGCCTGGACGCAGGCCGCTGACTGCAGCGAGGATCACGGCCTCATCGGATATCCCCGGAGTTCTTGCTCTAATCTGGATGAACCTTCGCCAGTAGTCTTGCAGCGGTTCGCGCTCTTCTTGTTTGCAGTTGAACAGTTTGATGGAGTTTGATGGGGCTGCTGTGATGCCCTTGAAGTTTGTGCAGAGTCTGTCTCTAAGGTTGGCCCAGGAATCCACAGTTCCGGGGCGAAGGTTGTTGTACCAAGTCTGCGCAATGTCACGAAGCATGATTACGAAAGACTTCGCCATTGTTGATTCATCTCCTCCTGCTATGGTGACTGCCGCTTCATAGCTCATTATGAATTGGCGAGGATCAGTGAGTCCGTCATAACGGGGCAGGTTTTGTGGATTGTAGCATGGTGGCCAGGGTTGGGTTTGTAGTATTTGGGAGAGTGGTGATCTTGGGTCGTAGGGCATCTGGTGTTGTTGGGCCCTTCGCTGAATGCGAAGGTTTGGCTCTCGCTCTTCTGGGTAAAGTTGGCGAAAATTTGGTGTTGGTGGGGGTGGGGGTGGCTGACGGGTGTTGCCTTGACCCAACTCTTCATTCCCCTCTTGAAGGGGCGGCATTTCTCTATCATTCCAACCCTCGGCTTCGGCTTCAGCTGCCGCGAGGGACTCTTCCATTCGGCGAAGCTGTTCCCTTGCTTCATCCGCCTTTTGCCTGATGGCGCGCAGCCGGTTGTGCCTTTCAAGCTGGTCTAGGCGCCTTTTCTTCTCCTGCAATTCAACTTGGAGCCTATCCAAAGCCTTGAGGCCCAACTCCTCTTCATTTCCTCTTCCACCTTCTCCGGAGGTGTGCGGGTGTGGCTGTGATACTAGCCGAGTGTGAGGTCCCGGGACCTCTGTCCCTGGGGTGACTTCTTCTTCTTCCGAAGGTTCCACATTTTCTTCTACAGGTTGAACCGTCACCGCGGCCTCTCGGGTTGTGCGGTTGTCTCTGGTTGAGGATGTTCTTCTGTTTCCCGCCATTTTCGTTCCCCACGGACGGTGCCAAACTGTTGGGTTCTCACTTGCCCTACCTCCGCACGTGTGCAGGGGAGTGGCGAAGGTAGCCAATTGTCGGAACCAAGAGGGAAGGTGCTAAGGAAAGTGGAATAGTGATGTCGTGGCTCTATTCCCAAAAAACCATCCCCTTACACTGTTCACCCCCCCAGTATTTATAGGGAATACCAAGGGGCATTGATTAAATTACAAAAGGGTACAAGAAAGATTCCTTCACGCTGTACAATGGAAGGGCAGAATCGTACAAACACAGAGAAAGCGGAAACCCTAGCTCGACTTCCTCCCGTCCGGCGCCGCTGGGCTCCCCCACACCTTCGCAGGAAAGCGTGGGTCGACTCCTCGGCTTCGTCAGTCGCGAGGCCTGTGTTCGCTCCCTACCCGCCGGACTCGACGTCTTCAGCGAAGGTACCCTCACCGGAGCGCGCGAGGGTAATCGCACTCCGTGTTCTTCACGCCCATAACCTGCAAGAGCCACAACGTCTGCGAGGGTCAGACCATTATCCGAAGGTTAGGAAAGCGATCCGGGCGACTCTACAAACGTCGCGGAGGTGCGCGGGTCACGCGAAGGCCGTCTTTGAGCCAGCCTGCTTGGTGTCACTGCCGAGGGTCCTTTCCCCCAACATACTGGGAATCATTGCTTGTGCGTCACAATTTGGATGTCATGCATATTGAGAAGAACGTATGTGACTGTTTGTTGGGGACGTTGCTGGGGTTACCAAATAAAACCAAGGACAGTGAAAAGGCTCGGCTTGATATGCAGCATTTGGGTATAAGGCAAGATCAACATCCAGTGCTAGAAAAGGGTAAGTATAAAGTGCCACCAGCATTATACTCTCTAAGTAAGGATGACAAGGAAATTATGTGCAATTTCTTACATGGCGTCAAGTTCCCTGATGGTTATGCTGGAAATATTAGGAGATGTGTGGATGTCAAAGGTTGCAAGCTTTCTGGACTAAAAACTCATGACCTGCACATAATCTTGCAAAAACTTTTGCCCTTAGTGGTGCACAACATATTGCCTGAAGAGGTGGTGATCCCGTTGATCGAGCTAAGTAGGTTCTTTAACTCATTGTGTTCAAAGGAGTTGGAGGCTTCTGAAATTGAAAAGCTTAGCACCTCGATTGCTGAGACCCTATGTCGGCTAGAGATGATTTTCCCACCAGCTTTTTTTGACATTATGATGCACTTACCGGTTCATCTTGCTGAAGAAGCTAGACTTGCAGGCCCTGTGTTTTATAGATGGATGTACCGTATTGAGAGGTACCTCCGTACTCTTAAAGGCTACGTCAGGAACAAAGCGCATCCTGAAGGTTCAATTGCAGAGGGGTATATATCTGAGGAGTGCCTCACCTTTTGCTCTTGCTTCTTTGAAAATATTAGTACCAAGTTGAATCGTCCAGATCGTCATGAAAGCGCCACCGGTACTGAACCACCATGTGGTCTAGGTATTTTTGCGAAGCTTGACTACGAAAGGAAAGGAAGTACTGTGGAGACAGTTTCTAATATTGACATGCAGAGGATGAAGCATTAGATATTAAGCAATTGTGATGAGGTTAGGCCATGGATAAAGTAAGTAATATTTTAAAATTGTTTCATTTTACTATGCTCAGTAATACACAACTAATGATCTTATTTGCATTTGTTCTCAAAAGTGATCATATGGAGGAGCTCAACAAAAATGAACGTCAACTTGTAGATAAAAGACATAAGGAGGAGTTTGTATCATGGTTTGAGCGTAAAGTGAGTCCTCCCAAATATGTTTACTTCAGACATGCAACTAGTGAATTTCCGTGTTTCTAATATTTTTTTTACAAAAAAATTACTCACTGCAGATCAGGACATTGCATGCAAATGGGGAAATTGATGAAAATATTTATTATTTGTATTGTGGTCCAGACCCTCGAATTCGTGTCTTCGAGAGGTATTTCATAAATGGCTTACTTTTCCGGGTCGCTTCCGTAGAGGAATTCTTAACTACTCAAAACAGTGGTGTTCTTGTGAAGGGCGATGCAACTACAGGAAACATGGACTGGTACGGCATGATCAGGAGAATTATATGCGTTGATTTTCATGGTGGGAATGAAGTAATGTTGTTTCAATGCGACTGGTTTGATGTCCCTGCAGCAAGTAGGAGCAAATCTAGAGGGTGCAATAAGGATCAATATGGGGTGATCGATATTGATATGACTCGCTTCAGGTATTCAGATGAGCCTTACGTCCTGAGCACACAAGCGGAGCAAGTATTTTATGTCAAACATGCTAAGAAACCAAATTGGTGCAGTGTCCTTAAAATGCAGCCTAGAAACATGTTTGCCATGCCTGAAGGTGAACTTACTCAAGAGGTGCGTGAGCTCGATTTAGACTCGGTTGTTGTTGGAGTGGAAGATATGAATATTGAACAAGAAAAACAGGATGTCACAACTTGGAGTAGGGATGGTCTTTAGGGGGAAAGTGTTGATGCTACTCTTATTGAGCAGGCTCTTGCATCTGCAATGCCTGAACCTATGTACGATGATTTTTTTGATGAAGATGAAGACCCAGATGATACTTACGTTGATGATGGCGTTGTCCCTCCATTCAGTAATACCGGAGAAGATTCAGACGATGATTTTTTAGTAAATTTTGCTCAAGATAGGTTTTTTCAACATTTATCATTATACAATGAACATGTAATAATCAAGGAGGACTGACTCCCCCTCAGCATTGGAGTGTTTATTTTTTTGGAATTTTGATGCTATCAAGGTTTGTACGGTTTGTCCATGACGCTACATGACGCTATCAAGGTTTGTAAGGTTAGTACTAGCTCATGTATATATGTAGATCACGAAATCAGA
Source organism: Coix lacryma-jobi var. lacryma-jobi (assembly GCA_009763385.1). Classification (NCBI taxonomy): domain Eukaryota; kingdom Viridiplantae; phylum Streptophyta; class Magnoliopsida; order Poales; family Poaceae; genus Coix; species Coix lacryma-jobi. The sequence goes on along the minus strand of CM019830.1, from coordinate 104,686,437 downwards.
TTAGTATTTTATTGAAGAAGATGCTATCAAGGTTGCAAGCTATCCATGGCGTGGGCTACGTTCCATGCCAATACCCATGCAGCCAAACCTAAAGTAATTTCATATGTCACACAATCAGAGCAGGTATAATGAAGACCAGATATGCAGACCATAGACAATAACTGCATAAAGTTGAACTACCTAAAGTTCAGCATGGCACTGTCCAAATCCCATCATACAAGATAATGAGAAGCTAACATCTTGGAAGGGCCATGACATCAGTACACCTAAAGTTCAACTACCTGCATACAGACAGAGGGTATATAACAACCTAAGCAGGGCCATGACATCAGTACACCTAAAGTTCAACTACCTGCATACAGACAGCAGGTATATAACAACCTAAGCTTGCATTAGTTCTAACTAACTACCAGATAAGATCACATAGTTCTTTAATTATTTTATACACTACCAGCAGCACATAAAGTGCACAACATAAGCTTCGCAGACCAGAGTTACTTCTTCTTCATCATCTTCTCTTCTAGACCTTTCAGCACGCTATGCTCCATGTCGTCATATAGTGTCTCGAAGCACGTTTCAAGGTCACTGCACATCTTGTAGGCCTGGCTAATGACTTGCTGCTTTGCTTTGGCCTTTGCTGCATGAACCATCTCTCGCAGCAACTTTACAGAAGAAGACTTCTTGGTCTGCTCAAATGGTTCCAGCACGCTGTACTTGAAGTCGACCAAGAGCTTCTCAAAGGACTCATCAACTCCATAGGACATCTTCTTTGTGCGTCGCTTCAGCTTTTTATTGACATCATTTTCAGCTGTCTCAAACAGCCAATGGACCATGGTAGCAGCATGTTCGAGTTCATCCTCTTGCTCCTGCTCGTAGAAGGCAAATGATGAATCTTCCACATCACTGTCATAGGGTACCTGCAGGTCACCATTAACCAAAATAAGCATTTGAGCAAGTGTCTCAAATAGTTACTTAACAAGCTATATAATTAACGGACACGGATTCAGTAACTTGCCTTGAGCAAGTCATAATGTAACGGACACGGATTCAGTAACTTTTTGGAAAGCAAGAATGACTCTTTTTTAGGGACGGAGGTAGTATGAGACTTGGCTGTTTTTCTGTCATAGATAGCAGCAAGAGATAATTTATAGCCTTGCAACAAAAAAGATAGTTTACAGTTTCAAAAAAAAATCTAAGACGAACATGTACATGGCATCTTATTGTATTTTTGTAGTACAATATAACACAAAAGTGAATTTATAACACAGACAAACATGTACTAAGAAGTGTATTTTCAAATATCTGTGTTATATTGTGCTTTGAAGGCAAGTTATTGAATCCCTATCCATAATTATCATGGCATGGAACAAAATCATAACATAGAGCATTTTATGAGACACTTAACAACATAACTTGCAACATTTTTGGAGCATATATACATGAGCTAGAGTTAACAAGATTATACATACATATGCATAACAGAAAACACCCTTTTTCATTGCCGAGGAGGGGAACGGCAGAACTGGCCTTCTTCTTCCCATTGTTGCTATGGTTAGGGTTCTTCGACGACTCCCCATTCTTTTTCTTCACTTTGGTTTGGGTTGAACTCACCCCTTTGATGCGCTTAGCCTAGGGCACACGCACCTCCTCATACTCTTCGTCGTTGGAGGAGAGTACGATGTGCGGATACATGGGTGTATGCCAAGTCTCTGAGTGATGAGTGATTGTCAACTGGGTTGTTGCGCATGTTCTTTGACTTGTGTTGTGCAGGTGTCGAGCACGGATACAGTGATCAGAGGCAAGGTGAAGGTCAAGTAGAGACGTGCCGTGCCGATGGACCGAGAGTGGCGAAGGGCGGACGTGAGGCTTGGACTGAGGGACCGGTGGCCCGAGGATCATATGTGGTGGCTGACAGCTTAGGACAGCGACGAGCGAAGACTTGCGGTCATGTGTTGCCTAAGTCGAGGACTTGGGGACACGTGTCGGTGGACGGGGTGCACGGGCGGTGCATCCCCTCTACAGCTTCGGTTTGGTGGTAGAGCCAGAGAAAAACCATCGGGTGGACGGTTTCCAGGTTTGGGCCTCAAAACCTGGGCGCGGATGGTTTCCGAGTTTGGCCACAAAACTCGGGCTGAGGACGGTTTCCAAGTTTGGGCCTCAAAACCTGGGTGTTGCGGGTTTGCTGAGTTTGGGCCACAAAACTCAGGCTTCGATGGGCTGGTTTCTCGGTTTGGGCCTCAAAACCGGGGGTTGGCTGTAAAGGCTGGTTTCCCGGTTTGGGCCACAAAACCGGGGGTGCGACGTCCAGGAAAAGGACGCAGAGCGGTGGCGGCACGTGGCGGCAATCGGGAGGTTGCGTCGAGGCAACACTACGGGTTGTGCGGGCGTGGTCGTCGGATCCACCTACCATCGAGTTGGTCCAGAATAACCTTAGGGTTTAGCTCGTTCGCTCTGCAAGTAGTTAGGGGTAGAGTGGGAATTAGGAATAGTTAGAATTAGGATAAGTAGGGGGAGGCACCCACCTCCCCATTTATCTCAGCCATTTGCTCTTTGCCTTCTAGGTTTTCCTGCTCTCCCACTCCCCTGCTGTAGCAAACTGAGATCCACAGAGAAGAGAACAATACCTCTGTGCCCGTGAGATTTTTGAGGAAGTGAGACCGTAATCTCACTGTTGTAGCGTGTGGTAGCCACACAGTTGCAAATTCGTGGTTGTGATTCGCGTTTTGTTCGTGTTCTTCGCTGGTTGCTTTTCTCCATGTTTTTCCCGTCGATCGATCTCTTTGTTCGGTGCATCTCTTGCAAATCCGTTTGAACCAAGTTGGTCTAGATCGTGAGGCACTTCTTTCCCCCGAAGGAATTCACCTCTAACCTCACGAGCTAGTAGATCGGTTGATTTTTCTCTTGGATCGGTTTTTGTTCCCTTTGCCCCGATTTCTTCCAATTCACCGATTTGGAGTTAGGTTCGAGCCATGATTCTTTTGGGATAGCTCACTAACCTCCTTGGAACTCCTCATACCAAGTCTAAGCCTTAGTGCTTTTGATTCGGAGGAGATCGGGTTGAATTTGTGGAAGAACAGCACTGAATCGGGAGCATCGGACGCTAGGGTTCGTGGCATCGGACGCTGACCTGAATAGCATCGGACGCTTCGTTGCCACGTGTCAAGTTCTGACAGTTTTAAAGGAGCAACGGACGCTACCATCGGACGCTCCGTTGTCCATCGGAGGCTCCGTTGTGTAGCCATCGGACGCTGAAGGTTCACTGTTCACAGCGTCCGATGAGTGTCCAGTAAGAATCCAGACAGGCCGTTTTTACATCGGATGCTTCCGGTGTTTTGGCATCGGATGCTGCCAGCGTCCGATGCTGCTGGGTCTGCGCAGTTTCATTCGCCATTCGTTCGTTCGTTGTCGGTTCTGATTTCCGGTTTTTGCATTGGGTTTCTAGAGTCGTGTAGTGTCTCGCTGTGCTTCTTGGAAGCATCCACCCTACATCTAGGGTCTTGGACACTTACGAGCTCTAGGGTTTGCTCTTGGGGAGATTCACGGGACAGTGGCAACAAGTTTCCGACAGGAAATTTTGAAACTCCCATTCACCCCACCTCTGGTCACTTTCTGGTAGAACTTTCGGTCCTTTAATTGGTATCAGAGCAGGTTAAGGATCTTCCACCTTAGCCGGTTCCAGATCCACAGAAGGCAACATGGATCGTGGCGTGGGCAAACCGCCGTTTTTCGATGGGACGAACTATGCGTATTGGAAGATACGCATGTCGGCCTATCTGCAGAGTTTGGGTGCTTCCATCTGGGATATTTGCAACTCTGCCGATTACGTGGTCTTGGTTGCTCGTGTTTCTCAGCTTTAGATCGATGAGAATGATGCCAATAGCTGAGCCCGTAATGCTCTTTTCTTATGCCTGAGCATGAGTGAGTTTGATCGCGTTTCTCACCTCGCTACGACTCGGGAGATTTGGGCTACCCTCATGCGCTTCCATGAGGGAACCTCTCAAGTCAAAACCCGTCTCTACAAGTCATTCAAGCGAGAGTATGAGAACTTTCGACATATGCCTGGCGAGAGCATAGGAAGTTTATTCACTCGCTTTCAGGTCATTGTCAACAGGATGAGGGCTAACAAGGAGCTGTTGCCTTTCGACGATCATGAGAGAGCTTTGAAGCTTTTGCATACTCTCGATCGGTCGGTGTGGGATTCCAAGGTTCAGGCGATCATCGAATCGCCTAACTATGAGACCCTCACGTGCGACGAGCTCTTCAGTAAGCTCAAGTCCAGTGAGATCGATGCCATGGCGAGGGCTTCTTATGAAAATCCTTCTGGCCCATCGATGGCTTTACTTTCTGGCTCTTCTGCTAACTCCTCTGGAGGTTTTGCACTCTCTTCTTTCTTTTCTGTCATAGAGGAGCAGCTGGAGTCTTTGGGGGATGACGAGCTGGCTATGCTCGCCAACCGGTTCTCGCGGTTCCACAACAACCGCATGAACTGTCGCCGCGGAGGAGGACGCTCGGGATGCTACCAGTGCGGCGACCCCAACCACTTCATCGCCAACTGTCCCAAGAAGAAGCACTCATCTAGGAAAGGCGATCATGGGCACAAGTACGACTCCGACAAGCACAAGGAGAAGTACGTCCCCGCAAGGCACAAGCGGAAGGGCGGCTTCAAAAAGGAGTACATCAAGACGAAGTACTTGGAGAAGGCCCAGGCTGAGCAGCGTGCTTTCTTCGCCACGCTCAGCGACATCGACGACTCGGACGACGACTCCGCTTCCTCAAGCGACGACGAGTTCGAGAAGAAGAAGAAGATTGAGGACAAGCTGAACGGTCTCTGCTTCTTCGCCGACGACGACGGCTTCTGCACCATGGCCCTCGGCAAGGAGGTCGACGGCGAGCTGGAGGAGACCCCTCGGAACGACGACGATGACGACGACACCTCCCAGGTATCTCTGACCCCCGACGAGCTTTCTGCTGAGGTCTAGAAGCTTACTGCCGCGCTCCTTAGTCAGGATAAGTTGCTTAGGCGTGCCGCTAGAGAGCGCGAGGAGTTTAGGCAGAAGTGGGAGGATACGGTGAAGGAACTTGAATCTATCAAGTATACCGTTGTTGTCACCGAGGAGGAGTGTGAGATGTGCACCACGCACATGACTGACCTTCTCACATTGTGGGGTAAGTATGTGGCGTTGGTAGGAGAGGTGGATGAGCTCCGGGCTAGACCCATGCTGTTGGGTGCGTGCAAGACTTGTCCTGTCTTGCAATCTGAGTTGGCAGAGAAGAATGCCAAGATTGTGTCTCTTGAAGAGGCCAACTCAGGTAGCACATGTGTGGCTAGGTGTGTTCTCTGTGAGGGTTTGGAGATGGAGATCGCTAATGTGAAGCATGACAAGATGCAAACCGAGGAGGAAAACACATACCTTCGGACCATCTTGTCATGGGTGTCTAGCGGTGAACCACAGCTCGGGATGATGATCTCCCAATTCAAGCGAGCTGCTGGAGGCCCTGGTGTAGGTTTTGCTCCGGGTGTTGATGTGTCATCTTTTGGGAAGATTGGAGAGTCGAGTGGTCTTAACCCATGTGAGAAGCCCAACTCCACCACTACTCCCAAGCTTACCAAGATTCCACCCAAAGAGCCTCTCAAGCCTAACACCAAGGATGGGGTCTTTGTTGAACCTCCGAGAGCTACACCAAAGAAACAATCATGGGCTCCAAAACCAAACCACCTCAAGAACAAGCTTGACACCATGCCACCCATCCAGGAGGAGCTTATGCCACAGAAGGGCAAAGTGATCCACACCCACTACTGTGAGTACCAACAACCCCCTTTGAGAGCGGTGAGGTACCATTGTGAGCATTGTGGGAGAGATGGACACTTGAGTGAGTTTTGCTTTCGGCGCAAGAGAGAGGCGCGCCGTGCTAGGGAGATGAACAATGCGGACATGTACCATCCTTTCCATGATGTACATGTGCCGAATGTTCAGGGGAGAGCTCCAAGGAGAGCGGCTAGGCCTAGAGGTCCAGAACCTCAAGTTCCCAGGCCTAGGCAGCGGAGAGGACGTGCCCGGCGGGAGCCTGCAGTTGTAGGCTATGGACCCCGTGGCGGTGGCTTTGTAGTTGAGCGCTTTTCTCCACCGCGTTTTGAGTATCGCGGTGAGCGCTCCTTCCCCAGCGGACCACGTTTTCCTCAGCGTGGTGATCGCTTTCCCCGTAGGCGTGCTAGGAATGGTTTTTCTGCTAACCGTTCTTTTGAGCAGTCGGCCCAACACTAGTATTCCCCTTATTTCACTAACCCCAGTGTTGGACCGTATGCTCACCCTATGTCTTTTTATTGATGTAGGTAAAACGATTGGAGAACATTTGGTTTGTGGATTCCGGTTGCTTGAGGCACATGACCAGAAACGCCAAGTGGTTCTCCAGTCTTAGTTCGGTCACCGGGAAGGAGTTTATCACCTTCGGCGACAATAGCAAAGGTAAAGTGTTGTCTCATGGGTCGGTGCGAGTTAATGAGCACTTTGTGTTGCGCGATGTTGCTCTTGTTTCTAACTTGCATTTTAACCTTCTTTCTGTTTCGCAACTCTTTGATGACGACTATGAGATTCGTTTTAAGCCGAATCTCAGTCGTATTTTGGACCCTCAGGGCAATCTTGTTTGTGTGATTTCGCCCTTTGGGAAAGTCTTTCGTGCGGATTTCTCGGAGTCTTTTGGCATTTCCCGTTGTCCTGTGGCTGGACCTTCCTCCTCTGATCTTTGGAAGTGGCATAGGAGACTTGGACATTTGAGCTTCGACTTGCTTGCAAGACTTAGTTCACGTGGCCTAATCCAAGGATTGCCCAAGTTATCCATGGAGAAGGATCTTGTTTGCCATTCTTGTAGACATGGGAAGATGGTTGCCGCTCCCCACCATCCAGTGACTCAGGTCATGACCAAGCGCCCTAGAGTGCTTTTGCACATGGACCTTGTTGGTCCGGCTCGGGTGAGCTCGGTTGGGAGGAAGTGGTATGTGCTTGTTGTTGTTGACGACTTTTCGAGATATTCGTGGGTTTTCTTTTTAGCTGAGAAGACCGAGACTTTCTCCTTTGCTCGCAATCTGATTTTGCGTCTTCAGAACGAGTTCCCTTTGAACTCGATGCGAGCTATTAGGAGTGATAATGGTTCCGAATTCAAGAATTCGGATTTTGAGAAGTTTTGTAACTCTTTGGGTTTAGAGCATCAGTTCTCTTCTCCCTACACACCACCCCAAAATGGTGTAGTAGAGAGAAAGAATCGGACCCTTGTAGAGATGGCCAGGACGATGCTCGATGAGCATAGGACTCCGAGGCGATATTGGGCCGAAGCTATGAGCACTGCATGCTATATTTTCAATCGCATTTTTCTTCGAGCTTTCTCGAAAAAGACTTCTTATGAGTTGCGTTTTGGAAAACTGCCCAAGGTGAGTTATTTTAGAGTTTTTGGTTGCCATTGTTTTATACTCAAAAAGGGCAACTTAGACAAGTTTGAGTCTCGTTCTTCTGACGGTGTGTTTTTGGGTTATGGCACTCATACTCGAGCTTATCGTGTACTTAACCTTAACACTAACCGAGTCATGGAGACATCAGATGTCACCTTCGACGAGACCATGGTTTGTCCTTCTTCTCGTTTTGAGTGCGCAGGTGATCATGAGGTTGGTGAGCCTCTTTTTGATGACGAGGACGAGGGTGCTGAAGGTATGGATGATCCAGCACCCCCTCCACCTGTTTTGCCGCAAGGAGCGGCTTCTACGATGACTCACGGCCCCGACACGTCTTCTTCCTAGGGGCCGTGGGATCCGCCACCCCGAGCGGTACCGTTTGTACCCGGGGAGGCACCAGCTGCTGTTGAGGGTGAGGCCACTTTGGCAAGGGAGGCGCCACGACACATTCAGCGCCAGCACCCGCCTCAGCAGATGATCGGCAGCATCGACGAACGCATCACCCGGTCAAGGCAAATCTCTCACTTTGCTCATTCTGCATTTGTTGCTGATTTTGAACCCCGGGATGTTGGAGAGGCTTTGACGGATCCGGATTGGATCAATGCCATGCATGAGGAGCTTGAGAACTTTGAGAGAAATCGGGTTTGGGTTCTAGTGTCTCCACCTTCTGAGTGTCATCCAATTGGGACAAAATGGGTTTTCAAAAACAAACAGGGAGAAGAGGGCCATGTTGTGAGAAACAAGGCCAGACTCGTAGCCCAGGGATATAGTCAGAAGGAGGAGATAGACTATGAGGAGACGTTTGCTCCTGTAGCTCGTTTGGAGGCAATTAGGATACTCTTGGCTTTTGTTGCATCCAAAGGTTTCAAACTTTTTCAAATGGATGTCAAGAGTGCCTTCTTAATCTGCTACATAGAAGAGGAGGTGTATGTTAGACAACCCCCCGGTTTTGAAAATCCCAAGTTTCCAAACCATGTCTTTAAACTCCACAAAGCTTTGTATGGTTTGAAACAAGCCCCTAGATCCTGGTATGATAGGTTGAAAACCTTTTTGCTTGCTAAGGGTTTTAAAATGGGATGTGTAGATAAAACGCTCTTTCTCCTCAAGCAAGGCACTGATACTCTCTTGGTCCAAATTTACGTGGATGATATCATTTTCGGTGGTTCTTCTCATGCTTTGGTTGCCAAGTTTGCAGATACTATGAGCAGGGAATTTGAGATGAGCATGATGGGCGAGTTGACGTTTTTCCTCGGGTTGCAAATCAAGCAATCCCGGGAAGGGACGTTCGTGCACCAGGGCAAGTACACCAAGGACATTCTGAAGAAATTCGATATGGGTGAGGCCAAGCCTCTTCCAACACCCATGTCAACCACAACGGCCCTGGATGCGGACAAGGAGGGAGAAGCAGTGGACCGGAAGGAGTACCGGAGTATGATCGGGTCGCTGTTGTACTTGACGGCGACACGCCCAGACATTCAGTTCGCGGTGTGTCTTTGCGCACAATTTCAGTCTTCGCCGCGCACCTCTCACCGTCAGGCAGTCAAGCGCATTATGAGGTACTTATGCTTCACTCCTAAGTTTGGGATTTGGTATTCTGCTTCCTCCACCCTCTCCCTTTTGTGGTTATTCCGATGCCAATTTTGCTGGTTGTCGCATTGAGCGCAAGTCCACTTCTGGGACTTGTCAGTTTATTGGTTCTTCTCTTGTTTCATGGTCTTCTCGCAAACAGTCTAGTGTCGCCCAGTCTACCACGGAGGCTGAGTATGTTGCTGTGGCTAGCTGTTGTTCCCAGTTACTCTGGATGATGGCCACTTTGCGTGATTTTGGTCTGAGCTTTTCTTGCGTTCCTTTGCTTTGTGACAGCACGAGTGCTATTAGCGTTGCTAAGAACCCCGTGCTTCACTCGAAGACCAAACACATTGATGTGCGCTTTCATTTTCTGCGAGACCACTATGACAAGGGTGATATCGACCTTCGCCATGTCGATACTCATCATCAGTTGGCTGATATTTTCACCAAGCCTTTGGACCAATCAACCTTTAATCGGTTGAGAGGTGAGCTTGGTGTGTGTTTCCCCTTTTAGATGGGGGAAACATTTTGGTTCTTGTACGATAGACTGACTCTTTTTCGTTTGTCTTTGTTTTCTTTTTGCATTTCAGCATATGCTATTACATTCTGAGCTTCATGTATATACTCTTTAGAATGTAATTATGCTCTGTTTAGTATGCTCCGATGCTTATGTTGATGCTATGTAGCTTATGCTCTTTCTGATCACTGATACATGTTGTGAGCTGAGCTATTTTTGAAAGGTGAACCTGCTTAATGAACTTAAAATCTAAATACGTTCACCATTGAGATGTGCAACTAGCATGTGTCGGATGTGTTGAGTTCACTCGTGCTTTTCATATATGCTAGGTTGCTATGTCTCTAGTTCTGAGTCATTCAATTGCTTGGTATGTTCATATTCTGTTTAAAATCTGAACCAAGTTAAGTGAAATGGAAAGATCGATATGGGATTGCTTGTCAACACATCACAGCTTCGAGACTGTTTCTCACTGCACTTTGAGTTAAACTTGAGCTGTGTAGTGTATGACCAAAACTGTTGCTTTAAGCTTCTGATTGCTTCTGCATAGGCTTCGCACAGTTGGAAAGTTAGGCAATGACAAGCTTTCAACCTCTCGCAGTCACATGCTGAATTCTGAACTTGTGTACTTTCACCGCTGCAACTCCGATTAAAATTTGAAAACACAAGTCTATGTTTCATTCTGCAACATGATGATTGAACTTTGCTAGGGGTAGTTCACCTTGTATACATGTTTAGCACTCGTTCGAATTCCTGTCTATACATGTTCAGTGCTCTTTTGATGGTGAATACTTTTGGCTAAAAACTGCTCACTTTGCTCATATGTTCATATTTCACATTTGGTGATCAGTTTGAGCCTTCGCTAGCTTGTATGCTTTCTAGTGAGTCGTTTGGAGCTATAATGTTTAGAGCATCTTTGCATTCTCTTGACTATATTCCTGAAGCTGCTAACTTGCATTTTGACTCATATGCATTGTGGAAGGGGGGGAACTTCTCTTGTTGGCACTTTTGATGGTACATTTTTTGAGGGGGAGAAAACTGCTTTCGGTTTCCTGTTGCTTGATGGTGCATTCTCAACTAAGGGGGAGAAAATTTGGACAAATCATGCCTCCCATATGCCTCCCATGTTTCACTAAGGGGAGAGGAATCGGTTGTGTGCACCATGCAAGGGGGAGTTTTGCTCGTGCTGAATTTTTTAAAATTTCCAATTGGTTCGGAGCGTTTTTGCTAGTTGTGTTGAGCCTTTGCCTCTTTCTTGAGGGACTAGCATTCGCCTCTCAGATTTTCAATTCGTGTCAAGCTTTCTTGCTAGTTGTGTTGAGCCTCTGTGCCTCTATCTTGAGGGACTAGCATTTTTGCTTCGATTTTTCTTTTGGCATCTGCTAGCGGTGTTGAGCCTGTTCTACCTCTTCTTGAGGGCTAGTTTTGCTTTGCTTGGTTGCGTCGAGCCATTGCCCATATCTTTGGGGACCAAGTTGTCTTGCTCTTTCCACTTGACCTTCTTCGGCTTTGCTATGCTTTTGGGTCATTTGGTTGAGTTCTCTCTCTCCTTCTTTCTTCTTTCTTCCTTTCATTATGATTTGTGTTGGTAGTTGACAATGCACTCATCAAGGGGGAGATTGCGGATACATGGGTGTATGTCGAGTCTCTGAGTGATGAGTGATTGTCAACTGGGATGATGCGCATGTTCTTTGGCTTGTGTTGTGCAGGTGTCGAGCACGGATACAGTGATCAGAGGCAAGGTGAAGGTCAAGTAGAGACGTGCCGTGCCGATGGACCGAGAGTGGCGAAGGGCGGACGTGAGGCTTGGACTGAGGGACCGGTGGCCCGAGGATCAGCTGTGGTGGCTGACAGCCTGGGACAGCGATGAGCGAAGACTTGCGGTCATGTGTTGGCTAAGTCGAGGACTTGGGGACACGTGTCGGTGGATGGGGTGCACGGGCGGTGCATCCCCTCTACAGCTTCGGTTTGGTGGTAGAGCCAGAGAAAAACCATCGGGTAGACGGTTTCCAGGTTTGGGCCTCAAAACCTGGGCGCGGATGGTTTCCGAGTTTGGCCACAAAACTCGGGCTGAGGACGGTTTCCAGGTTTGGGCCTCAATACCTGGGTGCTGCGGGTTTGCTGAGTTTGGGCCACAAAACTCAGGCTTCGATGGGCTGGTTTCCCGGTTTAGGCCTCAAAACCGGGGGTTGGTTGTGAAGGTTGGTTTCCCGGTTTGGGCCACAAAACCGGGGGTGCGACATCCAGGAAAAGGACGCAGAGCGGTGGCGGCACGTGGCGGCAATCGGGAGGTTGCGTCGAGGCAACGCTACGAGTTGTGCGGGCGTGGCCGTCGGATCCACCTACCATCGAGTTGGTCCAGAATAACCTTAGGGTTTAGCTGGTTCGCTCTGTAAGTAGTTAGGGGTAGAGTGGGAATTAGGAATAGTTAGAATTAGGATAAGTAGGGGGAGACACCCACCTCCCCATTTATCTCAGCCATTTGCTCTTTGCCTTCTATGTTTTGCTGCTCTCCCACTCCCCTGCTGTAGCAAAGTGAGATCCACAGAGAAGAGAACAATACCTCTGTGCCCGTGAGATTTTTGAGGAAGTGAGACCATAATCTCACTGTTGTAGTGTGTGGTAGCCACACAGTTGCAAATTCGTGGTTGTGATTCGCGTTTTGTTCGTGTTCTTCGCGGGTTGCTTTTCTCAACGTTTTTCCCGTCGATCGATCTCTTTGTTCGGTGCATCTCTTGCAAATCCGTTTGAACCAAGTTGGTCTAGATCGTGAGGCACTTCTTTCCACCGAAGGAATTCACCTCTAACCTCACGAGCTAGTAGATCGGTTGATTTTTCTCTTGGATCAGTTTTTGTTCCCTTTGCCCCGATTTCTTCCAATTCACCGATTTGGAGTTAGGTTCGAGCCATGATTCTTTTGGGATAGCTCACTAACCTCCTTGGAACTCCTCATACCAAGTCTAAGCCTTAGTGCTTTTGATTCGGAGGAGATCGGATTGAATTTGTGGAAGAACAGCACTGAATCGGGAGCATCGGATGCTAGGGTTCGTGGCATCGGACGCTGACCCGAATAGCATCGGACGCTCCGTTGCCACGTGTCAAGTTCTGACAGTTTTAAAGGACCAACGGACGCTACCATCGGACGCTCCGTTGTCGATCGGAGGCTCCGTTGTGTAGCCATCGGACGCTGAAGGTTCACTGTTCATAGCGTCCGATGAGTGTCCAGTAAGGATCCAGACAGGCCGTTTTTACATCGGACGCTTCCGGTGTTTTGGCATCGGACGCTGCCAGCGTCCGATGCTGCTGGGTCTGCGCAGTTTCATTCGTCGTTCGTTCGTTCATTGTCGGTTCTGATTTCCGGTTTTTGCATTGGGTTTCTAGAGTCGTGTAGTGTCTCGCTGTGCTTCTTGGAAGCATCCACCCTACATCTAGGGTCGTGGACACTTACGAGCTCTAGGGTTTGCTCTTGGGGAGATTCACGGGACAGTGGCAACAAGTTTCCGGCAGGAAATTTTGAAGCTCCCATTCACCCCCCTCTGGTCGCTTTCTAGTAGAACTTTCGGTCCTTTACGATGAGCTCGCCGTACTTGGCCTTCGCTGGCAAACCCATGCTCGCCTAGAGTTAAATTGGCATTGACAAATTAAATCAGGCAGAGGATTGGGGAAAGGGGGAGGTCGACCTAAACATACTCAGATTAGCCACAATGTTAGTCCACCAGCGACCATTGACCCTAAATCCCGGCACTACGGCTTCCCCCCCCCCCCCAAAAAAAACCCAAAACCCTAAATTAGAAAGGGGGAATTTTGCGCGTACCTTTTTTGACGAGGATGGCGCCACTTTGCCACCCTTGGACCCTCTAACGGCACCATTCTTCCTCGCCGTGGACGCAACCTTCATCGCTGTCGGGGCTGCCATATCGCCATCGTCGGAGTCAGAGTCGACATCCAACATCTGGCGCATGGGGGCGAGCTGGCCCTTCTCGTTGCGCTCCTGATTGCGGGCTTGCTTGGAGCGCTTTCCGCCGGCCATCGTCACCGGCATCGGGGTGGCCTCGCCTCGCATCGCTCGTCCGGGTCACGGGAGACAGTCACGGGATGGGGTAGGAGAAGGGAGTGTTCATGCAAATGGGTGGACCCATTCAACTTTGCAGTGTTCAGGCGTGCATGTGGTTTTGAGTACAACAGACCAAACGCATTAGTACCACCTCGCTAGTGGACACAGAGCAAACGCTGCTTAAAAGCACAAGCCAGCGCGCTGCCTCAAACTCACTATAACAGACACCTATTGACAGCTTTGTTGGGTCGGGGCTTTGTTGGGCTCCCGTTTGCGGTTGATCCTGTGATCCTTCTTTCGGTTGAGCCTAGCAAAGCCTACGGCCCACATGCTGCAAATTTTTTTATTTTTGAAATATTTTGTTCTTGTGTAAAATTTAATTTTGAATATCATACTACTACTGCTGCTGCTGCCGCCGCTGCGGCTGCCACTACCACTGCTACTCCTACCACTGCTGCTGCTCGTGCTCCTGCTCCTGCTACTGCTACTGCTACTGCTACTGCTACTGCTACGACTACTGCTACGACTAGTGCTACCACACCACTACTACCACGACTACTACGACTACGACTACGACTACTACTACGACTACGACTACGACTACTACTATGACTACTACTACTACGACTACTACTACGACGACGACGACGACTACTACTACTACGACGACGACGACGACTACTACGACTACTACGACTACGACGACGACTACTACTACTACCTACTACCTACTACCACTACTACTACCTACTAGCACTACCACTACCACTACGACTACGACTACTACTAGGACTACGACTACTACTACGACTACTACTACCTACAACTACTACCACTACTACTACCACTACCAGCAGCTGCTGCAGCAGTTGCAGCAGCTCCTACAGCTACTACTACTACAGCTGCTGCTACTACTACTACAGCTACTACTGCTGCTGCTGCTGCTACTACTACAGCCACTACTACAGCCACTACTACTACAGCCACGACTACTACTAGTACTACAGCTCCTACTATATAACCGTACTACTACTTAAGGTTGAAAACGGACGGGTAAAATCCCGTTCCGACCCGTTTCATTTTATATTTTTTCCGTCTGTTTCCGTATTTGTGGAATTACGCTTTCGTATTTACGAAAACGGGAGAGGGGTTTTTCCAACCGTTTCCGACCGTTTTCATCTCTAATACTACTGCTACTTATTAGCATTACTAATCATATCATGTCAAAATAAGATCATCATTTCAAAAATTATTATTTATATAAATATGGACCATGAAATTAATTTACAAACACCAACAAAGTTAAAATATGTTTTGACAACAAATATATTTGTTGTAAAAAAATTATAAACTAATTAAAATGAATGTAATATTTATGTATCATTATAGAATTAAAATGCCAAATCAATTTGTTTCCTACATAATGCAGATATAAATAAAATTTGTTTCCCGCCACACAATTTTTTTTGGACCAGCCCGCCAAATTTCAGCGTAAAAGTTCCCTCCCACCTCCCCCCGCGCACCCCGCTCATTTGCAGCGTATTGAAGTTAGGATTAAAAAAAACCCTTCGCTACTCCCCGCCTCCCCACACTTCTCGTCCCTAAAAAAACTTCAGATGGGGATCTAAACCCCCGCCGCTGCCTCCCAGACCTCCGACGCTGCCGCCGCCCAAACCACACGGTGCCTCCTCGAAGACCGTGAACACCGACAAAGCCTGTGGCCAAGACGCCCCCCTCGTCGCCGCCGCTGACGAGGATGTCCCCGTCGTCGTCGCCTCTAGCGAGGATGTCCCCGTTGTCGCCGCCTCGAACCAGGAAGCAACGGACGACGTCAACTACAACAAGAACGACGACTACTGCTCCTCAAGCCACCAGCAACGCCGCACCTGTACTGGTCGACAAGCGGTATGTCGAAGCCACACTCTATATAGAAGACGAACAAGGGTTCCCTCGTCCATATATCGTAAGGTACAATTTTTGATTGATTTTGTATCTTTTTTGAATCCTGAAATCTTGAAAAGCGTTGAGTACTCTGAGGTGCTATGTGGTTCATATGAATGCTAGAGGTGGAAGTTTCTGAGTACAAGTTTAGTTAGTAGCGCTTTCTTTCTTGCTACAAGTTTAGATTGTACATGATTGAGAATTATAGTGCTTTTACATAATTGCTTTTAAGAATGACTAGATGAGTGCCCGTGCGTTGCATTGGGATAAAAATCATGTATGTATGACAAATGGGAAGAATCAACTCAAGCAAACACAATTCGTTGTTGCCATACAGTAGTGCAGTTCATTTAAATTGATGATGCTCCTTTTCATCAATCTCTATCTGTGTTTGTAATTTTCAAAGGATCAACTTACTGGTACTACATAGTCTGATTCTATACCGCAAATGTACTTGGCATGTCATGCTATCTAAAATCCACAAACTCAAAAAAATATTTATGGCAACACCACCAGACTATCAACTCATACACATACATAAAAAGGCTCTAGGCAAGTATAACAGAGCAAGTGATAAAGAATATTTGTATTAAAATTCACAAATACATTTTTTTCTAATACATGATTTTTTTTTCCAATGTTTGATGTATGCAGTGACAGCGATGATGTCTGGACTCTTTATGTACATTGCAAGCGGGGACTTCCAGGAAATGAGTATGTAATGTTCAAAATAGAAAGAGTTGATATAAGAATGGCAACCTTGATATCTATTAAGGACCAGCTTGGGTATGGTATGCGTGACTTTTTGTACTACAAGAGGCGATGTGGAACAGATATAGCAAGACTGCAGGCCATCGATTACAACAGACATGCAGAGAGTATGATACAAGACAATGAGAGCGAGAAGGAAATCAGATTAGTACTATCACCGGAGCAAGAGCCCACACAGCAAGTCAACATAACACCCCTGAAGCGATCAAGGCAATAGCCGGAACAAGATGACGAGCCTTTTATGCATGAACCATTCGTTGAGTACAAGGTTTGGCTTAACAAGCTTCCAAAGGAAAGAGCAGAAAGTAATCCATCTGATGCCTGCACTTGTTTTCATATTGTTTACATTACCTTATCTAATATTTTTTTTGACTTCCAGAATTGTTAGATGACTTTAGGGAAAATGAATTGACCACGTACAAGGAATATTTGAAGATAAAAGGGGACATTCCAGAAATTAGTAATTTCTACCTTTTCTTTAACCATCTCTTTTTGTTATTACTAATCTTTGTATGAACCTAAAAATTTGTTTTTCTATTAGTGGCATTTGTCGAGCAACGTGACACTGATGACATCACAATTGAAGCCAATGAAAGTAATGGAAGCAACAAGACACCACCCTCAAGTAGGCCAAGCCATGCAAGAAAGAAAAGGAGAGAGGGAAATGGTTAGTGATCAGATCTTAGAATTTAATGACTTTAGTCTAATTAGCTTGTCAATCTCTAGTTGCCTTTCTGTTTTCAAGTTTATATATATGATGTTTTTTTCCTACTCAAGTTTATATTTATGCAGTGTGCTAACCAAAATCTTTGTTTTTATTTTGTGCAAAGGGGATGGCTCAACTGAGCGCAAGAAAAGAGGACCTGGCCCTATTAAAGGATTATCATTCGCAGCCAAGAGAGCTAAGGAACGAACTCAAAAACTCACCATCGAATTCGGATCACGTGATGGTCTGATTGGACCGAACCGACGTGCTTTTGTTGTTGAGATTGTATTGTTTACAAGAAAATGGGCCCCACTAATTGGAATAAGCAGATGGAAGGAAATAAAGGAAAGTGTAAAAAAGGAAATTACTAAAGAAATACTGGTACTCTGCGTACTATTTTTCATTACTACTACTGTGATGCATAAAAAAATTTGGGACTAACCATTTGATTGTTTCTTATTGTAAACAGCTTAGGTGGAACTTCAGCAACATTGAAACTATTGAAAAATAAGAAGAGAAAATATTGCACATCGCCCAGAAGCGGTACAAAGGATGGCGATCAGCTCTGAGTGCCACGTACAAGTTATATAACAATTATGGTGACAGAATAATAAATCTTCCTGAAGAGCTGCACCTATTTGAGTGGCATAACTTGCTGTTGTATTTTGGATCTGATGAATTCCAGGTTGGTTCTAGTAGAATCTACTTTACCAAACAAAATTCATGGACCAAAATTGCATTATTACATATCACTTGTCATTCTACGGAAGCTTAGCAGCCAGAACTCCTCGAATCGTAAGAAGCAAAAAACCAAGCACCTGATGGGTTCAAAAAACTTCTCATAGTGTAGCTTCGATCAGGTAAAAATTGAATACACTAATTTGGTGCTTTAGTTATATGATGCAAAACTTGTGTGTTCAATTATATTTTGGCATCCTAGAGAGACAAGATAACTAGGGAAGAGCCAAATGATCTTATGCTATGGAAGAGCACTCACACAAAACATGGCAAATGGTCAAATACTGTGTCGACAGAAGTATATGTGAGTATATCTTTCAACAAACCAGTTTATACATAGCTGTTGGTTCTCTCTAGAAACTAAAACCAATCCTGTTTTGTTGTTTAGGAAAACGCAGCCTTAAAAATGTGTGAGATTGAGGCCCAACCTGATAGTACTACAGTACTGTCAACAGTTGAGGAGAACATGATTTTCCAGTCATGCTATAAAGAAACCACATAAAACAAATCATCCCAAATACATGGTCATGGATACTTGTCCAAGTATCGAACTCGCAAAGAACTTATGAAAGAGAACCTTGAAGTACATGCACGTGCTGAAGCTGTAGCCAGAGAGAAGAGAATTGCTTTTGATGCAGAGGTTGAGAAGCTGAAATATCAGCTTTGCACAGGAAGCTGAAGAAAGAGAAAGGGAGAAAGAAGAAAATAAGAGACAGATGCAAGAGGAACTGGAAAAGGCAAAGATAGCGCTAAGAGAAGAAATGAAACAAGAAATGCTTAACATGCTAGCATTGCACAAAGAAGGAACTATGAATGAGGTATAAATTCATATTAATTTCACAATGTTTGTCCTTTTCTAATAAACTTACAGGTGCCTAATCTTTCGCCTCAATATGTGCATGTGTAGGCTACCCCAGAAAAGACTGACAATAATCAAATTGCACCAACCAATCTTGACCAAAATGAGACCGGTGAAGTTGGAAATGAAAATGATGATGACCTACAACAGGTAAGGACATTATTGCACTATCCTCAATGTAATCTTGACCTATGTACCTTGAACTCTACCTAAAATAGAGTGGTCATTTTCATGTTTGTAGACTCAGCCACAAAGCGTTCTCACTGTACAAAAATATGCAGCAACAGCTACTCGCTCCAATAAAAACTCTACTACGGTCGGTAGAAATCTATTCAATGACAACAATACAAATGTAGCAGCCACAAAGGCATATATCACTCAATAGGATCTGCTCAAAAGAAGATATCCGATAAGGAATAGGGTAATGCCTACAATGTGTGCTTCTTATTTTTATACAAGGTGTTGTCATGGTCCATTTGAATTGCATTTGATGTGACCTGCTACATGAGTGATGTTTGTTCACTGGTTATTAACTCATGAATTGAGGCTTCATAATTTTGGACATATGAAGCTCTAGTTATAACTGTTTATAGTGCAAGGTCAGAATCTGTTCAAATTAGGACACATATGCCTTCAATGCATTATTTGTCCATGTTAGCTGAAGAATAATCTTGAGATGGAAATGACAAAGTTATATATAATTTAGTAAGTGATCCATAGAGTCAAGAATCATGTATGTTGGATGTCTAAAACTCCAGTTATGCTTCTTCGAAGTTGTTATCACTTTTCTGTCTACAATTGTAGTCTTGCTGTTTGGACTGCATGCACAGTTTTGTTTATGCCATTAGTTTCGTGATGAAAATAATGTTTTATGTATATATGATAAATGCAAAAGTTATAGCTGACCTACAGGTCTAGCTACTGTTCAATTTTCATGATCATAGGACTGATGGTTTAAGAGTTATAGATTTTATAAGTTCATTGTCAGGTTTTGCATATGCCATGAACAAATTTGATTGGTTTCCTTGTTAGGCATATTTTCATATGGAATCATACATTCACTGTGATAAATGAGTTGTAGGGATTTTCATAAACTTTCCAATATGTCTTTTTTCATGTCTTTTGGATGTTTACATCTCAAATTATGCATCTCTGAACTTGCCTCTCAGATTCGGTCATTGTTTAATCACCTAAAAATGGTTGCTTATTTTGGTCAGCAGGGGAAAAGACTTCAGAGTGAGGATCATAATCAATCCATGACATGTTGGGCTCCTACGATTACATGTCGTCCTATATATATGTTAGGAAGTCCTCCATTACAAAAGTTAAACAAAAGTTGAATTAATTAATGAGTACACTTGTGTATGATTTTTAGTTACTGTTTGAATGGTTTGTCAACTTAATGGTTGATTGTTTATAATTAATATATGTCAGTGCAATCGATTTTATGATTGTTGCTTATATGAGGACCATTTTTGAAATCGCGAACAAATGCTTCCACCGTTGCAAAATAAATTTGTTTACGTGGTAAAAGATAATAATGCAATGATATGACCACTGTGGCAAAAACTATTACTGGCATCAAGCACAAATACGTGGCAAAAGGTAATATTGCAATGACACCATGAGTGTGGCAATAACCTATTCTATCGTGTCGCATAAAATAGTGTGGCAAATGATATTATTGCCACGACCTAATGAATGTGGCAATAAAGTATGATTTGTCACATCGAACAAACTTCCGTAGCAAAAGATGTACTTGCCATGACATGACGAGCGTGGCAACAACACTTCAGGCAACGAAAAACTATCGTGGCAATAAAGGTTTTTTGCAACAGCAAAGTGCGTGGCAAATGTATATATTGCTAAGCTATCGATTGATGCATGAACCACATATTGCCACGAGAATGTGCGTTGCAAGTGCTTATGTTGCCACGTCATAATGGTCGTGGCAAAAACATCTTAAGCAACACATTACTAGCGTGGCAAAAAAAACTATTGCAACGCCAAAGTTCGTGGCAAAAACAACGATTGCAATGCCAATGTTCGTGGCAAATAATCTATTGCAACTATATCGAACGTTGCAAGTGCTTATCTTGCAACGACCATGAATGTTGCGACATCATGCTATTGCAATGCTTGGCAAAGAACACCTATGGTTGCAAGAGAGCCCAACACTCGCAACGTCAAACTAGAAATGGCGGCAACATCTTTTCGCAACGCGACATTTTGCAACCATTGGCAACGGAAGCGATTTGGTCGCAAAATATACATTTCGCAACCAAATTGGGCCTATTGCAAAAGTTTCTCGATGTTGCCCAAGGATAAAAATTTAGTAGTGTTTTGTGTTCACAATAAATGGTGGTGCAGTCAGTTGGAAAAGTTCCAAGCAGGAGACCGTGTCCGATTCTACAGCAGAAGCCGAGTACATTGCAGCTAGTGGAGCTGCAAAGGAAGGCGTTTGGATGAGGAGGTTCCTCATTGATCTTGGTGTGTTTCCAAATGCGTCCAACCCATTGTCTCTACATTGTGATAGCAATGGGGCGATCGCGCAGGCTAAGGAGCCAAGGAATCACCAGAAGAACAAACATGTACTGCGGAATTTCACCTCATTCGAGACTTCATTAAAGAGATGAAATTAAGATGTGCAAGATACATACGGATTTGAATATAGTAGATCCTTTGACAAAGGCTCTTCCACAGCCTAAGCATGAGGCGCATGTGAGGTCTATGGGTATTAGATATCTAAAAGATTAACTCTAGTGCAAGTGGGAGACTGTTGGGAATATGCCCTAGAGGTAATCATAGAGATGATGGTGTTTCTATTGTATCCATGATTTATATATGTTCATTGAATATCCATTAAAGACAATTGTATTGATTGACGATTATGTGAATTGTCTGTGAAACTCTTTTACTTGTATGGTTATTCGATAGTTGTCCCTGATCGAAGTTCATGTGAGGACACATATGAATATTAGATCAGCACATGTATTAGTTGATGACTATGTTTCACAAGTCATAGACATGGAGATGTCAAACTAATAATGTGGGCACATGTATGACATGGGGCTGGACTGACCCAGCATGAGACTTATTATCTCTTCACACATCATGTACGTTATGTCGTTAGACCTGAGATTGTGGTATGTACTCAAGATATGAATCGACTTACTTAGGGACTATCAACGCTACTTCGTAACAGGGTAGTTATAAAGATGGTCTTCGGGTTTGTCAGGAAATATGCTATGAGACATAGACGGACATGATGGGATTTGCCCCTCTCCATGAGAGAGAGATATCACTGGACCACTCAAATGATTGGATCATAAAATGCATGGTCGTGCTTAGGTTAAGTGTTAACCTATGAGTTGGACCAAATATTGTGTGGCAAGGGAATTACGTGTATGTGATCATGGTGATTCATCTGATATGATCTTTGCGCGTACATAGGAGTTGACACGTTTTGCTAGAGGCCGCTGTCAACTATTGGGCGAGTAGGAGTACTCGGGCCATGTCTATGTGTGCGTGAACCCATAGGGTCGCACGCTTAAGGGGCTGGAAGCCTGATTCGAGTTGGACTCGAATCAGACCGGGATTAGGGTTTGCTAATGGGCCTCCAGGTCGGTGGGCTCATTAGGGATGCCTATAAATTGAGGGGTGGGGCGGCTAGGGTTTGCACCATGTCATTAGACAGCCGTCGCCCACCCCTCGCCGCACCTATTGCTCCTCGCAGACCTAGCAGTCTGGAGGCGTGACGCTTCCTCCCTGTACGTGTGGGATACCTCGGAGGTGCTGCATCTAGAGCACAAGGACGAACCGCACGTGGAGACGTGAAGGACGGGCGTGAACAACTACACGACATCGCTACGACGCGCACGTCTACACCGAGACGTCTTCCGCTGCATCTGCGCATCTAGTGGTAATCCCGTGATCTATAACTAGCAGTAGTTCCTAGTTTATGGGGTTGAAAATTTTGTTTTTCGGCTAGCGTAGCATCCTCGTAACCCTTCATCCCGAACATGGGTGGATTACGAAGGACGGACAGGGATGTCACCACCTGCCGCCTACCTCCTCAACTGTCGAGACCCAGGCAACCTACCTGTAACCACTTAGCCTAAACACCACGTCTACGCTAAGGGCCATTACTTTAACGACGATCAGGGCTTGCACCCTCTTACTAGAGCACCCACCCGAGGGTGAACGATCGGTCCTGCAAACTAAGTTAGCGAAAAGCTAGAACACGATAATAACTTGAATACAAAGATAAACATGAACCTTAATACTCCAAATAGTATTGTGATTCGTCGAGGTACAAGCGAAGTAGTACCGGCGATTCTGGTATTCCTTCCGCCAAGTGTGGATGTACACTTGAGGAGGTGGCCGACAACTCTGGCACTTCTCCGACTTGCACTCACTTGCTCCCTCTTCTAAGTAACTACTAGAGCTAGAATGTAGCACTACTTCTTCTCTTGAATGAATCCTTCACAAGGTGGGAATCGAACTGCACTACTCTACAACTAATGAAAGAATGAATGAATGAATGATGAATGGAATGATGAATTTGGAGGTGGAGAGGGCCTCTTTATATAGTAGAAGTGCCTTGGGGGAGTGGAGGACCTCTCCTCCTCATTTGGAAGGCCCAAACCGACCTCTCTAGAGTACACTGAACCTGGACCCCCACATAACCGTCATATGCTTGGAGGCATGCAACCAACGTAGGAAGATGGGCCTGAGGGGGGGGGGGTGCTGGTGCGGGCCTCGCCACCGCCTGGCTTCTATTGGCCGTGGACGTGATCCTCTTTGCTGGTTATGGTGGGTTCCAGCCCAGATTTGGAGTTTGATGGGCTTTGAGCTCTATTTCTCTTTATTCGGATGGGCCGGAAGTGCTAGGCCTTGATATGTTGAATTTGGTATGCACTTTTGGCCCATCCCAAGTGTAGTTTCACCTGTGATTCCTGCAAGACAATTGATATATCCAAAACTTGTGGATGTTGTTAGTTTAAGTCCTAATTCTAAGTTTTGGTTCTGAAAGTGCAGGTTTTAGATAAAGTTGGTGGTATAAAATGTGCATTAAGAACTACCAACAAACCCCCCACACTTAGCCCTTTGCTCGTCCTCGAGTAAAGCTCAGACTAAGGTGGTTTATCTTCCTTGATTGAAAAACCTGCACACAAATTATTTCAGGCTTCACCCGCACCTGTGAACATTTAGAGTGTCTACCAAAATATCTTGGGTGATTGGATAATGGAATAGCCTGAATTCAAATCTCCATGCACACCCCTGCTCAAGAAAACTTGGGTTTTTATGAAGTTTTCAAAATCAAGATAGCAGATGTTCCTCATATGATTCTCTTAGATCGCTCATGTATTATGTAGACGGATCCTTACCAAAGGCTTTGTTGTGCCTTTTTTCATCTACCTGCTACAAGGTATATGTGGTGCTTTGGGTAGGGCTGAAAAGTGTGGCATACTTGCATCACATGGTATTGCTAGGTCAAAAACCAAACTACATGGAGATGCAAGTCATACACTTTGATCGAGATGTGCAGGTGTGTGGAATCTTTGATCTTTTTGTGCTCTTATGTCAAGATCTCTCTCTTTGCAATATTTTAGAAACTACGGGCTATCTCTTTTTCTCTCTTTTTTCAGGTGGGTATTAAGTATACCCCTATTTCTACTGTGGGCACTTGCCCATTTTTTTAACATGCTCTTTGGCATGGATTTTCTCCTTTTTTCATCTCATGCCGCATTGGCATGGATATTTCTTCTTGCATAGCTCGTAGCTCTTTTTGGAGATTTTTGTGAGAGAGATGTGTGACCAAATGAACAGAGCTTTATTTGTGGTGGATGGATGGCATGTTTTGCGTAATTCTCAGTGTAAGAGTTAGCGATATATGTGACATGTACGTGAATCTCAAATCATGGGTGCATGATAAGAATCTCAACATAAGTCACAACAATTTGACCATGCTCAACATGATAGCAAGTAGCATATGAATTTAGGATGTGTAAAATCTAGCATAATTCATATGCTTTGGTAGGATGTTTGCATCATAGAGGAACATGCTATTTGAACTTTTTATATTTTTGAAAATGTAAAACCCAAGTACCCTTGTAGAAGATGGCAAGTGTCAAATCATCCTATTATATCTCGTATTCCAATCACTTAGATAAAATGGGGTCCCTATATAGAGTTGTTCATAGTTTGCAAGAATTCACCCGGAATAACAAGTGGACAAATTTTCAAACAAAGATAGAATGGTGAATGGGTTTGTTAATTCAGAAGAAGTAGTTTTTATGATAAATCATAACTTTTTTTCTCTTATTTCTAGGGAGCTGACAGACAAGTGAAGAAATTGTACTGAAATACTATCATACCTGCGTGACGATCGAGGAGTGCCTCCCCCCCCCCCCACACTTGCTTTTGTACCTGTCTTTTTAGTTCAAAGAATATATATACAAAATCAAGTGAAAATTGACACAAGGATAATCATGGGGCCAAATTTTGTTGGATTCAATTTTGATTGAGGCAAATTTCAAAGATTAGAAATTTAAGTTTAGAAAATGAATGTGCCTCATTATTGAAGTGGACAATGTTGCGCATACCATCGTTTGAAGATGAAGGATTAATGAAGACTCAATTTATCATGTCCTTCTGTACGTCAAGGTGATCGATGTTTGTGCAACATGTGGGGGGAGATCTTGAACGTGTGGTTGTTGAACTTGAGAGATCTCCCCCACACTTTATTCTTGTACCTCTCCCTTTTTTATCTTTTTATTTTGAACAGAGAAACAAAGAATGGAAATACAACAAGGGCTCTACCATCTGAAACACTAGGGAGCCTAGATTTATTTTATTATTTTTGTTATTATCATCATTTTATTATGGCAACATCGAGAAAGAAAATATCCATGTTCTAAGAAATTTCAAAGTATAAAGCTTCAAGAATACATGGATCAAAAGGTTGCCATGATTTGAGAAAGAGAGAATTTTATTGAAAAGGATTTTTTTAAAAAAAATTATTCACCAAACTTCGTATCTTTGAAAAATAACTGAAACAAGGCTAAGGTAAAACATGTAGTACAATCTTGCCTTGGGTTATCTCCATCAAAAGGAATTACTTCTATTGTTTATGAAAGTAGCTCAAAGATCATTAATCAAAATTAAACACCATGTTTAAACTTTGATTAAAGAAGGTCATTTTAACCTAAGCATCATGCTTAATTTAAAAAGACCTATGTGCACGTGTGAATAAACCCAAACTAGAGTATATGACATAAGCAAAGGAAGCATGATCATGAATAAACTAAGGAGACAAACATGAGTAAATGGATTTGGTGAACTTTTATTACCTTTGCATATCTGAGTGTTTACCGGCGGCATCTGTAGTTTTGAGTTTTGAAGCAGCCGCAACGGTTGCTTGAAAGTCAGACTCAGGCGGGTATCAAGGCTTAGGTTACACACATAAATAATGTGTATGGACCATGGGCCTTGATGGTACTGACAAAGGTCGTGGAAGAAGAACACCCTTCTTGCTTATGTAAGCAATATAGACGAAGTTAGGTGGATCGCAGGTGTTTATGATAAAGGAATGGAACCACTCTGCTCCTTCTTTCTCTTCCACTCTCTCTCTCTCCTCTCTCTCTCTCTCTCTCTCTCTCTTATATATATGTGAAAAAAGTTAAAAAAAGAGAGAAGAAAAAGAAGTTTGAAAAAAAGATATATATCTTTTTTTTCAAACTTCTTTTTCTTCTCTCTTTTTTTCACTTTTTCGCATATATATATATATATTTCTTCTTCACTCTTTCTTCCTCCCTCTTTTTATTTATTTATATATATACTTTTTTTCTTTATCTCTCTTTTCTTTTTGGAAGGCACATGGGTGTACGTGATGGCCATGTGGTGCCACCCAGCTCCTTCTCTTCTTTCCACCATTTCTTCTCAACAAGATCGAACTTTTCCCTTTTTGGATGGATGGAGCCTGAGCTCTCCCCCCCCCCCCACACACTTGGACTTTTGATTGAAAGTCAAGTGTGGCATGTTGAGGGTCTCAGTGTTCCACCATTAGTAGTATAGCTCTCATGTTGTTTTGTTGGTGTGTCTTCCCTTGATCTCAATCTGTAAGGTTAGCAAACAGGAATACTCGAAGGTACATGCAAACAAAATAGCATGGTCTTGTTTTCATTAAGAAGAAAGGTGGTGTTTATTTTTTTATTTATTTTAGCAAGGTGAGCTAGCATTCCCCTTTTTATGTAAATGGAACATGACATTCTTACCGTCCTCCCCTGCACTTGAATTTTTTTTGTGAAAAAGTCAAGTGTGCCAAGTTGGGGTCTCCTTTCGAGTGTGCTCCATAACATTGGAATTGGGGTTGATGTAGCTCTATGTCATCGTGCATCATCTGTCCCTTGTTCTTCTTAGTTTTAACCTGAAATGGTTATCAACCAAGAATACCCGAGGGTGCATCCTAGCCTGGCAACATGATCTTGCAATTATTGAAAAGAACACACACATTTTTTTTTGATAATCTGGGCTATCTCCCGGCAGTGCTTTGATTTGGTCATAAGCTTGACCTTGGGAAACCTTTTGAATTATACCTTTGTGTTGTTGAGGTGGTTTCCCCTACAACACCAACCTTTGTCAACCCTGATCTGCATAACTCATGGCAAAACGCCACGAAACTTCCAAGTTTTATGGTAAACAAACTATCTATAACAACCCTCTTAACAATGTTGGGAACATGGATTAAGAGAGGGTTGTAGGTTTCACCGATGATACTAGAGTTGTGGCTCGGATCATGAGTTTCTTCAAACGAGCATGGATTTGGTGGATAGGAAGGAAGTAACTTCCATGCTCAGGATTTTTATTTCAAGGGGAGAGAGTTTAGAATTGATATCTTCATGGATTGGCTCTCCCTCCATGGGTTCGTTCAAGGTCTCATCCTTGATGTGTTCTTGATGTTCAAGTTAGGTGTATGAGGATGTTGGATTGGGAAGCTCAAGAGAATTCCCCATGTCAACATCACTAAAAAGATCATCCTCATATTCACAGGAATACACACAAGGATGTGTTGGAGCTTCCTCATCGGGAAGGTCAAGAGTTTCTCGTAATTCGTCCTCGTTTTGGATGAAAAATTCAGCATCATTTTCCAAGAACAATTCAAGGATCTCTATGAGTTGCACCGACATTACCGTTTCGGGCTTGTTTGTATAAGAGAGGGGTTCAGCCATGGAATTTTTGGCTTGAACTTTTGGTATGGAAGAGTTTTCTCTCTTTATATTGACAACAAATTCCATGGTTTTTGGTGGTTCGTATGAACATTTTTGAAGGGGAAGCCCGATCAAGACATCAAAGTCTTCAATGTCAAAGACGTAAAAGTCTAGCATCAACTTGACATTATCATGTTTAAGTGGTATGTTGTGAAGGATGCCTAAACTATTTACGCTTGTCCTTGAATCTAGCCTTAAGTGCTTGTTTGTTGGGGCGAAGGACTCGTGAACGATCGTGTTCGCAAAAGATGCGGACATGATGTTCGCCCCAATAGTTGGATTATAAAGCACTTCTACCCAGCCCCCACTAATTTTAGCGTGGATGATCAAACAAGAGGGACTGATTTGAATTTATTCAGAAAAGGGTTCCACTCATTCCATCCTATCGCTATTTATAACGGGTAGTGACTCCTCTGTATGATGGGTTTCTAGAGGTTCAAGAGGAGTGGTGGAAACTGGTGGCTTATTCTAGCGTGCATGCTTCGAGGGATTGACATGATTGTCAGGGTAATCTTCCTCGAAGAATGGAAAATCTGAAGGAAGGCAGACTTCCTTTGGATCTTCCATTAGCGATGAGGGTCTCTGAGTTTGAATCTCAATTTTGGCCTTAGCCAAAGAGACCTCCTCATGTTGTGGTTCATTTTCTATTTGGAGGGGAACGGGCGTGTGTTCTAGAATAAGATCTAGAAGAACATCTCCTTCTTTTGTGGTTTTGCACATGAATGATCCTCCAGCGAAAATGTCCAGTTGTAGGGCAGACTCCTTGTTCAGCCCTGACCAGAAATGTTGTAACAACACGTGGTCGGGTATAGACAAGTCTGGGCTTGATTTTGAAAGAGTTGTAAATCTCTCCCAGGCTACACCTAATGACTCCTACTCTTTTTGTTGGAAGTTGAGTGTCTCTTGTCGTAGGTTTACGATATGAGATATGGGAAAGAACGCGAGGCAGAAACTATTTCGCAATTCTTTCCAATCTCCATTAACTTTTCCTATGATATGGTTGTACCATTGTTTCGCTCTATCAGATACAGAGAACGAAAATAATTTCCAACGCAATGTTTCTTGTCACATGCCTGCAATCGTCAGGCACGCACAGAGCTGCTCAAACTCCCGCATGTGGTGATAGGGGTTTTCATTATTGAACCCCCAGAAGGGTTGTTCACGAACCATGGCTATAAAGCCCAGGCGGAGATCATAGCCTGAAGCTGTGATTGGCTTCGACTATTGGGGTGGCTCACAGAACTCGGCCCGTGTTGCAGAAAAGTTTTGGATTGAGGTTGATGGCTCCATATATAAAGGTAACTAAAATAAAGAAAGATAGAATGCAAAGGATACACGGGCGAACTAGGTTCGGAGACTAAAGGCGACAACCGTTCCCCAGCAACGGCGCCAGAAATGCTTGTTGGTACTTCTTATCGTAAGCAGAAAAGTCCATAAGCGCACGGAAGTACCGTTGTAGCACTTCACCCGGAAGTATTCAGGGTATCGTATTTTCCATAGGGAACAATGTGCTATAGTCTTCGGGTTTAGATCTCCCGGCTTAGGTAAGAAGAAGGACGACTTAGTAGAAAGGTTTCTCTAGTTAACGAGTCCTTAGGTGTTCAGACTCAACTAACGTAGCTTGCTTCGGTCAACGGGTGATGTTGGTTTCCCAACCTATGCCGATACAACTCTACCTAGAATCCCGAACGTGGGTGGATTACAAAGGACGGACAGGGCTATCACCACCTGCCGCCTACCTCCTCAACTGTGGAGACCCAGGCAACCTACCTGTAACCACATAGCCTAAACACCGCGTTTACGCTAAGGGCCACTACTCTAGCGGCGATCAGGGCTTGCACCCTCTTACTAGAGCACCCACCCGAGGGTGAACGATCGGTCCAGCAAACTAAGTTAGCGAAAAGCTAGAACACGATAAGAACTTGAATACAAAGATAAACACGAACCTTAATACTCCAAATAGTATTGCGATTCATCGAGGTACAAGCGAAGTAGTACCGGCGATTCCGGTATTCCTTCCACTAAGTGTAGATGTACACTTGAGGAGGTAGCCGACAACTCCGGCACTTCTCCGACTTGCACTCACTAGCTCACTCTTCTAAGTAGCTACTAGAGCTAGAATGTAGCACTACTTCTTCTCTTGAATGAATCCTTCACAAGGTGAGAATGGAACTACACTACTCTACAACTAATGAAAGAATGAATGAATGATTGAATGATGAATGGAATGGTGAATTTGGAGGTGGAGAGGGCCTCTTTATATAGTAGAGGTGCCTTGGGGAAGTGGAGGACCTCTCCTCCTCATTTGGAAGGCCCAAACCGACCTCTCCAGAGTACACTGAACCTAGACACCCACATAATCATCCTATGCATGGAGGCATGCAACCGACGTAGGAAGATGGGCCCGAGGGGCGCTGATAAGTGAGTGCGAACAAGTATATAAAAGATGTGATGCAATATGGCATGTTATATTCACAAGCAAAAAGAGAAGGTATGGCCATGATCAAGATAGAACAATAGGATAGCAATTGGCCATACAAACATAACAATCATCATCATAAAAGAGAGATAAAGCACAACCAAGTAGATAGATAATTAAACATAATCTGTCCTACAAGCCTCCATCACGCAAAATACATAATTGTCCAACAAGTTGGTACTTGCTAACGTCGATGCAAAGAATAGATTATGAATATATCCTCGGCAACAGCGCCAGAAGGCTTGTTTACATTTCTTAGAGTCACTACTAGATGACTCCAGAAACCCAACTGGTATACGTTATCGCATCAGACAAATCCGCAAGTGCACGGATACCGTTGTAGCTTTCACCGAGGAGTATTCCAGGGTATCGTATTTATATCCTCAGGGAATCAAAGGTTAAAGAGTTTGATGATTGACGATCCTACATCTACTAATGTAGTATACCGACTAAACTAATGTGGGAGGTAACAGATAAAGATTAGAGTTTTGTACATTGACACACAGGAGATCTCTACAATAAGATAAAAGACTAGATGGTTTAGCTGGGAGATAATTGGGAGAGTTCAAGGTCCTATATACTTCTTCATTATTGTGGTTCTATTCTAGATTAGACCAAAGAGATTAATCAAGCAAATGATAATAATAATCGATCACACCAGCGTGCCTAATGAGGATAACTTTGTTTTATCGCAGCTTGCTTCCGTCTCTGGAGGATGCCTGGTCTGCCAAGCAATGTCGGTCAAAGCTCTACCTCAAGTCAAACGGGGGGGGAATGCCAAGCACGGACAGGGTTGTCACCACCTGCCGCTATCCACCTCACCGGAGAAAGAGAGGCAAACCGAAGATAATGTCCAACCAAGACACCACATCTACGTTGCCCGCTATTACTCTAGTATGCATGCGAAGGGTTACCTGTGTTTAGCAGGGCTCTTCTACAAGAGCATTCGCCACAAGCACGAACATCGATCACACAAGCTATAGTAGCACAAAGATAAATCCTATAGGTTGACAGGGTATGACACGACTATAATTAACCGTGCTTAATTAAACTACTATGGAATAAACTAGATAACCGAATAATTAAATACAAGTAATTAAATAAGATAAATATATTAACTAATTGAGTCATAAAAGGAAAGATACAAAAGATATACCAGGCCTCCAAGGACTCCTCGGGAACTTGAGCATCTCCCTAACTCCAAACTTCCTATACTACTACATCTTGTGTTGTTGTTGTCTTCTGGGTGTCTTGAGTGTTGATCAATGTGATTGATGCGTTAGGAGGAGGTGTGCCTCCCTTTTATAGAGCTGAGTAAAGCTGTGGAAATCCTCAAGTTGCGCGGGAGCACATGATCAATCGACTTCACGCACCGCCATGCAACCGCACACAATCCACCACCTCCATGTATCGCCATGCAACCGCACACAATCGACCGCTCCCATGCATCGCCATGCAACTGTTGGTATTTCTTAGCGTAAGAGCATCTCCAAGAATTTGCTATATTTTACTTGGCAAATCTTATGTTTTGCCAGCTCTCAAAATAATATGCCAACTAAAAAAAATAGTCCATCTCCAACACTTTGGTATTTTGGACTTGGCAAATTACAAAAAAAGGCTCACACGATTTTTTTCTTGGTCGTTTTCTGTTTAAGGGGCGTCTCACAGGTCCTCCGCGTGTGTAATTTTTAATTTTTATTTACCAGGATCAGATTACTTTTGTATAAAAAATATGGTTGCATGATATAGTACCATGCCGGTACTGAGAGCAGCTATCAGGTTTTGCAAGACACGCACAAGGCACTCAGGTTCTGCAGACACAACACAACTATCTTCTAATAACGAATCTGGAGGGGAAACCGCGTGCAGTGGATAGGGCCACGTCGCCCGTTAACCCGGTAACCGTCGGATCCGGCTATGATGCAATATGGGCCATTGGATCGGGGCTATAACGGGTCTCTCACCCGGACATTCGGGAACGGACAAACCACGCTCCATGCCACGAACCCGGGCACTCGCGAAACGTCGGGAATCCGTCTCTTCGTTGCCACACCACGCTCTGCTCGGTCAGTCAAGACGCCCGTCCTCATTGTTGCCGCACCCCTCACCATCGCCTCCCCCCAACTTTGGCGCCCTCGCTCCTCGCTCCGCCTGCGGCCATCGCCCTCCTCCAGCACCACGCTCCTTCCTCTTCTCGGCTTCTTGCGCTTCTTCCTCCTTCTGAAACTCGCGCTTGCGGCTGAGGTCAAATTGTGATTGGTTCGCTCATGCCGCAGTACCCAATCTTGACTCTCGAGCACATTACCGATGCAGCACCTCAGCAGTCAGGACAACGCGGTGGAGGCGAGAAGCTGAAGATCGGTGCATGGGGACGAGAAGCCGAATATCGACGCATGCTAGCTAGGGGACGAGAAGCCTAAGATCGGCGCACGCGGCAAGGCGGCGCTCAAGCGGTGAGCGGTGGACCAACCGGATGTTCCTCATTGCAGATCCTGTTTTTCCGTAACTCAAGCAGTCCTATGATTATTGATTAATACCGGGAATCGTCACTATGTTATTATTTTTTCTTTAGTCGGTACCAAGGTGTTGCCCGGCACTTGTTTGATAGAATGCTTGAATGCCATATTAAGATTACTTTGTTGCCGCAACTAAAAATTGGGAAAAACTACTTTTATTTTCATCAAGATAAGCACTTCTGCTGGTGCCACTGGCTCGCTGGCTTCAATGCAACTATTAATATTATTAAGTTTTAAGTTTGTAGTTGTCTGGTGTAGACCAATTTGTGTGCTGTCTTTCTCCTTTCTTTTGGATGTGAATACAAAGAGCTCTCCCTATAGAACATCAGATCTTATGACTTCATGTTGTTGAAAGTTTGACCTGTAAAATCCCTGGAAAAGCATGAAGTACAGTACATATTATGATATATGATGATCTCATTATACAGTAGTTAAAAAAACTAAATATTCATTATTAACAATGCCCAGGGATGGTGGGTGTATGCTATTGTATTCAAACTAAAAAATGATTATAGACAAAAAAAATCAGTGAGCAATGAACAAAGAGTAAAATCTAGGCTCACATTGCAGAGGCGAATATTTAGGTAAACAAAAACGGTGTTACTATGTTTGTTTACAAGTCTATCTAAATTCTTAATAGAGTTAGCAATATCTTATTTTTTATCTGATTCAGGAACCCACTCTTTAATCCAGTAGGCAAGAAGAAAAAAAAGGAAGGGAAAAAGTCCATGATGGCTCTTCTTGATGTACTCGTACTCCCTAATCAAATATATATTTATATACAACTAACAAGGAATTTTGTGGCCTCTCTATTTGATTCATATTCTGTTTTTACGTTTTTAGCCAAACGGTTTCAGCTCCACATATGTTCGCGAAAAAAAATGAATTGTGGAGCGGTTCTAGGAGTACCAATATTTATTATAGACAAAGCAAAAGCTCAAAAAATGGCTTTGTTATCTCTGGCGGAACTAACTATCAGCTTGAACAAGTACCATCAATGTCTCCATCAGCTTGAAATGGCTCACT
This sequence comes from Coix lacryma-jobi var. lacryma-jobi, assembly GCA_009763385.1. Taxonomy (NCBI): domain Eukaryota; kingdom Viridiplantae; phylum Streptophyta; class Magnoliopsida; order Poales; family Poaceae; genus Coix; species Coix lacryma-jobi. The sequence goes on along the minus strand of CM019830.1, from coordinate 104,652,551 downwards.
GGAAAGCAAAATTGCAAAAAAAAAAAAAAAAAATCTACCAAAACAAAGTACTGCAAAGCTTTGGTACAATAATGCTCCGATTTGTTCACTATATCTTCCCTTGCTATCATGCACAGACCATACATGTATGTTGTACGCTATAGCAGTCCTAATAAAAATTCAGCAACACATCAAAGAGATGAGCTGGTCAATCTTGAAAGGCGGGCGCGGCAAAGCCGCGCCGGTCTTTGTAGTCAGGTACTAGGCCTCAATTCAGAGCAGGCCATGCACGGCAATTCAGAGCTGAACACAGCAGGCCATGCACGTCAATTCAGAGCTGAACACAGCAGACCATGCATGTCACATCCAAGAAAAATCATATACTCCCTCCGTCCCTAAATAAGTGTCGTCGTTGGTGTGCGTGTCACATGTTTGACTCAGTTTGTAGAAAATATATGCAATATTTATATCTTCAAATAATTTTGTTAAAAAACTAGATGTAAAGATCTTTCCAATGATACTATTTATTTAACATAAATACTAATATATTTTAATATATAATTGCCGGCAGATTTTTCTCGGGAAGCGAGAACGACACTAATTTAGGGACGGAGGGAGTACATACGGAAGAACAGTAGCTCAGAGCATCTCCAAGAGTTTGGCAATTTTCAGTTGCCAAATCTTGTGTTTTGCCAAGTTGCTAAAAGATATGCCAAGTTAAAATAAAGTCTCTCTCCAATAGTTCCCTATTTTTTGTGTTGGCAAAACTAAATAATAGAAAGGCCCACAAAACTTTGACCGGTAAAAAAACAATCGCGGGAGCGTCGTTTCATCTAGGGCGTCGTCAGGCCATCAGGGTCGTGAGCTTTTCCTGCCATCGAGTCGCGAGGCCACCATGCCAAAACGCGCCACGCCGCCGATCTACTCGACCCGACGGCCTTCACCTACAGACGCCAGGCATCTCCTCCTCTTTGTGTGACCCATCTCTTCCACCAGCCAACCATATGAAATCATGCCTAGGAAGAGATCCCGTGCTCGAAGACAATTGGAGGATTCATCATCCGATGATGATGACTCTCTGATATTATCGGCCACTCAAATTGTGGAAACATTTTCCAATGTCAAAGGAAGACACGGTGGCTCTGTCCATGGTCATAGAGTTCTTTACGTGATAGAGAAGGCGGGCATGAAAGATGTTCCAGGGACTTTTGGCGGAGAATCCGACATATGGCCCTCAAAATTTCGTCGAAGGTTGTTGTTCTTTTCTTTGGATTGATTTGTTGTATGTGCTTAAATATTATTCGAGTTGTTAAAATTAATTTTGTTTTATACAGGTACAGGATGTCTAGAACTTTTCAAGCGCATAATGAATGATGTTGAAGCGCATGATGATTACTTTTGTGCAGAAAAGGAATGCGGCAAAGTTATTGGGTGAGTTGCTTCCAAAAAGTCACTGCCGCAATGCGTATGCTCACCTATGGGGTTCCAGCTGATGCAACAGATGAGTATGTTCGCATTGGCGAGAGTACTGCATTGAGAGCCTACGTAGGTTTGTTGGTGCTGTGGTGAGATTTTTGGAGATGAATACCTCAGATATCCCAATGAGGCGGACCACACACGCTTACTTGCAATCGGTGAGCAAAAAGGCTTTCCAGGAATGTTAGGTCCATCGATTGTATGCATTGGGCGTGGAAGAATTGTCCATATGAAAAAAAGGGGTCAATACAAGGGCATGTGGAGAAGCCAACTATCATTTTGGAGGGCTGTTGCTTCGAACGACCTTTGGATATGGCATGCCTTCTTTGGAATGCCCGGGCCTCATAATGACATCAATGTTCTTCATAGATCTCCCTTGTTTGATAACCTGGCAGAGTAGAGCTCCAGAAGTGAAGTATTCCATTAATGGTCATGACTACACATGGGTTATTATCTTGCCGATGGTATATACCCTCATGGGCTACTTTAGTCAAACCAACTCTTCTATGGGGAACAAGAGGCAAATTTTGCAAAAAAGAGCAAGAAGCAGCAAGGAAGATGGTCGAGAGAGCTTTTGGGGTTCTTCAATCTAGGTTCGCCATTGTTCGAGGACCAGCTCGCATTTGGGATATTGAGACACTAGCATTGATCATGAGGGCATGTGTCATCATGCACAACATGATTGGGAAGATGAAGGCTTCATGGTCAATCCTAACGAGCGTTTCGAGTACGGTGGTGAAAATGTGGAACCTGATCGTGGCCAAGCTCATCGTAACTTGATGATATATTGAAGCGCACACGAGGTGGATCCGAGACAAGGAAAACCCATGTTCAGTTAAAAGAAGACCTCATCGAGCACTTGTGGAACCATCATCCAGATTTATATTAGCCATATAGTAATTTTATTTTATTAATATTTTATTGTGACAGACACATTTTATAAGACATCCAGTTTAATCCAAATTTTCCATGATTTTGATTTTATAAGACATCCCCAAATATTAGCTTATATTTATTTTATCCATCAGTTCATATATTCTCTGAAATCAGAAACAGCCAAGATGCACGTCGTATTCAGAAACAGCAGCTCTGATCACCTGACAGAGCAACACCTGGTCTTTTTAGAGCAACACCAAGGTGCACATCAATTTGAGAAGCACAGTACCATGCAAATGAATCCAAGGCATATACATGAACAAATTACATACTCATGCATACATAGATTCAAATGGAGTGGAAATAAATCCCAAAATTCACATTGAAATTCAATAAACGGTTCTGCTGAATCAAAACAAATGTTGTGCTGAATAACAAATGAAACTAACGGTTCCATAACTCTAGAACTCAAATGACAGCAAACAAAATTATTTTGCAAGACGCCTAGCGACAATCTCCTTTTGCATCGTCTCCACCCATTCATGCTGCTGCTGCGGATTGAGAAAGGTCATGTCCATGAACATAATTCTTTTTCCTCCTTTATCAGGTTCGCTTCAGCTTGTCTTTGTTCCGCTTCGGCTTTCTTTTTGTCAATTGACACCCGCTTCTTTTCCAGCTCTAGTGCTTCTTTATCTATCTCAATTGAAGCCATGAACCTCTCCTGCTTTGCCTTCTCTTTTTCATTGTCCAAAGCCTCCTTCTTTGCCCACATCTTGTCCAAAGCCTCCAAGCAAGCTTCTCCACCTCCTCGCCTAAGATTTTCTTTTACCTTCTTTATCCCATCTGGTCTTTTCCTTGCTTCGGTTTGTTGATCAACAACATCAGTGAGTGCTTGTTCGTTGTTGGTGCCTTCTTCATCCCTTAGCCTCGACACCTTGCCAATTCTTCTTCTTGTTTCTTGCTTCTTGTTTCTCCAGCTCAGCAAGTTCTACCCTCTTGGCTGCCCCACTTGTCCTCCCCCTTCAATATGTTCCAACAAGGCATAAGAGTGAATGTTTTTTTGTCCTTGCCTAGTGTCGTGTACAGCTTGCCCGCTTCTGAAAAGGAATAATGTATATATCAGTCTCCAATAAAACAATTTATGGTAAAAAATTAAACACATAATACGTACCTTGTCTTGGATTGTTTGTCCACTTTGATTCCTTCATTCAATCGCCTCATAGCATGCACAATACTTGTTCACTTGAAGTTGAATAGTGAGCCACCTATGCATAATGGAACTCTCCGTTCTCACAGCTTCAGTTTTCTTGTGCTTCTCAAAGTAAGCATGCACTCTACCCCAAAATGTGGAACGAGCTTGATTGGCCCCATTGATGGGATCTTTGCTAACGTGCAACCAGCCCGCACATACAACTTCGTCTTCCAGAAAATGGAAATTTTTGCTCTCCTCGAACCCTTATTTGTACTGCGACGACTTGCCTGCACTTCTTGCACTTCAACTTCCGGAGTGTCTTGTGTGATAGCAACGTTAAGGTCCTCCAGACCAGCAACTTCACCATCACCTCCGTTCAGAAGAATGTCCGACAAAAAAGCATCTCCATCCATTCCAATGAGTCTACAAAAAATAAGACAAATTTGGCAAATCTAAAAATGCTGTCAAGAATCCATCTACAATCCTACTATCAGTGCCAACGTACAAGGCATCAGAACAACAAAAATTAAGGGCGTGATTATCAATTACAGATCAGCAGCACGTACATATGAACCATATCTTCACTACCAGATCAAGGGCACTAGTACTACAACATATGAACTGTAGTTTCACTAGCAGATCAAGGGAACCACCATGACTGCCAACCGCCGCCAAGATGAAAAAAAAACCTAGATGATATCAACAGCGGAGGCAGAGAGAGGCATGGAGAAACATGGGAGATAGAGGAAGTACGTACTAGCCTTGGTACTCGTGCTCACGGAGACCACGGAGACAGCGGCCGGAAGATCGCCACCACGGAGAAGCGTCGGCCGGCGGAGAACCTTCTGATCACCACCACGGAGACGGAACAGGCACACTATCGGTCTGGTTCGCGAGCAGGCACGGCGCCGTCGCGTGGGAGGAGAGGCCGCACACTATCGGACTTTATCGCGAGCAGGCACGGCGTCGCGCGGGAAGGAGAGGGGGAAGGCACGGCGTCGCGGGCGGGAAGGAGGGGGAAATTTCATCGGCAGCGCGGAAAGACCGGTGACACCGCGCGAGGAGGAAGCGATGCGGAGCCGAGTCCACGCGCGGAAAGATACGCGCGCGGTGGGGAAATTTGCCAAGCTTGCAAAAATGCCAACCTGATTTGCCAATCTGTTGGAGAAGGAATTTTCTTGTTTTGCCAATTTTTTAAAGATGCCAACTTCATTTGCCAAACTCTTGGAGATGCTCTCAGTACGCACGCGATGCCAACTCCAGTTCCTGCGCGCATATTTATGCGTTGGAGGTCTTTGGATGCCATGTTGGAAAAAATGGCAAGTAGTATGCCAAATTGTTGGAGACCATTTTTTTTTGTTGTTTTGCTAAAATTTTGTGGATGTCAAGTTAAGATAGCAAACTCTTGGAGATGCTCTAAGCAGCAAAAGTCCGCAAACGCATGGAAGTACCGTTGTAGCACTTCACCCGGAAGTATTTCAGGGTATCGTATTTTCCACAGGCACTACAGAAAATCTGTTTTTTATGACAGTTGTCCTCATGACGATGACAGATATCGTCATATATTGTAACTGTTAACACCAGATTTTCGCACGCACGAGAGGATGACAAGGGGGCCCAGCCAGCAGAAAGAAAAGGATTCGGCAATCAATCAGACGGCTATTTGGTCCTCAGGGTTTCGGTGAATGCCTGTGCGGTCGGCTATCTTGCAAAGCGGTAGCTCCACTCGGGAAATGGATATGGTGAGTGAAGCCGATTTGCACGAGAAGACACGTGACGATGAAGGACACCGAAAAGAATAGAAATAGGATTTGTATCTTTTCAAAGTTTCATTATGTAAGTCGTAATCGTCCAGGACTCATGTTTCGTCCAGGGTATAAATATAAGCCCTCGACCATTGTAAAATTGTTCACAACCACATCAATACAAAACCGGCCCTGTGCCACCTTCGAGTCCTTAGTCGAGTCGTCGAGTTCTTCGAGAGGAATCATCGATCCGTCGACCTCCGTAAGTCCCAGCAACCTTGTTATCATGTCTAGTATCATGCGGTGGATTTAGATATGATGCAAGTAGTCTCGTATGTTAAGCTTAGTATCGTGCGGCGGATTTAAGCTTATGACGGGAAGTTTTTGCTTGTGCCTTGTATCGTGCGGCGGATTAAGTCATGAGTAAAATAGTTATCGGCTCTATTAAAACTTGGCAGATCTGATAGATTCATTAAGTTATCATGTGTTATATGTTTTATTTATTTAATTCTTGTAACACCATTTTTGCCCAGTCTAGATTGATCTTTGTTCGGCCTTGTCCCACAAGTTTTGCTTGTGCTTTGCTCAACATAAGATCATGATGGCCGAATCAACTTTCAATCCAGATTGTTACATGTTGTGGGTTCATGCATGTTAATTACGATTAGGCTTGGATAAAACTAGGTATCATGGGGCAGATGCAGGTTTTAGATCAGTTTGATCGTGTTTGCTTGTTTGTTCCTTCTTCATGGACCCTAATTCGGTTGTTTTGCCGATTTTGGTTAAGCTTACACGAGTAACGAGCTCTTATAGATATGTTCAAATATATGCATGCTTTTAGCTTGTTATAATTAGATTGTATCATGCGGTGGATTGATCTAATTATAAGAAGTGACGTAGAACTTATAGCAAGTGGTATCATGCGGTGGATTAGCTTCGCTTGAGTTTATGCTTGACGGGTTTATGAAAACTAAACGTGCGGCAGCAGATTTGTTGGAATAGCCTATGCATGTGTTATTTGAATAGATCTATTTTTGCAAGTTACCTGTTTATAATATCTTTAATTTGTTCAAGCATGTCTTTCTTTACATATGCATTCGGCAGTTAATATGCTTCACATACTCTGTTCTCATACTTGCCGAATGACTTTATGAACATGCTTTGACAGACAGCTTCTATAGCTGTGTGCCATCGTGATTGGCTTCCAAAGCCGTACATATGGAACTGTCTGGTCTCACCAGGCATGTTCCAGAGGTATTCTCACGTTTTTATCCCTTGTTGGTTTTTAGGTCCAACCGACTGTCACGTCTCCGGATTCAACATACTCCGGGCACCCGATTGAAGCTAGCTTTTCGGCTTGTTGTGTGCTTGGCGCGAGGTGTCACGTTTTGCGTCAACACACTTTTTGGCACGCCCGGTGGGACCACTCTGTTTAGATGCCTGAGATCAACGACGATCAAGTCTGGATGTGACCATGGATGACTTGCCACCGGATTTGAAGAGTTTAGTGCAAGAGATTTGTGAAGAACTTGAGCGCAAGTGTCTGATGACTCTTTCCAAGAACAAGAGCGGCAAGGTCTACCAGAAGAAGAACCGTTCCCAAGGATTCTTCCTCACCACCAGTCTGAGCTATCCGACGACACTGAAGAGGAAGCTATTCAGAAGATGACCGAATTAGTGTACAAAGCTGTATCAGAAGCCATGACCAACCATCAGGCAGCTTTCTTGAATATTTTCGTGCTATCATGGTTAGCATTTTCGGTCCAACAGCGGATAAACGCTTTGAAGAAGCCGCTGGTCCAATGCAAGGACCACTGTTGTTCCCGGTACCTCAACGTCGAAGGATCGCCAAAGAAGGCGGAGCTGGCCCAAGCACAGGTGGGATGGTTCCTCATGAGACACAACAACCTCCCCAGACATATGGCCAGGTCACGTTCGGCACGACAGGGAACGTCCCGCAGTCTGCTTCTAAAGTGTCTCCTGCAGCGAACATGATACAGAGGAATATGTTTGGAGATGGATATCAGGAGTTCATCGATTATAGCTCAATTAATGCTCTTCCAAATCCAGGCTACAAGAGTTCAGCAAGACTACATCCTGGGGGGCAAGCACAAGCAGCCCTTGATTCGAATATTGACCTCATCATGCATAGGATGGCTGATATGATGCAAAATCAATTCGGCCTAAAACCAAAGAGTCAATCATATGCTTACAAGTCCCCTTACCCGGAGTGGTACAATCGGGTAGCACTTCCTCCGAGAGTAAAACCTCCTACTGATTTTACCAAGTTTTCAGGTCAGGATGACACCAGCATTATAGAGCACATCGGCCGCTATTTGATGCAGCTTGGAGAAGCATCTACAGATGAAGCTTGGAGGATTCGGTACTTCCCATTGTCATTGACAGGGCCAGCCTTCTCGTGGTTCGCTTCTTTGCCAGCAAATTCTATCAATACATGGGCAGAGCTAGAACAGAAATTCCACTCGTATTTCTTTACGGGCATCAGTGAGAAGAAGTTGGTCGACCTCATGAGCTTGAGGATGAAACCTGGCGAGACACCACAAGAATATTTACGCAGGTTTAGGGAGACCAAGAATCTTTGCTATTCTCTGAATTTGCCGGATGACCAATTGCCGGGGATAGCCATAGCTGGCATGCTGCCGAGTATCAAGGAGAAACTATTCGGCATGGAGTTTGATGACCTCGGGCAGTTATCACAGAGGTTGGCAACGATGAGTAGTCAAGCCCAGGGATTCAAGAGGAATAATCTATTCCAGAAGGGTGATGTGGCTGCCGAGATGTATCAGGCTTTCTTGGAAGAGGCAACTGAGTACAATGATGAAGATGAAATAGCTACAACCGAGATAGTCTGGGCTAAAGAGCCGACTCAAGTCAACCAGTGATGGCTGAGGCAACAAAAAGGTACTTATGACTTTGATGTTTCCAAGTCAGATAAATTATTTGAGTACTTGTTGAAGGAAGGACGCATCAAGTTGCCGGAAGGTCATCCTATGCTGCATCCTGAAGGGGTCAAGGACAAGAAGTATTGTGGTTTCCATAATACTAGGTCCCACTCCATAAACGATTGCCGAGTGTTCAGAGTGCGGATCCAGAAAGCTATCCAAGACGGGCATCTGAGGTTTGATGGAAAGATGAAAGTTGATGGGTAGCCCTTTGGACAGAATACTGTGTCTTTCTCTGTTAATATGGTCAATGCAGCTGATCCCAGGGGTAAGAGCAAAATGAAAGTGTTAACATCTGATAGAGCGAGGGAAACTGGTGCTGTTGATCCTGATCGGCAGATTACAAATAAAGAGCTTCAGCAAAGGGTTCGGATCCAAAATAGCCGAACTGAGACAGGTGAAACTTCCAGACCCAGGGTCACGACGCGTACTCTGTTGAATAAATGGCGTCGGGAATAGGAACAGTACCAGAAATAGAGAATTTATGAAGAACAGAGGTTCCTGGAGAAACAACGAAGATATGAAGAAGAGATGTACCGAGAAGAACGAGAAGATATGAGGGAGCAAAAACAGTCTCATTGGGAATGCTCGTTCTTCCAGGGTTGTTGGAACGAAGGCTTGAAGCTGCCTGTTAAGAACAACTGCCCTGAATGCAGTGATCAATACTCTGAGTATAGGCAGTCTCGAGTCAACCGCCGTTCTGTCCATGAAAGGCTTGGGGCATGAGTCCCTGAGGACGATCGGCGCTTAAAAATAAACAATTCTGAAGATCGGCAGGGAAGAGGATTTGTCGATCGAAGTGGGGCTCGCACTGGAGAAGAGGAATACCGCGAGTATGTTTGGCAGAGAGGACAATGGTGTCCACCAGGATTGAGGAGAAGCCAGAAAAGAAGGGTGCAGCGCCTAAGAAACAGAGAGTTAGAGCAAGCAAGTGCCAAGACAAAGCGAGTTTGGCGCCCCAAAGCGAAGCCGGATGGAGGTGATCGTTCGGCTGACACATGCATGACTTTCTTTCTGCCATCAGAATTTATAGCTCCCGAAAATCAGGATGTCCAAGGCGAGGGATATTCAATTTTGATGAAGATGAATTTCAAGAGTTGTTGGCTCATATTGTCTTGGCTCAAAGTGCAGTATTCGATAAACCAGCTAAGCATCAACACCTAAAGCTGTTGTATATGAAAGGCTATGTTAATGGCAAGCCATTGACCAAGATGTTCATTGATGGAGGAGCTGCTATAAATATTATGCCCTATACTACCTTCAGGAAGCTTACGATGCAAGTGAGGACTTATGAAGACTGACATGGTGCTAAGAGACTTTGCTGGTAAATTCTTCTGACACTCGGGAGGGCAGTTCATGTTGAATTGATGAGCGGATCCAAGACCTTGATTACTACCTTCTTCATCATTGATGGCAAGGGGGCATATAGTTTGCTATTAGAGAGAGATTGGATACATGCAAACTGCTGTGTGCCGTCAACTATGCATCAGTTCCTCATCCAGTGGATCGGAGATGACATCGAAATTGTCCACGCTGATGATTCGGTGAGTATTGCTAACACAGAGCCCATCTACTGGAAATATGATGGTGTCGAGTGCTTCTCTGGAAGAGCTTGGGAAGTGGGTCCTGTGAACGTTTTTGACAAGGACCAACAACTGATTCAAACGATCGGCTCTCAGAGCAATTTTTAATAAGTAATCTAACTGGGGTAATGGAGAGAAGTCAGGACCAGGTTATATATCGGCTGACGAGGAATAAAGTGTTGATGATGAAGCCGAGGACAGGATTAATGTGTGCGAATTGGAGTCTGGTATGGGTTGAAGTTGATAAACTTTTGAGAAGGTTCTGCCTATTTCTCTATTGTCAAAGCTAAAGAAAGATCAAGAGTTCACGAGAAGTGACGTACAACGGAGAGTCTTGGTGAAATTGAAAAGTATATGAAGGCACTTCCACAACTTGGTGATCATTTCGAGTTGTACGTGGCGGCTGATAGCCTTATAGCAGGATCGACCCTTATTTTTAAGTTTAGGGGAAAAAGATAAGTAGCAGCTAGCTTTAGCCGAAAATGTTGGACCCAGAGAAGGGTATTCGGCTGTAAAGAAATTTTGATCATATATGCGTCACTCGTGGACTAAGCTTTGACACTACTTGTTGAAAGCCGAACGCGTGGTAGTCGTATGTGGAATGGATTCAAGAATATTTGTATACAGCCGATGTAAAGCATCGCCTTTAGCAGAAAAAATGTTCCAAGAAGTTTAAGTTGCAGCCGATATTATTTATATCGCCTTTAGTGCAAGAGTGTTCATTACCTGGTAATCCTAGCGTTTCTCAAGTGGTAGGTTTATTGGGGGAAGAGAAAGGTGGGGCGCAGTAAGTGCAGTGTCGGGTGACATGACATGTCAAGAATAAAATCTAGTCGGCTAGAATGACGTCATACATTCGGCAAACGTTCTTCTGAAGAAATATTGCAATCAGAGAAAATCACTGAGGAATTGAGAAATGCAAATAGGCATTATTCAGAGAAGAGCAAGTTTCATATATTGCAAGCCTCATTCATAGATCCATCCTAATACAAACTACCCTTGGAATAATTTGTTTACAATGGATTGTGGATCAATGATCTCAGCAATGGCAGTAGCATGGTCGTCATAGATCTCAAGGTCTTCAAATTCATTCGGATCCCCGCCTGCGAAGCCAACTGGTAGGAGGGAGTAATCTTCTTTGGTCCAAGAGCTCATTGCCGCTAGCCCGAAGGAAACCCCAGCATGCACACCTTGGATGACGGCCTGATCTATGCGGCCATCCACGGCGTCAAGACGAGCTTCAGCTGAATCCCCACGAGCATTCACCTTGAGGGAAACTCTGTTTGCTGCTGCTTTCAAGTGGTCATTCTCTGCAGACAGGGCTGACAAGAAAAAAGGGTATATTAGACAGAAGCAAAATCGATCAGGAGAAGGGGAAGAACCAAGACTCTGCTAACCTGTAATGATACTGCAGAGTTGTTTCCGTTGGTCTGCCCATTCAGCTTCCTCAATGCCATGCTTCTTGGATGCATCTTCCAGTTCCTTCTGGGATTTGTCCCTTTCCTCACGGTACCGAAGAGCGTCCAGACGGGTCTGCTGAAATGAATCATCAAACTCAGAATCTGGTGGCTTAGGGAAAGGGTTGAAAGAAGCTATTAGAGCTACCATTTCTGGAAAAGAAACCCAAGCTTGGCTGGAAGAAGACTCCACCCTGAAAAGGAGATTGGACGACGAATCAGAGACGGATAAAACAATAGGAGCTACCACAAGGGGGCAAGGTTTTCACCCATGACGCCGGTGAGTTGGTGCTCGGTTTCTTCCTACTTCATCCCCAATGGGATGCCTGCTGTGATTGTTGTTGCCTGCCATTAATGGAATCATAGGTGAAGGATTTTGTCACTGGCTTGAGCTAAAAGCTGAGAGGTGGAAATTTTGCAAGTCAAACTGTTTGGTTGGAGTCAAGGACGATGGCCTGTCTAGGGTCATATTTGTAGGACCATGACTTGTACACTGAGAATCAAGCATCAGAGCGAGATTCTTTGCAGTTTGTGGGCCGTTGTTGGGCCAGGTCGAATTATTGATGACTAGAGGAGGTCATGACCCTAGAATCGGGAAACCGATAGGATTCGGTTAAGAGTTGCTCAGTTTCTGCTGATTGAGGACTCATGTTACCGATTGACACTAAGGACAGAAAGCTAAAACGGAGGGTCCCATAAGAAATTTTATCCTAATATCGTCATGGATCGAGAGATCGAGAAAAAGGCTGAAAAACTTTGGTGATCAACAGTTACTTGCAGGATGGGGACAATCAGCATGATTACCAGCGATAGCCGATGTAATGTGCATCGCCGCTAGGATAAAAATAAAATTAGTAGCTGATACACAAAACGGAACACACATTGATCTCGAAGGATCAATCACAGATTGGATTCAAGAGGACGAATAGAGGATTTTTATTTACAAAGGGGAAATGCAAGATTACAATAAAGATGGTCAGTTCGTCCACCCTATCCTGCACCTAATCGGGAGATCGAAGTCAAAGGAGTCAGCCAGATCTGTTCCAGCTTCTTTCATATCATCAACAGAGCGTACCACCCTGTATTCTAGCCCTCGCTCGCAAACATCAAAGTTGCGGTAATCGGCACCGGAATGGATCCGAACAGCGTTAAAGGCAAGCGCTGCGCCATAACCCATACCAGCTCTGGAGATGTCGGGGAGGACTCGGTTGACCTCATTCACCCGCCTCCAGGCCGTCATGCCCGGTACATTGGCCGTGACGGCAAGATCAGCAATAGCAGCTTCGAGAGAATGAAGCTTGGCTTCCAGAGCTGAAAAGGAGGAAGAATCAGTAAAAGCAGGGGGAGAGAATGAGGAAAGAAATGGTGAAAAAATACTTACCGGCAGCCCGTTCCCGAGCGATATCACGCTCTCGAGAAATTTGGGTAATTTCCCGATCCTTCCTTTCCAAATCGGATTGAAGATCTACGATCTTCTGGGTCAAATCCTCGGGGAGATCATCACCAGTCCTCCTAAGAACAAGAGCAATAGTGTGAGAACAGCTGCTTCATTTTCGGGACAAAAACAATGAAGGGCAACCTCCTCTTAGAGGTGCTGGAAGCTCCAAACTCAGAGCTATGGCGGCTCGCCTCCGAAGACATCTTCTAATTGATTAGGAGATAAGAGGAGAAAAGAGGGTTTTCTGGTTTTGAGATTGAAGTAGGGAAGTTCAGAATGCACAAGCCAAACATAGTGAAAGGGGGACTTTAAGAATCCCAAGGGCGCATCGGGAGATGAATCGGCAAGTACGCAATTATGGCGTGTGAAGGTGGATGCTTCCGGAAGTTCCACGTCAGTATGCAAGGAAAAAGGAATTTTGGAATAAATATTTATCCCAAAATCAGGGGGCATGTGTTAACACCAGATTTTCGCACGCACGAGAGGATGACAAGAGGGCCCAGCCAGCAGAAAGAAAAGGATTCGGCAAGCAATCAGACGGCTATTTGGTCCTCAGGGTTTCGGTGAATGCCTGTGCGGTAGGCTATCTTGCAAAGCAGCAGCTCCATTCGGGAAATGGATATGGTGAGTGAAGCCGATTTGCACGAGAAGACGCGTGACGATGAAGGACACTGAAAAGAATAGAAATATGATTTGTATCTTTCCAAAGTTTCATTATGTAAGTCGTAATCGTCTAGGACTCATGTTTCGTCCAGGGTATAAATATAAGCCCTCGACCATTGTAAAATTGTTCACAACCACATCAATACAAAACCGGCCTCGTGCCACCTTCGAGTCCTTAGTTGAGTCGTCGAGTTCTTCGAGAGGAATCATCGATCCGTCGTCCTCCGTAAGTCCCGACAACCTTGTTATCATGTCTAGTATCATGCAGTGGATTTAGATATAATGCAAGTAGTCTCGTATGTTAAGCTTAGTATCGTGCGACGGATTTAAGCTTATGACGGGAAGTTTTTGCTTGTGCCTTGTATCGTGCGGCGGATTAAGTCATGAGTAAAAATAGTTATCGGCTCTATTAGACTTGACAGATCTGATAGATTCATTAAGTTATCATGTGTTATATGTTTTATTTATTGAATTCTTGTAACACCCTTTTTGCCCAGTCTAGATTGATCTTTGTTCGGCCTTGTCCCACAAGTTTTGCTTGTGCTTTGCTCATCATAGATCATGATGGCCAAATCAACTTTCAATCCAGATTGTTACATGTTGTGGGTTCATGCATGTTAATTACGATTAGGCTTTGATAAAACTAGGTATCGTGCGGCAGATGCAGGTTTTAGATCAGTTTGATCGTATTTGCTTGTTTGTTCCTTCTTCATGGACCCCAATTCGGTTGGTTTGCCGATTTTGGTTAAGCTTATACGAGTAACGAGCTCTTATAGATATGTTCAAATATATGCATGCTTTTAGCTTGTTATAATTAGATTGTATCATGCGGTGGATTGATCTAATTATAAGAAGTGGCGTAAACTTATAGCAAGTGGTATCATGCGGTGGATTAGCTTCGCTTGAGTTTATGCTTGACGGGTTTATGAAAACTAAACGTGCGGCAGATTAGTTGGAATAGCCTATGCATGTGTTATTTGAATAGATCTATTTTTGCAAGTTACCTATTTATAATATATTTAATTTGTTCAAGCATATCTTTCTTTACATATGCATTCGGCAGTTAATATGCTTCACATACTCTGTTCTCATACTTGCCGAATGACTTTATGAACATACTTTGACAGACAGCTTCTATAGCTGTGTGCCGTCGTGATTGGCTTCCAAAGCCGTACATATGGAACTGTCTGGTCTCACCCGGCATGTTCCAGAGGTATTCTCACGTTTTTATCCCTTGTTGGTTTTTAGGTCAAACCGACTGGCATGTCTCCGGATTCAACATACTCCGGGCACCCGATTGATATTAGCTTTTTGGCTTGATGTGTGCTTGGCGCGAGGTGTCACATTTTGCGTCAACAGTAACATAATATGACGATAAATTTGGTGTTGTCATAAACTCATTAGGCTCTTAACTATTTATGATGATCCTATTAGGATTGCCACATTAAGTTAGCTATTATCATCACAAAATGGTAGCCGCAGGTAAGCGAGCGACGACTATCTTTATTATGACATGAAGTGGTTTTGTGTGACCTTTTTTCTAGGTCACCGTTTGTTAATGAAGAAATGACGGTCCCCTACGTCACTATTTGAGCTTCGGTCTTAAACAAATCAAGGGGAGGGAGATTT
The DNA here is from genome assembly GCA_009763385.1 of Coix lacryma-jobi var. lacryma-jobi. Taxonomy (NCBI): domain Eukaryota; kingdom Viridiplantae; phylum Streptophyta; class Magnoliopsida; order Poales; family Poaceae; genus Coix; species Coix lacryma-jobi. Next base: position 104,637,550 of record CM019830.1, on the reverse strand, counting down.
GGCCATTTCGAATCTCTTTTGTGGCATAATAAACAGGAAGTCAAACTTTGAACAACATGTTTCATAAAAACATTACACATATGACAAGGGACTCGTAGGAGCAACATTAGAGATTCGTATATAAAGGCATGCATAGATGTAGTTCAAGCCACAAGCTAGCATATATATATGGTAGCTAGCATACATACTAATGCATGTCCACTTCCTTACTAACATTGGTGTCCATAAGCACAACAACACCAAAAGCATTCATCATCATCATTAGTGCCCACTTGGGCTTCCAAAAGTCAGCCTAGCTATCAACCTAGCTACACATGTCATCATCACTTGGTCTTCTTGAACAGGCCATCCAATTTGTCCAGCCTGGCTTTGATGACCTCTAGATCCTCACCAAAGAGGTTCATCTTCTTCTTGTAGACGTCATCCTTGACCAGTTCAGTGAGGCTGTCGATCTTCCAGCCCAGATTAGTGATGTCTTGCTTCAGGGGTAACATCACGTCCTTGATAACGCTCGCGAGCATAGGGCGACTCACCACCAAATTCGGAACATAGTACTGCATATGAGCAATGTACAACATCAGACTTTGCAGAATGAATAATTTAGAGATAATTTGATCAACTGGAATCTATGAATCATGAAAACAAGCAATCAGCATCAATTTCTCAAACACTGAAACCAACCAGGCATGGTATACTAAAGTTTAGCTACTGTAACCATGCCCACCCCGCACTGAACCAAGAACATATTGGTTTCATTAGTACATAGATATATATCAAAAAGGGAGTTGTTTCAAATCATCTATGTCAGGCTAGGTGCAGCACCATTGGGTTGGGATGGTGGTGTGCAACATCCACAACATCTGGGACAGCTTGGGCACCACCCACTGTGTCCTCTTCCCCCAAAGATATCAAAATCATCCACAACATCCATAACTATGACAATTATGAAATAGTACATGCAGAAAGTAGTGAGTACGCAGTGCAAATAATTAAATGATAAGTCATTATAGTAGGGTTGAAAACAGAGACAAATAAGTTCAAGGTACAAGGACATGGTTGAAAATAGATGCAGATAAGTTCAAGATACATGGCATCATTGCCCTAGGGATTGGTCTCATCTAACATAATAATTTCAGCAAATGATACAAAAGCCCTAGGGATTCAATCATCCTAGCTAGTGCATCAGCTACAAAATTGAAAAGGGGATACTTACAGAGTCGCTAGAGGTGGAGCCGCTGCCATTGGATAGTCCATCCCTGGAAGAGTCAGCGTTAGCGGAGGAGGTGGGATAGCCGTGAAGGAGTCGGCACGGGCGCAGGAGCCACCACGGTAGCACTGCTTGCAAATGATCTCCTAGCTGTCACTCTCCCCCAAGGCCGAGGAAGACTCCGGCGTGATGTCCTTTATGGGCTTCTTGCCGGCGGCATAGTTCTTCGCGACCGGTGTGGACGAGGAAGAAGGCGCAGCCCACGAGACATTCTTCTTCACCACTGGCGTGACCTTCATCTTCCGCGCCGACGTCGGCGCCACCTTCCTCTTGGAAGCGGCCAACTGCACCCTTGCATCGGCTTCTACCTTCTTCGTAGCTGGTGTCGGGTAAAGCTTCTTCCCCGCCACCTTCTTCTCCGTAGTGATGAGAACATCCTCCATTATTACCCGCTAGCAAAGACGCAACAAAGATGGGCCAAGAGGCCCAGTTGTAGTCAGGTGGCGACCGTGTGAGCCTCTGAATAATCCCACCTTGCTTAGCTTGGGAAGAGGAAGCCACCTTAAAAGGGAGAGCCACCCCTTCCCCTATCAGACTAGTCTTTTAGGGAGATTGGGCCTTTCCCCGAGTGGGTGTACATAAGAACTGTTGGGGTCGGGGCAACCTTAATTTGTTTGGGCCTCGGCCAACCCCACCTGGGCTGGATGCATCATTTCGTATCGGATATTTTAGGTTTCCCGTGAGGTATAATCTCGTTTGCCTTAGATTCATATTTGTTCTCTACCTACAGTCCACAAAAATCCTAAAAATATTTCAATTTCCGCTATCCTATCGCCCTTCGTGCCTTTGCAATTTTGTTTCAGATTCGCTTTGTTGAGTTTGTGTCTGTGGTCGAGTCTTATTGCTGGTTTAGGGTTGTGTTCATCGTCATAGTTCAACGTGCTCGTTGTTGTTTCTTTGTTTCCACCACTATCCCATCCACCATTCTCAAACAACAAGTCAAAGCCACCACATTACTTGACTTGCCCCGCTAGCCGCCTTGTGTAACTTCTCGCTGCCGCGCAAACCCTAGATAGGTTGCCAACCGCTCTAGTTTTTGCCTGCATCGTAGCCCTCCTTTACTTCATCTGGCATCTACCTACTGTTGTTAGTCACAAGGACGCTTGATCTTGTGATCAGTGTTGGAGTTTAGGGTCGCTTTGCCCTAACTGCTGCTTTTCGTGTTGTGCCTCCAGAAAACATAACTTGAGGTACCTTCGGTAAAACAGGCATAACTTTTCGCTCGTTTGTCAGAAAAATCTGAAATTTTTTGTGCGATTTCTTGACACCATTTGGAGCCGACCCAAAGTAGTCTTTGCCCTGTTTGGTCTCCTAAAAATTGCCAAAAGAAATTCAGGAAAATAAAGAAAAAAAATTGTCAAGGTTTCTGCATGCTTTTCAGAGAACGTGCTAATTTTGTGTAGACCACATCCCACCTCGTAGGTGCCAATTTTTGTGGTTGCATCTTTTGTGATCCTTGTTCAGAGAAAAATATAAAAAAATAGTGAAAAATAAAAATTTGATTCCTACTAGTACCTTTTTGGAAAATCAGGGAAAATTCAGGAAAAAGGAAAATCCGGGCTATTGGCTTGTTCTGTGAGTTCTTTCCATCGTCCTTTGTTTTCACCTTATTGCGCTATGTCTACACACGTCTTAGCCAGCAATTGTGACTTGTGCTTTGGATACTTATTGAACTTTGATAATTTGCATTCGTTAATTGCTAATCCTTGCTGTCATATTGTGTAAGCCAACAATTGTGACTTGTGCTTTGGATACTTATTGAACTTTGCTAATTTGAATTCGTTAATTGCTAATCCTTGCTGTCATATTGTGCCTACCCATAGCTCGCCCTGTTATTGATAATGGATGTGTATGGACCAATCCAATTATATGCTTGCTTTACTAATTCCAGTCAAAAAAATCACAAGGCAAAGATTTCCATGTGTTCATGCAAAACACGTCCGTGGTGGAAACTTGTATGGCACCACTATCACTGGCCATGAGACACCCTAGTGTGTCAAGCATTGTATTAGAAACAACATTAGCTACTAATTAACATGAGCATTGCATTGCATCATATCATGTTGCCTAAAAGTGTTTATTTGCCTTTTGTTTGTTAATTTGGAATTAGGGTTCAATAGGACTTGCTTGTGTTCTGTCTTTGCAAATAATTTTATAAAATAGAGAATAATGAGTATAACACATTTCATGAAGGCATTTTGTCCTAATTAACTGTAGATTAATAATAAAAAATGAGGAAACAAAAATTATTTCTAGCCCTAATATTAGCTTTAATTATGTGCAGGCTAAAGAAATGATTTTCAGAAATTATGCCCTATATGAAAGTTGTAGAGAAAATTATTTTGAGCAAATTTTGTTTCTAGGACAAATCCTAGTTTTGAGTTTTTGGAACTGTTTTGAAATTAGCAAGTTTGGAAAAGAATTTTCAAAAAGAAAAAGCATTGAAATCTTTTCGGCGCAACCCTTTCGGCGCACTTGGCCATTCGGCCCAAGCCCGCGTCGGGCCAGCTCCCGCACGCCCATGCGCTCACTTGCGCGCCGCATGCCACGCGCGCCCGACTGCGGCCGCGCCGTACGCCGGTCATCCGCCGCGTGCCGCCCCACGCTCGACCGTATCCGCTTCGCCCTATCGCCGCGCGATCGCGCCCGTGTCCCATCCCATTGAAATCGCGCTCGCCCTCTCCCATTTCACCTCGCCTGCCACGCCCGCCTCGCTGACCGCGCTCCCCACTCGCCATCGTCGGTCGTGGCCCCCGCCACGACCGCCCGCCCGGCCAAGCCAGCAGGCAAAACCGGCACCTCGCTCTCTCCCTCTCTCCCATTCTTCATTCGCAAGCGTCTGCGCTCGCCTGCTCTCGCCTCCCTCTCTTCTCCCGCATGCGAACGCAAGCAGAGCGCCCTGCTCGGCTCTGCCCGCCACCGCGAGCACACCGCCGCCATTCCAGCCACGCCTGAGCACCACCACCCAATTCCTCTCGCACGTAGCTTCGCCTAGTGTTGACACTGGTTATCTATCAAAATTAAAGGACAAATAAATATGAAAAGGGCATGAATTCAATCACCAATAAAGGTTTAGGGTTTTAATTGATAATATTCCATGAGTTTTGGTGAATTGTGATTCTGCAGGGACTAAACAGGAAAACTAGCACTGATTACTTCTCCTAGAAGGAAACCGATGGAAGATTGCGGAACTGGTACGTCAGGAATACTCTAGAAGGACCTAGAGGACACCAGAGGACACCTCGAGGCGGGACACTTCGAGAGGCCGCCAGGTGGGACCGACCGGTCCCACCCTATTGTGACGTAACAGCCCTAATCCCATGGCCCACTTATCACTGTCAACCACTGACAGTTGATCCGTACAGCCAAGAGATTACGACCGGGTTCCGCCACTGGGCTACATTAGTGCCCGATGTCCGCAGGATCATCTCACAATTCAGTTACAATCTCTTTAACATTTTGACAAATAACATCGGAGTAAATAGCGGAAGACTTAAATAACAATAGTTTTACAAACCAGGGTTCAACATAAACTTAAAGTGAAGTTATTACAGACCATAGTTCAAATAGATAGAGTTGGCAGGGTAGCATATGACAACAACTAGAAGATAAAGATACTTCACCCAGCCCGAGGGTGGATAATCACTCATCGGCCTCATCGGCCTCTTCCTGAACAACAGTCACACAGCAGGGTCCAAGGCATACTGAGGGATCTGCCATACCTGCAACATGGGTAAAAGAACCCTGAGTACAAAGTACTCAACAAGACTTACCCGACTAAAGAAAAAGGGAGAAGACTCAGGAATGCAGGCTTAGGGTAGTCAAGGTAAGGCTTAAGCAAGTTCAAGTATTTTGCAGAAAAAGCATTTTTGGTAAACCTTATTTAAATTTTGAAAGGTTCGGTATTCCTTGTTTCATCATAATCCTTGATTCATTTTACTTTCCAAACAGACCTAGTTGAGAACCACTCCCTGTTGACAGTCAGTGACTAAGTCTCCATAACCGAGGAGCAGCGTTAATCCGGATAAATAATACTCAGCTGAGGGTCCCTATCCACAATGCATATGTAGCACCAAAGCTTGCATATGCCAACTCGTCTTCCACGATTCCTCCAAGATTGGGCCCGGTCCTACGCCACCCGGAAGTACAGTACACCACTCCAATTCGGGACTTTAACCCTCCAATCCGGGACTTTAACCCACGTGGGTACATGCTACTTCCGCCATCTCTCCACTCCCAGTGCGCGGTTGTCGGTCCAATCAAGGATTCCTCGGAGCCGAAGCTTTCCGTAGTATGTGAATAGTTGCAAGTCTTAGTCAATCAGGCCCCCATACAGGTGGTCCCTAAATTTTTCCAGCCAGCGACAAGCACCTCGGGACTCTAACCCGAGAGTACAGGTCCTGTCAGTTTTTCAACCCTGTCCCGGTCGGTGTCAACTGTTGAGTCCCGGACTACAACATGACGGCACCGTACGCAAGGACAACCTCTCCTTCCCATTGACTAAGTACGGATCAGATACTTGGCCAATAGTGGGAGTAAAGCCAAATTCCCATAAACATTCTTAAAGTGATCACACTTTTGAAATTGGCATTTTTATTGCAAATCTATTGAATAGCATTGCTAAGCATTTTGTAAAAGTTTTGAAAAGCAGGTATCGGGTGTATCATTGGTCAAGGTAGATAATGCATCAGATAGGATTTCACTCAACTCCTACCAACCTAATGCAATAGTTTAAATAAAACATTTAAGAAAAACTTTATAAAGCAAGGAAGGGTTTAAATGCACCGGGGCTTGCCTTGGATGACAAAAAGAGCAGACTCGGGGTAGGTATAAGCGTCGGAGCTCGGGGTTGCCTCGGGGACAAATCCTTCGGTGGCTACCTCGACTTCAGGGCCTTCTTCGTCAACTATACGGATGCAATGATGAATGCTCATGAGAATGATGATATGGACTTAAGGTGCAAGACAATACCACAGATTCAAGATTACTCTTAGGCAAGGCATAATCGAAATCTAGGTTGAGCATAAAAGGTAACCATTTCTTCCTTAAGCAAAATTGATTAACTAGACTTTATCATAACTATCCAAAGCATCAACCAAACATAGCATCACAACATCATAGACCAAAGGGTGGGGGTCTATGAACATCAATCAATCCAAAAGTCACATCACAGGGCATTCAACACTAACCCTAATCACCTTTTTCTATTTTTCTTAATTATTTAAAAGGTCATTTTATGAAGATGCTCCAAAATTACCAATTAATCACATAAGTTTGTTGTGGTAAAAATAGATGGCAAAACAAATTTTATAATTTTTGGAGGTCATTATGGTGCTCAATTAAATCTAGACATTAATTAACAAAAGGCACTATTCCTTAATTAAAATAAAGCTCAAAAATCAACTTGCTCCAAAGACTTCAAAATTTTACCAGAGACTCAGAAAGGCATAACTAGCACATAAAATTTATCTCCAGATTTTTGGAGTTATAGATCACTCCCCAAAAATACCAAAACCTTCATTTTTCAAATAAAAGGGGAATTTTACATTTTCAAATTCTTGCGGAAAAGTCAAGTTTCATATTTTTATAAAATACTACACAGCGCAAGGAGCATACCATAACTTTCTCAGCATTTAAGGAACAACAGATTAATTCACACAAAAAAAGAAAACAGAACACTATTCACAACTCTTAGAAAAAGAAAAGAGCACTGTGCTCCTTCTATGAAGGCTCGGGCGAAACGGGCTCGGGCGAGTCGGAAAGTGAGTACTCCGTCCGAGGCCTGGCTCGACGAAGCGGAGGGTGCACGAGTTCGCTCGAGGCCTGGCTCGAGCGAAGTGCTGAGGGTCTGTCCGCCGAGGCTCGGGCTCGGGCGAGACGGAGAAGGAAGCAGAGGCCGGAGGCCTCGGGTGCTTACCACGTGTCGGAGGCAGGGCTCGAGGGTGAGGCTCGACACGTGCTCGAGGGTGAGGCTCGACACGCGCTCGAGGGTGAGGCTCGAGGAATGAGGCTCGACACGTGCTCGAGGGTGAGGCTCGACACGCGCTCGAGGGGGTGGCTCGGTGGAGCTCCTTCGGCGGCGAGCGGCGAGCGGCGCTCCGGCGATCCTGCGCAACACACGGGACCGCAAGGGCCTGGTCAGAGTCGCACGGAACCAAGGAACACGACACGGGGGTCGGTGAGGGATGATCATGGCCGGAGACGGCGAATTTCACGAACCCGAGCTCACCGGGTTTCTGCCGGAGATGGGAACGGCGAGCTTACGCCGGGCGATTGAGGGCGGGGAAGGTGAAATTGAAGGGTGGGAAAGCTTCACGAGCTCAAGGCGAAGCTTCTGAGCTAGGTGGTTGAGCGGCGGGAGCTCCGGAGAGGTCTGGCCACGGTGGCGGAGGTGAGTGCGGAGGTCGGAGCTCCGGCGGGGCTTTTATAGGCACAGCCAGGGGCCGGTAGAGAGCACGGGGTGGGGTGGATAAGCACGGCAAGCGCGTGCGCTCTCGATTGCGCGCAGGCGGAGGGTCAGGCGTGCAGCCGGGCTCGGGCGCAAGCAGCGCCGGCAACGACCACGCGGCGGCGGCGAGCAGGAGCAGTAGGGGCCGCGAGATGGAGTCAGCGCTCGCGTGCGGGCGCGGAGGAACAGGGCGACAGCGGCGGCAGGTTGGTGGCGCGTGGGGAGCAGCCGTATGCGCTGCAGGCGCAGCGCCGGCGCCATGGCCGGCCCCCCCTCCCCTTGGCCCTAGCTGGAAGAAGAACAGTGCTAGGGATAGGGTTTGACTTTTGCTGGTTTCTGTATTTTGCAGATTTCTCCCAAGGTTTGAACTGTGCGACAAAAACTCAAATACCAAAGTTGCTCAGAAAAATGAGATCTACAACTTTGTCAATATGAACATTTTCAAATTCGAAATAGTTTTTGAACAATATTTGAAAACAGAAAAGGGAACACTTTTGAAATTTGAATCAATTCCAATTACTTTTGATTTTGAACTGAAACTTGAAAATCTGCAAATATGAAAGTTGTTCATTTTGCCAAAACCTACAACTTTGCTATTATACACTTTCCTGAAACTCATTTGTTTTTGAACTCATTTTGAAAACTGAAAAGGGGACAAAAACTGGAGTTTGATTGAATTTGAAATAACTCAAAACTTTGTACTGCAAACTTGAAAATTTGTAAATACCAAAGTTGTTTCTCTTTGACAGATCTACAACTTTGCTTTTTGGACCAACCCCAAATTTTGAATAATTTTTTAAATTACAAAAGAGGGATAAAATCCAGGGTTTGGAAATCAGGGTTTTGCAAATAGATTTGAAATCAAATTCTGATTTTGAACTTTGGCCAACACAACAACACTTTAAGACACCAAAGGAACAAGAATTACACAAAGCTAGTCACAGAGGTGAAATTACCATTTTGCCCTAGTAGAGAGAAGTGGGCTAAATAGGGTTTTTGCAATAGAGGGAATTCACATAAAATGACACACATGAAATCATGATCAAGATGCTTAAGATGATAATGATGATATGTCAAGTTAATTACATGCTAAACACCAGAGGTGTTACAGCCTCCCCCCCTAAAAGAAATCTCGCCCCGAGATTCCACGTCTTACAAAAGGACAAAGAAGGGATAAAGGCAAAACTTTACATAGACAGGGATTCGAGAAAGTCGGGATAGTTCTTTGCTAAGAAGTCTTCAGATTCCCAAGTAGCTTCTTCTTCAGAGTGCTGGTTCCACTGGATTTTGTACCATCTTGTGGTGGTTCTTCGGGTAACGCGATCCTTGTGGTCCAACACGCGAACTGGATATTCTGAGTAGGACAGATCAGGCTCTAGCTCGACACCTTCAACTTCCACGACATGTTCTGGTACTCTGAGACACTTCTTTAGTTGGGAGACATGGAAAACACTGTGGACAGCGGAGAGATGATCGGGCAACTTCAGCTTGTAAGCTACCTTGCCACAACATTCCAAAACCTCAAAACGGACCAATGTAGCGGGGTGCTAACTTTCCTTTGACTCCAAAACGAGTGACTCCTTTGGTTGGTGAGACCTTGAGATATACATAATCTCCAACTTGGAACTTCAGAGGTCGACGTCTCTTGTCAGCGTAGCTCTTCTGTCGAGATGGGCAATCTTCATATTCTGTTGTATCTGCTTGACTTTCTCTTCCATATCTTTGACCAGGTCAACTCCAAAGAATTCTCTTTCTCCAGTTCAGACCAACTGAGGGGTGTACGACAACGACGACCGTACAGTGCTTCAAAGGGTGCCATTTTGATGCTCTCTTGGTAACTGTTATTATAAGAGAACTCTGCCAAAGGCAAACAGTCATCCCAAGTATCTGCGAAGGTAAGAACACAGGCTCTCAACATGTCCTCCAGCACTTGGTTGACTCGCTCAGTTTGTCCATCAGTTTGAGGATGATAAGCTGTGCTATGTAAGAGCTTGGTTCCAAGTGAGGTATGGAACGCTTTCCAAAACTTAGCGACAAACTGGGTACCACGATCAGAGACAATGGTCTTGGGTATGCCATGAAGTTTTCACTATGTGGTTCTTGTACAAAGCGGCATACATGGGGACGGTTTAACTGGTCTTTACTGGCAGAAAGTGAGCTTGTTTGGTGAGTCGGTCCACGATTACCCAATGGAATCAAAACCTTTCTGGGTCTTGGGTAGTCCATTGACAAAATCCATACTAATGTCGTCCCATTTCCAAGCGGGTACTGACAAAGTTGCAGTTCTTCCTCCAGGCTTCATGTGTACTGCCTTGACTCTTTGGCATGTATCACACTGAGCGACATACCGGGCAATCTAAATCTTCATTTTAGTCCACCAGAATCTCTGCTTTAAGTCTTGATACATTTTGTTACTGCCGGGGTGAATAGAGAATCTGGTCAAGTGTGCTTCATCAAGGATTAACTGTCTCAATTCAGGCACCTTGGGAACTACTAGACGGTTCTTGAACCAAACAACTCCTACATCATCGATCCTGAAGCAATCAGCCTTTTCCGGTCTGGACCTTTTCGATGATGTGCTTGATTCCAGGGTTATCCTTTTGAGCAGCAATGACTTGATCCTTGATGGATGTTTCTATGCTGACATTGTTCAAGCTTCCTTGCGAAATCATTTTCAATACCCATCCTTTCAAGTTCATGGCACAAGGAAAGATCATAGGGCTTCGTCGTCAGCCATTTGCAGTGTGACTTGCGACTGAGGGTGCATCGGCAACTACATTTGCCTTACCAGGATGGTAATGTACTTCGAGATCATAATCTTTAATCAACTCAAGCCATCTTCTCTGCCTCATATTCAATTCTTCTTGAGTGAAGATATACTTTAGGCTCTTGTGATCCGTATACATATTGCAGGTGCTGCCCAACAGATAGTGACGCCAAATCTTCAAGGCATGCACGACTGCTGCTAGCTCAAGATCATGGGTGGGGTAGTTTTCCTCATGTCGCTTAAGCTGTCGTGAGGCATAAGCGATAACTCGTCCTTCTTGCATCAAAACACAGCCCAAACCAGTACCAGATGCATCACAGTATACATCGAAGGGTTTCTCAATATCTGGTTGAGCTAGGACTGGTGATGTAGTTAGCAGTTTCTTCAGGGCTTGAAAGGCTTGCTCACAGGCTGGTGACCAAACGAAATCCACGGAACTCTTCAACAACTCTGTGATAGGCTTGGCGACTCTGGAGAAATCTGGGATGAAACGACGATAGTATCCAGCCATTCCCATGAAGCTGCGAACTTCGCGGACAGTGGTAGGTGGCTTCCAATCCAAGATATCTGCCACTTTTTCAGGGTCAACTGACACACCTTCAGCGGACAGGACATGACCAAGGAATTGAATTCGATCTAGCCAGAATTCACATTTACTGAACTTGGCATACAGCTGGTGATCTCTGAGACGAGAGAGAACGATTCGAAGATGCTCGGCGTGATCTTCAGGAGTTCTTGAATAGACAAGGATGTCGTCAATGAACACGACTACAAATTTATCGAGCTCTGGCATGAACACAGAGTTCATGAGATACATGAAATGAGCGGGGGCATTGGTCAAGCCAAAGGACATGACCAAGTACTCAATAGGCCGTATCTGGTGGTGAAAGCTGTTTTAGGAATGTCTTCTGGACGGATTTTTTATTGGTGATAGCCAGATCTGAGATCAATCTTGGAGAACACTCTGGCTCCAGATAACTGGTCAAAAAGAAGGTCAATGCGAGGCAAGGGATATTTATTCTTGATGGTGACCTCGTTGAGCGGGCGATAGTCAACGCACAGACGAAGACTTTTGTCCTTCTTCTTCACAAAGATAGCAGGACAGCCCCAAGGAGATGAACTTGGGCGAATGAGACCCTTATCCAAAGCTCTTGCAATTGGATCTTCAGCTCTGCCAACTCTCTGGGAGGCATTCGATAAGCTCTACGGGATATAGGAGCAGTCCCGGGCTTTAGCTCTATGGCAAACTCAACATCACGGTCGGGAGGCAGACCAGGTAGATCTTCTGGGAAGACATCAGGGAACTCACAGACCACGGGATATCCCTGACTTCCGGAACACAGGCGGCATTCAACTGGGTGGTTGCTGGTTTTTGAGGCATAGGAAGTTGGAGAAGGAGTTTGGAGGTGCTGTTAGGAATATCCACTCTCACAACTCTATTCAAGATGTCTATCATGGCTTTATACTGACACATCCAATTCATGCCTAAGATGACATCTATCTCTTGATTGCGCAGTACTATCATGGTGGTAGGAAAGACATGTTCCCCAACATTACTGGTATACTGCGGACCACTTCCTTAGTATTTATCCGCCCTCCAGGCGAAAGTATACAGAAACTTTCTTTTAACTCCCCCATGGGTAACTCATGCTTGATGACAAAAGTGCGACTGATGAAGGAATGCGATGCACCAGAATCGAACAAGACGACTGCAGGATGATTGGCAACAGGGAACCTACCGAGCATGACGGGCTCTCCTTCTGGGATGTTACTGACGGTGGTGAAGTAGACTTGCCCGTGCTTCTTGACAAACTTGCCCTTCTGGACGTGCTGCTGCGGTGCACGGTGCTGCTGCTGTGTGATCCTCCAGGGCCTTTCTGTGCATGCTGGGCATTCTTCTTGGGTTTTGGGCACTCGCGAGACCAGTGACCAACTTGGCCACAGTTGTAGCATGGATGGTTGTAAGCTGTTTGAGGGGTGGTGACACGAACACCTGGGGCGTTCGGCTGAGTGGCACTTTGCTGGTTGGCATTATGAGTGGTGGCCGCGGTACGAACGACCACTTGCTGATGAGGGTATGGGGCACGTTTTGTGGTGGGCTGGGGTGGTAGATGATGATTCTTGGGCGCTTATGGTTGCTGGAGAAGCTGCTAGACCCAGCCTTCTTCTTCTTCTTCTCCTCTTGGTACTGACGGTTACTTTCCTCGAAAGCGACAGCACGGTCAACGACATCATGATAAGATCCGTTGAGGTTGTTGGATAGACCTCTGCGAATCTTAGGGTGCAGACCCCTGAGAAAACAATCTCTCTTCTTCTCATCCGTGTTGACATAGTCGGAGGCATACTGGCTCAGGTGGTTGAACTGACCCACATACTGCATCACTGTGGATTCCTTCTGCTGCAGGCTAGGAACTGATCAAGCTTCATCTTCATCAGACCTGATGGGATGTGGTGTGCACGGAAAGCGGTGCGGAACTCCTCCCAGGTCAACTCATGACCTTCAGGTTGGGCAGCCAACAGGTTGGCATACCAAGCACTTGCTGGACCACGAAGCTGCTGAGAAGCAAACCGGGCTTCTGGATTTCAGTGCATCGGATGAGACCAAACTTCTGCTCCATGGTGCGGAGCCAATCATCAGCTTCGAGGGGTTCATCGGCCCTGGTGAAAACCGGTGGACGGGTTTCAGTGAACTCCACATAGGTGGTCTCTTGGTTGTGACGACCACGGTGACCAACATTCTGCTGTCCTTGGTTCTGAGCCATTAGGTTGGCAGCGGCGGCCAAGGCTGCAATGGCATCTGCCAGGGTAGCAGGAACTGGTGGAGGGTTTGGAAGGTTGGCACCTCCGGAACTTCCGGCTCCAGTGCGGGTGTTCACAGGCATCTGTTAAGAATTTGGGAACTTAGCATCCAAAGATTGCTTTTGAACGAAACTGACTGATAAGATTCATTGATGCAAGGGTAGATAACTGATACAAAGGTTCGATAGATAACCACCAACTGACAAAGGAAAGGTACAAGACAGATACAGACTCGACTAGACAGAAGACCAACTAACGCCCCAAACCTAGACTTAAGGCTTTAGGTGAGCAGATGGCACAGACACAACGAATCTAGTCGTCATCGATGATGATCATCTCTTCATCATCTTCATCTTCGATGATGAGTTCGGGCTCTTCCTCCTCATCCTCATCTTCGACATGGACATCTTCAGCAGGTTCCACTTCTACATTCTGGACTGGCTCATGTTCTACTTCAGGTTCCTCCACGACTCCATCTTCTGGATCCTCAGCAACAGGTGGAGCCACGGGGTGAAGTTGGTTGTACAGTTGATGTACCTCCTCATGAAGCATATCATTGTACTGCTCAATCTGGGCAGTGTACTGCTGCAGTCCATGGAGCTGGGCTCTGGTGACGTCTTCGCGGGTCCAAGCATCATTGCGCTGCTCGATAGCGCGAACCGTGTTCCGATTGGCCTGCTCCAGGGAAGCTCGTGCCTCATAAAACTCCATGCGGAAAGATAGAAGTCATGCTCCATGTTCTCCATCTCAGCCTTTAGATTCTTGATCTCCTCCTTCAGCTGCTTGCGGTTGCGGCGGGGAAAGCGACGTCCGTTGGAGGATTCTCCAGTCTCTTCTCCGGTGCGTGGCGCCAGCTGGTGACGCGGCACACCATGCGGTCCAGTCGACTTGCGAGCAGTCCGCTTGATATGACCATATCTGGACAAGTTAGATAGGGAGAGAAAGGCTAGCAAGAAAAGGTAAAGGCATACTAACCAACAGACTTAGAGAGGAAGTTATTACTTAAGTGATTATGCATGATGCATGATTCGTTCCTACGGAACAAGGCAATGCAACTACTAAGGTAAGGTACATAGGGCTTATACAAGTTGTCTTGCTACTAGTTGCCAAAGACAAGATGAGATGAGAGAAGCAATTTGGACTCAAAATAGTCAAGTTTAGTTTTGGACTTAAAAACCTTTTGAAGTTTTCGCAAAAAGATTGCAACGTCGTAGTGAGATGCTCCGATACCACTCTGTGACGTAACAGCCCTAATCCCATGGCCCACTGATCACTATCACTGTCACCACTGACAGTTGATCCGTACAGCCAAGAGATTACGACCGGGTTCCGCCACTGGGCTACATCAGTGCCCGATGTCCGCAGGATCATCTCACAATTCAGTTACAATCTCTTGAACATTTTGACAAATAACATCGGAGTAAATAGCGGAAGACTTAATAACAATAGTTTTACAAACCAGGGTTCAACATAAACTTAAAGTGAAGTTATTACAGACCATAGTTCAAATAGATAGAGTTGGCAGGGTAGCATATGACAACAACTAAAGATAAAGATACTTCACCCAGCCCGAGGGTGAATAATCACTCATCGGCCTCATCGGCCTCTTCCTGAACAACAGTCACACAGCAGGGTCCAAGGCATACTGAGGGATCTGCCATACCTGCAACATGGGTAAAAGAACCCTGAGTACAAAGGTACTCAACAAGACTTACCCGACTAAAGAAAAAGGGAGAAGACTCAGGAATGCAGGCTTAGGGTAGTCAAGGTAAGGCTTAAGCAAGTTCAAGTATTTTGCAGAAAAGCATTTTGGTAAACCTTATTTAATTTTGAAAGATTCGGTATTCCTTGTTTCATCATCATAATCCTTGATTCATTTTACTTTCCAAACAGACCTAGTTGAGAACCACTCCCTGTTGACAGTCAGTGACTAAGTCTCCATAACCGAGGAGCAGCGTTAATCCGGATAAATAATACTCAGCTGAGGGTCCCTATCCACACTGCATATGTAGCACCAAAGCTTGCATATGCCAACTCGTCTACCACGATTCCTCCAAGATTGGGCCCGGTCCTACGCCACCCGGAAGTACAGTACACCACTCCAATCCGGACTTTAACCCTCCAATCCGGGACTTTAACCACGTGGGTACATGCTACTTCCGCCATCTCTCCACTCCCAGTGCGCGGTTGTCGGTCCAATAAAGGATTCCTCGGAGCCGAAGCTTTCCGTAGTATGTGAATAGTTGCAAGTCTTAGTCAATCAGGCCCCCATACAGGTGGTCCCTAAATTTTTCCAGCCAGCGACAAGCACCTCGGGACTCTAACCCAAGAGTACAGGTCCTGTCAGTTTTTCAACCCTGTCCCGGTCGGTGTCAACTGTTGAGTCCCGGACTACAACATGACGGCACCGTACGCAAGGACAACCTCTCCTTCCCATTGACTAAGTACGGATCAGATACTTAGCCAATAGTGGGAGTAAACCAGAATTCCCATAAATATTCTTAAAGTGATCACACTTTTGAAATTGGCATTTTTATTGCAAATCTATCATATAGCATTGCTAAGCATTTTGCAAATAGTTTTTGAAAAGCAGGTATCGGGTGTATCATTGGTCAAGGTAGATAATGCATCAGATAGGATTTCACTCAACTCCTATCAACCTAATGCAATAATTTAAATAAACATTTAAGAAAACATTATAAAAGCAAGGAGGGTTAAATGCACCGGGGCTTGCCTTGGATGGCAAAAAGAGCAGACTCGGGTAGGTATAAGCGTCGGAGCTCGGGGTTGCCTCGGGGACAGATCCTTCGGTGGCTACCTCGACTTCAGGGCCTTCTTCGTCAACTATACGGATGCAATGATGAATGCTCATGAGAATGATGATATGGACTTAAGGTGCAAGACAATACACAGATTCAAGATTACTCTTAGGCAAGGCATAATCGAAATCTAGGTTGAGCATAAAAGGTAACCATTTCTTCCTTAAGCAAAATTGATTAAACTAGACTTTATCATAACTATCCAAAGCATCACCAAAACATAGCATCACACATCATAGACCAAAGGGTAGGGGTCTATGAACATCAAGCAATCCAAAAGTCACATCACAGGGCATTCAACGCTAACCCTAATCACCTTTTCTTTTCTATTTTTCTTAATTATTTAAAAGGTCATTTTATGAAGATGCTCCAAAAATTACCAAATTAATCACATAAGTTCATTAGGGTACAAATATATGGCAAAACAAATTTTATAATTTTTGGAGGTCATTAAGGTGCTCAATTAAATCTAGACATTAATTAACAAAAGGCACTATTCCTTAATTAAAATAAAGCTCAAAAATCAACTTGCTCCAAAGACTTCAAAATTTTACCAGAGACTCAGAAAGGCATAACTAGACATAAAATTTATCTCCAGATTTTTGGAGTTATAGATCACTCCCAAAAATACCAAACCTTCATTTTTCAATTAAAAGGGGATTTTACATTTTCAAATTCTTGCGGAAAGTCAAGTTTCATATTTTTATAAAATACTACACAGCGCAAGGAGCTACCATAATTTTCTCAGCATTTAAGGACAACAGATTAATTCACACAAAAAGAGAAAACAGAACACTATTCACACTCTCAGAAAAAGAAAAGAGCACTGTGCTCCTTCTATGAAGGGCTCGGGCGAACGGGCTCGGGCGAGTCGGAAAGTGAGTACTCCGTCCGGGCCTGGCTCGACGAAGCGGAGGTGCACGAGTTCGCTCGAGGCCTGGCTCGAGCGAAGTGGTGGGGTCTGTCCCCGAGGCTCGGGCTCGGGCGAGACGGAGAAGGAAGCAGAGGCCGAGGCCTCGGGTGCTTACCACGTTCGGAGGCAGGGCTCGGGGTGAGGCTCGACGGTGGCTCGAGGGTGAGGCTCGACGCTCGAGGTGAGGCCGAGGAATGAGGCTCGACGTGCTCGAGGTGAGGCTCGACACGGCGCTCGAGGGGGGTGGCTCGGTGGAGCTCCTTCGGCGCGAGCGGCGAGCGGCGCTCCGGCGATCCTGCGCAACACACGGGACCGCAAGGGCCTGGTCAGAGTCGCACGGAACCAAGGAACACGACACGGGGGTCGGTGAGGGATGATCATGGCCGGAGACGGCGATTTCACGAACCCGAGCTCGCCGGGTTTCTGCCGGAGATGGGAACGGCGAGCTTACGCCGGGCGATTGGGGCGGGGAAGGTGAAATTGAAGGGTGGGAAAGCTTCACGAGCTCAAGGCGGAGCTTCTGAGCTAGGTGGTTGAGCGGCGGGAGCTCTGGAGAGGTCTGGCCACGGTGGCGGAGGTGAGTGAGGAGGTCGGGCTCGGCGGGGCTTTTATAGGCGCGGCCAGGGGCCGGTAGAGAGCACGGGTGGGGTGGATAAGCACGGCAAGCGCGTGCGCACTCGATTGCGCCTGGCGGAGGGTGAGGCGTGCAGCCGGGCTCGGGCGAGCTCGCCGGCAATGACCACGCGGCGGCGGCGAGCAGGGGAGCAGTAGGGGACGGGAGAGGGTCAGCGCTCGCGTGCGGGCGCGGAGGGAACAAGGGCGACAGCGGCGGCAGGTTGTGGCGCGTGGGGAGCAGCCGGCAGCGCGCGCAGCGGCGACGCCGGCGGCCATGGCCGGGCCCCCCCCCCTACCCTGGGAAGAAGAACAGTAGCTAGGGTAGGGTTTGACTTTTGCTGGTTTCTGTATTTTGCAAATTACTCCCAAAATTTGAACTGTGCGACAAAAACTCAAAAACCAAAGTTGCTCAGAAAAATGAGATCTACAACTTTGTCAATATGAACATTTTCAAATTCCAAATAGTTTTTGAACAATATTTGAAAACAGAAAGGGGACACTTTTGAAATTGAATCAATTCAAAATTACTTTGGATTTCAAACTGAAACTTGAAAATCTCAAATATGAAAGTTGTTCCTTTTATCAAAACCTACAACTTTGCTATTATACACTTTTCCTGAAACTCATTAGTTTTTGAACTCATTTTGAAAACTGAAAAGGGACAAAAACTGGGTTTGATTGAATTTGAAATAACTCAAAACTTTGTACTGCAACTTGAAAATTTGTAAATACCAAAGTTGTTTCTCTTTGACAGATCTACAACTTTGCTTTTTGGACCAACCCAAATTTTGAATAATTTTTGAATCACAAAAGAGGGATAAAATCCAGGGTTTGGAAATCAGGGTTTTGCAAAGAGATTTGAAATCAAATTCTGATTTTGAACTTTGGCCAACACAACAAAACACTTCAAGACACCAAAGGAACAAGAATTACACAAAGCTAGTCACAGAGGTGAAATTACCATTTTGCCCTAGTAGAGAGAAGTGGGCTAAATAGGGTTTTTGCAATAGAGGGAATTCACATAAAATGACACACATGAAATCATGATCAAGATGCTTAAAGATGATAATGATGATATGTCAAGTTAATTACATGCTAAACACCAGAGGTGTTACACCTATGACCGGTCGGTCTCCCCCTGGGCCCGATGGCCTCCGTCTTCTGGAAGCTTCCTCCACCGCCTTTGAGGATCCATCTCAGCCCTACGTGAAGTCGGTTTGATCTAACGGCCGCGGTTGATCCCTCAGGGCTATATATACAGGCCCCCAGGCCCCAGGGAAGATCAAGTCTCTCTTTAGAGAAGTCTACGCCTCATTTAGATACCCTAGAAGAAGACTTCAAGAGCTAGCTTTCAAGTAGAAGACTAGATACCCCTCTAGTTTAGGTTAGAAACCTAGTCTTAACTAGAACTAGAAGAGAGGAGAGGAAGAGATCAAGAAGAGCTCCGGCCTGTCGTATCAACTTCTTCATCTTGTACCTGCGGATTCAAGTTTATCTTCAACTTGCTTCAACGATTGTTTCGATAATCAACGTCTATATTTAAGTTTAAGTCATTGTTCTTATTATTCTTAAGGTTTATGACTCTCTTTTGAGTACTTTAATCAAGTCATTCTAGAGTTAGAGTAGTTGGATAGTTGTAAGCATGGTGCTTAGACTTGATAGCTCATAAATGCCTCCTATAACGCGTAGTAGTGGTTGTTCACAAGGGTGACTCTTATAGCTTTGTTGATTCTTCTATAGTCCACTTACCCGTGTGTAGGCTCGGTAGGATTATACATATGCATAAAGACTCATACTCTGTTTGTGACCTTTTATGGCAACTTCCCAACTAAGAATAATGCAAACATATCACTCTTAAATTGGAATTAGACAGCCTTAGTGATCCCCTCTATACTTCTAGATTCTCCGTCCTCGTTAGCTACTCAGGGGTTAGACTTTAGGACTTAACACTATCCATTCTTTTGGGTTCGATATTAAAACTGGGTTACTCCAGTGAAGTGCTACATCGGTAGATTTTATCTGTGCGCTTGCGGATAAAGTAGAGTGTGCGTTAATTTATACCAACACCTAGCTCCCGCACACACGGTGCTTCAGCCAGCGCCGCTGTTGGCGATAGGTTCGATTGGTGGAGAACTCGACGTTGGCGACCTGGCTTCAAATCAGACACGATTCAAACCCTGCAACATTACACCACTGCTCCGTTGGTTATCAACCAAGCACAACTTGATTGACCTCGCCAAGAAGGCTGTCATGCAAGCGAATTGAAGAACACAAGCAAGAAGGTAAAAACACGCAATTTGAAATTGCAAATATGAAACTCGCATATATTAATAGAGGGGTTCAAGAATTCAGTTCAAAAGGACTAATCGACACAGTGGAGGAGATCAAGAATGGGGGCCCTGGATCACTGTAAAAGGATTCGACACCACAGTTACAATGAACGATTCCGTTTCTCGATGGAAAACTAAACTCTAAACAAAACCCGAACCCTAAGGACGATGGCGGCGACTAATTATAGGGTTTAGGACGTAATCTCTGCTGGACGCGACCCCTAATGGGCTCTATGATGATACATGGCCCAACGGACCAAAAGACGGTATCGCAGCACCCTGGCAGATTCTGGATGCTGAATTGTTTCAACCATTCCCGTTGACTCCGAATGAATTTTGATGTGATTCCAAATCCATTGGTTAGCTTATCAAATTATCTTTCCAAACATATCTGGTTCATCGAAAATGGAGTCCGTATGCATCTGGGGCGTTGATTTTACCCGGGACTGCTCCTGTAATCTGAGGGTGATGTGGAAGATGAGTTGGAGACGAATTGTAACTTGGGGAGGACCATGGCGTCGGTGTGTCCAGCGTGGTGATGTCCTCATCACGTAGGCGGGGCCGATGAGGAAGGGGCAGCTCCTTGGCGGCTCCTTGGCTCTCTCGCCATTGAACGACGGTGGCGTGGGCGATTGCGACAGCTAGCGGTGGTGAAAACCGGATCTGGGCGAGGTGAATGAGGGCAGGTGAATCATGGTAAATGAAGGGGCTCGCTGAATGAGGGCGAGGTGAAGAGCCAACCACTGACAGTGAGCCCCAGAGAGCGAGTAGACCAACTATCTATTTTAGAATTCAAGGTCAGTACCCTATTGAAATTACTAGTCTAGCGCATTGGTGAAGGAACGAGCATGTAGAGCCTGAGGTCTTCGGTTCGAGCCCTTTGTGGCCAATTTTTTTTTTGCATTTCATGATTATTTTTTCTGCATATTTTTTTGTGACAACTTAGCCATGTCACAAAAATGTCCGTCCCCAACGGCCATATACCCGTTGCCGGTGAACCCAATCCCTAACTCTTTCATTTCCCCCAACTGAACTGGTGGCGAGGGGCGACCGGCGGAGTGCGGTGGCGACTAGGCGACCGGCGGCGGTGGCAGCTTGCCCTCTCGACAACTGACGACGCGGCGGGCTCTGCCCTTCTCCCCAGGTGCTCCTCGGTTGTGCCCCTCCCTTCCCCCACTCAATCTGTTGCCTTTGACTGTTGCTCACCTTCCCTCTCTCAGTTCTCATGTCGCAGGCATCATCCTCAGCCGCTCTGACTCGGCGGTCAAGTGCATCTAGGGTTGGCCGGCAACCAGAAGCCCTTCCTATTGTTGCTACAACGCCTACGCCCACTGCTATCGATGTGCAGGCGCCCCTTGACGATGTGACTGGGTTGCCATTGATCATGTGCCCTAATTGCAGGGATGTGAGGTTGTTTGCTGCTACTACCATGAAGTCTCAGTATAACGTTGGAAGAAGGTTTTTCAAGTGCCCCCGGAAGAACTATAGAAAAGTCAGTGTGGTGGTTCTATTCCTCAAATTTCAATCTTTTTGAATAGGCTTCCCTGAGAATGGTATGGTAGCTATTAGCATTCAGTGCACGCACTATTGGTGTTAAAAATGCATGTGTGTTTGTCATTGGATGCAGGGGACATGTTCTAGTTATTGGTTCCAGGAAGAATATGTGGTCTACCTTGAAGATCATGGTTATGTACTTCCACCTTCCTCAACCATTACAACATCTTCGACCAATGAAGTTCCTTAGCTGGTGGTGGGAAAATTGATAAACTTGGGAGCAAAATCTGAACAAGGTGAAGGAAATGGTTGCAAGAATAGGGAAGGCATGGGAAGCTACATTATATTTGTTTGCGGATTCCTTGAATGTGTAACAATATTCCTCGTCTGGCCATCTTGTTGGTTTGTAGCTTAGTGTTCAAGTAGGAAATGCTTTTGGATTTTGTTGATCAAGTAGGCTGGGACATGTGTGTATTGAACCTGTTGTGGTGTAAGTTTGTGCATTTGGTATGAAATGTGGGCCTTTGTGCTCTTGGACATCTCTTGTGTAAGCTATGCATTGCTGCTCTATGTTGGAAATAAAGATCTCTTTTGCTTATGATGATTAACTGTTGTTGGATGAAATTTAGGCAACATCTATATATATGTCTTGCAACCTATACATTTTGTGATGAATTTTGTACATTACATGTCAATTCTAAGCATTACATGACATCGTCATGTGTCATAACATACATACAAGAATTATGCATTGAAATAAGAGTCACTGCATATAAGGTCACAACTCATATACAAATTTAGTAGCATAGTTCAAATACAACAAAATCACTAACATAATAGTACAAGGTTCGCAAATATGCAGAAATCAAAGTTCAGTCATCATCACTGTCTTCTCCTGAAGTATAGCCTTCTTCTTCTGTACTATGGTACTCAAGATAGTTTTCATCTTCATCTTCATCTCGGTCAACTGCTTCATCACCTTGAGGTGTATGTTTCTGTCGCCGGAGGCTCTCGATGAGGTCTCTACTAATAGGCCTCCCTAGTTCATTATTCATGAGCAAGAAATCCAAATTAGGATGAATGTCTCCCACTGGACCATCTCCAGCTGAAATATGCTCCTCTTGGTATGCCTCCTGACATCTCATTTGTACCTGTTCTTGAATTGGTTGGTTTGTGGCAGACTCTTCAACATCAAATATATGTCAGTGGCCAAATTCTTGTAGCACTCAACAACTTGGGCCTAACTTTGTATCTTCCAAGAGAAATATTTGTGAAGCATTTGTGCCTATAATGAAAGCATCATCCTTATACCATCGGCCTTGGATGTTTGTGCTCTTGAAGTAACCATCATTTTTCATTTGGTATGTCCTTCCCTCTAGATTTTACCACTCACACCGTAATAAGAGAACAGTCCTACGCCCTTTGTTGTTCCTATGGTAGCTCAGCTCAATAATATCCGTGATTGTCCCATAGAAGTCAATTGTGTCATCACCATGAGTACCTGGACTTTTGATGGTGGAGTTCTGTGTCCTCCTGTGTTCGTCACGAGCCAAAGTGTGGTACCGTACCCCATTTATTATAATGGATGTGTACGAACGCACTCGCGGATCCGGTCGACATGCTAGTGAGTACAGGTCTTCATCAACTTGTATTGTGCCTTGGTATTTCATTCTGGTAATCTGCAGGTTGAAAACCAACAGAATAAGTGACTTTCAAACTTATTGTATCATAAATCAATTAGTCAAGTTGTAGAAGTTGCACACACATGATTCTCAAACCATGCAACGAATTTTGTTGACATCATTTTTTCAACATCGTTGACCCCTTGTTGTTGTAGTTCTGCCCTATAGATGCTGCAAAGGAAGAAGCTAATTAGTTATTTTGTGACACTAGTATTGAATAAAGATGTGTGAAATGAAATGACTGGAATCACTCACTCTTTGTATCCATCCACCTTTTCGCAGTTATTTAGAACAAACCAAACCATGGAGTCATAGTCTTTGTCTTTGTAATGAAATTTTGAAGCACCCAACAGGTTAATACCATGACCAAAAATAGAGTAACCATTGGGAGAGATGTTCTCTTCTCCGTCTAAGTTTCTTTCACGCCTAGTGAACCTACTAATTATGTCATTGAAATATGTTGAGCACTGGGTCATACACTCATAGACAGTGTATACCTCTGCAATAGATCCTTCAGGTCTTGCTTGATTGCGGACAAAACACTTAAAGGTGCCCAACCTTCTCTCAATGGGATACATCCATCCATACTGCACTAGTCCCCTAAGTAGTGCCTCTTCAGGTAAGTATACTGCTAGGTGAACCATAACATCAAAGAATACTGGAGGATAAATTTTCTCTAGCTTGCAAAGGATAAGCACAATATCCTCCTTCATGTGGTGTAGTGCATCAACCTTTAGAGTTCTGGAACAAAGTTGTCTAGAAAACCTACCCAATTCAGCGATTACTTCGTATACACCTTGGCGCACCAAACCACGAAGGCTAGCTGGTAAGATACGTTGCAGCATTATATGTCAGTCATGTCTTTTGAGCCCATTCATAGATCCTCCTCCCTCCATATTGACACATCTTGATATATTGGAGGCATAGCCATCTAGAAACTTAACATTGCTCACAAATTGCAAAAACTTCTTCCTATCTTCTGGTTTTAGAACGTAACAAGCTCTTGGCTTTGATGATGAACTACCACTGTCATCTAGCAAATGAAGCTCTTTTCTCATACCTCTATCCTCCAAATCTAGTCTAGCATTGATGGTGTCCTTTGTCTTGTTTGGAATATTCAGTAGAGTTGACAGAATGTTTTCACTTATGTTTTTCTCTATGTGCATAACATCAAGGTTGTGATGTAGTTTCAGTTTTGGCCAGTATTCCAAATCATACAAGCTAACCTTCAGATGCCATATTGGTTCATCTTCATTAGGACGTCATTTTCTTATTTTTGGCATATCTGGATTCTTGCCTGGAACATAGGAAACTTCATTTAACCTTGCCATAACCTCATCTATAGTAAATTTCCTTGGCTTCTCTCTTTTTTCATTTTCATGCTTGCCATCGAAAGATTTGTTTGTCCTCCATTTATGGTTGTTAGGGAGGAAACGTCTATGGTCTATGAAACCAATTTTGTTTCTAAGACCGCAGGAGCATGGATTCTCATCACAGTGCACACATGCGAAGTAACCTTTAGTGGTTCTGCCTGACATGGTGCCTATTGCACATTAGTCATGGTATTCCCACAGAATCGTTGCACGTAGGCTGAAATCTTTGCCTTCAACTGCATCATAAGTTTTGACACCCTTCCAAAGCTCTATCAAGTCTACTATCAAAGGTTGCATGAACACATGGAAATCTTTGCCTGGTGATTTTTTTGCGTGGAATTAGTAAAGCAAGCATATAATTGGATTGGTCCATACACATCCATGGTGGAAACTTGTATGGCACCACTATCACTGGCCATGAGACACCATAGTGTCAAGCATTGCATTAGGAATAACATTAGCTACTAATTAACATGAGCATTGCATTGCATCCTATCATGTTGCCTAAAAGTGTTTATTTGCCCTTTTGTTTGTTAATTTGGAATTAGGGTTCAATAGGACTTGCTTGTTTAAGTTGAGTTCTGTCTTGGAAAATAATTTTATAAAATAGAGAATAATGAGTATAACACTTTTCATGTAGGCATTTTGTTCTAATGAAGTGTAGATTAATAATTAAAAATGAGGAAACAAAAATGATTTCTAGCCCTAATATTAGCTTTAATTATGTGCAGGCTAAAGAAATGATTTTCAGAAATTATGCCCTATATGAAAGTTGTAGAGAAATTATTTTGAGCAACTTTGATTTTTGGGCCAAACCCTAGTTTTGAGTTTTTGGAACTATTTTGAAATTAGCAAGTTTGGAAAAGAATTTTTGAAAAAGAAAAAGGATTGAAATATTTTTGGCGCAACCCTTTCTGCCCACTCGGCCTTTCGGCCCAAGCCCACGCCGGGCCAGCTCCCGCACTCCCATGCGCTCACCTGCACGCCGCACGCCATGCGCGCCCGACCGCGGCTGCGGCGTACGCCGGCCGTCCGTCGCGTGGCTGCCCCACACTCGACCGTATCCGCTTCGTCCTATTGCCGCGCGATCGCGCCCGTGTCCCGTCCCTTCGAAATCATGCTCGTCGTCTCTCATTTCACCTCACCTGCCGCGCCCACCTCGCTTACCTCGCTCCCCACGCGCCGTCGCCGGTCGTGGCCCCCGCCACAACCGCCCGCCCGGCCAAGCCAGCAGGCAAAACCGGCACACCGCTCTCTCCCTCTCTCCCATTCTTCATTCGCAAGGCTCCGCGCTCGCCTGCTCTCGCCTCCCTCTCTTCTCCCGCACGCGAACGCCAGCCGAGCACCCTGCTCACCTCCGCCCACCACCGCGAGCACACCGCCGCTGTTCCAGCCACGCCTGAGCACCACCACCCAATCCCTCTCGCACGAAGCTTCGCCTAGCTCCCGCACACACAGTGCTTCAGCCAGTGCTGCCGTTGGAGCTTGGTCTTCACGGGAACACGACGAGCCCCGTCGCGGTCGCCATCGACGTCGTGCAGAGCTCGAGCCTGTTCCGACGCAACCATGCCACGCCGAGCCTTCTCCTTCCCCGACGAGCTTCGCCGCACCGAAGCAAGGTGAGAACACCCAATCACCAGGTCTCTACCGTCCCGTAGCTCCCTCACCACCACGACCGAGCTCCATGGCCGCCGCTGTGGCATGTGCATGAGGCCAAGCTTCTCTGAAGCTCCACCGGCCAAACCACCACCCGTAGCACCTTTCCTAGGGTTCACTGATCATCACGCACACACCAATTGCACCAGTGACCGCCGGAAATGGCCTAGCCGTGCACCACCGCCGCCACCATCCGCCGTTGTTCGCCGCCGACGAGCTACGACCATGCACTAGCCAAACCAACAACATCACCTGATGCGCCTCGTCGAGACGGACACGTCAAGCCAAACCTCACCGTCGGCGACCTCACCGTCAGCGACCTCACTGTCGGCGAGATATCGCCGGTCAACCGTCTCCCCTGTTCTGCTGTCACTGGCAAGTGGGCCTGTTGTCCCGGCCGGTCCCGCGCGTCAGTCACCCATGGTCCATGGACCGAGCCCACGAAGCATGTTTTATGGATCCCAATGAAGTTCTATAAGTTTTATTAGTTTGTTCTTGAGTAGAGCTATCTGGGAAAAATAGGAAAGTATTTTTTGTTAAAGTTTATTTCACTGTTTTTATTTATTTTAGTTTATGTGAAATCTGTTAAATAAATGTGTTGTTATATTTTATGGTTACAGAAAATTATGGTAAAATTTGTGTTTGCTCTTTGTCATGAGTAGCATCAGGGAAAATTATATTGGGGTCTGTTTCAATAGAAAAAGTGTCTGTTTGTATTTGAAAGTCTTCTTAGCTGTTTTATTAGAGTATTTATTGAGAAAAGTATATGCAAAAGTAAAATGTGGGAAAATTTGTGCAGTTTTGTGTATATAAATGAAGCTGAGAAAAATGCTAGATATAGTTAGTTGTATGGAAGAAAATAAAGTTGTAGTATAAATGTGCTTTTCTGAGTTTTTCTTAGGAAATTCATATAGGGAGTAATATAACATTGCTGATCATGGAACTTTCTGGATAAATATGAAATGTTGTATAGAACCTGGGAAAAATATGAAAATGAATATTGCACCATTTTCCAGTAGGGTTGTAGTTCAAAGGCTTTAATCTGGATAAAACTTTGAAAATTGTGTAGGGTTAGATGTGTATGCTCTAGCAGTCATCTTTCTGCAATAGGGTTGTTTTAAGAAGAAAAAGCCAAGAAAAATATAAAATCTGTTGTTTGACACTTTTCAAAAGAAAAGTTAGTTCAAAGCACCTTTTTGGCATTTTATTTATCTTTTTGTATGTGATGTTCAGTATTTTATTTCTTGCTGAAATTTTTTCAATAAGTCCAGTAAGTATACATTAGCTGCTGTAATTTTTTTTAGATTTTTCTGAGTACAGGAAACAGTACTTGCCGTACAAACCTGGGTTGTTTGGAATTAATAAATAGGAAATAAGTGAGTTATTTGTTTTGTTATTTAAATAAAATAAATATTTTTCTCAATGTCAGAAGTGGTTCAACAAGTTGGTTTTCTTGGTTTGCAAAGATATTTCGCTTTTGCATACTATCCTAATGCACCGTACATTATTTAATTATTTAGTACCGCATTGCAACTAGGATCGGTAGTTCCGGAGAACGACCCAGAGCCGGAGAGAAACAAGGAGTCGAAG
This sequence comes from Coix lacryma-jobi var. lacryma-jobi, assembly GCA_009763385.1. NCBI lineage: Eukaryota > Viridiplantae > Streptophyta > Magnoliopsida > Poales > Poaceae > Coix > Coix lacryma-jobi. Next base: position 104,609,797 of record CM019830.1, on the reverse strand, counting down.
CACCAGAAGTCCAGCAGCTTGAGGAGATAGAAAGCGCCGACCCCAACACTAACCTTCCTGAGTGCCCCGCTCACGAGGCCTCAGTCTTCTCTCAAGGCAAGCCCCAGAGCATTCTAAGTCTCCTAGTATTTACAATTAATTTAATTGAGTATTTTATACTGTGATGCATTAGGTATAGGACTTGATTGAATCCTAATTGTTGCATTACCATTCCTTGATTATTATTTATCCCTGCATTGCTATCCTGTTATTTATTTAAAATATAGAATTGCTTAGCCTGCTTAATAAAGTAGTAAATAAAGAATGTTCCCGTAATACCCCTGGTGGGTATTTACTGGATCACGGTTGACTATAATTGCTATCATGGAAAAGAACCTGAGTAATAATGAAATACGGTCAACTGGAAGGCAACGCACAAGTTTGGAAACTTGGGGCAGCTCGTCCGTTGGATCGTGTAGGTTTGTATCGATGATGGCCCTCGTTCATTTTTGAAAGCGCCCTTTTACTTAGGGTGCCGGTGATGTATTCCCGACCCCGAAGCCGGTTAGACGCTGTTCGGGCTGGTCTCAACCCGCGTCGTACCCTCTAGTATGGAAACACGATCCGCCTCATGTGGCCATCGTTTAGTTCCAATTGGGTGGTCCGTGCTGTGAGCCGCGACGATTACCACCACAGACAGTATCGAGTGGTGACCCAATGCATGGACCCGACGGGGAAAGTGTGGGTTTGTATTAAAGGTTTCTCGCGAGCTGGTTTGTAATTCGATTTGAGTCACCGTCTCCCCCGGTTAGAGGGAAACTATGTCAAGCTTCACCACGATACAACTCCATGTGATGAACAAAGGTTCAACTAAAATGTGGATAAGTTAACCTGATATGGTATTATATTATTGGTTGCTAGACTCAAGTGAGTGTTATAGTTCTGGTGCAAACCTAGAATAAGGAATAGGTTAAAAGTGAACTGCTCATTCATTAATTAAATATTACTCTTCTTAATTTGAGCTTTTCAGCAACTAAATTCCCAGCTCCACCAGAAAGCCTTGCATACCCTTAGTGTCTTTATTTTTAGTTAGATAGGTAAGTCTAGCTGAGTACATTCCCATACTCAGGGTTTATCCCATTGTTGCAGATGGCCAGGTTTACTTCGGCTATTGTAAGCATTGCCTCTACCCCATGGAGGGTGATGAGGAGTAGGCCTAGGGTAGGGTCGTCTGAAAGCTTCTCCTTTGCTTTTGTGGGACTAAGACTACTAGTGACACATTATCTGAAAAAGGAGGAGTGAGTTATCCAAAAACAATGTTTTATTTGGACCACGTGTGTGGTGGTCGTATTTCCAGACTTGTTTAAGCTTCCGCTATTCGAACTCAGTGTTATAATAACTTTGAGTCTTCGCACTCTAATTTTAATTTTGTTATCGAACTGTTGTATCCTCGTGAATGTGGTACTTGAACAATGCGATCCTGTGTGATGTAAAGTTGTTTGAAATCCTTCGAGATTTCCGGACTACCGGAGTTATATGGGTTCAAGTATGGGTCGGAGTCAGTTAATTTGGCTAAGACAATACTTGAGCTCTTATAATTTGGATGGTTCCACCATAGGCCTATATGTATATGAGATTGCTCATCTGACCAAATGGGTTAAATCCATCGGTAGCAATGCCTAACCTCAGACTACGGGGCTCATCTGCAAAAGATTTGAAAGTCTCATCAAAATCTTTCCAAGCTTCCCCATCAGCAGGATGTCTCATTTCATTCTCCGCGAAAACCCTCTTTTCCTTGTGACATGAAAATCCTTTGAAAACGTGGAATTATTGTAAAGTAACGCAGGACCTTGTGAGAAACTTTCTTTCTGTCCTCCTTGTTCACTTTCCATCTTGTGTAGCCACAAACAGGGCAATGATCATTGCCTTCATGGTCCCTCCAAAATAAGGCACAATCATACTTGCACACATAAATACAAACAAAACCAAAGCCAAGCTTCCGAAATAGAGCTTTCATTTCTTTATAGGACTTAGGAAGACCGGGCACATTCTTCAAAGATCCAAAAAGCAACTCAAGCATAACATCAAATCCAAATGTTGTTATCTAATTGTACACTTTGATATGCAGTAGCTTGATAATAAAGATAGCCTAGACTACTTGGTGCAACCTGGATAAAGTTCACGCTTTGCCTCTTCCATGATTTGTTTGTATAAGTCACCACCAAAGCCATGGCTTGCTGCATCACGCAAATCTTGAATCAACCCCTAAACTTCCCTTGCACCGTCATCTAAGACATCATCTTCAGCTTGTCCTTCCTCATGAAGTGGTGCCTGGTACATATCCTCTAGTACATCATAAAGTTCTCCATCTTGTCCAGCAACATTATTATATTCCTCTCCATCTTGTTCATCTTGTCCAGGAACAACATTATATTCCTCTCCATGGTGAACCCACCTAGTACACTTAGTCATTCCATTGATTTCGATATCCTCGTGTACATCATCTTGACTTTTCTCTTTCTAATTCAAGCATTTTTGGCATGGGCACTTGATCTTCTCATCTGCATTATATCTATCTCTGACATGTTCCATGAATCTCTCAACACCATCCATAAACTTCATCAAAAACGGTTCACTACTTTAGATCTAGCTCCTATCCTTGTTAGCCTTCTGCAATAAACTTCTATCTAGCTTCTGAAACACAGATTGAGAGGACGATATTGTGAGCTTTAGTTCCATTCAGAGTAGAGTAGCTAGCAAGTAGAGATATTGGTCCAGAAAAAAACATTTTTAGGAAGTCACTGATGGACATCGATGGAGCATACTGATGGACACCTGCTCGATGGGGTGGCCACGTGAGCTTGTTGGTGATGGGGTGGCCTGCCGGCCGCCAACATTGAGCCCTGGCCACCTTTGCTAGATCTATTCGGATGAAGATGGGATGGCCACGTGAGCCTGCTGGTGGCGGTGGGGCGAGGGAGCTCGGTGGGACGAGCAACCACCTGGGCTCGCTGGCGAGGCAGCAGCTACGGTGGCCGGCCAGCGGGTGTGGCCTCGACGCAAAGGAGCAGGTGGGATGAGGGTGGCCGTCGATGGAGCAGTTGAGGTTGAGGGAGCGAGGATGTAGGGCTCTCCGGTGAGGGAGCGATGGCTGCGGTGGCCGGTCGGCGAGGATGTAGGGCTCTCCAGTGAGGTTGTAGCTCGTGCGGCCGGCGAGTGAGGAGCTTGCCACGGTGACCTACGAGAGTGCTAAGTGCTGGCCACGGGGACCTGCGAGTGAGTGTTGGGTATTTTAAACGCACACAGAATGGTAATGTGCTAAGTGTGCTAGAAGAATTAAGAACATCCAAGAAAAGAATGGTAATGTGGTTAGAGAGGGATATAGGGTTTTCTAAGCAGGTCTATCTAATCAAAGGCTTACTATACTTTACTTACTTCGGAGCAACAGTACCTTTCCGATTCTCGAAAAAGACTGGGAAAAGGGTAATCGGGAGAAGGCTGCCAAAAAGCTCTACGAAAACACCAATCCTAACGTGGTGGATTATAACAATCGACAAAGCTGTCACCCCTGTAGCTACCACAACTATCCGGAGGATTGGGCGCAAACTCAGGTAAACCCTAGTCTAGACACCAAGCCTACACTAACGCTTACTACTCTAATAAGATATCATAATTAGAGCACTCAATACGAGCGGAGATCCAGTAAATAAAATAAAGTAAGAACTGAAATTAAATAGAATACTTGGATGTAGTAAATGAAGAACCTGGAGATTACTTGAAGACGAACTGGATGCTGCACCAATACAATGTTGAGGAAGATCCGACAGATCCGGCTCCTCCTCAGGTCTCTCCTTCTCCTCTCTCTAATCCAATCTCTAATTACAACTAGATGATGAACTAGACAACTAGAACTAGAAATAGATCTAATTCTAGATGAACTAGAAGAGATTCATCTAGAGGGACCTCTACTTCTACTTGAAACCCTAGTTTCTGATGTGGAGATGAATAATGAAGATGGAGATGGCTCTTGGGAGCGCCCCTGGGGTCTCTTATGTAGTCCTGGATGGAGTAGGGGGCAAGGAATTGCCACATCATCGATCCGCGTCACATTTATCACCCACCGTTGGATCAAACCGACTTCAGGGACGGTGGAGATGGATCCTAGGAGGCGGTGGAAGAAGGTTCCAGAAGGCAGAGGCGAAACGGCCTCCGTGGCCGACCGGTCGGTCTCCAAGTGGGACCGGTCGGTCTGGCCTAGTGGGCCCACGTGGTGGGCCACCTCGTGGTGTCTTCTGGTGTCTTCTAGATCCTTCTTTTGCAGATTTCGTTGCGAAGTTAATATCTTTTCATTCGGGACTCCGAATATAGCAAATGATATGTCTGTTTCGATTGTATCGACGAGCTCTTCACAATGGTGTACTCCAGTTCATCACTTGAGATACTTTTATATGGTGAAATATTGATGTCCTACAAAACAAGTGAGAGCACTAAAACTCGTGGAACTTGTTAGCTTCAAACCCTACAACTATGCTTTGTAATTCATTTAGTGTCATTTCATGCAATAGTTGATGGTTAATTATGAGCATTAGTGAGTGTCAACAAGTTCCCCAAGATTAACCTTTGCTAGTCCCGAGCAAAGCCAATCTCTACAATGGATCAGGAGTTGCTGCAATATCTTCACTTCCAACAAGTACACATGTATTCAAACAAAAGTTCTCATATGGACTAGAGAAAAAAATACATATTATTCATCACGGGGCTTAGTACTTTACCTTGAATCCCAAGTAATTGAAAGATAGAATGATCAAATGAAGTACTATGTCTCTTGCTCCATCACTTCACCTTTATCCCGGAGTTTTATGAATTTTTAGAAAAGATTAAAAACATATGTTGTCAAATGAAGGACCGGATTAGCGACCAGAGGGGGGGGGGGGGTGAATGGGAGCCTCAAATTCAACTCGTGAATAGGATGGCCCTTGTCCCAGAAAATCACCCCAGAAGCAAAGACTCGAGACGACCGGAGAGTTCACGACCTACGAGTAGGTGGATACCCTAGGAGATGTCCTAGTGGTACAGCGGAACCTCCGGAGAAACGCCAAAAGCAACTGCCAAAGCCTCGGAGCAAAACTGCAGAGTCTGCAGGTTCGCGGACTGTCCGCCCAACGCCGGACTGTCCGACACTGGAAGTCCGGACTGTCCGCCGGCAAAAGACGAGAAACAGAACTGTTCTGCAAGTCTGCTGGATAGGTCCCGGACTGTCCACGGGTTTGTACCGCGGACTGTCCGCCGTTCACTCGACAGTGAACAGTCAGGGGTCTGCGCCTGACTGAACCTGAAAAAACCCGATCCGCGGACTGTCCGCCGTCAGAGGCGCGGACTGTCCGCCACCACCCAGAAAACACAAACTTGCTCGGGTTCAAAGCCAAATCCAAATTGGTCTCAACCAAATCGAGAAGAACTTCGATCAAACTCCTCCCAGGTGATCCTCTACGTATTGAGGTCCTAATCCTAAGAAATCATCGCACCAAATCAACCCGATCAAGAGAAATCCAAAGATCACCGGAAAGGGGGAAGAAACAAAGAACAAACACGAAATCAACCCGATCTATGGATTCGTGATGTTAGAGGAGAAATCCTTCGGTGGAAAGAAGGAGCTCACGACCAAGAACAAATTGATTCAAGTGGAATCAAAAACCATCTCGCGGAGAGGAAGAACGAGTCAATTCTCCAGGTGATGAAAAACCAAAACGTGAAGAACACAAAAACAAAGACATAGTTTGATTTGATTTCAGCCAAAAAACAAAGACGCTTTGGAATCCCACACCGACCGATCAAGGGTATGCAAAAGCTTCAAAGCCCTCTCATGATCGTCGAAAGGCAACAGCTCCTTGTTAGCCCTCATCCTGTTGACAATCACCTGAAAGCGAGCGAATAAACTTTCTATGCTCTCGCCAGGCATATGTCGAAAGTTCTCATACTCTCGCAAGAACGATTCGTAGAGACGGGTTTTGACTTGAGAGGTTCCCTCATAAAAACGCATGAGGGTGGCCCAAATCTCCCGAGCCGTAGCGAGGTGAGAAACACGATCAAACTCACTCATGCTCAAACATGAGAAAAGAGCACTACGTGCTCGGCTATTGGCATCGTGCTCATCGATCTGAAGCTGAGCGACACGAGCAGCCAAAACCACATAATCAGCAGAGTTGCAAATATCCCAGATGGAAGCACCCAAACTCTGCAGATAGCCGACATGCGTATCTTCCAATACGCATAGTTCGTCCCATCAAAGAACGGTGGTTTGCCCACGCCGCGATCCATGTCGCCTTCTGTGGATCTGGAACCGCTAAGGTGAAGATCCTTAACCTGCTCTGGATACCAATTGAAGGACGCGAAGTGCTACCAGAAAGCGACCAGAGGGGGGGGTGAATGGGAGCTCCAAATTTTCCTTTTGAAAACTCATTGCCTTTGTCCCAAAGATCAACCCCACGAGCAAATCAAGAACTTGCAAGTGTCCACGACCCTAGATGTAGGTTGGATGCTTCCGAGAAGCACAGCGGGACACTATACAACCCTAGAAACCCAACGCAAAAGCCGGAATGCAAAACCGACAACGAACGATCGAACCTCAAACAAAACTGCGCAATTTCAGCAGCATCGGACGCAGGCAGCGTCCGATGACCAACCAACGGACGCGTCCGATGCAAACTGAGCAAAACTAGGACCTTACTGCATACCCATCGGACGCTGTGAACAGTGAACTCTTAGCGTCAGATGGACACACTCCGGCGCGTCCAATGCGCAACGGAGCATCCAGTGAGAGCGTCCGATGCTCCTTTAAAAATGTCAGAGACTGACACGTGGCAACAGTGCGTCCGATGCAAAGGGTGTCAGCGTCCGATGCTATGAACTCGAGCGTCCGATGCCCTCGACGCAGTGTAGTTTCTTCCGCGAAATTCACTCGATCTCCTCTGAATCAAAAGGCCCTAGGCTTAGACTTGGTGTGAGGAGTTCCAAGGATGTTGTGAGCTATCCCTCTGGAATCATGGCTCGAACCTAACTCCAAATCGAGGAATTGGAAAAATCGGTCAAGGGAGGAAACTCGATCCAAGACTAAAATCGCTCGATCTCCTAGACCGTGAGGTTAGAGGAGGATTCCTTCGATGGAAAGAAATGCCTCACGATCTAGAACAACTTGGTTCAAATGGATTTGCGAAAGATGAACCGAGCAAAGAGATCAATCGACGGGAAAAAACGTGGAGAAAAGGATTCCGCGAAGAACACGAACAAAACGCGAATCACAACCACGAATTTGCAACCGTGTGGCTACCACACGCTACAACAATGAGATTACGGTCTCACTTCCTCAAAATCTCATGGACATAGAGGTATTGTTCTCTTCTCTGTGGATCTCAGGTTGGCTACAGCAGGGGATTGGGAGAGCAGGAAACCCTATAGCAGGAGATATTTGGGGGAGGAGGGTGTCTCCCCCTACTTAACCTGTTCCTAATTCCTACTCTATTCCTATTCTACCCCTCTCTACTTACAGAGCGGGCCAGCTAAACCTAAGGTTATTCTGGACCAACTCGGTGGTAGGTTGATCCGACGGCCACGCCCGCACACCTCGTAGCATTGCCTCGACCAACCTCCGATTGCCGCCACGTGCCGCCCCCGCTCCGCATCCTTTTCCTGGACGTCGCAACCCCGGTTTTGAGGCCCAACCGGAAACCAGCCTTCACAGCCAACCCCCAGTTTTGAGGCCCAAACCGGGAAACCAGCCCACCAGCATGTGAGTTTTAGGCCCAAACTCACCAAACCCGCAGCGGCCCAGGTTTTGAGGCCTAAACCTGGAAACCGTCCTCAGCCCGAGTTTTGTGGCCAAACTCGGAAACCCTCAGCACCTAGGTTTTGAGGCCCAAACCTGGAAACCGTCCACCCGATGGTTTTTCCCTGGCTCTAACCACCAAACCGACGCCGTGGAGGGGATGCACCTCCCGTGCACCCCGTCCACCGACACGTGTCCCCAAGTCCACGACTCAGGCAACACACGACCGCAAGTCTTCGCTCGTCGCTGTCCCAGGCTGCCAGCCACGACAGCTGATCCTCGGGCCTCCAGTCCCTCAGTCCACACGCCTCGCACTCTCGCATCCCTCTCTCCACTCTCGTTCCATGAGCCTCACGTCCGCCCTTCGCCACTCTCGGTCCATCGGCACGACACGTCTCTACTTGACCTTCACCTTGCCTCTGATCACTGTATCCGTGCTCGACACCTGCACAACACAAGCCAAAGAACATGCGCATCATCCCAGTTGACAATCACTCATCACTCAGAGACTCGTCATACACCCATGTATCCGCAATCTCTCCCTTGATGAGTGCATTGTCAACTACTCACACAAATCATAATAGAAGGAGAAGAAGGAAGAAGGAGAAGAAGAGAGAACTCAACCAAATGACCCAAGAGCATAGCAAGCCGAAGAAGGTCAAGTGGAAAGAGCAAAACAACTTGGTTCCCAAAGACATGGGCAACGGCTCGACGCAACCAAGCAAAGCAAAGCTAGCCCTCAAGAAGAGGTAGAAATAGGCTCAACCCGCTAGCAAATACCAATTGAAAATATCAAAGCAAAATGCTAGTCCCTCAAGATAGAGGCACAGGCTCAACACAACTAGCAAAGAAAGTTCGATACCAAAGCCTTATGGCCAACAGAGGCAGAAGAACTCCTTCTCGAATAGTGCAAACAACCAGGAAGCTCCTCCCAAGCAAAAGAGGGTTATGATTTGCGATTTCTCCCCCTTAGTTGAAAATGCATCTATCAAGAAACAGTGCTCCCCCTCAGAAAATGCACCACCAAAAGTGCAAACCAGAGAAGTTCTCCTATTAACAAGAGAAGTTCTCCCCCTTCCAACATGCATATGAGTCAAAAATGCAAGTTAGGAGCTTCTGGAGTATACTCAAAAGAGTGTAAAGATGCTCGACAGAGTTCTGATCGATGACTCAGAAAATGCACAGAATGCTAGCGAAGGCTCAAACTGATCACTAGCTCTGAAATGAGAGCACAAAGAGCAGTTTTTAGCCGAAAAAAGGTATTCACCATCAAAATAGCACAGACATGTATAGACAGGAAGTCAAAACAAGTGCTAAACATGTATACAAGGTGAACTACCCCTAGCACAGTTCCACTCATCATGCTGATACCAAATGAAGCATGTACTTGTGATTTCAAATTTTAAATCGGAGTTGCAGCGGTGAAATTACACAAGTTCAGAATCAGCATGTAACTGCGAGAGGTTGAATGCTTGTTATTGCCTAACTTTCCAAATGTGCGAAGCCTTATGCATAAGCAATCAGAAGCTTAAAGCCAACAGTTTCGGTCATACACTACACACTCAAGTTTAACTCAAAGTGCGATGAGAAACAGTCTTGAAACTGTGAAGTGTTAACAAGCAACCCCATCTCGATCTTTTCAATTCACTTAACTTGGTTCAGATTTATAGACAGAAAGACATACGATATGACATACCAAGTAAGTGAATGACTCAACACTAGAGACATAGCAACCTAGCATACATAAAAAGCATAAGTGACTTCGACACATCCTACACATGCTAGTTGCATATCTCAATGGTGAACATTTTCAAGTTTTAAGTTTATTATCACATTCATTCAAAAATAGCTCAGCTCTCAGTATGTATCAGTGATCAGAAAGAGCATAAGCTACAGCATCTACATTAAGCATCGGAGCAAAGACTACACAGAGCATAGTTACATTCTCCAGACTATATTCATGAAGCTCAGAATGTAAAAGCGTATGCTGAAATGCAAAGATGCATGAAGAAATCAAAAGAAACCAAAAATAACTGAAAAACACAAAGTTAGTGTATCATACAAGAGTCAAAAATGTTTCCCCCATCTAAAAGGGGAAACACACACCAAGCTCACCTCTCAACCGATTAAAAGTTGATTTGTCCAAAGGCTTGGTGAAAATATCAGCCAACTGATGATGAGTATCGACATGGCGAAGGTCGATATCACCCTTCTCATAGTGGTCGCCCAGAAAATGAAAGCGCACATCAATGTGTTTGGTCTTCGAGTGCAGCACGGGGTTCTTAGCAACGCTAATCGCACTCGTGCTGTCACAAAGCAAAGGAACACGAGAATAGCTCAGACCAAAATCACGCAAAGTGGCCATCATCCAGAGTAACTGGGAACAGCAGCTAGCTGCAGCAACATACTTAGCCTCCGTGGTAGACTGGGCAACACTAGACTGCTTGCGAGAAGACCACGAAACAAGAGAAGAACCAATAAACTGGCATGTCCCAGAAGTGACTTGCGGTCCATACGGCAACCAGCAAAATCAGCATCAGAATAACCGCAAAGGGAAAGGTTGGAGGAAGCAGAATACCAAATCCCGAATTCTGGAGTGAAGGATAAGTACCTCATAATGCGCTTGACCGCCTGACGGTGAGAGGTGCCCGGCGAAGACTGAAAATGCGCGCAAAGACACACCGCGAACTGGATGTCCGGGCGTGTCGCCGTCAGGTACAACAGCGACCCAATCATACTCCGGTACTCCTTCTGGTCCACTGCTTCTCCCTCCTTGTCCGCATCCAGGGCCGTCGTGATCGCCATGGGTGTTGGAAGAGGCTTGGCCTCACCCATGTCGAATTTCTTCAAAATTTCCGGGTGTACTTGCCCTGGTGCACGAACGTCCCTTCTCGGGATTGCTTGATTTGCAACCCGAGGAAAAACGTCAACTCGCCCATCATGCTCATCTCGAACTCCCTGCTCATAGTGTCTGCAAACTTGGCAACCAAAGCGTGAGAAGAACCACCGAAAATGATATCATCCACGTAAATCTGGACCAAGAGGGTATCAGTGCCTTGCTTGAGGAGAAAGAGCGTTTTATCTACACATCCCATTTTAAAACCCTTAGCGAGCAAAAAGGTTTTCAATCTATCATACCAGGCTCTAGGGGCTTGTTTCAAACCATAAAATGCTTTGTGAAGTTTAAAGACATGGTTTGGAAACTTGGGATTTTCGAAACCAGGGGGTTGTCTAACATACACCTCCTCTTCTATGTAGCCGTTTCAGAAGGCACTCTTGACATCCATTTGAAAAAGTTTGAAACCTTTGGATGCAGCAAAAGCCAAGAGTATCCTAATTGCCTCCAAACGAGCTACAAGAGCAAATGTCTCCTCATAGTCTATCCCCTCCTTCTGACTATATCCCTGGGCTACGAGTCTGGCCTTGTTTCTCACAACATGGCCATCTTCTCCCTGTTTGTTTTTGAAAACCCATTTTGTCCCAATAGGATGACACTCAGAAGGTGGAGACACTAGAACCCAAACCCGATTTCTCTCAAAGTTCTCAAGCTCCTCATGCATGGCATTGACCCAATCGGATCCGTCAATGCATGTCCAACATCCCGGGGTTCAAAATCAGCAACAAATGCAGAATGAGCAAAGTGAGAGATTTGCCTTGACCGGGTGATGCGTTCGTCGATGCTGCCGATCATCTGCTGGGGCGGGTGCTAGCACTAATGTGTCGTGGCGCTTCCCTTGCCGAAGTGGCCTCCACCTCAACAGCAGCTGGTGCCGCCTCGGTACAAAGGGTACCGCTCGAGGTGGTGGATCCCACGGCCCCCAGGAAGAAGACGTGTCGGGGCCGTGAGTTGTCGTAGAAGCCGCTCTTTGCAGCACAGCAGGTGGAGGAGGTGCTGGGTCATCTATCCCTTCAGCACCTTCTTCTTCATCATCGAAAAGAGGCTCGCCAACCTCGTGATCACCTGCACGCTCAAAACGAGAAGGACAAACCATGGTCTCGTCGAAGGTGACATCTGATGTCTCCATGACTCGGTTAGTGTCAAGGTTAAGTACACGATAAGCTCGAGTGTGAGTGCCATAACCCAAAAACACACCGTAGAACGAGACTCAAACTTGTCCAAGTTGCCCTTTTTGAGTATAAAACAATGGCAACCAAAACTCGAAAATAACTCACCTTGGGGAGTTTTCCAAAACGCAACTCATAACAGGTCTTTTTCAAGAAAGCTCAAAAAAAATGCGATTGGAAATATAGCATGTAGTGCTCATAGCTTCGGCCCAATATCGCCTAGGAGTCCTATGCTCATCGAGCATCGTCCTGGCCATCTCTACAAGGGTCCGATTCTTCCTCTCTACAACACCATTCTGAGGGGGTGTGTAGGGGGAAGAAAACTAATGCTCTAAACCCAAGGAGTTACAAAACTTCTCAAAATCCGAATTCTTGAATTCGGAACCATTATCACTCCTAATAGCTCGCATCGAGTTCAAAGGGAACTCGTTCTGAAGACGCAAAATCAGATTGCGAGCAAAGGAGAAAGTCTCGGTCTTCTCAGCTAAAAAGAAGACCCACGAATATCTCGAAAAGTCATCAACAACAAGTACATACCACTTCCCCCCAACCGAGCTCACCCGAGCCGGACCAACAAGGTCCATGTGCAAAAGCTCTCCAGGGCGCTTGGTCATGACCTGAGTCACTGGATGGTGGGGAGCGGCAACCATCTTCCCGTGTCTACAAGAGTGGCAAACAAGATCCTTCTCCATAGATAACTTGGGCAATCCTCGGATTAGGCCAAGTGAACTAAGCCTTGCAAGCAAGTCGAAGCTCAAATGTCCAAGTCTCCTATGCCACTTCCAAAGATCAGAAGAGGAAGGTCCAGCCACAAGACAACGAGAAGTACCAAAGACTCCGAGAAATTCGCACGAAAGACTTTTCCAAAGGGTGAAATCAAACACACAAGATTGCCCTGAGGATCCAAAATACGACTGAGATTCGGTTTAAAATGAATCTAATAGTCGTCGTCGAAGAGTTGCGAAACAGAAAGAAGGTTAAAATGCAAGTTAGAAACAAGAGCAACATCGCGCAACACAAAGTGCTCATTAACTCGCACAGACCCAGGAGACAACCTTACCTTTGCTGTTGTCGCCGAAGGTGATATACTCCTTTCCGGCGACCGGACTAAGACTGGAGAACCACTTGGCGTTTCCGGTCATGTGCCTCGAACACCCGGAATCCACCAACCAAACGTTCTCCAATCATTTTACCTACATCAATAAAAAGACATAGGGTGAGCATACGGTCCAACACTGGGGTTAGTGAAGTTGGAGGAATACCAGTGTTGGGCCGGCTGCTCAAAAGAACGGTTAGTGAAAAAACCATTCCTAGCACACCTACAAAGGAAGCGATCACCACATTTAGAAGAACGTGGTCCGCTGGGGAAGGAGCGCTCACCGCGATACTCAAAACGCGGTGGGGGAAAGCGCTCAACTACAAAGCCACCGCCACGGGGTCCATGGCCTACAACAGCAGGCTCCCGTCGGGCACGCTCTCTACAAGGCCTAGCCCTAGGAACTTGAGGCACTGCACCTCTAGACCTAGCATCTCTCCTCGGAGCACTCCTCTGCCTAGGCCTGGGAACTTGAGGTTCTGGACCTCTGGGCCTAGCTGCTCTCCTCTGAACATTCGGCACATGTACATCATGGAAAGGATGGTACATGTCCGGGTTGTTCATCTCCCAAGCACGGCGCGCCTCTCTCTTGCGCCGAAAGCAGGATTCGCTCAAGTGTCCATCTCTCCCACAATACTCACAATGGTACCCTCACCGCTCTCAAAGGGGGTTGTTGGTACACATGGTTGTGGGTGTGGATCACCTTGCCCTTCTGTGGCAAACACTCCTCCTGGATAGGTGGCATCGTATCAAGCTTGTTCTTCAAGTGATTGGGTTTGGGATGCCACACTTGGTTCTTAGGTGGAGCTCTCGAAGGTTCTTCAAACACTCCATCCTTGGTGTTAGGCTTGAGAGGCTCTTTGGGTGGAAGCTTGTTAAGTTGGGAGTAGTGGTGGAGTTGGGCTTTTCACTCGGGTTCAGACCACTCGACTCTCCAATCTTCCCAAAAGCAGAAAGATCAACACCCGAAGCAAAACCTACACCCGACCTCCAGCAGCTCGCTTGAATTGGGAGATCATCATCCCGAGCTGCGGCTCACCACATGACACCCATGACAAGATGGTCCGAAGGTATGTGTTTTCCTCCTCGGTTTGCATCTTGTCATGCTTCACATTAGCGATCTCCATCTCCAAACCCTCACACAAAGCGCACCTAGTCACACGTGCTACCCGAGCTGGCCTCCTCAAGAGACACAATCTTGGCATTCTTCTCTGCCAACTCGGATTGCAAGACAGGACAAGTCTTGCACGCACCCAACAGCGAGGGTCTAGCCTTCAGCTCATCCACCTCTCCTACCAACGCAACATACTTGCTTCTCAAAGTGAGAAGGTCAGTCATGTGCGTGGTGCACATCTCACACTCCTCCTCTTCAGTAACGACTATGGTGGACTTGACAGACTCAAGCTCCTTCACCGTATCCTCCCACTTCTGCCTAAACTCCTTGCGCTCTCTAGCGGCACGCCTAAGCAGCTTATCTTGGCTAAGAAGCGCGACAGTAAGTTTCTCGACCTCAACGGAAAGCTCATCGTGGGTCAGAGATACCTGGGAGGTGTCATCGTCGTCGTCCCGAGGGGAGTTCACCAGCTCGCCATCGACCTCCTTGCCGAGGGCCATGGTGCAGAGGCCGTCGTCGTCGGCGAAGAAGCAGAGACCGTTCAGCTTGTCCTGGATCCTCGTCTTCTTCTCGGACTCGTCATCGCTTGAGCAGGCGGAGTCGTCATTTGAGCCGTCGACGTCGCTGAGCGTGGCAAGAAAACGCACGCTGCTCAGCCTGGGCCTTCTCCAAGTACTTCTTCTTGATGTACTCCTTGTCGAAGCCGCCCCTCCGCTTGCCTCGCGGGGACGTACTTCTCCTTGCGCTTGCCAGAGTCGTACTTGTGCCCATGATCGCCTTCCCAGATGAATGCTTCTTCTTGGGACAGTTGGCGATGAAGTGGTCGGGGTCGCGGCACTCATAGCATCCTGAGCGTCCTCCTTCGCGGCGACGGTTCATGCGGTTGTTGTGAAACCGTGAGAACCGGTTGGCGAGCATTGCCAACTCATCATCCCCCAAAGACTCCAGCTGGTCCTCTGTGACAGAAAAGAGAGACGAAAGAGCAAAGCCTCCAGAGGGGTTAGCAAAAAGAGCCAGAAACCAAAGCCATAGTCGGGCCAGAAGGATTCTCATAAGAAGCCCTTGCCATGGCATCAATCTCACTGGACTTGAGCTTACTGAAGAGCTCGTCGCACGTGAGGGTCTCATAGTTAGGTGATTCGATGATCGCCTGAACTTTGGAATCCCACACCGACCGATCAAGGGTATGCAAAAGCTTCAAAGCCCTCTCATGATCGTCGAAAGGCAACAGCTCCTTGTTAGCCCTCATCCTGTTGACAATCACCTGAAAGCGAGCGAATAAACTTTCTATGCTCTCGCCAGGCATATGTCGAAAGTTCTCATACTCTCGCAAGAACGACTCATAGAGACGGGTTTTGACTTGAGAGGTTCCCTCATGAAAATGCATGAGGGTGGCCCAAATCTCCCGAGCCGTAGCGAGGTGAGAAACACGATCAAACTCACTCATGCTGAAACATGAGAAAAGAGCACTACGTGCGCGGCTATTGGCATCGTGCTCATCGATCTGAAGCTGAGAGACACGAGCAGCCAAAACCACGTAATCAGCAGAGTTGCAAATATCCCAGATGGAAGCACCCAAACTCTGCAGATAGGCCGACATGCGTATCTTCCAATACGCATAGTTCGTCCCATCAAAGAACGGTGGTTTGCCCACGCCGTGATCCATGTCGCCTTCTGTAGATCTGGAACCGGCTAAGGTGGAAGATCCTTAACCACGCGTCGACCGTCCTTTTTGCGGACCTCCCCTCGGTTTTGAGGCCAAAACCGGGAAACCTGGGCCTTCCCCCGGTTTTGAGGCTGAAACCGGGAAACCTGTCCTCCGGCTGAGTTTTGTGGCCCAAACTCAGAAACCCGCAAGCCCCAGGTTTTGAGACCCAAACCTGGAAACCGTCCACGCCGAGTTTTGAGGCCAAAACTCGGAAACCGGCCACCCCGAGTTTTGAGGCCCAAACTCAGAAACCGTCGAGGGTAGCTTTTTGAGGCTCAGCTACCGAACCTGTGCCGTAGACGGGATGTGGTTCGCACCCCCGAGTTCCAGCACCGATGCCGGAGCATGTCCAGCCTCCACGCCAGGCACAGTGCATTCGCCATCCTCCTCGGCCTCCCCATGTGTCACGACGCCATCACCTTCCTCCCGACTCGGCCGATGCACCGCACATCCCCATGTGCTCTTGCTTGTCGATGCCACGTGCCGGCTACCACAGCTGGTCCTCAGGTGTCCTGGTCCATCGGTCCAAGCTCCACGTCCGCCCTTCACCGCTACCGGTCCGTCGGCACGGCACGTCCCTACTTGACCTTCACCTCACCTTCGACCACTGCCCGAGCTCCGCACCTGCACATCAACACAGCCAAGAGACATGTTGCCCGTTGATCGATCACTCATCACTCAGGAAGGGAACCACAAGGGCACATATCAACCTTGTGTTCTCAATCTCCCCTTGATGAGTGCATCGTCAACTCATAGTAACCGTAACCAAAATAAAAAAAGCAGAATTAGTAGAAGGAGAAAACTCACTCGAAATGTCCAAAAGCCAGAGAAAAGGCCGAAGAAAACAATCGAGATAAGCGAAGCTTGGTCCCCAAAGACATGGGCAACGGTTCGACACAACCAAGCAAAAGATCGGAGCAACAACTCATCAGAAGCAAAACTCGATCAAAATCAGAGCACAAGACTTGGTTCCCAAAGACATGGGCAACGGCTCGACGCAACCAAGTCAGAAACAAGCTAGTCCTCAAGAAGAGGCAGAAGGGCTCAACACCACTAGCTGAAAGCTCGAAACCAAATGAAGACTGCATAAGAAGCAGCTACTGCTAGTCCCTCAAGATAGAGGCACAGAGGCTCAACACAACCAGCAGTAAGCCCGATACCAATCAAGAACCATCAAAACATGTGAAGACAGCTAGTCCCTCAAGACAGAGGCACAGAGGCTCGACGCAACTAGCTAAAAGATCGATATCAAATAAAACCAACTCGGAGCAGGCAGAAAACTCCCCCTCACTCAAAGAACTCCCCCTCAACAAGTGAAGCATAAATTGCAAATTGTCACCACAACAAGACACTTCCCCCTTGGAAAAATTCTCCCCCTTGGGGGCAATTTGCAATCAAAAGACAGGGAAAGGAACTCAAAAAAGCAAAATGGAGCTAGGTCATGCCTATCGGAGTTAGACACATGCACATGAGTCAAAAATGCATGTTAGCAGCTTCAGGTATATACTCGAAAGAGTGAAAGAATGCTCTAATGAGTGCTGATCCGACTATAAGGCAACATGCAAAGTGCTAGCAAAGGCTCAAACTGATCACCAAATACGAAATATGAACGCGTAAGCCAAGTGAGCAGTTTTAAGCCATTCTGAAGGAGTTTCACCCATCAAATTAGCACTGAACATGTATAGACAGGAAGTCAAACAAGTGCTAAACATGTATACAAGGTGAACTACCCCTAGCAAAGTTCAATCATCATGCTATAAATGAAACATAGACTTGTGTTTTCAGATTGTATCGGAGAATTTGCAGCGGTTATTAACACAAGTTTAAAAACAGCATGTGATTGCGAGAGGTTGAAGCTTGTCATTGCCTAACTTTTCAACCGTGCTAAGCCTATGCATATGCAATCAGAAGCTTAAAGCATCAGTTTCGGTCTTACACTACACGGCTCAAGTTTAACTCAAAGTGCAATGAGAAACAGTCTCGATACCGTGATGTGCTGACAAAGCAATCCCATCTCGATCTTTTCAATTCACTAACACTTGGTTCATTTTAAGCAGAATATGAACAATCCAAGCAAGTGAATGACTCAGAACTAGAAACATAGCAACCTAGCATATATGAAATAGCTCATGTGACCTCAACACATCCTACACATGCTAGTTGCCAAACTCAATGGTGAACATGTAACAAGTTTTAAGTTCATTAGACATGTTCATCATTCTGAAAAATATAGCTTAGCTCTCAACATGTATCAGTGATAAAAAAGAGCCTAAGCTACACGCATCATCATATATCATCGAAGCATACACTAATCAGAGCATAAGTTCATTCTTAAGAGTGTAGACATGAAGCTTGAAAAAGTAAGATGCATACATGATGAAGTCAGAATCGGAGCAAGAACAAAACTAAACATACTCAAAACTCAAAATGAAAAGGATCAAAAAGTCAGTCTATGGTACATCAAACAAAATGCTTCCCCCAACTAAAAGGGGAAACACACACCAAGCTCACCTCTCAACCTAGCAAAGTTGAGAGATCCAAAGGCTTGGTGAAATATCCGCAACCTGGTTATGGGTGTCTACATGCCTAAGATCAATGTCGCCTTTCTCATAGTGATCATGAAGAAAGTGAAAGCGAACATCGATGTGTTTGGTCTTGGAATGAAGAACAGGGTTCTTTGCTACACTAATGGCAGAAGTGCTATCGCAAAGCAAAGGGACCCGACTGAAATCTAGACCAAAATCACGCAAAGTAGCAACCATCCATAGAAGCTGCGAAGCACAAGAAGCAGCGGCAACATACTCGGCTTCAGTAGTAGACTGGGCTACGTTCGACTGTTTGCGAGAAGACCACGAAACCAAAGAAGAGCCAAGAAACTGACAAGTCCCGGAAGTAGACTTGCGCTCAAGCTGACAGCCGGCAAAATCCGCATCGAAATAACCACAAAGCAAGAGAGTCGAAGAAGAAGAGTACCAAAGTCCGAACTCGGGAGTGTATCGGAGGTACCTCATGATGCGCTTGACCGCTTGCTTGTGGGAAGTCCGAGGGGATGCCTGAAAATGAGCGCACAGACACACAGAAAACTGTATATCTGGCCTCGTCGCCGTCAGGTACAGAAGCGAGCCAATCATACTTCTGTATTCCTTCTGATCAACCGGCTCTCCGTCTTCGTCCGCGTCCATCGCCGCAGTCGTCGGCATGGGTGTTGTAAGAGGCTTGGCCTCGCCCATGTCGAATTTCTTCAGGATATCCTTCGTGTATTTTCCTTGATGCACAAACGTCCCGTCTCGGGTTTGCTTAATTTGCAACCCAAGGAAGAAAGTTAACTCGCCCATCATACTCATCTCAAACTCCCTGCTCATAGTATCTGCAAACTTGGCAACAAGCGCATGAGAAGAGCCACCAAAGATGATGTCATCCACGTAAATCTGGACTAACAGGGTATCGTTGCCTTCCTTGAGGAGAAACAAAGTTCTATCGACCCGTCCCATTTTAAAACCCTTGGAGAGTAAAAAGGTTTTCAAACGATCATACGACACTCTCGGGGCTTGTTTCAAACCATACAAAGCTTTTGAAAGTTTATAAACATGGTTTGGAAACTTGGGATCCTCGAAACCAGGGGGTTGCCTAACATAAACCTCTTCCTCTATATACCCATTCAAGAAGGCACTCTTGACATCCATCTAGTAAAGCTTAAAACCCTTCGAAGTAGCAAAGGCTAGAAGGATTCTAATGGCTTCTAAAAGGGCTACAGGGGCAAAGGCTTCCTCATAGTCTATTCCCTCTTTCTGGCAAAAACCCTAGGCTACTAGTCAAGCCTTGTTCCTCACTACCATCCCGTCCTCACCCTCTTTGTTCTTGAAAACCCACTTGGTACCTATAGGGTGACATTCTGGTGGAGATGGAACTAGGGTCCAAACTTGGTTTCGCTCAAAGTTTTCTAGCTCCTCATGCATGGCATTTACCTAGTTAGGATCAGAAAGTGCGTGTCCAACATCTTTGGGCTCAAAAGAAGCAACGAATGCAGAATGAGCAAAGTGAGAGATTTCATACGCTCGCGACCGCGTGACTCGCTGGTCGATGCTGCCGATCATCTGCTGCGGGGGGTGAACTTGTTGAACGCTTCGGGGCGCTTGCCTCGCCGATGTCGCCTCCCCCTCGCCAGATGCAGTCGCTCCTTCAGGTGCAGCAGGTGCTCGCTGGAGAGGTGGCTCTAGAGGACCCCAAGAGGAAGACGTTGTGGGATCGGGTCCTCGAGCTGAAGTAGACGTCGCAGGGTCGACGGGGGCAGCCAGTGGTGGCTCGGGATCACCCCAATCGACATTCTCCTGCTCCTCCTCCACAAAGATAGTCTCTCCCAGCTCCTGTTCTCCTGCGACATCAAAAGCAGAAGAAACACAAGGCATAGTCTCGTCGAATGTGACCTCGCAGGTCTCCACTATCCGGTTAGTCTCCAGGATAAGAACTCGATAAGCACGTGAATAAGAAGCATAACCAAGAAACACCCCATCAGCCGAGCGAGATTCAAATTTATCCAAATGGCCTTGCTTCAGGATAAAACACTTGCACCCAAATACCCGAAAATGAGACACCTTGGGAACTCGTCCAAAACGCAACTCATAAGAAGTCTTTTTCATGAAAGCTCGAAGAAAGATGCGATTTGAAACATGGCAAGCGGTGTTGATCGCCTCGGCCCAAAAACGCCTAGGAGTCCTATGCTCATCGAGCATCGTCCTGGCCATCTCAACAAGGGTCCGGTTCTTGCGCTCAACAACACCGTTCTGCTGAGGGACATAAGGAGAAGAAAACTGATGCTCGATTCCATTAGAAGAACAGAAAGAGGCAAACTGAGAGTTATCAAACTCAGTACCGTTATCACTACAAATAGCTCTAATGGTATCAGGGGGAAACTCAGTTTTCAACCTCAAAATCAAATCACGAGCAAAAGAAAAGGCTTCATCCTTTCCCTCCATGAAAAACACCCAAGAGTACCTCGAAAAATCATCAATGATCACTAGAACGTACCACTTCCCACCCGCTGAGCAAACCCGAGCTGGACCAACTGTGTCCATGTGAAAGAGCTCACCGGGTCGCTTGGTCATCACCTGGTTAACAGGTGGGTGGGAAGCAGCAACCATCTTCCCGTGACGACAAGGATGGCAAACAAGGTCCTTCTGAAACTTAAGCTTGGGCAATCCTTGGATTAGGCCAAGTGAGCTAAGTCATGCAAGCAAGTCAAAACTAAAGTGACCGAGCCTCCTATGCCACTTCCACAAATTAGAAGAAGGACCAGCCATCAAACATCTAGCAGAGCCAGAAGAATGAGAAAAATTGGTTTTGAAAACACGACCAAAAGGGACAATCCAACAAATAAGATCTCCCCGAGGGTCTAAAACACGACTCAGACCCTTCTTAAAGTGCACTTCACAATCATCCTCAAGAAGTTGCGAAACATAAAGCAGATTGTAATGCAAGTTTGAAACCAAAGCAACATCCTTAAGAACAAAGTTCTCATTGAGCCGAA
Source organism: Coix lacryma-jobi var. lacryma-jobi (assembly GCA_009763385.1). Lineage (NCBI taxonomy): Eukaryota > Viridiplantae > Streptophyta > Magnoliopsida > Poales > Poaceae > Coix > Coix lacryma-jobi. The sequence goes on along the minus strand of CM019830.1, from coordinate 104,588,489 downwards.
TAGCTCCATGAGAAACAACCTTACCTCTACTATTATCCCCGAAAGTGATGTACTCCTTGTGCATCACGGGGCTAAGGCTGGAGAACCATTCCTTCTTTCCGGTCATGTGGCGCGAACACTTGGAATCCATGAGCCACATGTTCTCCAACTGAAGTTCCTGCATCAATAGAAGGGCAGGAAGTGAGCGTATGACACAACACTGGGGTTAGTATACTGAGAAGGATACCAGTGCTGTGTCATAGGCCCAGAAAAAGTGTTAGCAGCAACACCAAGCTGTCCTCGTCCCATGGGTGGATAGCGATCACCACCGACCTGAAAGGGTGGTCCGCTATGGAACGGAAAACCTCCAAACTGACCTACTTGTCCCATTTGAGCAAAGCGATCACCACCATACTGAAAAGGTGGTCCGCTATAGGACTGAGCAGCAAAACCTCTTACTCCCGGCTCACAGTCGTATTGAGGACGACCGGAACCGTGACGGGCACGACCACCACCCCGTGGTCTAGCTGCATGGGGCCTAGCAACCTGAGGAGGTGCACCTCCAGGTCTAGGGCCCTACCTCTGAACTCCCCGACCTTGCACACCATGGAGAGGGTGGTGCCTGGCTTGGTTGTTTAGCTCCAACTACTTCCTAGCGTCTCTCTTCCTCTGAAAGCAAAACTCAGCTAGGTGACCCTCACGGTGACAGTACTCGCACTCAAACCTCACCACTCTCTTGGGTTGTTGGTTCCTAAAGTTGCGAGGGCTGTTCACATTGGCTGGTTGCTTGCCTCTCGGAAGGGGATCACTAGAGACGTCAGGAAGGGTGTCAAGTGTGTTCCTAAGATGGTTAGATTTGGGAATCCACACTTGCTTGCGAGGTGGAGCCTTGGTAGTTCTTAGCTTCACTAAAGATAGTGCTAGGCAACTATCCCCGGTAACGGCCCAGGAATGCTTGTTGGCACTTGCTAACATTGTTACTAGGAGTAGACTATGGAGTCTATCCCCGACAACGGCGTCAGAGATGCTTGAAGCAAGACCGGCCACTATACCTAAAGGAGTGGAGCTAAAGCAGCTATCTACTAATGCCAAGCGGGGTTGTCAATCCCAACACTAGTAGGAGCTAGCTAGAGAGAATGCAATCTACCAGGAGGAGATTCTACAAGCGCACAGAACTATCGTAGTAGCACTTCGCCTGGGAGTACCAGGTGTCGATTTATTTGATCCCAAGGGAAGGCTAGGGTGGTGTATGAGTTGAGTCAAGGAGGGGATGAGAGTCAAAGAAATAAGAAAAAGGGAAAGGGGAGAAGAGAGGAGATGAAAGGCTAGAAAGAATATATGGGTGGATAGGTAAGGATGAAGTGGATGGCTAAGGTAAGGTGGATGAATAAGTAGATAAATGGAATAGGATAACTAAGGGTAACTAAGATAACTAACTACTACTAACTACTCCTAGATAACTACAAGCAAGATAACTACGAAGCAAGATAGTTACGAAGCAAGGCAGGCAAAAGACAATAGAGCAACTAAGTTGAGTATAGTTTTATTCCTATCTTGTCAAGTATCGAGGTGTACTAGCCTTTACCACTTACTTAGGTTGAACGCTAGCACAACGAGCCTTACTGTTAAACTGGGCCAACTACGTGGTGGAATTCAAGGCGCACAGGGTTGTCACCACCTGCTTGCTACCACAGCTATCCGGGGGTCCAGCCGTATCTGAAGGTAAGTCTATAACTAAGCACCACGCTTAACTATATTCTAACTATCTCTACCCTAGCTTTGAATAGAGACACCCTTGCGGATGTCAGAGCAAATACTTGACTTAATAAGATAAACACTAAACTAACTAAGCAACCTATTGGCAAAGATCAAACACTAAGCTCACTAGAGATTAACTACTATGGCTAAGTGAATTGAATTGTAGGCTAGCTAGGTCACACTCAAGGTACTTGATAAAGTAATACTGAAAGTATGCTTAAAGTAATACTGAGATAAAGATAAATGTACCTGAGATACAAGAGAGCAAACCAGACCAGAGACGCCGGGAAATCAACCGACCTCCGATGCCAGTCGCTCGCACCCACTTCTCTCTTAGCAAGCTCTACGCTAATACTGCCAAGGACTTAGGCTAAGCTGTGCTAAACTAAGAGCCGCACTGTAGCGAGGGCACTAGAGATATACTCTCTCTACTAGCTAACCTACTTGCCAAAGCTCTCTGAGCTTCTAACCTAACTCTCACTTGCTTCTCTTGCTTTGCTTCTCTTGGAAGTGTGGGATCTACTTCGATGTGAATGAAGAGGTGCCTCCAGGGGGGTATTTATAGCCCAAATGAGTGAGGGGGGTACTTATAGGGGGCAGCCAGCCGACCTAGGGCTAACCCTAGTGATGGGCGCCAGCCCTAGGTGGCGGCCGCCACCTCCCTCACCGTTGGATGCACCGCCTTGGCTTCAACGGCATCCAGGTGGTTGTCCAAGGCAGTTTGGAGGTCGGTTGCATGTCTTAGCAACCGCCATTCAGCCTTGATCCACGCCACTTCATCCTGAGCCGTCCGATGCCACTGACCTAGTGACCAAGGGCCAAGATTTGGCCCTGGGAGGTCACACGGATCGGTGACGTGGCAGGGAGGCCAACCCAAGTGGCGGGCGCCACTTAGAGGTGGCGGGCGCCACCTAGGGGTGGCGGGCGCCACCCCCCTTAGGCCCATTTGGGCCCTACTGAGTGGGCTTGGCCTCTGGTGGGTCCATATGTCCAAATTTGGTTCAAATCCTGCATTCAAATAAAATTCTATGGACATGTGGAATTCGGTTAGTTTGAAACCTATTTGACTACATTTCATGCCTTTTTGGTGGACTTTAGGGTCAAATGTTGATGGTAAAATAGGTGTTTAAGGACCGTCAACAGGGAGGTTCATCAAGGATACCATCCTTGGTGATAGGCTTGGGAGACTCAGGTGGGGTGATTTTGGTAAACTTAGGGATAGCGGATGGCTTCTCACTTGGGTTCACTCCGCTAAACTCACCGATCTTGCCAAAGATACTAGCGCCCTTCCCACCTGATCCAAAGCCTACTCCCGAGCAATCAGTTCCCTTCTTGAACTGACTAATCATCATGCCCAACTGCGGCTCACTGCATGACACCCAACTCAGGATGGACCAAAGGTATGTGTTTTCCTCCTCGGTTTGCATCCTGTCATGCCGACAGTTGGCAATCTCAAGCTCCATCCCCACGCATCGCTCACATGGAGCGGACAAGATGCTAACTGAGCTGGCCTTCATGGCTTCAGCAAGCATGGCACTAACTTCTGCCAACTCAGTTCGCAAGCCCGAACAGGACTTGCACGCACCCAGCAAAGAAGGCCTTGCCTTCACTTCCTCTAGCTCCTTCTTCACGGAGGGACATTCTTTGCAATCACCCACCAAGTCTAGCCTACTCTTCAGCTCATCATACACCTCAATCAAAGAGGCATACTTGGTTTGTAGGGTGGCAAAGTTAGTCATATGCATCGTGCACTCCTCACACTCCTCCACGTCGGTCACCTTCACCTCGGACCAAGCAAACTCAAGCGCTTCATTCATATTAGCCTTAAACTCGTTGCGCTCTCGGATAGCTCGCTTGAGTTGCTTGTCCTAACCGAGGACTATGTCGATAAGAGAATCGCGCTCACCGGTAAGACGATCGACAAGTGAAGAGTTTGATACCTCGGAAGCATCGTCGTCGTCGTCATCGATGTCGGCGTCCTTTGCCTGGCACTTGGAGTCCTCTTCGTCCAGGGCCATGGTGCACAAGCCCTTGGAGGAGTGGACGAAGAAGCAGAGTCCGTTGAAGCGCTCTTCTGTCTTGTGCTCGGACCCATCATCGCTGGAGTCGCCGTCGGAGGTCTTCTCGCCGTCGCTGATGGTGACGAGGAAGGCACGCCGACCGGTGTCAAATGCCTTCTCCATGTCCTCTCGGCGATAGCTTCCCTTCTTCTTCTTCCCGTCCTTGTTCTCCGGCTTGCCCTTGCGCCTGGAGTTGCGATTCTTGCCGGGGAAGCTCTTATCGTTCTTGGGGCAGTTCGCCATGAAGTGGTCTAGATCACCACACTTGTAGCAGCCCTCGCGTGCGCCACCACGCCGGTGATTCAGGCGGTTGTTGTGAAACCGCGAGAACCGGGTGATGACGAGGGCGAGCTCGTTGTCTCCAAACGCCACCAACTGCTCCTTCGTGACTGTAAGCAAAGAAGACAAAGAAAACAGAGGAGGTGAAGCGTCAGCAGAGAAGATCGATCCACCTGTGCCTGAGACCAAAGCCATGGTATGTGAAGATGGGTTCTTCAGCTTGGCCTGAGTCAGGTGATCGATCTCGGTGGACTTGAGCTTGCTGAACAGCTCGTCCACGGTGAGGGTGTCATAGGATGGAGACTCTATGATAGTTGACACCTGCACCTCCCATACCCTCCGATCCAGGGCGTATAGCAACTTGAGAGCCCTCTCATGATCATCATAGGGTAGGTTAGCCCGATTGGCACGCATCTTGTTCACAATCGTTTGGAAACGAGCGAACATGGCATCAATCGTTTCTCCCTCCAACTGAACAAAGTTCTCGTACTCTCGCTTGTAGGTCTCGAAGTGTCTGGTCTTGACCTGAGCGGTCGCCTCGTGATAGCTCTGAAGCTTCACCCAGATCTCTCGTGCCGTCTCAAGCTCAGAGACACGTTCGAACTCAGGAAGGGAGATGCTGGCCAAAAGAGCATTACGAGCCTTGGAGTTGGCCTCGTGCTGGTCAATTTGGATCTGACCCACACGAGCCGCAAGGACCACGTACTCAGCATTCTCGCATATTTCCCAGACAGAAGATCTGATGCTGTTGAGATAAGCACGCATCCGAATCTTCCAATAGGGATAGTTCGTCCCATCGAAATAGGGAGCCTTGCCGTTCCCTCGATCCATGTTGCCCTTAGGATCCGAAACCGATTAAGGTAGAGAAGATCCTTAATCGGCTCCGATACCAATTGAAGGACCAGATTAGCGACCAGAGGGGGGGGGGGGGGTGAATGGGAGCCCCAAATTCAACTCATGAATAGGACGGCCCTTGTCCCAGAAAATCACCCCAGAAGCAAAGAATCGAGACGACCGGAGAGTTCACGACCTACGAGTAGGTGGATACCCTAGGAGATGTCCTAGTGGTATAGGGGAACCTCCGGAGAAACCGCAAAAGCAACTGCCAAAGCCTCGGAGCAAAACTGCAGAGTCTGCAGGTTCGCGGACTGTCCGGGGTCAGGATCCCGGACTGTCCGCCCAACGCCGGACTGTCCGACACTCGAAGTCCGGACTGTCCGCCGGCAAAAGAGGAGAAACAGAACAGTTCCGCAAGTCTGCTGGATAGGTCCCGGACTCTCCGCGGGTTTGTACCGCGGACTGTCCGCCGTTCACTCAATAGTGAACAGTCAGGGGTCTGCGCCTGACTGAACCTGAAGAAACCCGATCCGCGGACTGTAGCGGTGAAGGGAGGACGTGGAGCTCCTTGTTAGCCCTCATCCTGTTGACAATCACCTGAAAGCGAGCGAATAAACTTTCTATGCTCTCGCCAGGCATATGTCGAAAGTTCTCATACTCTCGCAAGAACGACTCATAGAGACGGGTTTTGACTTGAGAGGTTCCCTCATGAAAACGCATGAGGGTGGCCCAAATCTCCCGAGCCGTAGCGAGGTGAGAAACACGATCAAACTCACTCATGCTGAAACATGAGAAAAGAGCACTACGTGCTCGGCTATTGGCATCGTGCTCATCGATCTGAAGCTGAGAGACACGAGCAGCCAAAACCACGTAATCAGCAGAGTTGCAAATATCCCAGATGGAAGCACCCAAACTCTGCAGATAGGCCGACATGCGTATCTTCCAATACGCATAGTTCGTCCCATCAAAGAACGATGGTTTGCCCACGCCGCGATCCATGTCGCCTTCTGTGGATCTGGAACCGGCTAAGGTGGAAGATCCTTAACCCGCTCCGATACCAATTGAAGGACCGAAAGCGCTACCAGAAAGCAACCAGAGGGGGTGAATGAGAGCTCCAAATTTTCCTTTTGAAAACTCATTGCCTTTGTCCCAAAGATCAACCCCACGAGCAAATCAAGAACTTGCAAGTGTCCATGACCCTAGATGTAGGGTGGATGCTTCCGAGAAGCACAGCGGGACACTATACAACCCTAGAAACCCAACGCAAAAGCCGGAATGCGAAACCGACAATGAACGATCGAACGTCAAACAAAACTGGGCAATTTCAGCAGCATCGGACATAGGCAGCGTCCGATGACCAACCAACGGACGCGTCCGATGCAAACTGAGCAAAACTGGGACCTTACTGCATACACATCGGACGCTGTGAATAGTGAACTCTCAGCGTCCGATGGACACACTCCGGCGTGTCCGATGCGCAACGGAGCGTCCGGTGAGAGCGTCCGATGCTCCTTTGAAAATGTCAGAGACTGACACGTGGCAACGGTGCGTCCGATGCAAAGGGTGTCAGCGTCCGATGCTATGAACTCGAGCGCCCGATGCCCTCGACGCAGTGTAGTTTCTTCGCGAAATTCACTCGATCTCCTCCGAATCAAAAGCACTAAGGCTTAGACTTGGTGTGAGGAGTTCCAAGGATGTTAGTGAGCTATCCCTTTGGAATCATGGCTCAAACCTAACTCCAAATCGAGGAATTGGAAGAAATCGGGTCAAGGGAGGAAAAACTCGATCCAAGACTAAAATCGCTCGATCTCCTAGACCGTGAGGTTAGAGGAGGATTCCTTCAGTGGAAAGAAATGCCTCACGATTTAGAACAACTTGGTTCAAACGGATTTGCGAAAGATGAACCGAGCAAAGAGATCAATCGACGAGAAAAAACATGGAGAAAAGGATTCCGCGAAGAACACGAACAAAACGCGAATCACAACCACGAATTTGCAACCGTGTGGCTACCACACGCTACAACAGTGAGATTACGGTCTCACTTCCTCAAAATCTCACGGACACAGAGGTATTGTTCTCTTCTCTGTGGATCTCAGGTTCGCTACAACAGGGGATTGGGAGAGTAGGAAACCCTAGAAGCAAAGAGCAAATGACTGAGATATTTTGGGGAGGAGGGTGTCGAGACAACGAGAATACGGTCTCGTTTCCTTAAGTTCCCAAAACACAGAGACAAGATCGAGTCTTCCCCACGGATCGCTAGCAGCGAGGTATGATTAGAACTTAAGCAAGGGCTAGAGAGAGAGAGCTCAGGAATGAATGACTGCTATGATTGAGAGAGGAGGGGTGCCTCCCTTATTTATAGCCTAAACAATAATCCCCTTCTACTCCTAGATACAAGAGCGAAGCGGCCAACCCTAGGGGTATCCCGGTCCAACTCTTCTTGATGACGATCCGACGGACCACGCGCCTTCCTCACTCTTAGCTTCGCCTCGACGCAAGCCTCAGGATGCCGCCACGTGCCGCCCTGTCGACCGCCGTGCCTTCCTCGCGGATAGCTGCGCCGCCGCGCCAGACTCTCCACGCCGCCACGCGTCGACCGTCCTTTTTCCGGACCTCCCCTCGGTTTTGAGGCCAAAACCAGGAAACCTGGGCCTTCCCCCGGTTTTGAGGCTGAAACCGGGAAACCTGTCCTCTGGCTGAGTTTTGTGGCCCAAACTCAGAAACCCGCAAGCCCCAGGTTTTGAGACCCAAACCTGAAAACCGTCCACGCCGAGTTTTGAGGCCAAAACTCGGAAACCGGCCACCCCGAGTTTTGAGGCCCAAACTCGGAAACCGTCGAGGGTAGCTTTTTGAGGCTCAGCTACCGAACCCGTGCCGTAGACGGGATGTGGTTCGCACACCCCGAGTTCCAGCACCGATGCCGGAGCATGTCCAGCCTCCACGCCAGGCACAGTGCATTCGCCATCCTCCTCGGCCTCCCGCCATGTGTCACGACGCCATCACCTTCCTCCCGACTCGGCCGATGCACCGCACATCCCCATGTGCTCTTGCTTGTCGATGCCACGTGCCAGCTACCACAGCTGGTCCTCAGGTCTCCTGGTCCTTCGGTCCAAGCTCCACGTCCGCCCTTCACCGCTACCGGTCCGTCGGCACGGTACGTCCCTACTTGACCTTCACCTCACCTTCGACCACTGCCCGAGCTCCGCACCTGCACATCAACACAGCCAAGAGATATGTTGCCCGTTGATCGATCACTCATCACTCAGGAAGGGAACCACAAGGGCACATATCAACCTTGTGTTCGCATCAAATTAAACAATGGATCCAAAGAGAAAGTCAACCACACCATTGAATCGAGAAGTGCATGTGTATGGAAAATGGAGTCGAATGCTCTTTTGAAATATATCACTCTCTTTTGTTTATCAGAGACACATGACTATCAGGCTAATTCTACTGGCGGGCACATGCCCATTTTTTCTGATATTCATCTTTTTCATCTTTTTTTCGAGGTTCTGGACACTTGTCCCTTTTTATTTCCTCAAGATCTACCTTTTTGAGGTTTCGGAAACTTGTCCCTTTTTATTTCCTCAGATGTTTTTTCTTTCTCTCATTTTTTTAATAGCCACATGCTTCCAACAAACTTTTGAGAGGATAACAATAGATAATCATGAGCATTTATGCAGAAAATGGATGGAATGTGTAAGTGATCTCAATTCAATAGCATGATAACTTCTTATAGGGTCAATAAAGCTTAATTTAACTCAATGCAATTATTAGTCATATTTATATTGGAAACTCTTCGGAACTCTAGTGTTGTTTTGAACAAGATAGTAGTAGCTCAGATCATCACATGTCATATCTATCAAGCATTTGATACCCATGCATTTAATTTTTAAGCATCATTATTAATTAGGAGAACTCATGCTTTGAAGGCTAGGTACTTGAAAGAAATTAGATAGAGCAACTATTCATCATTTCCATGTAAAAGATTAGAGAGAGAGTTCTTCTTTTATTATTAACTTCTTAAAACAAACTAAGCAAACTTAACACACTATTTATTTAACCTAACACACACTTATTATAAATAACTAAGATAGTGAATAATACATACCTGGATTACGAAGATAACGAGGGTGTGTCTCCCCCAAGCCGGTTCCTTTAATAGCGTTGAGCCTTCATGTGCCCATATATTTTTTCTTTTTAATTAATGGTGAGCCTTCATGTGCCCACATTTTTTTCATTTTATTTTATTTTATTTTATTTTTATTTATGTATAGAAAGAAAACTTAAGAGGATAAGGATACTTACCTGGATACACGGGGGTGCTTTCCCCCAAGCTGAATGTTGACGTAGTCGTTTGATCTTGTAATGTAACGGACTGGCAGTGAAATGTTCTACCTCTATCAGAGCATTGACTAATGTTGATGGTTGTTGAAACAGTTCTCTAATAGTGGATGGAACCTCCACTTGCTTATCATCTTTTCTTGGTCTTTTAATCCTGTGAAACTCAAATAGACAACAAGACTTGTGGAACAGATTAAGCGTTAGTGGTTGGCCACTTAAGCCTTAGTTGTCTAGAGTTTTCAGTAAGATCTCTTTCTCAATATTTTTGTATTTTAATATTTTTTTATGATGCAAGAGAAAATGCAACAGGATGAATGTATGCATATTTATTTTTGTTTTTATGCCACCACGGCGAATATTTCATGTGGGTTTTTACACACCATAGAATTATTCACATGGGGCTTTAGGTTTTATTATGTAGTGCAATATTTTTATTTTTCTTTTTTTATGCAATGCTAATGCAGAAAAGTAAATATGCTATGGAGAGATGATTATGCAAATGATGGAAAGTAAACATGCAAAAAGAGAAATTAATGCATAAAAGATAAATATGGATAACTACTGATTTTACCTTTCGGCGAGGGTTCAATGTTTTAAGTCCTCTGAACAGGACTTCTCACCATGTTCATTCATGAGGTGCATCATTTGATCTTGATATGTAGACCTTGATAACTACACCTCTTGGTATGGTGTCACCCATGTTCTTCGTTGGCCCAGCAATTTGAAGTGAAGCATTAGTTGTGGAAGCTGGCAACATCTTGCTTAGTGCGCATGTTCTTGTAGATCCAGGACCTCCACTCTATAGAATTTGGGATTGATAAACTCCTCCATGTTTTGCTCAAGAGTGTATCCTGCTCATAAAGACAAAGTAGAGATCAAGTGCATGGGCTCTGTTGGTGGAAAAACACCAACACAACCAAAAGTTTTGTTCATTCTTCTCTAACCTTAGGCACATTGCACAAGATAAATTTATTGTTTATGTGTTCTATTCAATCTTAACATGAGTGATAGGATCAAAAGATGAGCGTGGAAGTAGCATCTTAAAATATTTGACAGATCATATTGTTTAACCCAAGGTAGAATAATCTATGCATAATGTGTTGATCTTTTCATGATTGTGATATACCATCTTCCAAAGGTTGGATGCATAATATTTTAGCTCATTTGGTTAAGATAGTGAGATTCAAGAGAGTAAAGCTAGGAACAAAGAGTAAAGAACTGAACATGTTGAGTTGATTAGGTTGGAACAAGTGAGGTGCAACTTAAACATGTTTGGTTCTATATGTATGCGCATACCAGATTTAAGGAAAAGCTTTTAAAGTGATGGTCACATACCTTGAGATGTTACCTTTATCGTTAAAGAGTGATGTGTCGAACCACCTTGTGGAAGCTTCTCTTGTCTGGCTTGTTGTTCTTCATGAATAGCTTGTCTTCTCTTGCTTATCTCATAGTGAACCTTCCTTCTCTATGTGTCAACCTATCAGTGAAGGTGTGTTGTTCCTCCCACGATGGTCTTTATCTTCTAGTGACCCAGCTCAAACTTGTTCACCTACTTCCATGGAGTGAGTGCTTTGATTGTAGGTATTGTTTTGTGGCACTCATCTTTTGTCTTGTTCCATGAATCTCATTTCTCCATGATCAGTGAGCTATGTCTCCCTTGCGCAAGTTTTTGAAGTTCATGTGTCTCTTCAGTTCCAGTGTGAGTTCATCTCAGGACTTTCCCAAATTGATATTGAAAGTTTTCCTGCAGGGGTTAGTCCAACAAAATATCCAGCATCCACTATAGCATACTATCGGCTCAAAAATCAACCTAGACACCACGTCTAATTTGATCTAGGAAGGAATTTTAATCTAAGCACCATACTTAATTTAAAAGCCTTTAGAGGTAAAATCATGACACCTTTTAGCTCAAGAATCAAACGAGACACCATGTCTTACTTTAATTCATGAAAATAGTTTAAACTAAGCACCATGCCTAATTTTAAAAGGTGTATGAAAATACTTCAAAACCAAAGCATATACTATAGCAAATGAGGGTAGCATTAAAGCATTAAAGAGATTTACTCAATTGGTGATAAGAGAGCATGATTAGTGTAAAGCACATGAGCATGTCTTAGAGGTAGGGGCAACCAACATAGCAACATGGTAAGAGATGTCTTACACAGTGTATACCCTAGGCTTAGATTTTGCAAAAAAAATCAAGATTGGATGATTGTAATTCAATGTTGCATGATGATTGGTTGGACATACCTTATGTTTGTCATTCCTTCAAACTTTTTGCTCTAGACCTGCAAAGGTTAGTGACAAGAATACCCGAAGGAATATTTTAACAATTATATCTTTGCTCATTAAACAAGGGCAATGTAGCAGGAAGGTGAACACTGATCTGATAAGCGCTTGTTTTAGGACACTGAGCTTGTCTTTGGGAAACCTTCAAGATATGATTTGGTGAAGTGGTTTCCCCTCCAACACCAACTTAAGAGCACAACGAGATCTACCAAATTTGTGATAAACATACGCGTCGACAACCACCCTTTTGAAGTTTTTGTAAACAGAAAGTGTGAGGGAGTTGACAATCTCGAGTGTGGCAATGTTAGACAGACCACTTGAATCAGGAGATGTCTCATATGAGCATGGATTTAAAGAGGTGTTTATGAAGTAGCTTCCATGCTCTTTGATATCATCTTCCTCGATTTCAGAGAAGATCACCAAAGGATGGGATTCAAAATTTTCTAAAGTGCGGGGTGTTTTCTCTAGAGAAGGTTCTATGACAACCAAATGGTTAGAAGGATTTGAAGGAATTTCAAATTCGGTTGTTTGTTCCTCCTCGTGTTGGTCGGGATCGAGCTCGACTACTTCTTCTGGGAATTCGTCAAAAGTGCTAGTGTAAGGAGTGTTTTCAAGGATTTTCTCTAGTATGTCTCTTCCTTTACTAACAAGTTTATGTGGGAATGATCCTCTATAAGTTAAATCCAGAAGTAGAGTAGCTTCCTTGTTAAGACCACGATAGAAGTGATAGTGTAGAATATGGTCAGGCAAGGAAAGATTTGGGCCAGAATTGGTAAGGCTTATGAACCTAGCCCAAGCTGCTCCTAGTGTCTCCTTCTCTTTTTGTTTAAATGTAAGAACTTCGATTCTAAGGTTAGTGATTCGAAAAAGAGGGAAGAAAGCAAGACAAAAGTTGTCCCGAAGTTCATCGCAATTTCCATTTAAGCCCCTTATGGAATGATCATACCATTTTCTCGCTCTTCCCAAAAGGGAGAACGGGAATAATTTCCATTTAATGGTCTCTTGTGTCATGCCAGCAATAGTCTAACAAGAACACAACTGCTCAAACTCCCTAAGGTGGGTGTATGGATCTTCGTTTTCTAACCCAGAGAAGGATTTCTCCCAAACCATGGCTATAAGAGCAGGGCGAAGCTCATAGCCATCTGTATGAATGGGGTGTGATGATGGTGGAGGCTCCAACAAGTCACCCTTTGGAGCAATGAATTTAAAGATAGGAGTGAAATCCATGTGGTAAGAAGTGTGGTGGTGAGGTAAAGGTATTGGTAAAAGGAAAAAGTGGTAAAAGAAAAGAAACATGGACGAACTTGGTTTGATTCTAGAACAGCTACCGTTCCCCGGCAACAGCGCCAGAAAGCTTGTTGGGTATTTTAAACGCACACAGAATAATCCGCAAGCACACGGATACCGATGTAGCTTTCACCCGAGAGTATTCCAGGGTATCGATTTCCACGGGGAATGTGAAGTGTGCTAGAAGAATTAAGAACGTCCAAGAAAAGAATGGTAATGTGGTTAGAGAGGGATATAAGGTTTTCTAAGAAGGTCTATCTAATCAAAGGCTTACTATACTTTACTTACTTTGGAGCAATAGTACCTTTCCGATTCTCGAAAAAGACTGGGAAAAGGGTAATCGGGAGAAGGCTGCCAAAAAGCTCTATGAAAACACCAATCCTAACGTGGTGGATTATAACAATCTACAAAGCTGTCACCCCTGTAGCTACCACAACTATCTGGAGGATTGGGCGCAAACTCAGGTAAACCCTAGTCTAGACACCAAGCCTACACTAACGCTTACTACTCTAATCAGATATCATAATTAGAGCACTCAATATGAGCGGAGATCCAGTAAATAAAATAAAGTAAGAACTAAAATTAAATAGAATACTTAGAAGTAGTAAATGAAGAACCTGGAGATTACTTGAAGACGAACTGGATGCTGCACCAATACAATGTCGAGGAAGATCCGACAGATCCGGCTCCTCCTCAGGTCTCTCCTTCTCCTCTCTCTAATCCAATCTCTAATTACAACTAGATGATGAACTAGACAACTAGAACTAGAACTAGATCTAATTCTAGATGAACTAGAAGAGATTCATCTAGAGGGACCTCCACTTCTACTTAAAACCCTAGTTTCTGATGTGGAGATGAATAATGAAGATGGAGATGGCTCTTAGGAGCGCCCCTGGGGTCTCTTATATAGTCCTGGATGGAGTAGGGGGCAAGGAATTGCCACGTCATCGATCCGTGTCACATTTATCACCCACCGTTGGATCAAACCGACTTCAGGGACGGTGGAGATGCATCCTAGGAGGCGGTGGAAGAAGGTTCCAGAAGGCGGAGGCGAAATGGCCTCCGTGGCCGACCGGTCGGTCTCCAAGTGGGACCGGTCGGTCTTGCCCAGTGGGCCCACGTGGTGGGCTGCCTCGTGGTGTCTTCTAGATCCTTCTTTTGCATATTTCGTTGTGAAATTAATATCTTTTCATCCGGGACTCCGAATATAGCAAATGATATGTCCGTTTCTATCGTCTCGACGAGCTCTTCGCAATGGTGTACTCCAATTCATCACTTGAGATACTTTTATATGGTTAAATATTGATGTCCTACAAAACAAGTGAGCACTAAAACTCGTGGAACTTGTTAGTTTCAAACCCTACAACTATGCTTTGTAATTCATTTAGTGTCATTTCATGCAATAGTTGATGGTTAATTTGCAGCGGTTATTACACAAGTTCAAATTCAGCATGTGATTGCAAGAGGTTGAAAGCTTGTCATTGCCTAACTTTCCAACCGTGCTAAGCCTATGCATATGCAATCAGAAGCTTAAAGCATCGGTTTCGGTCTTACACTACACGGCTCAAGTTTAACTCAAAGTGCTATCAGAAACAGTCTCGATACCGTGATGTGCTGACAAAGCAATCCCATCTTGATCTTTTCAATTCACTAACACTTGGTTCATTTTAAGCAGAATATGAACAGCCCAAGCAAGTGAAAGACTCAGAGCTAGAGACATAGCAACATAGCATATATGAAATAGCTCATGTGACCTCACCACATCCTACACATGCTAGTTGCCAATCTCATTGGTGAACATGTATCAAAATTTAAGTTCATTAGACATGTTCATCATTCTGAAAAAGAATATTGCTTAGCTCACAACATGTATCAGTGATCAAAGAGAGCCTAAGCTACAAGCATCATCATATATCATCAAAGCATACACTAATCAGAGCATAAATTCATTCTTAAAAAATATAGACATGAAGCTTAAGAATGAAAGATGCATATATGATGAAGTCAGAATCGGAGCCAAAGCAAAACCAAAAGGACTCAAGACCCAAAAACAAAAAGGATAAAAAAGTCAGTCTATGGTACATCAAGCAAAATGCTTCCCCCATCTAAAAGGGGAAATACACACCAAGCTCACCTCTCAACCTAGCAAAAGTAGAGAGATCCAAAGGCTTGGTGAAAATATCCGCAACCTGGTTATGGGTGTCTACATGCCTAAGATCAATGTCGCCTTTCTCATTATGATCACGAAGAAAGTGAAAGCGAACATCGATGTGTTTGGTCTTGGAGTGAAGAACAGGGTTCTTTGCTACACTAATGGCAGAAGTGCTGTCGCAAAGCAAAGGAACCCGACTGAAATCTAGACCAAAATCACGCAATGTAGCAACCATCCATAAAAACTGCGAAGCACAAGAAGCAGTGGCAACATACTCGGCTTCTGTAGTAGACTGGGCTACGTTCGACTGTTTGTGAGAAGACCACGAGACCAAAGAAGAGCCAAGAAACTGACAAGTCCCAGAAGTAGACTTGCGCTCAAGCTGACAGCCGGCAAAATCCGCATCGGAATAACCACAAAGCGAAAGAGTCGAAGAAGAAGAGTACCAAAGTCCGAACTCAGGAGTGTATCAGAGGTACCTCATGATGCGCTTGACGGCTTGCTTATGGGAAGTCCGAGGGGACGCCTGAAAACGAGCGCACAGACACACAGAAAACTGTATATCTGGCCTCGTCGCCGTCAGGTACAGGAGCGAGCCGATCATGCTCCTGTACTCTTTCTGATCAACCGGCTCTCCGTCCTGGTCCGCATCAATCGTGGCAGTCGTCGGCATGGGCGTCGTACGAGGCTTGGCCTCGCCCATGTCGAATTTCTTTAGGATGTCCTTCGTGTATTTTCCTTGATGCACGAACGTCCCGTCTCGGGTTTGCTTAATTTGCAACCCGAGGAAGAAAGTCAACTCGCCCATCATACTCATCTCGAACTCTCTGCTCATAGTATCTGAAAACTTTGCAACAAGCGCATGAGAAGAGCCACCAAAGATGATGTCATCCATGTAAATCTGGACTAATAGAGAATCATTGCCTTGCTTGAGGAGAAACAACGTTCTATCGACCCGTCCCATTTTAAAACCCTTGGAGAGTAAAAAGGTTTTCAAACGATCATACTATGCTCTTGGGGCTTGTTTCAAACCATACAACGCTTTTGAAAGTTTATAAACATGGTTTGGAAACTTGGGATCCTCGAAGCCAGGGGGTTGCCTAACATAAACCTCTTCCTCTATGTACCCATTCAAGAAAGCACTCTTGACATCCATCTGGTAAAGCTTAAAACCCTTCGAAGCAGCAAAGGCTAGAAGGATTCTAATGGCTTCTAAACGGGCTATAGGGGCAAAGGTTTCCTCATAGTCTATCCCCTCTTTTTGGCAAAAAGCCTGGGCTACTAGCCTAGCCTTGTTCCTCACTACCATCCCATCCTCACCCTCTTTGTTTTTGAAAACCCATTTGGTACCTATAGGGTGGCATTCTGGTGGAGGTGGAACTAGGGTCCAAACTTGGTTTCGCTCAAAGTTTTCTAACTCCTCATGCATGGCATTAACCCAGTTAGAATCAGAAAGTGCGTGTCCAACATCTTTGGGCTCAAAAGAAGCAACGAACGCAGAATGAGCAAAGTGAGAGATTCCATACGCTCGCGACCGCGTGACTCGCTGGTCGATGCCGCCGATCATCTGCTGCGGGGGGTGAACTTGCTGAACGCTTCGGGGCGCTTGCCTCGCCGAAGTCGCCTCCCCCTCGCCAGATGCTGTCGCTCCCTCAGGTGCAGCGGGTGCTCGCTGGAGAGGTGGCTCTAGAGGACCCCAAGAAGAAGATGTCGTGGGATCGGGTCCTCGGGCTAAAGTAGACGTCGCAGGGTCGACGGGGGCAGCCAGTGAAGTTGGCTCGGGATCACCCCAATCGGCATTCTTCTGCTCCTCCTCCACAAAGATGGTCTCTCTCAGCTCCTATTCTCCTGCAACATCAAAAGCAGAAGAGACACAAGGCATAGTCTAGTCGAATGTGACCTCGCTGGTCTCCACTATCCAGTTAGTTTCAAGGTTAAGAACTCGATAAGCGCACGAATGCGAAGCATAACCAAGAAACACGCCATCAGCAGAGCGAGATTCAAATTTGTCCAAATTGCCTTGCTTCAGGATAAAGCACTTACACCCAAACACCCGAAAATGAGACACCTTGGGTACCCGTCCAAAACGCAACTCATAAGAAGTCTTTTTCATCAAAGCACGAAGAAATATGCGATTTGAAACATGGCAAGCGGTGTTGATTGCCTCGGCCCAAAAACGCCTAGGAGTCCTATGCTCATCGAGCATCGTCCTAGCCATCTCAACAAGGGTCCGGTTCTTGCGCTCAACAACACCGTTCTGCTGGGGGACATAAGGAGAAGAAAACTAATGCTCGATTCCATTAGAAGAACAGAAAGAAGCAAACTGAGACTTATCAAACTCAGTACCATTGTCGCTACGAATAGCTCTAATGGTATCAGGAGGAAACTCAGTTTTCAACTTCAGAATTAAATCATGAGCAAAAGGAAAAGCTTCGTCCTTACCCTCCATAAAGAACACCCAAGAGTACCTCGAAAAATCGTCAATGATCACTAGAACGTACCACTTCCCACCCGCTGAGCAAACCCGAGCTGGACCAACTGTGTCCATGTGAAAAAGCTCGTCGGGTCGCTTTGTCATCACCTGATCAACAGGTGTGTGAGAAGCAGCAACCATCTTCCCGTGACGATAAGGATGGCAAACAAGATCCTTCTGAAACTTAAGCTTGGGCAATCCTTGGATTAGGCCAAGTGAGCTAAGTCTTGCAAGCAAGTCAAAACTCAAGTGACCGAGCCTCCTATGCCACTTCCACAAATCAGAAGAAGGACCAGCCATCAAACATTTAGCAGAGCCAAAAGAACGAGAAAAGTCGGCTCTGAAAACACGGCCAAAAGGGACGATCCAACAAACAAGATCTCCCCGAGGGTCTAAAACATGACTCAAACCCTTCTTAAAGCGCACCTCACAATCATCCTCAAGAAGTTGTGAAACAGAAAGCAAGTTGTAATGCAAGTTCGAAACCAAAGCAACATCCTTAAGGACAAAGTTCTCATTGAGTTGAATACCTGCTTGAGAAACAACCTTACCTCTACTATTATCCCCGAAAGTGATGTACTCCTTGTGCATCACGGGGCGAAGGCTGGAGAACCATTCCTTCTTTTCGGTCATGTGGCGCGAACATCCGGAATCCATGAGCCACATGTTCTCCAACCGAAGTTCTTGCAACAATAGAAAGGCAGGAAGTGAGCATATGGCACAACACTGGGGTTAGTATACTGAGAAGGATACCAGTGTTGTGTCATAGGCCCAGAAAAAGTGTTAGCAGCAACACCAAGCTGTCCTCGTCCCATGGGTGGATAGCGATCACCACCGATCTGAAAGGGTGGTCCGCTATGGAACAGAAAACCTCCAAACTGACCTACTTGTCCCATTTGAGCAAAGCGATCACCACCATACTCAAAAGGTGGTCCGCTATGGGGCTGAGCAGCAAAACCTCTTACACTCGGCTCACGGTCATATTGAGGACGATCGGAACCGCGACGGGCACGACCACCACCCCGTGGTCTAGCTGCCTGGGGCCTAGCAACCTGAGGAGGTGCACCTCCAGGTCTAGCGCCCTGCCTCTGAACTCCCCGACCTTGCACACCATGGAGAGGGTGGTGCCTGGCCTGGTTGTTCAGCTCCAACTCCTTCCTAGCGTCTCTCTTCCTCCGAAAGCAAAACTCAGCTAGGTGACCCTCACGGTGACAGTACTCGGACTCAAACCTCACCACTCTCTTGGGTTGTTGGTTCCTAAAGTTGCGAGGGTTGTTCACACTGGCTGGCTGCTTGCCTCTCGGAAGGGGATTACTAGAGACGTCAGGAAGGGTGTCAAGTGTGTTCCTAACATGGTTAGGTTTGGGAATCCACACTTGCTTGCGAGGTGGAGCCTTGGGAGGTTCATCAAGGATACCATCCTTGGTGATAGGCTTGGGAGGCTCAGGTGGGGTGATCTTGGTAAGCTTAGGGATAGTGGATGGCTTCTCACTCGGGTTCACTCCGCTAAACTCACTGATTTTGCCAAAGATACAAGCGCCCTTCTCACCTGAAGCAAAGCCTACTCCCGAGCAATCAGTTCCCCTCTTGAACTGACTGATCATCATGCCCAACTGCGGCTCACTACATGACACCCAACTCAGGATGGACCGACGGTATGTGTTTTCCTCCTCGGTTTGCATCCTGTCATGCCGACAGTTGGCAATCTCAAGCTCCATCCCCACGCATCGCTCACATTGAGCGGACAAAGTGCTAACTAAGCTGGCCTTCAAGGCTTCAGCAAACTTGGCACTAACTTCTGCCAACTCAGTTCGCAAGCTAGGACAAAGCTTGCACGCACCAAGCAGGAAGGACCTAGCCTTCACTTCCTCCAGCTCCTTCTTCAGGGAGGGACACTCTTTGCAATCACCTACCAAGTCTAGCCTACTCTTCAGCTCATCATACACCTCAATCAAAGAGGCATACTTGGTTTGCAAGGTGGCAAAGTTTGTCATATGCATTGTGCACTCCTCACACTCCTCCACATCGGTCACCTTCACCTCAGACCTAGCTAACTCAAGCTCCTTAAGCACCTCATTCATCTTAGCCTTAAACTCATTGCGCTCTCAGATAGCTCGCTTGAGTTGCTTGTCCTGAGCGAGAACTATGTCGACAAGAGAATCGCGCTCACCGGTAAGGCAATCAACAAGAGAAGAGGTTGATACCTCGGAAGCATCATCGTCGTCGTCGTCGTCGGTGTCGGCGTCCTTTGCCTGGCATTTGGCGTCCTCTTCGTCCAAGGCCATGGTGCAGAGACCCTTGGAGGAGTGGCCGAAGAAGCAGAGTCCGTTGAAGCGTTCTTCAGTCTTGTGCTCGGACCCATCATCGCTGGAGTCGCCGTCGGAGGTCTTCTTGCCGTCACTGATGGTGGCGAGGAAGGCACGCCGACCGGCGTCGAAAGCCTTCTCCATGTCCTCTCAGCGATAGCTGCCCTTCTTCTTCTTCCCGGCCTTGTTCTCTGGCTTGCCCTTGCGCCTGGTGTTGCGGTTCTTGCCGGAGAAGTTCTTGTCGTTCTTGGGGCAGTTCGCCATGAAGTGGTCTAGATCACCACACTTGTAGCAGCCCTCGCGTGCGCCACCACGCCGACGATTCAGGCGGTTGTTGTGAAACCGCGAGAACCGGGTGATGACGAGGGCAAGCTCGTCGTCTCCAACCGCCTCCAACTGCTCCTCCATGACTGTAAGCAAAGATGACAACGAAAACAGAGGAGGTGAGGGGTCAGCAGAGAAAGTCGATCTACCTGTGCTAGAGACAAAAGCCATGGTATGTGAAGATGGGTTCTTCAGCTTGGCCTGAGTCAGGTGATCGATCTCAGTGGACTTGAGCTTGTTGAACAGCTCGTCCACGGTAAGGGTGTCATAAGATGTAGACTCTATGATGGTCGACACCTTCACCTTCCATACCCTCCGATCCAGGGCGTATAGCAACTTGAGAGCCCTCTCATGATCGTCATAGGGTAGGTTAGCCCGATTGGCACGCATCTTGTTCACAATCATTTGGAAACGAGCGAACATGGCGTCAATCGTCTCTCCCTCCAACTGAACAAAGTTCTCGTACTCGTGCTTGTATGTCTCTAAGAGTCTGATCTTGACCTGAGCGGTCCCCTCATGATAGCTCTGAAGCTTCACCCAGATCTCTCGTGCCGTCTCAAGCTCAGAGACACGCTCGAACTCAGGAAGGGAGATGCTGGCCAAAAGAGCGTTACGAGCCTTGGAATTGGCCTCGTGCTGGTCAATCTGGATCTGACCTACACGAGCCGCAAGGACTACGTACTCAGCATTCTCACATATCTCCCAAACAGAAGATCCGATGCTGTTGAGATAAGCACGCATCCGAATCTTCCAATAGGGATAGTTCGTTCCATCGAACCACGGAGCCTTGCCGTTCCCTCGTTCCATGTCGCCCTTAGGATCCGAAACCGATTAAGGTAGAGAAGATCCTTAACCTGCTCCGATACCAATTGAAGGACCGGATTAGCGACCAGAGGGGGGGAATGGGAGCCTCAAATTCAACTCGTGAATAGTATGGCCCTTGTCCCAGAAAGTCACCCCAAAAGCGAAGACTCAAAACGACCGGAGAGTTCACGACGTACGAGTAGGTGGATACTCTAGGAGATGTCCTAGTGGTACAGCGGAACCTCCGGAGAAACTCCAAAACCAACTGCAAAAGCCACGGAGCAAAACTGCACAATTAGTAGATTCACGGACTGTCCGGGGTCAGAGTCCCGGACTGTCAGCCGTTGAGTCCCAGACTGTCCACGACTAGGAGCCGGACTGTCCGCCAGCAAAAACGCAGAAACCAAACAGTACTGCAAGTCTGCTGGACAGGTCCCGGACTGTCCGTGGGTTTGTACCGCGGACTGTCCGCCGTTCACTCGACAGTGAACAGTCAGGGGTCTGCACCTAACTGAACCAGCCAAATCCCGATCCCCGGACTGTCCGCCGCTGGGGGTGCGGACTGTCCGCGGATGAACAGAAAGCACAATTCTGCTCGGGATAAAAAGGCAAATCGATCGGACCTCCACCAAATCAAAAGGGGCTTCGATCAAACTTCTCCCTAATGCTCCTCAATGTATTGGGGTGCTAATCCTAAGAAATCATCACACCAAACCAAGTCAATTGAGAGAAATCCGAGGATCACCGAAAAGGGGAAGAAAAGAGGAACGAACACGAAATCGACCCGATCTATGGATACGTGAGGTTACAGTAGAATTCCTTCAATGGAAAGAAGGATCTCACGACCAAGAACGAATTGATTCAAGTGGAATCAAAAACCATCTCGTGGAGAGGAAGAACGAAGCAAATCTCTGGGAGATGAAAAACCAAAACGTGAAGAACACAGAACACGATTTGATTTCAGCCGAAATTCCTCCACACGAGGAGACAACGAGAATACAGTCTCGTTTCCTCAAAAGATCCAAATACACAGAGGTATGATTTCCGTCTCAGCGGATCGCTTGCAGCGAGTTATGATTAGAACCTAAGCAGAGGGCTAGAGAGAGAGAGCTCAGGAACAAATGACTGCAAGGATCGGGAGAGAGGAGGGGTGCCTCTCTTATTTATAGCCTAAAACAATAATCCCCTTCTACTCCTAGATACAAGAGCGAATCGGCCAACCCTAGGGGTATCCCGGTCCAACTCTGCTGATAGCCGATCCGACGGCCATGCGACAATCTCATCCTTAGCTTCGCCTCGAAGCAAGCCTCAGGATGCCGCCACATGCCGCCCTGTCGACCGCCGCGCCTACTTCGCAAATAGCTGTGCCGCCGCGCCAGCCTCTTCACGTCGCCACGCGTCGACCGTCCTTTTTGCGGACCTCCCCCCGGTTTTGAGGCCGAAACCAGGAAACCTGTCCTCAGGCTGAGTTTTGTGGCCCAAACTCAGAAACCCGCGCGCCCAGGTTTTGAGGCCCAAACCTGGAAACCGTCCACGCCGAGTTTTGAGGCCCAAACTCGGAAACCGGCCACCCCGAGTTTTGAGGCCCAAACTTGGAAACCGTCGAGGGTGGCTTTTCGAGGCTCAGCTACCGAACCCGTGCCGTAGACGGGATGTGGTTCGCACACCCCGAGTTCCAGCACCGATGCCGGAGCATGTCCAGCCTCCACGCCGGGCACAGTGCATTCGCTATCCTTCTCGGCCTCCCGCCAAGTGTCACGACGCCATCACCTTCCTCCCGACTTGGCCGATGCACCGCACATCCCCATGTGCTCTCGCTTGTCAACGCCACGTGCCAGCTACCACAGCTGGTCCTCAGGTCTCCCCGTCCGTCGGACCAAGCTCCACGTCCGCCCTTCACCGCTCCCGGTCCGTCGGCACGGCACGTCCCTACTTGTCCTTCACCTCACCTTCGACCACTGCCCGAGCTCCGCACCTGCACATCAACACAGCCAAGAGACATGTTGCCCGTTGATCGATCACTCATCACTCATGAAGGGAACCACAAGGGCACATATCATCCTTGTGTTCTCAATCTTCGGTTTGGTGGTTGAGCCACAGAAATACCACCGGTGGACGGTTTCCAGGTTTGGGCCACAAAACCTGGGTGCAACGGGTTTGCCGAGTTTGGCCACAAAACTCGGGCTGAGGACGGTTGCCAGGTTTGGGCCTCAAAACTTGGGCGCTGCGGCTTTCTGAGTTTGGGCCACAAAACTCAGGCGATGGGCGGCTGGTTTCCCGGTTTGGGCCTCAAAACCGGGGGTTGGTCATGAAGGCCTGGTTTCCCAGTTTCGGCCACAAAACCGGGGGGGCGGAGTCCGGGAAAAGGACAAGCAGAGCGGTGGCGGCACGTGGCGGCAATCGGTGAGGTTACGTCGAGGCAACGCTACCAGTTGTGCGGGCGTGGCCGTTGGATCAGCATCATCTTCGGGTTGGTCCAGGATAGCCTTAGGGTTTGGCTGGGTCGCTTTGTAAATACTTAGGGGTAGAGTGGGAATTAGAATTAGGATAAGTAGGGGGAGACACCCACCTCCCAATCCATCTCAGTCATTTGCTCTTTTGCTTCTAGGGTTTCCTGCTCTCCCTATTCCCTGCTGTAGTGAACTGAGATCCACAGAGAAGACAATCGTACCTTTGTGTCCCTGAGATTTTGAGGAAGTGAGACCGTAATCTCACTGTTGTAGCGTGTGGTAGCCACACGGTTGCAAATTCGTGGTTGTGATTCGCGTTTTGTTCTTGTTCTTCGCGGGTTGCTTTTTCTCCAAGTTTTCCCGTTGATCGATCTCTCTACTTTGTGCATCTTTTGCAAATCTGTTTGAAACATGTTGTTCTAGATCATGAGGCACTTCTTTCCACCGAAGGAATTCATCTCTAACCTCATGAGCTGGTAGATCGATTGATTTTTGTCTCGGTTCGGTTTTTGTCTCCCTTCTCCCGAATTCGTTTGATTCATCGATTTGGGGATAGGTTCGAGCCATGATCTCCTAGGAGTAGCTCACTATACTCTTTGTGACTCCTCTCACCAAGTTTGATCCCTAGAGGATTTGTTTTGGGTGAGATCGAGTTGAATCGGTGGATGAACGGAGCTGCGTCGGGGTGACCGGACGCTGGAGTCGGAGTGACCGGACGGAGGGTCCAGAGTCCGGTCGTTGAAGGTTTGACCGGTTCAGTTTTCGTTGACTCGACCGGACGCTCTGTTGATCAGTGACCGGACTCGCTCCTGCTACTGTTCATCAGGGTTGTCTTTTGTGACCAGACGCTTGACTTCTGACCGGACCCTCAGACTCAGTGAGTCCGGTCAGGAACAAAGAGCTCCCAAAATCGTTTTGGTTTGACCGGACGCGTCCGGTGATCCCTGACCAGACGCAGGCAGAGTCCGGTCAGTGCTATTCTGCGCAGTTTCATCCGCAGTCCGTTCGTCCGTTGTCGGTTTTGATTTCCGGCTTTTGCTTTGGGTTTCTAGAGTTGTGTAGTGTCTCGCTGTGCTTCTCAGAAGCATCCACCCTACTTCTAGGGTCGGGGACACTCGCAAGCTCTAGGTTTGCTCTTAGGGGTCGATTCTCGGGACAGTGGCGACAAGTTTCTGAAAAGAAACTTGAAGCTCCCATTCACCCCCCCTCTGGTCGCTTTCTGGTTGCACTCTTGGTCCTTCAATTGGTATCGGAGCGGGTTAAGGATCTTCCACCTTAGTCGGTTCCAGATCCACAGAAGGCGACTTGGATCGCGGCGTGGGCAAACTGCCATTTTTCGATGGGACGAACTATGCGTACTAGAAGATACGCATGTCGGTGTTGATGGTCCTTAAACACCTGTTTTACCATCAACACTTTACCCAAAAATTCACCAAAAAGGCATGAAATGTAGCCAAATAGGTTTCAAACTAACCGAATTCCACATGTCCAAAGATTTTGATTTGAATGTAGGATTTGGACCAAATTTGGATATTTGAACCACCAAAGGCCAAGCCCACTCAGCAGAGCCCAATTGGGCCTCAGGGGGGTGGCGCCCGCCACCTCTAGGTGGTGCCCGCCACTTGAGTTGGCCCAAAGCCACTCCCTGCCACGTCACCGATCCGTGTGACCTCCCCAAGGCCAATTCCTGGCCCTTGGTCACTAGGTCGGTTGAATCGGACGACTCAGGAGAGGAGTGGCGTGGATCAAGACCTAATGACGGTTATCTGGACATGCAACCGCCTTGGAGGAGCCCCTGTAGACCGTAGGATCAATGACGGTGCATCCAACGGCCAGGGGGGTGGCGGCCGCCACCTAGGGCTGGCGCCCGCCACTAGGGTTTGCCCTAGGTCAGTTGGCTGCCCCCTATAAGTACCTCCCTCACTCCTCAAGACCATAAATACCCCCTGGTGGCGCCACTTCATTAACACACACAACAAGAAGCCAAGCCAAGAAGCAAGCAAGCAATAGCAAAGAAGCAAGTGAGAGCTCAGAGAGCTTAGGCAAGTAGGTTAGCTAGTAGAGAGAGTATAGCTCTAGTGCCCTCGCTACAGCGCGGCTCTTAGTTTAGCATAGCTCAGCCCTGACCAGTGGTATAGTAGCGTAGAGCTTGCTAGGAGAGAAGCGGGTGCGAGTGACTGGCATCAGAGGTCGGTTGATTTCCCGACGTCTCTGGTCTGGTTTGCTCTTTTGTATCTCAGGTACATTTATCTTCCAGTATTACTTTAGTATTACTTTTAGTATTACTTTCAGTACTACTTTATCTAGTGCCTTGAGTGTGACCTAGCTATCCTATAGTTCAATTCACTTAGCCATAGTAGTTAATCTCTAGTGTGCTTAGTGATTGATCTTTGCCAATAGTTTGCTTAGTTAGTTTAGTGTTTATCCTATTAAGTCAAGTATTTGCTCTGACGACCGCAAGGGTGTCTCTATTCAAAGCTAGGGTAGAGAGAGTTAGAATATAATTAAGCGTGGTGCTTAGTTACAGACTTACCTTCAGATACGGCTGGACCCCCGGATAGCTGTGGTAGCAAGCAGGTGGTGACAGCCCTGTGCGCCTTGAATTCCACCACGTAGTTGGCCCAGTTTAATAGTAAGGCTCGTTGTTCTAGCGTTCAACCTAAGTCAGTGGTAAAGGCTAGTACGCCTCGGTACTTGACAAGATAGGAATAAAACTATACTTAACTTGGTTGCTTTATTGACATTTGCCTACCTTGCTTCGTAGTTACCTTGCTTCGTAGTTATCTTGCTTCGTAGTTATCTAGGAGTTGTTATTAGTTATTAGTTAGTTATATTAGTTATCCTTAGTTATCCCCTATCTATCTATCCATCCACCTTACCTTAACCATACATTTCATCCTTACCTATCCACCCATATATTCTTTCTAGCCTTTCATCTCCTCTCTTCCCTTTTCTCCTCTATCCCTTTTCTCTTTTCTTCGACTCTCATCCCCTCCTTGACTCGACTCATACAGCACCCTAGCCTTCCCTTGGGATCAAATAAATTGACACCTGGTACTCCCAGGCAAAGTGCTACTACGATAGTTCTGTGCGCTTGCAGAATCTCCTCTAGGTAGATTGCAATCTCTCTAGCTAGCTCCTACTAGTGTCGGGATTGACAAACCCATTTGACATTAGTAGAAAGCTGCTTTAGCTTCACTCCTTTAGGTATAGTTACCGGACTTGCTACAAGCACTTCTGACGTCGTTGCCGGGAATAGATTCCATAGTCTACTCCTAGTAACGACATTAGCTAGTGCCAACAAGCCTTTTTGGGCCATTACCAGGGATAGTTGCCTAGCTCTATCTTTAGTGAAGCTAAGAACTACCAACAAGTATTTCTAGCGCCGTTGTCGTGGAAGGCATTCGGTGTATCGGTTGAGTCCGTGTCGAATTTAGCTTCGCTTAAGCTCCCGCTTAGCGAATCCCATCTTACCCCATTCTTTATTTCCTTAACTCTTCTTATCTTTTTCCTTCATCTCCTTCAACTTCTTTCTTTCCTATCTCGTTCTATCTTCACAATGGCCAACAAAACCATTCGTGAATTTTCTACTCCTTCTGCCGCTAATGTAGCGATAGGACCAGACGTGATCGATGCCAACCTCAATTTTGAGTTGAAACCGGCTCTGATCACGATGGTCCAAGCTAGCCCGTTCTCTGCAAAGCTCATGAGGATGCCAATGCTCACCTCCAACAATTCTTGGAGATTTGCGGCACCTTCACCATTAAGGGGATAACACAAGAAGCCATCCATCTTCGTCTCTTTCCTTTCTCTTTGCTAGGAAAAGCGAAGCAATGGTTCTATACCAGTCGCAACGTTGTAGACACATGGGACAAGTGTTCCAATGCTTTTCTCGCCAAATTCTTTCCTATGGGCAAGACGAATGCTCTGCGCAACAAAATCTCCAGCTTTACGCAACAAGCCGAGGAATCTATTCCCGAGGCTTGGGAGAGGTTGCAAGAGTATGTCGCTGCTTGTCCGCACCATGGTATAGAGGACTGGCTGTTGATCCAGAACTTCTACCATGGCCTAACCCCACTCTCTAGAAGCCATTTGGATGTCGCCGCCGGCGGTGCATTCTTTTCTCTGAATGTTGCAGATGCTAAGGCTCTCATAGAGAAGATGGTGTCGAACCAAGGATGGAATGATGAGAGACTGCAGCCTCGTAAGCGAGGTATGCATTCCCTTAAGGAGGCCGACATGATCGTGGCCAAGATGGACCTACTGGCAAAGAAACTGGACTGCTGTGAGAAGATGAACCAACAAGAGAGTGTCCAATCTCTGGAATCCTACACGACTTGTGAAGTCTGTGGAGAAACTGGACATTCTGGGAACCACTGCCCCGAGCTACATGAAGATTTGAACTTCATAAATAGTAGCAACAACAACGGTTTCCGCCTACAAAATCAAGGATGGAATCAGCCTGCAAATTCTCAAGGTAATAATTCATTCCCTCGCTCTAATTTTCATAATTCTGATAATTTCTCATTCTTGAAGAATTTAGTTTACTCAAAAGGCAGAACTACTGATTTCTTGAATAAGAGATTAATGTCAAATGATAAAACCCTTGAGAATATAAATGCTAAATTGGAAGATTTCTCATCTGCTCTGAAAAATCAACTTAGCTTTAACAAGATGTTAGAAACCCAATTAGCTCAACTTGCTGCAAGTATACCATCTTTTGAACCTGGCAAAATTCCTGCTAAACCTAACATGGAAACTGCAAATATGGTTGAAATAAAATATTTTAACTATTATGAAGATCAAACCATGACTGTTAAAAAGGGTGATCCTGGTAGTCCCATAATTAGATGCTCAATCTTTGGTGAAGTCTTTAAAAATGCCATGTGTGATCTAGGATCGAGTGTGAACATTCTATCTAAAGATTTCTATGAAAACTCGTTCTTTCCACCCATGTCATCCACATCTGCCTATGTTGTGCTAGCTGATCAGTCCACTTGCTATGTAGAAGGAATAGTTACTGATTTACCTGTTCATATTAGAGGTTCATATGTTCCTGCTGATTTCATAATACTAGATATGGGAAATAGGAAAGATGTGCCTCTAATCTTAGGTAGACCCTTCTTGAACACTGTTGATGCTTGCATATATGTGGGGAGTGGTAAAATGCAAATGACATTAGGAGGGAGGAAGGAAATATTCTCCTTTTCTCGTGGTCCTGCATATGCCGCTAACATGCAGGAAGCAAAACCCGTTCGTACCAAGAAGAGGTGCCCAAGAACAAGGTGGAACAGAAAGAGAGAACCACCTCCTCCTGAGTTGTGTAATTCACATGACAAGGGAGAGGTGCCAAAAGAAGAAGAACCCGATGAAGTACTTAAAGAAGAAGCACCCAAGGAAGAAGATCTACCCAATAAGGATGAAATTCCATGGATCTAAGGTATGGATTTACTTTTTATTTCCCTTCAAATTTCCCTTTTTCAAATAAATAACATATGTCATGCATGTAACTAAAAAAAATAGTTATCATTAGTTATATGCATAGGTATATGTTAACTTAGCTAGAATAATAAAATATCATAATAGGATAGTTTCCCTTTTCACAACATTAGATAGTTTCCTTTTTAATAAAATGAGAACAAGAGCTTCGACTGAGAAAAATGAAGACCCTTCACCAAGCAAGAAGCCAGCTTGGGGGAGATCCTCGCGCCAATAAGGTATGTTTCAACCTTACTCTTTATGTTCAGTTCTTAAATTCTATATCTTGTTATATGCTTGCCTAAGTAACCATTCCGTGAATAAAATTGATAAAATTTGCTTAAAAATGTTGGAACCTGAATAAGAAATAGAATAGGCCATACAAATGCTATTGTTATAGTTAGAATAACTGGTCTAATCTAAGTTATAGTTTTTGTGGGTTGCACATGCTTTAACTGAGATCATGCTTAGTGAATAAAGTTAGTAAGAAATGGAGTAATTTTTTAAACTTGCTAAGGAGAAATTAGGACCTAATCTGGAGGATTTCTGTTAAAAATCATGAAAACCTTGCTAAAAGTTCCTCCTGGATTTTATCCCATCCCACCACTAGCCAAATATTTGTTAGTCAAAACCACAAAGAGCTTTGTCTGTGTTGAGCTTTGTTAGACCTCATCGATCTTAGTAAAGAAGCTTATCATATCTTTTGATCAAGATACACACACCCACCATATTGCTTACTATCCACTTTGGAAGTTTGCAACCACCAAATAAATTGCTCATTCTCTACACTGGAGATACGCAATACCTTGCCAAACGTTCCATTGCTAGCCTTATGCTATTCCTACACTGGGAATAAGCATTTCTCTCTCTTCCCCCTTTTCATTTCTAAAGTCCTTTCCTATAGACAATCTGGGGAAATCTAGAGCTAAAAAAAGAGAGATCTGAAAAAAAATGAGCAAAGTAGCTCAAAAGAGGACTATGTCCTAGAAAAATGTGAGGACACATTTTTGTCTACTCACAATGTATCCAAAAAAAGAGAGAAGTTATCATTAGCTCTAGACCCCAGAAATTAACTAGGAAGGATTAAGAAATATTTCTATACACATCCACATAGCCACACATGCACATCTTGGTCAATTTTTATGATTTGCTACTCCTTATGATCTGAGTGTCTAGCTTAGCAATAAACATTAGGCAATTTGCTCATGATTCTTAGCCTACCTATAACTCCAGATATCATTCTTTAGAAATAGGAGAGGCTACATTTTTGGCCTAAGTGAGGATTTAAACACCATTGAGTGATTGAGTGAATCTTGGAGGACTTAAGCAAGTTTTTATCTTTTGAAAACCTTAAAAAACCTCCAGACAGAATCCTAGTCAAGCCTAAGCAAGATAAAAGTTTCCTATCTACTACTTTATTTCACTCTTGCATGTTAGAAGTGAAAAGCAATAAGCCCCACATTGCTATGATTAATGATATATACTAAGTTATTTCTCACTATACAATATGCACTTGTATACATCTTAAGTTGCTCTCTATTTCATGCTCAATGCTTAAACCGCATTGTTGCTCGAGGACGAGCAACAGGTTAGCTTGGGGGAGTTTGTTGATGGTCCTTAAACACCTATTTTACCATCAACACTTTACCCAAAAATTCACCAAAAAGGCATGAAATGTAGCCAAATAGGTTTCAAACTAACCGAATGCCACATGTCCATAGATTTTGATTTGAATGCAGGATTTGGACCAAATTTGGATATTTGAACCACCAAAGGCCAAGCCCACTCAGCAGGGCCCAATTGGGCCTCAGGGGGGTGGCGCCCGCCACCCCTTGGTGGCGCCCGCCACCTCTAGGTGGCGCCCGCCACTTGAGTTGGCCCAAAGCCACTCCCTGCCACGTCACCGATACGTGTGACCTCCCCAAGGCCAATTCCTGGCCCTTGGTCACTAGGTCGGTTGAATCGGACGGCTTAGGAGGGGAGTGGTGTGGATCAAGACCTAATGATGGTTATCTGGACATGCAACCGCCTTGGAGGAGCCCCTAGAGACCGTAGGATCAATGACGGTGCATCCAACGGGCAGGGGAGTGGCGGCCGCCACCTAGTCCTGGCTACCCCCTATAAGTACCCCCCTCACTCCTCAAGACTATAAATACCCCCCTGGTGGCGCCACTTCATTAACACACACAACAAGAAGCCAAGCCAAGAAGCAAGCAAGCAAGAGGCAAGAAGCAAGTGAGAGCTCAGAGAGATTAGGTAAGTAGGTTAGCTAGTAGAGAGAGTATAGCTCTAGTGCCCTCGCTACAGCGCGGCTCTTAGTTTAGCACAGCTCAGCCCTGACCAGTGGTATAGTAGCGTAGAGCTTGCTAGGAGACAAGCGGGTGCGAGTGACTGGCATCAGAGGTCGGTTAATTTCCCGGCGTCTCTGGTCTGGTTTGCTCATTTGTATCTCAGGTACATTTATCTTCTAGTATTACTTTAGTATTACTTTCAGTATTACTTTCAGTACTACTTTATCAAGTGCCTTGAGTGTGACCTAGCTATCCTATAGTTCAATTCGCTTAGCCATAGTAGTTAATCTCTAGTGTGCTTAGTGATTGATCTTTGCCAATAGGTTGCTTAGTTAGTTTAGTGTTTATCCTATTAAGTCAAGTATTTGCTCTGACGTCCGCAAGGGTGTCTCTATTCAAAGCTAGGGTAGAGATAGTTAGAATATAATTAAGCGTGGTGCTTAGTTATAGACTTACCTTCAGATATGGCTGGACCCCCGGATAGCTGTGGTAGCAAGCAGGTGGTGACAGCCCTGTGCGCCTGGAATTCCACCACGTAGATGGCCCAGTTTAACAGTAAGGATCGTTGTGCTAGCGTTCAACCTAAGTCAGTGGTAAAGACTAGTACGCCTCGGTACTTGACAAGATAGGAATAAAACTATACTTAACTTGGTTGCTTTATTGACATTTGCCTACCTTGCTTCGTAGTTACCTTGCTTCGTAGTTATCTTGCTTCGTAGTTATCTAGGAGTAGTTATTAGTTATTAGTTAGTTATGTTACTTATCCTTAGTTATCCCCTATCTATCTATCCATCCACCTTACCTTAACCATACATTTCATCCTTACCTATCCACCCATATATTCTTTCTAGCCTTTCATCTCCTCTCTTCCCTTTTCTCCTCTAACCCTTTTCTCTTTTCTTCGACTCTCATCCCCTCCTTGACTCGACTCATACACCACCCTAGCCTTCCCTTGGGATCAAAAAATCGACACCTGGTACTCTTAGGCGAAGTGCTACTATGATAGTTCTGTGCGCTTGCAGAATCTCCTCTAGGTAGATTGCAATCTCTCTAGCTAGCTCCTACTAGTGTCGTGATTGACAACCCCATTTGACATTAGTAGAAAGCTGTTTTAGCTTCACTCCTTTAGGTATAGTGACCGGACTTGCTACAAGCACTTCTGACGCCGTTGCCGGGAATAGATTCCATAGTCTACTCCTAGTAACGACATTAGCTAGTGCCAACAAGCATTCTGGGCCGTTACCAGGGATAGTTGCCTAGCTCTATCTTTAGTGAAGCTAAGAACTACCAACAGTCGGCCTATCTCCAGAGCATGGGCTCTTCTGTTTGGGAGATTTGCAACAAGGCTGATTACGTTGTCTTGGCTGCTCGTGGTACTCAGCTTCAGATCGATGAGCACGATGCGAATAGCCGAGCACGTAACGCTATTTTCTCCTGTTTGAGCATGTCTGAGTTTGATCGCGTTTCTCACCTCCCCACGGCTCATGAGATTTGGGCGACCCTCATGCGCTTCCATGAGGGAACCACTCAAGTCAAATCCCGTCTCTATGAGTCGCACAAGCGGGAGTATGAGAACTTTCGACACATGCCTGGCGAGAGCATAGTAAGTTTATTCGCTCGCTTTCAAGTCATTGTCAACAAGATGAGAGCGAACAAGGAGTTGTTGCCTTTCGACGATAATGAGAGAGCTTTGAAACTTTTGCATACTCTCGATCGGTCGGTGTGGGACTCAAAGGTCCAGGCGATCATCGAATCATCTAACTATGAGACCCTCACATGCGACGAGCTCTTTAGCAAGCTCAAGTCTAGTGAGATTGACGCCATGTCGAGGGCTTCTTATGAAAATCCTTCGGGCCCGACTATGGCTTTGGTTTCTGGCTCTTCTGCTAACCCCTCTGGAGGATTTGCACTCTCTTCACTTCTTTCTGTCATAGAGGAGTAGCTGGAGTCTTTGGGGGATGACGAGTTGGCTTTGCTTGCCAACCGGTTCTCGCAGTTTCACAACAACCGCATGAACCGCCGCCGCGGAGGAGGACGCTCAGGATGTTTGGAGTGCGGCGACCCCGACCACTTCATCGCCAACTGTCCCAAGAAGAACATGCACACATCTGGGAAGGGCGATCATGGGCACAAGTATGACTCCGGCAAGCGCAAGGAGAAGTACGTCCCCGTGAGGCACAAGCGGAGGGGCGACTTTGACAAGGAGTACATCAAGAAGAAGTACTTGGAGAAGGCCCAGGCTGAGCAGCGTGCATTCTTCGCCATGCTCAGCGACGTCGACGGCTCGGATGATGACTCCGCTGTTTCAAGCGACGATGAGTTCGAGAAGAAGAAGAGAATCGAGGACAAGCTGAACGGCCTCTGCTTCTTCGCCGACGACGAGGGCTTCTGCACCATGGCCCTTGGTGATGAGGTCGACGGCAAGCTGGAGGACATCCCTCAGAACGACAACGATGACTACTGCTCTCAGGTATCTCAGACTCCCGATGAGCTTTCTGCTGAGGTCGAGAAACTTACTGCCGCGCTTCTTAGTCAAGATAAGCTGCTTAGGCATGCTGCTAGAGAGCGCAAGGATTTTAGGCAGAAGTGGGAGGACACGGTGAAGGAGCTTGAGTTTGCTCGGTCCACCGTGGTCGTTTCTGAGGAGGCTGAGTGTGAGATGTGCACCAAGCATATGACTGACCTTCTCACTTTGAGAGGTAAGTATGCTGCTTTGGTTGGAGAGGTGGATGAGCTCCGGGCTAGACCCATGTTGTTGGGTGCGTGCAAGTCTTGTGCTGGCTTGCAATCCGAGTTGGCAGAGAAGAATGCCAAGATTGAGTCTCTTGAGAAGGCCAGCTCGGGTAGCACTTGTGTGTCTAGGTGCGTTTTGTGCGAGGGTTTGGAGATGGAGATTGCTAATGTGAAGCATGGCAAGATGCAAACCGAGGAAGAAAACACCTACCTTCGGACCATCTTGTCATGGGTGTCTTGTAATGAGCCGCAGCTTGGGATGATGATTGCTCAGTTTAAGCGAGCTACTGGAGGTCCTGGTGTTGGTTTTGCTCAGGGTATTGGTATCTCTTCTTTTGGGAAGATTGGGGAGTCGAGTGATCTGAACCCAAGTGAGAAACCCAATTCCACCACTATTCCCAAGCTTACCAAGCTTCCACCCAAAGAGCCTCCTAAGCCTAACACCAAGGATGGAGTGTATGAGGAACCTCCGAAAGCTCCACCCAAGAAACAAGTGTGGCATCCCAAACCCAACCACCTGAAAAACAAGCTTGATACAATGCGACCTATCCAAGAGGAGCTTATGCCACAGAAAGGGAAGGTGATCCACACCCACTACCGTGAGTACCAACAACCCCCTATGAGAGCGGTGAGGTACCATTGTGAGCACTGTGGGAGAGATGGACACTTGAGTGAGTTTTGCTTTAGGCGCAAGAGAGAGGAGCGTCGTGCTAGGGAGATGGACAATGCGGACATGTACCATCCTTTCCATGATGTGCATGTGCCGAATGTCCAGAGGAGAGCTGCTAGGCCTAGAGGTCCAAGGTGTCAGGGAGGTGTTGCCCGACGGGGTCCTGACTTTGCAGGATACGGACCCCGTGGCGGTGGCTTTGTTGAGCATTTCCCTCCACCGTGTTTTGAGTATCGCGATGGGCGCTCTTTCCTTAGCGGACCACATTTTCCTGTACGTGGTGATCGCTTTCCCCGTAGGCGTGCTAGGAATGGTTTTTCTACTGACCGTTCTTTTGAGCAGCCGGCCCAACAGTGGTATTCTCCCTACTTCACTAACCCTAGTGTTGGACCGTATGCTGACCCTATTTATTTTTATTGATGTAGGTGAAACAATTGGAGGACATTTGGTTGGTGGATTCCGGTTGCTCGAGGCATATGACCGGAAATGCCAAGTGGTTCTCCAGTCTTAGTCCTGTTGCCGGAAAGGAATTTATCACCTTCGGCGACAATAGTAAAGGTAAGGTGTTGTCTCGTGGGTCGGTGCGGGTTAATGAGCACTTTGTGTTGCGTGATGTTGCTCTTGTTTCTAATCTGCATTTTAACCTTCTCTCTGTTTTGCAACTTTTTGGCAATGACTATGAGATTCGTTTTAAACCGAAACTCAGTCATATTTTGTATCCTCAGGGCAATCTTGTTTGTTTGATTTTGCTCTTTGGGAGAGTCTTTCGTGCGAATTTCTCAGAGTCGTTTGGATTTTCTCGTTGTCTTGTGGCTG
This sequence comes from Coix lacryma-jobi var. lacryma-jobi, assembly GCA_009763385.1. Lineage (NCBI taxonomy): Eukaryota > Viridiplantae > Streptophyta > Magnoliopsida > Poales > Poaceae > Coix > Coix lacryma-jobi. Next base: position 104,553,159 of record CM019830.1, on the reverse strand, counting down.
GTCCTTCCTCCTATGATCTTTGGAAGTGGCATAGGAGGCTCGTTCACTTAAGCTTCGACTTGCTTGCAAGGCTTAGCTCACTTGGCCTAATCCGAGGATTGCCCAAGTTGTCCATGGAGAAGGACCTTGTTTGCCATTCTTGTAGACATGGGAAGATGGTCGCCGCTCCCCACCATCCAGTGACTCAGGTCATGACTAAGCGCCCTGGAGAGCTTTTACACATGGACCTTGTTGGTCCGGCTCGGGTGAGCTCGGTTGGAGGGAAGTGGTATGTTTTAGTTGTTGTGGACAATTTTTCGAGATATTCGTTGGTCTTCTTTTTGACGGAGAAGACTGATACTTTCTCTTTTGCTCGCAATCTGATTTTGCATCTTCAAAATGAGTTCCCTATGAACTCGACGCGAGCTATTCGTAGTGATAATGGTTCTGAATTCAAGAATTCGGATTTTGAGAAGTTTTGTAACTCTTTGGGTTTGGAGCATCAGTTTTCTTCCCCCTACACACCGCCACAGAATGGTGTTGTAGAGAGGAAGAATCAGACCCTTGTAGAGATGGCTAGGACGATGCTAGATGAGCATAGGACTCCTAGGCGGTATTGGGCCGAAGCTATGAACACTGCATGCTATATTTCCAACCGCATTTTTCTCCGAGCTTTCTTGAAAAAGACTTCTTATGAGTTGCATTTTGGAAGACAGCCCAAAGTGAGTTATTTTAGAGTTTTTGGTTGCCACTATTTTATACTTAAGAAAGGCAACTTGGACAAATTTGAGTCTCGTTCTTCTGATGGTGTATTTTTGGGTTATGGCACTCACACTCGAGCTTATCGTGTACTTAACCTTGATACTAACCGAGTCATGGAGACATCCGATGTCACCTTCGACGAGAGCATGGTTTGTCCTTCTTCTCGTTTTGAGCATGCAGGTGATCATGAGGTTGGTGAGCCTCTTTTGGATGATGAGGACGAGGATGCTGAAGGCATTGGTGACCCAGCATCACCTCCACCTGCTGTGCCGCAAAGAGCGGCTTCTACTATGACTCACGGCCCTGATCCCTCTTCTTCGACTTAGGGGCTGTGGGATCCGCCACCCCGAGCGGTACCTTTTGTACCCGGGGAGGCACCAGCTGCTGTTGAGGGGGAGGTATCTTCAGCTCGTGAGGCGCCACGACTCATTCAGCGCCAACACCCACCTCAACAGATGATCGGTAGCATTGACGAACGTGTCACTCGCTCCAGGTCACAACATATCTCTCACTTTGCTCATTCTGCATTTGTTGCTGATTTTGAACCCCGAGATGTTGGACACGCTTTGACGAATCCGTATTGGGTCAATGCCATGCATGAGCAGTTAGAGAATTTTGAGCGACATCGGGTTTGGGTTTTGGTTCCACCTCCTCCAGACTGTAATCCTATTGGGACAAAATGGGTTTTCAAGAACAAACAAGGAGAGGATGGCCACATTGTGAGGAACAAGGCCAGACTTGTAGCGAAGGGTTATAGTCAGAAGGAGGGGATAGACTATGAGGAGACTTTTGCTCCTGTAGCTCGTTTGGAGGCTATTAGGATACTCTTGGCTTTTGCTGCATCCAAAGGGTTTAAACTTTTTCAAATGGATGTCAAGAGTGCCTTCTTAAACGGCTAGATAGAAGAAGAGGTGTATGTCGAACAACCCCCCCGGTTTTGAAAATCCCATGTTTCCAAACCATGTTTTTAAACTCCACAAAGCTTTATATGGTTTGAAACAAGCCCCTAGAGCCTGGTATGATAGATTGAAAACCTTTTTGCTAGCTAAGGGTTTTGAAATGGGATGTGTGGATAAAATGCTTTTTCTCCTCAAGCAAGGCAAAGACACTCTCTTGGTCCAGATTTACGTGGATGATATCATTTTCGGTGGTTCTTCTCACGCTTTGGTTGCAAAGTTTGCAGATCTTATGAGCAGGGAGTTTGAGATGAGTATGATGGGCGAGCTGACTTTCTTTCTCGGATTGCAAATTAAGCAATCCCGAGAGGGAACGTTTGTGCACTAGGGCAAGTACACCAAAGACTTGCTGAAGAAGTTCGATATGGGTGAGGCCAAGCCTCTTCCAACACCCATGTCGACCACGACGGCCCTGGATGCGGATACGGATGGAGAAGTTGTGGACCAGAAGGAGTACCGAAGCATGATCGGGTCGTTGCTCTACCTGACGGCGACACGCCCGGACATTCAGTTCGCGGTGTGTCTATGTGCGCGCTTTCAGGCGTCGCCGCGCACTTGTCACCATTAGGCGGTCAAGTGCATTATGAGGTACCTTCGTTTCACACCTGAGTTCGGGATTTGGTATTCAGCTTCCTCCACCCTCTCCCTTTGCGGTTATTCTGATACCGATTTTGCTGGTTGCCGAGTTGAGCGCAAGTCCACTTCTGGGACTTGTCAGTTTATTGGTTCTTCTCTTGTATCTTGGTCTTCTCGCAAGCAGACTAGTGTCGCTCAGTCTACCACAGAGGCTGAATATGTTGTTGCGGCTAGCTGCTGTTCCCAGTTGCTTTGGATGATGGCCACTTTGCGTGATTTTGGTCTGAGCTTTTCTCGTGTGCCTTTGCTTTGTGACAGTGCGAGTGCTATTAGCGTTGCTAAGAACCCCGTGCTGCACTCTAAGACCAAACACATTGATGTGCGCTTTCATTTTCTGCGAGACCATTTTGAGAAGGGTGATATCGACCTTCGCCATGTCGATACTCACTATCAGTTGGCTGATATTTTTACCAAGCCTTTGGACCAATCAACCTTTAATCGGTTGAGAGGTGAGCTTGTTGTGTGTTTCCCCTTTTAGATGGGGGAAACATTTTGGTTCTTGTATCATAGACTGATTTCCTTTTTTTGTTTTTATTTTCTTCCTTGATAGGTTAGTCTTTGCATTTCATCATGCATCTTTTCTGAGCTTCATGTATATAATCTTTAGAATGTGATTATGCTCTGTTTAGTATGCTCCGATGCTACATGATGATGTTTGTAGCTTATGCTCTTTCTGATCACTAATACATGTTGTGAGCTGAGCTATTTTTGAATGGTGAACCTGCTTAATGAACTTAAAATCTGAAAATGTTCACCATTGAGATATGCAACTAGCATGTGTAGGATGTGTTGAATTCACTCGTGCTTTTCATATATGCTAGGTTGCTATGTCTCTAGTTCTGAGTCATTCACTTGCTTGGTATGTTCATATTCTGTTTAAAATTTTGAACCAAGTTTTTAGTGAATTGAAAAGATCGAGATGGGATTGCTTGTCAACACATCACGGTATCGAGACTGTTTCTCATTGCACATTGAGTTAAACTAGAGTCGTGTAGTATATGACCGAAACCGATGCTTCAAGCTTCTGATTGCATTTGCATAGGCTTAGCTCGGTTGAAAAGTTAGGCAATGACAAGCTTTCAACCTCTCGCAATCACATGCTGAAATCTGAACTTGTGTAATTTCACCGCTGCAACTCCGATTAAAATATGAAATCACAAGTATATGTTTCATTTTGCAGCATGATGATTGAACTTTGCTAGGGGTAGTTCACCTTGTATACATGTTTAGCACTTGTTTGACTTCCTGTCTATACATGTGTAGTGCTATTTTGATGGTGAATACCTTTTTGGCTAAAACTGCTCACTTTGCACATATGTTCATATTTCGTATTTGGTGATCAGCTTGAGCCTTTGCTAGCATGTTGTGATGTTGTTGAGTCATTGGAGTCATACTTTGTGGAGCATCTTTTCATTCTATTGACTATATTCCTGAAGCTGCTAACTTGCGCTTCTGACTCATATGTATTTTGGAAGGGGGAGAAATTCTGTCAAGGGGGAGAAACTTGCTTGATGGTGCATTTTCAACTAAGGGGGAGAAAATATTGACAAATCATGTGCTTTCCGAGTTGAACTAAGGGGGAGATGAGTTGAACTAAGGGGGAGATTCCCGGTTGTGTGCATCATTTGAGGGGGAGTTTGCTCGTTGAGCTGGTAACAGTTGGTACGGAGTGTTTATGATAGCTAGTTGTGTTGAGCCTTTGCCTCTTTCTTGAGGGACTAGCGGACGTTTTAGCTAGTTGTGTTGAGCCTTTTGCCTCTTTCTTGAGGGACTAGCGAACGTTTTCCATCTCTTCATTTGATATCGAGCTCGTTTGTTCTGGAGTTTCAATTGGTATCTGCTAGTGGTGTTGAGCCCATTCTGCCTCTTCTTGAGGGCTAGCTCTATTTTGCTTGATTCAGTGAGATTTTCAATTGGTATCGAGCTTTACTGCTAGTGGTGTTGAGCTTGTTCTACCTCTTCTTGAGGGCTAGCTTTGCTTTGCTTGGTTGCGTCGAGCCGTTGCCCATGTCTTCGGGGACCAAGTTGTCTTGCTCTTTCCACTTGACCTTCTTCGGCTTTGCTATGCTTTTGGGTCATTTGGTTGAGTTCTCTCTCCTTCTTCCTTCCTTCTTCTATTTCATTATGATTTGTGTGTGTAGTTGACAATGCACTCATCAAGGGGGAGATTGCGGATACATGGGTGTATGCCGAGTCTCGAGTGATGAGTGATTGTCAACAGGTTTGAACGCATGTTCTTTGGCTTGTGTTGTGCAGGTGTCGAGCACGGAGACAGTGATCGAGGGCAAGGTGAAGGTCAAGTAGAGACGTGCCGTGCCGACGGATCGGGAGCGGTGAAGGGTGGACGTGAAGCTTGGACTGAGGGACCGGTGGCCTGAGGATCAGCTGTGGTGACTGACAGCCTGGGACAGCTATGGGCGAAGACTTGCGGGGCATGGTGTTGCTCGGGTCGAGGACCTGGGGACACGTGTCAGTGGACGGGGTGCACGGGCGGTGCATCCCCTCTACAGCTTCGATTTGGTGGTTGAGCCACAGAAAAACCACCGGTGGACGGTTTCCAGGTTTGGGCCACAAAACCTGGGTGCAACGGGTTTGCCGAGTTTGGGCCACAAAACTCAGGCTGAGGACGGTTTCCAGGTTTGGGCCTCAAAACTTGGGCGCTGCGGGTTTTTTATTTTGGGCCACAAAACTCAGGCGATGGGCGGCTGGTTTCCCGGTTTGGGCCTCAAAACCGGGGGTTGGTCATGAAGGCCTGGTTTCCCAGTTTCGGCCACAAAACTGGGGGCGGAGTCCGGGAAAAGGACAAGCAGAGCGATGGCGCCACGTGGCGGCAATCGGTGAGGTTGCGTCAAGGCAACGCTACCAGTTGTGCGGGTGTGGCCGTCGGATCAGCATCATCTTCGGGTTGGTCCAGGATAGCCTTAGGGTTTGGCTGGGTCGCTCTGTAAATACTTAGGGGTAGAGTGGGAATTAGAATTAGGATAAGTAGGGGGAGACACCCACCTCCCAATCCATCTCAGTCATTTGCTCTTTTGCTTCTAGGGTTTCCTGCTCTCCCTATTCCCTACTGTAGCGAACTGAGATCCACAGAGAAGACAATCATACCTCTGTGTCCGTGAGATTTTGAGGAAGTGAGACCGTAATCTCCCTGCTGTATCGTTTGGTAGCCACACGGTTGCAAATTCGTGGTTGTGATTCGCGTTTTGTTCTTGTTCTTCGCGGGTTACTTTTTCTCCACGTTTTTCCGTTGATCGATCTCTCTACTCCGTGCGTCTTTTGCAAATCCGTTTGAAACATGTTGTTCTAGATCATGAGGCACTTCTTTCCACTGAAGGAATTCATCTCTAACCTCACGAGCTGGTAGATCAATTGATTTTTGTCTCGGTTCGGTTTTTGTCTCCCTTCTCCCGAATTTGTTTGATTCATCGATTTGGAGATAGGTTCGAGCCATGATCTCCTAGGAGTAGCTCACTATAATCTTTGTGACTCCTCTCACCAAGTTTGATCCCTAGAGGATTTGTTTTGGGTGAGATTGAGTTGAATCGGTGGATGAACGGAGCTGTGTCGGGGTGACTGGACGCTAGAGTCGGAGTGACCGGACGCAGGGTCCAGAGTCCGGTCATTGAAGGTTTGACCGGTTTAGTTTTCGTTGACTCGACCGGACGCTCTGTTGATCAGTGACCAGACTCGCTCCTGCTACTATTCATCGGGTTTGCCTTTTGTGACCGGACACTTGACTTCTGACCGGACCCTCAGACTCATTGAGTCCGGTCAGGAACAGAGAGCTCCCAAAATCGTTTTGGCTTGACCGGACGCGTCCGGTGATCCCTGACCGGACGCAGGCAGAGTGTGGTCAGTGTTGTTCTGCGCAGTTTCATCCGCAATCCGTTCGTCCGTTGTCAGTTTTGATTTCCGGCTTTTGCTTTGAGTTGCTAGAGTTGTGTAGTGTCTCGCTGTGCTTCTCAGAAGCATCCACCCTACTTCTAGGGTTGTGGACACTCGCAAGCTCTAGGTTTGCTCTTAGGGGTCGATTCTCGGGACAGTGGCGACAGAAACTTGAAGCTCCCATTCACCCCCCCTTTGGTCGCTTTCTGGTTGCACTCTCGGTCCTTCAAAAATGCAACAAGCTAAACACATCCACATATACATGTTCATCTATTACTATATTTCTATTAATTACTTAATTATTAAACATAGGCATTATTTTTAAGTGATGATGCAAACATCTAATTTGAAGCTCATATTTTTATTAATGATAGATCATGTCAAAATATGGCTACTGTATAAAGATCACATGCTCAAACATTATACATTATTTATTAAAAACATGACAAGTTTAATTCACAAAAATACATATGAGAGCAAGATAAATCTATAAAACATATTTTCTGCAAACACCTGACCATAATAAAATTCCCTAAGCTACAACAACATCATAGCAAGGCAGTGAAACCATTATTTATATTTTTACAGGCAAACATTTACCATAAATTATTTTAATCCATTTAACGAGGTGAAAGCAAGATAAAATTATAACTAAATCATACATGCACCAATAAATCTGAAATTTTTATCACAGCACACACATGACCAGAGGAGCCTACCATAAAACTTTTACAGCAAACTAAGCAATACAATAGCAAATATCATTTTCTCCCAATTTAATCATATTTAACACAGATAACTCATCACAACACAAAACATCCACTAACATATAAAATTTTATGCATTCGCTGGATAGATCTACTCATAAGGATTCCAAAAAGTGCTTACTTCAATTTTTGGACAAACACACAGTTTACTATGTATTTTATCATTTTCAGCCAGATTTGCTAATTAAACAAAAACGTAAATAAAAACTGATTTTGCATTTGAGACCCCTGGATCTGTAGAAAACAATTAAGGAGTAATTAGTAAATACATTGAGCCATACAACTTTACACAAAAACACAACCAAAGAGTTTCAGCTTTACTAGATGGTCCTTCACCATGGATTCATAGGAGAAAGCTCGGGAACAGAGGGGGACGGCGAGCTCTGCAGGGGAAAGGAGGCCAGACTCGTTAGGGTTTTGAGCTGGCTGCTGCAGAGGCTTGGCGCAGGCCCTGCTGCCGGCCAGCCTGCTGGCTCCCTGCTGGCGGTGGCCTGTCTACGCAGGCTGGGTAGAGCCGCGGCCAAGGCCACGGCGCGCAGAAAAGCCGCGCAGAGCCGCTGCTGCTCCAGGCCTGGAGCAGGAAGGGGAGAGGGAAAATGGGGCGCCAGCCTGCTGCTCGCCCAGGGAGAAAAGGAGGAGGCGCGGCTGTGGAGGAGCTTCGCTTTCTACCATGGCTGAAAGGCAGAGCAGCAGGTGCTGGAGCTAGGAAGAGGAACCATGGATGCTGCTCTCCTTCTGCTGTTCTTGGAAAGGAGAAACCAGGGAGAAGGAATACAGACCAAGGGAAAAAATGAATGGAATGGGGAAGGCTCAGTCTTGGCTTTTGAGGTGAGGGGCGCGCTACACGGGGCCGGCCTGGAGACAGGCGCTGGTCGGCCACGGCATTAGCTCCGACAATTTTCTTTTCTAAAATGGCATGTTTCCGGAAACTTTTTTGTTAAACTCCAAAATTGCAAACACTGATCAAACGAACTCCGATTTCGATGAAACTAGATATGTTGTCGCCGTCTCGCCGAGTACACCGACTTTCATTAAAGGCACTCGGTCAAATTCAAAATCGTTTGTCTGGTAACGATCATCGACGGCAGCTTCGCGGTGACCGAAATTCTAATTTTTGCAGTACAGACTTAACCAATTTCCGGAACCTGAAACCCGCGCTGTACTTCATCTTGCGAGCTCGTTTTCGCTATTTTCGGCACTGATCCAGGTCTTGACCATAAAACAAAATTTGTTCCTCTCGATCTGTACTACAACTTTCGTTTAGGGTGCCCTGACATGCAAACAATCAAAAATGCTGTTCAAAGCTAGTCAAACCAGTCACCCGATAGGGTCTGATTTAGGTTTTCTCATCGGCCGGGACATTTTCCGGTCGTCTGCTCAACACGGAACTTTCATACTTTTGATCGTGAGTCCATATATAGTTGATTGGGCATAATTGCAATACTTGGTTAAGTACAAATGATTTTCTTCAGTTAATCGGCCATTATAGGCAAAACTGTGACTCGTCATTTCATGTGACTTTTTGATTCCAAACTTCGCGAAACATGTTCACCAGTTACTATAGACAGGAACTGAGGTGGGGCACATGAAAAATCCATGTTTAGCATTAATCCTGAATATTCATAATTGGCAATCATTATTAACTGGCTCGGTTAATTATTTCCCGAATAATTCAAACTGAGGTTCCATCTCTGAGATTGATCCCAAAACTTCTGTTGCCACTGACCACACTTGAATTTAGTTATTCATCGTCAGTTGATATACCATGTCTGTACTCAACTTGACTGCTCAACTGACGGCGAACACCTAGGGTGTTACAGCCTTCTCCCCTTTAAAAGAATCTTGTCCCGAGATTCCGGACGAAAGACTTTTCCATAGGAAGAGGAGTATAGCACCTGTCCTTAATCACAGACTATCGGCAACTCAACATAGTGACTTCTCGACAGAATAGAAACTGTAGGAACAGAACAACTTTCCGATCTTTCATGTCATTTTCCAATTACTAGCTCTTGTCAGAAGAATTTTTCTTCACTGATTTCCATTGAACATTGAGGTGCACTCAAGACAACATTGTCAAATTGACGGGGAACACCCAAAATTGCATTGTTGCTTTGGGAGGAATCCAAGATAATATTTCTGCAAAAATTGAATCTTTCTCCGATTGAGACTATATAAACAACATCCTTCGAGACTAGGGGAATTGACTGACTGCAACCACTGTTTGTACTACTGTGAATCTACTCAATCAGATAGCAATCGATGGAAAGCTACATAAGGTTCCATGTGTGCAATTCTCTTTCTATGATGACAACACTGTATTATCTGAATCTGATAAGAGAGCAGTGAATGTGATAGCTGACTCTACGAATTCCATAGTTTTACTGATCCTTCTTTACCAAAATTCTTATTTCTTAGGCTACGACAGTCACTTAGGTTAAATTTGATGCAACCTCTTGGGTAGAAATACCAAGTTACAAACTCTCTGTACTACTAAGCAGATCAACATCATTCTTCTTCATGGTGCAGTTGCAACTCAACGGAACTGACTTGTTGAGTTAACTTGGTCATAAAGCAATCTTCTAAAATTCACTGAGTGGTGCAGAAACATAATCTGAAATCTATTATTTGACACTTCAATTTACCATCAATCTGCACTTGTAAGAGTTGATTTTTTTAGTAGAACACATTGACTGCTCGAGAATAAGGGACTGATTCTGAATGTCCTTTCTGGCTTCATCCAAAATAATCTGAAATAACCTTTTCATAGTAGTCAAACGTATCATGAGTCTGTCCTTATCCAAGGTGTAATTCTGACTAAGTCACTAGGCCGGCGTACTGTCTTGTATTGCCATTTAAATTTCTCCAGGATAGAGTTGGCAGGAACATGACTGAAACTTGGATGTACGAGTACCACAAACAATATCAATTTCTTTACAGACTTCGGGCATAACAGGGTTCTACGAGACATAGCCTTCATAGCTACCAAAGAGTCATTTCTGAACTGGAGATTGGCTTTTAATGGCATAAACTAATCCATTGTCTCTCAACACTTAAAAAGCTCCAAGGTTTTTAGCTTTTACTGCAAGCACTGTCGGATATCAATGCACATAGTCATAACCAAAGTCAGCAGAGAATCAGACACATCTGGGAGGATTGTGTTGACTACGAGATCATCATGTAGATATAAGTATTAAGTTCAGACAGAAAACTGCTGGACCTCAGGTATCTGGTTCAATAACACACCATTTTTGTTACTCATTCCTTAGTTGTTACTTGTCCACCTCGAGTATGTTGCGCCACTTTACTTCACTATGACCATATATGATGCTCAATCTTAGCTGTTGATCAAACAAAGTCCTTCATCTACCACCTCTTATAGTCTGATACCGCTTCCATCACTGACTGATTCTTAAAAAGGTCATCCTCTTTGCCACTTTCGGAAAGAAACACTGCCACATCTGAGCCGACAAAAGGATTTTTCTGAAGGAATATAGGAGATGACAAGGAGACACTTCATGAAAGATAACACATTGGCGTAGTTCTATAATAGATCTTGATTATAAACCACACCAACGTGTGCCGAGCAGCACAACCATGTGTCTGCAGCCACAGGAGGCTCTCGGTTTCATCGCGGCACCATTAGTTCTTAACCAAGACACCATTATTAAACCTACAACCAATGAGAAATCCCACATGACGCAGATAAATCTTGCATGGATAGGCATCACATGCATGGCATAAGCTAGCAAAACAAGGATGATCACAAGGTTTGGAAATCAACAAGGAGGTGATTTCAAGGACAAAACATGGCACAAGACAACAAGGACTCGTCTGGTGCACATCAAGGTCATGTCGAGATGAAAGATTTCATGAACTTGATTTGGCCAAGCAACAACAAAAGGTAACTGAGGGGATACATGGGTTTGGGTCTAGTCTCCACAACTGGGCAAGACAAACTATGATCAAAGGCTGGGGTTAGCAGGAACTAAACTGTGTTATTCAAACAAACAAGGGACTTCACAAACAAAGGGTACCAAACATCTATGGCTTAGGCAACATTCTAAGGCCAAACTTGGATCTACAAGTTAGGTTAGAGGCATGGCTGCACAACAAGCATAGGCATACCATGGTTTGGATCTAGGTTTTGGAGAGGTTAACTTAGGCTAGCTGGTCCAACAAATGGGCATGGACAGGCCTAGGTTCAGGTTCTGGGCACAAGCATTCTAAACCACTAGAACTAGACACACGAACATAGGTCTTTAAGCAACAAGGGCTCTACTAGAGACATCTCGGAAGGTCAAGAGGGCTTGGGCACGATTCTAACCGAAGGCTGAACAAACCACTCATATACTAACCGAGGACAAAGGGTTTGACTAACCAAGGAACCACTTAGATTACAACACATCTACACACACAACCTTAACAAACATTTGGAACACACAAACAATCAGCTTATGCAACCAACACTAACCAGCAAGCTCAAACTAGACAAGCATCTATCTATAGCACACAAGCAAACATAGACATGCAAAACATGGCAAACAGATGTTGTCATTATTTTAATTCTTGTTTACTAGATTGGAGCACAACTCTTTATCTAGAAGCAACATACCAAACAAACTAAGGCATACTTGTTTGTGAACCACAAATAGTTCACAATTTTAAGTTACAACTCACTTATTTAGCATATGAAGCTAACAATCAAGCAACAAACTCATGCATAGTCTATATTCCGAAAAGGAATAACAAGCACTAGGTAACAACAACTGACAAGCAGCATGCAACAACTTGATTTTAGGGTACAATCAAGCCTAAACAACAGTTTAAAACATTCTAAACATGTTAGAAAAGCTAATATTACAACCACTTAAATTGGTTGCAAGAATTTAGTTCTAACAAGCATATAAGCTAATATAAATTAAAGCTAGATTAAAGAGTAGTTATAAAGCATGGTGTATATAAAAACATAATTATAGGCATAACCATGTATGAAAACAGTTCAGATATATCTTAAACATGTTAGACAGTTCACGATCAACCCAAATTAAGTTCTTTACATGCACTTATTAATTTACCTACTTTAGCAAGGTGAGACATAGAGCTATTTCAATCTACTCCCATAGAATTCTAGGAAGATTATGGTAGCTCACTCATGCATTTAATAGACCATTAAAAGCATTTCAGTATTTTAAGCAAGTAAAACAGCCTACACCATTCTAGTAAGCATACATGCTTATAACAACTTAAACAAGTTTAAGCTATTTTAATGTTGTCAAACAGCAAGTTTTACATTTTTCTTGCAGCAATATGATACTAGTGAGGTATGAAAATTAGTTTCACAAACTTTTAATTCATATAACTCTAGTTCTCATGATTGCAAGAAAATAGGCAGGAAACAAGATTACATGATTATAGCATGAAAAAGCAATTAAACAACATGTTTAGTACATTTCCTTGCGAAAGCATGTTAAAGCTAACAAAATTAGAATTAAATGTTTAGGAAGCACTTGGCAAACCCAAACAAAACTGCATAAAAAACAGGCTCATACAACAAGTTTTATTGTTTCTTTAGGTGGAGTATTTCAAAATAAAACTAACGTAATTGGTTTCACCCAAAAGGGAGTTTCCTAACTCAAAACATGGAATTACATACTTAGCATAGTTTTGTTACACAAGCAGGATAACATCACACCAGCATTTGGTTACAACAAAGCATTTCAGCATAGGGGAAAACTGCTAACCATTAGAAACTTTATTGTCTAACTACTCTAGCAAACAAACATGAAGCAGAGCAAGATAACACACAGTCATGATGACCTAGCAGGGTTATTCAAACAACAGCATGCATGTTAAATATTGTTAGCCTTATAAGCAATCACTTGTCTAGCTATGTAAGCACTCATATAAAACATTTCACACTACCAACCAACAAGAACAAGACCATATTACATCTAGCTTAGAACAACACACAACATGATGTCTTGTTGTGTCACATTGAAGCATTAGTTCACAACAAACTTTCATCATTACAGGAACAAAGGTGGGGAAGTATTTTGATGCACAAAAACCATCATGTTCTATCATTATATTAGTCACACTTCACAATAAGCTGTTTATTATTAGAACAAAGGTGAGAGAAGCATGTTCATGAGCAATGCACAACAAGATGTATGCTCATCCTATACGTCCTCACGAATTGCCAGCCTGAGGCGGCAATCCCGTTCTAGATCGGTGGCAAAACACGCACTCTCGATATAACTAGTCGTCAACTATGCATACGAATTCGAGGTTAGCGTACCTGCAGAAAAGCTCATTTCAGCCCATTCCCACAACAGATATAAATAAATTACATGAATTTAAAATCTAAGTACTCCCATATATGCATACCCATATACATACATGTAGCACCAAACTACCCGGATGATATATCTACCCACAATTAAATACCTGCATATATACCTGTGTGTAACATGTATATAATCCAGTACCAATCAGCGGTTGTCCGATCATGCTCTCACTTAACATTACACTACCCATTTCTTAAATCTACCCGCAATTAAATACCTTTACTTGTACCTGTGTACTTAACGAGTTGTTGACGTAAAATTTCGGTTGGTCACGCCAACACACTCGAACGCACGGTCCTCAGAGGGCGTACAGAGCAAGGTCGTGACCTCCTAAACCTTCAGCAGATGGCGGTGCCAAATCTTGGTGAGAACGACCTTGGGCGTGCCAGTCAATTTGACCTGCAATTGACGAGGAGAAGAAAAAGTTGTCAAATTATGGAACCTGCCGGTTTGATGCCAGACAGTTCCAAATTGTACACCTCTGATATAGCCACTATTAATAGGACATTAACTACAAAGTCAACTCCTAAGAAATTGCATAAAGGCATTGAAAAAGATATAAAGCAAAACGGCTATGATATACGAAAAGAAGTATTCAGAACAGACAAACAGCCGATGAGCTTAAACATATTAGCGGGATAAAGATCTATATGTACATCCAGACAGCGTTAAAATAACGTATTGACTAATTGCACAGGCAGTTCTATCTGTTAACAGTGGGGTGTTTCCATACAGCCGTAATAACAAATAGATCGACAAAATAATCTAAACATCAACAATGGGGTGTCTCCATACAGCCATGATGATGATCAAACTAAATCACGTCCGGTGCAACAAGCAAATACATTGATTCCAAGCAGTTTAAAAGCACACATTATGAAGAAAGCATAATTGGATTGGCTATTTTAGCCGATACAGGGTCCATGAGGCACAAACAAGATCTATCCGTTAAAACCATCACTCGACTTAAGATCGAGCAAATCTAATCTACCATGTATATCAGTGGGGTTCCAAAATAGAACCATAATAAGCATGCAAGATTGAATCTACTGGTTCTTAGATCAAAGTCATAGTTTTATCGGATATCTCGAATGCACAACACGTAACAACCAAGATTGACAAAATAGTCGATGAGAGCTTGAATCGGCTATTTTCTCTATTGTGAGCATGAAAAGACCTCGAGATAGCTGAAACTAAGCGTCCTTTAAGCTTAAGCCACTTTGTCAATCTTGATTGGGCAAGATGTTCCTTAAAACATAAAAAAAATAAAACATAAAACAACATCGATAACTTAATGAATCTATTAGCTTGCCAAACTAATAGAGCCGATAACTAGTCAACATCGACTAAAGTAAGAGATTGATCAGAGTCAAGATAGTCTTACAAAAGACGAACTTAGACCGATAACTAGCCATGTCATAGCTTAACAAGAGTTTGGTCGATGCCAAATACAGCCTTATTGAACAATGACACAAGCCATTGGTGAAACTTACAAGCAAACCGAAGGTTGGTCGAAGCCGATGCTGCCCTGCCTGATTGAAGGTCTCGCCGAGATCTACGTTACTCCTACTCCTAGGGTTTTGGCCGGTGGCCGATGTGTTGATTGATAGGATTCCCTTTACAAAATTCGGGTTTCTAACTATTTATAACCCGGTTGACTCCTGTCCTAACAAGACTAGGATACATAATAGGTAAAATAAAAGACAACCCAGACTTGAACTCCTTGGCCGAGCCCGACACGTCTTTGAAGACCGTCATGCTGGTTTATATGAATTCTTCTGGTTAAACTTGAACCCACATAAGCTTCTTTATTTTTTGGCCGATTCCTTCCTTAATAAACCAACCGTTTGTGCTTACAAAATAATAATCTTTTCGGTCCAAAATCTAGTGTAAACACATGCCCCCAATTTTGGGATGAAATTATTTTATTCCAAAATTTTGAGTCTTTTTCTTTCTTTCCTTTTGGCATATCAAACAGTCTGAACAACATCTTGACGATCAATGCGAGACGGCTGCTCTTCTCTTGAAAACCGTGTTATGATTTAACATCCCACTTGAGCACTCTGCACACATCGTACAAAGCGGCATCTTTTCCCTTTCTGAGACTCAATCTTCTAATATAAATCTCCCCTTCGTCTCCTTCTTCTGTCACACTCAGAACGCATCTTCTACTCGCTTTTGCCTTCCACCGAAAACCCTCTTTCTTACCAAAAACATTTCCTTCTAAAAGCCTTCTTCTTCCCCTTCCAATGGCAGATAATCACCGTGGTAAGCGTCCTACAGAGGAGGAAGTGAACTCTCGTTACCGCCCTCAACGCCGCATTAGGCATGTTTCCCTTTATGCCCAATCGATTGCAGTTTTTCATCATTTCTTAAAGCTTGACTTGATTTCCTTCTTCTATCTTCAACCAGGATCGATGAAGGCCCTTCCAATGCCCCCGCCGCTTTGGCGCCTCCTCCTGGAATGGAGTCGGTTTCTGAAAACCCCTCCTATAGTAGCTCCGAGTCGATGGCTGCTTGCCATTACCGTCAAATGATGGAAATGTGGAACCTTCACTCGGAGGCCACCATCAGGAATAGCCTCCTTGAAGACCACATCGCCCAACTCCAAAAGGCGCTGGAGGAGGCAGAGGCGAGGGCCTCCCAGGCGGTTCAACAATGTGCTGAATCCGATGCCCGCGTTGCCGGTATTTCTCCTCTTCCTCTGAAGAATTTTCATTTAATTGAATTTCCTTTGCTCAACCTCGATGTATCTCGTTTACTTCACAGACCTGACCGTGCGCCTAGAGGCCCTTCAAGAGGCGGGGAACGAGGCAGCCGACTCTATGAACGCCGCCGGCGACAGCGTCGCAGAGAGGGTGACCAATATCCCCGCAAGGGTACATGAGGTCACCCTCCACGGCGTCCGTCATGGCACCGCCATGGCTCTCGGGGCTGCCCAGGCCTACACTGGCCAAGACTTGGGTGGCCTTGAAGTTACCCCGGAAATAAGCCATGCCATGGAAGTGCACTTCGATGGTGTCGACGGAGCAGCCGAGGAGATAGCAGAGTCCACCCCTTCTGTAATTATAGTAGATAAAATCTTTGAGTCGTTCATTAGGATCAATCTCTTGTATAAGAAACCCTCTTATGAATATAGTGAGATTTCTGCATCCATTATAATTTTTCTGCGATAAGGCCCATCGAGGTCTCCTAACTTCAGAAATCCTTGAATTTGTATTTTTGGGCTGAAGGCGATGCCTCGCTTGCATCGGCTATTCATCCAAGGTGGCACAATACATATCAGCTATTTTTATTCTGAAGGCGATACATTAGTATCGGCTATCAATTGAATACCAACGACGATACATTGGTCATCGGCCAGATCAATTAGTTATAACTGATCCACCCAGATACCAGGGCAATATTTCTTAAAATATTTCCCATTAACCGCTCTGAAGTATTCGATACCCTCTAAAGTCTCTGTCGGTGTTTGTTACCTGGCAACTCGTCTTGAGGAATCTCAGACGATTTGTTCGGTGGGGATCGGCGTTCGTAGAACTCGGCGAGTACACAGGGACAACGATTTATACTGGTTCAGGCCGCTAAATAGCGTAATACCTTACGTCCAGTGCGACGTGTGCCTTGTGTTATGATTCAAGATTCAATGATAGGAACCGAAGCTTACTTCCCCTTATATATCCGGGTGAAGCACAGCGTAAACCGAGTCCTAGTCGGTTACATCAGAGGAGTCCTATTCTAATTACAAGACTTCCTTTAAGAACTCGACTAAGTTACAGCGAGAGTCCTAATCCAAGTACACTTCGTATCAAGTCTTCGAATCTCCCGTGCCATCCAGAATTAGTCGGAGTAATCATCTTCTGATGATATCTCTGACATCCTTATCCGTCAAGCCCCCGAGCTCTTCATCATTTCTTCAGAACGTTATCTTCTGGTTTCTCTTTGAGAATCTCTGAGTAATGTCTTGAGAAATCTTGAAGTGCTCTGTAGGTAAAGAACTTCCATGGCGTGCACTTTTTCTTGAAAAGTGCACCCATAGGGTGTAGCCCCCCGAGTCTCTTGTTATTTATAATAACTTTGAGGATCTTTTTTGAGCCTTTTCCGAATAATCCTTGGCTAAGAAAAAACATTTTCTTTATGGTATATACCCTGCAGCCCCCGACCATGAGTTCCGAGTACCTAAGTACTCGGTTCTTGGGGTCTTCCAATATATTACCGGGTAATCCATAAAGGTTTTGAGGAGTTTGAAACATGATACTGATCTGTTGCTTAATCCACCCGAGTAATAAATATCCAGCTTCAGGTGGGTAATGTTTTCAGCAAACATCCCTTTTCACCCCCCACTGAATAAAAATTACTGTATGGTCAGCAATAATTGATCAATGACTGTTCCACCTGTACTCATTGATGATTCCTGTCGTTTTCTACAACTGCAAAAAACTTTGTCGTCTTCCTCTTGAAGCGCCCATGTGAAACAAAGCCATCACTGAATGCCAGGCTTCACATGTGCAACAGTACATAGGGAAAATTATTGATTCTCTGGTCACTTATAT
Organism: Coix lacryma-jobi var. lacryma-jobi; assembly: GCA_009763385.1. Lineage (NCBI taxonomy): Eukaryota > Viridiplantae > Streptophyta > Magnoliopsida > Poales > Poaceae > Coix > Coix lacryma-jobi. Next base: position 104,535,274 of record CM019830.1, on the reverse strand, counting down.
CCGTGGACAATGTCCATAGACCAGGATGAACCGCCTATAAATACCCTGCCTGGGGAGCAAGGAGGCCATACCTACCTGAGTGTATGACTTCTCTTAGTCTCTTGAGTGTTATAGTATCTGTAGCGGAGATGTCCAAGCCCCTGGGTATCTTCCTTCTGTAAGATATATGAGGTGTCCAGACGAACTCTTGTGAAGGGACCATCCGCCAGGGTGGTTTCCAAGTGGTCGCGAGCAAAGGGATACAGAGGTGCGCATAGAAGAACTCTTGTGACTCCCACATCGCGGGTAACCTCGGGGTCACAGGTTGTTAAAATGGCGCTAGGGTTAGGGCCTACCTCCGAGTTCCTTGTGCACTGGGGTAGAGCCTTAAACCCACCTTGGGATGCACTGAAAAGATAGTGTCTACCCAAGGTTCTGTGTCTGCTTTACTGCGTCTCACTGAACCCGGTCCTTGGTGCGCTATGCTCCAAGACTCTGTACCTTGATTACACTAGAGTAGCGTTTTACACCCTAATTACTTGTACTGGAAGTTGTTGTATCTCAGGATGTATCCGTATATCTCTGTTGTAATTCCGAGTAATAATCAATAAGATCCGGGTACTTGGAATGTTTTCCAAGTCCTTTGTCTTTTTTCCGAGTACTAAATATGTCTTGTGAAAGAATAATGTCGTCTGCTTGTGGGTTGCCTGTTCACTAATACTGACGCCGTCAGAAACGTTCCCCAACCGTTAGGGTTTTGAACGGTTTCATAACGCCATTTGGAAAAAGGTGAACGGTTGCTGAAACAGATCTATAATAAGCCGCCATTGGGCTTACGATTTCTTCATTCTTTCCTCAAGCCATAGCCTTCAGAGCAACAAATCCTCATAAGCAATTCCTTAGTTGATGCGCAGAAAGTCCCTTGTCATCAACATGGGTCCCAAGAGACAAACTGTAGCTGAGAAGAAGAAGGCGAAGATCGCTAGCGGGAAGTCGCGCCACCCGTGCCCGCCCATTGATGTGCTGGCCTGGAAGATGCCTGATACCAAGGAGACAGAGTTGGCCTTCTTGGCACAACTAGGTTTTCTCCGGTCATAGCCGCTTGATGGGTGGAGGGTGCCTACTGACCACCGTGCGCCAGCCCCTAACACGACGGAGATCGTGATGTTCAAATCTTTCATCGAGCGGGGGCTAGGACTTCCGACGTCTGATTTTTTGAGGGGATTACTGCATTACTACGGTTTGACCCTCAATCATCTTACTCCCAATGCTCTTTTCCACATTGCCATCTTTTCGCACCTCTATGAGGCTTTTCTAGGGATATGTCCCTCTTTCACCCTCTTTCGCTACTTTTTCTGGGTAAAGTGTCAACCCAGTGATTCTTGTGTAGAGGTAGTCGGAGGGGCTAGTATTCAGCTTAGACTAGAAGTAGCCTCTCAATATGTCTCTGTAGAGCTATCGGAGTCTGTCCGAGAGTGGGCTGCTCGGTGGTTTTACATAGCCAACCCACCACCAGCCCTTCGTCGCCATGATGGTTGGCCGCCTCAGAAGTGTCGAGAGTGGAAAGACAGGATTACTGCTAAAGAGCTAGAGACTGTCCAACCCCTGATTGATATGATAGCAGCGTTGAAGCTTAGTGGACTGAATGGGTACACCGTCGTCCAAGACTTCATCGCGCGCCGAATCCACCCACTCCAACAACGAGCCAATTTTGGCTTTGAGTACCTTGGCGTGAAGGACCCGGGTCGTCACTGTAACACCCCGGTGTTAAGCAATCCCTAAATGCATAATTTGGCATGGCATAAGCATAGCATCTCATCATTTCATGTGCATATGTTTGCTGAAGTGCTTAAGTCCTTGTGTAGTGTCTAAGTGTAACCTTGTTTGCTTTCTGTTTCTGACCAAGTGCCTTATAACAAAGTTGTAGATCTCGATGAAGGGAACAACTTTGCTTTACAGCACTTTCTCAGAAAAAGCTTTTAAAATGTGATTTCTTGCTTTAGCAAAATGGATTAGAACTAAATTTCTTGTTTTAAGCAGAATTTGGACTTGAGCCTTAAAGATGATTTGTTCCTTGCAAAATTCTAAGCAACTTTGTTGTTGGGACCTTTTCCTAGTTCGGTCTAGTTTAGGAGTTATAGAGCATCAAAGTTTGAAACAAAACCTCTTTAGTTTAATCTTGACCGTGGACCCCACCGGTCAGTCCCTCTCTTCTTCCCCGCGCGCACGCCGCTCCCTCCGCGCCGGCAGAATCCGCCCGCAGCCGCGAGACCGCCTCGCCGGCCGGCCAAACCGCCAGCACCGCCGCCCGTGGTTTGCGCCCGAACTCGCCACGTCGCTCCATGCACCGCGTCCTCGCCCGCCGCGTGTCGCGCGACGCCTGCCGCCGCCGCGTCCGGTCGGGAGTTCCCCCGACGGGAACCGGCCAGGTGCAATGCACCTAGCACTTCGTTCCTTTTGCCTTTGCTCCGCCCCGCGCTCGCAAGCCAGGAGAGCTTTCTTCGCTCGCTCTCTCTCTCGCTCCACTCCACTCCATCTTCACCCGACCAGAGCTCCGCCGCCGCCCGCCGAACCTCGGCGAGCGATTGCTCGCTACTCACCGCACCACCGTTCGATTCCTCCCGCCAGTTTCTCCGCCGCGACCTCCTCTTTCTCCGGTAAGGGTTGGTTCCCCTCTCTCCCTCTCTAGCCGCCGGAACAGCGGATGCCACCCGCAAGCTCCCGCCATGGCCGCCACCGTGACCTTCACGTGGACCGGTCATCTCCGGCCATGCTACCCTGAGCTGAGCCATGTTCTAGTCTGCTCTACCTCCGTAGTAGCTTAGAGTTAGATGGAGACCTCTCCTTTGCCGTGTTTCAGCTGGAACCGAGCCGTGTCATCGCCGTGTCCGCCATGGACCGCCGCCGTGCATAGCTCCGAGCAATGCCGGGGATGCCGAAGCCCGAGAGTTGCTCCAATAGGTCGCTTAGGTCTTGCTTGGGCTAGTGCTAACCTCGCCGAGTCGCAAGCCGCCGGGGAAAGTTCCGCCGCCGAGTCGCAGAGCCGCCGCTCCGCCATGGCCGCCGTCGAGCTTGCTCCGGTATCCCTCTGGCTCAGCAAGTTAGTCGGTCGTGTTCGTCTCGAAAACCCGCACCCAACGATGGTCTCCGTGTCGCCACAAGTGTCGCCGTCGACGAGCTAGGGCCGGTCAACGACCACGGCGCCAAACTCCGCCGTTGACCGCCGAGCCTGGCCTCGCGCGGTAACGTGCCGAGCTTGGCCTCGGAAGCTTGGTCACCCTGACCAGCGGGCCCCGACTGGCAGTAAGGAAGAGAGAAAGGGAAGAGCTTGGGTGCCGTAGGCCTCGGAAAGCCAGAAGCGCCGAGCCTTTGCCTCGAGCCTCGACCGAGTCGGTTGAGTTGGTCTCGGTTGAGTCAGTTAGTCTCGGTTGAATCAGTAAGCCTCGGTTGAGTCAGTAGCCTCGGCTGAATAGGCTAGCCTCGGCTGTCAGTATGCCTCGGGCGAATCGGTAAAATGTGTCTGAGCCTCGGGCCTCAGCCGAATCGCGCCGAATGTGCCGAAGCCTAGCCTCGGGCCTCAGCCGAATCGCGCCGAATGTGCCGAAGCCTAGCCTCGGGCCTCAGCCGAATCGCGCCGAATGTGCCGAAGCCTTGCCTCGGGCCTCAGCCGAATCGCGCCGGGTGTGCTGAGCGCTTGTCTTGTGCCTCGGCCGAAGTCCGTAGCGTATAGGATTGAGTTTTCCTTTTTAAGTTTTGTTTTGCAGAATCCATGTAAAGGCTTCAAAAAAAATTCATACAAGGCTCATTTTATGTCCAAATCCTGTGAAACAAATTTTGTTAGGTCAAGCATGTTTAGATCTATCAGTAAAGTTTGTTGAATGCATTCTTGGTGATATTTTTATGGGTAGCTTTAGTTACATTAGAAAAGTGCTGATAACTTGGAAAATGCATAACTAATTATATAGCAGTCAGAAAAATGTGATTCCAGTTTTGTTAGGTTTGTATGAAGGTGTAGTTTCAGAGAAAAATATAATATGAGGTTGTTCTGTGAATTAATTTGACAGTAGCTTTTAAAATGGTTAAATGTCGTTTCCTTGTTTATTTTGTAGTAATTAAAATATGAGGAATATGAACCTGAGAATTTAAGCACATTGCTCTTGTACTAGGTAGCTCAGTAGAAAAATAAGAAATCTGTTGTTTGACACTTTTTGCTAGGGTGTGTAGTTCAAAGCACCTTTCCATGATAGAATTTGTCTTTTTCACAGAGAATGGAGTTTAAGTCCAAATGAGATGAAATTTGGACAAGGAGCTAGATTAGGTGTGGTTAACTCCCAGTAATTTCTGTAGATTTTTCTGAAGCTGTCTAGGTTAGGTTGCTGTTTAAGCATGTGTAAATAGATTTATTTCAGCAAGCAATTAGAGGGTAATAAACTCATTAAGTAAACTTTGATGTGGTGACAACATCGCTTAACAAGTTGACTATGTTAGGTTAAATAGTGGGATGATGTTGACTACCTTGTTGAAGAGAATGCAGTAGATGCCATGTGCTTATCTTCTGATTGCTGTCGATCATGTGCATCACATATGCATTCTATGTGCATTCATCCTATTCATGCGCATTATGCATCATACAGGATCAGCGGAGGAGATCCAGACCCAGTCGATACTAGAAGAGCCCAGTCCGGAGGAGAACTTGACAGAAGAAGCCGGAGTGACCGACGCCGACGAGTTGCCCGAGTGCCGCGATCACCGTCCGTCGGACTTTGAGAAAGGCAAGCCCCGGAACATTCTAACTCCTACGGTTTGCAAGTGTTTTCTAATTTAACCTGATGATGGATGTTGCATTAGGTTATAGGAATTGATTGCTACCGTTGATGCATTATTACTTATCCTTGTCCACCTGCAATATATCTTGATATCCCTGTTTAGGTCTAGGCTCGTTATATGCTTAGCCCTGCTTAGACCGGTAAAAGTCGGGTGATTCCCTGTCTCCCGCAATAGGTGGATACTGATCATGTTTAGCCTGTGCTACCATGAGATAACCATGTGATAATTAATCTGAGACGGAGGCGGGATGTAAGAGCAGCAGAACATGGGTTCTGAGTGCTAGTAGTCTCCCGCCTGTGTCGCCTAGGACCCGTTCGGGAATGTCCCTTCAGTCAAATTGAACGCGTCGATCACTTAACGGAGTTGGTCTGAGTACCTCCCGTGAAGCCGAGTAAGGTTATTCGAGCCGGAGATGGAGATGTTGACGCCTAACACCCAGGGCCTCAGCTGTACCGTGGGCAACTATTCTGATCGACCTGGCATGGTCCGAGGGCAGGCAGGGCCTGATCGACCTGGCATGACCGTGGGCAGTTATAGGTTGAGCGACCTGGCACTGAGATAACCCCCGGTGTAGAAGGGCCCATGGCCGTCCCGCGCTTTGTGTTCTCGAATCTCCTGACTGGCAGCTTACGACTGCCGTAGCCGGACGTGCCGGGCGAGTGTGAGACATTTTATCCCCAGCTGGGTAGGAATCGATTATAATCGCCATCGCTCCTGGACAGTGAGCAGTTGACTCTAGATCATCTCCCATAGAACTTATGGAACTAAAATGGTTATGGAATCTGAAAGGCTATTGATGAAATAGTCACTCTTGATTGATTAATTAGCAAGTGCTTGTTTAGTACAGGTGCAAATCTAGTAAGGTAGAGTTAATGACTAAAAGCAATTGCCAACATCTGAAATTGAGTTTTATTACTAAAGCTTTCATGCAAAAGAGTATGTACAGCCAACCCCACCCCTATAGCCTACATAGTCCTTGGAGTCTCATTATTTTTGGTTTATGACGGGTAAGTCTAGCTGAGTACCTTCTCGTACTCAGGGTTTTATTCCCTTGTTGTCGCAGATGGCCAGTGCTTTTATGGTTACTGCGAGAACTGCTTGTACCCGGTAACGGGTGATGACTAGACCAAGGGCATGGTCAACACTTATCTCATCTGTTGCTTTTGTGGACCCAGTCAACTGATGGCACCGTATTTATGAACAATCCAAACTTATGTTTTAAAGACTATGTTGCTTCCGCTACTACTATCAAAACTATGGTTTGTAATATTATTCCGTACTCCGATGTAATTTGAACTTTATGCAACTATGATGTAACCCGTGAGCATATTCGTGGAACAAGTACGATCTTGGCTGGATGTCGTTGAATGATTTGAAATCCTTCGAGATTTCCGGACTACCGGGTTTGTACGAGCTTAAGTACTCGATGATTTCTGTGAGAGCAGAGGTTTTCAGTGCTTAATCTGGTGCAAATTGGTCGGTTCTGTTACAGCTGGCATCGGAGCAAGTTCTGCGTTACTGTTCATGGGTGTATTTAAAAACAATATTTTTATAAAAAAATAAAGCTATAATGCCAACTTGTAGTTATATGAGGATTTGGAAAATCTTAAGGTTTAAAGCTAAGGTGTGCCAGTGACTAAGTCCTTATGCCCAATAGGAATCTAGGTGGTTATTTAAGTACTAACTTGGGGGTTGTGCATCATATTTAATTTCTGTTATTCTGTCGTCCATACGGCAAGGGTGAAATTGTATGGGTGCTATTCTTCGGAATAGTAATGTATGGATCAATTGCCTCTACGCCAAGGTAATAAGTGAGTTGTGAGAGCATGATTGGACAACCGCCAATCTAGGGGAGTGCTTGAATGATGCTGACATGTATACCTGTTGCACACAAGTATATGTGAAAGTATTAATTGTGGGAGTAATACTTTTCTGATGGGTGCATATACTGCTTACGTGTATACTGGGTGTGCATCTAAGCCAGTATTAGATTTAATTTCGGCAATGCATGATAATCATATTGTGGGCAGGGCTGAAATGAACTTTCTGCAGGTACACTAACTTGCGAACGTGTAGTACGCTAGTTAAGCGCTATGAGTGAACGTTGTATGCCACCGTTTAACCGTTAGATTGTTAGGCAGTGAGGACGTATGTTACACTCATGCATCATGATCCTATAATCTTGCATTAATTACTTCCTTCCTTATGTTATCCGTCCCGATCTTAAATAAAAGTTGTTCTCAACTAATTAAAAACTGTGTGGATACACTTCTTTCAGATGGCCCGCACTAAGCGTACTGCCCGCAAGTCGACTGGAGGCAGGAGGCCCAATTACATGCTGGGTCCTTGGACCGAGGAGGGATCCGAGGATTTTCTGGAGGAGTTCGGCATGCCTACTCTTTTGTGGAGGGTGCTGCACTTAGTCGGATACTAGGAGGGCCAGGAGCCGCAGTATGAGTGGCATCGAGTTCAGTTCTCAGAGGATCGCTACATGTACACAGTTGAGGTGGACGTGCCCAGCCGTGATCCGCAGGATCATGTGTGGTGCCGCAGAGTGTTTGCTCTTCAGGGCAGGACTCCTTGGGATGGAGCCAACCAAGTTGCGTACACTGTTCTTCGGGATATCATGGAGGATCATCCAGAGGTAGTTGCCCAGGCCACAGCCGGTGTCTTCCCTACAGCAGATCCGTACCAGTCCGTGTGGCGTCAGCCGGGTGCTACGGTTTTGGGGGCTAGTTCTTCAGAGCGTGAGCACTGCGCAGGGCCAGCTGGGAGTGCGATGGCTGCACTCATGGCTACCTACGGGTGTCTGTCACGTAGCTACGACCACCTGGACCACATCCTCAGTGAGGAGATAGCTGCACATCACCAGGGTCAGGAGGCGCATGCTACAGAGGTCGACCTTCTTACCACTCAGCTAGCTCATTTGACCATTGAGAGAGACCAGGCTCGTCAGAGGGAGCAGGAGACGGCACAACAGCTTAGTGACCAGCAGGGTATGACGACCTTCTTATCCACCATCATGGCCGAGACTGAGGAGTCGCTACGTCGTGTTTGTCTCGAGGGTATGCGTGCGACTGAGCAGAACAGGCTTCTCAGGCTACAAGTGGGAGATTTAGAGCTGCAACTTCATCATCTCCAGGACTACAATGATCGCCTACATGAGGAGATTCATCGCCGTGAGAACGAGAGGAACCCTATCCTTCCTCAAGAGGACCCGGATTCTCATGCTTCGTCCAGTGGTTCTTCGGACATCTCGAGTGATGATGATGACAACGACGATGATGACGAGGGTGCCATTAGGGAGTAGACTAGTTAGTGTTAGCGAGTAGTGATTTTGTCTCATGTCCTAGTGCTTGATCTTTTGGGGTTATCACGTGGATGTAAGGATGTGTGTTGGACCTATATGCGTATGGCGCAAGACCTTGAAAAGTCCCATATGTATGGGCACCTATGGATGTTATGTTGACTTTTGTATGTTATGTGATGAGCACTTTTTATCATGTGATGATGCGTTGTGGATCGAAATTTATTATGCCTCTGTAATTGTTTGGCGAATTTATTTTCCGAATAATTTCTGTTGGCATGGTTTATTGTTCTCCGCAATTTTTGCAACGTCTTTAATGATCATTGCTATCGCTACATGCAGATGACGACGACTCGCAGTGGAGCGGGTGGTAGTGGTGGTAATGATGATAGCAGAGAGAACCGCAATCCACCACCTCCTCCACCACCCACGGCCGAGCAACTCTTCGCTCAGTTCTTGGGAAGCCAACGCAACATCGAGGCGCTTCTGCGAGAGAATTTAGCGCATAACAATCAACGCCCTGAACCGAATCAGTACAGCTCGTTCAAGGATTTTCTGGACACGAGGCCGCCAATTTTCAAGGAAGCCACAGAACCTCTAGAAGCGGAAGAATGGCTGCATACAATAGAGCAGAAGTTTTGACTGCTCAGGCTTACAGAAGAGTTAAAGGCAGAGTATGCTGCACATCAGCTACAGGGGCCAGCCGGGATTTGGTGGGGACATCACCGTACCACTTACCCAGCTCGTACACCTGTCACTTGGAGACTGTTCGCGGAAGCTGTTCGCGGGCACTATATTCCGCCAGGCTTGACTCAGATGAAGATGGCTGAATTCATGAGCTTAACTCAAGGAACGCGGTCAGTGACCGAGTATCATCACTTGTTCAACTCTTTATCTCGCTATGCACCAGATTTTGTTGATACCGATGCTAAGAAGATAGCTAGCTTTAAGAGAGGACTGAATACTAAGATGGGAAAATCAGTGGGTACTTCATCCCGCACAGTTTTCAATGACTTCATCAGTGACTGCCTGATCCAGGAGAATCACAACAACAAGCATGCTACAAGCAAGGCTAGGAAGAGGACCCTGGAATCTGGATCATCTCAGTTTAGAGGACCACCAGCCCAGCGTTCTCAATACCGACCACCAGCACCTGGGGCTCGTTTCAGGCTGCCTCAGAAGAAAGGGCAGCAACAAGCTCAGCGTGGTCAACGACCATACAAGGTGGCAGCAAGTCAGGCTCGAGCAGGACAAGGCAGCTCAACTGGGACCAAGCCAATAGTTCGGGGGCCGTGCTTCAATTGCAACCAAGATGGGCACTTTGCAAGGTATTGCCCACACCCCAAGAAGCAGCAGGCTAATTATCCAGCGCGTCTGCATAACATGACTGCTGAAGAAGCTCATGCAGGAGAGCCCGTGACTGCTGGTATGTGTCTTGTGAACCATCATCCTGCAGTTGTTTTATTTGATACTGGATCATCGCATTCTTTTATGAGCAAGGCATTTGCACAAAAGCATAATCAAGAAATCTCTGAAATGGATTATGGGTTTCGCGTGAGCTCCGTAGGGAGTAGCGTGTTATCTAGGCAGATGGTGTGAAATGTGACCATTGATATTGGAGGGCATAAATTTGGAGCCAACTTAGTGGTTTTACCAGGGCTAAGTATGGATGTAGTCTTAGGAATGAGTTGGATGACTATGTGGAATGCGGTGTTAGACACTGCAAACAGGACTCTTACCTTATCTGATTATCGAACAGGTAACAAGCTTCGCGTATCTCTTCCTCGAGGTGCCGATCTTGTTGACTTATCTTGTACTCTTGCTATAGAAGACCTCTCCAAAATTCCAGTTGTTAGGGATTTTCCGGACGTTTTTCCAGATGAGTTACCAGGGTTACCACCGAAGAGAGCAGTGGAGTTTGTGATAGAGTTGTTACCAGGAACTGCACCAATCTCTAGGAGACCGTATCGAATGCCGCCCAATGAGCTGGCAGAACTCAAGACCCAGATCAAGGAACTCTTGGACAAGGGATTCATTCAACCTAGTGTATCAGAATGGGGTTGCCCAGCTTTGTTTGTCAAAAAGAAGGATAAGTCCTTGCGCATGTGTGTGGATTATCGTCCACTCAATGCCGTGACTGTTAAGAATAAGTATCCGTTACCTAGAATAGACATCCTTTTTGATCAGTTATCAAGGGCCAAGGTGTTTTCTAAGATTGATCTAAGGTCAGGGTATCATCAGATTCGAATCAGACCACAGGATATTCCAAAGACCGCTTTCTCAACCAGATACGGGTTATACGAGTATCTTGTTATGTCCTTTGGATTAACCAATGCTCCAGCATATTTTACGAGTTTGATGAACTCTGTGTTCATGCCAGAATTAGACAAGTTTGTGGTAGTGTTCATTGACGATATTCTGGTTTACTCGGAAAATGCAGACGATCATGCAGGACATTTGAGGGTTGTCTTATCTAGACTCAGGGAACACAAGCTCTATGCTAAATTCAGCAAGTGCGAGTTTTGGATGAAGAAAGTACAATTTCTTGGTCATATTCTGTCAGAAGAAGGAATCTCAGTAGACCCTAGTAAAGTACAAGAAGTCATGGACTGGGAAGCTCCTACTTCAGTTGGTGAAATCCGGAGTTTTCTTGGTTTAGCGGGATATTATCGTCGATTTATTCCCGATTTCTCCAAAATTGCAAAGCCAATGACAAGTTTGTTGCAAAAGAATCAGAAATTTGAATGGACGGAGAAGTGCGAAACTGCTTTCCGTATCCTGCGGAAACTGTTGACCACTGCTCCTGTTTAGCTCAACCAGATATCGAGAAACCCTTTGATGTCTTTTGTGATGCGTCAAAAGTAGGCCTAGGTTGTGTTCTCATGCAAGAAGGCAGAGTGATTGCTTATGCTTCGCGGCAATTGCGAAAGCATGAAGTGAATTACCCGACCCATGATTTGGAATTAGCTGCCGTTGTGCATGCTTTGAAGATTTGGAGACACTATCTGCTTGGGAATGTCTGCAATATGTACACCGACCACAAGAGTCTTAAATATATTTTCACGCAAGCAGAATTGAATATGAGGCAAAGAAGATGGCTTGAATTGATTAAGGATTATAATCTTCAGATTCACTATCATCCAGGCAAGGCGAATGTTGTGGCCGATGCTCTGAGCCGGAAATCACACTGTAATGCTATGAAGCTTCTGCCAGAGGATGAGTTCAGCTTAACACATGCTGCAGTGCTACATGATTTGAAGTTGCGCAATGTGTTAGTAGACCAAATTATAGAGAACCAGAAAACTGATAAGGGCATCTATCATATTAAGGGAAGGCTCAAGGATGAAAAAGAGGCCGATAAGCATTTTCGAGTTGACGAAAATGGAGTTCTATGGTTTAACCAGCGGTTAGTGGTGCCTAAGGATAGAGAACTCAGGAATCGGATCATGGATGAAGCACATTTGTCCAAATTATCTATTCATCCTGGAAGTACAAAAATGTACCAAGATTTGCGTCCGAGATTTTGGTGGACCAAAATGAAGAAAGAAATTGCTGCTTATGTGGCCAGATGCGATACGTGTTGTCGAGTAAAAGCTATTCACTTGAAACCAGCTGGAATGCTTCAGCCATTAGCTATACCTGAATGGAAGTGGGAAGAAGTGAGTATGGACTTTATCGTTGGTTTACCCACGACCCAGAAGGGTAATGATTCAATTTGGGTAATTGTGGATCGTCTCACAAAGACCGCACATTTCATTCCAGTCAAGACCAACTATAAGGCCCCAGATTATGCCGAGATCTACATGAGTCAGATTGTGCGACTGCACGGTGTACCAAGGGTTATAGTCTCTGATCGTGGACCGCAGTTTACTGCACCATTTTGGGAAAAGTTGCAGAAGGAGTTAGGCACGAATTTAGTCCGAAGCTCAGCGTACCATCCGCAAACGTCAGGGCAGACAGAGAGAGTGAATCAAGTATTAGAGGATATGTTAAGAGCCTGTGTTTTATCAGCAAAAGGTTCTTGGGAGAAATGGTTACCATTGGCAGAGTTTGCTTATAACAACAGTTATCAAGAAAGTATACAAATGGCTCCTTTTGAAGCTCTGTATGGTAGAAGATGCAGATCACCGATAAACTGGGTAGAACCAGGGGAACGTCGATACTATGGTATTGACTTTGTGAAAGAAGCAGAAGAACAAGTTAGAACAATTCAGCAACATATCGCGTCTGCACAATCTCGTCAGAAAAGCTATGTTGATAAGCGAAGGAAACCGCTTGAGTTCAATGTTGGTGACTATGTCTATTTGAAGGTTTCACCAATGAAGGGTGTAAAACGTTTTGGAGTCAAAAGGAAGTTAGCACCAAGGTTCGTGGGACCATATAGAATTGTGCAAAAGAAGGGAGAAGTGGCCTATCAACTGCAATTACCAGAGCATTTGAAGGCTATTTTTCCAGTGTTCCATGTCTCTCAACTGAAGAAATGTCTTCGAGTACCAGAAGAAGAGGTACAACCAGCTCGTATCAAGTTACAATCTGATCTCACTTACTCAATTATACCATGTCGAGTGCTCGATGAAAAAGAAAGAGCGACCCGCGGAAGAATCGTGAAGCAATATAAGGTATCTTGGAGTGAGCAAGATGACCGGGATGCTACCTGGGAGACGGATGACTATCTAAAGGACGTATACCCACACTTTTATAAGAAATGGTTTGTAATCCAAATCTCGGGACGAGATTTCTTTTAAGGAGGGGAGGGCTGTAACACCCCGGTGTTAAGCAATCCCTAAATGCATAATTTGGCATGGCATAAGCATAGCATCTCATCATTTCATGTGCATATGTTTGCTGAAGTGCTTAAGTCCTTGTGTAGTGTCTAAGTGTAACCTTGTTTGCTTTCTGTTTCTGACCAAGTGCCTTATAACAAAGTTGTAGATCTCGATGAAGGGAACAACTTTGCTTTACAGCACTTTCTCAGAAAAAGCTTTTAAAATGTGATTTCTTGCTTTAGCAAAATGGATTAGAACTAAATTTCTTGTTTTAAGCAGAATTTGGACTTGAGCCTTAAAGATGATTTGTTCCTTGCAAAATTCTAAGCAACTTTGTTGTTGGGACCTTTTCCTAGTTCGGTCTAGTTTAGGAGTTATAGAGCATCAAAGTTTGAAACAAAACCTCTTTAGTTTAATCTTGACCATGGACCCCACCGGTCAGTCCCTCTCTTCTTCCCCGCGCGCACGCCGCTCCCTCCGCGCCGGCAGAATCCGCCCGCAGCCGCGAGACCGCCTCGCCGGCCGGCCAAACCGCCAGCACCGCCGCCCGTGGTTTGCGCCCGAACTCGCCACGTCGCTCCATGCACCGCGTCCTCGCCCGCCGCGTGTCGCGCGACGCCTGCCGCCGCCGCGTCCGGTCGGGAGTTCCCCCGACGGGAACCGGCCAGGTGCAATGCACCTAGCACTTCGTTCCTTTTGCCTTTGCTCCGCCCCGCGCTCGCAAGCCAGGAGAGCTTTCTTCGCTCGCTCTCTCTCTCGCTCCACTCCACTCCATCTTCACCCGACCAGAGCTCCGCCGCCGCCCGCCGAACCTCGGCGAGCGATTGCTCGCTACTCACCGCACCACCGTTCGATTCCTCCCGCCAGTTTCTCCGCCGCGACCTCCTCTTTCTCCGGTAAGGGTTGGTTCCCCTCTCTCCCTCTCTAGCCGCCGGAACAGCGGATGCCACCCGCAAGCTCCCGCCATGGCCGCCACCGTGACCTTCACGTGGACCGGTCATCTCCGGCCATGCTACCCTGAGCTGAGCCATGTTCTAGTCTGCTCTACCTCCGTAGTAGCTTAGAGTTAGATGGAGACCTCTCCTTTGCCGTGTTTCAGCTGGAACCGAGCCGTGTCATCGCCGTGTCCGCCATGGACCGCCGCCGTGCATAGCTCCGAGCAATGCCGGGGATGCCGAAGCCCGAGAGTTGCTCCAATAGGTCGCTTAGGTCTTGCTTGGGCTAGTGCTAACCTCGCCGAGTCGCAAGCCGCCGGGGAAAGTTCCGCCGCCGAGTCGCAGAGCCGCCGCTCCGCCATGGCCGCCGTCGAGCTTGCTCCGGTATCCCTCTGGCTCAGCAAGTTAGTCGGTCGTGTTCGTCTCGAAAACCCGCACCCAACGATGGTCTCCGTGTCGCCAGAAGTGTCGCCGTCGACGAGCTAGGGCCGGTCAACGACCACGGCGCCAAACTCCGCCGTTGACCGCCGAGCCTGGCCTCGCGCGGTAACGTGCCGAGCTTGGCCTCGGAAGCTTGGTCACCCTGACCAGCGGGCCCCGACTGGCAGTAAGGAAGAGAGAAAGGGAAGAGCTTGGGTGCCGTAGGCCTCGGAAAGCCGGAAGCGCCGAGCCTTTGCCTCGAGCCTCGACCGAGTCGGTTGAGTTGGTCTCGGTTGAGTCAGTTAGTCTCGGTTGAATCAGTAAGCCTCGGTTGAGTCAGTAGCCTCGGCTGAATAGGCTAGCCTCGGCTGTCAGTATGCCTCGGGCGAATCGGTAAAATGTGTCTGAGCCTCGGGCCTCAGCCGAATCGCGCCGAATGTGCCGAAGCCTAGCCTCGGGCCTCAGCCGAATCGCGCCGAATGTGCCGAAGCCTAGCCTCGGGCCTCAGCCGAATCGCGCCGAATGTGCCGAAGCCTTGCCTCGGGCCTCAGCCGAATCGCGCCGGGTGTGCTGAGCGCTTGTCTTGTGCCTCGGCCGAAGTCCGTAGCGTATAGGATTGAGTTTTCCTTTTTAAGTTTTGTTTTGCAGAATCCATGTAAAGGCTTCAAAAAAAATTCATACAAGGCTCATTTTCTGTCCAAATCCTGTGAAACAAATTTTGTTAGGTCAAGCATGTTTAGATCTATCAGTAAAGTTTGTTGAATGCATTCTTGGTGATATTTTTATGGGTAGCTTTAGTTACATTAGAAAAGTGCTGATAACTTAGAAAATGCATAACTAATTATATAGCAGTCAGAAAAATGTGATTCCAGTTTTGTTAGGTTTGTATGAAGGTGTAGTTTCAGAGAAAAATATAATATGAGATTGTTCTGTGAATTAATTTGACAGTAGCTTTTAAAATGGTTAAATGTCGTTTCCTTGTTTATTTTGTAGTAATTAAAATATGAGGAATATGAACCTGAGAATTTAAGCACATTGCTCTTGTACTAGGTAGCTCAGTAGAAAAATAAGAAATCTGTTGTTTGACACTTTTTGCTAGGGTGTGTAGTTCAAAGCACCTTTCCATGATAGAATTTGTCTTTTTCACAGAGAATGGAGTTTAAGTCCAAATGAGATGAAATTTGGACAGGGAGCTAGATTAGGTGTGGTTAACTCCCAGTAATTTCTGTAGATTTTTCTGAAGCTGTCTAGGTTAGGTTGCTGTTTAAGCATGTGTAAATAGATTTATTTCAGCAAGCAATTAGAGGGTAATAAACTCATTAAGTAAACTTTGATGTGGTGACAACATCGCTTAACAAGTTGACTATGTTAGGTTAAATAGTGGGATGATGTTGACTACCTTGTTGAAGAGAATGCAGTAGATGCCATGTGCTTATCTTCTGATTGCTGTCGATCATGTGCATCACATATGCATTCTATGTGCATTCATCCTATTCATGCGCATTATGCATCATACAGGATCAGCGGAGGAGATCCAGACCCAGTCGATACTAGAAGAGCCCAGTCCGGAGGAGAACTTGACAGAAGAAGCCGGAGTGACCGACGCCGACGAGTTGCCCGAGTGCCGCGATCACCGTCCGTCGGACTTTGAGAAAGGCAAGCCCCGGAGCATTCTAACTCCTACGGTTTGCAAGTGTTTTCTAATTTAACCTGATGATGGATGTTGCATTAGGTTATAGGAATTGATTGCTACCGTTGATGCATTATTACTTATCCTTGTCCACCTGCAATATATCTTGATATCCCTGTTTAGGTCTAGGCTCGTTATATGCTTAGCCCTGCTTAGACCGGTAAAAGTCGGGTGATTCCCTGTCTCCCGCAATAGGTGGATACTGATCATGTTTAGCCTGTGCTACCATGAGATAACCATGTGATAATTAATCTGAGACGGAGGCGGGATGTAAGAGCAGCAGAACATGGGTTCTGAGTGCTAGTAGTCTCCCGCCTGTGTCGCCTAGGACCCGTTCGGGAATGTCCCTTCAGTCAAATTGAACGCGTCGATCACTTAACGGAGTTGGTCTGAGTACCTCCCGTGAAGCCGAGTAAGGTTATTCGAGCCGGAGATGGAGATGTTGACGCCTAACACCCAGGGCCTCAGCTGTACTGTGGGCAACTATTCTGATCGACCTGGCATGGTCCGAGGGCAGGCAGGGCCTGATCGACCTGGCATGACCGTGGGCAGTTATAGGTTGAGCGACCTGGCACTGAGATAACCCCCGGTGTAGAAGGGCCCATGGCCGTCCCGCGCTTTGTGTTCTCGAATCTCCTGACTGGCAGCTTACGACTGCCGTAGCCGGACGTGCCGGGCGAGTGTGAGACATTTTATCCCCAGCTGGGTAGGAATCGATTATAATCGCCATCGCTCCTGGACAGTGAGCAGTTGACTCTAGATCATCTCCCGTAGAACTTATGGAACTAAAATGGTTATGGAATCTGAAAGGCTATTGATGAAATAGTCACTCTTGATTGATTAATTAGCAAGTGCTTGTTTAGTACAGGTGCAAATCTAGTAAGGTAGAGTTAATGACTAAAAGCAATTGCCAACATCTGAAATTGAGTTTTATTACTAAAGCTTTCATGCAAAAGAGTATGTACAGCCAACCCCACCCCTATAGCCTACATAGTCCTTGGAGTCTCATTATTTTTGGTTTATGACGGGTAAGTCTAGCTGAGTACCTTCTCGTACTCAGGGTTTTATTCCCTTGTTGTTGCAGATGGCCAGTGCTTTTATGGTTACTGCGAGAACTGCTTGTACCCGGTAACGGGTGATGACTAGACCAAGGGCATGGTCAACACTTATCTCATCTGTTGCTTTTGTGGACCCAGTCAACTGATGGCACCGTATTTATGAACAATCCAAACTTATGTTTTAAAGACTATGTTGCTTCCGCTACTACTATCAAAACTATGGTTTGTAATATTATTCCGTACTCCGATGTAATTTGAACTTTATGCAACTATGATGTAACCCGTGAGCATATTCGTGGAACAAGTACGATCTTGGCTGGATGTCGTTGAATGATTTGAAATCCTTCGAGATTTCCGGACTACCGGGTTTGTACGAGCTTAAGTACTCGATGATTTCTGTGAGAGCAGAGGTTTTCAGTGCTTAATCTGGTGCAAATTGGTCGGTTCTGTTACAGTCACGATGCCGAGCAATTGTCAAACCAGAAGATTCTTAGGAGGATGAACCGGCTATTGAAGGGCCGTGAACATCTTGTTCCAATGATGACGACTTTCTCCGCCATCAACCCTCCTCTAGAGGTAAGTAGTTGAGTTGTCTTGTCTTTGAGATTCTTGATAGATATCCTTCGGACTTGACTTGATTTTCTTATTTTTCATAGGGCCAAGGGAGGAATAACAATGATTGTCCACCCTTGCCCCCGGCGACTCAAGAAGGTGGAGGCATTGCTCTCGAGGGTCCCATTCGAAGTGAGGACCTTCGAAACGAGTCAAGCTCTCCCGATGATTTTGACTGGCTGGACTCAGATTCAACTGACTCTGATGTCATGCTCATAGATCCTGAAGCCGAGAGTAGCCGGAAGAGGTCTCCGAGTCCACTGGAAGGAGCCGGAGATCCTATCCCAAAGAAGGCTCGCAATGGTAATCGCTGTGCTTGTCGAAAAATTCTTTTATCAACGGAATTGGCTGAAAAGCACTGTAATACGGGTGCTCCTGGTAAGGGAAAACCCAAGTACTTTGTAGCCTTTCTGGTTTGGATTTTAATAAACCCTTGTCTTATATCTTTGTTTGATCTAGATGTTGAAACAGCCCTGGGGGCTTCAAGTGGTGCGGCTCCTGAAGAAGCTCCGGCTCCAGACCCGCAACCAAAGAAGCCGATCTTGAAGCTGTCGCGGGCATTGAAGCTTGTGAAGTAAGTCACAATACTTTCTTTAGAGTGCCCGCGTGTTTCTGGTACTAATATGGACACTAGTCTGTTGTAGGAAAACGAAGCCGGCCGCAGCATCCTCAAGTGCTGCCACTGAGACCCGAGCAGTGGAGGAGTCAGAGGCGCGGGACAAAGGTGAAGCCAGCGTTCCTCCGATCTTTAGCCAGGTGGACCCTCTGCCAGGCTCCTGTCCATCCAGTACCCAGGTTGATGCAACACCTAAAGCGGACGTTCTTCCCTTGCCTCAGGTTGGTGTTCCGTACTCAATCTTCCGCTCTCCTTCTCAATTGGAGTTTGACCGAGTGATGAACGAGTGGTTTTTTCGCACTCGACAGCCAGACGAGCCCACTTTGGAGATGGTATTGGCCGAGATCAGTGCCGAAGCTTCAGGTCGTCCACAGGAAGAGTCCGAGGCTGCTCCCGAGTCCTCGCACCAAGGATCGAAACTTGACGTCGTGGGGTACAACCAGGATCTCACCCGGCTGAAGGAGTTGAGTGAGCAAGTCATGGCGCCTGCCGTGGCACTCCGCCAATTTGTTGAGGTAACTCTTTGAAGTCCTCTTTGTATTTTGTTGTCGCATCCGAGTGCTTATATTATCTTCTCTATGCAGGGCTTTGATGTGAAAGTCACTGAGCAGATCACTCGGATTCGCCAAGAACTATCTCTTGAGAATCAGCGGCTCAAAGACTACATCGCCCAAGATCAGATCAGTCAAAAGGTGGCCACTCAGCTCCTGAATAACCGCATCAATGAGCTGCAGAACAATCTCAAGGTTGTTGTTGGTGAGCGTGATGCAGCCAATAACAGGGAGATTGAACTACTTCCCAAGCATGCTGCCTCGGGGCAGAAGTTGAAGGAGGTCAAGAAGTCTTCCAAGAAGCAGTTAGCTGGTAAGTTGAAAGTACTGTCCCGAGTCCTTATTGCTTTTGTAGACTGATGATGCTCATCCGATTGATATGCTTTCAGATTCGAAGACGCTGGCCTCCGGGTGGCAGAATGCTTTCAACCGGAAGGAGGCGGAGCTTAAGGAGGTATATGCTAATGCGTAGAATACTCTTTGAGAGGCCAAACTGATGTGTGAGGGTGCTGACCGGGACCTGCTGCAGGCTTTGAAGTCGACGAAGGAGTAGCAAGAAGCTCTAGAAGCGGTCCAGGCGCAACTGAAGGAGTCTCAAGAGTCTTTGAAGACTTCGTAGGATTCTTTGAAGGCGTTAGAGCTTGTTGTTGATCCCGTCCTGGACATGATCCCGCGCCCTGAAGGAGCCGATGAGTCCTTGATTGATCGAGCCAAGGCTGCACCAGGGCGGCTGACTCAATAGATCAAGGACAGGGCGACTTCAGTGGTGTGTGGTCTGCTGGCGACGCTGCGACTACATATGCCATCCTTCGATTTGTCGTCCATCATGACGCTTCCTGATGGCAAGAGTGATGAGGACCTCGCGGCGATGTAGGAGGAGGTCAAGGTCGTAGCAGAGGAGTACTCGCAGATTCTAGATCTTGTAGAGTAGTATACCCTCCTTGGTCCTTTGGCCATGTTTTGTATCTCCTGTAAACAAATATTATTAAGCGTTAAGAATCAAAGTATAAGTTACTTTTGAGACTTGTGAATTTCGTATATTGTCGACTCGGCATTGCAAGGAATGTCTTGTCAATGGGTCGTTTTGTCTGAGGTGGATGTATGACCAGACGTCTTACAAGACGGGTCTATCCGAGTGCTCTCTAGCACTTGAGTTTGGGTCATATGACTTTGTTTCTCTTATAGCCTTTAGCGATCATATAGAGAACTTAGTCTGCCCGAGTACTACTCTTAGTACCCTTGTTCAAGGGATAAATTTGATCAGGCACCTCTTAAGGACCACAACGATGGTTCCTGTCGGGTGGATCATATCCTCTTGGTAGTCGCAGCTTGAGTGCGAAATTGGGTCGGACCTCTGTCCGGTTAATGTGTAATAGGATGAGTACTACTCCTCGTGTTATACCTTATAGGAACTAGTATCTACTTTGTAGATACCATATTCGCTATAGGTTGATAGTCTGGTTTTAAATCATACTATCATTTGAGTTGTTTTGAGCTCGGAGCTCGTAACTCGAGTATGGTTACCGCTGAACCATCCATCCGAGTAATATTATATATTAGTCGGTGGGGTATAATAGCTAAAGCTTTATTGTATGCTTGAAAGATTTTATCCGACTAAATAGTCGTGATAAATGTAATAAAAAGGTATATTCGTAAAGCTCTTGTTTGTGATGAAATCCAAACTTTATTAATATCCCAGGAATAGATACATTTGCCCTGAGTCGTATCTGTTGCATAGTCCTTCGTATGGAATTTCTTCAGATGCTCAATATTCCATGAATTTGGCAATGGAGAACCATCCTCAGTGACTAGCTCAAATGAACCGGGTCTTGTTACTTTAGATAGTATGTAGGGTCCTTCCCATGGACTCATAAGCTTGTGGCGTCCTGTGGTATTCTGAATCTTCTTCAGGACCATGTCACCTACTTGAAAGGTACGGTGATGGACATTCTTGTCATCCCTTGAAGGTGTGACAGAACTGACCAATTTATACCAGATTAAGCACCGAGTCTCCGTTTTCACAGAGATTAACAGATACTTAAGCTCGTACAAACCCGGTAGTCCGGAAATCTCGAAGGATTTCAAACATTCAACATTAGCCAAGATCGTAATAGATTAGCGTACATGTCCACAAGATACATTCAGTTCGCACATAGTTCAAATACATCGGAGTTCAACAATATTACAAACCATAGTTTGGAATTTGTAGCAGAAGCAACATAGTTTTAAACATAAGTTCATGGGTTCATAATATGGTGCCATCGCATGATCAGTCCACAAAAGCATCAGGTGAGGATAAGAGATGACCATGCCCATGGTCTAATCATCACCCGTAACTGGGTACAGGCAGTTCTCACAGTAGCTATAGAAGCACTGTCCATCTGCAACAACAAGGGATAAAACCCTGAGTACAAGAAGGTACTCAGCTAGACTTACCCGTCATAAACCAGAAATAATGAGACTCCAAGGATTCATGAAGGGTATATATGGGGTTGGCTAAACATGCCCATTTGCATAAAAGCATTTTATTATTCAATAATCATCATTAGAGTATTAGCAGTCAATTTTTTGTAATCAACCTGATTAACTAGATTTGCACCTGATCTAGAGCAATCACTTGGCTAATTAATCAAGCAAGAGTGACTATTTCATCAATAGCCTTTCAGATTCAACATCATAACCATCCTTAGTTCCATAAGTTACTACGGTAACACATGCCCAGTCAAGTTACTCACTGTCTAGGAGCGATGGCGATTATAATCGATTCCTACCAACTGGGGATAAAATGTCTCACACTCGCCCGGCACATCCGGCTACGGCAGTCGTAAGCTGCCACTCAGGAAATTCGAGAACACAACGCGCGGGACGGCCATGGGCCCTTCTACACCGGGGATTATCTCAGTGCCAGGTCGCTCAAGCTATAGCTGCCCACGGTCATGCCAGGTCGATTAGGCCCCGCCTGCCCTCAGACCATGCCAGGTTGATCAGAATAGTTGCCCACGGTACATCTGAGGCTGAAGGACCGAGAATGCAAATAGCAAGGCGACCAGAGGGGGGTCAATGGGAGCCACAAAAATTTCTCTCGAAACTTTGGCCAAATGTCCCAAAATCAACCCCCAGAAGCTATGTTCGAAACCGTGATGCCCACGACCCTTGGAAGAGGGTGGATGATCCCTAGGATCACAGCGAGGCACCACAAAGCGACAGCGAACCAAAAACCAAAAGCACTGGCATTAGTTTAACCCTTGAAAACCGAGTCCCAAACGTAGATGGAAGGCTACGTCGAGAAATCACCAAATACCGATGCTAACAAGTAGCAAAGATACTTAGAGATGTTTCTTGGTTAACTACAAGGTCAAACGAGAAGTCCAAAACCCAAACGGAAAAGTCGAGAGAGCAAACGCACTAAAACGCAACCTTCAGCAGGATCCCGGACTGTTCGCCGGTACGGTCCCGGACTGTCCGCCGGTACGGTCCCGGACTGTCCGCCGGTACGGTCCCGGACTGTCCGGCCCTACTGCGGACTGTCCGCGAGCAGGTGGCGGACTGTCCTCCGGCTGAATGTGCAAAACTGCACAGCTGCTGAAGTTCCCTGGACAGTTCCCGGACTGTCCGCGAAAACCAACGGCGGACTGTCCGCCGGTCAAGGAACAGTAAAACAGCCAGAGAACACAGCCACTGATCTGGCCTGCCCCCGACGTGCGGACTGTCCGCGGCTGGGATGGCGGACTGTCCGCCAACTCCCAGTGAGGGCGATTTTGGTCGCCCTTCACCCAAATCTTCTCCAAATCGATTCAAACCACAATCCCTTGATCCCAAACTTGGAGAGAATGATCACGAGGTAGTTAGGAGAATATCCCCAAGAAATCATCCGCTCAAATCAAATCAATCAACGGGAAATCGAAGGGGAAGATGTATGAACCAAAAAGCACCACGAAATCGAAATCGACCCGATCTACTTGTTCATGAGGAGTTAGATAAATTCTTTTGGTGGAAATGATCTCCTCACTATAAAGAACAAGTTGATTCAAATGGATTTCGCAAAGACGCAGTAGAGAGGGAGATCGAGTGACGGGAAAATCACGGAGAAACGAAGAACGCGAAAAACACGAACCAAAATGCGAATCAAGTCATCGATCTGCAACCGTGTGGCTACCACACGCTACAACAGTGAGGTTACGGCCTCACTTCCTCAAAATCTCCGGTACACAGAGGTATGGTTCTCTACGGATCTCAGCTAGCTACAACAGGGGATTGGGAGAGCAGGAAACCCTAGAATCAAAGAGCAAATGACTGAGATAGGATGGGAGGAGGGTGTCTCCCTCTACTTATCCTAATTCTAATTCCTACTCTACCCCTCAACTAATTACAGAGCGAACCAGCTAAACCATAGGGTTATTCTGGACCAACTCGAAGATAGCTGTGATCCGACGGCCACGCCCGCACAACTGTAGCGTTGCCTCGACGCAACCTCCCGATTGCCGCCACGTGCCGCCCTCGCTCTGCACCCCCGGTTTTGTGGCCGAAACTGGGAAACCTGGCCTTTACGTCCACCCCCGGTTTTGGGGCCCAAACCGGGAAACCAGCCTCCAAGTCCAACCCCTGGTTTTGAGGCCGAAACCAGGAAACCCGCCAGCGCCCAGGTTTTGAGGTCCAAACCTGGAAACCGTCCTCAGCCCGAGTTTTGTCGCCCAAACTCGGCAAACCCGCAGCACACCCAGGTTTTGTGGCCCAAACCTGGGAACCGTCCACCCGATGGTTTTTCTCTGGCTCTACCACCAAACCGAAGCTGTAGAGGGGATGCACCGCCCGTGCACCCCGTCCACCGACACGTGTCCCCAGGTCCTCGACCCGAGCAACGCCATGCCCCGCAAGTCTCCGCTCGTCGCTGTCCCAGGCTGTCAGCCACCACAGCTGATCCTCAGGCCACCGGTCCCTCAGTCCAAGCCTCACGTCCGCCCTTCACCGCTCCCGGTCCGTCGGCATGGCACGTCTCTACTTGACCTTCACCTTTCCCTCGATCACTGTCTCTGTGCTCGACACCTGCACAACACAAGCCAAAGAACATGCGATCAAACCCGTTGACAATCACTCATCACTCGAGACTCGGCATACACCCATGTATCCGCAATCTCCCCCTTGATGAGTGCATTATCAACTACACACAAATCAAAATGGAATAGAAGAAGGAAGGAAAAAGAAGTAGAGAGAACTCAACCAAATGACCCAGAAGCATAGCAAAGCCGAAGAAGGTCAAGTGGAAAGAGCAAGACAACTTGGTCCCCAAAGACATGGGCAACGGCTCGACGCAACCAAGCAAAGCAAAGCAAAGCTAGCCCTCAAGAAGAGGTAGAACAGGCTCAACACCGCTAGCAGAAAAGCTCAATACCAACTGTTACCAGCTTAAGAAGAAGGGCTCGACACCAATTGAAAATCTAAAAGGCAAATGCTAGTCCCTCTGTTGACGCAAAACGTGACGTCTCGCGTCAAGGGCACACAACAAGCCAAACGAGGCTAGCTTCAATCGGGAGCCCGGGGTGTATCGAACCCGGAGACGTGCCAGTCGGTTTGACCTGAAAACGGACAAGGGATAAAATGTGAGAATACCTTGGAACATGCTGGGCAAAAACCAGACAGTTCCATATGTACGGCTTTGGAAGCCAATCACGACGGCACACAGCTATAGAAGCTGTTTGTCAAAACGGGTTTAAGATGTCATTCGGCAAGTATAAGGAGAAAGCATGTAAACATGTCGAATGCCGAATACATACGTGACAAAAGAATAAAAAAAGGTAACTTGTAAATACAAATCTATTCAGATAACATGTGCATAGGTCAATCCAGCTAGTCTGCCGCACGTCCAGCCTTCATAAACCCGTCAGGCATAAACTCAAGCAAAGCTAATCCACCGCATGATACCACATGCTATAAATCTACACCACTCCTTATAATTAGATTAATCCACCGCATGATACGATCTAATTATAAGAAGCTAAAAGCACACATACACCTGAACAGATCTATACATACTCATTACTCATGTAAGCTTAACCAGAATCGGCAAACTAGCCGAACTGGGGTCCATGAAGAAGAAACATACAAACCAAGCATGGTTAAACTAATCTAAAACCTGCACCTGCCGCACGGCACCCAGCTCTTTCAAAGCCTAAACATGATCGGCATGCATGAACCCACAACATGTAGCAACCTAAATTGAAAGTCGGTTCGGCCATTATGATCTTATAATTAGCAAAGCACAAGCAAACTCATGCAACGAGGCCGAACGAAGATCAATCTAGATTGGGCAGAAAGTGTTGTACGAATTAAATAAATAAGACATATAACACGTGATAACTTAATGAATCTATTAGATCTGCCAAATCTAACAGAGCCGATAACTATTTTTACTCATGACTTAATCCGCCGCACGATACAAGTCATAGGTAAAAACTTCCCGTCATAAGCTTAAATCCGCCGCACGATACTAAGCTTAACGTACGAGACTAATTGCATCATATCTAAATCCACCGCATGATACTAGACATGATAGCAAGGTTGCCGGTACTTACGGAGGTCGACGGATCGATGATTCCTCTCGAAGAACTCGACGACACGACTATAAGGACTCGAAGATGGCACGGGGCCGGTTGTATTGATATGGTTGTGAACAGTTTTACAATGGTCGAGGGCTTATATTTATACCCTGGACGAAACACGAATCCTAGATGATTACGACTCTAAAAATAAGGAAAGATATAAATCATATTCCTAAACCTTTCGGCGTCTTCCATCGTCACGTGTCTTCTTGCGCAAACCGGCTTCACCTGCATCGTCCATCTCCCGAATGAGGTCATCGCTTCATGAAATAGCTGACCGCGCTGCTACTCACCGAAAATCCTAAGGACCAAATATCCGTCCGAGTGCTTGCCGAATCCTTCTTTTCTCTGCTGGCTATGCCGATCCGTCATATCCTTACATGTGCGAAAATCTGGTGTTAACACATGCCCCCTAATTTTGGGATAAATGTTTTATTCCAAAATTCTTTTCCTTTTCGCACCGACGTGGAACCTCTGGAAGCATCCGCTTTCACACGCTATAATTACCGTGTCTGCCGATTCGCTTCCCGATGCACTTGGGGTCTTTTAAACTCCCCCCTTTATTTCGGCTCACGCATTCCGGACTCCTCTGCTTCAGCCTCCAAACCAGAAAACCCTCTTCTCCCTTGCCACTCTAAAAATCAGCCAGAAGATGTCTTCCCAAGCGAGCCGCCATAGCTTCGAGCTCGGTGCCTCCAGTTCTTCCAAGAGAAGGTTACTTCCCTATTTTCTCCCCTCCAAAGAAATCTGGCTTCATTCCACTACTTTTGCTTTAGGAGGACTAGCGACGACCTCACCGAGGATTTGACCTAGAAAATCATGAATCTTCAGCTTGACCTGGAAAGGAAGGATCAGGAAATTACGCAAATCTCCCAAGAGCGTGACGCCGCTCGAAAAAGAGCCACCAGTAAGTGTTTTCTTGCCATTTCTTTCCGTTCTCTCTTTTTTCCGCTTTTACTGATTTCTTCTTTTTTTTAGTCTTGGTGGCCAAACTCCATGATCTTGAGGCTGTCATCACCAAGCTTGCTGTCACGGCCGATGTAACAGGCACAACACCCTTGAAACGGGTAAACGAAGTCAACCGTGCCCTCCCCATCATCTCCAGAGCCGGCATGGGGTACGGCGCGGCACTCGCCTTTTCCGCCGTGAAGATTCACTCCGGCGCCGATTACCACAGATTCGACGTCTGTGAACAAGATCTAGAGGATAGAGTAGAACGTTCCGCAGACGACATGAAGGTAGCTGGATCAGATCTGGCTGACACTTTCGATCATTTTCTCCCGATCAGACGTAGGATGGAGTGGATAAATTAACTTTCTGTAATCCCGTTTCTCCTTTTGTAAATATGAAACTCCCTTGTTTGTCCTTTTGAAATCAATCCATGACTGATCTTCCGAGATCAATGTGCGTTCTACTTTTTCGCATATTGACCACTGATTTCTGTCTTTCTGCTTCAATCGGCGATGCATACACATTGGTTACCGTGATAACCGCACCGGAAAACTTCACAACTGTGCAAACCCTACCCCGACGCTTGGTCTCCATTGTGCAAGCTGTGGTTCTATAAAGATGACCGCATATAAGCTGTGACTCCAATCAGACAACTCATCTTGCAAAATTCCCACCTTTCAACTTCCAGTTCAAGCCAGAGAGGAAAACAATGGCAGGGAATGGCGATTACGGTAAGTATCCTACTGAAGGCGAAGCAGGAGGAAGCCGAACACGAACTCACCGGCGTTACAGGTAAGAAACCAACTCTCTGCCCCCTTGTGATAGCTCGTTCCTCGACTTATTGCTTATCTTTGACCAAGCTCATGCTCTCTTCTCAAAAGACTTGCCCAGGAGATATGACACCGAAGAAAACTGAACAGCCGTATCAGTGGAAACAGACCTGATACATTTTTTCCTTTTTGTTAGCTTTTTCCTGCAGAGAAGAATGTCCACGAGAACATAACTGAGGCTGTCTTGATACTACTGACGGTCGTGTAGATCAGGCATGTCACCGAAGGTGTGCGTGTCAATGCTTCAGACGGACAGGTAGATCAGGCCATCATCAAAGATGTGCAGGCTGGAGTTCTTCTCAATCTGTTGGTGACAAATTTTTGACTCAAAGAAAACTACTTCCCTCATTAGTTGGTCCTGCAGATGCGCCTTTGGACAACTTTGAAGATTCCGAAGCCCTTAACGATTACGCCTTCGCCTCTTATCTAGGACAGGTTTTTATAACTGAATGAAATAAAACTTGTCCTTCTCTGAGCAATTGTCTATTTTGCATTTTCCTGACCTCTTGATTCCTTAGTGATTTTCTCCGATTGCAAACAATTCTTCAGAAAAACGCTTGCCGAATGTGCAACGTCACCTCAGCCGACTGAATCTCACCTCCGACACGTCATGTCACTCGGCATCTTCACTTACTGCTCTTCACCTTTCTCTTTCCCCGATAAACCTGCTAACTTGAAAATGCCAGGGTTACCAAGGTCATAAACATCCTTGTACTAAAGGCGATATGTAAAAATATCGGCTATAACTTAATTCCCTGGAATATTTTTTCTGCTAAAGGCGATGTTTTTTCACATCGGCTGTACACAAAATATCTCTCGAGTTACACGACTCCCATGCGTTCGGCTTTAGCAAATAGTGCCGAAGCTTCAACTGACAAGTACACAAACCGAAAAGTCTTGTCACAGCCAAATACTCCTTTCTTAGGTTTGACACTTTCGGCTAAAATAGATTGCTAATTATCTTTCCTCTAAACTCAAAAAATAAGGGCCGACCCTACTTATAAGGCTACCGGCCATCACGTACAACTTGGAATAATCACCAAGCTGTAGAAGCACTTTTACACATCCTTAAACTCATCATAAAGCTTCTGTTGTACGCCACCTCGTAAGAATCTTCTCTGAATTTCCACGAGCCCTGGTAATGAAGAAATAATCAGAACCCCTAAAGGTTTGCAGACTTTGAATCATATCGAGATCTCAACTTGCACACATTGATCCAACTTCGGCTTCATTATCGACACTTTATTCCTTGTCAGCCGATATGAGACTTTGGCTCTAGCTTTTCTCCATTACCATTAGTTAGATTTAAAAATTACTCTGAGAGCCGATTGTCTGAATCGGCTGTTGGTCTTCGTCGAAGACATTCACAGGACCTGCTTCCCAAACTCTTCCAGAGAAACACTCGACACCTTCATACTCCCAATAGATCGGTTCTGTATTAGCAACACTAACCGAATCATCAGCATGAACGATCTCAATATCATCTCCAATCCACTGTATGAGGAACTGATGCATAGTTGATGGCACACAATAGTTTGCATGTATCCAATCTCTTCCTAACAGCAAACTGTATGCCCCCTTGCCCTCAATGACAAAGAAGGTAGTGACCAAGGTTTTAGACCCAATCATTAATTCGACATGGACTGCTCCTCGGGTGTCAGAAGAATTTCCCGCAAAATCCCTCAATACCATGTTGGTCTTCAGCAGATCTTCACTTGTCATGCCAAGCTTCCTGAAAGTGGTATATGGCATGATATTTATGGCAGCTCCTCCATCAATGAACATCTTGGTTAATGGCTTGCCATTGACATACCCCCTCATATATAATGGCCTCAAGTGTCGGTGTCTGATTGGTTTGTCAAATACTGCCTTTTCAGCCAAGACGAGATGAGCCAACAAGTCCTGAAATTCACTTTCATCGAAGTCTGAATATGTCTCGTCCTGGACATCTTGATTCTCCAGAGCTACAAACTCTGACGGGAGAAAGAACGCCATGCATGTATCAGCCGAACAATTACCTCCATCCGGCTTCTCTTTAGGACGCCAAACTTGTCTTGTCCTGGTGCCTGCTTGCTCTAATTCTCTGTTCCTCAAGCGTTGCACTCTCCTTTTCTGGCTCTTCCTTAAACCTGGCGGACACCATTGTCCTTTTTGCCAGACATACTCACGGTATTCTTCCTCTTCGGTATGAGCCCAACCTTGATCGGCAAATCGTCCCTGCCGATTCTCAGAATTATTTATTTTTAAGCGCCGATCGTCCTCAGGGATTCGTGCCCCAAGCCTTTCATGGACAGAACGGCGGTTGACTCGAGATTGCCTGTACTCGGAGTACTGACTACTGCATTCAGGGCAGTCATTCTTAACAGGCAACTTCAAGCCTTCGTTCCAACAATACTGGAAGAACGAGCATTCCCAATGAGACTGTTCCTGTTCCTCCATATCTTCTCGTTCTTTTCGGTACATCTCTTCCTCGTACCTACTCTGCTCCTCCAGGAACTTCTGTTCTTCATAAAGCCTCCGCTTCTGGTACCGTTCCTGTTCCCGACGCCACTTATTCAACAGAATGCGCGTCGTGACCCTGGGCCTGGAGGCGTTACCCGTCTCAATTCGGCTATCTTGGAACCGAACTTTCCACTGAAGCTCTCCTTTTGTAATCTGCCGATCGGGATCAATAGTGCCAGCTTCCCTTGCTCTGTCAGAGGTTAAAACTTTCATCTTACCCCTACCCCTGGGATTGGCTACATTGATCATGTTAACAGAGAAAGACACAGTATTCTGCTCAAAAGGGCTACCATCAATCGTCATCTTTCCATCGAACCTCAGATGTCCACCTTGAATAGCCTTCTGGATCCGATCTCTGAACACTCGGCAATCATTTATGGAATGGGACTTAGTGTTGTGGAAACCACAATACTTCTTGTCCTTGACGCCCTTAGGAAGCAGCATAGGATGACCTTCGGGCAACTTGATGCGCCCCTCCTTCAACAAGTACTCAAATAATTTGTCCGACTTGGATACATCAAAGTCATAAGTACCTTTGTGTTGCCTCAGCCACCGTTGGTTGACTTGAGTCGGCTCTTTAGACCAGGTTATCTCGGCTGCAGCCACCTCATCTTCATCATGATATTCATCTGCTTCTTCCAGGAAAGCCTGATACATCTCGGCAGCTACATCACCCTTCTGGAACTGACTGTTCCTCTTGAATCCCGGAGCTTGATTGCTCATCATCGCTAACCTTTGTGATAACTGCCCGAGGTCTTCAAATTCCAGGCCGAATAGCTTTTCTTTGATACTCGGCAACATGCCAGCTATGGCTATCCCCGGTAACTGGTCATCCGACAAATTCAGAGAATAGCAGAGATTTTTGGTCTCCCTGAATCAGCGCAGATACTCTTGCGGTGTCTCGCCGGGTCTCATCCTCAAACTCATGAGATCGACCAACTTCTTCTCACTGGTTCTCATAAAGAAGTATGAGTGGAATTTCTGCTCCAGCTCCGCCCACGTACTGATGGAATTCGCTGGCAGTGAGGCGAACCAAGAGAAGGCTGGTCCTGTCAACGACAACGGGAAGTATCAAATCCTCCAAGCTTCATCTGCCGATGCTTCACCAAGCTGCATCAGGTAACAGCTGATGTGTTCCCTCGTACTGGTATCATCTTGGCCCGAGAACTTGGTAAGGTCAGTAGGAGGTTTGACCCTCGGAGGAAGAGCTACCCGATTGTACCATTCAGGGTAAGGAGACTTGTACATGTATATTTGATTCTTCGGTTTTAGGCCGAACTGATTCTGCATCATATCAGGCATCTTATGCATGATGAGGTCAACGTTTGAATCAGGAGCTGTTTGTGCTTGCCCTCCAGTATGTAATCGTGCTGAACTCCCGTATCCGGGATTTGGAAGAGCGTTAATCGAGTTGTAGTCCATAAATTCCCGATACCCATCTCCAAACATACTCTTCTGAATCCTGTTCGCCACAGGAGAGACTCCAGAGGCAGATTGCGGGACATCCCCTGTCGTACCGAACGTGAGCTGGCCATAGGTCTGGGGAGGTTGTCGCATCTGCTGAGAAATTACCCCACCTGTGCTTGGGCCAGCTCCGCTGCTTTCGGCAACTCTTTGACATTGAGGTACTTGGAACAACAATGGTCCCCGCATTGGACCAACAGCCTCTTCAAAGTACTTATCCGCGTTTGGACCGAAAGTATTGACCATGATAGCATGAAAGGTGTTCAAGAAAGTCGATTGATGACTGGTCACGGCTCCTGATACAACTCTATGCATTATATCAGTCATCTTCTGGATAGCTTCTTCTTCACCACCGTCGGGCAGCTCAGGTTGGTAATGAGGAACAACCTTCGGGAACGTCTGCTTCTGATAGACCTTGCCGCTTTTATTCTTGGAGAAGGTCTCCAAGCACTTGCACTGGAATTCATCACAAGCCCACTGCAACAGATCTTTTGATTCTAGCGGCAAATCGTCCATGGTCACCTCGAAGACTTGATCTTCGTTATTCTCAGGCATCTTGAAACGAAGTGGTCCCACCGGGCGTGCCAAAAAGTGTGTTGACGCAAAACGTGACGTCTCGCGTCAAGGGCACACAGCAAGCCGAACGAGGCTAGCTTCAATCGGGAGCCCGGGGTGTATCGAACCCGGAGACGTGCCAGTCGGTTTGACCTGAAAACCGACAAGGGATAAAATGTGAGAATACCTTGGAACTTGCTGGGCAAAAACTAGACAGTTCCATATGTACGGCTTTGGAAGCCAATCACGACGGCACACAGCTATAGAAGCTGTTTGTCGAAACGGGTTTAAGATGTCATTCGGCAAGTATAAGGAGAAAGCATGTAAACATGTCGAATGCCGAATACATACGTGACAAAAGAATAAAAAAAGGTAACTTGTAAATACAAATCTATTCAGATAACATGTGCATAGGTCAATCCAGCTAGTCTGCCGCACGTCCAGCCTTCATAAACCCGTCAGGCATAAACTCAAGCAAAGCTAATCCACCGCATGATACCACTTGCTATAAATCTACACCACTCCTTATAATTAGATTAATCCACCGTATGATACGATCTAATTATAAGAAGCTAAAAGCACACATACACCTGAACAGATCTATACATACCCATTACTCATGTAAGCTTAACCAGAATCGGCAAACTAGCCGAACTGGGGTCCATGAAGAAGAAACATACAAACCAAGCATGGTTAAACTAATCTAAAACCTGCACCTGCCGCATGGCACCCAGCTCTATCAAAGCCTAAACATGATCGGCATGCATGAACCCACAACATGTAGCAACCTAGATTCAAAGTCGGTTCGGCCATTATGATCTTATAATTAGCAAAGCACAAGCAAACTCATGCAACGAGGCCGAACGAAGATCAATCTAGATTGGGCAGAAAGTGTTGTACGAATTAAATAAATAAGACATATAACACGTGATAACTTAATGAATCTATTAGATCTGCCAAATCTAACAGAGCCAATAACTATTTTTACTCATGACTTAATCCGCCACACGATACAAGTCATAGGTAAAAACTTCCCGTCATAAGCTTAAATCCGCCGCACGATACTAAGCTTAACGTACGAGACTACTTGCATCATATCTAAATCCACCGCATGATACTAGACATGATAGCAAGGTTGCCGGTACTTACGGAGGTCGACGGATCGATGATTCCTCTCGAAGAACTCGACGACATGACTATAAGGACTCGAAGATGGCACGGGGCCGGTTGTATTGATATGGTTGTGAACAGTTTTACAATGGTCGAGGGCTTATACCTTGGACGAAACACGAATCCTAGATGATCACGACTCTAAAAATAAGGAAAGATATAAATCAAATTCCTAAACCTTTCGGCGTCTTCCATCGTCACGTGTCTTCTTGCGCAAACTGGCTTCACCTGCATCGTCCATCTCCCGAATGAGGTCATCGCTTCACGAAATAGCCGACCGCGCAGCTACTCACCGAAAATCTTAAGGACCAAATATCCATCCGAGTGCTTGCCGAATCCTTCTTTTCTCTGCTGGCTGTGCCGATCCGTCATATCCTTACATGTGCGAAAATCTGGTGTTAACACCCTCGAGAAAGAGGCAAAGGCTCAACACAACTAGCAAACCGCTCCGAACCAATTGGAAATGTAAAAAACTCAACACGAGCAAACTCCCCCTCGAGTAGTGCACACAACCAGGAAAACTCCCCCTTAGTTCAACTCGGAAAACACATGAATTTGAAAAAGTTTTATCCCCTTTTGTTGAACTCCGAAGACATATGATTTGCAATCTCTCCCCCTTAGTTGAAAATGCACCATCAAGCAACAAAGCACCATCGAGTAGAAGTTCTCCCCCTTAGAAAATGCACCATCAAAAGTGCCAACAAGCAAATTTCTTCCCTTCGAAAATGCATATGAGTCAAAATGCAAGTTAGCAGCTTCAGGAATATAGTCAAGAGAATGCAAAGATGCTCTACACAGTTCTGATCCTATGACTCAACAACAGCACACCTAGCTAGCAAAGGATGAAACTGATCACCAAATACGAAATATGAACAAGTGAGCACAGTGAGCAGTTTTAAGCCAAAAAAGTATTCACCATCAAAATAGCACTACACATGTATAGACAGGAACTCAGGCAAGTGCTAAGCATGTATACAAGGTGAACTACCCCTAGCAAAGTTCAATCGTCATGCTTAAAGAATGAAACATACACTTGTGATTTCAGATTATAATCGGAGTTGCAGCGGTGAAATTACACAAGTTTAAAGTTCAGCATGTGATTGCGAGAGGTTGAAAGCTTGTCATTGCCTAACTTTTCAACCGAGCGAAGCCTATGCATATGCAATTAGAAGCTTGAAGCGTCAGTTTCGGTCATACACTACACGGCTCAAGTTTAACTCAAATGTGCAATGAGAAACAGTCTCGATACCATGATGTGTTGACAAGCAATCCCATCTCGATCTTTTTCAATTCACTTAGCACTTGGTTCAAATTTTAAACAGAATATGAACATACTGTTGACACTGGATTTTGGTCAACATTAAAAAGATGACAGGTGGACCCAACGAGCAGTGAGAAGAGCATTCGGTAGACGGCCAAGCGGTCAGTTACTCCATTCGGGAAATAAAAATGGCAAGAGAAGCTGATCGCGAAGAATAATCGACCATGACCGTGGCAAATTAAACGAGTATTCAAGAAGCCTGAGGGGTCTGATCTCATTGGCCAGGAGTTGGATTTGGTGGCGTTGTGATGTGGCAAGCTTGCAAAGAAGGCAATATATATAAAAAGCATGCACGTCTCGACGTCCAGTTCTATATTTAGCATAAAGGAAAGGCTAGAAGACGGCGTGCATGTCCAGTGTGCGGAGATGGGCGTATGAAGCATTTGGCAAATACCCATGCGGTCGGCTAGTTTCCAAGGATTCGGCAACTGCTCATGCGGTCGGCTATTCTGAGAAAAGGGAGTTTCCATTGAAACGACGGAAGCAAGAGCCGATCGGGCAACAAAATTACGACAATTAAGGCAATGAAGATTCTGAAAGGAGTTGAAGGCCAAGAATATTGTATTTTCCTTTAATATTTCATAGTCGTGTCCTCTTAGGACTTGTATTGCGTCCAAGGTATAAATATAAACCCTTGGCTATTGTAAAAAGTGTTCACAACCACATCAATACAAACCGGCCCCGTGCCACCTTCGAGTCCTTAGTCGTGTCGTCGAGTTCTTCGAGAGGAATCATCGATCCGTCGACCTCCGTAAGTACCGGCAACCTTGTTATCATGTCTAGTATCATGCGGTGGATTTAGATATGATGCAAGTAGTCTCGTATGTTAAGCTTAGTATCGTGCGGCGGATTTAAGCTTATGACGGGAAATTTTTGCTTGTGTCTTGTATCGTGCGGCGGATTAAGTCATGAGTAAAAATAATTATCGGCTCTATTAGATTTGGCAGATCTGATAGATTCATTAAGTTATCATGTGTTATATGTTTTATTTATTTAATTCTTGTAACACTCTTTTGCCCAATCTAGATTGATCTTTGTTTGGCCTTGTTCCACAAGTTTGCTTGTGCTTTGCTAATCATAAGATTATGATGGTCGGATCAACTTTCAATCTAGATTGTCACATGTTGTGGGTTCATGCATGTCAATCACGGCTAGGCTTTGACATAACTAGGTATCGTGCGGCAGATGCAGGTTTTAGATCAGTTTGATCATGCTTGCTTGTTTGTTCCTTCTTCATGGACCCCAATTCGGCTGGTTTGCCGATTTTGGTTAAGCTTACACGAGTAATGAGCTTTTATAGATCTGTTCAAAT
Organism: Coix lacryma-jobi var. lacryma-jobi; assembly: GCA_009763385.1. Lineage (NCBI taxonomy): Eukaryota > Viridiplantae > Streptophyta > Magnoliopsida > Poales > Poaceae > Coix > Coix lacryma-jobi. The sequence continues at coordinate 104,499,812 of CM019830.1, read as the reverse complement.
ATATGCATGCTTTTAGCTTGTTATAATTAGATTGTATCATGCGGTGGATTAATCTAATTATAAGAAGTGGTGTAGACTTATAGCAAGTGGTATCATGCGGTGGATTAGCTTCGCTTGAGTTTATGCTTGACGGGTTTATGAAAGCTAAACGTGCGGCAGATTAGTTGGATTAGCCTATGCATGTGTTATTTGAATAGATCTATTTTTGCAAGTTACCTGTTTATAATATCTTTAATTTGTTCAAGCATGTCTTTCTTTACACATGCATTCGGCAGTCAATATGCTTTACATACTCTGTTCTCATACCTGCCGAATGACTTTATAAACATGCTTTGACAGACAGCTTCTATAGCTGTGTGCCGTCGTGATTGGCTTTCAAAGCCGTACATATGGAACTGTCTGGTCTCACCCGGCATGTTCCAGAGGTATTCTCACATTTTTATCCCTTGTTGGTTTTCAGGTCAAACCGACTGGCACGTCTCCAGATTCAACATACTCCGGGCACCCGATTGAAGCTAGCTTTTCGGCTTGCTGTGTGCTTGGCACGAGGTGTCACGTTTTGTGCCAACACATACCAAGCAAGTGAATGACTCAGAACTAGAGACATAGCAACCTAGCATATATGAAAAGCATGAGTGAATTCAACACATCCTACACATGCTAGTTGCACATCTCATTGGTGAACATTTTTAGATTTTAAGTTCATTAAGCAAGTTCACTATGCAAAATAACTCAACTCACAACATGTATCAGTGATCAGAAAGAGCATAAGCTACATAGCATCATCATAAGCATCGAAGCATACTAAACAGAGCATAATTCAATTCTAAATATTATATACATGAAGCTCAGAATGTAATAGCGTATACTGAAATGCAAAAGAAATCAAAGACAAACGAAAAAGAGTCAGTCTATAGTACACAAGCCAAAATGTTTCCCCCATCTAAAAGGGAAAACATACACCAAGCTCACCCCTCAACCGATTAAAGGTTGATTCGTCCAAAGGCTTGGTGAAAATATCTGCCAACTGATGGTGAGTATCGACATGGCGAAGGTCGATATCACCCTTCTCATGATGGTCTCGCAGAAAATGAAAGTGCACATCAATGTGTTTGGTCTTCGAGTGTAGCACGGGGTTCTTAGCAACGCTAATAGCACTCGTGTTGTCACAAAGCAAAGGCATGCGAGAAAAGCTCAGACCAAAATCACGCAAAGTGGCCATCATCTAAAGCAACTGAGAATAATAGCTAGCCGCAGCAACATATTCTGCCTCTGTGGTAGACTGAGCGACACTAGACTGCTTGCGAGAAGACCAAGACACAAGAGAAGAACCAATAAACTGGCAAGTCCCAGAAGTGGACTTGCGCTCAACACGGCAACCAGCAAAATTGGCATCGGAATAACCGCAAAGGGAGAGGGTGGAGGAAGCTGAATACCAAATCTCAAACTCAGGTGTGAAACAAAGGTACCTGAAAATGCGCTTGACCGCCTAACGGTGAGAACTGCGCGGCGACGCCTGAAAGCGCGCACACAGACACACCGCGAACTGGATGTCTGGGCGTGTCGCCGTCAGGTAGAGCAGCGACCCGATCATGCTTCGGTACTCCTTCTGGTCCACAGCTTCTCCATCCTTGTCCGCATCCAGGGCCGTCGTGGTCAACATGGGTGTTGGAAGAGGCTTGGCCTCACCCATATCGAACCTCTTCAGCAAGTCCTTGGTGTACTTGCCCTGGTGCACAAACGTTCCTTCTCGAGATTGCTTAATTGGCAACCCAAGAAAGAAAGTCAACTCGCCCATCATGCTCATCTCGAACTCCCTGCTCATTAAATCTACAAACTTGGCAACCAAAGCGTGAGAAGAACCACCGAAAATGATAGCATCCACGTAAATCTGGACCAAGAGAGTGTCGTTGCCTTGCTTGAGGAGAAAAAGCGTTTTATCCACACATCCCAATTTAAAACCCTTAGCTAGCAGAAAGGTTTTCAATCTATCATACCAGGCTCTAGGGGCTTGTTTCAAACCATACAAAGCTTTGTGGAGTTTAAAAACATGGTTTGGAAACTTGGGATTTTCGAAACCAGGGGGTTGTTCAACATAAACCTCTTCTTCTATGTAGCCGTTTAAGAAGGCACTATTGACATCCATTTGAAAAAGTTTAAAACCTTTGGATGCAGCAAAAGCCAAGAGTATCCTAATAGCCTCCAAACGAGCTACAGGAGCAAAAGTCTCCTCATAGTCTATCCCCTCCTTCTGACTATAACCCTTTGTTACAAGTCTGGCCTTGTTCCTCACAATGTGGCCATCCTCTCCTTGTTTGTTTTTGAAAACCCATTTTGTCCCAATAGGATTACAGTCTGGAGGAAGTGGAACCAAAACCCAAACCCGATTTTGCTCAAAATTCTCTAACTCCTCATGCATGGCATTGACCCAATCCGGATCCGTCAAAGCGTGTCCAACATCTCGGGGTTCAAAATCAGCAACAAATGCAGAATGAGCAAAGTGAGAGATATGCTGTGACCTGGACCGAGTGACACGTTCGTCAATGTCGCCGATCATCTGTTGAGGCGGGTGTTGGCGCTGAATGTGTCGTGGCGCCTCCCGAGCAGAAGTGATCTCCCCCTCAACAGCAGCTGGTGCCTCCCCGGGTACAAAAGGTACCGCTCGGGGTGGCGGATCCCACAGCCCCCAAGAAGAAGAAGTGTCGGGGCCGTGAGTCGTAGTAGAAGCCGCTCTTTGCAGCAAAACAGGTGAAGGTGATGCTGGGTCACCCATGCCTTCAGCATCCTCGTCCTCATCACCAAAAAGAGGCTCACTGACCTCATGATCACCTGCACACTCAAAACAAGAAGAAGGACAAACCATGGTCTCGTCGAAGGTGACATCGGATGTCTCCATGACTCGGTTAGTACAAAGGTTAAGTACACGATAAGCTCGAGTGTGAGTGCCATAACCCAAAAATACACCGTCAGAAGAACGAGACTCAAATTTGTCCAGGTTGCCTTTCTTCAATATAAAATAGTGGCAACCAAAAACTCTAAAACAACTTTGGGTTGTCTTCCAGAACGCAACTCATAAGAAGTCTTTTTCAAGAAAGCTCGGAGAAAAATGCGACTGGAGATATAGCATGCAGTGTTCATAGCTTCGGCCCAATATCGCCTGGGAGTCATGTGCTCATCGAGCATCGTCTTGGCCATCTCTACAAGGGTCCGATTCTTCCTCTCTACAACACCATTTTGTGGCGGTGTGTAGGGGGAAGAAAACTGATGCTCCAAACCCAAAGAGTTACAAAACTTCTCAAAATCTGAATTCTTAAACTCGGAACCATTATCACTATGAATAGCTCGCATCGAGTTCATAGGGAACTCGTTCTGAAGACGCAAAATCAGATTGCGAGCGAAGGAGAAAGTCTCGGTCTTCTCAGCTAAAAAGAAGATCTACGGATATGTCAAAAAATCGTCGACAACAACAAGCACATACCACTTCCCCCCAACCGAGCTCACCCGAGCCGGACCAACAATGTCCATGTGCAAAAGCTCTCCGGGGCGCTTAGTCATGACCTGAGTCACTGGATGGTGAGGAGCGGCAACCATCTTCCCATGTCTACAAGAATGGCAAACAAGATCCTTCTCCATGGACAACTTGGGCAATCCTCGGATTAAGCCAAGTGAACTAAGTCTTGCAAGCAAGTCGAAGCTCAGGTGACCAAGTCTCCTATGCCACTTCCAAAGATCAGAGGAGGAAGGTCCAGCCAAAAGACATCGAGAAATTCCAAACGATTCCGAGAAATCCGCACGAAAGACTTTTCCAAAGGGCGAAATCACAGAAACAAGATTGCCCTGAGGATCCAAAATGCGACTGAGATTCGGTTTAAAATGAATCTCATAGTCATCATCGAAAAGTTGCGAAATAGAAAGAAGGTTAAAATGCAAGTTAGAAACAAGAGCAACATCGGGCAACACAAAGTGCTCATTTACTCGCACCAACCCACGAGACAATACCTTACCTTTGCTATTGTCGTCGAAGGTGATAAACTCTTTTCCGGCGACCGAACTAAGACTGGAGAACCACTTGGCATTTCCGGTCATGTGCCTCGAACACCCAGAATCCACCAACCAAACATTCTCCAATCGTTTTACCTATATCAATAAAAAGACATAGGGTGAGCATACGGTCCAACACTGGGGTTAGTGAAGTAGGAAGAGTACCAGTGTTGGGCCGGCTGCTCAAAAGAACGGTTAGTGTAAAAACCATTCCTAGCCTGCCTACGAGGAAAGCGATCACCACGCACAGGAAAACGTGGTCCGCTAAGGAAGGAGCGTCCATCGCGATGGGGGAAAACGCTCAACAAAGCCTCCGCCACGGGGTCCGTATCCTGCAAAGTCAGGACCCTGTCGGGCAACACCTCCCTGACGCCTAGGACCTTGAGGTACTGCACCTCTAGGCCTAGCAGCTCTCCTCGAAGCTCTCCTCTGAACATTTAGCACATGTACATCATGAAAAGGATGGTACATGTCCGCATTGTTCATCTCCCTGGCTCGGCGTTCCTCTCTCTTGTGCCGAAAGCAGAACTCACCTAAGTGTCCATCTCTCCCACAATACTCACAATGGTACCTCACCGCTCTCATAGGGTTTGTTGGTACTCACGGTTGTGGGTTTGGATCACTTTGCCCTTCTGTGGCATAAGCTCCTCCTAAATAGGTGGCATTGTGTCCAGCTTGTTTTTCAGGTGGTTGGGTTTGGGAGCCCATTGCTGGTCATTGGGTGGAGCTCGTGGAGGTTCTTCAAACACTCCATCCTTGGTGTTAGGCTTGAGAGGCTCTTTGGGTGGAAGCTTGGTAAGTTTGGGAGTAGTGGTGGAGTTCGGCTTCTCACAAGGGTTCAGACCACTCGACCCTCCAATCTTCCCAAAAGCAGAAACATCAACACCCGGAGCAAAACCAACACCTGGACCTCCAGCAGCTCGCTTAAACTGAGCGGTCATCATCCCAAGCTGCGGCTCATTGCAAGACACCCATGACAAGATGGTTCGAAGGTATGTGTTTTCTTCCTTGGTTTGCATCTTGCCATGCTTCACATTGGCAATCTCCATCTCCAAACACTCGCACAAAGTGCACCTTGACACAGAAGTGCTACCCGAGCTGGCCTTCTCAAGAGACTCAATCTTGGCATTCTTCTCTGCCAACTCGGTTTGCAAGCCTGGACAGGTCTTGCACGCACCCAACAACAAGGGTCTAGCCCGGAGCTCATCCACCTCTCCAACCAAAACAGCATACTTACCTCTCAGAGTGAGAAGGTCAGTCATGTGCTTGGTGCACATCTCACACTCAACCTCCTCAGACACGACCACGGTGGACTTGGCAAACTCAAGCTCCTTCACCGTGTCCTCCCACTTCTGCCTAAACTCCTTGCGCTCTCTAGTGGCACGCCTAAGCAACTTATCTTGACTAAGCAAGGCGGCAGTAAGCTTCTCGACATCAGCAGAAAGCTCGTCGTGGGTCAGAGATACCTGGGAGGTGTCATCGTCATCGTCGTTCCGAGGGATGTCCTCCAGCTTGCCATCGACCTCATCACCGAGGGCCATGGTGCAGAAGCCCTCGTCGTCGGCGAAGAAGCAGAGGTCGTTCAGCTTGTCCTCGATCCTCTTCTTCTTCTCGGACTCGTCGTCGCTTGAAACAGCGGAGTCGTCATCCGAGCCGTCGACGTCGCTGAGCGTGGCGAAGAATGCACGCTGCTCAGCCTAGGCCTTCTCCAAGTACTTCTTCTTGATGTACTCCTTGTCGAAGCCGCCCCTCCGCTTGTGCTTCGCGGGGACGTACTTCTCCTTGCGCTTGCCGGAGTCGTACCTGTGCCCATGATCGCCCTTTCCAGATTGCTTGTTCTTCTTGGGACAGTTGGCGATGAAGTGGTCGGGGTCGCCGCACTCAAAGCATCCTGAGCGTCCTCCTCCGCGGCGACGGTTCATGCGGTTGTTGTGGAACCGCGAGAACCGGTTGGCAAGCAAAGCCAACTTGTCGTCTCCCAAAGACTCCAACTGCTCCTCTGTGATAGAAAAGAGAGAAGAAAGTGCAAATCCTCCAGAGGGGTTAGCAGAAGAGCCAGAAACCAAAGCCATAGTCGGGCCAGAAGGATTTTCATAAGAAGCCCTCGACATGGCGTCAATCTCACTAGATTTGAGCTTACTAAAGAGCTCGTCACATGTGAGGGTCTCATAGTTAGACGATTCGATGATCGCCTGGACCTTTGAGTCCCACACCGACCGATCGAGAGTATGCAAAAGCTTCAAAGCTCTCTCATGATCGTCGAAAGACAACAGCTCCTTGTTCGCTCTCATCTTGTTGACAATGACCTGAAAGCGAGCGAATAAACACTCTATGCTCTCGCCAGGCATGTGTCAAAAGTTCTCATACTCCCGCTTGTACGACTCATAGAGACGGGATTTGACCTGAGTGGTTCCCTCATGGAAGCGCATGAGGGTCGCCCAAATCTCATGAGCCGTGGGGAGGTGAGAAACGCAATCAAACTCGGACATGCTCAGACAGGAGAAAAGAGCATTATGCACTCGGCTATTGGCATCGTGCTCATCTATCTGAAGCTGAGTGACACGAGCAGCCAAGACAACGTAATCCTCCTTGTTGCAAATCTCCCAGACAGAAGAGCCCATGCTCTGGAGATAGGCCGACATGCGTATCTTCCAATACGCATAGTTCGTCCCATCGAAAAACGGCGGTTTGCCCACGCCGCTGAAGGACCGAAGGTGCTACTAGAAAGCGACCAGAGGGGGGGGTGAATGGGAGCTTCAAATTTCTTTTCAGAAACTTTAAACCTCTGTCCCGAGAATCAACCCCAAAAGCAAAATCGATGCGCGTGATGTCCACGACCCAAGACAATGGGTGGATGTTCCCTAGGAACACAGCGGGACACCACAAAAACTTACTCACCCAAATTCACGCAAGTCAACTTGTGACAGGATGGGCTTTGCAAAGTGGGAAGCCCAATTTCTGTAGAACACGAAGTCGGGAATCCAACGCAAAAACCCAAAACCAAATCCGAAGTCGAACGGTCAAACCACGGACGAAAACGTGCAGAGGCAGCACCGACCGGACTCTGACAGCGTCTGGTCAAAACCCACCGGACGAGTCCGGTCCGGCAAAACTCGGTTTGGGAGCTTACTGTTTCTGACCGGACTCTTGATCGAGGTGCGTCCGGTCAGTTGTCCAGCGTCCGGTCAGTGAGAGACAAAAATGATGAACAGTAGAAACGTCGAGTCCGGTCACAGAGAGGAAAGAGCGTTCGATCAGCACAGTGAAGAATCACACGAGACATTCATCGACCGGACTCTCACCCGTGCGTCCGGTCACCACGATGCATGCGTCCGGTCAGTTCGAAACTGCTTCGTTCGTCCACTGATTCGACTCGATCTCACCCAAAACCAATCCTCTTAGGGATCAAACTTGGTGAGAAGAGTCACAAGGAGGATAGTGAGCTATCTCTAAGAGATCATGGCTCGAACCTATCTCAAAATCGATGAATCGAAGAAATTCGAGGGAAGGGAGAAAAACTTGACCCGAAACGAAAATCGATCGATCTACTAGCTCGTGAGGTTAGAGGTGAATTCCTTTGGTGGAAAGAGGTGCCTCACGATCTAGAACATCTTGATTCAAACGGATTTGCAAAAGATGTACCGAACAAAGAGATCGAACGATGGGAAAAACGTGGAGAAAAGCAACCCGCGAAGAACACGAACAAAACGCGAATCACAACCACGAATTTGCAACCATGTGGCTACCACACGCTACAACAGAGAGATTACGGTCACACTTCCTCAAAATTTCATGGGCACAGAGGTATTGTTCTCTTCTCTGTGGATCTCAGGTTCGCTACAGCAGAGGATAGGGAGAGCAGGAAACCCTAGAAGCAAAAAAGCAAATGACTGAGATGAATGGGGAGGTGGGTGTCTCCCCCTACTTATCCTAATTCTAACTATTCCTAATTCCCACTCTACCCCTAACTACTTACAGAGTGAACCAGCTAAACCCTAAGGTTATTCTGGACCAACTCAATGGTAGGTGGATCCGACGGCCACGCCCGCACAACTCGTAGCGTTGCCTCGACGCAACCTCCCGATTGCCGCCACGTGCCGCCACCGCTCTGCGTCCTTTTCCTGGACGTCGCACCCCCGGTTTTGTGGCCCAAACCGGGAAACTAGCCTTCACAGCCAACCCCCGGTTTTGAGGCCCAAACCGGAAAACCAGCCCACCAAGCCTGAGTTTTGTGGCCCAAACTCAGCAAACCCGCAGCACCCAGGTTTTGAGGCCCAAACCTGGAAACCGTCCTCAGCCCGAGTTTTGTGGCCAAACTCAGAAACCATCCACGCCCAGGTTTTGAGGCCCAAACCTGGAAACGGTCCACCCGATGGTTTTTCTCTGGCTCTACCACCAAACCGAAATTGTAGAGGGGATGCACCGCTCGTGCACCCCGTCCACCGACACCTGCACAATACAAGCCAAAGAACATGCGCATCATCCCAGTTGACAATCACTCATCACTCAGAGACTCGGCATACACCCATGTATCCGCAGCCGCGATCTATGTCGCCTTCTGTGGATCTGGAACCGGCTAAGGTGGAAGATCCTTAACCCGCTCCGATACCAATTGAAGCACCGAGAATGCAAATAGCAAGGCGACCAGAGGGAGGGGTGAATGGGAGCCACAAAAATTTCTCTCGAAACTTTGGCCAAATGTCCCAAAATCAACCCCCAGAAGCTATGTCCGAAACCGTGATGCCCACGACCCTTGGAAGAGGGTGGATGATCCCTAGGATCACAGCGAGGCACCACAAAGCGATAGCGAACCAAAAACCAAACGCACCGGCAATAGTTTAACCCTTGAAAATCCCAAACGTAGATGGAAGGCTACGTCGAGAAATCACCAAATACCGATGCAAACAAGTAGCAAAGATACTTAGAGATGTTTCTTGGTTAACTACAAGGTCAAACGAGAAGTCCGAAAACCAAACGGAAAAGCCGGGAGAGCAAACGCACTAAAACGCAACCTTCAGCAGGATCCCGGACTGTCCGGCCCTACTGCGGACTGTCCGCAAATAGGTGGCGGACTGTCCTCCGGCTGAATGTGCAAAACTGCACAGCTGCTGAAGTTCCCTGGACAGTTCCTGGACTGTCCGCGAAAACCAACGGCGGACTGTCCGCCGGTCAAGGAACAGTAAAACAGCCAGAGAACACAGCCACTGATCTGGCCTGCCCCCGACGCGCAGACTGTCCGCGGCTGGGATGGTGGACTGTCTGCTAACTACCAGTGAGGGCGATTTTGGTCGCCCTTCACCCAAATCTTCTCCAAATCGATTCAAACCACAATCCCTTGATCCCAAACTTGGAGAGAATGATCACGAGGTAGTTAGGAGACTATCCCCAAGAAATCATCCGCTCAAATCAAATCAATCAACAGGAAATCGAAGGGGAAGATGTATGAACCAAAAAGCACCACGAAATCGAAATCGACCCGATCTACTTGTTCGTGAGGAGTTAGATAAATTCCTTTGGTGGAAATGATCTCCTCGGGCCACCACAGCTGATCCTCGGGCCACCGGTCCCTCAGTCCAAGCCTCACGTCCGCCCTTCGCCACTCTCGGTCCATTGGCACGGCACGTATCTACTTGACCTTCATCTTGCCTCTAATCACTGTATCCGTGCTCGACACCTGCACAATACAAGCCATAGAACATGCGCATCATCCCAGTTGACAATCACTCATCCCTCAGAGACTCGGCATACACCCATGTATCCGCAATCTCCCCCTTGATGAGTGCATTGTCAACTACCAACACAAATCATAATAGAAGGAAGGAAGGAAGGAAGAAGGAAGAGAGAACTCGACCAAATGACCCAAAAGCATAGCAAAGCCGAAGAAGGTCAAGTGGAAAGAGCAAGACAACTTGGTCCCCAAAGACATGGGCAACGGCTCGACGCGACCAAGCAAAACTAGCCCTCAAGAAGAGGTAGAACAGGCTCAACACCGCTAGCAAATACCAGTTTGAAAAATCGAAGCAAAATGCTAGTCCCTCAAGATAGAGGCACAGAGGCTCAACACAACTAGCAAGAAAACTCGATACAAAAAAACTCGATACCAAAACCTTACGGTCAACCTCCCCCTCGAATAGTGCACACAACTAAAACACTCCCCCTTAGTTGGACTCAAGGAAGCATATGATTTGCAAATTCTCCCCCTTAGTTGAAAATGCACCACGAAAGCAATTTTCTCCCCCTCAGAAACTGCACCATCAAAAGTGCCAACCAGAGAAGTTCTCCTACCAACAAGAGAAGTTCTCCCCATTCCAAAATGCATATGTGTCAAAATGCAAGTTAGCAGCTTCAGGAATATAGTCAAGACAATGTAAAGATGCTCTGCACAGTATAACTCCAATGACTCAGCATCATCCACAAAATGCTAGCAAAGGCTCAGACTGATCACTATATACGAAATATGAACATGAAAGCACAGTGAACAGTTTTTAGCCAAAAAGATAGTCACCATCAAAATAGCACTACCCATGTATAGACAGGAATCCGAGCAAGTGCTAAGCATGTATACTAGGTGAACTACCCCTAGCAAAGTTCAAACAACATGCTATAGAATGAAGCATATACTTGTGATTTCAGTTTTAAATCGGAGTTGCAGCGGTGAAATAACACAAGTTCAGAAGTTTAGCAGATGTTTGCGAGAGGTTTAAAGCTTGTCATTGCCTAACTTTTCAACCGAGCGAAGCCTATGCAAAATGCAATCAGAAGCTTAAAGCGTTGGTTTCGGTCATACACTACACGGCTCGAGTTTAACTCAAAAGTGCAATGAGAAACAGTCTCGATACCGTGATGTGTTGACAAGCAGTCCCATCTCGATCTTTTCAGTTCACTAAAACTTGGTTCAATTTTATTGACAAAATATGAACAAACCAAGCAAGTGAGAGACTCAGAACTAAAGACATAGCAACCTGGCATATATGAAAAGCACGAGTGAACTCAACACATCCTACACATGTGTGACACCCCAATTTTAAGAACAAAATTGGAGCATAATATATGTATGCCAGGTTCAATTTTCATACATATATCCACATCATAGTAAATATCAAAACAATGCTTTATTAATATATCGAACATTATTACAAAAATGACCCTCGGGTCTGAAAGAAAAAGTACAGACTCTCATGACAACTGACTCTAATGAAGACTCTGATGAAGACGCGGAAATCTGGACTCCAACTCCACAGGAAGGTCGACCGGGGGTAGCGCCATCCTAGTACAGGTCGTCAGGGTCGTAGCCACCGTCCTCTGGATACTCCTGCTCCTCGTACGTGTAGTCTCCAGCGTCTGGGTGGGGTAGCAGGGGGGACAAAGAGGAAGGGTGAGTACATCGAAATGTACTCCGCAAGTGTAGGAAATATATGCTTATGAGGCTTATAACAAAGGTAGGCTGACTTTGTTTGACTCAAGCGCCTAAAGCGACACACCCTATTAATCCTATTAATCCTATGCACCTATTTACTAGGTTATAGACAGACTATGTAGTAAAGTAACAACACTCGGAGTCGCACCGAGCAAACCTCACTCGGAGTCACACCGAGTAACCAACACCTGAAGTCCATCAGGCAACCGCACCTGAAGTCCATCAGATGACCCGAACCCAAAACCAACCAGTAACCAACTAATCTCAAAGAAGTCCAAGCCGCTCGTGACCGTGAGCACGGCTGATATATCAGTTTTACACTCTGCAGAGGTTGCACATCGTTACCCATGAGTCGTGCAGATCCCGTCACGCTAAACACTGCCGAGGTGCATAGCGGGTTGCACTGCAAGGCCTTTACAAAGCCCCCTCCAAGTCCGTTCCACACGTACCTCTAAGGTTTCACCCCGTACAAAGGTCTACGACCCCCAGGGCCCCCTCGTGAGCCACTAAAACAAACCCCGTGTGGACCCTTAACTTAGAGGTAACTAATTAATTAGCCAGGTCCAGCCCATCCAGACCTCATGGTTGCGCTGTCAAGCCGGGTTACATGCTCTGAGAACCGGGTCCTAGGGATCCAGGCAGGATATGTCTAGCACGAGCCCCGAACCAAAACCAAAAGCAGCTGCCGAGTCCCACGGCACAAAACCACCAATACGGGTCCATCCTGCCGGATTTACCTAATAACCATGTTACTACAAAACTACCATATCCACATTCGTTCCATAGTTCATTAATCAAGATTATAAACATTTTAATCTCCCATCCCAACCATGACTGCAGGGCTAAGCAAGACACCTACCTGAACATCCCAAAACAGGCGACAAGGATAATATAAATAAATTCTAGTAAACCCTAACATGGGATTCAAATTAATGACAAGCATGCATCTACAAGATCTAACTACTCTAGTACCAAAAGTAAAATAAAGTAGGTGCAAGATGTTCAAGGACACTTGCCTGCGGGCTGGGTCGAATCAACTGGATCACAAGGAAAATCTGGAGCGTCCTCGAACTCCGCACTCTCTGGCCCAATCAACATACATGGCACATACAAAGCGAAATGAATAACAGTACAACCAACAGTATAAAAATAGTAAACTAATAGATCTACTGCGTAGAGAACGAAATTATGAAACTAACGCAAGTTGAACGGGTCAAAACAGAGTTAAAATGAGCAAGTTATGAGCTTTTGAAGTTGGATGGCAAATCTGTGAATAGATGGAAGTTCATTTTGCATTTTAAATAAATCAAATCTGAAATAAAACGGCGGGGGAACCGGGCCTCAATTCGGGAAAGGTGAGGGGCTTATACGCAAGTTTTTCAAGACTCAGTGAATAGTGCCGGGTGAACGGCGGGTTGATTAATAAAAAGTTAAGGGGTTACTTTGCAAAACAGGCCGGGCGCGGCCGCGTGGTCACCGTGTGGCGCTGAGCTCGCTGCGTGACGCCGTGTGAGTGGCTGGGTCCACCACGCGGGCTATGGACCGGCTGGCGTGGACTCGGTGGACTGAGCCCACAGATCTACGCGCCCGGTCTATTCCGGTTCGCATCAGGTTCTAATCGTGACCGTCCAGGGAGATCGGACGGTGCTGAAGAGGGTAGCTGCCCGCCGGTGGCTCAGCAGGCGGCGGCGCTCCGAGCTCGCGCGATGGCGCCATGGCCGGAAACATCCCGAGCGCTCGGCTTCGATCTACATGGCATGGGAGAGGGAGCGAGAGGGAGGATTCGAAGGGGCTTCTCACCGTGAGTTCGTTGGCGAGATCCCGACGCCGGAGATGGTTCAGAGTGGAGGGAGACGCGCTGGGGCGGACCGGAGCTTCGGTGTCGGCGACGGGGAAACAACACGGCCACGAATCGATGCCGCGGAGTGGCGCCGAGGCCTCGCAGGGGTCCTGCGGTGTCGATGCAGGTGGTGGCAAGGATTGGAGGCGGGTGGAGTGGGGAGTCAGAGCTCCAGCGAGAGCTCGTCAATGGCGGCGGAGGTGTATCGGGGTGGCGCTGGAGTGGGAAAAGGAGGGCCAAGACGCGGGGGCTGGGTGCTTCTTGTAGGTGGCGGCGGGGGTCATCTACATGTAGGCAGAGAGAACAGAGGGAGAGAGGTGGCGGCTGGGCGATCACGGGATCGACGGGTGCGGTGATGCGGCGTGAAGGGCGGGGAGGAGGTTGGAGATGTGTCCGACAGCTGGGTCCCACCTGTCGGTGGAAAGGGGAGCGGGGATGGCGGCGTTGCGAGCCGACGCGCGTGTGCGAAGGAGGGGGCTGGCGGGCCAGCTCGGCGCGCTTGGGGCCCGGGGTGGGAGACGGGCCGAGGCGGGGGGAGGCGCTGGGCCGGCGCGTTTGCGTGCGGCCCGCGGAGGGAGAGAGGGGAGGTGGGAGTGGACCTGGTGTGGTCCGGGCCGCGCGGAAGGGGAGAGTGGAGGGAGGGGAGGTCGGCTGGGCCGAAATGAGGAGAGGGGAGGAGAGGAGAGGCCCTTGCCTTTTTCTTTTCTTTTCAAACCTTTTTGCAAATTCATTTCAAATCCAAATCCAAATCTGTTTGAAATCAAAACAATCTTAAAGATTTTGGAAATATTTTACTCTGGGTTTTGCAAATAAAACTTGAGTTTGTTTTGGTAAAATTTTCATAAACCTTTTATTTGTTTTATAAATAGAATAAATTCGATTCGCCCTATACGGGTTTTAATAAATCATTTACCACACAATAAAAATATGCAATGGCATGAATGCAACATGAAAATGATAAATAAATTTTATTTTCCTCCTCTAATAAACTAGCCAACCTATTTAGTTTCTAAATTCTTTAATTAAATTGGGGAAAATTAAATCAGGGTGTTACAACATGCTAGTTGCATATTTCAATGGTGAACATTTTCAGTTTTAAGTTTGTTAAGCAGATTCACCATTCAAAAATAGCTCAGCTCACAATATGTACCAGTGATCAAAAAGAGCATAAGCCACAAGCATCATCATGAGCATCGGAACATACTACATAGAGCATAGTTACATTCTAATGATTATATACATGAAGCTCAGAATGTAAATGCGTATGCTAAAGTGCAAAAGAAAACAAAGACAAACGAAAATGAGTCAGTCTATAATACAAGATCCAAAATGTTTCCCCCATCTAAAAGGGGAAACACACACCAAGCTCACCCCTCAACCAATTAAAAGTTGATTCGTCCAAAGGCTTGGTGAAAATATCTGCCAACTGATGATGAGTATCGACATGGCGAAGGTCGATATCACCCTTCTCATAGTGGTCTCGCAGAAAATGAAAGCGCACATCAATGTGTTTGGTCTTCGAGTGAAGCACGGGGTTCTTAGCAACGCTAATCGCACTTGTGCTGTCACAAAGCAAAGAAACACGAGAAAAGCTCAGACCAAAATCACGCAAAGTGGCCATCATCCAAAGCAACTGGGAACAGCAGCTAGCCGCAGCAACATACTCAGCCTCCGTGGTAGACTGGGCGACACTAGACTGCTTGCGAGAAGACCACGATACAAGAGAAGAACCAATAAATTGGCAAGTCCCAGAAGTGGACTTGCGCTCAATGCGACAACCAGCAAAATCGGCATCGCAATAACCGTAAAGGGAGAGGGTGGAGGAAGCTGAATACCAAATCCTGAACTCAGGTGTGAAACGAAGGTACCTGAAAATGCGCTTCACCGCCTGACGGTGAGAAGTGCGCGGCGCGCACAGACACACCGCGAACTGGATGTCCGGGCGTGTCGCCGTCAGGTAAAGCAGCGACCCGATCATGCTTCGGTACTCCTTCTGGTTCACAGCTTCTCCATCCTTGTCCGCATCCAGGGCCGTCGTGGTTGACATGGGTGTTGGAAGAGGCTTGGCCTCACCCATATCGAACCTCTTCAGCAAGTCCTTGGTGTACTTGCCCTGGTGCACAAACGTCCCTTCTCGGGATTGCTTGATTTGCAACCCGAGGAAAAACGTCAACTCGCCCATCATGCTCATCTCAAATTCCCTGCTCATAGTATCTGCAAACTTGGCAACCAAAGCGTGAGAAGAACCACCAAAAATGATATCATCCACGTAAATTTGGACCAAGAGAGTATCAGTGCCTTGCTTGAGGAGAAAAAGCGTTTTATCTACACATCCCATTTTAAAGCCCTTAGCAAGCAAAAAGGTTTTCAACCTATCATACCAGGCTCTAGGGGCTTGTTTCAAACCATACAAAGCTTTGTGGAGTTTAAAGACATGGTTTGGAAACTTGGGATTTTCAAAACCGGGGGTTGTCTAACATACACCTCCTCTTCTATTTAGCCGTTTAAGAAGGCAATCTTGACATCCATTTGAAAAAGTTTGAAACCTTTGGATGCAGCAAAAGCCAAGAGTATTCTAATTGCCTCCAAACGGGCTACAGGAGCAAACGTCTCCTCATAGTCTATCCCCTCCTTCTGACTATATCCCTGGGTTACGAGTCTGGCCTTGTTTCTCACAACATGGCAATCTTCTCCCTGTTTGTTTTTGAAAACCCATTTTGTCCCAATTGGGTGACACTCAGAAGGTGGAGACACTAGAACCCAAACCCGATTTCTCTCAAAGTTCTCAAGCTCCTCATGCATGGCATTGACCCAATCCGCATCCGTCAAAGCGTGTCCAACATCCCAGGGTTCAAAATCAGCAACAAATGCAGAATGAGCAAAGTGAGAGATTTGACTTGACCGGGTGACGCGTTTGTCGATGCTATCGATCATCTGCTGAGGCGGGTGCTGGCACTGAATGTGTCGTGGCGCCTCCCTTGCCGAAGTGGCCTCCCCCTCAACAGCAGCTAGTGCCTCCTCGGGTACAAAGGGTACTGCTGGAGGTGGCGCATCCCACGGCCCCCAGGAAGAAGAGGTGTCGGGGTCGTGAGTCGTCGTAGAAGCCGCTCTTTGCGGCACAGCAGGTGGAGGAGGTGCTGGGTCATCTATCCCTTTAGCACCTTCTTCTTCATCATCGAAAAGAGGCTCGCCAACCTCGTGATCACCTGCACGCTCAAAACGAGAAGAAGGACAAACCATGGTCTCGTCGAAGGTGACATCGGATGTCTCCATGACTCGGTTAGTGTCAAGGTTAAGTACACGATAAGCTCGAGTGTGAGTGCCATAACCCAAAAACACACCGTCAGAAGAACGAGACTCAAATTTGTCCAAGTTGTCTTTCTTAAGTATAAAACAGTGTAGCATTGGAAATAACTCACCTTGGGCAGTTTTTCAAAACGCAACTCATAAGAAGTCTTTTTCAAGAAGGCTCAGAGAAAAATGCGATTGGAAATGTAGCATGCAGTGCTCATAGCTTCGGCCCAATATCGCCTAGGAGTCCTATGCTCATCGAGCATCGTCCTGGCCATCTCTACAAGGGTTCGATTCTTCCTCTCTACAACACCATTCTGAGGGGGTGTGTAGGGGGAAGAAAACTGATGCTCTAAACCCAAAGAGTTACAAAACTTCTCAAAATCCGAATTCTTGAATTCGGACCCATTATCACTCCTAATAGCTCGCATCAAGTTCAAAGGGAACTCGTTCTGAAGATGCAAAATCAGATTGCGAGTGAAGGAGAAAGTCTCGGTCTTCTCAGCTAAAAAGAAGACCCACGAATATCTCGAAAAGTCATCAACAACAACAAGCACATACCGCTTCCCCCCAACCGAGCTCACCCGAGCCGGACCAACAAGGTCCATGTGCAAAAGCTCTCCAGGGCGCTTGGTCATGACCTGAGTCACTGGATGGTGGGGAGCGGCAACCATCTTCCCATGTCTACAAGAGTGGCAAACAAGATCCTTCTCCATATGCAACTTGGGCAATCCTCGGATTAGGCCAAGTGAACTAAGTCTTGCAAGCAAGTCGAAGCTCAAATGTCCAAGTCTCCTATGCCACTTCCAAAGATCAGAGGAGGAAGGTCCAGCCACCAGACAACGAGAAGTGCCAAAAGACTCTGAGAAATTCGCACGAAAGACTTTTCCAAAGGGCGAAATCAAACACACAAGATTGCCCTGAGGATCCAAAATACGACTGAGATTCGGTTTAAAACGAATCTCATAGTCATCATCAAAAAGTTGCGAAACAGAAAGAAGGTTAAAATGCAAGTTAGAAACAAGAGCAACATCGCGCAACACAAAGTGCTCATTAACTCACACAGACCCACGAGACAGCACCTTACCTTTGCTGTTGTCGCCGAAGGTGATATATTCCTTTCTGGCGACCGGACTAAGACTGGAGAACCACTTGGCATTTTCGGTCATGTGCCTCGAACACCCGGAATCCACCAACCAAACGTTCTCCAATCATTTTACCTACATCAATAAAAAGACATAGGGTGAGCATACGGGCCAACACTGGGGTTAGTGAAGTAAGGGGAATACCAGTGTTGGGCCGGCTGCTCAAAAGAACGGTCAGCAGAAAAACCATTCCTAGCACACCTACGGAGGAAGCGATCACCACGTTTAGAAAGACGTGGTCTGCTAAGGGAGGAGCGTCCATCGCGATACTCAAAACGCGGTGGGGGAAAACGCTCAACTACAAAGCCACCGCCACGGGGTCCATAGCCTACAACAGCAGGCTCCCGCCGGGCACGTTCTCTACGAGGCCCAGGCCTAGGAACTTGAGGCACTGCACCTCTAGGCCTAGCATCTCTCCTCGGAGCTCTCCTCTGCCTAGGCCTGGGAACTTGAGGTTCTGGACCTCTGGGCCTAGCAGCACGTCTCTGAACATTTGGCGCATGTACATCATGGAAAGGATGGTACATGTCCGCATTGTTCATCTCCCTACCACGGCGCGCCTCTCTCTTGTGCCGAAAGCAGAACTCACTCAAGTGTCCATCTCTCCCACAATGCTCACAATGGTACCTCACCGCTCTCATAGGGGGTTGTTGGTACTCACGGTAGTGGGTGTGGATCACTTTGCCCTTCTGTGGCATAAGCTCCTCCTGGATGGGTGGCATGGTGTCCAGCTTGTTCTTGAGGTGGTTTGGTTTTGGAGCCCATGATTGTTTCTTGGGTGGAGCTCTCGGAGGCTCAACAAAGACCCCATCCTTGGTGTTAGGCTTGAGAGGCTCTTTGGGTGGAAGCTTGGTAAGTTTGGGAGTAGTGGTGGAGTTGGGCTTCTCACATGGGTTCAAACCACTCGACTCTCCAATCTTCCCAAAAGCTGAAACATCAACGCCCGGAGCAAAGCCTACACCAGGACCTCCAGCAGCTCGCTTGAATTGGGAGATCATCATCCCGAGCTGCGGCTCACCGCTAGACACCCATGACAAGATGGTCCGAAGGTATGTGTTTTCTTGCTCGGTTTGCATCTTGTCATGCTTCACATTCGCAATCTCCATCTCCAAACCCTCACAAAGAACACACCTAGCCACACATGTGCTACCTGAGTTGGCCTCTTCAAGAGACACAATCTTGGCATTCTTCTCTGCCAACTCAGATTGCAAGACAGGACAAGTCTTGCACGCACCCAACAGCGAGGGTCTAGCCTTCAGCTCATCCACCTCTCCTACCAACGCAGCATACTTACCTCTCAAAGTGAGAAGGTCAGTCATGTGCGTGGTGCACATCTCGCACTTGGCATCCCCAGACACGACCACGGTGGACTTGGCAAACACAAGCTCTCTCACCGTGTCCTCCCATTTCTGCCTAAACTCCTTGCGCTCTCTAGCAGCACGCCTAAGCAGCTTGTCTTGACTAAGAAGCGCGGCAGTAAGTTTCTCGACCTCAGCGGAAAGCTCATCGGGGGTCAGAGATACCTGGGAGGTGTCGTCGTCGTCGTCGTCCCGAGGAGTGTCCTCCAGCTCCCCGTTGACCTCCTTGCCGAGGGCCATGGTACATAAACCCTCGTCGTCGGCGAAGAAGCAGAGGTCGTTGAGCTTGTCCTCGATCCTCTTCTTCTTCTCGGACTCGTCGTCGCTTGAGGAAGCGGAGTTGTCATCCGAGTCATCGACATCGCTGAGCGTGGCAAAGAACGCACACTGCTCAACTTGGGCCTTCTCCAAGTACTTCGTCTTGATGTACTCCTGGTTGAAGCCGCCCTTCCGCTTGTGCCTTGCGGGGATGTACTTCTCCTTGCGCTTGCCGGAGTCATACTTGTGCCCATGATCGCCCTTCCCAGAATGCTTGTTCTTCTTGGGACAGTTGGCGATGAAGTGGTCGGGGTCGCCGCACTCGTAGCATCCCGAGCGTCCTCCTCCGCGGCGATGGTTCATGCGGTTGTTGTGAAACCGCATGAACCGGTTGGCAAGCATAGCCAACTCGTCGTCTCCCAAAGACTCCAGCTGCTCCTCTGTAACAGAAAAGAGAGAAGAGAGTGCAAAACCTCCAGAGGGGTTAGCAGAAGAGCCAGAAAGCAAAGCCATCGATGGGCCAGAAGGATTTTCATAAGAAGCCCTCGCCATGGCATCAATCTCACTAGACTTGAGCTTACTAAAGAGCTCATCGCACGTGAGGGTCTCATAGTTAGGCGATTCAATGATCGCCTGAACCTTGGAATCCCACACCGACCGATCAAGAGTATGCAAAAGCTTGAGAGCCCTCTCATGATCGTCGAAAGGCAACAGCTCCTTGTTAGCCCTCATCCTGTTGACAATCACCTGAAAGCGAGCGAATAAACTTTCTATGCTCTCGCCAGGCATATGTCGAAAGTTCTCATACTCTCGCTTGAACGACTCGTAGAGACGGGTTTTGACTTGAGAGGTTCCCTTACGAAAGCGCATGAGGGTAGCCCAAATCTCCCGAGCCGTAGCGAGGTGAGAAACACGATCAAACTCACTCATGCTCAAACATGAGAAAAGAGCATTACGTGCTCGGCTATTGGCATCGTGCTCATCGATCTGATGCTGAGTCACACAAGCAGCCAAGACAACGTAATCGGCAGAGTTGCAAATATCCGAAATGGAAGCACCCAAACTCTGCAGATAGGCTGACATGCGTATCTTCCAATACGCATAGTTCGTCCCATCAAAGAACGGCGGTTTGCCCACGCTGCGATCCATGTCGCCTTCTATGGATCTGGAACCGGCTAAGGTGGAAGATTCTTAACCTGCTCTGATACCAAATGAAGGATCGAAGGTGCTACTAGAAAGCGACCAGAGGGGGGGGTGAATGGGAGCTTCAAATTTCTTTTCAGAAACTTTAAACCTCTGTCCCGAGAATCAACCCCAAAAGCAAAACCGATGCGCGTGATGTCCATGACCCAAGAGAATGGGTGGATGTTCCCTAGGAACACAGCGGGACACCAAAAAAACTTACTCACCCAAATTCACGCAAGTCAACTTGTGACAGGATGGGCTTTGGGTAACCTCAACCTCCCCCGAGCAACGCGAGGGGGATTCAGGCTATTTTGCAAAGCGGGAAGCCCAATTTCTGTAGAACACGAAGTCGGGAATCCAACGCAAAAACCCAAAACCAAATCCGAAGTCGAACGGTCAAACCACGGACGAAAACGTGCAGAGGCAGCACCGACCGGACTCTGACAGCGTCCGGTCAAAACCCACCGGACGCGTCCGGTCCGGCAAAACTCGGTTTGGGAGCTTACTGTTTCTGACCAGACTCTTGATCGAGGTGCGTCCGGTCAGTGAGAGACAAAAATGATGAACAGTAGAAACGTCGAGTCCGGTTACAGAGAGGAAAGAGCGTCCGGTCAGCACAGTGAAGAATCACACGAGACATTCATCGACCGGACTCTCACCCGTGCGTCCGGTCACCACGATGCATGCGTCCGGTCAGTTCGAAACTGCTTCGTTCGTCCACCGATTCGACTCGATCTCACCCAAAACCAATCCTCTTAGGGATCAAACTTGGTGAGAAGAGTCACAAGGAGGATAGTGAGCTATCTCTAAGAGATCATGGCTCGAACCTATCTCCAAATCGATGAATCGAAGAAATTCGGGGGAAGGGAGAAAAACTTGAACCGAAATGAAAATCGATCGATCTACTAGCTCGTGAGGTTAGAGGTGAATTCCTTTGGTGGAAAGAGGTGCCTCACGATCTAGAACATCTTGATTCAAACGGATTTGCAAAAGACGTACCGAACAAAGAGATCGAACGATGGGAAAAACGTGGAGAAAAGCAACCCGCGAAGAACACGAACAAAACGCGAATCACAACCACGAATTTGCAACCGTGTGGCTACCACACGCTACAACAGTGAGATTACGGTCTCACTTCCTCAAAATTTCATGGGCACAGAGGTATTGTTCTCTTCTCTGTGGATCTCAGGTTCGCTACAGCAGAGGATGGGGAGAGCAGGAAACCCTAGAAGCAAAAAAGCAAATGACTGAGATGAATGGGGAGGTGGGTGTCTCCCCCTACTTATCCTAATTCTAACTATTCCTAATTCCCACTCTACCCCTAACTACTTACAGAGCGAACCAGCTAAACCCTAAGGTTATTCTGGACCAACTCAATGCTAGGTGCATCCGACGGCCACGCCCGCACAACTCGTAGCGTTGCCTCGACGCAACCTCCCGATTGCCGCCACATGCCGCCACCGCTCTGCGTCCTTTTCCTGGACGTCGCACCCCCGGTTTTGTGGCCCAAACCGGGAAACTAGCCTTCACAGCCAACCCCCGGTTTTGAGGCCCAAACCGGGAAACCAGCCCACCAAGCCTGAGTTTTGTGGCCCAAACCCAGCAAACCCGCAACACCCAGGTTTTGAGGCCCAAACGTGGAAACCGTCCTCAGCCCGAATTTTGTGGCAAACTCGGAAACCATCCGCGCCCAGGTTTTGAGGCGCAAACCTGGAAACCGTCCACCCGATGGTTTTTCTCTGGCTCTACCACCAAACCAAAACTGTAGAGGGGATGCACCGCCCGTGCACCCCGTCCACCGACACGTGTCCCCAAGTCCACGACTTAGGCAACACATGACCGCAAGTCTTCGCTCGTCGCTGTCCCAGGCTATCAGCCACCACAGCTGATCCTTGGGCCACCGGTCCCTCAGTCCAAGCCTCACGTCCGCCCTTCGCCACTCTCGGTCCATCGGCACGGCACGTCTCTACTTGACCTTCACCTTGCCTCTGATCACTGTATCCGTGCTCGACACCTGCACAATACAAGCCAAAGAACATGCGCATCATCCCAGTTGACAATCACTCATCACTCAGAGACTCGGCATACACCCATGTATCCGCAGCCGCGATCCATGTCGCCTTCTGTGGATCTGGAACCGGCTAAGGTGGAAGATCCTTAACCTGCTCCGATACCAATTGAAGGACCAAGAATGCAAATAGCAAGGCGACCAGAGGGGGGTGAATGGGAGCCACAAAAATTTCTCTCGAAACTTTGGCCAAATGTCCCAAAATCAACCTGTGACACCCCAATTTTAAGAACAAAATTGGAGCACAATATATGTATGCCAGGATCAATTTTCATACATATATCCACATCATAGTAAATATCAAAACAATGCTTTATTAATATATCGAACATTATTACAAAAATGACCCTCGGGTCTAAAAGAAAAGTACAGACTCTCAGTCTAACTCTAATGTAGACTCGCAGAAACTGGACGCCTTCTCCACAGGAAGGTCGACCGGGGGCTGCGCCATCCTAGTACAAGTCGTCTGGGTTGTATCCACCGTCTTCTGCGTACAAGTTGTCGGGGTCATATCCGCCGTCTTCTGGGTACTCTTGCTCTGCGTCGTAGACTCCAATGTCTGGGTGGGGTAGCAGGGGGTTCAAAGAGGAAGGGTGAGTACATCGAAATGTACTCCGCAAGTGTAGGAAATATATGCTTATGAGGCTATTAACAAAGGTAGGCTGACTCTGTTTGACTCAAGCACCTAAAGCAACACATCCTATTAAATCCTATTTCGTATGCACCTATTTACTAGGTTATAACCACAGTCTACATCTGTAACTGTAACCACACTCGGAGTCGCACCGAGCAACCAACACTTGGAGTCACACCAAGCAACCGCACTTGGAATCACACCAAGCAAACCCACACCTGAAGTCCATCAGATGACCCGAACCAGTAACCAGTAACCAACTAATCTCGAAGAAGTCCAAGCCCGCTCTTGACCGTGAGCACGGCTGATATATCAGTTTATTTACTCTGCAGAGTTCGCACATCTTTACCCATGAGTCGTGTTGCCCTTGTGCCCGAGGTAGCTAGTCTCTTGACCCACTTCCAAGGTGAGTCGGCAGGGTTCACTACAAGGCCGTTACAAAGAGTCCTCCTATGCGTATTAGTTCCATATGTCACAATGTATAGCTACCTTCCGTAATAACACCAGGTCTGGCGCCCGAGCCTGGGAATCACTCCCATACCAAGCATTATCCTGCGTAGAAGAAGCCCTGTCCCATGTTCATATGTAACTAATAACGACATAAGGCTTCTCTAATTAATTAGCTAGTCCCAGAGCCATATAGGCCTCATGGTTTGCGCTGTTTTGCCGGGTTACAGGCTTCGAGAACCGGGTCCTAGGGATCCAGGCAGGATAACAAACCACAAACCCAAACCAACGCCAAGTCCCATGGCAAACCGTAATGCCAAGTCACATGGCACCACACCACCAACGGTCCATCCTGCCGGATTTACCTACTCACCATACTACAACATTACCAGCCACATGTTCCATAGATCATTATTCAGAATTAATTATTAACCATCCCATCCCAAGACTGCATGGCTAAGCATGACTTCTACCCATATGATCCCAACCAGGTGATAAGGAAAATAGTACAAGATCTAGTAAACCATATCATGGGATTCAAATTTAGACACTGCATGCAACTACATGATTCTAACTACTCTAATACCAAAGTAAATTAAGAGTAGGTGCAAGATGTTCAAGGACACTTGCCTGCGGGTTGGGTCGGATCAACTGGATCATGAGAAGGGTCTGGAGCAACGAAGGCACAAGGTTGATCTAGGGGTTCCACGTAGCTCGCACTCGCTGGATCAAATATCATCACATGGCCCAAACAAACAATATAAGAAACAGTACATCAATTGTATTAAAATAGTATGTAAATAGATCTAATGCGTAGAGCTCGACGATACGAATCTAACGCGACTTGAACGGATCAAAACGGAGTTAAAACGCAAAAGTTATGGGGTTTTGAATCTCAGTGGCAATTCTGTAAATTTTTTAAACTCGATTTTACATTTAAAATAAAACAAAACTGATTTTAAAGACAAGCTGGACCGGGTGTCATTTAGGTAAAAGTACGGGGGTTAAAACAGAAGATTTCCGAGACTCAATAAACAGTGCGCATCGGAGCGCGGGTTGATTTTGGCAAAGAAGGGGGGCTTTCTGCAAGACGTCCGGAGCCGGCCGCGTGGTCCCCAGGTGGCGCTGACGCGTGCCACGTGGCGCTAAGCTACAGGCTGGGTGCACCACGTGTGTGTGGACGTGGCGGCCGCGCGTGTGGTGGACTGAGTCCACGGACGGGGTGCACCGGGTGTATACCCCTTCACCGGTCGGTCTAATCTGAGCCGACCATCTCAGATCTAACGGTCGGGGTGAGGTGGAGGAAGAGAGGGCATGGCCGCCGGTCAGATAAGAAGGAGGAGGCGGCGGTCCTCCATTGGCTCCGCCCGAAACTCCCGCCGGAGTGGGTAGGGATGGACCGACGGGCCATTAGCGACCGAGTGGAGGGGTTCAGGGGAGAGAGGGGATTACCCCCGAACAGGATTGCGAGCACCCCAGCGCCGGAGACGGCTCGGAGTCATAGGGCGACGCGGGACAGTGATGGCGGATGGCGGCGCCATAGAAGGGGGCGCTGGAGTTCGCTCGGGTAGGCGCTAGAGGCCGGTAGAGATCGTCAAAAGGGGCGGAATCGAGAGAGGAGCTCACCGCGAACACGCCAGCAGGGGTCCCGTCGTCGGGGATGGCTCGGTCAGGGGGCACTGACGGCGCCCGCGGCTCGATGGCGGTGCTAGGGTTCTGGATGGTGAAGAAGCTCGGCGGCGGCGGCTGGAGAGCTTGCGCGAGGTGGAAAAGGGAGCGGAGGTGGCGGCGGCTCCGATTTATAACGCCAAGGGCACTGGATAGGCTCCAGGCGTCGGGAGGAGAGGGCGGTGGCGGCAACAACTCCCGTAGACCTCGGACGGAGGTTGGGGACACCTCTGACAGGTGGTCCTCACCTGTCAGTGGGCGCAAACTGCGGGCCAGGTCTGTCAGCGGCTGGGAGAGGAGGGGAGGCGCTGCGGCTGTGTGCTGGGCTATGCGCGCGGTGAGGGCTGTGGTGCGGGGTTGGGCCGGCGACAGGGTCTCGGCCCACGCGGGATTTGCACAGGAGGGGAAGGAATGGGAGAAGGGAGCAGGCCGGTAGGTGCAGTGGGCTAGGAAAAAGAATCGGAAAGAGGGAGAGAGGAGGATGGGCTGACGCTGAGCAGGCCGACGGGGAGAGAGGGAGGTTGCGGGCCGCAAGGAGAGGGGGTGTTGGGCCGGTCGCGGGAAATGGGAAGAGGAAAAAAATGAGAGGTGAGGCCCTTTCCAATTTGCCTTTTGTTCTTTTCTTTTTTTTCAAATCTTTTGCAAATTCATTTCAAAATCAAATTGAACCCAGTTTGAAAGTTTTAGAAATATTTTCCCTAGTTTTTTCAAATAAAGTTATGAGTTTGATTTTGTAAAATTTTTGTAAACCTTTTATTTAATTTTGAAATGGAATAAATTCGAATCGCCCTATACGGGTTTAGTAAATTCTTTTTTTCACCCAACAAAAGTTATGCAACGGCATGAATGCAACAAACATCTGGCTAGAATTTTCAAACGAGAAGTCCGAAAACCAAACGGAAAAGCCGGGAGAGCAAACGCACTAAAACGCAACCTTCAGCAGGATCCCGGACTGCCCGACCCTACTGCGGACTGTCCGCGAGTAGGTGGCGGACTGTCCTCCGGCTGAATGTGCAAAACTGCACAGCTGCTGAAGTTCCCTGGACAGTTCCCGGACTGTCCACGAAAATCAACGGCGGACTGTCTGCCGGTCAAGGAACAGTAAAACAGCCAGAGAACACAGCCACTAATTTGGCCTGCCCCCGACGCGCAGACTGTCCGCGGCTGGAATGGTGGACTGTCCGCCAACTCCCAGTGAGGGCGATTTTGGTCGCCCTTCACCCAAATCTTCTCCAAATCGATTCAAACCACAATCCCTTGATCCCAAACTTGGAGAGAATGATCACGAGGTAGTTAGGAGACTATCCCCAAGAAATCATCCGCTCAAATCAAATCAATCAACAGGAAATCGAAGGGGAAGATGTATGAACCAAAAAGCACCACGAAATTGAAATTGACCCGATCTACTTGTTCGTGAGGAGTTAGATAAATTCCTTTGGTGGAAATGATCTCCTCACTATAAAGAACAAGTTGATTCAAACGGATTTCGTAAAGACGCAGTAGAGAGGGAGATCGAGTGACGAGAAAATCGCGGAGAAACGAAGAACGCGAAAAACACGAACCAAAATGCGAATCAAGTCATCGATCTGCAACCGTGTGGCTACCACACGCTACAACAGTGACGTTACGGCCTCACTTCCTTAAAATCTCCAGTACACAGAGCTATGGTTCTCTGCGGATCTCAGCTAGCTACAGCAGGGGATTGGGAGAGCAGGAAACCCTAGAAGCAAAGAGCAAATGACTGAGATAGGATGGGAGGAGGGTGTCTCCCTCTACTTATCCTAATTCTAATTCCTACTCTACCCCTCAACTAATTACAGAGCGAGCTAGCTAAATCCTAGGTTTATTCTGGACCAACTCGAAGATAGCTGTGATCCGACGGCCACGCCCGCACAACTCATAGCGTTGCCTCGACACAACCTCCCGATTGCCGCCACGTGCCGCCCTCGCTCTGCACCCCCGGTTTTGTGGCCGAAACCGGGAAACCAGGCCTTTACGTCCACCCCCGGTTTTGAGGCCCAAACCGGGAAACCAGCCTCCAAGTGCATCCCCTGGTTTTGAGGCCGAAACCAGGAAACCCGCCAGCGCCCAGGTTTTGAGGCCCAAACCTGGAAACCGTCCTCAGCCCGAGTTTTGTGGCCCAAACATGGCAAACCCGCAGCACACCCAGGTTTTGTGGCCCAAACCAGGGAACCGTCCACCCGATGGTTTTTCTCTGGCTCTACCACCAAACCGAAGTTGTAGAGGGGATGCACCGCCCGTGCACCCCGTCCACCGACATGTGTGTAACACCCCTGGTGTCAAGCAACCCTAAATGCATAACTGGACATCTCATAAGCATGAAGCATTCTCATCTCATCTTGCATTTTGTTTGTTAAGTGTCATTTCATGTGTTGGCTTGCAATGATATGCTTGGTGTGATGCTTGTTTGACTTACCTTTGGAGTGTGTGAGTCTCCTAAGTAGTTGAACCTTGTTGAGGAGTCATTTTGAAGCTAGGTTTGTGTTGGTCATTTTGGCTAACCAAGTTACTAACCCTAGTTGCCTTAATAGAGCCCTAGGAGTCCTTTTGTTTGACTAACTGAGACCTCCTTGATAGAAGCTTTGCATGGCTGTGGGCCCTTAATCAAAAGTGTGTAGAATTTAGAGTAGAACAAAAAGTGTTTAGGGGCCAACTCATGAAAATGAGTTTAGCAAGGTGTTTTAGGACCCACAAGGCAGAAATGGGGGAGTTTAGACTTGGTGAAATTCTTCTAAGTCCTAACTGCCAAAACAGTTTTGGTGATCTTTGGAGAATTCTTGAGAGCAATCCAGGCCGAACCAAAGCTTGATCTTGTAACCAAAGTTGTAGCCGACACGTAGCTCTACTCAATGGAACAAGTGTTTTAGCGTTTCATCGAGTGGATTAGGAGATAATCCCGTCCAAAGTTCGGTCGTCAGTCGGCCATCGGGGACTGAATCGGTCGATTCAGTTTGAATCGGCGCCGGTCGTGGCCGACCGCGCCAGGACTCGGCCGCCGCGTGGCGCGAGCTGGCCGGGGATGCAACGCCCACGCACGGCGTGGCGTGCATAAGCTGCCCGCTCGCCCCGCTGTCCGAAGCCGCCGCTCCTCCCTCCTTTCTGTCTCCTCTCGCTCTCTCTCGCCGGCGCCCGAACGGAAAGGGGGAGAAGCAAGCGCCGCCGCCGTTCACCGCCGTCCCGCCACCGCAGCGCCAATCCAACCACCCAGCCAGCCTCGCCTTCACCTCCTGCATCGCTTGCTCTAGCTAGCGCTCGCCGTAAATGCCTAGGTAAGCCGCGGGGTGAGTTTCCGCCATGGCCGCCGAGCTCGGTCCGCCGTAGTCGGCCCTCCCTCCGTGTGAATCCATCCGCCCTAGCTGGTGTTTAGGGGTCAGTGAGGCTCACGGAAGAGATAGGGGGTGATGGTTTAGTCGATTAGGGTTTGGTGCTCGCGGCACACCATCGTCCGCCGTGTCCGCCATGGCCGGCAGGCTCGGTCCGCCGTGGCCAACCCTCCTTTCGGGCTCGCTCGTTCGCCCTAGCTAGTGTTCGCGAGTCGCCTTGGCCCGTCGGAGACGATGGTGGTGTTGGTTTGGCCGATTAGGGTTAGGTAGTGGCTGTACGTTGCCGTCTGCCGTCAGCTCTGCTCGCCATGGACGACGAGTCGCGGTCTCGGCCGTTTCTCATGCCAACCCTAGCTTCTTTGCTTCGATTAGGGTTCGCTAGGGTTTGAGGAGTGTGAGATGGCCGTTGGTTTGCTTCGGGAAGGCCGGAGCCGGCCGGCGTAGCAAGGGCCGCGCCGCCGTGTCCGCCATGGTCGACGGCGAGCTCGATCCGCGCATGCGCTGGGCCAGATAGTGGTACCGCCGGGTGCGGAAGAAGGAGGGGTGTAGAGTGGAGGTGTCCGTTTCGCCGGAGAGGTCGCCCCCGGCGAGCTTCGCCGCGGTCAAACCCTCCCCTGTTCTGGAGGGGATGACCGGTGGGGTCAGGTTGACCCGGGGCCCCGCGGGTCAGTGGCTCGGGTCCCTGTTGTCAGTGGCCCGGGTGCAAGTAGTTGGGTGCGTATAGCAGTTTAGGTTAAAAAGGTTTTTCAGGGTTTTGCTTAAATAGATTTCAGAAATGTTTGATTAGCTTGTTTAATTCATATCTTGAGTTCCGTAAATGCTAAAATGGTGACATAAGTTTTGTTAAGTTTGTTGCGAGGAGTTCTATGCATGAAAAATATAATATGTCCAGTTTGTGATAAAGTTGTGTGTGGTTATATTTAATTCATGTTTACGCTGAAATCTTGTTAAATGCATAGTAATCTGTGTATTGCTTAGAAAAATGTGATTCTTGTTTTGTTAAGTTTGTTTTGATTATTAGTTTCTAGGAAAAATGTAACATGATGTTGTTCTGTGGAATATTTTGGCAATAGCAATTAAAATGATGAAGTGTTGTTTTGTTGTTTATTTTGTAGTAATTAAAATATGAGAAGTTTGAACCTGATATTTTTTATACACTGCTCTTGTGCTAAGAAGTTCAGTAGAAAATTGAGAAATTTGTTGTTTGACACTTTTTGCTAGGGTGTGTAGTTCAAAGCACCTTTTCATGGTAGAATTTGTCTTTTTCATAGAGAATGGAGTTTAAGTCCAATTGGGGTGAAATTTGGACAGAGGACTAGTTTATGTATTGTTAATTTCCAGGAATTTCTGTAGATTTTTCTGAAGCTGTCTAGGATGGGTCGCTGTTATAGGCTTGATTAAATGGATTTATTTCAGCAAGCAATTAAAAGGGAATAAATTAATTAAGTGAAATGCTTGTTGTGGTAATTGTGAATCCTAACCAACTAATTAGGTAGGTTAATTGTTTGGTTGGATGTTAAAGCCTTTTGTAATCACTAGTTTGATATTAACCACCTTGTTGAAAAGAACGCAGTAGATGACATGTGTTTATCTCCTGAGTTGTCTTATTCTATGTTGCATCACCAGTGCATTCCATGTGCATTCATATTACTTATACGTGTTATGCATCATACAGGATCGGTAGTGGAGACCCAGAACCCGCCACCGGAGGAGCCGTGTTCGGAGGAGACCCAGGACCAGAGGACCGAAGAAGGAGACGTCGAGGACCTGCTTGAGTGCCTCGACCATCGTCCCTCCGACTTTGAACGAGGCAAGCCCCGGAGCATCCCACTCCTACGGTTTGCAAATGCAATTACGAATTAACCTGATATGTTTGTTGCACTAGGTTATAGGAGTTGAGTGATACCGTTGATGCATTACTTACTTATCCTTGTCCACTTGCAATTACTATCTTGATATCCCTGTTAAGTCTAGGCCCGCTTATGCTTAGCCTGCTTAGACTGGTAAAAGTCGGGTGATTTCCTGTCTCCCGCATATAGGTGGATACTGATCATGACTAGCCTCGTGCTATCATGGAGATAACCATGTGATAATTAATCTAAGACCGGGCGGGATGTAGGAGCAGCAGGACATGGGTTCTGTGTGCTAGTAGTCTCCCGTCTGTGTCTCTTAGGACCCGACGAAGGCACACCTCAGTCATTTTTAACGCGTCAATCACTTAACGGAGTAGGTCTGAGTACGTCCCGTGAAGCCGAATAGGGTTATTCGAGCCGGTGATGGAGATGTTGATGCCTAACACCCAGGGCCTTACATGTACCGTGGGCAACTATTCTGAGCAACGTGCCGTGGTCCGTGGACAGGCGAGGCCTGGTTGACCTGGCATGACCGTGGGCAGTTATAGCTTGAGCGACCTGGCATTGAGATAACCCCCGGTGTAGAAGGGCCCATGACCGTCCCGCGCGTTGTGTTCTCGAATTTCCTGAAGTGGCCGCCGACGGCTGCCTGGCAAGGTGTGATCGGGCGAGTGTGCAACATTTTTATCCCCAGCTGGTAGGAATCGATTATAATCGTCATCGCTCCTGGTTAGTGAGTAACTTGACTGGGCATGTGTTACCGTAGTAACTTATGGAACTAAAGATGGTTATGGTACTGAATCTGAAAGGCTATTGATGAAATAGTCACTCTTGCTTGATTAAGTAGTCAAGTGCGTGCTCTAGATCAGGTGCAAATCTAGTTAATCAGGTTAATTAAGTAAAATTGACTGCTAATACTCCAATGAGGATTATTTAATAATGAAAATGCTTTTATGCAAAAAGGTAAGTATAGCCAACTCCAGATACAGCCTTGCATACTCCTTGGTGTCGTTTATTTCTGGTTTATGACGGGTAAGTCTAGCTGAGTACCTTCTCGTACTCAGGGCTCTTTCCCTTGTTGTTGCAGATGGGCAATGCTTCTACGGCTATTGCGAGAACTGTCTGTACCCCGTCAAGGGTGGTGACTAGACCAGGGGCATGGTCAACTCTTATTCTCTCCTGATGCTTTTGTGGACTGATCAGGCAATGGCACCGTATTGTGAACTGAGAACTTATGTTTAAAAACTATGTTGCTTCCGCTTTCGAAATTCGAACTATGGTTTGTAATAACTGTTGAACTCCGATGTATTTGAACTATGTGCGAACTGAATGTACCTCGTGGACATGTACGCTAATCTATTATGATCTTGGCTAAAGTTGAATGATTTGAAATCCTTCGAGATTTCTGGACTACCGGGTTTGTACGAGCTTAAGTACCTGTAATCTCTGTGAAAGCGGGGATTCGGTGCTTAATCTGGTATAAATTGGTCGGTTCTGTCACAGCTGGCATCGGAGCATGATTGGCATTACTGTTCATGAGTGTATTTGAAAATCGTATTTTCAAATCAAAAACTTTCTTTGCAAAAACTTATAAGCTATAATAGGGTTTGAAAAATCTTATAAATGAAGATTAAGGTGTGCCAATGATCAAGTCCTTATGCCCAGTAGGTTTCTAGGTGGCTATTTAAGTACTAACTTGGGGGTTGTGCATCATATTTAAATTCTGTTGTTTCTGTCGTCCATACGGCAAGGGTGAAATTGTATGGGTGCTATTCTTCAGAATAGTAATGTATGGATCAATTGCCTCTACGCCAAGGTAACAAGTGAGTTGTGAGAGCATGATTGGACAACCGCCAATCTAGAGGAGTGCTTGAATGGTACCGACATGTATACCTGTTACACACAAGTATATGTGAAAGTATTGATTGTGGGAGTAATATTATTCTGATGGGTGCATATACTGCTTACGTGTATACTGGGTGTGCACCTGAGTTAGTATTAGATTTAATTTCTGAAATGCATGATCTTCATACTGTGGGCAGGGCTGAAGTGATTTTCTGCAGGTACGCTAACTTGCGAACGTATAGTACGTCTAGTTAACGCTATGAGTGAACGTGTATGCCACCGTCTAGCCGTTAGATTGATAGACAGTGAGGACGTATGTTACGTGCATGCATCATGATCATATAACCTTGCATTAATCTTACTTCCTTCCTTATGTTATCCATCTCGTTTTCCTAATAAAAGTTGTTCTCCAACTAATGAAAATATGTGTGGATAAACTTCTTACAGATGGCCCGTACCAAGCGCACAGCTCGTAAGTCAACCGGAGGCAAGAGGCCTAATTATATGTTGGGGCCATGGACCGCGGAAGGATCGGAGGACTTCTTAGATGAGTTTGGCATGCCTACCATCCTTTGGAGGGTATTGCACTTGGTGGGGTACCAGGAGGGCCAGGAGCCCCAGTACGACTGGCACCGTGTGCAGATTTCAGAGGATCGCCACATGTACACGGTGGAGGTTGACGTGCCTAGCCGTGACGACCAGGATCACGTCTGGTGCCGCCGGGTGTTCGCGTTGCAGGGGAGGACCCCATGGGATGGGGCCAACAGAGTTGCTTACACCGTTCTTCGGGACGTTATGGAGGACCATCCGGAGGTTGTTGCCCAAGCTACAGCCAGCATCTTCCCGACAGCAGATCCTTATCAGTCAGTGTGGCGTCAGCCAGGAGCTACAGTACTCAAGGCTAGCTCTCTTGAGAGGGAGCATTGTGCAGGACCAGCAGGGAGTGCTATGGCCGCTCTCATGGCTACTTACGGATGCCTATCGCGTAGCTATGACCACCTGGACCATATTCTTAGTGAGGAGATGGCTGCACAGCATCGCAGGCAGGAGGAGCATGCTACAGAGATAGACCTCCTCACCACACAGCTAGCTCACATGACTGTGGAGAGGGACCAGGCGCTTCAGAGAGAACAGGAGGCCGCTCATCAGCTCAGTGTTCAGCAGGAGTCGGCTACCTTCTTAGCCTTGGTTATGAGGGAGACTGAGGAGTCGCTTCGAGGTGGGTGTATTGAGGGCATACGTGCTTCAGAGGAGAACAAGCTGTTGCGGATGCGAGTAGGAGACCTAGAGCTGCAGCTTCACCACCTGCAGGACTACAATGACCGTCTGCACGAGGAGATCCACCGCAAGGAGAATGAGAGGAATCCCATCTTTCCACAGGAGGACCCGGATCCGAGTAGCTCTTCTACTCGTTCTTCAGGTATGTCCAGTGAGGATGGCGACGATGGTGACATCGCTAGAGAGTAGTCTAGATCGTATGTTAGAGCCTAGTGATCCGTTGTGTATGTTGGCAAGCCCGATCTTTTGCTTTTGTATGGGCTGGATGTAAGCGTGAGTAGTAAACTCTTATGTGCACGTGATGTGGAACTTTGGAAAGTCCCATGTGTATGGGCAAAACTATGGATGTTTATGTTGGCTTTTGCATGTTATGTATTAAGCGATCTTATTATGTGATGCTGCGATGTGGATTGAAATTTATTATGCCCCTGTGATTGTTTGGCGAATTAGTTTTCTGAATAAATTCAGTTGGCATGATCTATTGTTCTCTACAATAATAGCAACTCCACCTAATGATCACTTGCTATGAATACATGCAGATGACGACAACTCATAGTGGAGCTGGCGGTAGTGGTGGAAACGAGGACCCCAGGGACAACCGCCATCCACCACCTCCTCCACCAGCCACTCCCGAGCAGCTTTTCGCCCAATTCCTGGGAAGCCAGTGCAACATTGAAGCTTTACTGCGTGAGAATTTGGCGCACGGTCAACAACGCCTAAAGCCAAATCAATATAGCTCTTTCAAGGATTTCTTGGATACTAGACCACCCATTTTCAAGGAAGCTACTGAACCTTTAGAAGTGGAAGAATGGTTGCATACTTTGGAACAGAAGTTTTGTTTGCTCAGGCTCACAGAAGAACTCAAAGCAGAGTACGCCGCGCATCAGCTGCAGGGGCCAGCCGGGATTTGGTGGGGCCTTCACCGCACCACCTATCCGGCCAACGTTCCTGTTACTTGGAGGATGTTTATTGAAGTCGTTCGGGGGCACTACATTCTGCCAGGCCTAACTCAGATGAAAGTGGCAGAATTCATGAGTCTGACACAAGGGACTCGATCTGTCACCGAGTACCATCACATGTTCAACTCTTTGTCTCGCTATGCTCCAGACTTCGTGAACACAGATGCCAAAAAGATTGCTAGTTTCAAGAGAGGTTTGAACACCAAAAAGGGAAAGTCAGTGGGGACATCTTCTCATACAGTCTTCAATGACTTCATCAGTGATTGCTTGATCCAAGAGAATCACAACAATAAGCATGCTGCAAGTAAGGCCCGGAAGAGGACCTTTGATTCAGGACCATCTCAACCTAGGGGACCACCAGCTCAACGAACCCAGTATCGACCACCAGCGTCGGGAGCGTGATTCAGGCCGCCGCAGAAGAAGAATCAGCAACAAGCCCAACGAGGTCAAAAGTCGTACAAAGTAGCAGCAAACCAGGCTCGCGTGGGGCAAGGCAGCTCAGCCGGGAACAAGCCATCAGTTTGTGGGCCATGCTACAATTGCAATCAAGAGGGGCACTTTGCAAGGTATTGCCCACACCCGAAAAAGCAGCAGGCTAACTATCCTGCACGTTTGCACAACATGACCACTAAAGAAGCTCGTTCTGGAGAGCCCGTGACTGCCGGTATGTGTCTTGTCAACCATCATCCTGCAGTTGTTTTATTTGATACTGGATCATCACATTCATTCATGAGCAAAGCATTTGCACAAAAACATAATCAAGAGGTGTCTGAAATGGATTATGGGTTTCACGTAAGCTCCGTGGGGAGTAGCGTGTTATCTAGGCAGATGGTTTGTAATGCAACCATCGACATTGGAGGGCACTAATTCGGAGCTAATTTAGTAGTTTTGCCAAGACTAAGTATGGATGTAGTCCTAGGTATGAGTTGGATGAGTATGTGGAATGCAGTGTTAGACACGGCCAATAGGATTCTTACCTTATCTGATGGAAGGACAAATACGAAGTTACGCATCTCTCTTCCTTGAGGTGCTGACTTCGTCGATTTATCATGCACTTTATCTATAGAAGACCTGTCCAAAATCCCAGTCGTCCAAGATTTCCCGGATGTTTTCCCAGATGAATTACCAGGGTTACCGCCCAAGCGGGCAGTGGAATTTGCAATTGAGTTGTTACCTGGAACTGCACCAATCTCTAGAAGACCTTACCGTATGCCGCCCAATGAATTGGCTGAACTTAAAACTCAGATTAAGGAACTTCTGGACAAAGGGTTCATTCAACCTAGTATATCCGAGTGGGGTTGCTCAGCATTGTTTGTCAAGAAGAAGGATAAGTCACTACGTATGTGTGTGGATTATCGGCCGCTCAATGCCGTGACTGTCAAGAACAAGTATCCTTTGCCGCGAATAGATATTATGTTTGACCAGTTATCTAGAGCTAAGGTGTTTTCCAAGATCGATTTGAGGTCAGGTTACCACCAGATTAGGATTCGACCACAGGATATCCCAAAGACTGCCTT
This sequence comes from Coix lacryma-jobi var. lacryma-jobi, assembly GCA_009763385.1. NCBI lineage: Eukaryota > Viridiplantae > Streptophyta > Magnoliopsida > Poales > Poaceae > Coix > Coix lacryma-jobi. The sequence continues at coordinate 104,463,664 of CM019830.1, read as the reverse complement.
CTCGACCAGATATGGATTATATGAGTATCTTGTCATGTCTTTTGGATTGACAAATGCTCCAGCATATTTCATGAGTTTAATGAATTCGGTGTTTATGCCGGAACTAGATAAGTTTGTAGTGGTGTTCATTGATGACATTCCGGTATACTCTGAAAACCCGGACAATCATGCGGAGCATTTGAGGGTTGTTTTGACGAGGCTCCGGGAACATAAACTTTATGCTAAGTTTAGCAAATGTGAGTTTTGGTTGAAGCAAGTGCAATTTCTTGGTCACATCCTGTTAGAAGAAGGAATCTCTGTGGACCCCAGTAAGGTACAAGAAGTAATGGATTGGGAAGCTCCTACTTCAGTTGGTGAAATTCGGAGTTTTCTTGGATTAGCAGGATACTATTGTCGTTTCATTCCTGAATTCTCTAAGATTGCCAAACCAATGACAAGTTTGGTCCAGAAGGATCAAAAGTTTGAATGGACAGAGAAGTGCGAAATAGCTTTCCGTACCTTGCAGAAACTATTGACCACTGCTCCTGTCTTAGCTCAACCGGACATCGAGAAGCCTTTTGATGTCTTTTGTGATGCATCGAAGGTTGGTTTAGGTTGCGTTCTTATGCAAGAAGGCAGAGTGATTGCTTATGCTTCACGACAATTGAGGAAACATGAGAATAACTATCCTACACATGATTTAGAGTTAGCCGCTGTGGTGCACGCTCTAAAGATCTGGAGACATTATCTGCTTGGTAACGTCTGTAATATGTACACCGATCACAAAAGTCTCAAGTATATATTCACTCAACCTGAACTGAATATGAGGTAGAGAAGATGGCTTGAACTAATCAAGGATTACAATCTGCAGATACATTATCATCCAGGGAAAGCAAATGTGGTTACCGACGCTTTGAGCCGGAAATCACACTGCAACAATTTGAGGTTACAACCAGAAGACGAGTTTAGTCTCGTACACCCTGTGATTCTGCACAATATCAAGCTGCATGGCACCTTAGTTGATCAGATTCTTGAAGGGCAGAAAATAGACAAGGGAATCTATCATATCAAGGAAAGGCTGAAGACCGCAGCTGAACCAGTAAAACATTTTCGAATTGATGATAAGGGAGTGTTATGGTTTGACCAGCGCTTAGTGGTGCCTAAGAATAGAGAACTCAAGAATCAGATCATGGATGAAGCTCATTTATCCAAGTTGTCTATTCATCCTGGAAGCACGAAGATGTATCAAGATTTGCGTCCAAGGTTCTGGTGGACCAAAATGAAGAAAGAGATTGCCGCGTATGTAGCCAGATGCGACACGTGTTGTCGAGTAAAAGCTATTCACCTGAAGCCAGCCGGAACACTTCAACCGTTACCAATACCCGAGTGGAAATGGGAAGAAATAGGTATGGATTTCATCACCGGTTTGCCAACCACCCAGAAAGGAAATGACTCAATTTGGGTGATAATTGATCGTCTTACCAAGACCGCTCATTTTATTCCAGTCAAAACCTGTTATCGAGCACCTGACTATGCAGAGATTTATATCAATCAAATTGTTCGCCTACATGGTATACCCAAAGTCATAGTTTCAGATCGTGGATCACAGTTTACTGCACCGTTCTGGGAGAAACTACAAAAAGAATTAGACACAAAGCTAATTCGTAGTTCTGCCTATCATCCCCAAACATCAGGACAAACCGAAAGAGTGAATCAAGTTTTAGAGGACATGTTGAGAGCCTATGTAATTTCGGCGAAGGGATCTTGGGAGAAATGGTTACCTTTAGCTGAATTTGCATATAACAATGGCTATCAAGAAAGCATACAGATGGCACTTTTTGAAGCTCTTTATGGTAGAAGGTGCACGACACCGGTGAACTGGGTTGAACCGGGGGAACGTCGATACTATGGAATTGATTTTGTTAACAAAGCTGAAGAACAAGTTAGAATAATCCAACAACATATGGTAGCTGTGCAGTCTCGACAAAAGAGCTATGCAGACAAGAGGAGAAAACCGCTTGAATTTAACGAAGGCGATTATGTGTATCTGAAAGTGTCGCCCATGAAAGGTGTCAGACGCTTCGGCGTAAAAAGGAAGTTAGCGCCAAGATTTGTGGGACCTTACAGGATCGTGGAAAGGAGGGGAGAAGTAGCTTATCAGCTACAGCTACCTGAACATTTGAAAGCTATATTCCCTGTATTCCATGTGTCACAATTAAAGAAATGTCTTCGAGTTCCGGAAGAAGAGGTACAACCGACCAATATCAAGTTGCAGTCCGATCTCACCTATTTAGTCAGGCCGTGTCAGCTACTCGATGAAAAAGAAAGAATAACTCGCGGGAGAATAGTAAAGCAATAAAAAGTGTCTTGGAGTGAGTAAGACGACCGAGATGCCACTTGGGAAACGGAAGACTATCTAAAAGAGGTGTACCCACACTTTTATAAGATCTGGTTAGTAACTTAAATCTCGGGACGAGATTCTTTTAAAGAGGGGAGGGCTGTAACACCCCTAGTGTTAAGAAACCCTAAATGCATAACTTGACATCTCATAAGCATGAAGCATTCTCATCTTATGTTGTATTTTGTTTGTTAAGTGTCATTTCATGTGTTGGCTTGCAATCATATGCTTGGTGTGATGCTTGTTTGACTTGCCTTTGGAGTGTGTGAGTCTCCTAAGTAGTTGAACCTTGTTGAGGAGTCATTTTGAAGCTAGGTTTGTGTTGGTCATTTTGGCTAACCAAGTCACTAACCCTAGTTGCCTTAATAGAGCCCTAGGAGTCCTTTTGTTTGACTAACTGAGACCTCCTTGATAGAAGCTTTGCATGGCTGTGGGCCCTTAATCAAAAGTGTGTAGAATTTAGAGTAGAACAAAAAGTGTTTAGGGGCCAACTCATGAAAATGAGTTTAGCAAGGTGTTTTAGGACCCACAAGGCAGAAATGAGGGAGTGTAGACTTGGTGAAATTCTTCTAAGCCCTAACTGCCAAAACAGTTTCGCCTGGTGATCTTTGGAGAATTCTTGAGAGCAATCCAGGCCGAACCAAAGCTTGATCTTGTAACCAAATTTGTAGCCGACACGTAGCTCTACTCAATGAAATAAGTGGTTTAGCGTTTCATCGAGTGGATTAGGAGATAATCGCGTCCAAAGTTCGGCCGTCAGTCGGCCATCGGCGACTGAATCGGCCGATTCAGTTTGAATCGGCACCGGTCATGGCCGACCGCGCCAGGACTCGGCCGCCGCGTGGCGCGTGCTGGCCGGGGATGCAACGCCCGCACGTGGCGTGGCGTGCATAAGCTGCCCGCTCGCCCCGCTGTCCGAAGCCGCCGCTCCTCCCTCCTTTCTGTCTCCTCTCGCTCTCTCTCGCCGGCGCCCGAACGGAAAGGGGGAGAAGCAAGCGCCGCCGCCGTTCACCGCCGTCCCGCCACCGCACCGCCAATCCAACCACCCAGCCAGCCTCGCCTTCACCTCCTGCATCGCTTGCTCTAGCTAGCGCTCGCCGTAAATGCCCAGGTAAGCCGCGGGGTGAGTTTCCGCCATGGCCGCCATGACCGCCGAGCTCGGTCCGCCGTAGTCGGCCCTCCCTCCGTGCGAATCCGTCCGCCCTAGCTCGCGTTTAGGGGTCAGTGAGGCTCACGGAAGAGATAGGGGTGATGGTTTAGTCGATTAGGGTTTGGTGCTCGCGGCACACCGTCGTCCGCCGTGTCCGCCATGGCCAGCAGGCTCGGTCCGCCGTGGCCAACCCTCCTTTCGGGCTCGATCGTTCGCCCTAGCTGGTGTTCGCGAGTCGCCATGGCCCGTCGGAGACGATGGTGGTGTTGGTTTGGCAGATTAGGGTTAGGTAGTGGCCGTAGATGACATGTGTTTATCTCCTGAGTTGTCTTATTCTATGTTGCATCACCAATGCATTCCATGTGCATTCATATTACTTATACGTGTTATGCATCATACAGGATCGGTAGTGGAGACCCAGAACCCGCCACCGGAGGAGCCGTGTACGGAGGAGACCCAGGACGAGAGGACCGAAGAAGGAGACGTCGAGGACCTGCCTGAGTGCCTCGACCATCGTCCCTCCGACTTTGAATGAGGCAAGCCCCGGAGCATCCCACTCCTACGGTTTGCAAATGCAATTACGAATTAACCTGATATGTTTGTTGCATTAGGTTATAGGAGTTGAGTGATACCGTCACTACAAGGATTGTGTTGATACATGACGGTTTCAGTTGGTCATAGACACTAGAAAAACCGTCGTTGGTAACTAGCTCTGAGGGTCTTAGAAACCGTCACCGAATCAGCGTCATAAACCTTCAGTGCGAGAAAAAACCGTCATAGACTCACTGAATCCATGATGGCTACGATCATCACAGAATAGGTGTTCATTTGATTTATGGGCTACATCAGTGACAAAATGGAACGTCATGGACTTAATGCCACGTCACCACTGCCATCTAAGCATGGCGAGGTGGAATAAATCACATGCAATAAATCACATGTAATAAATCAAGGTTTCATTCGGTAATCAAATACAAAGTCTCAAGTTTTCACCCAACAATAGATCACACAAAAGTTTTCATCTCACGTATCAAATTACAATAATTGGTTGAGATAATATACAACATTTATGTGTAATCATCTTCCACTTCATTGTCCATCCTCCAAACGGCACTAACTGATTGTGATCTGAACTAAAATTCAGACATGTTGCTGCATCGACTTGCAAATGGATGGCCTGCTGATTGTGATCTGAATTAAAATTAAAATTATTAGTAAGTTGAAACTCTAAATGACTATTCAGGTTTGGCTTATAATTAATTTAAAGCAAGAATAGGCAGCAAAGATGCACATGCACAACACAATCAAACAACAGCATTACCAATTGTTCTGGGTCGCTGTACTGAAGAGGCAAGCAAACAACTATGTTAAAGTTACATGTTTTAAACTAAACTATAGATAAGCTGATTATTGTCTAGATAATCTACAGGTGTACTGACATGCTGCAAAGCACAAATAAAAACTGATAACTAAGCTGACTGGTACTATAACGTTGTTTTTATTTTGTATATTACAGAGTCAATGACTGAACAAATAAAAATGCAAATCTCAGGTTGCATAAAAATTTAAGTACTGTTTTTAGAGTAAATAAAAATCTGAACAAAATATATTGGTGCTGCTCACCTCATATAAGAGCCAAGCTGTTGTGCTAGTGTCGATCTAGTTTTGCACAAGAACAACAACATTTTAATCTGGTTCATCCATACCTAAATTGAAATAGCAGAGTTGGTCTCTGAACTTGTCAAATTTTTGTTGTTATTGATGCTGAACAAAATTCATATTCACAAACCATTGTGCTGCTGCTAATTCAAAAGAAGTTGTTGCCGGCCAACAGATGCAACACCATTGAGCTGGTGCTAATTCAGTTCAAATTTAGAACTTGAAAAAATTCAGAATCTGAGAAATTCAGTAGCTATTTTTCACTAAGCTAACTACACAAAGTACCAAAATATGAAATATGTACATAGCTGATATGTAAAATAGCTGCAAGCCATCTTTCAAATTTACAGATCACCATGGTACCTCTGTTTAACTATCTATTTAATTCATGTTTGTGATTTGATCGATTATTATTGTTGAGAGAGAGAGACAGACACACAGAGATCGAGGTGCTGCAGTGACTAGTAGTACATCCATACGTACTGACCTGGAAGGAGATATGGTTGTCCTTGGGGTTGATCTCGCGCTTCTCCGGCAGGCTGCCGGGGTCCTCCAACTGCAGCAGGTGGATGCCGATCCCGTAGTTGAACAGCCTGATGTATCGATCATAAGCAGAGAATGAATGAATCGGCTGCACGTGCGTGTTAATTAAGATTGAAGGTAGACTAAAACACACACACAGACATACCATGCGCCGTCGAAGTCGAAGGAACCTGGGCGGCGGACGGGGACGAAGCCGAGCACGTCGGTGTAGAAACACAGCGACGCCTCCACCGACCGGCACACGATGCTGATGTAGTTCAGCAACGCCAGCGGCAGCACGCCTGCCGCCGCCCTCCCGTGGCATCCCGCTGCCATCACCGTGCTGCTCTTCACCATCCTGTTCCGATCCGATCCGATCTGATCCGATGATGGGCGTCTGGCCTGGGCGGGGAGTGGACGAGGGGTCGGGATGGAGGCTGGTCGGGGCGGGGACTCGCCGGCGGGGGCGGGGGCTCGCCAGCGGGTGAGGCGACGGCGGGCGGGCGGAGGGTCGGCGGCGCAGCGGGTGGGAGCCGGGGGTCGGGGGGCGCGGGCACGAGGGCGAGGGTTTGGGGACGGGAGGGCTGGAGTGGGCCGGGCCAGCCACTTGGCCTTTTAGTGTAACTTATAAGACATTCCAACAACCTTGGACAGTCAAACTTTTTTAATTTTGATCAAAATTATAGAGATAAATATAAACATTTATAATATCAAATATGTATATTATGAAAATATAACTAATAAAGAATCTAATTGCACTTAGTTGATATCATAAATATTATTATCTTATTATATAGATTTACTCAAAGTTGAAAAACTTCGACACTCCAAGATTCTTGGAATGTCTTATAATTTAGCATGGAGGGAGTATTATATAGCGACCGACAATTCAACACTAAAATAAAATATTTATAACGACGGGTCATGTATAGCCAAATTTCTTGTAGTGTCAACACGGTCCCACCGTCCACGTCACCTTGCACGGTTTCTATGATGTTTTTTTATACTGTCATAGACAACTACACAGACAAGTACATAGACGATGACGGTTCACGTCGTCACAGAGCAAATACCTGATTCTCAAACCGTCGTAAGGACGTCATAGATTCACTATGCAATGACGGTTTCAGAAACCATCACCAGAAAACCGTCATGGATCAACAGGATTCTTGTAGTGCGTTGATGCATTACTTACTTATCCTTGTCCACTTGCAATTACTATCTTGATATCCCTGTTAAGTCTAGGCCCGCTTATGCTTAGCCTGCTTAGACCGGTAAAAGTCGGGTGATTTCCTGTCTCCCGCATATAGCTGGATACTGATCATGACTAGCCTCGTGCTATCATGGAGATAACCATGTGATAATTAATCTGAGACCGGGCGGGATGTAGGAGCAGCAGGACATGGGTTTTGTGTGCTAGTAGTCTTCCATCTGTGTCGCTTAGGACCCGACGAAGGCACACCTCAGTCATTTTGAACGCGTCAATCACTTAACGGAGTAGGTCTGAGTACCTCCCGTGAAGCCGAGTAGGGCTATTGGAGCCGGTGATGGAGATGTTGACGCCTAACACCCAGGGCCTTACATGTACCGTGGGCAACTATTCTGAGCAACCTGGCATGGTCCGTGGACAGGCGGGGCCTGATTGACCTGGCATGACCGTGGACAGTTATAGCTTGAGCGGCCTGGCATTGAGATAACCCCCGGTGTAGAAGGGCCCATGACCGTCCCGCGCGTTGTGTTCTCGAATTTCCTGAAGTGGCCGCCGACGGCTGCCTGGCAAGGTGTGATCGGGCGAGTGTGCGACATTTTTATCCCCAGCTGGTAGGAATCGATTATAATCGCCATCGCTCCTGGTTAGTGAGTAACTTGACTGGGCATGTGTTACCGTAGTAACTTATGGAACTAAAGATGGTTATGGTACTAAATCTGAAAGGCTATTGATGAAATAGTCACTCTTGCTTAATTAAGTAGTCAAGTGCGTGCTCTAGATCAGGTGCAAATCTAGTTAATGAGGTTAATTAAGTAAAATTGACTGCTAATACTCCAATGAGGATTATTTAATAATGAAAATGCTTTTATGCAAAAAGGTAAGTATAGCCAACTCCAGATACAGCATTGCATACTCCTTGGTGTCGTTTATTTCTGGTTTATGACGGGTAAGTCTAGCTGAGTACCTTCTCGTACTCAGGGCTCTTTCCCTTGTTGTTGTAGATGGGCAATGCTTCTACGGCTATTGCGAGAACTGTCTGTACCCCGTCGAGGGTGGTGACTAGACCAGGGGCATGGTCAACTCTTATTCTCTCCTGATGCTTTTGTGGACTGATCAGGCAATGGCCCCCGCAAGTCTCCGCTCATCGCTGTCCCAGGCTGTCAGCCACCACAGCTGATCCTCAGGCCACCGGTCCCTCAGTCCAAGCCTCACGTCCGCCCTTCACCGCTCCCGGTCCGTCGGCACGACACGTCTCTACTTGACCTTCACCTTGCCCTCGATCACTGTCTCCGTGCTCGACACCTACACAACACAAGCCAAAGAACATGCGATCAAACCTGTTGACAATAACTCATCACTCGAGACTCGGCATACACCCATGTATCCGCAGAGACCCTGGGTGTTAGGCGTCAACATCTCCATCACCGGCTCGAATAACCTTACTCAACTTCACGGGAGGTACTGAGATCTACTCCGTTAAGTGATTGACGCGTTCAAAATGACTGAGGTGTGCCTTCGTCGGGTCCTAATCGACACAGACGGGAAACTACCAGCACACAGAACTCATGCCCTGGTGCTCCTACATCCCGCCCGGTCTCAAATTAATTATCACATGGTTATCTCCATGATAGCACAAGGCTAGTCATGATCAGTATCCACCTATATGCGGGAGACAGGAAATCACCCGACTTTTACCGATCTAAGCAGGCTAAGCAGGTAAAGGCCTAGACTTAATAGGGATATCAAGATAATAACTGTGGTGGACAAGGTATGATAAATATGCAGCAATGGTAGCAATTAATTCCTATGAACCTAGTGCAACAAATATATCAGGTTAATTTAGGAATTAATTTGCAAACCATAGGAGTGGGATGCTCCGGGGCTTGCCTCTTTCGAAGTCGGAGGGTCGGTGGTCGTGGCACTCAGGTAAGTCTTCGATGTCTCCTTCTTCGGTCCTCTCATTCAGGGTCTCCTCCGGACTTGGCTCCTCCGGCGGCTGCGGGTTCTGAGTCTCCACTACCGGTCCTGTATGATGCATAACACGTATGAATAAAATGAATGCACATGGGATGCATTGGTGTTGCAACATGGAATAAGGTAATTCAGGAGATAAGCACATGTCATCTACTTCATTTTCTTCAACAAGGTAGTCAACATCATCCTATCACCAATTAGCTATTTGCTATCATTTAATCATTTAATTAAGCCTAGAATAGCAACCCTCAGATAACAACTTCAGAAAAATCCACAGAAATTACTGGAAGCTGACAGCATGCAATCTAGTCCCCTGTCCAAATTTCAAGCTTTGAACTACACACCCTAGCAAAAAGTATCAAACAACAAATTTCCCATTTTTCTACTGAACTTCTTGGTACAAGAGCAGTCCACAAAAAGTATCAGGTTCATACTCTTCACATTTTAATTACTACAATTTATACAAGAAAACACCATTTAATCATTTTAATTTCTACTATCAAAATACTTCACAGAACATCCCCATATTATATTTTACCCAGAAACTATTTATCAACACAAACTTAACAGAACAAGGACCACATTTTTCTGAGCAACACACAGTTTATTATGCATTTAACAAGATATTAGCTTAAACACAAATTAATTATTGCTGCATACAAAACTATCACAAACTGGACATATTATATTTTTCAAGCATAGAACTCATCAAAACAAACTTAACAAAATTTGTTTCACATTTACTGGATCAGCAGAACTTAAGTTATGAATTAAACAAGCATTATCAACATTTCTGCAAAACAATAAAACAAAAACACCTAAACCTAACTACTACACGCACACGGTGCTGTTGCACCCAAGCGACTGACGACTGGGACCCACGGTCAAACCGACTCCACTTGTCATACTCCCGAACCAGAGGAGGCCGTTGACCTCGCCGGAGCTTGCCGACGCGGCTCCTCCGGCGAAACCACCTCCACCACTCGACTCCGCTCTTCCTTCCGCATCGATTGATGCCACTCTCCGGCCCAGCACTTGCACAGATCGAGCTCGCCGTCGCAAATGGCGGCCACGACAGCGCGGACTCGCCACGCCGGCCGGCTCCGACCACGACGAGCCAAACTAACTCCCGAATCCTACTCCTCAGACCTCCACGGATCTAGCGCAAGGCTTGGGAGCTAGGGTTTCCACCCCGAACACTCGAGACCACGACCATGCCATCCCCGGCGACCATGGCGAGCGACGGACGGCGGCGTACCACGGTCACCGAACCCTAATCGGCTAAACCAACTCCTGTTACTCCCTCCAGAGATCTCACTGGCTCACGAACGCACGCTGGGACAACGGGAAAACCACGGGAAGGGGGCCGACCATGGCGGACCGAGCTCGGCGGTCATGGCGGCCATGGCGGGAGCTCATCCCGGGGCTCGCCTAGGGTTTCCTACGAGGCGCTAAGGACAGCAAAAGGTGCGGGGGCCCACGGCGAAACTATCTGGATGGTCGGGCTTGAGGTGAGGCGGCGGGACGGCGGCGAACGGCGGTGAGCGCTCGGTGTCTCCCCCTTTCCGCCCGAGCGCCGGTGAGAGCAGAGAGGAGGCAGGCAAAAGGGGTGGAGCGGCTCTGGTCTGCGTGAGCGCGTGCGGACGGGCTTTGTGCTCGCCATGCCGCGCGCGGACGCTGCCCGACCGGCTCACGCGCGCCACGCGGCGGAGCATCCTTGGCGCGGTCGGCCATTGCTGGCGCCGGTTCAAACTGAATCGGTGGATTCAGTCGGTCATCAGCCGATTGACGGCCGATCTTTGCGCGCGATTATCTCCTAATACACTCGATGAAACGCTAAACCACTTGTTCCATTGAGTAGAGCTATGTGCCAACTACAACTTTGGTTATAGGTTCAAGCATTGGTTCGGCCTAGGTTTTTCTCAAGAAAGCTCCAAAGTTCGCTAGACGAAACTATTGGTCAGCTCAAGACTTAGGAAATTTTCCAAGTCTAAACTCTCCCATTTCTGCCTTGTGGGCCTCAAAACACCATGTTAATCTCATTTTCATGAGTTGACCCAAAAACAACTTTTGTTCTACTCTAAACTCTACACACTTTTGGTTTAGGGCACTCAGCCATACAAAGCTTCTATCATAGAGGTCTTTGTTAGTCAAACAAAAGGACTCCTGGGGCTCTGTTAGGGCAACTAGGGTTAGAGACTTGGTTAGCCAAAATGACTAACATAAACCTAGCTTCATTGTGACTCCTCAACAAGGTTAAACTACTTAGGACACTCAACCATTCCAAAAACAAGTCAAACAAGCACCACACCATGCACAAAAGTGATGACCATCACATGAAATGACACTTTACACAAGGAATGAAACATGTGATGATGCTTTTTGTTCATGAGATGCCAAGTTATGCATTTAGGGTTGCTTAACACCAAGGGTGTTACAGCCCTCCCCTCCTTAAAGGAATCTCGTCCCGAGATTTGAGTTACTAACCATTTCTTATAAAAGTGTGGATACACTTCCTTTAAATAGTCTTCTGTTTCCCATGTGGCATCTCGATCATCTTACTCACTCCAAGATACCTTATATTGCTTTACTACTCTCCCGCGAGTTATTCTTTCTTTTTCATCAAGCACCCGGCACGGCTTCACTGAGTAGGTGAGATCGGATTGCAACTTGATGTTGGTCGGTTGTACCTCTTCTTCCGAAACTCGAAGACCCTTCTTTAATTGCGACACATGGAATACAGCGAATATAGCCTTCAGATGTTCAGGCAGTTGTAGCTGGTAAGCTACCTCTCCCCTCCTTTCGACAATCCTGTATGGCCCCACAAATCTTGGCGCTAACTTTCTTTTCACGCCAAAGCGTCTGACACCTTTCATGGGTGACACTTTCAGATAAACATAATCACCTTCGTTGAATTCAAGCGGTTTTCTCCGCCTGTCTGCATAGCTCTTTTGTCGAGACTGCGCAGCTGCCATATGTTGTTGAATTGTTCTAACTTGTTCTTCTGCTTCATTAATGAAATCAATTCCGTAATATCGACGTTCTCCTGGTTCAACCCAATTCACCGGTGTCCTGCATCTTCTACCATAGAGGGCTTCAAAAGGTGCCATCTGTATGCTTTCTTGGTAACTATTGTTATATGCAAATTCCGCTAAGAGTAACCATTTCTCCCAAGATCCTTTTGCTGAAATCACACAGGCTCTCAACATGTCTTCCAAAACTTGATTCACTCTTTCTGTTTGCCCTGATGTTTGGGGATGATAGGCAGAACTACGAACTAGTCTTGTGCCTAACTCTTTTTGTAGTTTCTCCCAAAATGGTGTAGTAAACTGCGATCCATGATCCGAAACTATGACCTTGGGTATACCATGTAGTTGAACAATTTGATTGATATAAATCTCCGCATAGTTCGGTGCTCGATAACCGGTTTTAACTGGTATGAAATGAGCGGTCTTTGTGAGACGTTCAACTATCACCCAAATTGAATCATTTCCTTTCTGGGTGGTTGGCAAACTGGTGATGAAATCCATGCTCACTCCTTCTCATTTCCACTCGGGTATTGGTAATGGTTGAAGCATTCCGGCTGGCTTCAGGTGAATAGCCTTTACTCGACAACACGTGTCGCACCTGGCTACATAAGCGGCAATTTCTTTCTTCATCTTGGTCCACCAAAATCTTGGACGCAAATCTTGATACATCTTGGTGCTTCCAGGATGAATAGATAACTTGGACAAATGGGCTTCATCCATGATCCGATTTTTAAGCTCCCTGTTCTTGGGTACTACTAAGCGCTTGTCAAACCATAAAATTCCCTTGTCATCAATTCGAAAATGTTTTACTGGTTCAATTGCGGCTTTCAGCTTCTCCTTGATATGATAAATCCCCTTGTCTGTTTTCTGCCCTTCAAGAATTTGGTCAATTATTGTGCCTTGAAGCCTGATGTTGTGTAGAATCACAGGGTGTACGAGACTAAACTCGTCTTCTGGTAGTAACCTCAAGTTGTTGCAGTGTGATTTCCGGCTTAGAGCATCGACAACCACATTTGCCTTTCCTAGATGGTAATGTATTTGCAGATTGTAATCCTTTATTAACTCAAGCCATCTTCTTTGCCTCATATTCAATTCAGGTTGAGTGAAGATATACTTGAGACTTTTGTGATCGGTGTACATATTACAGACATTGCCAAGCAGATAATGTCTCCAGATCTTCAGAGCGTGCACCACAGCGGCTAACTCCAAATCATGTGTAGGATAGTTTATCTCGTGTTTCCTCAATTGACGAGAAGCATAAGCAATCACTCTGCCCTCTTTCATAAGGACACAACCTAAACCAACTTTTGATGCATCACAAAAGACATCAAAAGGCTTTTCGATGTCCGGTTGAGCTAAGACAGGAGCAGTGGTCAATAGTTCTCGCAAAGTACGGAAAGCTATTTCACACTCCTCTATCCATTCGAACTTCTGGTCCTTCTGGAGCAAGCTTGTCATTGGTTTTGCAATCTTGGAAAAGTTGGGAATGAAACGACGATAGTATCCTGCTAAGCCGAGAAAACTTCGAATTTCACCAAACGAAGTAGGAGCTTTCCAATCCATCACTTCTTGCACCTTACTGGGATCCACAGAAATTCCTTCTTCCGATAGAATATGACCAAGGAAATGCACCTTCTTCAACCAAAATTCACATTTGCTAAATTTAGCATAAAGCTTATGATCTCGGAGCCTTGCCAGAACAACCCTCAAATGTTCTGCAAGATCGTCTGGGTTCTCATAATACACCAGAATGTCATCAATGAACACTACTACAAACTTATCCAATTCTAGCATAAACACCGAGTTCATCAAACTCATGAAGTATGCCGGAGCATTTGTCAATCCAAAAGACATGACAAGATACTCATATAGCCCATATCTGGTTGAGAAAGCAGTCTTTGGAATATCTTGCGGCCGGATTCTGATCTGGTGATAACCTGACCTCAAATCAATCTTAGAAAACACCTTGGCTCTGGATAATTGATCGAACAAAATGTCTATCCGTGGCAACGAATACTTGTTTTTGACAATCACGACGTTAAGCGGCCGATAATCCACACACATCTGTAACGATTTGTCCTTCTTCTTAACAAACAACGCTGGACAACCCCATTCAGATACACTAGGTTGAATGAATCCTTTGTTCAAAAGTTCCTTGATCTGGGTCTTGAGTTCAGCTAGCTCATTAGGCACCATACGGTAGGGCCTCCTAGAGATCGGCACGGTTCCAGGTAACAACTCAATGGCAAATTCCACTGCCCGCTTGGGCGGTAATCCTGGTAACTCATTTAGGAAGACATCTAGGAAATCTCGGACAACTAGAATCTTAGATAGGTCTTCTATAGACAGAGTACAAGATAAGTCAACGAAGTTAGCACCTCGGGGAAGAGAGATGCACAGCTTGTTATTTGTCCTTCCATTGGATAGGGTAAGAGTCCTATTTGCAGTGTCTAACACCGCATTCCACATACTCATCCAACTCATACCTAGGACTACATCCATGCTTAGTCCTGGCAGAACTACTAAATTAGCTCCAAATTTGTGCCCTCCAATGTCGATGGTTGCATTACAAACCATCACTACTACAGAAAGGGCCTTTAGCCCCGGTTGAAATGGGCCTTTAGCCCTGGGTATCTCAACCGAGGCTAAGAATCCGGGACTAAAGGTCCCGACCTTTAGTCCCGGGTGCTTTGAACCGGGGCTAAAGGTCCAGAGAGGAAAAATAAATGTGTGTTGTGTGAGATTCGAACTCAGCACATCTCGCCTCAGGCACGCCTACCAACTGAGCTACGCAACCCACGTGATGTAGTTCTGGACGTTTTCCTTTTGAATCCACTCGGGAACGACCTTTAGCCCCGGTTGGTAACACCAACCGGGGCTAAAAGGACCTTTAGTCCCGGTTCGTACCACCAACCGGGGCTACAGGTTGACCCTTTAGCCCCGGTTGATATTACAGATCGAGACTAAAGGTCCAGGACCTTTAGTTCGGGTTGGTAATACCAACCGGGGCTAAAGATTCACCTTTAGCCCACCAACCAGGACTAAAAGTCTTTAGCCCCAGATGCAAATTTTTGCCGAGACTAAAGCTTAGTTGGTGGATCGTCCAAAGGCCTGTTCTCTAGTAGTGCATCTGCCTAGATAACACGCTACTCCCCACGGAGCTTACGCGAAACCCATAATCCATTTCAGACATCTCTTGATTATGCTTTTGTGCAAATGCTTTGCTCATGAATGAGTGCGATGATCTAGTATCAAACAAAAAAACTGCAGGATGATGGTTAACAAGACACATACCGGCGGTCACAGGCTCTCCGGCACGAGCTTCTTCAGCAGTCATATTGTGCAGACGTGCGGGGTAGTTAGCCTACTGCTTCTTTGGGTGTGGGCAATACCTTGCGAAATGCCCCTCTTGGTTGCAGTTGAAACAGGGTCCCCGAACCAGATGTTACCCTCCTGCCAAACTGCTCTGACCTCCTCGAGCTTGGGTAGCGGCTATCTTGTATGGCCTTTGATTGCGTTGAGCTTGTGGTTGACCTTTCTTCTGCGGCGGCCTAAAACGTGCTCCCGACGCTGGTGGTCAATACTGGGAACGCTGAGCTGATGGTCCCCTAGGTTGAGATGGTCCTGAATCAAAAGTCCTCTTTCAGGCCAAACTTGCAGCATGCTTATTGTTGTGGTTCTCTTGGATCAAGCAATCACTGATAAAGTCATTGAAGACAGTACGAGAAGATGTACCCACTGATTTTCCCATTTTGGTGTTCAAGCCTCTCTTGAAACTAGCAATCTTTTTGGCATCTATGTCCACAAAGTCTAGAGCATAATGGGACAAAGAGTTGAACACATGATGGTACTTGGTAACAGATCGAGTTCCCTGCGTCAAGCTCATGAACTCTTCCACTTTCATCTGAGTCAAGCCGGGCGGAATATAATGCCCTCGAATAGCTTCTGTGAACATCCTCCAAGTGATGGGTGTATGGGCAGGATAGGTGGTGCGGTGATGCCCCCACCAAATTCCGGCTGGTCCCTGCAGCTGATGTGCATTATATTCTGCCTTTAACTCTTCTGTGAGTCTGAGCAACCGAAACTTCTGCTCCATGGTATGCAGCCATTCTTCTGCCTCTAGAGGTTCAGTAGCTTCCTTGAAAATGGGTGGTTTGGTATCCAAGAAATCCTTGAATGTACTATACTGATTTGGCTCAGGACGCTGGTGGCCGTGCGCCAAGTTCTCTCGTAGCAAGGCTTCAATGTTGCGCTGGCTCCCCAGAAATTGGGCGAAAAGTTGCTCGGGAGTGGCTGGTGGAGGAGGTGGTGGATTGCGGTTGTCCCTGTTGTCCTCATTTCCACCACTACCATCAGCTCCACTACGGGTTGTCGTCATCTGCATATATGATGGCAAGTGATTATTAGGCGAAGTTGCAATCATTGTAGAGAACAATAAATCATGCCAACTGAATTTATTCAGAAAATGAATTTGCCAAACAATCACAGAGGCATAATAAATTTCAATCCGCAGCGCAGCATCATATAATAAGATCGCTCAGTACATAACATGAAAAAGCCAACACAAACATCCATAGTTGCCCATACATATGGGACTTTCCCAAGGTCTCGCACTAGGTGCACATAAGTTCACTACTCGTTCTTACATCCACCCCATAACAAAAGCAAAAGATCGGGCCTATCAACATAACACCAGAGAACACTAAGCCCTAAACATACGGTCTGAACTACTCTCTAGCGACGTCACCATCGTCATCATCATCACTAGACACATCCGAAGAACCACTCGAAGAGCTACGCGGATCCGGGTCTTCCCAAGGAAAGATGGGATTCCTCTCATTCTCCCTGCGGTGGATCTCCTCATGCAAGCGGTCATTGTAGTCCTGCAGGTGGTGAAGTTGCAGCTCTAGGTCTCCCACTCGCAACCTCAACAGCCGGTTCTCCTCTCAAGCGCGTATGCCCTCAAGACAAACACCTCGAAGTGACTACTCGGTCTCCCTCATGATCAAAGCCAAGAAGGTAGTAGACTCCTGCTGAACACTGAGCTGATGAGCGGTCTCCTGCTCTCTCTGAAGGGCCTGGTCCCTCTCCACTGTCATACGTGCCAACTCTGCAGTGAGGCGGTCTATCTTAGGGGTATGCTCCTGCTGCCTCCGGTGTTGTGCAGCCATCTTCTCACTAAGGATGTGGTCCAACTGATCATAGCTACATGATAGACATCCATAAGTAGCCATGAGGGCAGCCATAGCACTCCCAGCTGGTCCGGCACAATGCTCCCTCTCAAGCGAACTGGCCTCAAGTATGGCGGCTCCTGGCTGACGCCACACTGACTGATAGGGATCTGCTGTCGGGAAGATACTGGCTGTGGCCTGGGCAACCACCTCCGGATGGTCCTCCATAATGTCCCGGAGAACGGTGTAAGCAACTCTATTAGCTCCATCCCATGGGGTCCTCCCCTGCAACGCGAACACCCAGCGGCACCAGACGTGATCCTGCTCATCACGGCTAGGCACGTCCACCTCCACCGTGTACATATGATGGTCCTCAAAAATCTGCATGCAATGCCAATCATACTGCGGCTCCTAACCCTCCTGGTATCCAACCAAGTGCAGCACCCTCCAAAGGATGGTAGGCATGCCGAACTCGTCCAGGAAGCCCTCCGACCCCTCAGCAGTCCATGGTCCCAACATGTAATTAGGCCTCTTGCCTCCAGTTGATTTACGAGCTGTGCGCTTGGAACGGGCCATCTGTAAGAAGTTTATCCACATAGGTTTTCATTAGTTTGAGAACAACTTTTATTAAGAAAGCGGGACGGATAACATAAGGAAGGAAGTAAGATTAATGCAAAGTTATATGATCATGATGCATGTGCGTAACATACGTTCTCACTATCTAACAATCTAACGGCTAGACGGTGGCATACACGTTCGCTCATAGCGTTAACTAGACGCACTATACGTTCGCAAGTTAGCGTACCTCCAGAAAATCATTTCAGCCCTGCCCACAGTATGAATATCATGCATTGCTGAAATTAAATCTAATACTAACTTAGGTGCACACCCAGTATACACGTAAGCAGTATATGCACCCATCAGAATAATATTACTCCCACAATTAAGTACCTTCACATATACTTGTGTGTAACAGGTATACATTCCAATACCAATCTAGCACACCCCTAGATCGGCGGTTGTCCGATCATGCTCTCACTTACCTTACACTACCCATTTCTTAAATCTACCCGCAATTAAATACCTTCGCTTGTACTTGTGTGCGTACGGGTACAGGCTCCAGTACCAAACTAGCTTTCCCCTAGACCAACGGTTGTTTGGTCATGCACTCACAACTCCCTTATTACCTTGGCGTCGAGGCAAACTGATCCATACATTACTATCCCGAAGAATAGCATCCATACAATTCCCCATTGCCGTATGGACGATAGTATGACAGAAATAGAAATATGATGCATAAACCCCTCCAAGTCAGTACTTTAATAGCCACCTAAGCTCCTAACTGGGCATAAAGACTTGATCAATGGCACATCTTAATTTTTATCCTTGAGATTTTTCAGATCCTAATATAGCTATAAGTTTTGGCAAATAAAATTCTTATTCGAAAATACGGGTTTTCAAATACACTTATGAACAGTAACGCTAACCATGCTCCGATGCCAGCTGTGACAGAACCGACCAATTTATACCAGATTAAGCTCCGAATCTCCGTTTTCTCAGATATTAAGAGATACTTAAGCTCGTACAAACCCGGTAGTCTGGAAATCTCGAAGGATTTCAAACATTCAACATTAGCCAAGATTGTAATAGATTAGTGTACATGTCCACAAGATACATTCAGTTCGCACATAGTTCAAATACATCGGAGTTCAACAATATTACAAACCATAGTTTGGAATTCGTAGCGGAAGCAACATAGTTTTAAACATAAGTTCACGGGTTCACAATACGGTGCCATCGCCTCATCAGTCCACAAAAGCATCAGGTGAGGATAAGAGATGACCATGCCCATGGTCTAATCATCACCCGTAACTGGGTACAGGCAGTTCTCACAGTAGCCATAGAAGCACTGTCCATCTGCAACAACAAGGGATAAAACTCTGAGTACAAAAAGGTACTCAGCTAGACTTACCCGTCATAAACCAGAAATAATGAGACTCCAAGGATTCATGAAGGCTATATATGGGGTTGGCTAAACATGCCCATTTGCATAAAAGCATTTTATTATTCAATAATCATCATTAGAGTATTAGCAGTCAATTTTATGTAATCAACCTGATTAACTAGATTTGCACCTGATCTAGAGCAATCACTTGGCTAATTAATCAAGCAAGAGTGACTATTTCATCAATAGCCTTTTAGATTCAACATCATAACCATCCTTAGTTCCATAAGATACTACGGTAACACATGCCCAGTCAAGTTACTCACTGTCTAGGAGCGATGGCGATTATAATCGATTCCTACCAGCTGGGGATAAAATGTCTCACACTCGCCCGGCACATCCGGCTACGACAGTCGTAAGCTGCCACTCAGGAAATTCGAGAACACAACGCGCGGGACGGCCATGGCTCAGTGCCAGGTCGCTCAAGCTATAGCTGCCCACGATCATGCCAGGTCGATCAGGCCCCGCCTGCCCTAGGACCATGCCAGGTTGATCAGAATAGTTGCGCACGGTACAGCTGAGGCCCTGGGTGTTAGGCGTCAACATCTCCATCACCATCTCGAATAACCTTACTCGGCTTCACGGGAGGTACTCAGACCTACTCCGTTAAGTGATTGACGCATTCAAAATGACAGAGGTGTGCCTTCATCAGGTCCTAATCGACATAGACGGGAGACTACCAGCACACAGAACCCATGCCCTGGTGCTCCTACATCCCGCCCGGTCTCAAATTAATTATCACATGGTTATCTCCATGATAGCACAAGGCTAGTCATGATCAGTATCCACCTATATGCGGGAGATAGGAAATCACCCGACTTTTACCGGTCTAAGCAGGCTAAGCAGGTAAAGGCCTAGACTTAATAGGGATATCAAGATAATAACTGTGGTGGACAAGGTATGATAAATATGCAGCAACGGTAGCAATCAATTCCTATGAACCTAGTGCAACAAACATATCAGGTTAATTTAGGAATTAATTTGCAAACCATAGGAGTGGGATGCTCCGGGGCTTGCCTCTTTCGAAGTCGGAGGGTCGGTGGTCGTGGCACTCAGGTAAGTCTTCGACGTCTCCTTCTTCGGTCCTCTCGTTCAGGGTCTCCTCCGGACTTGGCTCCTCCGGCGGTTGCGGGTTCTGAGTCTCCACTACCGGTCCTGTATGATGCATAACACGTATGAATAAAATGAATGCACATGGGATGCATTGGTGTTGCAACATGGAATAAGGTAATTCAGGAGATAAGCACATGTCATCTACTTCATTTTCTTCAACAAGGTAGTCAACATCGTCATATCACCAATTAGGTATTTGCTATCACTTAATCATTTAATTAAGCCTAGAATAGCAACCCTTAGATAACAACTTCAGAAAAATCCACAAAAATTACTGGAAGCTGACGGCATGCAATCTAGTCCCCTGTCCAAATTTCAAGCTATTTGAAGTTAAACTCTATTCTCTGTGAAAAAGACAAACATTACAATGAAAAGGTGCTTTGAACTACACACCCTAGCTAAAAGTGTCAAACAACAGATTTCCCATTTTTTTACTAAACTTCTTAGTACAAGAGCAGTCCACAAAAAGTATCAGGTTCATACTCTTCACATTTTAATTACTACAATTTATACAAGAAAACAGCAGTTAATCATTTTAATTGCTACTACCAAAATACTTCACAGAACATCCCCATATTATATTTTTCCCAGAAACTATTTATCAACACAAACTTAACAGAACAAGGACCACATTTTTCTGAGCAACACACAGTTTATTATGCATTTAACAAGATATTAGCTTAAACACAAATTAATTATTGCTGCATAAAAAATTATCACAAACTAGACATATTATATTTTTCATGCATAGAACTCACCAAAACAAACTTAACAAAATTTGTTTCACATTTACTGGATCAGCAGAACTTAAGTTATGAATTAAACAAGCATTATCAACATTTCTGCAAAACAATAAAACAAAAACACCTAAACCTAACTGCTACACGCACACGGTGCTGCTGCACCCAAGCGACTGACGACTGGGACCCACGGTAAAACCGACCCCACTTGTCATACTCCCGAAGCAGAGGAGGCCGTTGACCTCGCCGGAGCTCGCCGACGGCGGCTCCTCCGGCGAAACCACCTCCACCACTCGACTCTCCTCTTCCTTCCGCATCGATTGATGCCACTCTCCGGCCCAGCACTTGCACGGATCGAGCTCGCCGTCGCAAATGGCGGACACGACGGCGCGGACTCGCCGCGCCAGCCGACTCCGACCACGACGAGCCAAACTAACTCCCGAATCCTACTCCTCCGACCTCCACGGACCTAGCGCAAGGCTTGGGAGCTAGGGTTTCCACCCCGAACACTCGAGACAACGACCATGCCATCCCCGGTGACCATGGCGAGCGACGGACGGCAGCGTACCGCGGTCACCGAACCCTAATCGGCTAAACCAACTCCCGTTACTCCCTCCAGAGATCTCACTGGCTCACGAACGCACGCTGGGACAATGGGAAAACCACGGAAAGGGGGCCGACCATGGCGGACCGAGCTCGGCGGTCATGGCGGGAGCTCATCCCGGGGCTCGCCTAGGGTTTCCTACGAGGCGCTAAGGACAGCAAAAGGTGCGGGGGCTCACGGCGAAACTATCTGGGTGGTCAGGCTTGAGGTGAGGCGGCGGGACGACGACGAACGGCGGTGAGCGCTCGGTGTCTCCCCCTTTCCGCCCGAGCGCCGGCGAGAGCAGAGAGAAGGTAGGCAAAAGGGGTGGAGCGGCTCTGGTCTGCGCGAGCACGTGCGGACAGGCTTTGTGCTCGCCACGCCACGCGCGGACGCTGCCCGGCCGGCTCACGCGCGCCACATGGCGGAGCATCCTTGGCGCGGTCGGCCACTGCTGGCGCCGGTTCAAACTGAATCGGTGGATTCAGTCGGTCATCAGCCGACTGACGACCGATCTTTGTGCGCGATTATCTCCTAATCCACTCGATGAAATGCTAAACCACTTTTTCCATTGAGTAGAGCTATGTGCCAACTACAACTTTGGTTAAAGGTTCAAGCATTGGTTCAGCCTAGGTTTTTCTCATGAAAGCTCCAAAGTTCGCTAGACGAAACTGTTGGTCAGTTCCAAGTCTAAACTCTCCCATTTCTGCCTTGTGGGCCTCAAAACACCATGTTAACCTCATTTTCATGAGTTGACCCAAAAACAACTTTTGTTCTACTCTAAATTCTACACACTTTTGGTTTCGGGCACTCAGCCATACAAAGCTTCTATCATAGAGGTCTTTGTTAGTCAAACAAAAGGACTCCTAGGGCTCTGTTAGGGCAACTAGGGCTAGAGAATTGGATAGCCAAAATGACTAACATAAACCTAGCTTCATTGTGACTCCTCAACAAGGTTAAACTACTTAGGACACTCAACCATTCCAAAAACAAGTCAAACAAGCATCACACCATGCACAACAGTGATGACCATCACATGAAATGACACTTTACACAAGGAATGAAACATGTGATGATGCTTTATGTTCATGAGATGCCAAGTTATGCATTTAGGGTTGCTTAACACCAAGGGTGCTACAAAAGGTATCTTGCTGATTGAAAGAGGGCGGCTAATCGGGCCTCCTCGAGGCTGTCGACTTCTAGTCGCCTTGTATCATCAGCCTCTCCTTCATTGTACTGCTCTGTTCGTGGGGAATTCCAGATTAAGTTTGCCGAGAGGATTGCTTCGGTGTCGTAGACCAAGAAGAAAGGAGTTTGGCCTGTCGCCCTGCTTCGCTGTGTCCGTAGCCCCCAGACTACCTTAGGCAGCTCTTCGACCCACTTCCCGCCGTGGTCCTTTAGAAGATCGAATAGTCTTGGCTTTAAACCGACAAGGATGAGGGCGTTTGCTCTCTCAACTTGGCCGTTTGATTGTGGATGAGCCACTGATGCGTAGTCCATCTTTATTCCACAGTCACTGGCCCAAGATTTGAACTCAATTGCCGTGAAGGGGGACCCAAGATCAGTGATAATTCTGTGTGGCATCCTAAAGCGATGGAAGATGCTTTGCATGAATTGTACTGACTTTGATGCGTTGAATTTGACCAGCGACATGTACTCAATCCATTTGGTGCACTTGTCAATTGCAACGTAGACGTACTCAAATCCACCTGGAGCATGCTTAAGAGGACCCACCATGTCGAGTCCCCAACATGAGAAAGGCCATGATGGGGGAATACAGATTAACTCATGAGCCGGTACATGCTGCTGCTTGGCGAAGAACTGGCATGATTGACTGCGACGGACTAAGTCTTCTGCATCTTTCAAGGCGGAAGGCCAATAGTACCCTAATCTGAAGATCTTTTTGACTAATGTCCTTGATGCTGCATGATTGCCACAACACCTGGAATGAACCTCATTCAGGATTTCTTTGCCTTCTTCTGGTGAAATACACTTGAGGACCACTCCTGATGAGGCACCACATCGATATAGCTTGTCTCCGACTAGAACATAGTTTTTGCTACGTCTAGTGACCTGCTCTGCAGCAGTTTTATCACTGGGCAGTTTATGCTCCTTGAAGTAGTCGATGAAAACTTGTGTCCAGTCGGGTACTATAGTTAAAATCTATGCAGAGGGTGTGGAGCCAATCTCTTCTTGCTCTTGGATTAAAGGCTTGGATAGCTCATGCACGAAGGTACCGCTAGGGACTAGAGCTCTGTCGGATCCCAATTTTGCTAGGATGTCTGCTGCTACATTAAGGTCCCGGGTAATATGAATGAGTTCCAGCCCTGAGAAGTTTTTCTCTAGCTTGCGGACTTTAGCGCAATAGGCAATCATTGTTTCCTTGGTGCAATCTCAATCCTTGTTAACTTGGTGAATTACCACAGAAGAATCACCATAGACTAGGAGTCGCTTGATGCCCAATGTGACTGCTAGCTTTAGACTGTGTAGTAGCGCTTCATATTCTGCTTCATTATTGGTGGCGGGCCACATTATCTACAGAACATACTTGAGCTGCTCTCCAGCGGGTGATACAAGTAGTACTCCGGCACCTGCTCCACTGAGTTTTAAGGACCCATCAAAGTACATCTTCCAATGTTCAGGAATAGCATTGTCTTGTACTTGCTGTAATTCTGTCCACTCTGCGACGAAAACAACTAAGGCCTGTGACTTTATTGCTTTCCTTGGAGTGAACTTGATGTTGAGTGCCCTCAACTCGACTGCCCACTTGGAAATTCTTCCGATAGAATTGCGGTTGTGGAGGATTTCTCCCAATGGGAAGTCCGTAACAACTGTGATCTCATGGGCTTCAAAGTAGTGTCGTAGCTTCCTTGAAGATATGAGTACAGCATAGAGTAATTTTTGCACTTGCGGGTACCTGACCTTTGAGTCGGAGAGTACCTCGCTGATGTAGTATACTGGTCGCTGGGTGTTATAGATGTGCTTGTCATCCTTGCGCTCCACTACAATTGCCGTGCTTACAACGTGTGTGGTAGCTGCAATATAAAACATCATCGGCTCCCTGGGTTCTGGCAGCGTGAGTATAGGTGAATTGGTGAGGTATCCCTTGAGCTGTTCAAAGGCCCTGTCCGCTTCTTCCGTCCACTGAAATTTATCGCCGACTTTGAGTAGTTTGAAGAAAGGTAGTCCCTTTTCTCCCAACCGTGAGATAAATCTGTTGAGTGCAGCCATACACCTAGTGAGTTTCTGAACATCCCTAACTGAAGTATGTGGCTTCATATTGATGATGGTCGTGATCTGTTTTTGTCTAGCCTTGATGCCCCGATGGCTAACAAGGAATCCGAGTAACTGTCCTGAGGGTACTCTGAATACTCACTTCGTGGGATTGAGCCTCCACTAGTATGAGCGTAGCCGGGTAATGGTTTCCTCTAGGTCTGATATGAGAGTAGTCGGATCCTTCATCTTTATGACCACATCATCGACATAAGCTTCTGTGTTGCGGCCGATTTGGTCGCCCAAACAATCTTGGATAGCTCGCTGATAAGTAGCCCCTACATTCTTCAACCCGAAGGACATGGTTTTATAACAGTAGGCACCAAAGGGAGTTATTAACGATTTCTTTGGTTGGTCTTCTTCTTTGAGGGCAATCTGATGGTACCCAGAGTAACAATCCAGAAAGGATAATAGAGCGGAGCCTGCGGTGGCATCAACTATTTGATCTATCCTCGGTAATCCAAAAGGATCCTTTGGACAGTGCTTGTTGAGGTCTGTGTAATCAACACACATGCGCCATTCTGCAGAGTTCTTCTTTTTTACTAAAACTGGGTTAGCTAACCACTCGGGGTGGAGAATTTCTTTGATGAACCCGGCCGCGAGTAGTTTAGCTATCTCCTTCTTGATTGCCTCTTTCTTCTCTGGTGAAAATCGTCGTAGTCTTTGCTTGATGGGCCTGGAGCCCTCTTTTAGTTCCAATTTATGCTCAGTCAAGTTCCTTGGAACTCCTAGCGTATCAGCCGGTTTCCATGCAAATATATCTTTGTTGGCTCGGAGGAACCTGGTGAGCGTGAGTTCCTATTCTTCAGATAGGTGAGCGCTGATGACCGCCGTCTTTGATGGATCACCAGTTTCCAGGTCAATGGTTTTTGTGGAGACTTCTGCCGATGGTTGAATAGCGCCCGCCTTCTTGGTTGGGATTTCTGAATCTCCAGGCTTGGCGTTATGTACCATCTGTGCAAGTTCCTGTACCTCTAGGGCGAGTTGAGATTTTTTAGTGATTTGGACAGCCTCTGTGTCGCAATCGAATGATCGCTTCAAGTCACCCCTGAAGGTTAGAATACCTTTGGGACCCGGCATCTTCAGCAGAAGGTATGGATAATGTGGTACTGCCATAAATTTGGCGATAGCTGGTCGTCCAAATATGGCGTGGTATGATGATTCGAAGTCGGCTACCTCGAAACTGATGTACTCAGTACGATAATTGATCTGAGTTCCAAAAGTGACAGGTAGTATGATCCTTCCGAGTGGTACAACCACCTTTCCGGGTACTATGCCGTAAAAGGGGGCGCTTGATGGTGTGAGCTGAGTTGCAAGGTCCAAGTTCATCTTGCGTAGGGTGCTTACGAAGATGACGTTGAGCCCTGCTCCTCCGTCTATGAGTACTCTTCCCAATTTGAACCCGGCGACCGTAGGATCCAGGACTAGCGGGTAGTGCCCTGCATTGGAGACGCTGGTCCATTGGTCCGCTCGGGAGAAATTGATCGGTTCCTCAGACCAGTCAAGATATCTGGGAGTTGCTGGTTCCGTGGACATCATCTCCCATAGGGAAAGTTTCTAGAGACGCTTGTTGTCGCTGGTGGTTACACCTCCAAATATGACATTAATGGTCCCTTTGGGGTGTTGGAAACCGTCGGCGTCCTGCTGAGGGTCTTCAGCTGCTTTCTTCCCCTTATCTTTCTTGTTTTTATTGAAGTCAAAGTTCAAGCCTCGCTCCTTGACTTGTCGACAATGCCTAGACTGGTGTCCTCCTTTCGGATGGAAAGGGCATGGTCCATCGAGCAAGTCGTCAAAGGTGGAGGGCTTGTTTCCCTTCTTCTAAGGCTCCATGGTTGCGATAGTGTTATCCCCTGTTCTCTTGCGGGTGTTTTGCTGAGCAGTCTGGTTGCCTTTCTGATTATTTCCCCGATCACCTTGCATGTTCCTGTCAGGAAAGCGCTCCTGTGTGCGTTCTTCTGTCGCCATCATGGAGTTTACTGCCCGATGGAACTCGTCGGCGGTGGTCGGGTCGTGCTTGATAAAATCCTTGTAATTGTACCTTTCTCAAATTCCATTGCCAAAAAGGTCAATTACTTCTCTGTCTGTTATGTCGGAGACTGTGGAGCGGATCTCAGAAAAACATTGGTAGTACTCCCTCATGGTCTCGTTTTTCTGTTGCTTGTAGGTTCTGAGCTTAGTCTGAGGGTCTAATCTCTCGGGAACACCCGCAAAATTTTTTATGAAGATGCGATAGAGTTGTTCCCAAGAGTCAATGGACTCGGGCTTAAGTCTGTCAAACCATGCAAGTGGCATTGTCTCTAGAGCCATGGGTAGAAAAAGTGCTTCAACATCATTGCTTCCCCCCGCTAACTCGACTGCTTGAGCATACAGTCTGATCCACCGCTTAGGTTCTGTCTTCCCGTCGTACTTCGAGTAGTTCCCGGGCTTGAATTTTTGTGGGAACGGGACTGCTCGGAGCCTCTGGGAAAAGCAGGGGAAGCGATCGACTGCGTCGGATGCTAAGATGTCGACTCCTCGGTATGATGATTCAGCTCCTCCTTCAGCTTGATCAGGTACTCGGTTGCCCAGGCGACTCCTTGCTGGAGCTCGGCCGAGTCGCTCATGAACTGGTCGCCTCTGGCTTGGATGGGATGAATCTTGTTCATCGGCTAAGGACTCTAGATTTCGACCCTTGAGTTGTAGCGCGGTAGTCTGAAGCATGACCAGTCGTCGCTCTTCATCAGGGGTGCGGTTGTCCTTGGCTCCCATCTCTGTGGCTAGAGCAATAATGTTTTGGTAGGGTGTCTGGTAAACCTTGTGGCCAGCAACCCTCATGAATTCAGGTTCAAGGTTGCGGGAACAGTCAGCTCGTCATCGATTGTGATCATTCTGAGATTGATTCTCCTGGTCACGCTGGGTGCGAGCTTGATGCTCTGCTTCCTCTTCCAGGCACCTTCGACTATTATATTCTTCAAGCCGTACTTGGTAGCGTTCCATAGCCTCTTTTCAATGATTTGCTCGCCTTCCGCGAGCGTCTTTGGCCTGATTCTTCCTAATTCTCTCAGCCTTCATAGACTCGGTTTCTCCGGGTCCTTCTAGATCATTATCAGATATCATACTCTGAGTTTCATCATCTCGGAGGACGTCTAGAGGGGTTGGAGGTCGTAGGGATGACTGATGCCCTGCCATGAAGACTTCACGAGTGTAGCCCTGGTTTGTTGATCTCGATGTAACCGACTCCATAGTAGAGGTGCTGGAGATTAGTTCTGTTGAGGTATCGTGTTCCTCAAAGGGGAGCTGATGTCCATGTTGATATGGAAGTTGCTGGTCGATTGTGCCAATCAACCTAGCCGGAGCTGGCTGTATTGGCCAATGGACAATATTACCCTCCTCAGTTGAGCTGAAAATGAGTCATTGCTGGGCCCAGGTCAAAGGGTGCGAACACAAGGTTGATATGTGCCCTTGTGGTTCCCTTCCTGAGTGATGAGTGATCGATCAACGGGCAACATGTCTCTTGGCTGTGTTGATGTGCAGGTGCGGAGCTCGGACAGTGGTCAAAGGTGAGGTGAAGGTCAAGTAGAGACGTGCCGTGCCGATAGACCGGGAGCGGTGAAGGGCGGACGTGAGGCTTGGACCGATGGACCGGGAGACCTGAGGACCAGCTGTGGTAGCTGGCACGTGGCGTCGACAAGCAAGAGCACATGGGGATGTGCGATGCATCGGCCGAGTCGGGAGGAAGGTGATGGCGTCGTGACACTTGGCGGGAGGCCGAGAAGGATGGCGAATGCACTGTGCCCGGCGTGGAGGCTGGACATGCTCCGGCATCGGTGCTGGAACTCGGGGTGTGCGACGACACGGGTTTGGTAGTTGAGCCTCGAAAATCTACCCTTGATGGTTTCCGAGTTCGGCCTCAAAACTCGGGGTGGCCGGTTTCCCAGTTTGGGCCTCAAAACTCGGCGTGGACGGTTTCCAGGTTTGGGCCTCAAAACCTGGGCGCGCGGGTTTCTGAGTTTGGGCCACAAAACTCAGCCGGAGGACAGGTTTCCCGGTTTCAGCCTCAAAACCGGGGGAAGGCCCAGGTTTCCCGATTTCAACCTCAAAACCGGGGGGAGGTCCGCAAAAAGGACGGTCGACGCATGGCGGCATGGAGAGGCTGGCACGGCGGCGCAGTTATCCGCGAGGTAGGCGCGGTGGTCGACGGGGCGGCACGTGGCGGCATCCCGAGGCTTGCGTCGAGGCGAATCTAAGGATGAGATGGGCGCGTGGCCGTCGAATCGTCAACAAGGAGAGTTGGACCGGGATACCCCTAGGGTTGGCCACTTCGCTCTTGTATCTAGGAGTAGAAGCGGATTATTTTATTATGCTATAAATAAGAGAGGCACCCCTCCTCTCTCCCTATTCTAGCAGTCATTTGTTCCTGAGCTTTCTCTCTCTAGCCCTCGCTTAGGTTTAATCATACCTCGCTGCCTGTGATCCACAGAGATGAGAATCATACCTCTGTGTATTTGGATCTTTTGAGGAAACGAGACCGTAATCTCGTTGTCTCCTAGTGTGGAGGAGTTTCGGCTGGAATCAAGATCGAATTCGCGTTTTGTTCTTCGCGTTCTTCGTTTTCCCTTCGTCGTGATTTTGTGAGAACTTTTGATTGGAGGGATGGATTGCGATTCTGTTTGAACCATCTTGTGCTTTGTTGTGAGAGGCATCTTTCCACTGAAAGAAAACTTCTAATTCCTCATGAGCACATAGATCGGGCGAATTTCATTTTCGGAGTCAAACTTTTCCTCTTTGCACGAAATTTGCAATTGATGATGATTTATTTGGATTCGAGCCATGATCTCTTAGTATTAGCTCACCAACCTTGTTGTGATCCTCTATGCAAAGTTTCAAGTCAATCCAAGTTGATTTGATTGAGTTTTGGCAATTTGTTCTTCAGCTCGAGCTGCTGATTTCAGGTCGCGGAACCTTCGCGCTGAACCGCGGAACCTCCGCGGTCTGGAGCCTCCGCGCTGAGCCACGGAACCTCCGCAGTCTATAGGCTGTTGCAGGGTCTCGCGGAGCCTGACCGCGGAACCTCCGAGCCAGCACGCGGAACCTCCGGACCTGCTAACTGTTTTTGGTCTTTTGAGTCTTCCGAGTGTCCGTTTCTCAATCCGTTTGTTCCGATGGGTTTCTAGTTTACCTAGGAACTTTTCTAAGTCACCAAACCACCAGTTGGTTTGGGTGATTTAGGTTCGGGCTCTTTTCTCATTTCCATCGAGTTAGAGAGCGCCATTTTGGATTTCGGATTGATCTGGCTGTGCAGTGTGTTTTCCGTAGTGGTGAGTGTTCCGCTATGTTCGTCGGTCATCACCGAGAACATCCAGCCATTTGTTGGCTCGTGAAAACCACCCGTGTGAGATTCTTGCTTTTGGGGTGACTTTCTGGGACAGAGGCCGTTGATTTCTCGAGAAGAAATTTGAGGCTCCCATTCACCCCCCCCTCTGGTCGCCAATTCGGTCCTTCAATTGGTATCGGAGCCGGTTAAGGATCTTCTCTACCTTAATCGGTTTCAGATCCTAAGGGCGACATGGAACGAGGGAACAGCAAGGCTCCTTGGTTCGATGGAACAAACTATTGAAGGACTGAGAATGCAATAGCAAGGCGACCAGAGGGGGGGGGGGTGAATGGGAGCTCAAAAATTTCTCTTGAAACTTTGGCCTTTTGTCCCCAAAATCAACCCCAAGAGCTTCGATCGAAACCGTGATGCCCACGACCCTTGGAAGAGGGTGGATGATCCCTAGGATCACAGCGAGGCACCACAAAGCGATAGCAAGCCAAACCCCAAAAGCACCGGCACAAGTTCAACCTCTAAAAACCGAGTCCCAAACGTAGATTGAAGGCTACGTCGGGAAATCCCCAAATACCGATGCTAACAAGTAGCAAGGTGTTGGGTATTTTAAACGCACACAGAATAATCCGCAAGCGCACGGATACTGATGTAGCTTTCACCCAAGAGTATTCCAGGGTATCGATTTCCACGGGGAACGTGAAGTGTACTAGAAGAATTAAGAACGTCCAAGAAAAGAATGGTAATGTGGTTAAAGAGAGATATAGGGTTTTCTAAGCGGGTCTATTTAATTAAAGGCTCACTATACTTTACTTACTTCGGAGCAACAATACCATTCCGATTCTCGAAAAAGACTGGGAAAAGGGTAATCGGGAGAAGGCTGCCAAAAAGCTCTACGAAAACACCAAACCTAATGTGGTGGATTATAACAATCTACAAAGCTGTCACCTGTAGCTACCACAACTATCCGGAGGATTGGGCGCAAACTCAGGTAAACCCTAGTCTAGACACCGTGTCTACACTAATGCTTACTACTCTAATCACGTACGATAACTAGAGCACTCAATACGAGCGAAGATCCAGTAAATAAAGTAAGAACTGAAATTAAATATAAAACTTAGAAATAGTAAATGAAGAACCTGGAGATTACTTGAAGACGAACCAGATGCTGCACCAATACAATGTTGAGGAAGATCCGACAGATCCGGCTCCTCCTCAGCTCTCTCCTCCTCTCTCTAATCCAATCTCTAATTATAACTAGATGAACTAGACAACTAGAACAAGAACTAGAACTAGATCTAATTCTAGATGAACTAGAGGAGATTCATCTAGAGGGACCTCTACTTCTAATTAAAATCCTAGTTTCTGATGTGGAGATGAATAATGAAGATGGAGATGCCTCGAGAGGGGGGTCTAGGTCTGGTTTTATAGCCCGGAGCGTGGAACGTGAGCCCTTGGATCAAACCGACTTCAGGGACGGTGGAGATGCATCCTAGGAGGCGGTGGAAGAAGGTTCCAGAAGGCGGAGGCGAAATGGCCTCCGTGGCCAACCGGTCGGTCTGGCCCAGTGGGCCCACGTGGCGGGCCGCCTCGTGGTGTCTTCTGGTGTCTTCTAGATCCTTCTTTTGCAGATTTCGTTGCGAAATTAATATCTTTTCATCCGGGACTCCAAATATAGCAAATGATATGTCCATTTCGATCATCTCGACAAGCCCTTCGCAATGGTGCACTCCAATTCATCACTTGAGGTAGTTTTATATGGTAAAAACATGGATGTCGTACAAAACAAGTGAGAGCACCAAAACTCGTGGAACTTGTTAGTTTCAAACCCTACAACTATGCTTTGTTATTCATTTAGTGTCATTTCATGTAATAGTTGATGGTTAATTATGAGCATTAGTGAGCATCAACAAGTTCCCCCAAGCTTAACCTTTGCTAGTCCCGAGCAAAGCCAAACTCAATGGTGGATCAGGGGTTGCTGCAATATCTTCACTTCCAACAAGTACACATGTATTCAAACAGAAGTTCTCATATGGAATAGGAAAAAGTATCATATTATTCATCATGGGGCTTAGTACTTTACCTTGAATCCTGAGTAATTAAAAGATAGAATGATCAAATCAAGCACTATGTCTCTAGTTCTTTCACTTCACCATTATTCCGGAGTTTTATGAATTTTCAAAAAAGATTAAAAACATATGTTGTCAAATTAAACAATGGATCCAAAGAGAAAGTCAACCACACCATCGAATCGAGAAGTGCATGTGTATGAAAAATGGAGTCGGATGTTCTTTTGAATATATATCACTCTCTTCTGTCTATCAGAGACACATGACTATCAGGCTAATTCTACTATCAGGCACGTGCCCATTTCTTTTTAATATTTTTTTCTTTTTTTCGAGGTTCCGGACACTTGTCCCTTTTTATTTCCTCGGGATCTTTCTTTTTGAGGTTTCGGACACTTGTCCCTTTTTATTTCCTCGGATTTTTTTTCTCTTTTTTTTTCTTTTTTTTCAATAGCCACATGCTTCCAACAAACTTTTGAGAGGATTGGAACAAATAATAATGAGCATTTATGCAGAAAATGGATGGAATGTGTAAGTGATCTCAATTCAATAGCATGATAACTTCTCATAGGGTCAACAAAGGTTAATTTAACTCAATGCAATTATTAGTCATATTAATATTGGAAACTCTCTGGAACTCTAGTGTTGTTTAGAACAAGATAGTAGTAGCTCAGATCATCACATGTCATATCTATCAATTACCTAGACTCTAGGTCAAGCATTTACTATCCATATATTTAATTTCATTTTTAAGCATCATTATTAATCAGGAGAACTCATGCTTTAAAGGCTAGGTACTTGGAGGAAATTAGATAGAACAACTATTCATCATTTTCATGTAAAAGATCAGAGAGAGAGTTCTTCTTTTATTATTAACTTCTTAAAACAAACTTAACACACTATTTATTTAACCTAACACACCCTTATTATAAATAACTAAGATAGTGGATAAGACATACCTGGATCACGAAGATAACGGGGGTGCGTCTCCCCCAAGTCGGTTCCCTTAATAGCGTTGAGCCTTCATGTGCCCATATTTTTTTTTCTTTTTAATTAATGGTGAGCCTTCATGTCCCACATTTTTTTGTTTCATTTTATTTTATTTATGTATAGAAAGAAAAGTTAAGAGGATAAGGATACTTACCTGGATACACGGGAGTGCTTTCCCCCAAGCTGAATGTTGATGTAGTCGTTCAATCTTGCCATGTAGCAGACTGGTGGTGGAAATGTGTTTGCTCTGTCGGAGCTTTGATTGATGTTGATGGTTGTGGAAACAATGCTCCAACAGTGGATAGAACATCCACTTGCTCGTCAGCTTTTCTTGGTCTTTCAATCCTGTGAAACTCAAATAGACAACAAAACTTGTGGAATATATTAAGCGTTAGTGGTTGGCCACTCAAGCCTTAGTTGTCTAGAGTTTCAGTAAGATCTCTTTCTCAGTATTTTATTTATTTATTATTATTTTCTATTATGCAATAACAGTTTAACAAAATGAATGCATTTTTATTTTTATTTTTATGCCACCACGGTGAATATTTCATGTGGGTTTTTACACACCATAGAATTATTCACATGGGGCTTTAAGTTTTATGATCCAGTGTAATATTTTTATTTTCTTTTTTTATGCAATGTTAATGCAGAAATGTAAAAATGTGTTGTGAATTAAATATGATGATACAAGAAATGGTTATGGATTAAATATGAGAAATATGCAGCAAAGTAAATATAAAGATAACTACTGATTTTTACCTTTTGGTGAAGGTTCGGATATTTAGGTCTGACGAACCGGACCTTCCCTTGGTTCAGACCTCTCAAGGTTGTCAGACGTTTAGAAAGTTGTTATTGATTGTACCTCTTAGGTGCAGACTTTTTCTTCCATAATTTCTTGGTCTGTGTCTTCACTTCCTGTGGTTCACTATCTTGAGGTTTCTCTTCTTTCTTTTCTGGGACAGTGTCGATAGCTTCTTCTTCGTGATTGGCCTCTCTATTCTTGATAGTTTGTCTTCTTTGGCTTTGAGAGCGGCGTCTTTCACTTCTATTCTTCTTGGGTGCTTCATTGGGCATATAGTTGATGAAGTTGCATCGTGCCTTTTCTCCAGGAAAGTGAAAATGGATTTCCTCTTGTAGATGATTGTACCTGTAGCGTAGAGGAATGGTCTTCCTAGGATGAGGTGGACATCATTGTCTTCTCATGTCGAGGATCAAGAAGTCTATGGGGACTTCATGACCTCTAATTTTGACTACGACGTCTTCCATCATTCCTTCTTGTTTATGCCTCTTGATATGGTGTCACTCATGTTATTTGTTCGTCCAGTAGTTTGAAGTGAAGCGTTAATTGTGGACGCTGGCAGCATCTTGCTCAATGTGTATGTTCTTGTAGATCTAGGACCTTCACTCTGTAGAATTTGGGAGTGACAAACTTCTCCATGTTTTGCTCAAAAGTGTGTCCTGCTCATAAAGACAAGGTAGAGATCAAGTGCATGGGCTCTGTTGGTGGAAAAACACCAACAAAACCAAAAGTTTTGTTTATTCCCCTCTAACCTTAGGCACATTGCATAAGACAAACTTGTTGTTTATGTGTCCTATTCAATCTTAACATGAGTGATAGGATCAGAGGATGAGCATGAAAGTAGCATCTTAAAATATTTAACAGATCAGATTACATAACCGAAGGAAGGATAATCTATGCATAATGTGTCGATATTTTCATGATTGTGATATATCATCTTCCAAGGGTTAGATGCATAACATTTTAGATCATTGGTTAAGATAGTAAGATTCAAGAGAGTAAAGCTAGGGACAAAGAGTAAAGAGCTGAACATGTTGAGTTGATTAAGTTGGATCAATTAATGTGCGACTAAAACATGTTTGGTTCTTATTTATGCACATACCAGAATTAAGGAGAAGTTTTTTAAAGTGATGGTCACATACCTTGAGATATTACCTTTATCATTGAAGAGTGATGTGTCGAACCACCTTGTGGAAGCTTCTCTTGTCTGGCTGGTTGTTCTTCATGAATAGCTTGTCTTCTCTTGCTTATCTCATAGTGAGCCAGCTGCGTCTTGTCCTCAACAGATCCAGATGATGGAGACTTTGTCAACTATTTTCTTGATTTGTAGGCTTAGGTACTGTCTCTCCATCTTCTACTTCTTGTGGTGCAGTGGCTTCATCCTTTATGATATCCCCTTAATTCCTGGCAGTTGGTTCTTCCTTTGTCGATTGAGTCAACGTCTTCTCTTGGTTTTTTTGGCTGCTCATAAATGGTGTAATTGTTGAAGAGGCAGTGAACCTTTTGGTCAAAGATCCAAAAGTGGATTTCTCTAGTTCCGAAATAGATGACAACATTGAAGGTTTTCAAGAATGATCTTCCAAGAATGAGTGGTGGATCATATTTTTCTTCTTGATTGTGATAGCGTCCAGTGGCCTGTACTGATCAAATTGTTGAAGCTAGATTTCTCCATCCTCCCCTTTAAGCAGATCTAGACAATGGAATTGTGTATCCCCCAAGCTGGCTTGTGAGGAAGGTGGATGCCCAAATTTCTTCAACAACATGTTCATGTGTTGAATTTGTAGACCTTGGTGTTGTTGAAGTCATTCCACTTCATCCCCAAACTAGCTCTTGTGTTAGAAGACAGGATAAGTTCTCACTACTTGTGTTTGTACTATTTGATCTGAGGGTTCAGAGACGAGTGCCCCCATGATGGTCTTTGTCTTCTAGTGGCCCAACTTAGACTTGTTCATCTATTTCCATGAAGTGACTGCTTTGATTGTAGGTATTGTTTTGTGGCACTCATCTTTTGTCTTGTTCTATGGATCTCATTTCTATGTCTCCCTTGCGCAAGTTGTTGAAGTTCATGTGTCTCTTCTTCTCCAAAGTGAGTTCATCTTAGGACTTTCCCAAATTAGTATTGAAAGTTTTCCTGCAGGGGTTAGTCCACCAAAATATCCAACATCCACTATAGCATACTATCGGCTCAAAAACCAACCTAGACACCACGTCTAATTAGGAAGGCGTTTCAACCTAAGCACCATGCTTAATTTAAAAGCCTTTGAAAGCAAGATCATCACTCCTAAACTAGGCACCATGCTTAATTTAAGAGATGTATGAAAGTACTTCAAACCTAAACATATATTATAGCAAATGAGAGTAGCATTAAAGCATTAAAGAGATTCACTCAAATGGTGATGAGAGAACATGATTAGTGTATAGCACATGAGCATGTTTTAAAGGTAGGGGCAACCAACATAGCAACATGGTAAGAGATGTTCTTACAAAGTGTATCCCCCAAGCTTAGATTCACAAAAATCAAGATTGGATGAATGTAATTCAATGTTGCATGATGATTAGTTGAACATACCTTGTGTTTGTCATTCCTTCGAACTCTTTGCTCCAGACCTGGAAAGGTTAGTGACAAGAGTACCCGAAGGAATATTTTAACAATTATATCCCTATGCTCATTACACAAGGGTAGTGTAGCAGGAAGGTGAACACTGATCTGATAAGTGCTTGTTTTAGGACACTAAGCTTGTCTTTGGGAAACCTTCAAGATCTGATTTGGTGAAGTGGTTTCCCCTCCAACACCAACTTAAGAGCACAACGAGATCTACAAAATTTGTGATAAACATATGCATCGACAACCACCCTTTTGAAGTTTTTGTAAACAAAAAGTGTGAGGGGTTGAAAATCTCGAGTGTGGCAATGTTAGACAGACCACTAGAATCAGGAGATGTCTCATATGAGCATGGATTTAAAGAGGTGTTTATGAAGTAGCTTCCATGCTCTTTGATATCATCTTCCTCGATTTCAGAGAAGAACACTGAAGGATGGGATTCACCATTTTCTAAAGTGTGGGGTGTTTTCTCTACGGAAGGTTTTGTGACAACCAAATTATTAGAAGGATTTGAAGGAATTTGAAATTTGGTTGTGTGTTTGTCCTCGTGTTGGTCGGGATTGGGCTCGACTTCTTCTTCTGGGAATTCGTCAAAAGTGCTAGTGCAAGGAGTATTTTCAAGGATTTTCTCAAGGATGTCTCTTCCTTCACTAACAAGTTTATGTGAGAATGATCCTCCAGAAGCTAAATCGAGATGTAGAGCAGCTTCCTTGCTAAGAACATGATAGAAGTGAAAGTGTAGGACATGGTCAGGTAAGGAAAGATTTGGGCCAAAATTGGTAAGGCTTATGAACCTAGCCCAGGCTGCTTCTAGTGTCTCCTTCTCTTTTTGTTTGAATGTAAGAATTTCGATTCTAAGATCAGAGATTCGAAAAAGAGGGAAGAAAGCAAGACAAAGTTGTCCAGAAGTTCATCCCAATTTCCATTTACGCCCTCTACAGAATGATTATACCATTTTCTCGCTCTTCCCAAAAGAGAGAACGGGAATAATTTCCATTTAATGGTCTCTTGTGTCATGCTAGCTATAGTCTGACAAGAACATAACTCCTCAAATTCCCTAAGGTAAGTGTATGGATCTTCGTCTTCTGACCCAGAGAAGGATTTCTCCCGAACCATGGCTATAAGAGCAGGGCGAAGCTCATAGCCATCTATATGAATGGGGTGTGATGATGGTGGAGGCTCCAACAAGTCTCCCTTTGGAGCAAAGAATTTTAAGATAGGAGTGAAATCCATGTGGTAAGAAGTGTGGTGGTGAGGTAAAGGTGGTAAAACAAAAGAAACACGAACGATCCTGGTTCGATTCTAGAACAGCTACCATTCCCCGGCAACGGCGCCAGAAAGCTTGTTGGGTATTTTAAACGCACACAGAATAATCCGCAAGCGCACGGATACCGATGTAGCTTTCACCCAAGAGTATTCCAGGGTATCGATTTCCACGGGGAATGTGAAGTGTACTAGAAGAATTAAGAATGTCCAAGAAAAGAATGATAATGTGGTTAAAGAGAGATATAGGGTTTTCTAAGCGGGTCTATTTAATTAAAGGCTCACTATACTTTACTTACTTCGGAGCAACAGTACCTTTACGATTCTCGAAAAAGACTGGGAAAAGGGTAATCGGGAGAAGGCTGCCAAAAAGCTCTACAAAAACACCAACCCTAACGTGGTGGATTATAACAATCTACAAAGCTGTCAACCCTGTAGCTACCACAACTATCCGGAGGATTGGGCGCAAACTCAGTTAAACCCTAGTCTAGACATCGTGTCTACACTAAAGCTTACTACTCTAATCACGTACGATAACTAGAGCACTGAATACGAGCGGAGATCCAGTAAATAAAGTAAGAACTAAAATTAAATATAAAACTTAGAAATAGTAAATGAAGAACCTGGCGATTACTTGAAGATGAACCAGATGCTGCACCAATACAATGTCGAGGAAGATCTGACAGATCCGGCTCCTTCTCAGCTCTCTGCTCCTCTCTCTAATCCAATCTCTAATTACAACTAGATGAACTAGACAACTAGAACAAGAACTAGAACTAGAAGAACTAGAACTAGATCTAATTCTAGATGAACTAGAAGAGATTCATCTAGAGGGACCTCTACTTCTAATTGAAACCCTAGTTTCTAATGTGGAGATGAATAATGAAGATGAAGATGCCTGGAGAGGGGGGTCTGGGTCTGGTTTTATAGCCCGGAGCGTGGAACGTGAGCCCTTGGATCAAACCGACTTCAGGGACGGTGGAGATGCATCCTAGGAGGCGGTGGAAGAAGGTTCTAGAAGGCGGAGGCGAAACGGCCTCCGTGGCCGACTAATCGGTCATGGGGTGGGACCGGTCGGTCGGGCCCAGTGGGCCCACGTGGCGGGCTGCCTCGTGGTGTCTTCTAGATCCTTCTTTTGCAGATTTCGTTGCGAAATTAATATCTTTTCATCCGGGACTCTGAATATAGCAAATGATATGTCCGTTTCGATCGTCTCGACGAGCCCTTCGCAATGGTGCACTCCAATTCATCACTTGAGGTACTTTTATATGGTAAAAACATGGATGTCCTACAAAACAAGTGAGAGCACCAAAACTCGTGGAACTTGTTAGATTCAAAACCCTACAACTATGCTTTGTTATTCATTTAGTGTCATTTCATGCAATAGTTGATGGTTAATTATGAGCATTAGTGAGCATCAACACAAGGATACTTAGAGAGGTTCCTAGGTGAACTAAAGAACCAACCGAGAAGTCCAGAAACCAAACGAAGAAGCCGGGAGAGCAAATGCACTAAAACTCAGCCTACAGCTAGTTCGCGGACTGTCCGGACTCCCAGTCGCGGACTGTCCGCCTCAGGGCCGGACTGTCCACGGTTCACTGGCGGACTATCCGCCGGCAGAAAGCCAGAAACAGCACTGTTGCTACAAGTCCCCTGGACGTTCCTGGACTGTCCGCGACCGTGTACTGCGGACTGTCCGCTGGTCACTCAAAACCAAATCGGCCGAAGAACACAGCCACTGATCTGGCTGATCCCCGACGCCCGGACTGTCCGCCGGTCAAGTGGCGGACTGTCCGCGGCTGTCCAGTGAAGGCGATTTTGATCACCCTTCACCCAAATCACTCTCAAATCGATCCAAATCAAAACCCCTTGATTCCAAACTTGGAGAAGATGATCACGAGGTAGTTGGGAGACTATCCCCAAGAAATCATTCGCTCAAATCAACTCAAACACCGAGAATCCGAGAGGGAAGGAGTATGAACCGAAAAAGCGCCACGAAAACGAAATCGACCCAATCTACTTGTTCGTGAGGAGTTAGATGAATTCCTTCGGTGGAAATGATCTCCTCACTGTAAAGAACAAGTTGATTCAAACAGATTTCGAAAAGACGCAGTAGAAAGGGAGATCGAGTGACGGGAAAATCACGGAGAAACGAAGAACGCGAAGAACACGAACAAAACGCGAATCAAGTCATCGATCTGCAACCGTGTGGCTACCACACGCTACAACAGTGAGAATACGGTCTCACTTCCTCAAAATCTCCAGTACACAGAGGTATGGTTCTCTGCGGATCTCAGTTGCTACAGCAGGGGATTGGGAGAGCAGGAAAACCTAGAAGGCAAAGAGCAAATGACTGAGATAGGATGGGAGGTGGGTGTCTCCCTCTACTTATCCTAATTCTAATTCCCACTCTACCCCTAACTAATTATAGAGCGAACCAGCTAAACCCTAGGGTTATTCTGGACCAACTCGTGGTAGGTGGTGATCCGACGGCCACGCCCGCACAACTGGTAGCGTTGCCTCGACGCAACCTCACCGATTGCCACCACGTGCCGCCACCGCTCTTCTTGTCCTTTTCACGGACGTCGCCCCCGGTTTTGAGGCCCAAACCGGGAAATCAGCCTTCACAGCCAACCCCCGGTTTTGAGGCCCAAACCGGGAAACTAGTCGTCCATCGCCTGAGTTTTGTGGCCCAAACTCAGAAACCCGCAGCACCCAGGTTTTGAGGCCCAAACCTGGAAACCGTCCTCAGCCCGAGTATTGTGGCCCAAACTCGGAAACCATCAGCGCCCAGGTTTTGAGGCCCAAACCTGGAAACCGTCCACTCAGTTGTTTTTCTGTGGCTCAACCACCAAACCGAGCCGTAGAGGGGATGCACCACCCGTGCACCCCGTCCACCGACACGTGTCCCTAGGTCCTCGACCTAAGCAACACCGTGCCCGCAAGTCTTCACTCGTCGCTGTCCCAGGCTGTCAGCCACCACAGCTGATCCTCAAGCCACCGGTCCCTCAGTCCAAGCCTCACGTCCGCCCTTCGCCACTCTCGGTCCATCAACATGACACGTCTCTACTTGACCTTCTGACGGACCAGGATGTCAGAGATA
The DNA here is from genome assembly GCA_009763385.1 of Coix lacryma-jobi var. lacryma-jobi. Lineage (NCBI taxonomy): Eukaryota > Viridiplantae > Streptophyta > Magnoliopsida > Poales > Poaceae > Coix > Coix lacryma-jobi. The sequence goes on along the minus strand of CM019830.1, from coordinate 104,422,730 downwards.
TCATCAGAAGATGGTTACTCTGACTAATCCCGGACGTTGCGAGAGATCCGAAGACTTGATACGAAGCGTATTTGGATTAGGACTCTTATTGTAACCTAGTTGAGTTCTTAAAGGAAGTCTTGTAATTAGAATAGGACTCCTCTGATGTAACCGACTAGGACTCGGTCTGCGCTATGCTTCACCCGGATATATAAGGGGAAGCAGGTGCGGGCTCCTATCATCGAATCTTGAATCATACACAAGGCACACGCCACACTGGACGTAAGGTATTACGCTATTTAGCGGCCTGAACGAGTATAAATTGTTGTCCCTGTGTACTCGCCGAGTCCTACGAACGTCGATCCCCACCGAACAAACCGTCTGAGATTACTCAAGACGAGTTGCCGGTTAACAAACACCGACAACTGGCGCGCCAGGTAGGGGCTTTCGGTGATTCGACGACCAAGAGCCCGGCGAACCACGACAACATGTTCTCGGCGGGATCGATTTTCGTTTTTGGCTCATGGACTTGCATCGCGGAGGATCAAGGAAAGCTACATCGACAACTTCACACTGAATCAGAAGCACAAGCCATGACAAAGATGAATGGTCTCACCCAGAACCTAGCAAATCTTGCAATCCAAGATCCGCAAGATTCTGGGGACCAACCTGAAGCACCCGACTCCTACTCGAACTCAAATTCTGAGAACGAAAAGGACTCGGAGATCAAACATGGCATCACCTTCGGACTGCGGAACTCGGCTCAAGACTTCCAATACCTAATTGACACAAAATTCAAAGAGTATCAACAAATACCTTTGACCGGAGCTCAACAAGGACTCGTTTTCAGCTCTACCAAGGAGGGTAACATTGTCCATTGGCCAATACAGCCAGCTCCAGCTAGGCTGGTTGGCACAATCGACCAGCAACTCCCATATCAACATGGACACCAGCTCCCCTTTGAGGAACTTGACACCTCAACAGAACTAATCTCCAGCACTTCTACTTTGGAGTCGGTTACGCCAGGATCGACAAACCAGTGCTACACCCGTGAAGTTTTCATGGCGAGGCATCAGTCATCCCTACGACCGCCAACCCCTCCAGATGTCTTCCAGGATGATTAAACTCTAAGTATGATATCTGGCAATGATCCAGAAGGACCCGGAGAAACCGAGTCAATAAAGGCTGAGAGAATTAGAAGGAATCAAGCTAAAGAAGCTCGCAGAAGGCGCGCAAATCACCGCAAGGAAGCGGTAGACCGCTACAATGTATGGCCCAAAGAATATAACACTCGGAGATGCCTAGAAGAGGATGCGGAAAATCATGCTCGCGCCCAACATGATCAGGAGCATCAATCACAAAACGATCACAATCGCCGACGAGCTGATTGCTCCCGCAACCTCGAGCTTGAGTTTATGAGAGTCGCTGGTCACAAGGTTTTCTAGACACCCTACCAGAACATCATGGCCCTAGCCACAGAGATGGGAGCCAAGGACAACCGCACCCCTGAAGAAGAGCGACGATTGGTCATGCTTCAGACTACTGCGCTACAACTCCGGGGACGGAACCTTGAGTCTCTAGCTAATGAACAAGCGTCATCCCATCCAAGCCAGAGGCGACCTATTCAGGAGTGACTCGGCCGGGTTCCAGCAAGGAGTCGTCTGGGCTACCGAGTACCTGATCAAGCTAAAGGAGGAGCCGAATCTTCATACCGAGAAGTCACAATCGCAGCATCTGATGTAGTCGACCGTTTCTCCTGCTTTTCCCAGAGGCTACGAGTAGTCCCGTTTCCACGAAAATTCAAACCCGGGAACTACTCAAAGTACGATGGGAAGACAGAACCTAAATGGTGGCTCAGGCTATACACTCAAGCAGTGGGTTTAGCAGGAGGAAGCAACGACGTCAAAGCACTCTTTCTCCCAATGGCTTTAGAAAACAATGTCACTTGCTTGGTTCGACAAGCTTAAGTCCGAGTCCATTGACTCCTGGGAACAACTCCATCGTATCTTCATATAGAACTTTGCGGGCGTCCCTGAGAGATCAGATCCCCGGACTAAGCTCAGGACCTGCAAGAAATTGACCTGCAAAAAAATGAGTCAATACGAGAATACTATAGGCACTTCTCAGAGATCCGCTCCACAGTATCTGACATTAATGACAGAGAAGTAATTGACCTTTTTGGCAACGGAATTTGTGAAAGGTACAATTACAAGGACTTCATCAAACAGGACCCGACCACCGCTGACGAGTTTCACCGGACAGTAAATTCCATGATGGCAACAGAGGAACGCACTCAGGAACGCTTTCTCGAGAGAAACACGCTGGGTGATTGAGGCAACAATCAAAGGGGCAACCAGGCTACCTAGCAAAACACCCGCAAAAGAACAAGGGACAACACTGTTGCAGCCATGGAACCTTAGAAGAAGGGGAATAAGCCATCCACCTTTGATGACTTACTTGACGGTCCGTGCCCATTCCATCCGAAAGGAGGACATCAGGCTAAGCATTGTCGACAGCTCAAGGAGAGAGGCTTAAACTCTGACTTCAACAAAAACAAGAAAGACAAAGGGAAGAAAATGGTTGAAGACCCTCAGCAAGACGTCGGTGGTTTCCAACACCCCAAAGGGACTATAAACGTCATTTTTGGAGGAGTAACCACTAGCGACAGCAAGAGGCTCCAGAAGCTTTCCCTACGAGAGATCATGTCTACAGAACCAGCGACTCCTAGATACCTTGACTGGTCCGAGCATCCGATCAGCTTCTCCCGAGCGGACCAATGGACCAGCGTCTCCAATGCAGGGCACTACCCGCTAGTCCTGGATCCCACGGTCGCCGGGTTTACATTGAGCAGAGTACTCATCGACGGAGGGGCAGGACTCAACGTTATCTTCGCGAGCACCCTACGCAACATGAACCTGGACCTCACAACTCAGCTAACACCATCAAGCGCCCCCTTTTACGGCATAGTACCCGGAAAGGCAGATGTACCACTCGGAAGGATTATACTACCCGTCACTTTTGGAACTCAGGCCAATTATCGGACTGAGTACATCAATTTCGAGGTAGCCGACTTCAAATCATCGTATCACGCCATATTTGGACGACCAACCATCGCCAAGTTTATGGCAGTACCTCACTACCCATACCTTCTCCTTAAGATGCCGGGTCCTAAAGGAATCCTTACTTTCAGAGGTGACTTGAAGCGATCATTTGATTGTGACACAGAGGCTGTCCAAATCGCTGAAAAAGCTCAACTCACCTGAGAGTTACAAGAACTCGCTCAGATGGTGCATAATACCAAGCCTGAAGATTCAGAAATCCCAACCAAGAAGGCGGGTACTATCCAACCATCAACAGAAGTCTTTACAAAAAGCATCGACCTAGAAACGTGTGATCCCTCCAAGACGGCAGTTATCAGCGGTCATCTATCCGAAGAATAGGAATTCACGCTCACCAAGTTCCTTAGAGCAAATAAAGATATATTTGCTTGGAAACCGGCTGACATGCCGGGAGTCCCAAGGAACTTGGCTGAGCACAAACTGGAATTAAAAGAAGGGTTTAGACCTATCAAGCAAAGACTACGACGATTCTCACCAGAGAAGAAGGAGGCAATCAAGAAAGAGATAGCTAAACTACTCGCGGCCGGATTCATCAGAGAAATCCTTCACCCCGAGTGGCTAGCCAACCCAGTACTAGTCAAAAAGAAGAACTCTGCCGAGTGGCGAATGTGTGTCGACTACACAGACCTCAACAAACACTGTCCAAAGGATCCTTTCGGATTACCGAGGATAGACCAAATAGTTGATGCCACCGCATGCTCTGCTCTATTATCTTTTCTGGATTGCTACTCCGGGTACCACCAGATCGCCCTCAAAGAAGAAGATCAACCCAAAACATCATTTATAACTCCCTTTGGGGCCTACTGTTATAAAACCATGTCCTTTGGGTTGAAGAATGCAGGGGCCACCTATCAATGAGTTATCCAAGATTGCTTGGGGGATCAAATTGGCTGAAATGCAGAAGCTTACGTCGATGATGTGGTCATAAAGACAAAGGATCCGACTACTCTCATACCAGACTTGGAGGAAACCTTCCACCGACTGTGCGCAAACCAATGGAGACTCAACCCCACAAAGTGTGTTTTCGGAGTACCCTTAGGTCAGTTACTCGATTTCTTGTTAGCCATCACGGCATCGAGGCCAGTCAAAAGCAGATCACAGCTATCATCAACATGAGGCCACCAACCTCAGTCAGAGACGTCCAGAAGCTCACCGGGTGCATGGCCGCGTTAAATCGATTTATCTCACGACTGGGAGAAAAGGGACTCCCTTTCTTCAAATTACTCAAGGCTGGCGATAAATTTCAGTGGACGAAAGAAGCAGACAGGGCCTTTGAACAACTCAAAGGCTACCTTACCAACTCACCTATACTGACACCACTAGAACCCAAGGAGCCGATGATGCTTTACATTGCAGCTACCACACACGTTGTAAGCACAGCGATCGTACTGGAGTGCAAGGACGACAAGCACATCTACCACACCCAGCGGCCAGTATACTACATCAGCGAGGTACTCTCTGACTCAAAAGTCAGGTACCCGCAGGTACAGAAATTACTCTATGCTCTACTCATATCTTCAAGAAATCTACGACATTACTTTAAAGCCCATGAGATCACAATTGTTACGGATTTTCCTTTGGGAGAAATCCTTCACAATCGTGACACTACCGGAAGAATCTCCAAGTGGGCAGTCGAATTGGGGGCACTCAACATCAAGTTCACTCCCAGGAAAGCAATCAAGTCACAGGCTCTAGCCAATTTCATCACCGAGTGGACAGAAATACAACAGATCCAAGACAATGCTATTCCCGATCATTGGAAGATGTACTTCGATGGATCCCTAAAACTCAGTGGAGCAGGAGCCGGAGTACTACTTGTATCACCCGCCGGAGAGCAGCTCAAGTATGTCCTGCAGATACTGTGGCCTGCTACAAACAATGAAGCAGAATATGAAGCACTACTCCACGGACTCAAACTAGCAGTCGCATTGGGCATCAAGCGACTCCTAGTCTACGGCGACTCCTCCGTGATAATTCACCAAGTCAATAAATACTGGGATTGTACCAAGGAAACAATGACTGCCTATTGCGCAGAAGTCCGTAAGCTAGAAAAACACTTCTCTGGGCTAGAACTCATTCATATTACCCGGGATCTCAATGTAGCAGCTGATGTCCTAGCCAAATTGGGTTCCGACAGAGCTCTGGTCCCCAATGGTACCTTTGTTCATGAGTTATTCAAGCCGTCAATTCAAGAAAAGGAAGAAGTCGACCCAGTACCATCCGCTCAAATTCTAGCTTTAGCATTCGACTAGACACAAGTTTTCATCGACTACTTCAAAGAGCATAAACTGCCAAGTGACAAAATAGCTGTTGAGCAAGTCACTAGACAAAGTAAAAACAATGTCCTAGTCGGAGACCGGCTATATCGACGCGGAGCCTCGTCAGGAGTCCTCCTCAAGTGCATCTCGCCAGAAGAAGACAGAGAAAATCTAAATGAAGTTCACTCCGGGTGCTGTGGCAACCACGCAACCTCAAGGACACTAGTCGGAAAAATCTTCAGATCAGGGTACTATTGGCCCTCAGTCTTGAAAGATGCAGAAGACTTAGTCCGCCGCTGTCAGTCATGCCAATTCTTTGCCAAACAACAGCACGTACCTGCACATGACTTGATCTGTATTCCACCATCATGGCCCTTCTCATGCTGGGGACTAGACATGGTGGGTCTTCTTAAGCGTGCTCCAGGTGGATTCGAGTACATCTATGTCGCAATTGACAAATTCACCAAGTGGATTGAGTACATACCATTGGTCAAGTTCAATGCATCCAAATCAGTACAATTCATGCAGAGCATCTTTCACCGCTTTGGGATGCCACATAGAATCATCACCGACCTTGGGTCCCCTTTCACGGCTATTGAGTTCAAGACATGGGCCGATGACTGTGGAGTCAAGATAGACTATGCATCAGTAGCCCATCCACAATCCAACGGACAAGTCGAACGAGCAAATGCCCTCAACCTTGCCAGATTAAAACCAAGGCTTTTTGACCTTCTAAAAGATCATGGCGGAAAGTGGGTCGAAGAATTGCTCAAGGTAGTCTGGGGGCTACGGACACAAAGATGTCGGGCGATAGGCCAAACTCCCTTTTTCTTGGTATATGGCACCGAAGCAATCCTTCCGGCTGAATTAATTTGGAACTCCCCACAAACAGAGCAGTACAATGAAGGCGAAGCCGATGATACCAGGCGGCTAGAACTCGACAGCATGGAAGAAGCCCGAATAGCCGCACTTTTTCAGTCAGCAAGGTAACTTCAAGGGATGAGGCGCCACTACGATAAGAACGTCCATCACCGCACCTTCCAAGTAGGCGACCTGGTCCTGAAGAAAATTCAGAATACCACAGGCCGCCACAAGCTCATGAGCCCATGGGAAGGACCCTACATAGTATCTAAAGTAACAAGACCCGGGTCATTTGAGCTAGTCACTGAGGATGGTTCTCCTTTGCCAAATTCATGGAACATTGAGCATTTGAAGAAATTCCACACCTAAGGACTATGCTACAAATTAGGCTCAGGGCAAATGTACCCAATTTTACGCATATTAATAAAGTTTGAAGCTTACCAGCAACAAGAGCTTTATTCTTCCATTACACTTTATCACGACTATTTAGTTGGATAAAGCCTATCAATCATACAATAAGCTTTAGCTATTGTAACTCACCGACTAATATATAATATTACTCGGATAACTTGGTTCAGCGGAAACCACACTCGAGTTACGAGCTCCGAGCTTAATACAACTCAAAGGACAGTACAGTCTAATACCTGGCTGCCAGCCTATAGCGAATATGGTGTCTACAAAAATAGACACCAGTTCCTATAAGGTATAACAAGGTTGGGTAGTACTCACCCTGTTATATGTTTACTGGACAGAGGTCCACCCACTTTCGCACTCAAGCTGCGAGTACCAAGAGGATATGATTCACCCAGAAGGAACCATTATCACGGTCCTTCAAGAGGTGCTTGATCAATATTATCCCTTGAACAAGGGTACTAAGAGTAGTACTCGTGCGAGACTAAGATCTCTATACGATCGTTAGAGAAACGAAGTCACATGACCCAAACCAAGTGCTAGAGAGAACCCGGATAGACTCGTCTAATAAGACACCTGGTCATACATCCACATCTAACAGAAACAACCCATTGACAAGAAGTTTCTTGCAATGACGAGTTGAACTTCACAGAAGACGCAAAAGTAACTAACACTTTGATTCTTCATATTCAATAATACTTGTCTACAGGGAATACAAGTTACGGCCAAAGCACTAAACAGGATAAACTACTCTACAAGATCCAGAATCTGAGAGTACTCCTCCGCTATGGGCATAACCTCCTCCTGCATTGCCACAAGGTCCTCATCACTCTTGCCTTCGGGGAGCGTCATAATAGACGACAGATCGAAGGTTGGTAGATGCAGCCGCAGTGTCGCTAGCAGACCCTGCACCACCGAAGTCGCCATGTCCTTGATATACTGAGCCAGCCGCCCGGGTGCAGCCTTGGCCCGATCAATCAAGGACTCATCGGCGCCTTCAGGGCGCGGGATCACATCCAGCACAGGCTCAACAGCAACCTCTAGTGCCTTCAGTTGTGCTTGAACCGCCTCAAGAGCCTCCCGCGACTCCTTTGTCGACTTCAAAGCCTGCAGGAGGTCCCGGTCAGCACCCTCACGTATCGATCTGGCTTCTTGAAGAGTACCTTGTGCATTAGCATATACCTCTTCAAGCTCTGCCTCCTTCCGGTTAAAAGCAATCTGCCACCCGGAAGCCAGAGTATTTGCATCTGCAAATTTATCAGTCGGATAAGTCTCATAAATCTGCAAAGGCAACATGAACTCGGGACAATAATGACAACTTACCAGCTAGCTGCTTCTTGGAAGACTTTTTGAGCTCCTTCAGCTTCTGCTCCAAGGCGACATTTTTGGCAATAAGCGCAATCTCTTGAGTGTTGGCAGCATCGCGCTCATCAACAACAACCTTGAGGCCGCTTTGCAACTCATTGATGCGGCTGTGCAAAAGCTGAGTGGCTACCTTCTAGCTAATCTGATCTTGGGTGATGTAGTCTTTGAGCTCTTGATTCTCACGAGACATCTCTTGATGAATCCGAGTGATTTGCTCCTTGACCTTTACATCAAAACCCTGCGTAGAAACAATACTGTAAGTACTCGAATAAGAATACAACATATGAAGAGGATTTCAAAAGAATCACCTCAACAAATTGGCGAAGCGCCTCGGCAGGTGCCCTCACTTGCTCACTCAACTCTTTCAGCCGGGTAAGGTCCTGGTCATATCCCATAACGTCCAACGACGCTCCATGGCGCGAGGACTCGGGGACACTCTCGGACCCTCCCTGCGGGTGAGTGGAAGCTTCGGCTCGGACGTCCGCCAAGACCATCTCCAGAGTCGGTTCGTCCGGCTGTCGAGTGCGGAAAAACCACTCATTGATTACTCGGTCAAACTCCAATTGAGCAGGAGAACGGAAGATTGAAAAGGGCATACCAACCTGAGGCAAAGGGAGAACATCCGCTTCAGGCGCTACGTCAACCTAGGATCTGGACGGAGAGGAGCCGGGCAGAGGATCTACCTGGCTACAAATTGGAGGGACGCTGGACTCATCTTTGTTCAGCGTCTCCGGCTCCTCTACTGCCCGGGTCTCGGGGACAGCAGTTGCAGGTGCTGCAGCAAGCCTCGTTTTCCTATGACAGACAAGCATCTATGTTAATACCAGAGCTATGCGGGTATTAAAAGCAAGTTCATAACTTACTTTACGAGCTTCAACGCCCACGACAGCTTCAAGAGCGGCTTCTTCTAGTGTGGGTCAGGAGCAGGAGCTTCTTCAGGGAACGCACCGCTGGAAGCTCCCTCGGCCGTTTCAACATCTGGCACAAGCAAAGATATAAGGCAAGGGTTTATTAAAATCCAAAACATAGTAGGACTACAAAGTACTCGGGCTTCTCCTTACCCGGAGCACCCATATTACAGTGCTTTTCAGCCAACTCTGTTGACAAAAGTATTTTTCGACAAGCACGGCGATTACTAGTGCGAGCCTTCTTTGGGACAGGTTCCCCGGCTTCTTGCAGTGGAGTCAGAGACCTCTTCCGGCTACTTTCGGCTTCCGGATCTATGAGCATGATATCAGAATCAGTTGAATCTGAGTCAAGCCAGTCAAAGTCACCGGGAGAGATCGACTTGCTTGGGAGGTCCTCACTTCTGATAGGACTCCCGAGAGCGATGCCTCCGCCTTCTTCAGTCGCTGGAGGCAGAGGAGGACAATCATTGTTATCTCTCCCTTGGCCCTATAAATAAGAAGCAAAATTCAATCGCGTCAGAAGGTTATCTACAAAAGAATCTCAAAAGACGAGCTAGCTCAACGAGTCACCTGAGGAGGAGGGTTGATAGCGGAAAATGTGGTCATCACCGGAACAAGATGTTCCCAGCTCTTCAGCAGTCGGTTCATTCGCCTCAGGATCTCGTGATCAGGTAGTTGCTCGGCCTCATGGCGACCGGGGTCCATCGTGCCCAGGTACTCGAAGCCAAAGTTGGCTCCTGCTGGAGTGGATGGATACGGCGCGCTATGAAGTCTTGGACGACGGTGTACCCGTTCAATCCGGCGAGCTTTAATCCCTCTATCATATTAATGAGAGGTTGGACAGTCGCTACCTCCTCGACGGTAATCTTCTCCTTCCATTCCCGACACTTTTGCGGTGGCCATCCATCATGGCGGCGAAGGGCTGGTGGCGGGTTACCCATATAAAACCACCCGACAGCCCAATCACGGACAAACTCTGACAACTCTACAACTGTGTATTGACTAGCTACCTCTAGCCTAAGCAGGATGCTAGCCCCTCCGACTACCTCTACGCTAGCATCGCTGGGTTGACACTTTACCCAGAAGAAATAGCGAAAGAGAGTAAAGGAAGGGCAGATACCCAGAAACGCTTCACACAGATGAGTAAAAATCGCAATGTGGAAGCAGGCGTTGGGAGTGATATGGTTGAGAGTCAAACCATAGTAATGGAGCAACCCTCGCAGGAAGTTAGACGCTGGAAGTCCCAAGCCCCGCTCTACGAACGACTTGAACATGACTATCTCTGTGGTGTTGGGGGCAGGAGCGCGATGATCCGTCGGTACCCTCCATCCATCAAGCCGCTGTGCTCGGAGAAGTCCTAGCTGCGCCAAGTACGCCAGCTCCGTCTGCCTGGTATCCGGCATTTTCCACGCCAAGACATCAGTAGGCGGGCAAGGATGGCGCGGTCTTCCAGTGATGGTGACCTTAGTCTTCTTCTTCTCTGTGGCAGATTGTCTCTTGGGACCCATGTTGGTGACAAGAGATTTCTTACGCATCAACTGAGGATTAGCTAAAGGGACTCTAACTCTGAAGGCAATGGCTTGATGAAAGCATGAGGAAAGCACAGGGCTGACGACGGCTTATTATAGATCCGTTTCGGCAATCGTTCGTCTTTTCAAACGACGTTACGAAACCGTTCAAAACCCTAACGGTTGGGAAAACGTTTCGGACGGCGTCAGCAAACAAAACAGGCTTCCTTCTTTCACAAGATACGTTTAGTACTCGGGGAACAAGACAGAAGACTCGGAAAATATTCCAAGTACCCGGATCTTATTTATTATTACTCGGAATTACAACAGAGATACATGGCAGCATCTTGAGATACAGCAATTACCAGCACAAGTACAATCAGGATGTAAAACGCTACTCTAGTGTAATCAAGGTACAGAGTCTTGATGCCTAATGCACCAAGGACCGGGTTCAGTGAGACGCAGTAAAGCAGACACAGAACCTTGGGTAGACACTATCTTTTCAGTGCATCCCAAGGTGGACCTCCGGCACCACCCCAGTACTCAAGGAACTCGGGGGGAAGACCATCACCCTCGCCGCCTTTTGACAACCTGTGACTCCGAGGTTATCTACGAGTGGTAGTCACAAGAGTTCTTCTAGGCGCACCTCTGTATCCCTCTGCTCGCGACCACTTGGAAACCACCCTAGCAGATGGTCCCTTCACAAGAGTTCTTCTGGACACCTTATCTATCTTACAGAAGGGAGATACCCGGGGGCTCGGTCATCTCCACTATTGCTCCTATAATATTCATGGAACTAGAGGAAGTCATAAACTTAAAAGGATATGAGTTCTTCGCTTCCCAGGCAGGGTATTTATAGGCGGATTCCTCTTGGTCTATGGACTTTGTCTACGGATAAAAAGTGACTGAAGGATCAAATAATTCAACCGATGCACTGTAGCACATTTGAAGCCTGGCATTGATGATGTACTTGATTCCCATGCGCACTTCAAGAGAAAAACGACAAACTTTGCAGTTGCAGAACACGACAAAAATCTTTAATATGTACAGCTGGAACAGTCATTGGTCAATTATTGCTGTTTCCACAGTAATTTTTATTTAGTGGGGGGTGATAAGGGATGTTTGTTGAAAACATTACCCACCTGAAGCTGAACATTTATTACTTAGATGGAATACGGAACAAACCTATGACTGGTTTTGGTTTTTCAAGACCTTTATGGATTACTCGGTCATATATTTGGAAGACCCCAAGAACCGACTACTAACTACTCGGAACTTAGGCTCGGGGGCTACAGTGTTTATACCATAAAGGAAATGTTTTTTTCTTACCCGAGGTTTACTCGGAAAAGGCTCAAAAGATCCTCAAAGCTATTATAAATAACAAGAGGCTCGGGGAATACACCCTATGGGTGCACTTTTTCGAGAAAAAGTGCATGCCATGGAAGTTCTTTACCTACGGAGCACTTCAAGATTTCTCAAGACATTACTCGAAGATTCTCAAAGAGAAACCATAAGATAACGTTCTGAGGAAATGATGAAGAGCTCGAGGGCTTGACGGACCAGGATGTCAGAGATATCATCAGAAGATGGTTACTCTGACTAATCCTGGACGTTGCGAGAGATCCGAAGACTTGATACGAAGCGTATTTGGATTAGGACTCTTATTGTAACCTAGTTGAGTTCTTAAAGGAAGTCTTGTAATTAGAATAGGACTCCTCTGATGTAACCGACTAGGACTCGGTCTGTGCTATGCTTCACCCGAATATATAAGGGGAAGCAGGTGCGGGCTCCTATCATCGAATCTTGAATCATACACAAGGCACACGCCGCACTGGATGTAAGGTATTACGCTATTTAGCGGCCTGAACCAGTATAAATCGCTGTCCCTGTGTACTCGCCGAGTCCTACGAACGTCGATCCCCACCGAACAAACTGTCTGAGATTACTCAAGACGAGTTGCCGGTTAACAAACACCGACACCTTCACCTTACCTTCGATCACTGTATCCGTGCTCGACACCTGCACAACACAAGCCCAAGAACATGCGCATTATCCCAGTTGACAATCACTCATCACTCAGAGACTCGGCATACACCCATGTATCCGCAATCTCCCCCTTGATGAGTGCATTGTCAACTACCAACACAAATCATAATGGAATAGAGAAAGGAAGGAAGAAGGAGAGAGAACTCGACCAAATGACCCAAAAGCATAGCAAAGCCGAAGAAGGTCAAGTGGAAGGAGCAAAACAACTTGGTTCCCAAAGACATGGGCAACAGCTCGATGCAACCAAGCAAAGCAAAGCTAGCCCTCAAGAAGAGGTAGAACAGGCTCAACACCGCTGGCAAGAAAACTTGATACCAATTGAAGGATCAACTGAAATTCAAGCAAACTCCCCCTCAAATAGTACACACAACCAGGAAATCTCCCCTTAAGTACAACTCGGAAAGCAAAGATTTGAAGATATTTTCTTCCCCTTAGTCGAACACAGAGAACACACATGATTTGTCAATATTTTCTCCCCCTTAGTTGAAAATGCACCATCAAGCAAATATGCACAAGCACTCAAATTTCTCCCCCTTGACAGAATATCTCCCTCCAAAAATGCATATGAGTTAAAATGCCAGTTAGCAGCTTCAGGAATATAGTCAAGAGAGTGCAAAGATGCTCTATACAGTTCTGATCCGATGACTCAACAACATCCATAATAAGCTAGCAACGGCTCAAACTGATCACCATATACGAAATATGAACATGAGAGCAAAACGAGCAGTTTTTAGCCAAAAAGGTATTCACCATCAAAATAGCACAAAACATGTATAGACAAGAAGTGAGACAAGTGCTAAACATGTATACAAGGTGAACTACCCCTAGCAAGGTTCAATCATCATGCTATAGAATGAAACATAGACTTGTGTATCCAAATTTTATCAGAGTTGCAGCGGTTAAATTACACAAGGTCAAATTTCAGCATGCGATTGCGAGAGGTTGAAAGCTTGTCATTGCCTAACTTTTCAACTGTGCGAAGCCTATGCAGAAGCAATCAGAAGCTTAAAGCAACAGTTTCGGTCATACACTACACAGCTCAAGTTTAACTCAAAGTGCAATGAGAAACAGTCTCGAAACTGTGATGTGCTGACAAGCAATCCCATCTCGATCTTTCCAATTCACTTAACTTGGATCAAAATCAGCATCAATCCGGCAACCAGCAAAATCAGCATCAGAGTAACCGCAAAGGGAGAGGGTGGAGGAAGCAGAATACCAAATCCCAAACTCAGGAGTGAAGCATAAGTACCTCATAATGCGCTTGACCGCCAGACGGTGAGAGGTGCGCGGCGACGACTGAAATCGCGTGCAAAGACACACCGCGAACTGAATGCCCGGGCGTGTCGCCGTCAGGTACAGCAGCGACCCGATCATACTCCGGTACTCCTTCTGGTCCACACCTTCTCCATCCTTGTCCGCATCCAGGGCCGTCGTGGTCGACATGGGTGTTGGAAGAGGCTTGGCCTCACCGATATTGAATTTCTTCAGGATATCCTTGGTATACTTGCCCTGGTGCACGAACGTTCCCTCTCGAGATTGCTTGATTTGCAATCCGAGGAAAAACGTCAACTCACAAATCATGCTCATCTCAAACTCACTACTCATAGTATCTGTAAACTTGGCAACCAAAGCGTGAGAAGAACCACCGAAAATGATATCATCCACGTAAATCTGGACCAAGAGAGTATCATTGCCTTGCTTGAGGAGAAAGAGCATTTTATCCACACATCCCATTTTAAAGCCCTTAGCAAGCAAAAAGGTTTTCAACCTATCATACCAGGCTCTAGGGGCTTGTTTCAAACCATACAAAGCTTTGTGAACTTTAAAAACATGGTTTGGAAACTTGGGATTTTCGAAACCGGGGGGTTGTTTTACATACACCTCCTCTTCTATGTAGCCGTTTAGGAAGACACTCTTGACATCCATTTGAAAAAGTTTAAACCCTTTGGATGCAACAAAAGCCAAGAGTATCCTAATCGCCTCCAAACGAGCAACAGGAGCAAAAGTATCCTCATAGTCTATCCCCTCCTTCTGACTATACCCCTGTGTTATAAGTCTGGCCTTGTTTCTCACAACATGGCCTTCTTCTCCTTGTTTGTTTTTGAAAACCCATTTTGTCCCAATAGGGTGACACTCAGGAGGAAGAGGAACAAGAACCCAAACCCGATTTCTCTCAAAGTTTTCAAGCTCCTCATGCATGGCATTGACCCAATCTGGATCCGTCAAAGCGTGTCCAACATCTCAGGTTTCAAAATCAGCAACAAATGCAGAATGAGCAAAGTGAGAGATTTGTTGTGACCTTGACCGAGTGACACGTTCGCCGATGCTGCCGATCATCTGTTGAGGCGGGTGTTGGCACTGAATGTGTCGAGGTGCCTCCCGAGCTAATGTAGCCTCCCCCTCAACAGCAGCTGGTGCCTCCTTGGGTACAAAAGGTACCGCTCAAGGTGGCGGATCCCACGGCCCCCAAGTCGAAGAAGAATGGTCGGGGCCGTGAGTGGTAGTAGAGGCCGCTCTTTGCGGAACAACAGGTGGAGGAGGTGCTGGGTCATCCATCCCTTCAGCACCCTCTTCCTCATCATCAAAAAGAGGCTCGCCAACCTCATGATCACCTGCACGCTCAAAATAAGAAGAAGGACAAACCATGGTCTCTTCGAAGGTGACATCAGATGTCTCCATGACTCGGTTAGTATCAAGGTTAAGTACACGATATGCACGAGTGTGAGTGCCATAACCCAAAAATACACCGTCAGAAGAACGAGACTCAAACTTGTCCAAGTTGCCCTTTTTGAGTATAAAACAATGGCAACCGAAAACTCTAAAATAACTCACTTTGGGTTGTTTTCCAAAACGCAACTCATAAGAAGTCTTTTTCAAGAAAGCTTGAAGAAAAATGCGTTTGGAAATGTAGCATGCAGTGCTCATAGCTTCGGCCCAATATCGCCTAGGAGTCCTATGCTCATCAAGCATCGTCCTGGCCATCTCTACAAGGGTTCGATTCTTCCTTTCTACAATACCATTCTGAGGTGGTGTGTAGGGAGAAGAAAATTGATGCTCTAAATCCAAAGAGTTACAAAACTTCTCAAAATCCGAGTTTTCGAACTCGGAACCATTATCACTTCTAATAGCTCGCATTGAGTTCAAAGGGAACTCATTCTGAAGATGCAAAATCAGATTGCGAGCAAAAGAGAAAGTCTCAGTTTTCTCAGCTAAAAAGAAAACCCACGAATATCTCGAAAAGTCGTCAACAACAACAAGCACATACCACTTCCCCCCAACCGAGCTCACCCGAGCCGGACCAACAAGGTCCATGTGCAAAAGCTCTCCAGGGCGCTTAGTCATGACCTGAGTTACTGGATGGTGGGGAGCGGCAACCATCTTCCCATGTCTACAAGAATGGCAAACAAGATCCTTCTCCATGCACAACTTGGGCAATCCTCGGATTAGGCCAAGTGAGCTAAGCCTTGCAAGCAAGTCGAAGCTCAAATGTCCTAGTCTCCTATGCCACTTCCACAGATCAGAGGAGGAAGGTCCAGCCAAAAGACAACGAGAAACTCCAAACGACTCCGAGAAATCCGCACGAAAGACTTTCCCAAAGGGCGAAATCACACAAACAAGATTGCCCTGAGGATCCAAAATACGACTGAGATTCGACTTAAAACGAATCTCATAGTCGTCATCAAAGAGTTGCGAAACAGAAAGAAGGTTAAAATGCAAGTTAGAAACAATAGCAACATCGCGCAACACAAAGTGCTCATTAACTCGCACCGACCCACGAGACAACACTCTACCTTTGCTATTGTCGCCGAAGGTAATAAACTCCTTTCCGGCGACCGGACTAAGACTGGAGAACCACTTGGCATTTCTGGTCATGTGCCTCGAGCAACCGGAATCCACCAACCAAACGTTCTCCAATCGTTTTACCTACATCAATAAAAAGATATAGGGTGAGCATACGATCCAACACTGGGGTTAGTGAAGTAGGGAGAATACCAGTGTTGGGCCGGCTGCTCAAAAGAACGGTTAGCAGAAAAACCATTCCTAGCACGCCTACGGGAAGAGCGATCACCACGTAGAGGAAAACATGGACCGCTAATGGAGGAGCGTCCATCGTGATACTCAAAACGCGATGGGGGAAAACGCTCAACTACAAAGCCACCGCCACGAGGTCCATAGCCCACAACTGCAGGCTCCCACCGGGCACGCTCTCTTCGCGGCCTAGGCCTAGGAGCTTGAGGTTTTGGACCTCTAGGCCTAGCAGCACGCCTCTGAACACTCGGCACATGTACATCATGGAAAGGATGGTACATGTCCATGTTGTTCATCTCCTTTGCACGGCGCGCCTCTCTCTTGGGCCGAAAGCAAAACTCACTCAAGTGTCCATCTCTCCCACAGTGCTCACAATGGTACCTCACCGCTCTCATAGGGGGTTGTTGGTACTCACGGTAGTGGGTGTGGATCACTTTGCCCTTCTGTGGCATAAGCTCCTCTTGGATGGGTGGCATGGTGTCCAGCTTGTTCTTGAGGTGGTTTGGTTTTGGAGCCCATGATTGTTTCTTGGGTGGAGCTCTCGGAGGTTCCACAAATACACCATCCTTGGTGTTAGGCTTTAGAGGCTCTTTGGGTGGAATCTTGGTAAGCTTGGGAGTAGTGGTAGAGTTGGGCTTCTCACACGAGTTCAGACCACTTGACTCTCCAATCTTCCCAAAAGATGAAGCGCACTCAACACCCTGAGCAAAGCCAACACCTGGACCTCCAGCAGCACGCTTGAACTGGGAGATCATCATCCCAAGTTGCGGCTCACCACTCGACACCCATGACAAGATGGTCCGAAGGTATGTGTTTTCCTCCTTGGTTTGCATCTTGTCATGCTTCACGTTCGCAATCTCCATCTCCAAACCCTCACACAGAACGCACCTAGTCACACATGTGCTATCAGAGCTGGCCTTCTCAAGAGACACAATCTTGGCATTCTTCTCTGCCAACTCGGATTGCAAGCCCGCACAGGACTTGCACGCACCCAACAGCGAGGATCTAGCTTTCAGCTCATCCACCTCTCCTACCAACACAACATACTTACTTCTCAAGGTGAGAAGGTCAGTCATGTGTGTGGAGCACATCTCACACTCTTCCTCCTCGGTGACAACAATGGTGGACTTGACAGATTCAAGTTCCTTCACCGTATCCTCCCACTTTTGCCTAAACTCCTTCCTCTCTCTAGCAGCGCGCCTAAGCAGCTTGTCTTGACTAAGGAGAGCGGCAGTAAGTTTCTCGACCTCAGCAGAAAGCTCATCGGGGGTCTGAGATACCTGAGAGGTGTCGTCGTTGTCGTCGTCGTTTCGAGGAATGTCCTCCAGCTCGCCGTCGACCTCCTTGCCGAGGGCCATGGTGCAGAAGCCCTCGTCGTCGGCGAAGAAGCAGAGGCCGTTCAGCTTGTCCTCGATCCTCTTCTTCTTCTCGGACTCGTCGTCGCTTGAGGAAGTGGAGTTGTCATCCGAGTCGTCGACGTCGCTGAGCGTGGCGAAGAACGCACGCTGCTCAGCCTGGGCCTTCTCCAAGTACTTCGTCTTGATGTACTCCTTGTTGAAGCCGCCCTTCCACTTGTGCTTCACGGGGACGTACTTCTCCTTGCACTTGCCGGAGTCGTACTTGTGCCCATGATCTGCCTTGCCGAAGGTCTGCTTGTTCTTCTTCGGGCAATTGGCGATGAAGTGGTTGGGGACGCCACACTAGAAACATCCCAAGCGTCCTCCTCCGCGGCGACGGTTCATGCGGTTGTTGTGGAACCGCGAGAACCGGTTAGCGAGCAAAGCCAACTAATCATCCCCCATGAACTCCAACTGCTCCTCTGTGACAGAAAGAAGAGAGGAAAGTGCAAAGCCTCCAGAGGGGTTAGCAGAAGAGCCAGAAACCAAAGCCATCAATGGGCCAGAAGGATTTTCATAAGAAGCCCTCGCCATGGCGTCAATCTCACTGGACTTGAGCTTACTGAAGAGCTCGTCGCATGTGAGGGTCTCATAGTTAGGTGATTCGATGATCGCCTGAACCTTTGAGTTCCACACCGATCGATCAAGAGTATGCAAAAGCTTCAAAGCTCTCTCATGATCGTCGAAAGGCAACAACTCCTTGTTAGCCCTCATCTTGTTGACAATCACCTGAAAGCGAGCGAATAAACTTTCTATGCTCTCGCTAGGCATATGTCGAAAGTTCTCATACTCTCGCTTGAATGACTCGTAGAGACAGGTTTTGACTTGAGTGGTTCCATCATGGAAACGCATGAGGGTAGCCCAAATCTCCCGAGCCGTAGCGAGGTGAGAAACGCGATCAAACTCGGACATGCTCAAACAAGAGAAAAGAGCATTACGGGCTCGGCTATTGGCATCGTGCTCATCGATCTGATGCTGAGTCACACGAGCAGCCAAGACCACGTAATCAGCAGAGTTGCAAATATCCCAAATGGAAGCACCAATACTCTGCAGATAGGCCGACATGCGTATCTTCGAATACGCATAGTTCGTCCCATCGAAAAACAGCGGTTTGCCCACACGGCGATCCATGTCGTCTTCTGTGGATCTGGAACTAGCTAAGGTGGAAGATCCTTAACCCGCTCCGATACCAATTGAAGGACCGAGAATGCAATAGCAAGGCGACCAGAGGGGGGGGTGAATGGGAGCTCAAAAATTTCTCTTGAAACTTTGGTCTTTTGTCCCCAAAATCAACCCCAAGAGCTTCGATCGAAACCGTGATGCCCACGACCCTTGGAAGAGGGTGGATGATCCCTAGGATCACAGCGAGGCACCACAAAGCGATAGCAAGCCAAACCCCAAAAGCACCGGCACAAGTTCGACCTCTAAAAACCGAGTCCCAAACGTAGATTGAAGGCTACATCAGGAAATCCCCAAATACCGATGCTAACAAGTAGCAAGGATACTTAGAGAGGTTCCTAGGTGAACTAAAGAACCAACCGAGAAGTCCGGAAACCAAACGAAGAAGCCGGGAGAGCAAACGCACTAAAACTCAGCCTACAGCCAGTTCGCGGACTGTCCGGACTCCGAGTCGTGGACTGTTCGCCTCAGGGTCGGACTGTCCACGGTTCACTGGCGGACTATCCGCCGGCAGAAAGCCAGAAACAGCACTGTTGCTGCAAGTCCCCTGGATGTTCCCGGACTGTCCGCGACCGTGTACTGCGGACTGTCCGCCGGTCACTCAAAACCAAATCGGCCGAAGAACACAACCACTGATCCGGCTGATCCTCGACGCCCGGACTGTCTGCCAGTCAAGTGGCGGACTGTCCGCGGCTGTCCAGTGAAGGCGATTTTGATCGTCCTTCACCCAAATCACTCTCAAATCGATCCAAATCAAAACCCCTTGATTCCAAACTTGGAGAAGATGATCATGAGGTAGTTGGGAGACTATCCCCAAGAAATCATTCGCTCAAATCAACTCAAACACCGGGAATCCGAGAGGGAAGGAGTATGAACCGAAAAAGTGCCATAAAAACAAAATCGACCCGATCTACTTGTTTGTGAAGAGTTAGATGAATTCCTTCGGTGGAAATGATCTCCTCACTGTAAAGAACAAGTTGATTCAAACGGATTTCTAAAAGACACAGTAGAGAGGGAGATCGAGTGACGGGAAAATCATGGAGAAACGAAGAACGCGAAGAACACGAACAAAACGCGAATCAAGTCATCGATCTGAAACCGTGTGGCTACCAAACGCTACAACAGTGAGAATACGGTCTCACTTCCTCAAAATCTCCAGTACACAGAGGTATGGTTCTCTGCGGATCTCAGTTGCTACAGCAGGGGATTGGGAGAGCAGGAAAACCTAGAAGGCAAAGAGCAAATGACTGAGATAGGATGGGAGGTGGGTGTCTCCCTCTACTTATCCTAATTCTAATTTAATTCCCACTCTACCCCTAACTAATTACAGAGCGAACCAACTAAACCCTAGGGTTATTCTGGACCAACTCATGGTAGGTGGTGATCCGACGGCCACGCCCGCACAACTGGTAGCGTTGCCCCAACGCAACCTCACCGATTGCCGCCACATGCCGCCACCGCTCTGCTTGTCCTTTTCTCGGACGTCGGCCCCGGTTTTGAGGCCCAAACCGGGAAACCAGCCTTCACAGCCAACCCTCGGTTTTGAGGCCCAAACCGGGAAACCAGCCGTCCATCGCCTGCGTTTTGTGGCCCAAACTCAGAAACCCGCAGCACCCAGGTTTTGAGGCCCAAACCTGGAAACCGTCCTCAGCCCAAGTTTTGTGGCCCAAACTCGGAAACCATCAGTGCCCAGGTTTTGAGGCCCAAACCTAGAAACCGTCCACTCGGTGGTTTTTCTGTGGCTCAACCACCAAACCGAGCCGTAGAGGGGATGCACCGCCCGTGCACCCTGTCCACCGACACGTGTCCCCAGGTCCTCGACCTAAGCAACACCGTGCCCGCAAGTCTTCGCTCGTCACTGTCCTAGGCTGTCAGCCACCACAGCTGATCCTCAGGCCACCGGTCCCTCAGTCCAAGCCTCACGTCCGCCCTTCGCCACTCTCGGTCCATCGGCACGACACGTCTCTACTTGACCTTCACCTTGCCTTCGATCACTGTATCCGTGCTCGACACTTGCACAAAACAAGCCAAAGAACATGCGCATTATCCCAGTTGACAATCACTCATCACTCAGAGACTCGGCATACCCATGTATCCACAACTATCCCTATTGGAAGATTTGAATGCGTGCTTATCTCAACAGCATCAGTTCTTCTATTTGGGAGATATGTGAGAATGCTGAGTACGAGGTCCTTGCGGCTCGTGTGGGTCAGGTCCAGATTGACCAGCACGAGGCCAACTCAAAGGCTCGTAATGCTCTTTTGGCCAGCATCTCCCTTCCTGAGTTCGAGCGTGTCTCTGAGCTTGAGACGGCACGAGAGATCTGGGTGAAGCTTCAGAGCTATCACGAGGGGACCGCTCAGGTCAAGACCAGACTCTTTGAGACGTACAAGCGCGAGTACGAGAACTTTGTTCAGTTGGAGGGAGAGACGATTGATGCTATCTTCGCTCGTTTCCAAACGATTGTGAACAAGATGCATGCCAATCGGGCTAACCTACCCTATGACGATCATGAGAGGGCTCTCAAGTTGCTATACGCCCTGGATCAGAGGGTATGTGAGGTGAAGGTGTCGACTATCATAGAGTCTCCATCTTATGACACCCTCACCGTGGACGAGCTATTCAGCAAGCTCAAGTCCACCGAGATCGATCACCTGACTCAGGCCAAGCTGAAGAACTCATCTTCACATTCCATGGCTTTGGTCTCAGGCAAGGGTGGATCGAGTTTTCCTGCTGACGCTTCACCTCCTCTCTTTGCTTTGTCTTATTTGCTTACAGTCACGGAGGAGCAGTTGGAGGCGTTGGGAGATGACGAGCTCGCCCTCATCATCACTCAGTTCTCGCGGTTTCAGAACAACCACCTGAATCGCCGGTGTGGTGGCGCACGCGAGGGCTGCTACAAGTGCGGTGATCTAGATCACTTCATGGCGAACTGTCCCAAGAACAACAAGAAATCTTCCAGCAAGAATCGCAACTCCAGGCGCAAGGGCAAGCCGAAGTACAAGACTGAGAAGAAGAAGAACAAGGACAGCTTTCGTCGGGAGGACTTGGAGAAGGCTTTCGACGCTGGTCGGCGTGTTCTTTTCGCCACCAAAGGCGACACTGACAAGTCCTCCAACAGCGACTCCAGCGACGACGGGTCCGAGCATAAGACGGAAGATCGCTTCAACGGACTCTGCTTCTTCGGCAACTCCTCCAAGGGTCTATGCACCATGGCCCTGGACGAAGAGGACCGCAAGTGCCAGGTGAAGGACGCCGATGACGCCAACAGCGACGACGACGACGACAACACTTCTGAGGTATCAAACTCATCTCTTGTCGATCGTCTCACTGATGAGCGTGATAGCTTTGCGGAGTTAGTCCTTGCTTTGGAGAAGAAACTCACGTCTGTTAACCGAGAGCACGACGAGTATAAGGTCAAGATGAAAGAGGCACTTAAGGAGCTTGAGTTTGCTAAATCTGAAGTGAGAGTGACTGATGAGGAGGAGTGCGATGAGTGCACCACACACATGGAAAACTTTTCCACCTTGCAAACCAAGTATGCCTCTTTGATCGAGGTGTATGATGAGCTGAAGAATAGGCTAGACTTGGTGGGTGAGTGTCGTGAGTGTGCCTCCCTGGAGAAGGAGCTGGAGGAAGTGAAGGTGAGGCCTTCTTTGCTGGGTGCGTGCAAGCTTTGTCCTAGCTTGCGAACTGAGTTGGCAGAAGTTAATGCCAAGCTTGCTGAAGCCATGAAGGCCAGCTCAGTTAGCACCTTGTCCGCTCCATGTGAGCGATGCGTGGGGATGGAGCTTGAGATTGCCAACTGTCGACATGACAGGATGCAAACCGAGGAGGAAAACACATACCTTCGGTCCATCCTGAGTTTGGTGTCATGCAGTGAGCCGCAGTTGGGCATGATGATCAGTCAGTTCAAGAGGGGAACTGATTGCTCGGGAGTAGGCTTTGCTTCAGGTGGGAAGGGCGCTAGTACCTTTGGCAAGATCGGTGAGTTTAGTGGAGTGAGCCCTAGTGAAAAGCCATCCGCTATCCCTAAGCTTACCAAGATCACCCCACCTAAGCGTCCCAAGCCTATCACCAAGGATGGCATCCTTGATGAACCTCCCAAGGCTCAACCTCGCAAGCAAGTGTGGGTTCCCAAACCTAACAATCTTAGGAACACACTTGACACCCTTCCTGACATCTTTAGTGATCCCTTTCCGAGAGGCAAGCAGCCAGCCAGAGTGAACAACCCTTGCAACCATAGGAACCAACAACCCAAGAGAGTGGTGAGGTTCGAGTGCGAGTACTGTCACCGTGAGGGCCACCTAGCTGAGTTTTGTTTTCGGAGGAAGAGAGACGCTAGGAAGGAGTTGGAGCTGAACAACCAGGCTAGGCACCACCCTCTCCATGGTGTGCAATGTCGGGGAGTTCAGAGGCAGGGTGCTAGGCCTGGAGGAGCACCCCCTCAGGTAGCTAGGCCCCAGGCAGCTAGACCACGGGGTGGTGGTCGTGCCCGTCGCGGTTCCGGTCGTCCTCAATACGATCGTGAGCCGGGTGTAAGAGGCTTTGCTGCTCAGTCCCATAGCGGACCACCTTTTCAGCTGGGTGGTGATCGCTTTGCTCAGATGGGACATAGTGGTGAGTTTGGAGGTTTTCCGTTCCATAGCGAACCACCCTTTCAGTTTGGTGGTGATCGCTATCCACCCATGGGACGAGGACAATTTGGTGTTGCTACTAACACTTTTTCTGGGCCTATGACACAACACTGGTATCCTTCTCAGTATACTAACCCCAGTGTTGTGCCATATGCTCACTTCCTGCCTTTCTATTGATGCAGGAACTTCGGTTGGAGAACATGTGGCTCATGGATTCCGGGTGTTCGCACCACATGACCGGAAAGAAGGAATGGATCTCCAGCCTTAGCCTCGTGATGCACAAGGAGTACATCACTTTCGGGGATAATAGTAGAGGTAAGGTTGTTTCTCATGGAGCTATTCAACTCAATGAGAACTTTGTTCTTAAGGATGTTGCTTTGGTTTCTAACTTGCATTACAATTTGCTTTATGTTTCGCAACTTCTTGAGGATGATTGTGAAGTGCGCTTTAAGAAGGGTTTGAGTCGTGTTTTAGACCCTCGGAGAGATCTTATTTGTTGGATCATCCCTTTTGGCCATGTTTTCAGAGCCGTTTTTTCTCGTTCTTTCGGCTCTGCGAGGTGTTTGATGGCTGGTCCTTCTTCTGATTTGTGGAAGTGGCATAGGAGGCTCGGTCACTTGAGTTTTGACTTGCTTGCAAGACTTAGCTCACTTGGCCTAATCGAAGGATTGTCCAAGCTTAAGTTTTAGAAGGACCTTGTTTGTCATCCTTGTCGTCACCCATAACCAGGTTGCGGATATTTTCACCAAGCCTTTGGACCTCTCAAATTTTGCTAGGTTGAGAGGTGAGCTCGGTGTGTGTTTCCCCTTTTAGATGGGGGAAGCATTTTGGTTGATGTACCATAGACTGACTTTCTGATCCTTTTTGTTTCTGGGTCTTGAGTCTTTTTGGTTTTATCTTTGCTCCGATTCTGACTTCATCATGTATACATCTTGCATTTTCGAGCTTCATGTCTATATTCCTTAGAATGAATTTATGCTCTGCTTAGTGTATGCTTCGATGATATGTGATGATGCATGTAGCTTAGGCTCTCTTTGATCACTGATACATGTTGTGAGCTAAGCTATTTTTTAGAATGATGAACATGCTTAATGAACTTAAAACTTAATACATGTTCACCATTGAGATTGGCAACTAGCATGTGTAGGATGTGTGGAGGTCACTTGAGCTATTTCATATATGCTAGGTTGCTATGTCTCTAGTTCTGAGTCTTTCACTTGCTTGGATTGTCCATATTATGCTTAAAATGAACCAAGTTTTAGTGAATTGAAAAGATCGAGATGGGATTGCTTTGTCAATACATCATGGTATCAAGACTGTTTCTCATAGCACTTTGAGTTAAACTTGAGCCGTGTAGTGTAAGACCAAAACTGATGCTTTAAGCTTCTGATTGCATATGCATAGGCTTAGCACGGTTGAAAAGTTACGCAATGACAAGCTTTCAACCTCTCGCAATCACATGCTGAATTTAAACTTGTGTTAATAACCGATGCAAATTCTCCGATAAAATCTGAAAACACAAGTCTATGTTTCATTCTATAGCATGATGATTGAACTTTGCTAGGGGTAGTTCACCTTGTATACATGTTTAGCACTTGCTTGACTTCCTGTCTATACATGTTCAGTGCTATTTTGATGGTGAAACTCCTTTCTGAATGGCTTAAAACTGCTCACTCGGCTTATGCATTCATATTTCGTATTTGGTGATCAGTTTGAGCCTTTGCTAGTACTTTTGCATGTTTCTTTGTAGTCGGATCAGCACTCTTTAGAGCATTCTTTCACTCTTTCGAGTATATACCTGAAGCTGCTAACTTGCATTTTTAACTCATGTGCATTTGCTTGACTCCGATAGGCATGACCTAGCTTCGTTTTACTTACTTGAGCCCATTTCCCCTCCCTTTTGATTGCAAATTGCCCCCAGGCGGGAGAATGTTTCCAAGGATGAGATTTTTACACTAATGTTTCCAAGGATGAGATTTTTAGACTTTCTGTGGTGACAATTTGCAATTTATGCTTCACTTGTTGAGGGGGAGTTCTTTGAGTGAGGGGGAGTTTTATGCTTCACTTGCTGAGGGGGAGTTCTTTGAGTGAGGGGGAGTTTTTTCTGCCTGCTCCGAGTCGGTTTTTATTTGGTATCTATCGTTTCAGCTAGTTGTGTCGAGCCTCTGTGCCTCTGTCTTGAGGGACTAGCTGTTTTCACCATTCTGTTTTGATGGTTCTTGATTGGTATCGAGCCTACTGCTGGTTGTGTTGAGCCTTTGTGCCTCTATCTTGAAGGACTGACAGTAGTTGCTTCTTATGCAGTCTTCGTTTGGTTTCGAGCTTTCAGCTAGTGGTGTTGAGCCCTTTCTGCCTCTTCTTGAGGACTAGCTTGTTTCTGACTTGGTTGTGTCGAGCCGTTGCCCATGTCTTTGGGAACCAAGTCTTGTGCTCTGATTTTGATTGAGTTTTGCTCTCTGATGAGTTGTTGCTCTGATCTCTTGCTTGGTTGTGTCGAACCATTGCCCATGTCTGTGGGGACCAAGCTTTGCTTATCTCGATTTGTTCTTATTCGGCCTTTTCTCTGGCTTTTGGACATCTCAAGTGAGTTTTCTCCTTCCATTCAATTCTGCTTTCTTTTTATTTTGATTACGGTTACTATGAGTTGACGATGCACTCATCAAGGGGGAGATTGCGAACACAAGGTTGATATGAGCCCTTGTGGTTCCCTTCTTGAGTGATGAGTGATCGATCAACGGGCAACATGTCTCTTGGCTGTGTTGATGTGCAGGTGCGGAGCTCGTACAGTGGTCGAAGGTGAGGTGAAGGTCAAGTAGAGATGTGTCGTGCCGACGGACCGGGAGCGGTGAAGGGCGGACGCGAGGCTTGGACCGACGGACCGGGAGACCTGAGGACCAGCTGTGGTAGCTGGCACGTGGCGTCGACAAGCAAGAGCACATGGGGATGTGCGGTGCATCGGCCGAGTCGGGAGGAAGGTGATGGCGTCGTGACACTTTGCGGGAGGCCGAGAAGGATGGCGAATGCACTGTGCCCAGCGTGGAGGCTGGACATGCTCCGACATCGGTGCTGGAACTTGGGGTGTGCGAACCACATCCCGTCTACGGCACGGGTTTGGTAGTTGAGCCTCGAAAAACTACCCTCGACGGTTTCCGAGTTTGGGCCTCAAAACTCGGGGTGGACGGTTTCCAGGTTTGGGCCTCAAAACCTGGGCGTGCGGGTTTCTGAATTTGGGCCACAAAACTCAGCCGGAGGACAGGTTTCCCGGTTTCAGCCTCAAAACCGGGGGAAGGCCCAGGTTTCTCGGTTTCGGCCTCAAAACCGGGGGGAGGTCCGCAAAAAGGACAGTCGACGCGTGGCGGCGTGGAGAGACTAGCGCGGCGGCGTAGCTATCCGCGAGGTAGGTGCGGCGGTCGACGGGGCGACACGTGGCGGCATCCTGAGGCTTGCGTCGAGGCGAAGCTAAGGTTGAGATGGGTGCGTGGCCGTCGGATCGTCAACAAGCAGAGTTGGACCGGGATACCCCTAGGGTTGGCTGCTTCGCTCTTGTATCTAGGAGTAGAAGGGGATTATTGTATTAGGCTATAAATAAGAGAGGCACCCCTCCTCTCTCCCTATCCTGGCAGTCATTTGTTCCTGAGCTTTCTCTCTCTAGCCCCCGCTTAGGTTCTAATCATACCTCCCTGCCTGTGATCCGCAGAGACGGGAATCATACCTCTGTGTATTTGGATCTTTTGAGGAAACGAGACCGTAATCTCGTTGTCTCCTCGTGTGGAGGAGTTTCGGCTGGAATCAAGATCGAATTCGCGTTTTGTTCTTCGCGTTCTTCGTTTTCCCTTCGTCGTGATTTTGTGAGAACTTTTTATTGGAGGGATGGATTGCGATTCCGTTTGAACCATCTTGTGCTTTGTTGTGAGAGGCATCTTTCCCCCAAAGGAAATCTTCTTATTCCTCACGAGCACATAGATCGGGCGAATTTTGTTTTCGGAGTCAAACTTTTCCTCTTTGCACAAAATTTGCAATTGATGATGATTTAGTTGGATTCGAGCCATGATCTCTTAGGATTAGCTCACCAACCTTGTTGTGATCCTCTGTGAAAAGTTTGAAGTCAATCCAAGTTGATTTGATTGAGTTTTGGCGATTTGTTCTTCAGCTCGAGCTGCTGATTTCAGGTCGCAGAACCTCCGCGCTGAACAGCGGAACCTCCGCGGTCTGGAGCCTCCGCGCTGAGCCGCGGAACCTCCACAGTCTGTAGGCTGTTCCAGGGTCTCGCGGAGCCTCCACGCTGAGGCGTGGAACCTCCGAGGTCTTTAGGTTCTTTCACCCTACAGACCGCGGAACCTCCGAGCCAGCACGCGGAACCTCCGGACCTCCTAACTGTTTTTGGCCTTTTGAGTCTTCCGAGTGTCCGTTTCTCAATCCGTTTGTTCCGATGGGTTTCTAGTTTATCTAGGAACTTTTATAAGTCATCAAACCACCAGTTGGTTTGGGTGATTTAGGTTTGGGCTCTTTTCTCATTTCCATCGAGTTAGAGAGCGCCATTTTGGATTTCGGATTAATCTGGCTGTGCAGTGTGTTTTCCGCAGTGGTGAGTGTTCCGCTGTGTTCGTCGGTCATCACCGAGAACATCCAGCCACCTTTTGGCTCATGAACACCACCCGTGTGAGATTCTTGCTTTTGGGGTGACTTTCTGGGACAAAGGCCGTTGATTTCTCGAGAAGAAATTTGAGGCTCCCATTCACCCCCCTCTGGTCGCCAATTCGGTCCTTCAAAGGGATCTGTTGAAGCCTTTGTAGCTTTGATCCAATCAACTCTTGGAAGTTTTTAGCCGAGTTCCGCAGTCCAAAGGGAATGCCATGTCTGGCATCCGGGTCCTTTTCAGGCCTAGAGTTCGAGCCCGAGTAGGAGTCGGATGCGTCAGCTTGGTCCTCAGATTCTTGCGGATCCTGGATTGCGAGGTTTGCTAGGTTCCGGGTGAGATGATCCATCTTTGGCGTGGCTTGCGCTTCTGACTCAGTTTGAATTTGTCGATGCAGCTTCCCTTGATCATCTGCGATGCAAGTCCACGAGCCAAAAACAAAAATTGATCCCACCGAGAACATGTTGAGGTGGTTCGTCAAGCTCTTGATCGTTGAATCACCGAGAGCCCCTACCTGGCGCGCCAGCTGTCGGTGTTTGTTAACCGGCAACTCGTCTTGAGGGATCTCAGACGATTTGTTCGGTGGGGATCGGCATTCGTAGAACTCGGCGAGTACACAGGGACAACAATTTATACTGGTTCAGGCCGCTAAATAGCATAATACCTTACGTCCAGTGTGGTGTGTGCCTTATGTTATGATTCAAGATTCAATGAGAGGGGTCGGCACCTGCTTCCCCTTATATATCCGAGTGAAGCATGACGCATACCGAGTCCTAGTCAGTTACAACAGAGGAGTCCTATTCTAATTACAAGACTTCCTTTAAGAACTCAACTAAGTTAAATGAGAGTCCTAATCCAGGTATACTTCGTATCAAGTCTTCGGATCTCCCATGCCATCCAGAGTTAGTCGGAGTAATCATCTTCTGACGATATCTCTGACATCCTGGTCCGTCAAACACTCCCCCTTTGGCATCAAATGCCAAAAAGGGTAGGCCACAAGAGAAGTCCAACATAGGCTACTCCTCACCATCATAATCCTCATCACCATCGACGACGATAAGGAGGTGTAGCCTCCTCCTCCTCCTCCTCATCGGAGGAGTCATCATGAACCACACCCTTGCTATGCGGGCAAGTAGAAGAGCCATACTCTTCATCATAAAGCTCATTTGGGTTGCGAAAAGCACGAAGAGGAGAAGGGGGACGAAGACCAGCCTTCTCCTCCAAGCGACGAAGACGCTAGTCCTCATGCTCCATCGAGTAGCAAAGAACCTCAAAGATTTTGCTCATAACATATTTAAAGAGGGAGGGCTTCTTGCCATGATGAGGAGCCGGAGAAGAAGTGGTGCGCTCACCGGAGGAACTATGTGAAGAGTCCCCACGAGAGCGAGAACCAAAGGCCCCTCCACCAGCTTGTCCTTTCCTCTTCTAAAGAGCTTTGACAACAGTCTTGGACATCTTATTGGTGATCACTAGAGTGGAATGCTTGACTGCGGATACAAGGGTGTATGCCGAGTCTCTGAGTGATGAGTGATTGTCAACTGGGATGATGCGCATGTTCTTTGGCTTGTGTTGTGCAGGTGTCGAGCACAGATACAGTGATCAGAGGCAAGGTGAAGGTCAAGTAGAGACGTGCCGTGCCGATGGACTGAGAGTGGCGAAGGGCAGACGTGAGGCTTGGACTGAGGGACCGGTGGCCTGAGGATCAGCTGTGGTGGCTGACAGCCTGGGACAGCGACGAGCGAAGACTTGCGGTCATGTGTTGCCTGAGTCATGGACTTGGGGACACGTGTCAGTGGACGGGGTGCACGGGCGGTGCATCCACTCTACAGCTTCAGTTTGGTGGTAAAGCCAGAGAAAAACCATCGAGTGGACGGTTTCCAGGTTTGGGCCTCAAAACCTGGGCGCGGGTGGTTTCCGAGTTTGGCCACAAAACTCGGGCTGAGGACGGTTTCCAGGTTTGGGCCTCAAAACCTGGGTGCTACGGGTTTGCTGAGTTTGGGCCACAAAACTCAGGCTACGGTGGGTTGGTTTCCCGGTTTGGGCCTCAAAACCGGGGGCTGATCGTGAAGGCCTGGTTTCCCGGTTTTGGCCACAAAACCGGGGGCTGAGTCCGTGAAGAGGAAGCAGAGCGGTGGCAGCACGTGGCGGCAATCGGGAGGTTGTGTCGAGGCAACGCTAAGAGTTATGCGGGCGTGGCCGTCGGATCACCACCTACCACGAGTTGGTCCAGAATAACCTTAGGGTTTAGCTGGTTCGCTCTGTAAGTAGTTAGGGGTAGAGTGGGAATTAGGAATAGTTAGAATTAGGATAAGTAGGGGGAGACACCCACCTCCCCATCTATCTCAGCCATTTGCTCTTTGCCTTCTAGGTTTTCCTGCTCTCCCACCCCCCTGCTGTAGCAAACCTAAGATCCACAGAGAAGAGAACAATACCTCTGTGCCCGTGAGATTTTGAGGAAGTGAGACCGTAATCTCACTGTTGTAGCGTGTGGTAGCCACACGGTTGCAATTTCGTGGTTGTGATTCGTGTTTTGATTGTGTTCTTCGCGGATTACTTTTCTCCACGTTTTTCCCGTCGATCGATCTTTTTGCTCGGTGCATCTCTTGCAAATCCGTTTGAACCAAGTTGTTCTAGATCATGAGGCACTTCTTTCCACCAAAGGAATTCTCCTCTAATCTCATGAGCTAGTAGATCGGTCGATTTTTGTTTTGGATCGGTTTTGCTCCCTTAGTCCCGGATTCTTCCAATTCACCGATTTGGAGTTAGGTTCGAGCCATGATTCTTTTGGGATAGCTCACTAACATCCTTGGAACTCCTCATACCAAGGCTAGGCATTAGTGCTTTTGATTCAGAGGAGATCGAGTGAATTTCGCGGAAGAACAGCGCTGTTTCGGGACCATCGGACGCTGAACCTGGGAGCATCCGACGCTGAGTTCGTCACACCGGAGCGTCCGTTGCCACGTGTCACCTGACAGTGATTTTAAAGGAGCGTCGGATGCTGACCATCGGAGCGTCCGTTGCCATCGAACGCGCCGGAGGTCGAGCATCGGACGCTACTGTTTCACTGTAGCAGCGTCCGATGCCTATGCAGTAAGGTTCCCGAGAGGCACTGTTTGCATCAGACGCGTCCAACGCTTGGGCATCGGACGCTGCCAGCGTCCGATGCTGTGATCTCTTCACTGTTTCATCCGCAGTTTGACCGTTCGACTTCGGATTTGGTTTTGGGTTTTTGCGTTGCATTTCCGACATCGGGCTCTACAGAAATCGGGCTTCCCGCTTTGCAAAATAGCCTGAATCCCCCTCGCGTTGCTCGGGGGAGGTTGAGGTTACCCAAAGTCCATCCTGTCACTAGTTGACTTGCGTGAACTCGGGTGAGGAAGCTTTTGTGGTGTCCCGCTGTGTTCCTAGGGAACATCCACCCATTCTCTTGGGTCGTGGACATCACGCGCATCGGTTTTGCTCTTGGGGTTGATTTTCTGGGACAGAGGCTATTAGTTTTCGAAAGGAAAATTTGAAGCTCCCATTCACCCCCCCCCTCTGGTCACTTTTTGGTAGCACTTTCGGTCCTTCAATTGGTATCGGAGCAGGTTAAGGATCTTCCACCTTAGCCGGTTCCAGATCCACAGAAGGCGACATGGATCGCGGCGTGGGCAAACCGCCGTTTTTCGATGGGACGAACTTTGCGTATTGGAAGATATGCATGTCAGCCTATCTGCAGAGTTTGGGTGCTTCCATCTGAGATATTTGCAACTC
Source organism: Coix lacryma-jobi var. lacryma-jobi (assembly GCA_009763385.1). Classification (NCBI taxonomy): domain Eukaryota; kingdom Viridiplantae; phylum Streptophyta; class Magnoliopsida; order Poales; family Poaceae; genus Coix; species Coix lacryma-jobi. The sequence continues at coordinate 104,390,644 of CM019830.1, read as the reverse complement.
TGCCGATTACGTGGTCTTGGCTGCTCATGTCTCTCAGCTTCAGATCGATGAGCACAATGCCAATAGCCGAGCCCGTAATGCTCTTTTCTCATGCCTGAGCATGAGTGAGTTTGATCGCGTTTCTCACCTCGCTACGGCTCGGGAGATTTGGGCTACCCTCATGTGTTTCCATGAGGGAACCTCTCAAGTCAAAACCCGTTCTCTACGAGTCGTTCAAGCGAGAGTATGAGAACTTTCGACATATGCCTGGCGAGAGCATAGAAAGTTTATTCGCTCGCTTTCAGATGATTGTCAACAGGATGAGGGCTAACAAGGAGTTGTTGCCTTTCGACGATCATGAGAGGGCTCTCAAGCTTTTGCATACTCTCGATCGGTCGGTGTGGGATTCCAAGGTTCAGGCGATCATCGAATTGCCTAACTATGAGACCCTCACGTGCGACGAGCTCTTCAGTACGCTCAAGTCCAGTGAGATCGATGCCATGGCAAGGGCTTCTTATGAAAATCCTTCTGGCCCGTCGATGGCTTTGCTTTCTGGCTCTTCTGCTAACCCCTCTGGAGGTTTTGCACTCTCTTCTCTCTTTTCTATCACAGAGGAGCAGCTGGAGTCTTTGGGGGATGACGAGTTGGCTATGCTCGCCAATCGGTTCTCGCGGTTCCACAACAATCGCATGAACCGTCGCCGCGGAGGAGGACGCTCGGGATGCTACGAGTGCGGCGACCCCAACCACTTCATCGCCAACTGTCCCACGAAGAAGAACTCATCTGGGAAGGGCGATCATGGGCACAAGTATGACTCCGGCAAACGCAAGGAGAAGTATGGCCCCACAAGGCACAAGCGGAAGGGCGGCTTCAACAAGGAGTACATCAAGACCAAGTACTTGGAGAAGGCCCAGGCTGAGCAGCGTGCTTTCTTCGCCACGCTCAGCGACATCGACGACCCGGACGACGACTCTGCTTCCTCAAGCGACGACGAGTCCGAGAAGAAGAAGATCGAGGACAAGCTGAACGGTCTCTGCTTCTTCGCCGACGACGACGGCTTCTGCACCATGGCCCTTGGCAAGGAGGTCGATGGCGAGCTGGAGGAGACTCCTCGGAACGACGACAACGACGACGACACCTCTCAGGTAAAACGACTGGAGAATGTTTGGTTGGTGGATTCCGGTTGCTCGAGGCACATGACTGAAAACGCCAAGTGGTTCTCCAGTCTTAGTCCTGTCGCCGGAAAGGAGTTTATCACCTTCGGCGACAATAGCAAAGGTAAGGTTTTGTCTCGTGGGTCGGTGCGAGTTAATGAGCACTTTGTGTTGCGCGATGTTGCTCTTGTTTCTAACTTGCATTTTAACCTTCTTTCTGTTTCGCAACTCTTTGACGACGACTATGAGATTCGTTTTAAACCGAATCTCAGTCGTATTTTGGATCCTCAGGGCAATCTTGTTTGTATGATTTCGCCCTTTGGAAAAGTCTTTTGTGCGAATTTCTCGGAGTCTTTTGGCATTTCTCGATGTCTTGTGGCTGGACCTTCCTCCTCTGATCTTTGGAAGTGGCATAGGAGACTAGGACATTTGAGCTTCGACTTGCTTGCAAGACTTAGCTCACTTGGCCTAATCCGAGGATTGCCCAAGTTATCCATGGAGAAGGATCTTGTTTGCCATTCTTGTAGACATGGGAAGATGGTTGCCGCTCCCCACCATCCAGTGACTTAGGTCATGACCAAGCGCCCTGGAGAGCTTTTGCACATGGACCTTGTTGGTCCGGCTCGGGTGAGCTCGGTTGGGGGGAAGTGGTATGTGCTTGTTGTTGTTGATGACTTTTCGAGATATTCGTGGGTCATCTTTTTAGCTGAGAAGACCGAGACTTTCTCTCTTGCTCGCAATCTGATTTTACGTCTTCAGAACGAGTTCCCTTTGAACTCGATGCGAGCTATTAGGAGTGATAATGGTTCCGAATTCAAGAATTTGGATTTTGAGAAGTTTTGTAACTCTTTGGGTTTGGAGCATCAGTTTTCTTCCCCCTACACACCGCCTCAAAATGGTGTTGTAGAGAGGAAAAATCGGACCCTTGTAGAGATGGCTAGGACGATGCTCGATGAGCATAGGACTCCTAGGCGATATTGGGCCGAAGCTATGAACACTGCATGCTACATTTCAAATCACATTTTTCTCCGAGCTTTCTTGAAAAAGACTTCTTATGAGTTGCGTTTTGGAAAACTGCCCAAGGTGAGTTATTTTCGAGTTTTTGGTTGCCATTGTTTTATACTCAAAAAGGGCAATTTGGACAAGTTTGAGTCTCGTTCTTCTGATGGTGTGTTTTTGGGTTAAGGCACTCATACTCGTGCATAACGTGTACTTAACCTTGACACTAACCGAGTCATGGAGACATCAGATGTCACCTTCGATGAGACCATGGTTTGTCCTTCCTCTCGTTTTGAGCGTGCAGGTGATCATGAGGTTGGTGAGCCTCTTTTTGATGACGAGGATGAGGGTGCTGAAGGTATGGATGATCCAGCACCCCCTCCACCTGCTTTGCCACAAGGAGCGGCTTCTACGACGACTCACGGCCCCGACACGTCTTCTTCCTGGGGGCCGTGGGATCCGCCACCCCGAGCGGTACCTTTTGTACACGGGGAGGCACCAGCTGCTGTTGAGGGGGAGATCACTTCTGCACGGGAGGCGCCACGACACATCCAGCGCCAACACCCCCCTCAGCAGATGATCGGCAGCATCGATGAACGTGTCACTCGGTCCAGGTCTCAAATCTCTCACTTTGCTCATTCTGCTTTTGTTGCTGATTTTGAGCCCCGAGATGTTGGACACGCTTTGACGGATCCGGATTGGGTCAATGCCATGCATGAGGAGTTAGAGAACTTTGAGCGAAATTGGGTTTGGGTTTTAGTTCCACCTCCTCCAGACTGTATGCCTATTGGGACAAAATGAGTTTTCAAAAACAAGCAAGGAGAGGATGGCCACGTTGTTAGAAACAAGGCCAGGCTTGTGGCGAAAGGCTATAGTCAGAAGGAGGGGATAGACTATGAGGAGACTTTTGCTCCTGTAGCTCGTTTGGAGGCTATTAGAATAATCTTGGCTTTTGCAACATCCAAAGGTTTCAAACTTTTTCAAATGGATGTCAAGAGTGCCTTCTTAAATGGCTACATAGAAGAAGAGGTTTATGTTGAACAACCCCCCGGTTTTGAAAATCCCAAGTTTCCAAACCATGTCTTTAAACTCCACAAAGCTTTGTATGGTTTGAAACAAGCCCGTAGAGCCTGGTATGATAGATTGAAAACCTTTTTGCTTGCTAAGGGTTTTAAAATGGGATGTGTAGATAAAACACTCTTTCTCCTCAAGCAAGGCACTGATACTCTCTTGGTCCAAATTTACGTGGATGATATCATTTTCGGTGGTTCTTCTCACGCTTTGGTTGCCAAGTTTGCAGATACTATGAGCAGGGAATTTGAGATGAGCATGATGGGCGAGTTGACGTTTTTCCTCGGGTTGCAAATCAAGCAATCCCAGGAAGGGACGTTCGTGCACCAGGGCAAGTACACCCGTGACATTCTGAAGAAATTCGATATGGGTGAGGCCAAGCCTCTTCCAACACCCATGTCGACCACGACGGCCCTGGATGCGGACAAGGAGGGAGAAGCAGTGGACCAGAAGGAGTACCGAAGTATGATCGGGTCGCTGCTGTACCTGACGGCGACACGCCCGGACATTCAGTTCGCGGTGTGTCTTTGCGCGCGATTTCAGTCTTCGCCGCGCACCTCTCACCGCCAGGCAGTCAAGCGCATTATGAGGTACTTATGCTTCACTCTTGAGTTTGGGATTTGGTATTCTGCTTCCTCCACCCTTTCCCTTTGTGGTTATTCCGATGCCGATTTTGCTGGTTGTCGCATTGAGCGCAAGTCCACTTCTTGGACTTGCCAGTTTATTGGTTCTTCTCTTGTGTCGTGGTCTTCTCGCAAGCAGTCTAGTGTCGCCCAGTCTACCACGGAGGCTGAGTATGTTGCTGCGGCTAGCTGTTGTTCCCAGTTACTCTGGATGATGGCCACTTTGCGTGATTTTGGTCTGAGCTTTTCTCGCGTTCCTTTGCTTTGTGACAGCACGAGTGCTATTAGCGTTGCTAAGAACCCCGTGCTTCACTCGAAGACCAAACACATTGATGTACGCTTTCATTTTCTGCGAGACCATTATGAGAAGGGTGATTTCGACCTTCGCCATGTCGATACTCATCATCAGTTGGCTGATATTTTCACCAAGCCGTTGGACCAATCAACTTTTAATCGGTTGAGAGGTGAGCTTGGTGTGTGTTTTCCCTTTTAGATGGGGGAAACATCTTGGTTCTTGTACGATAGACTGACTCTTTTTCGCTTGTCTTCGTTTTTCTTTTGCATTTCAGCATACGCTATTACATTCTGAGCTTCATGTATATATTCTTTAGAATGTGACTATGCTCTGTTTCGTATGCTCTGATGCTTATGTTGATGTTATGTAGCTTATGCTCTTTCTGATCACTGATACATGCTGTGAGCTGAGCTAGTTTTGAATGGTGAATCTGCTTAACAAACATAAAACTTGAGAATGTTCACCATTGAGATATGCAACTAGCATGTGTAGGATGTGTTGAATTCACTCGTGCTTTTCATATATGCTAGGTTTCTATGTCTCTAGTTCTGAGTCATTCACTTGCTTGGTATGTTCATATTCTGTTCAAAATCTGAACCAAGTTAAGTGAATTGGAAAGATCGAGATGGGATTGCTTGTCAACACATCACAGTTTCGAGACTGTTTCTCATTGCACTTTGAGTTAAACTTGAGCTGTGTAGTGTATGACTGAAACTGTTGCTTTAAGCTTCTGATTGCTTCTGCATAGGCTTTGCACAGTTGGAAAGTTAGGCAATGACAAGCTTTCAACCTCTCGCAGTCACATGCTGAATTCTGAACTTGTGTAATTTCACCGCTGCAACTCCGATTAAAATTTGAAAACACAAGTCTATGTTTCATTCTGCAGCATGATGACTGAACTTTGCTAGGGGTAGTTCACCTTGCATACATGTTTAGCACTTGTCGGATTTCCTGTCTATACATGTCTTGTGCTATTTTGATGGTGAATACCTTTTTGGCTAAAAACTGCTCACTTTGCTCATATGTTCATATTTCATATTTGGTGATCAGCTTGAGCCTTCGCTAGCTTGTATACTTTCTAGTGAGTCGTTGGAGCTATACTGTTTAGAGCATCTTTGCATTTTCTTGACTATATTCCTGAAGCTGCTAACTTGCATCATGACTCATATGCATTTTGGAAGGGTGAGCAATTCTCTTGTTGACACTTTTGATGGTGCATTTTCTGAGGGGGAGAAAATTTGCTTTCGGTTCTTTTTGCTTGATGGTGCATTTTCAACTAAGGGGGAGAATTAGGACAAATCATATCTCCCATGTTCAAAGGGGAGAGGAATCCCATGTTCAAAGGGGAGAGGAATCGGTTGACCATGCAAGGGGGAGCTTGCTCATGTTGAGTTTTTGAAATTTCCAATTGGTTCGGAGCATTTTTGCTAGTTGTGTTGAGCCTTTGCCTCTTTCTTGAGGGACTAGCATTCGCCTTTCAGATATTCAATTGGTCTCGAGCTTTCTTGCTAGTTGTGTTGAGCCTCTATGCCTCTATCTTGAGGGACTAGCATTTTGCTTCGATTGTTCATTTAGTGTTTGCTAGCGGTGTTGAGCCTGTTCTACCTCTTCTTGAGGGCTAGCTTTGCTTTGCTTGGTTGCGTCGAGCCGTTGCCCATGTCTTTGGGGACCAAGTTGTTTTGCTCTTTCCACTTGACCTTCTTCGGCTTTGCTATGCTTTTGGGTCATTTGGTCGAGTTCTATCTTCTCCTTCTTCCTCCTTCTATTTCCATTATGATTTGTGTGTATAGTTCACAATGCACTCATCAAGGGGGAGATTGCGGATACATGGGTGTATGCCGAGTCTCTGAGTGATGAGTGATTGTCAACTGGGATGATGCGCATGTTCTTTGGCTTGTGTTGTGCAGGTGTCGAGCACAGATACAGTGATCAGAGGCAAGGTGAAGGTCAAATAGATACGTGCCGTGCCGATGGACTGAGAGTGGCGAAGGGCGGACGTGAGGCTTGGACTGAGGGACCGGTGGCCCGAGGATCAGCTGTGGTGGCTGACAGCCTAGGACAGCGACGAGCGAAGACTTGCGGTCATGTGTTGCCTGAGTCGTGGAATTGGGGACACGTGTCGGTGGACGGGGTGCACGGGCGGTGCATCCCCTCTACAGCTTCGGTTTGGTGGTAGAGCCAGAGAAAAACCATCGAGTGGACGGTTTCCAGGTTTGGGCCTCAAAACCTGGGCGCGGGTGGTTTTCGAGTTTGGCCACAAAACTCGGGCTGAGGACGGTTTTCAGGTTTGGGCCTCAAAACCTGGTTGCTGTGGGTTTGCTGAGTTTGGGCCACAAAACTCAGGCTACGGTGGGCTGGTTTCCCGGTTTGGGCCTCAAAACCGGGGGCTGATCGTGAAGGCCTGGTTTCCCGGTTATGGCCACAAAACCGAGGGCGGAGTCCGTGAAGAGGATGCAGAGCGGTGGCGGCACTTGGCGGCAATCGGGAGGTTGCGTCGAGGCAACGCTACGAGTTGTGCGGCGTGGCCATCGGATCACCACCTACCACGAGTTGGTCCAGAATAACCTTAGGGTTTAGCTGGTTCGCTCTGTAAGTAGTTAGGGGTAGAGTGGGAATTAGAAATAGTTAGAATTAGGATAAGTAGGGGGAGACACCCACCTCCCCATCTATCTCAGCCATTTGCTATTTGCCTTCTAGGTTTTCCTGCTCTCCCACCCCCCTGCTGTAGCAAACCTAAGATCCACAGAGAAGAGAACAATACCTCTGTGCCCGTGAGATTTTGAGGAAGTGAGACCGTAATCTCACTGTTGTAGCGTGTGGTAGCCACACGGTTGCAATTTTGTGGTTGTGATTCGTGTTTTGATTGTGTTCTTCGCGGATTACTTTTCTCCACGTTTTTCCCGTCGATCGATCTTTTTGCTCGGTGCATCTCTTGCAAATCCGTTTGAACCAAGTTGTTCTAGATCGTGAGGCACTTCTTTCCACCAAAGGAATTCTTCTCTAACCTCATGAGCTAGTAGATCGGTCGATTTTTGTTTTGGATCGGTTTTGCTCCCTTAGTCCCGGATTCTTCCAATTCACCGATTTGGAGTTAGGTTCGAGCCATGATTCTTTTGGGATAGCTCACTAACATCCTTGGAACTCCTCATACCAAGTCTAGGCATTAGTGCTTTTGATTCAGAGGAGATCGAGTGAATTTCGCGGAAGAACAGCGCTGTTTCGGGACCATCGGACGCTGAACCTGGGAGCATCCGACGCTGAGTTCGTCACACCGGAGCGTCCGTTGCCACGGGTCACCTGACAGTGATTTTAAAGGAGCGTCGGATGCTGACCATCGGAGCGTCCGTTGCCATCGAACGCGCCGGAGGTCGAGCATCGGACGCTACTGTTTCACTGTAGCAGCGTCCGATGCCTATGCAGTAAGGTTCCCGAGAGGCACTGTTTGCATCAGACGCGTCCAACGCTTGGGCATCGGACGCTGCCAGCGTCCGATGCTGTGATCTCTTCACTGTTTCGTCCGCAGTTTGACCGTTCGACTTCGGATTTGGTTTTGGGTTTTTGCGTTGCATTTCCGACATCGGGCTCTACAGAAATCGGGCTTCCCGCTTTGCAAAATAGCCTGAATCCCCCTCGCGTTGCTCGGGGGAGGTTGAGGTTACCCAAAGTCCATCCTGTCACTAGTTGACTTGCGTGAACTCGGGTGAGGAAGCTTTTGTGGTGTCCCGCTGTGTTCCTAGGGAACATCCACCCATTCTCTTGGGTCGTGGACATCACGCGCATCGGTTTTGCTCTTGGGGTTGATTTCCTGGGACAGAGGCTATTAGTTTCCGAAAGGAAAATTTGAAGCTCCCATTCACCCCCCCCCTCTGGTCGCTTTCTGGTAGCACTTTCGGTCCTTCATTGACATCACATGGAAAGCTAATATCGGACACCTCCTCAATGACATGCATAAGATAGGGAGCATAAGGATAATGTCAGACGGTGTCGGTGCTCGCAATGTGAATCTTTGTCCAAATGAAGCCAGTCACTGAAAACTTAGTGAAGTCATCCCCAAAACAGTTCAAGACTGTTAGAGAATCATCACGAAGCCAAGTAGAATCACCGGACTTAGGATAAAGAGTCTGCTTGAAAATGGAGTTAAGGACAAAGAAGGAGGCCTTCAAATACGTGGTCTGACCATCAACAACAAATCCCCGGAGATACATGTGCTGGAGCTCACTAATAGCAACATCCGGGAGATTATGCACATCCACAACTCAATGATCATCTTGACGAAAACCAAGAAGACGACCAAAGGTAGGAAGATCAACCTTGTAATGCTTGCCCTGAGTAGTCCAATGCATGATGGGGATATCATCAACAATCTCATGATAATAAAATGCATAGAACTGACAAATAATCTAATTGTTCCAATCCTTCTTAAAGGCAATGAGCTGATCAAGCTTAAGCTTCTCCAAGTCACGATACATCTGCTGAAGCTCAGGTTTAGGGAACTGTTGGAGAGCTTGAGTGTCAATGCGCTTCATAGGAAGGACAGGGGGATTTCCTTGGCCCTGAAACTTGCTGAAGATGAGGCTATAATAGAGATCAAAATGAAAATGATGATAGAACCTCTCCTCTAGCCAGGCATCCTTAGCATCCACTGCATAAACATTGGTGCTCCTCCAATGCTCAATGTCACGAACCCAGGAGCTGTAGTTCATCCTCATTTGGAGCTGCCATGCATTGTCCGGATTTGGAGCAAGCTCCGGACGATGAAGCACCCGCATGGGGCCAATAAATGGCACCACGTCAGAGAAAGAGGCAGGACCCCGAGGAGTGTGGGCGATCGCCGCAGCCATGGAGCGGCATTCACGATCAAGGCGCTCATCATCCGCAGCACCACTAGCAGCGGTGGTAGAAGCCCGGGCCCGAGAAGCATGGGCAGGGACGTCCTGGCGCTGCTTGGGGCGCCGCTCCCTAGGGGCACCACTGGAGGAACGCTTCAGACAACGACCACCACTACCACCAACATCCATGGGAGGCACTAAAATGATAAAGCAAGGGCTAAGAGCCGGTCCAGAGCTGTGGAGATAATGTGCAAAGAGATGGAGAAACTAGGGTCATTTGGTCTGTATAGTCAGGGTCGGAACTTCTGATGTTAATGTCGAGAGTTCCGATTGTTGGAAGTTCCGGCTTGGATCTCGGAACTTCCGACAGGGCCGAAACTGAGCAAGGATAAATAGCCATAGGGGCTCCAAATCTTGACACACATGCATCACACAAGCAATGATAAGAGAATGGAAGGAGTGGAAAAACAAGCCACCACAAGGTACATTTGACAAAAGGGGCACTAGAACCAATATATACCTTGGGGAGGAGGGAGACGAGTAGAAACCTAAAGAAATCCACAAGCAAAGCCTTCTCCCAGAGTAGATCCACCACTCTCACGGCTTCACCAAACACGAAGAACACCGAAGAGCTTCACGAGCACGCCATGGCTTCCACTTAGGGGTTTCAAAACCACCCCCACAAAGAGAAGGAAACAAAGTGGATGGACAAGGGAGGTTGGAGGGGGGCTGACCACAGCTTCTGAGGAAAAGGAAGCCAGAGGCCGTGAAGGACCGAATCGGCGACTAGAGGGGGGAGAATGGGAGCCTCAAATTTCTTCTCGAGAAATCGATGGCCCTTGTCCCAGAGAGTCACCCCAAAAGCAAGACAAGGACTTGGTAGTGTCCACGACCCTAGATGTAGGGTGGATGCTTTCAAGAAGCACAGCGGGACACTACTCAAGTGCAAAAGAGCCTCGGAGCAAGTGCAAAAGAGCCTCGGAGGAAATGCAAAACTGCAGTGACGAATCCTAGGAGAAAAACCAAAAGATGTATCAAACGGTGTCCAAAAATTATGAAATGTGAACCCTAGGTACTAGACACCCCCAGGAAGGTCTCCAAAAAATTGCAGCTCAAAACCCTAAAGTCTTCCTACCGGACATGTCCGAGGTGCCTACCGGACATGTCCGGGTTGCACTGCCCAGAGCAGTTTTGGGAGAAAATTCCAAAACACTATCAAACGGTGTCCAAAAATTATGAAACTTTAACAGTAGTAAGTAGACACCTAACGGAAGATCTTCACAAAATTTCAGCTCAAAATTCCAAGGTCTTCCTACCGGACATGTCCGGGTGGTCTACCGGACATGTCCGGGTGTGACGCTGCAGTTTCAGAAAACTCCAAACTCAAGGCCAAAACTCGACCAAATTAACTCCAAAAAATCTGAAATTTTGCAGAGGAGTTCACAACAAGGTTAGTGAGCTATCTCTAAGAGATCATGGATCGAACCTAACTGTAGATTGCAGAATCAAAGAAAATCGAAGAAGAATGGCCAAGGGAGAAAGAACTCGATCCAAACACGAAAACCGACCGATCTGCTAGCTCGTGAGGTTAGGGATGGATTCCTTCGGTGAAAAGAGGCGCCACACGATCTAGAACAAGTTGGTTCAAGCGGAATCGAAAACCACCTCTCAGAGAGGGAGAATGAGGCAAATCTCCGGGAGAGGAAAAACCGAAAACAAGAAGAACGTGAACACAAAACGCGAATCGATCCGGGATTTCAACCGTGTGTCTGCCACACGAGACAATCGTGAGATTATGGTCTCACTTCCTGAAAATCCCAAAGCACAGAGGTATGATTGGAGTCTGTCTTTTTATCGCTAGCAGCGAGGTATGATTGGAACCTAAGCGAGGGCTAGAGAGAGGAAGCTCAGGAACTAATGGCGGCCAGGATGAAGGGAGAGGAGGGGTGCCTCTCTTATTTATAGACTAATATAATAATACCCTTTCTACCCCTAGATACAAGAGCGAAGCAGCCAACCCTACGGGTATCCAGGTCCAACTCTGCTGGTTGACGATCCGACGGCCACGCGCCTTCCTCATCCTTAGCTTCGCCTCGACGCAAGCCTCAGGATGCCGCCACGTGCCGCCCTGTCGACCGCCGCGCCTTCCTCGCGGATAGCTGCGCCGCCGCGCCAGCCTCTCTACGCCGCCACGTGTCGACCGTCCTTTTTGCGGACCTCCCCCTGGTTTTGAGGCCGAAACCAGGAAACCTGTCCTCCAACTGAGATTTGTGGCCCAAACTCAGAAACCCGCGCGCTCAGGTTTTGAGGCCCAAACTTGGAAACCGTCCATGCCGACTTTTGAGGCCCAAACTCGGAAACCGCCACCCTGAGTTTTGAGGCCCAAACTCGGAAACCGTCGAGGGTAGTTTTTTGAGGCTCAACTACCAAACCCGCGCCGTAGACGGGATGCGGTTCGCACACCCCGAGTTCCAGCACCGATGCCGGAGCATGTCCAGCCTCCACGCCAGGCACAGTGCATTCGCCTTCCTTCTCGGCCTCCCGCCAAGTGACACGACGCCATCACCTTCCTCCCGACTCGGCCGAGGCACCGCACATCCCCATGTGCTCTTGCTTGTCGATGCCACGTGCCAGCTACCACTGCTGGTCCTCAGGTCTCCCAGTCCGTCGGTCCAAGCCTCACGTCCGCCCTTCACCGCTCCCGGTCCGTCGGCATGGCATGTCTCTACTTGACCTTCACCTCACCTTCGACCACTGTCTCTGTGCTCCGCACCTGCACATCAACACAGTCAAGAGACATGTTGTCTGTTGACCGATCACTCATCACTCAGGAAGGGAACCACAAGGGCACATATCAACCTTGTGTTCACAATCTCCCCCTTGATGAGTGCATCGTCAACTCATAGTAACCATAATCAAAAAGAAAAAGAAAGCAAAATTACATAGAAGGAGAAAACTCACTCGAGATGTCCAAAAGCCAAAGAAAAGACCGAAGAAGAACAAATCGAGATAAGCAAAGCTTGGTCCCCAAAGACATGGGCAACGGTTCAACACAACCAAACAAACGATCGGAGCAGCAACTCATCAAAGAGCAAAACTCGATCAAAATGGAGCGAAAGACTTGGTTCCCAAAGACATGGGCAACGGCTCGACGCAACCAAGTCAAGAATCAAGCTAGTCCTCAAGAAGAGGCAGAAGGGCTCAACACCACTAGCTGAAAGCTCGATACCAAATGAAGACTGCATAAAGACAACTACTGCTAGTCCCTCAAGATAGAGGCACAGAGGCTCAACACAACTAGCAGTAAGCTCAATACCAATCAAGAAGCACCAAATCATGGTGAAAACAGCTAGTCCCCCAAGACAGAGGCACAGAGGCTCGACACAACTAGCTGAAACGATCAATACCAAATAAAAACCGACTCTGAGCAAAGCAGAAAAGCTCCCCCTCACTCAAAGAACTCCCCCTCAGCAAGTGAAGCATAAATTGCAAATTGTCACCACATCAAGACACTCTCCCCCTTGGAAAAATTCTCCCCCTTGGGGGCAATTTGCAATCAAAAGAGAAGGGAAAAGAGCTCAATTAAGCGAAACAAAGCTAGGCCATGCCTATCGGAGTCAAGCAAATGCACATGAGTCAAAAGATGCATGTTAGCAGCTTCAGGTATATAATCGATAGAGTAAAAGAATGCTCTAAGGAGTGCTGATCCGATTACAAAGTAACAAGCAAAAGTGCTAGCAAAGGCTCAAACTGATCACCGAATACGAAATATGAATGCATAAGCCAAGTGAGCAGTTTTAAGCCATTCAGAAAAGGGTTTTCACCATCAAAATAGCACTGAACATGTATAGACAAGAAGTCAAACAAGTGCTAAACATGTATACAAGGTGAACTACCCCTAGCAAAGTTCAATCATCATGCCATAGAATGAAACATAGACTTGTGTTTTCAGATTTTATCGGAGAAAATTGCAGCAATTATTACACAAGTTCAAATTCAGCATGTGATTGTGAGAGGTTGAAAGCTTATCATTGCCTAACTTTTCAACTGAGCTAAGCCTATGCATATGCAATCTAAAGCTTAAAGCATCGGTTTCGGTCTTACACTACACGGCTCAAGTTTAACTCAATGTGCAATGAGAAACAGTCTCGATACCGTGATGTGCTGACAAAGCAATCCCATCTCGATCTTTTCAATTCACTAAAACTTGGTTCATTTTAAGCAGAATATGAACAATCCAAGCAAGTGAAAGACTCGAAACTAGAGACATAGCAACCTAGCATATATGTATAGCATAAGTAACCTCAACACATTCTACACATGCTAGTTGCCAATCTCAATGGTGAACATGTATCAAGTTTTAAGTTCATTTAGCATGTTCATCATTCTGAAAGATAGCTTAGCTCACAACATGTATCAGTGATCAAAGAGAGCCTAAGCTACAAGCATTATCATATATCATCGGAGCAAGACTATTCAGAGTATAAATTTAATCTAAGGAATATAGACATGAAGCTCGAAAATGCAAGATGTATACATGATGAAATGCATGCAGAAAATAGTATCAGAGTAAAACAAGACTAAACAAACTCAAGAACAAAAGAGTAAGAAAAAGTCAGTCTATGGTACATCAAACAAAATGCTCCCCCCATCTAAAAGGGGAAACACACACCAAGCTCACCTCTCAACCTAGCAAAAGTTGAGAGATCCAAAGGCTTGGTGAAAATATCCGCAACCTAGTTATGGGTGTCTACATGCCTAAGATCAATGTCGCCTTTCTCGTAGTGATCATGAAGAAAGTGAAAGCGAACATCAATGTGTTTGGTCTTGGAATGAAGAACAGGGTTCTTTGCTACACTAATGGCAGAAGTGTTGTCGCGAAGCAAAGGGACCCGACTGAAATCTAGACCATAATCATGCAATGTAGCAACCATCCATAAAAGCTGCGAAGCACAAGAAGCAGCGGCAACATACTCGGCTTCCATAGTAGACTGGGCTATGTTCGACTGTTTGCAAGAAGACCACGAAACCAATGAAGAGCCAAGAAACTGACAAGTCCCAGAAGTAGACTTGCGCTCAAGCCGACAGCCGGCAAAATCCGCATCGAAGTAACCACAAAGCAAAAGAGTCAAAGTAGAAGTGTACCAAAGTCTGAACTCAGGAGTGTATCGGAGGTACCTCATGAGGCGCTTGACCACTTGCTTGTGGGAAGTCTGAGGGGACGCCTGAAAGCGAGCGCACAGACACACATAAAACTGTATGTCCGGCCTCGTCGCTGTCAGGTACAGGATCGAGCCGATCATGCTCCTGTACTCCTTCTGGTCAACTGCCTCTCCATCCTAGTCCGCGTCCATCGCAGCAGTCATCGCCATGGGCGTCGTAAGAGGCTTGGCCTCGCCCATGTCGAACTTCTTCAGGATGTCCTTCGTGTACTTGCCTTGATGCACGAACGTCCCGTCTCGGGTTTGCTTGATTTGCAACCCGAGGAAGAAGGTCAACTCACCCATCATACTCATCTCAAACTCCCTGCTCATAGTATCTGCAAACTTGGCAACAAGTGCATGAGAAGAGCCACCAAAGATGATATCATCCACGTAAATCTAAACTAAAAGGGTGTCATTGCCTTGCTTGAGGAGAAACAGAGTTTTATCTACCCGTCCCATTTTAAAATCATTGGAGAGCAAAAAGGTTTTCAAACGCTCATACCATGCTCTCAGGGCTTGTTTCAAACCATACAAAGCTTTTGACAGTTTAAAGACATGGTTTGGAAACTTAGGATCCTCGAAACCAGGGGGTTGCCTAACATAAACCTCTTCCTCTATATACCCATTCAAGAAAGCACTCTTGACATCCATCTGGTAAAGCTTAAAACCCTTCGAAGCAGCGAAGGCTAGAAAAATCTTAATGGCTTCTAAACGGGCTACAGGGGCAAAGGTTTCCTCATAATCTATCCCCTCTTTCTGGCAAAAACCGTGAGCTACTAGCCTAGCCTTGTTCCTAACTACCATCCCATCCTCACCCTGTTTGTTTTTGAAAACCCAATTGGTACCTATAGGGTGGCATTCTGGTGGAGGTGGAACTAGGGTCCAAACTTGGTTTCGCTCAAAGTTCTCTAACTCCTCATGCATGGCATTAACCCAGTTAGGATCAGAAAGAGCGTGTCCAACATCTTTGGGCTCAAAAGAAGCAACAAATGCAGAATGAGCAAAGTGTGAGATTTCATACGCTCGCGACTGCATGACTCGCTGGTCGATACTGCCGATCATCTGTTGCGGGGGGTGTGCTTGCTGAACGCTTCGGGGCGCTTGCCTCGCCGAAGTAGCCTCCCCCTCGCCAGATGCTGTTGCTCCCTCAGGTGCAGCGGGTGCTCGCTGGAGAGGTGGCTCTAGAGGACCCCAAGAAGAAGAAGTCATGGGATCGGGTCCTTGAGCTGAAGTAGTCGTCGCAGGGTCGACAGGGGCAGCCAGTGGAGTTGGCTCGGGATCACCCCAATCGGCATCTTCCTACTCCTCCACAAAGATGGTCTCACCCAGCTCCTGTTCTCCTGCAACATCAAAAGCAGAAGAATCACAAGGCATAGTCTCATCGAATGTGACCTCGCAGGTCTCCACTATCTGGTTAGTCTCAAGGTTAAGAACTCGATAAGCACGCGAATGCGAAGCATAACCAAGAAACATGCCATCAGCAGAGCGAGATTCAAATTTGTCCAAATTGCCTTGCTTCAGGATAAAGCATTTGCACCCAAACACCCAAAAATGAGACACCTTGGGTACCCGTCCGAAACGCAACTCATAAGAAGTCTTCTTCATGAAAGCTCGAAGAAAGATGCGATTTGAAACATAGCAAGCGGTGTTGATTGCCTCGGCCCAAAAATGCCTAGGAGTCCTATGCTCATCGAGCATCATCCTGGCCATCTCAACAATGGTTCGGTTCTTGCGCTCAACAACACCGTTCTACTAGGGGACATAAGGAGAAGAAAATTGATGCTCAATTCCATGAGAAGAACAGAAGGAGGCAAACTGTGAGTTATCAAACTCAGTACCATTATCACTACGGATAGCTCTAATAGTATCAGGGGGAAACTCAGTTTTCAACCTCAAAATCAAATCATGAGCAAAAGAAAAAGCTTCATTCTTACCCTCCATGAAGAACACCCAAGAGTACCTCGAAAAATCGTCAACGATCACTAGAACGTACCACTTCCCACCCGCTGAGCAAACCCGAGCTGGACCAACAGTGTCCATGTGTAAAATCTCACCGGGTCGCTTTGTCATCACCTGATTAACGGGTGGGTGAGAAGCAGCAACCATCTTCCCGTGACGACAAGGATGGCAAACCAGGTCCTTCTGAAACTTAAGCTTGGGCAATCCTTGGATTAAGCCCAGTGAGCTAAGTCTTGCTAGCAAGTCGAAGCTCAAGTGACCAAGCCTCCTATGCCACTTCCACAAATCAGAAGAAGGACCAGCCATCAAACATCTAGCAGAGCTGAAAGAACGAGAAAAATCGGCTCTGAAAACACGACCAAAAGGAACGATCCAACAAACTAGATCTCCCCGAGGGTCCAAGACACGACTCAAACCCTTCTTAAAGCGCATCTCAAAATCATCCTCAAGAAGTTGCGACACAGAAAGAAAATTAAAATGCAAGTTAGAAACCAAAGCAACATCCTTAAGAACAAAATTCTCATTGAGCCGAATAGCTCCATGAGAAACAACCTTACCTCTACTGTTATCCCCGAAAGTGATGTACTCCTTGTGCACCATGGGGTCTAGGCTGGAGAATCATTCCTTCTTTCCGGTCATGTGGCGCGAACACCCGGAATCCATGAGCCACATGTTCTCCAACCGAAGTTCCTGCATCAATAGAAAGGCAGGAAATGAGCATATGGCACAACACTGGGGTTAGTATACTGAGAAGGATACCAGTGCTGTGTCATAGGCCCAGAAAAGTGTTAGAGGAAACACCAAACTGTCCTCGTCCCATGGGTGGATAGCGATCACCACCAAACTGAAAGGGTGGTCCGCTATGGAACGGAAAACCTCCAAACTCACCTACATGTCCCATTTGAGCAAAGCGATCACCACCATGCTGAAAAGGTGGTCCGCTATGGGACTAAGCAGCAAAACCTCTTACACCCGGCTCACGGTCGTATTGAGGACGACCGAAACCGCGATGGGCACGACCGCCACCCCGTGGTCTAGCTGCCTGGGGCCTAGCCACCTGAGGGGGTGCACCTTCAGGTCTAGCGCCCTGCCTCTGAACTCCCCGACCTTGCACACCATGGAGAGGGTGGTGCCTGTCCTGGTTGTTCAGCTCCAACTCCTTCCTAGCGTCTCTCTTCCTCTGAAAGCAAAACTCAGCTAGGTGACCCTCACGGTGACAGTACTCGCACTCAAACCTCACCACTCTCTTGGGTTGTTGGTTCCTATGGTTGCGAGGGTTGTGCACTCTGGCCGGCTGCTTGCCTCTCGGAAGGGGATCACTAGAGACGTTAGGAAGGGTGTCAAGTGTGTTCCTAAGATGGTTAGGTTTGGGAACCCACACTTGCTTACGAGGTGGAGTCTTGGGAGGTTCATCAAGGATTCCATCCTTGGTGATAGACTTGGGAGGCTCAGGTGGGGTGATCTTGGTGAGCTTAGGGACAGCGAATGGCTTCTCAATCGGGTTCACTCCACTAAACTCACCGATCTTGCCAAAGATACTAGCATCCTTCCCACCTGAAGCAAAACCTACTCCCGAGCAATCAGTTCCCCTCTTGAACTGATTGATCATAATGCCCAACTGCGGCTCGCTGCATGACACCCAACTCAGGATGGACCGAAGGTATGTGTTTTCCTCCTCGGTTTGCATCCTCTCATGCCAATAGTTGGCAATCTCAAGCTCCATCCCCATGCATCGCTCACATGGAGCGGACAAGGTGCTAACTGAGCTGGCCTTCAAGGCTTCAGCAAGCTTGGCATTAACTCCTTCCAACTCAGTTTGCAAGCTAGGACAAAGCTTGCACGCACCCAGCAAAGAAGCCTCGCCTTCACTTCCTCCAGCTCCTGCTTCAGGGAGGCACACTCACGACAATCACCCACCAAGTCTAGCCTACTCTTCAGCTCATCATACACCTCAATCAAAGAAGCATACTTGGTCTGCAGGGTGGAAAAGTTTGTCATGTGTGTGGTGCACTCATCGCACTCCTCCTCATCAGTCACCTTCACCTCGGACCTAGCGAACTCAAGCTCCTTAAGCGCCTCATTCATCTTAGCCTTAAACTCGTTGCGCTCTCGGATAGCTCGCTTGAGTTGCTTGTCCTGACCAAGAACTATGTCGACAAGAGAATCACGCTCACCGGTAAGACGATCGACGACAGAAGAGGTTGATACCTCGAAAGCATAATCGTTGTCGTCATCGTCGGCGGCGTCGGCGTCCTTTGCCTGGCACTTGTGGTCCTCTTTGTCCAAGGCCATGGTGCAGAAGCCCTTGGAGGAGTGGCCGAAGAAGCAGAGTCCATTGAAGCGTTCTTTAGTCTTGTGCTCGGACCCGTCGTCACTGGAGTCACCGTCAGAGTTCTTCTTGCCGTCGCTGATGGTGGCGAGGAAGGCATGCTGACCGGTGACGAAAGCCTTCTCCACGTCCTCTCAGCGATAGCTGCCCTTTTTCTTCTTCCTGGCCTTGTTCTCCGGCTTGCCCTTGCGCCTGGAGTTGCGGTTCTTGCCGGGGAAGCTCTTGTCACGCTTGGGACAGCTCGTGACGAAGTGATCCGGATCTCCACATCCGTAGCAGCCCTCACGTGCGCCACCACGCCGGCGATTCAGGAGGTTGTTGTGAAACTGCGAGAACCGGGTGATGATGAGGGCAAGCTCGCCATCTGTAACACCCTGGTGTTTAATTAATTAAAATAAATTAGAATTTAATGAAGAAATGGCCAAAATCTTAGAAGGAGGAAAATTCTAGCCAGATGTATGTTGCATTCAAGTCATTGCATATTTTTATTTGGGTGAAAAAGAATTTATTAAACCCGTCTAGGGCGAATCGAATTTATTCTATTTAGAAAAGAAATAAAAGGTTTGCGAAAATTTTACAAAATTAAATTCAAAGTTTTATTTTAAAAACCTAGGGAAAATATTTTGAAAAGTTTTCAAACTGATTTGGTTTAAAAAGTTTTTGAGTTGAATTTGAAATGGGATTTGAAATCTATTTTTGAAAAGAATTTATAAAATCAGAAGAAAAAGGAAAAGAAAAGGCAAAATGGACAACACCCTCTCAATTCCCTCCAACCAGCTTGGCCCAACTCCCTCTCTCCCGGTTTCCCTCTCCCTCCATTCAGCTCCTTCTGGCCCATTCCTTTCGCTCAGCCCAACTCGGTCGCCCTCTCCCTCCCTTCGGCCTCGGCCCAGCCGACTGGCCCAACCGGCCCCTCTTCCCTCCGATCGCACCGGCCCAGATCGTTTGCCTGGCGCCGGCCCAGCTCTTCACTCGCCTCCCATCCGCGCGTGCTTTCCCGCGGCCCAAGCCGCCGCCAGGCAGGAAGCCCACCGCGCGCAGCAACCAGCCTCGGCCCGCAACCCCGCGCCCACGCCCGATTGCGCTCCGGCCTCACCCTTCTCCTCCCACTACCACGCGGGTCCCGCGTGTCAGTCCGGCGCGAGCCACCGATAGGTGGGCCCCGACCGTCAGGCGTTTCCCCAACCTCCGGCCGACATCTCTGCTCCGCCCTACGCGCTGCATAGCGCCAGCCGCTACTCGTCCCTCCTCGCCCCTCCTCGGTCCTCCTCAATTAGACTTCGGGGTTGGCATCCGCACCAGCCGCCGCACCAAGACAACACCAGCACCCCTCGGTTTGGATCCCAGATTCCATCGCCACAACGCCTAATTGCCAACGCCCGCCGCCATTGATGAGCTTTCGCTCGAGCTCGTGTCCCCTCCGGGCAAGCCATCGCTATCTCTCCCTCTGCCCTCCATCGAAGCCGCGAGAACACGGCGAATCCAGGGGGGCCTCCTCGGGATAATTCGGCACCGAGCCCGCACTTCGTGGACATCGCCAAGCCGTCCGCCACGAGCCGCCGTCGTCCATCTCTTCCACTCCAGACTCCGCTTTGCGCCAACGAGACCCTCGTCGTACTCGTTGTAAGCTCCTCCCCCTCCCTCATCTCTCCGCTTTGATCCTCGTGCCCTATAGCCACATCCGAGAGCGCCGGCGAAGCCGAATCATGGCGCCGCCGCTCCAGGCCCGCACCGCCGCACGCCACGGGCCGAATCAGGCAACGCCAATGCCTCCAGCAGACGCGCTGTGAGCTCCGCCATCGATCCCACCTTTCTCTGAGCTCTCTACCACCCCCAGCGAAGTTCCAAGCCGCGCCGGTAAGTGTCGGCCATGGCGCCGTCGTCTCCCCTTCGGGCGCCACCGAGCGGAGCGCCGCCCGACCGCCCCCAACCCCCTGGACCGTCGGATCGGAAAGACGCGGCTCGGATTAGGAAGACTGGCGAACCGGTATGAGCCCGGTCCACCGAGGCTGTGGACGCGGTCCATTTCCACCACGTCAGTCGTCCACAGAACGTGTGGTGCACCACACGAATTGCAGTACGCCACGTGGCGCGCACGCCAGCGCCGACGCCAGCGCACCGATCGGCACTGCCACTTTAACAAAAAGACCCCTTTGTTTTTGATAAACCAACCCGTCGTCCGGTGGCACTATGTGCTGTGTCACTGTTTTCTTTCATCTTAGACCCTGCACTTCTACAAAAATGAGGCCCGGTCCCAACGCCGTTTTATTTCAGTTTTTATTTATTCAAAATCCGAAAATGAGTTCAAACTATTTATAGTTTTGCCACTGAAATTCAAAAGCTCATAACTTGCTCGTTTTAATTCGAATTCGACCCATTCAACTTGCGTTAGATTCGTATCATCGAGCTCTATGCAATAGATCTATTTACATTCTGTTTTTATACTATTGATGTACTGTTATTTATTATGTTTGTTTGGGCCATGTATTGATGTGTGATCCAGAGAGTGCGGAGTACGAGGACGCTCAAGACCGTTCTTGTGATCCTGAAGTTTTGACCCAGCCCGAAGGCAAGTGTTCTTAAACATCTTGCACCTATACTTTATTTTACTTTTGGTATTAGAGTAGTTTAGATCCAGTAGATGCATGCAATGTCAAATTTGAATCCTATATTATGGTTTACTAGATCTTGCTTTATTATCCTTGTCGCCTGTTTTGGGATGTTCAGGTAGGTGTCGTTGCTTAGCCCTGCAGTCATGGATGGGATGGGAGTTAAATGTTAATAATCTTGATTAATGATCTATGAAACAATGTGGACATGGTAATTTTTGTAGTAACATGGTTATTAGGAAAATCCGGCAGGATGGACCCGTATTGGTGGTTTTGTGTCGTGGGATGCGGCAGCTGGTTTTGGTTTCTGGTTCTGGGCTCGTGCTAGACATATCCTGCCTGGATCCCTTGGACCCGGTTCTTGGACAAGTAACTCGGCAAAACAGCGCAACCATGAGATCTGGATGGGCTGGACCTAGCTAATTAATTAGTTTCCTCCAAGTTATGCTACACAGGGGTTGTATAGTGGCTCAAGAGGGGTCCCTTGGGGTCGTTGACTTATGGACAGGGGAGAAACCTTAGAGTACGTGTAACACAGACTTGGAGGGGTTTTGTAAAAGGCCTTGCAGTGCAACCCGCTATGCACCTTGGCAGTGTCTAGCGTGACGGGTAATGCACGACTCATGGGTAACGATGTGCAACCTCTGCAGAGTGTAAAACTGATATACCAGCCGTGCTCACGGTCACGAGCGGGCTTGGACTTATTCGAGATTAGTTGGTTACTGGTTACTGGTTCGGGTCATCTGATGGACTTCAGGTGCGGTTGCCTGATGGACTTCAGGTGTGGGTGCTTGGTGCGAGTCCAAGTACGGTTGCTTGGTGTGACTCCAAGTGTTGGTTGCTCGGTGTGACTCCGAGTGTGGTTTGCTCGGTGCGACTCTGAGTGTTGTTACTTTTCTACGGTGTCTGTCTATAACCTAGTAAATAGGTGCATAGGATTAATAGGATTAATAGGATGTGTCGCTTTAGGCGCATGAGTCAAACTGTGTCGGCCTACCTTTATTAATAGCCTCATAAGCATATATTTCCTACACTTGCGGAGTACATTTCGATGTACTCACCGTTCCTCTTTGTCCCCCCTGCTACCCCACCCAGACGCTGGAGACTACGCTTACGAGGAGCAGGAGTACCCAGAGGACGGTGGCTACGACCCTGATGACCTGTGCTAGGATGGTGCTACCCCCGGTCGACCTTCCTGTGGAGATGGCGTCCAGTTTCCGTGAGTCTACATTAGAGTTAGACTGAGAGTCTGTACTTTTCTTTTGGACCCGAGGGTCATTTTTGTAATAAAGTTCGATATATTAATAAAGCATTATTTTGATATTTACTATGATGTCGATATATGTATGAAAATTGATCCTGGCATACAAATATTGTGCTCCAATTTTGTTCTTAAAATTGGGGTGTGACATCATCGTCCAACGCCTCCACCTGCTCCTCAGTCACTGAAAGCAAAGAAGACAAAGCAAAGAGAGGTGGTGAAGCGTCAGTGGAAAGAGTCGATCCACCCTTGCCTGAGACCAAAGCTATGGAATAAGATGGGTTCTTCAGCTTGGCCTGAGTCAAGTGATCGATCTCAGTGGACTTGAGCTTGCTGAATAGCTCGTCCACGGTGAGGGTGTCATAAGAAGGAGACTCAATGATAGTCGACACCTTCACCTCCCATACCCTCTGATCCAGGGCGTATAGCAACTTGAGAACCCTCTCATGATCGTCATAGGGTAGGTTGGCCCGATTGGCACGCATCTTGTTCACAATCATTTGGAAACGAGCGAACATAGTGTCAATCGTCTCTCCCTCCAACTGAACAAAGTTCTCATATTCCCGCTTGTATGTCTCGAAGAGTCTGGTCTTGACCTGAGCGGTCCCCTCGTGATAGCTCTGAAGCTTCACCTAGATCTCTCGAGCAGTCTGAAGCTCGGAAACACGCTCGAACTCAGGAAGGGAGATGTTGGCCAAAAGCGCGTTACGAGCCTTAGAGTTGGCCTCGTGTTGGTCAATTTGGTGCTAACCAACTCGAGCCGCAAGAACCACGTAATCGGTATCCTCGCATATCTCCCACATAGAAGATCCAATGTTGTTGAGATAAGCACGCATCTAAATCTTCCAATAGGGAAAGTTCGTCCCATCGAAATAGGGAGCCTTGTCGTTCCCTCGATCCATGTCGCCCTTAGGATCCGAAACCGATTAAGGTAGAGAAGATCCTTAACCCGCTCTGATACCAATTGAAGGACCGAATCGGCGACCAGAGGGGGGGTGAATGGGAGCCTCAAATTTCTTCTCGAGAAATCGATGGCCCTTGTCCCAGAGAGTCATCCCAAAAGCAAGACAAGGACTTGGTAGTGTCCACGACCCTAGATGTAGGGTGGATGCTTTCAAGAAGCACAGGGGGACACTACTCAAGTGCAAAAGAGCCTCGGAGCAAATGCAAAACTGCAGTGACCAATCCTAGGAGAAAAACCAAAAGATGTATCAAACGGTGTCCAAAAATTATGAAATTGAACCCTAGGTACTAGACACCACCAGGAAGATCTCCAAAAAATTGCAGCTCAAAACTCCAAAGTCTTCCTACCGGACATGTCCGAGGTGCCTACCGGACATGTCCGGGTTGCACTGCCCAGAGCAGTTTTGGGAGAAAATTCCAAATCCCTATCAAACGGTGTCTAAAAATTATGACACTTTAACAGTAGCAAGTAGACACCTAAGGGAAGATCTCCACAAAATTTCAGCTCAAAATTTCAAGGTCTTCCTACCGGACATGTCCCGGTGGTCTACCGGACATGTCCGGGCGTGACGCTGCAGTTTCAGAAAACTCCAAACTCAAGGCCAAAACTCGACCAAATTAACTCCAAAAAATCTGAAATTTTGCAGAGGAGTTCACAACAAGGTTAGTGAGCTATCTCTAAGAGATCATGGCAAGAACCTAACTCTAGATTGCAGAATCGAAGAAAATCGAAGAAGAATGGCCAAGGGAGAAAGAACTTGATCCAAACACGAAAACCGACCGATCTGCTAGCTCGTGAGGTTAGGGATGAATTCCTTCAGTGAAAAGAGGCGTCTCGCGATCTAGAACAAGTTGGTCCAAGTGGAATCGAAAAACACCTCTCGGAGAGGGAGAACAAGGCAAATCTCCGGGAGAGGACAAACCGAAAACGCGAAGAACATGAACACAAAACGCAAATCGATCCGGGATTTCAATCGTGTGTCTGCCACACGAGACAATCGTGAGATTACGGTCTCACTTCCTAAAAATCCCAAAGCACAGAGGTATGATTGGAGTCTCTCTGTGGATCGCTAGCAGCGAGGTATGATTGGAACCTAAGCGAGGGCTAGAGAGAGGAAGCTCATGAACTAATGGCTGCCAGGACGAAGGGAGAGGAGAGGTGCCTCTCTTATTTATAGCCTAATACAATAATCCCCTTTCTACCCTGAGATACAAGTGCGAAGCGGACAACCCTAGGGGTATCTCGGTCCACCTCTGCTGGATGACGATCCGACGGCCACACGCCTTCCTCATCCTTAGCTTCGCCTCGATGCAAGCCTCAGGATGCCGCCACGTGTCGCCCTGTCGACCGTCGCGCCAGCCTCTCCACGCCGCCACGCGTCGACCATCGTTTTTGCGGACCTCCCCCCGGTTTTGAGGCCGAAACCAGGAAACCTGGACCTCCCCCCGGTTTTGAGGCCGAAACCGGGAAACCTGTCCTCCAACTGAGTTTTGTGGCCCAAACTCAGAAACCCGCGCGCCCAGGTTTTGAGGCCCAAACCTGGAAACTGTCCATGCCGAGTTTTGAGGCCCAAACTCGGAAACCTGCCACCCCGAGTTTTGAGGCCCAAACTCGGAAACTGTCGAGGGTAGTTTGTTGAGGCTCAACTGCCAAACCCGCGCCGTAGACGGGATGTGGTTCGCACACCCCAAGTTCCAGCACCGATGCCAGAGCATGTCCAGCTTCCACGCCGGGCACAGTGCATTCGCCTTCCTTCTCGGCCTCCTGCCAAGTGTCACGACACCATCACCTTCCTCCCGACTCGGCCGATGCACCGCACATCCCCATGTGCTCTTGCTTGTCGATGCCACGTGCCAGCTACCACAGCTGGTCCTCAGGTCTCCCAGTTGTTGACGGAAGTTATAGCATGTTTTACCTTATCAAAATACCGTCAACAGGCCTCGGTTTCAAGGAAGAATAGCATATCATGAGCATATTTATCACTAATAAGTTCCACTTGTACTCTTAGCTTGTGAACTTGTAGGAGATGGCAAAATAAACAAAATGAGGCCAGGTGGGCCCACCAAGGGGGTCGGGCGACCCCACCTTTGGGCCACCTCGGCCATGGTGACATGGCATGATCCAAGAGAAGCATGTTCAAGCCAATATCAACCATTGGATCAAGCATGTGCTTTTGCTCAATGGTGCAAGATCAGAAGCACATGGATTCATGGGTCCACACCGAAAACCAAATGCAACCAACTTCACAAGACTTGCTCCATGACATGTGGGGTCACCAAGGGAGAGAAGAAGGTGGGCTAGCCCTATCATAGGGGGGTCGGCCGACCCCCCCTTGGTGGGACCCAGCAGAACTATTCATCAGGGTGACATCAGCACCTTCTAGAAGATGTACCCCGGGCCCACATGTCAGAGACAGGGGTCTGCCGACCACATGGTGACCCTCATCCAAGTCGGTGGCAAAGTGCATGCTTCACACGTGAAGAATATCCAAGTCGGTTGTTATGGCGGTAGATCCAAGGGTGAAGAGAGGAGGATCACGCAGATCGCTGACGTGGCACCGGAGTAGCCCCTACTCCACCTCCACGATAAATAGAGGCCTCCATCCTCTCATTCTTCATGTCTCATATCTCACAACACATATCTCCACTTTCATGTGAGATCAAGCAAGAGTAGTAGTAGTTAGCCTAGAGTGGGAGTTAGAGTCGAGTCGGGCGAAGCTCGGGTCTCCGGAGTCGTCTTCTGGGAGTCTGGTATAGCCCTTGTATCTTTCTTCTTTTGTAAGACTTTATTTATTTAATATATTATTCTTTCTTTACTTTACTTTGCATTTACTTAAGTATTTACTTTCCAAGTATTTATTTAAGTATTTTCTTAGTGCAAGTCTATATTTATATAGTCTTGTTGTGTGCTTATCTTGGTTCTATAGTTGTCTTAGTTAGATTGATTTCCTTTAAAAAGCTTCTTGTGTGTGCGTCATCGTCCTATCTTAGGATAGGGGCTTTAGATATTTTGATCGATAGCTAAAGGTGTAGATAAGTGTGAGCGTGGTGCTCATACTTCATCTTATCTTTGACTACCGCTGGCTTGCACGGACAGTAGGGGCGCATGGGCAAAAGGTGACAGATTTTGCCTGGCTACCTAGATCCCCTCACGTGAACTCAGGCTAGTCTTTAAAAGGTAAGGCATCCATAAGCCAAATATCCGCTTGAGTACTGGGTTAGGTGAACAACCTTCTATCGCTTTACTCTCTCGTTTATCCCTCTCACACAAGTAGCAAGGCGTCAATCTAGTTAAGTGATCTATTCAATTAGGATTAGTTCATAGGAGTAAAGGTAGAAACATAGGAGTACTTTATACTCACTCGTTGTCCTCCCACCTAGCTAACTCTACTAAAGTTATCTTTCATATCATATACTCTTTGCTTAACTTATTTATCTTATCTATCTATCCTCCATTATATCCACTTATACCCCTTTGCTTCTCTAATTGATAATAGATTATAGTAAGACTAAAGGATCTATCGTTCCTCTCTCTACATCTTTCCTAGCTTGCTTTCCTTTGGGATAAAATAAATAACGATACCTTGGAATACTCCCGGGTGAAGTGCTACATCGGTATATTCTGTGCGCTTGCGGAACTATCCAATAGTCAATAGTTATACCACCAAGACACTTCTAGTGCCGTTGCTGGGGTTAGACTCCATAGTCTAGTTCTAGTGGTTGCGTTCAAAAGTATCAACAAGCATTTCTGGCGCCGTTGCCGGGGATAGATGAAAACTCTATTCTTTGTAGCGACGCTAAGAAATACCAACACCAGTCCATCGGTCCAAGCCTCATGTCCGCCCTTCACCGCTCCCGGTCCGTCGGCACGACATGTCTCTACTTGACCTTCACCTCACCTTCGACCACTGTCTCCGTGAGAATACAAGGTTTATATGTGCCCTTGTGGTTCCCTTCCTGAGTGATGAGTGATCGATCAACGGGCAACATGTCTCTTGGCTGTGTTGATGTGCAGGTGTGGAGCTCGGGCAGTGGTCGAAGGTGAGGTGAAGGTCAAGTAGGGACGTGCCGTGCCGACGGACCGGGAGAGGTGAAGGGCAGACGTGGAGCTTGGACCGACGGACCAGGAGACCTGAGGACCAGCTGTGGTAGCTGGCACATGGCGTTGACAAGCAAGAGCACATGGGGATGTGCGGTGCATCGGCCGAGTCGGGAGGAAGGTGATGGCATCGTGACACTTGGCGGGAGGCCGAGAAGGATGGCGAATGCATTGTGCCCGGCGTGGAGGCTGGACATGCTCCGGCAACGGTGCTGGAACTCGGGGTGTGCGAACCACATCCCGTCTACGGCACGGGTTCGGTAGCTGAGCCTCAAAAAGCTACCCTCGACGGTTTCTGAGTTTGGGCCTCAAAACTCGGGGTGGCCGGTTTCCGAGTTTGGGCCTCAAAACTCGGCGCGGACGGTTTCCAGGCTTGGGCCTCAAAACCTGGGTACGCGGGTTTCTGAGTTTGGGCCACAAAACTCAGCCTGAGGACAGGTTTCCCGGTTTCGGCCTCAAAACCGGGGGATGGCTCAGGTTTCCTGGTTTCGGCTTCAAAACCGGGGGGAGGTCCGCAAAAAGGACGGTCGACGCGTGGCGGCGTGGAGAGGCTGGCGCGGAGGAGAGGCTATCCACGAGGTAGGCGCGGCGGTCGACTGGGCGGCACGTGGCAGCATCCTGAGGCTTGCATCGAGGCGAAGCTAAGGGTGAGGAAGGCGCGTGGCCGTCAGATCAACCATCAGCAGAGTTGGACCGGGATACCCCTAGGGTTGGCCGCTTCGCTCTTGTATCTAGGGGTAGAAAGGGGATTATTGTTTTAGGCTATAAATAAGAGAGGCACCCCTCCTCTCTCTCTATCCTAGCAGTCATTTGTTCCTGAGCTCTCTCTCTCTAGCCCTTGCTTAGGTTCTAATCATACCTCGCTGCTAGCGATCCGCAGGGAAGACTTAATCTTGTCTCTGTGTTTTTGGAACTTAAGGAAACGAGACCGTATTCTCGTTGTCTCCTCGTGTGGAGGAATTTCGGCTGAAATCGAATCGAATCGTGTCTTGTGTTCTTTGTTCTTCACATTTTGGTTTTTCATCTCCCGGAGATTTGCCTCGTTCTCCCTCTTCGTGAGATGATTTTTGATTCCACTTGAATCAATTTGTTCTTGGTCGTGAGCTCCTTCTTTCTACCGAAGGAATTCTCTCCTAACCTCACGAATCCATAGATCGGGTTGATTTCGTGTTCATTTTTCGTTCCTTTCCCCTTTTCGGTGATCCTCAGATTTCTCTTGATAGACTTGGTTTGGTGCGATGATTTCTTAGGATTAGCACCCCAATACATAGAGGAACATCTGGGAGGAGTTTGATCGAAGTCCCTTTTGTTTTGGTTGAGATCAAATCGGATTTGCTTTTGAACCCGTGCAGTTCGTGTTCTCTGTGCAGTCGCGGACAGTCCGCGACCAGAACGGCGGACAGTCCGCGCGTCGGGTTTTGGCCGAGTCAGTCAGGCGCAGCCTCCTGACTGTTCACTGTTGAGTGAACGGCGGACAGTCCGCGGTACAAACCCACGGACAGTCCGGGACTTGACCAGAACTATTTTAGATCAGTCCGTTTTCTGGTCTGTGACCGGCGGACAGTCCGGACCTCCAGTCGCGGACAGTCTGGCGTTCACCGGACAGTCTGGGACTCTGACCCCGGACAGTCCGGGAATCTGCAAACTATGCAGTTTTGTTCCGAGGCTTTTGCAGTTGGTTTTGGAGTTTTTCCAAAGGTTCCGTTGTACCACTAGGACATCTCCTAGGGTATCCACCTACTCGTAGGTCGTGAACTCTTCGGTCGTTTTGAGTCTTCGCTTTTGGGGTGATTTTCTGGGACAAGGGCCATACTATTCACAAGTTGAATTTGAGGCTCCCATTCACCCCCCCTCTGGTCGCTAATCCGGTCCTTCACTCCGAGCTCCGCACCTGCACATCAACACAGCCAAGAGACATGTTGCCCGTTGACCGATCACTCATCACTCAGGAAGGGAACCACAAGGGCACATATCAACCTTGTGTTCGCAGGCCGAGCACGGGGGCGCTTGGGGGTGACTGGGGGAAGGGAGGGTGAAAGGAAACGGTGAAAGAGAAGAATAATTGGATGGGGACGGAGAAACACTTTTAACTCAAGGGCTTCTGCGGAAGCGGTGTCGGAACTTCCTGTCCCAAAACCGAAACTTCTGACGCTGGGCATTCAGATTTCGGCTGGCACCAGTGTCGGAACTTCCGAACATAAAGTCGGAACTTCTGACCCTGGGAAAATAGGCTGCGGCTGGCACCAACGTTGGAACTTCCGATGATCAGGTCGGGACTTTCGACGCTGGGAAAACATGCAGGCTCTAACCATTATGAGTAGTGCACTAGGATGGACATAACTTCTCAATTGTGACTAGATGTCAATCAAACATCACATAGCAATAGTCACAGTTGAGAAGAATATAGAATATAGATTTTGAAATTGGCACAAAAGATTTCACAAAGGTTTTAACAAGCAATATATGTGCAACATATCAACCTAGGTTACTAGAATCAATGATATTTAGTTCACTCCTCAAAGCACAAAATCTTGACTAATCTAGAGGCTTGGTGAGGATATCGGCTAGTTGATCATCGGTTCTCACATGAGTAAGAGTGATATCCCCTTTGGCTTCAGGTCTCTCAAAAAGTGATATCAGATGTTTATGTGCTTTGTATGAGAGTGGTTTACAGGATTGTTTACCAAATTAATGGCACCCTCGTTGTCACACAAAAGGGGAATCTTGGTTACCTCACAACCGAAGTCTTTTAAGGTTTGTGTTGATGCTCACTAAGTGTCATATTCTTAGCATCAACAAGGTCATATAACACAACACAAGGACCTAAAATCAACCAAAAACCTTTTATAAACTAACGATTTCCACTTGTCCTTGAGTTTTATTTGAATGTAGGTAATTGCAGGGTTTTTGAGCAAAATGACCAAGAGGACCCACCAGGAGGCAAGGACACTCACCTGGGCTCACTTTGGGCCAAGGTGGGGTGGCGCCCGCCACCCCTCACTAGCGGCCGCCAGGGGAGTGAGGCCCAAACTCCTCCCCTGCCACGTCACTGATCCAGGGGAGGCGTGCCACACTCAATTGCAGCCATTGATCACTTAGGTCGGTGCATCCAAGGGTTAAGAAGAGATGTCACGTGGATCATGACCTAATTGCCCATGTGACGGTTTTTGGACATGCAACTGACCTTGGAACCGCCTCTCTAGAGCTCCTGGATGTCATTGAAGCCATGGCAGTGGATCCAACGGCCAGGGGGGTGGCGGCCGCCACCTAGGGCTGGCGCCCGACACCTCACTCACCGCCCTGACCTAACCCTAGGTCCATAAGTACCCCCCCTAGGTCCCTTAGGCTATAAATAGGACCCCCCAAGCTCATTTGTACTCAGACCTCACCTCATTAGTTCCACTCTCTTGTAAGCGAAGCTCTGGTGAAGTAACACTCTAGTTGAGAGACTTATAGTGAGAGCGAGAGTGAAGAAGAGAAGAGCTGGAGTTGTAATAGAGGATCTTCCAAGAGTCTCTGGTATAACTCCAAGTCTTTCTTCATTTATCTTAGTGTTCTTCTACTTTTAGCATTTACTTTAAGTTCTTTACTTATTGTTCTTGTTGAGTGCTTTCGATCATAGATAACTTAGTATTTAGTTTGTATCCAGTTCGGGTTCTTCGCTGAGTAATCAGTGCTCTAGTTTTGGACGCAAGATTGAGTAGTATATATTAGTGTAAGCGCGGTGCTTAGACTAGTTATACCTTAGTTTGTGGCTAGCCCCCCGGATAGCTGTGGTAGCAAACAGGTGGTGAGAGCCCTGGGAGCCTCGAATTCCACCACGTAGTTGGGTTAGTTTTTAAATCATAAACCTCGTTGTGCACGTCTGAGGTAAATAGTCCAGAGGGTGTGTACGGTTCGAAGAACTAGATAAAGCCTTTATTGCTAAGTTAGTTGTGATCGTAAGTGTGTAGGAAAACATTAGTCTGTTCATCGGCCAGACCCCGCCGATTTAGATTAGTAGTAGTAGTTAGTCTTTCTTTCTTTCTTTTTAGTAGTAGTAGAAATCAACCCCCATTCATACATTTCGATCAACCTTGCTAGAATCACTAGTTGTTCATAGTAGTCCTAGTGTTAGTTCTGCCATAGTAGCTTCCCTGTAGAAATAAATACGATACTCGGTTACTCCCGGGTGAAGTGCTACAATTGACTTATTCTGTGCGCTTGCGGAATTTACCAATAGTCATAAGAATAGTTAGTTATACTTCTTACATTAAGAAGTACCAACAAGCCTTTCTGGCGCCGTTGCCGGGATAGATTCCATAGTCTACTCCAAGTAACGACGTTAGCAAGAGTCAACAAGCATTTCTGGCGCCGTTGCCGGGATAGATTCCATAGTCTACTCCTAGTGACGACGTTAGCAAGAGTCAACAAACATCTCTGGCGCCGTTGCCGGGGAAGCAATTGGCTAGAATTAATTCTTTGCGATTTCTATTGAATTAACCCCCGTAGTTCTAGCGGGTATATATATTGTTCGTTGTTTGTGATCGTTCAATTAGCCATGGCCGGATTCAATCTTCCGAGCAACTATCAAGAAGATCCCGAGGCCATTCTTAGGAGAGCGAGAGCTAATCTCACTCCTCCGAGGAAGAACCTGGAGCTTTGCGAGAGGAGTTCGTTAGGACAAGAATCCCAGTTAAAAGTGACTGACGAACCAAGCTGCTCCACCGATCGATCAACATCAACGCCGACATCGTCATCAACATCGACGTCGACCAAAACACTCCGTGAGTATTCCATGCCAACTCTTGCTCACATTCCAGTGTTACCTTCTACTAGTAATGTAGATTTTGAGCTTAAACCTCACCTAATACGTATGGCTCAAGTTATTGCATTTAATGGCAAACCTTCCGAGGATGCCAATGCTCATCTCCGGAGTTTTCTGGAGATATGTAGTACAATTTCTGTGCAGGGAGTTTCGCAGGATGCCATTAGACTTCGTCTTTTTCCATTTTCAGTAGTGGAAAAAGCGAAGCAGTGGTTCCTCTTCAACTCTGGACACCTGCTGACATGGGTGAGATGCGCGGATCAATTCCTCAACAAATTCTGCCCGATAAGTCGAACTATTCTTTTCTGTAGCAAGATTTCTAACTTTGGACAGGGAGACGAAGAAACAATCACTGAAGCTTGGGAGAGACTACAAGAGTATGTTGAAAACTGTCCCCACCATGGTGTGCAAGACTGGTACTTGATCCAGAGCTTCTACCATGGACTCCAGCAAGAATCTCGACAACACATTGATGCTGCCACCGGAGGTGCATACCTCTCTCTCACTGTAGAGAAGACAACCAAAGTAATCGAGACAATGGTGGCGAATCAAGGATGGACAGAAAAACGTGCTAGAGGTATGTCTGAAATTAAGCAAGTTGATTCTGTTACCCTGCAAACTTTGGTAAAATTGCTAGAGAAAAGAATAAATGAGAAGAGAGATTGCGCTGCAATGGAGTACTACGCCAAGCAAAGAGCCGCTTCGACAAGTAAAGGTCAAGAAGAAATTAAGAAAGAGGATGCAAAATCCCTTCTTAATAATGGTGGCTATGGAGAACCTCCAATTCCAATGATCCAACAATGGAATAATAAAGGTATGCCTCAAACCTCCGTATTTAATTCTCCTATTGGAAAATTAGTTTCTAATCAAGGTAGAATTAATGATAGCATAAATAATAAGTTAATTGAACATTATAAAATGTTAGAAGGAATTTATGCTAAACTAAAAGATTTTTCTGAAGCATTTAAGGAACAAATCAATTTTAATAAGAGATTAGAGCAAAAAGTAGATAACATGAAATCTCAAATTGAATACTATGAGGAATTAAAAGCTGTAACCACGAGAGGTGGTAAATCCACTCGTGATCCACCTCATCCTAATTTAGTTCCTAGTAGCAATTCTGCTGCAAAGAAAAATATTGTTAATATTGAAGAACACGAAGAAGAGGAGTCCCCAGCTGAACCTTCATCCAAGGTACGAACTGCTCCTCATGAATTTTATGATACACATGTATTACTTTTTCCAGGTCGAAACAGAAATCTAACGGAAGACGACCAATTCAATAAATTCGTCGAGGTAATTCAAAAATTATATATACATGTGCCATTTATTGACGCTGTGTAGGTCCCAACTTATGCAAAATATTTGAGAGACATGCTCAATAAGAAGAAACCAATATCCAAGTAGGGATGTGGTTAAATTGACCGAAGATTGTAGTGCGGTCATTTTAAACCAACTCCCAGAAAAGAAGAAGGACCCAGGAAACCCAACGATCGCATGTTCAATTGGAGAGCAGCACTTCGAGCATGCATTTTGTGATATGGGAGCAAGCGTCAGCGTCATGCCTATGGTAATATATGATAAATTAAATCATCATACCTTGTCCCCTACTTCTATGTGTCTGCAGATAGCCGATCAATCGCTCCGATATCCCGCGGGAATAGCAGAGAATATTCCGGTGAAAATCCAGAATCTCTTTGTTCCGGTGGATTTTGTGGTTCTGGATATTAATCCCGACCACCGGACGCCATTGATCTTGGGACGGCCATTTTTGAACACTGCAAAAGCCACCATTGATGTAGGAGCTGGAGAAATTCAGCTCCACATCAGTGGAATGGAGGAGAAATTCCAGTTCACACTGCGACCGGAAAAACACTCGGCATCAAAGTTCGTCGGTGCCGACACTCCACCACAACCACCGTGAAGGCGATACTAATCGGGAATCCAAAGCGACTAACCAAGGTAAGTTAGGCTAAGGTAAGTCTTTATCCCCCATTTAAATTTTCATTTTTACTTAAGCAAATTAATTTTCTGCAAAATAGATGCTCAGTAGGGAGATTAGGTGAAGCCTAGGGGGCTTAGGGCAGCCTTAGGGGTGGCGCCCGCCACCCCATGCTGGCGCCCGCCACCCTATAGGCCCTTTTTCACTTAGCCAATCAACTAGACTATCATCCCTAGCTCATAGACTCAAATAACACCAGGAGAGACCCATGCCTTTGCTCTTTTCAATGCACTCATTCACTCTCATGTCTCCCCCTCTCTCTCTCTTCAACTTCACTCCATCTTTTGGACTCTTCTCCACTCAAAAATTCTGGTGAGGAGTGATGAGTAGAGCACAAGGTGAGAGAAGGAGTGGCTTTGAGTGGGAATTACCCATAAAGGGGTGGCGCCCACCACTTTTTCCTGGCGCCCGCCACCTCAATTTCCACACTTCTGCACGAAGCTGCACCCGAGTAAGTTTCCCACCATCCTTGGTGTAAAGTATGACCAGGATGAAGAAGTGGTCTTTGAAATTTTCAGCCCACTTACTCCATTTAGGAGGTTACACTCCTTGCACTTTGCACCAACACTACCACTTTATTCCTCACTTGGAATTTCAGTGGACATTACGAGGGAAACCTCATGTGTTGGTTGCAGACAGAAATGGGCAAGGTGGGGTGGCGCCCGCCACTTATTGGTGGCGCCCGCCAGGGTGGGTGAAGCTTTCAGCCTTCCCCCTTCCATCATCAGCCTATAAATACTACCCACACCCCATGCAAGTTCCTACATCTCACTCAAAACACAAAAACACCAGCCACCTTGAGCACTAGCAAGGAGATCATGGGCCCTCTCAAGAACTTCTTCACCGGCAAGAAGAAGAAGAGTAAGAGTGAGGGAAGTTCGTCGAGAGCAAACACTCACATTCGCTTTGCTGGGAGTGATGAGGAGAGCGACGGGTGGGGTACTCCATCCACCAATGAAATGTCGGTGGATCGGGACTCTCCGCCCACACACCAGGCTGGACCAACCATCCACGTCCTGAATTCTGTCGATGATATCATCTGGCAGAGTGATCGGGAACGGCAGGCCCGGAACATCCTCAGTGAGAGGGAGTTCGTTCACACCCGCCACATCGACGATGACTTGCTAAGTCGCACTGGTATGGACAATGAGTTTCTCTATATTTTTTGAACCTTGGGATGGGAAGATGCATGGAAGGTTAATGAGGAGGGAATCCTTCCCCTCACAATGGAATTTCTGACCACAATTCAAATATCTGCTGATCACATAAAGTTTCGGCTTTTTAATGAAGAACATGCTTTAACATGGAAGCAGTTCAGCAAGAATTTAAACTTTGATGATTCATGCTTGCTGAGCTTGGAATCTGCCTGTACGGGATTCAATAGAAATGAATTTTGGAAAAGTATTGCTGAGAACAGAGACCCAGGCTTGCCCTGTACAAGTAATATCCACAACCCCACGCTTAGGTTTTTCCACAAATATATTAGTATCACACTCTTTCATTACTTTTGGCCCTGGAAACCGAGGTAGAACGAAACCGCAGGTTGCCTCGAGAGAACATCATGCAGGTTCCCAGGAGGAGGACGTGAGCGCAGACCCGTGCAGCAGAAGAGGCGGCAAGAGCCGCAGCAGCGGCACAGGAGTTTGACCCTTTTCATGCAGAGCAGTACGGAGGAGCAGCACACTATGGTCATTTGACACCCCCTGGCTCGCACCAAGCAGGGGGGTCGAACTGGCAGCAACCGCAACATCCGCAGTGGGGATACGGCCATGAGGCGTCCCTTCACTCATCCCAGTTGGGGAGTTCATCCCAATCTTTGGGATGATCCACCCGGTACACTGGCCGTGGTGATGAGTTCTTTCATAGGGGAATCTCGCCACAGGCCGCTCGCCATTCGTCCTTTCATCAGGACGAGTGAATGCGCGATATGGGATATCTTTAGCACCAAATGGATGGACTCACCATGGATACTGCCGAAATCCGTCAGGACTTGAGCGAACTGAACCAAAATTTCCAGGAATTCCGCTAAGAAACTGGTGGAGAACTGGGTAATATTTCTTCTATCCTGCAGCAGAACCAGCAGAACTGGGACGACATGTACCGTCGTCAGGGATGGATGTAACCCGACCACGCGAACAGCCAGCTTGGGAGAGGACCCCCGTCAAAGAGGTAAGTATCACTGCCGTCTTTATTACTGTCAATTTTTAATTTTAGTAATTTAAATTTGAGTTTTATCTTAGTTAATTTCCAGCTTTATTAAGTTACAAAAAAAATATAATAATAAATAAATAGCAATAAATGAAACGCTCTCATCGTAAGTCTTTTTAATGAATAAAAAATAATGTATGCCATGCATTAGATTTATCATGGGAGAACGTATGCTAGAACTAAACTTGAGACATGAGCATTAGACTAAGTAAAGGGGAAGTAAGTTTCTACTTTGACTTGAGCAAGTCAAGTTTGTGGAGTAGTTATTTTGAAAAATTTAAAAACTTGCTCTAAGTACTTCTGTGGCAAAGAAAGTCCTACAAAAGCCAAATATTTTTTACTCTTAGAGTAGGAGCTTCCACTTGCTGCATGTTAGTGTTGAGCTAGTTAGACCTTTGTTGATAGACATGGTAGAGAAACTTGTCATATTTTTAGACCAAGGAATTCACTTGCACCCACCTATATAGTGCTATTCTTACACTGAGAATACGCACACAACATGTCTTTATTTCCATTCATTGTTAGAAATACTACATGGCAAAATATCATGCTCCATAATGAAATCTTAGGGACATGGCTATAGCATTAAAAAAAAGAGCAAGTGCTCTAAAAAAAGAGAGAGCAAGTGCTTTAGAAAGAAAAGAATATTCAAAAGAGCAAGTGCTCTCGTTCATAGCCATGATCCCACAAATGAGATAAAAAGGAGAAGTGCCATAAAAGTATTAGCCACAATAAATACCACACACTTGCACATTCCTGGTCTGAACCTATGACTTGTTGCTCCTTTGCTCCATTTATCTAACTTAGCAAAATTATGCTAGCATTGTATGCTCATTTTTATCCTACCCATTACACCCCACATAAAGTCTTAGTGAGAGGATAATTCTTCCATTTCCACATACAAATATGAGTGATTGAGTGAGCCACAGAAGTTACTAAGCATGCTTTCTTTTTGAACAAAACTTGCAAAAACTCCACATATCTTGATTAGCAAAATAGGCAAGGGAAAGACAAACCTTCTTTCTTGCTGGTCTTTTGTTCTAATCTTGAGTGCAGGGAAGGCTACCAATTCCATGGTGATGAAAGTAATATGGGCATACACAACAAAAACACAGAGTTTCCAAGATTTAAGTCTATGCTTGCTCGAGGACGAGCAAGAGGTAAGCTTGGGGGAGCTTGTTGATGCTCACTAAGTGTCATATTCTTAGCATCAACAAGGTCATATAACACAACACAAGGACCTAAAATCAACCAAAAACCTTTTATAAACTAACGATTTCCACTTGTCCTTGAGTTTTATTTGAATGTAGGTAATTGCAGGGTTTTTGAGCAAAATGACCAAGAGGACCCACCAGGAGGCAAGGACACTCACCTGGGCTCACTTTGGGCCAAGGTGGGGTGGCGCCCGCCACCCCTCACTGGCGGCCGCCAAGGGAGTGAGGCCCAAACTCCTCCCCTGCCACGTCACTGATCCAGGGGAGGCGTGCCACACTCAATTGCAGCCATTGATCACTTAGGTCGATGCATCCAAGGGTTAAGAAGAGATGTCACGTGGATCATGACCTAATTGCCCATGTGACGGTTTTTGGACATGCAACTGACCTTGGAACCGCCTCTCTAGAGCTCCTGGATGTCATTGAAGCCATGGCGGTGGATCCAACGGCCAGGGGGGTGGCGGCCGCCACCTAGGGCTGGCGCCCGACACCTCACTCACCGCCCTGACCTAACCCTAGGTCCATAAGTACCCCCCCTAGGTCCCTTAGGCTATAAATAGGACCCCCCAAGCTCATTTGTACTCAGACCTCACCTCATTAGTTCCACTCTCTTGTAAGCGAAGCTCTGGTGAAGTAACACTCTAGTTGAGAGACTTAGAGTGAGAGCGAGAGTGAAGAAGAGAAGAGCTGGAGTTGTAATAGAGGATCTTCCAAGAGTCTCTGGTATAATTCCAAGTCTTTCTTCATTTATCTTAGTGTTCTTCTACTTTCAGCATTTACTTTAAGTTCTTTACTTATTGTTCTTGTTGAGTGCTTTCGATCATAGATAACTTAGTATTTAGTTTGTATCCAGTTCGGGTTCTTCGCTGAGTAATCAGTGCTCTAGTTTTGGACGCAAGATTGAGTAGTATATATTAGTGTAAGCGCGGTGCTTAGAGTAGTTATACCTTAGTTTGTGGCTAGCCCCCCGGATAGCTGTGGTAGCAAACAGGTGGTGACAGCCCTGGGAGCCTCGAATTCCACCACGTAGTTGGGTTAGTTTTTAAATCATAAACCTCGTTGTGCACGTCTGAGGTAAATAGTCCAGAGGGTGTGTACGGTTCGAAGAACTAGATAAAGCCTTTATTGCTAAGTTAGTTGTGATCGTAAGTGTGTAGGAAAACATTAGTCTGTTCATCGGCCAGACCCCGCCGATTTAGATTAGTAGTAGTAGTTAGTCTTTCTTTCTTTCTTTTTAGTAGTAGTAGAAATCAACCCCCATTCATACATTTCGATCAACCTTGCTAGAATCACTAGTTGTTCATAGTAGTCCTAGTGTTAGTTCTGCCATAGTAGCTTCCCTGTGGAAATAAATACGATACTCGGTTACTCCCGGGTGAAGTGCTACAATTGACTTATTCTGTGCGCTTGCGGAATTTACCAATAGTCATAAGAATAGTTAGTTATACTTCTTACATTAAGAAGTACCAACAAGCCTTTCTGGTGCCGTTGCCGGGATAGATTCCATAGTCTACTCCTAGTAACGACGTTAGCAAGAGTCAACAAGCATTTCTGGCGCCGTTGCTGGGATAGATTCCATAGTCTACTCCTAGTGACGACGTTAGCAAGAGTCAACAGTTTGCTTCATCCAAAGTAGTTGGGCACAACAAGCACCGGCCGCAACATACTCGCGAGCTTCGGCGGTGGACATGGCAACACTCGTTTGCTTTTTAGAACTCCATGGCACCAAGGACCTACCAAGAAATTGACAAGTCCTGGATATACTCATTTGATTGATTCTACAACCACCGTAGTCCGAGTCGGAGTAACCGACTAAATCGAATGTGGAGCCCTTAGGATACCATAAGCCAAGATTAGGAGTGAGGACTAAATACCAAAAGATTCTCTTAATCGCCATCAAATGACATTCTTTTGGATTAGATTGATATCAGGCCCAGATGCACAAAGATAAAGGAGGGATCCAATCATGGAACGGTATACCTTTTGATCGATGGATTTTCCCTCTTTGAGAAGATCATTGTGCATGGTTGTTGGCATTGGTGTCTTCATGGGCTTGGCTTTGTCCATGTCAAATTTCTTCAACATGTCTCTTGTGTACTTTGATTGGCATATGAACGTCCCTTCCTTAAGTTGCTTGATTTGAAATCCAAGGAAGTACGTCAACTCGCCCATCATAGACATCTCAAACCTATTTGTCATGATCCTACTAAATTCCTCATAATAAACTTCATTTGTACTACCAAATATTATGTCATCGACATATATTTGGCACACAAATATATCATTTTTAACTTTGCGAGTAAATAAAGTGGGATCGGCCTTCCCTATCTCAAACCCTTGTTGGAGTAGGAAGTCCTTTAGACAATCATACCAAGCTCTAGGGGCTTGCTTGAGCCCATAGAGTGCTTTGGCAAGCTTGTAGACGTGGTTGGGAAACTTTGGATCTTCAAAACCCGGTGGTTGCTCAACATACACCAACTCGGATAGGGGGCAAGCCGAGCTACGGGTGCATAAGTTTCAACAAAATCCAAACCTTTGATTTGAGTGAATCCTTGAGCCACCAATCTTGCCTTGTTTCTTGTAACCACACTATACTCATCTTGCTTGTTGCAGAAGATCCATTTGGTTCCAATCACATTTTGATTTGGCCTTTCCACTAAGAACCTGACTTCATTCTGAATGAAGTCGTTTAGTTCTTCTTGCATAGCCATCATCCAATTTGGATCATTGAGAGCGTAACCTTGAGAGGTTCAAAAGAAGAAACAAACAAGTAATGCTCACAAAAAGTAGCTAAACAAGAGCGAGTGACTACCCCACGGCGAATGCTTCCCAATATGTTGTCAACGGGATGGTCCCATTGAACACTATGATGTACTCGAGGATGAGGTACTAGTGACCTCCTTTGAATAGGTCCATCTTCATCGTCTTCATCATCATCATGTCCTTGATCATTGGGAGGATCAAGATCATGATCTTATGTGGAGTTGTCTTCATTAGCTTGTTGATCACCATGTTGAGCTTGAGCTTCATCATCAACTTGATGTGGTACTTGAGCCTCATTTGCATTTCCACCAATCGGAGTTCTTGATGCGGAAGCTTCACCATGCACATTTGGATGCACATGATGGGTAGAAGAGTCTTGGAAAACATGCACAAGCTCATCTTCATCATCACCTTGAATTTCGATAAGCCTCACATCACCGGTACCAAGCTTCTTGATAGCTTGATGTGGAGGCATGTCATTACCTACAAGCTCAACATTGACTTGCTCCTTTTGAGAGCCGCCAGATTCATCAAAGGTCACGTCTACCGTTAATTCAATAGTGTTGGTGACATTATTGAACACACGGTAGCCATGTTCATTAGTACCATAACCAAATAGAAAGCCTTCATGTACCTTAGGTGAAAACTTTGAGCTTTTGGTTCTCTTGTTAAGTATGAAAAACTTACTACCAAAAACCCTAAAGTAATGCACCTTCGGTTTGTTACCAGTTAGTAGCTCATATAGAGTCTTCTCTCTTAGCTTGTGGAGATAGAGGCGGTTGATAGCATGACATGTGGTGTTCATTGCCTCCGCCCAAAAATCATGAGAGGACTTGTACTCATCCAACATAGATCTTGCGGCTTCAACAAGAGTTCGGTTCTTCCTTTCCACAACACCATTTTGTTGTGGAGTGTATGGAACCGAAAACTCATGTTTGATTCCTTCATCATCAAGATATTCTTCTATGTTGGTGTTCCTAAACTCAGTCCTGTTGTCGCTTCTCACTTTCTTGATCTTGAGCTCAAACTCATTTTGAGCCCTTCTTGCAAACTTCTTGAAGATGCCTTGGGTCTCACTTTTATCTACTAAAAAGAACACCCAAGTAAAGGAGAATAATCATCAACAATGACAAAGCCATACTTATTGCCACCAATGCTTTGGTAGGCAACGGGTCTGATGAGCTCGAACGGTCTTGTGGTTGTCACGATGTTCTTTGTTGGATGCTTGGCTCCAACTTGCTTTCCAGCTTGGCATGCACCACAAATACTATCTTTCTCAAATGAAACATTTGTTAGTCCAAGGATGTGCCTACCCTTTTGAAGTTGGGCCAAGTTCCTCATCCCAACATCAGCTAGTCGGCGATGCCAAAGCCACCCCATACTAGATTTTGCCATTAAGCATGTCTTAGGTTCCACTTTACTAGTTGTGAAATCAACTAAGTAAAGCTTTCCCTTCAACACACCTGTGAATGCAATAGATGAATCCCTTCTTCTATAGACGGTCACACCCTTATCCATAAAAAGACAATCATAACCCATTTCACAAAGTTGAGAAACGGATAATAAATTGTAACTCAACGAATGTACAAGTAAAACATTAGATATGGAATTATTAGTTGAGATGGCAATTTTACCCAAACCAAGGACTTCTCCTTTTCCATTGTCACCAAACACAATGTTGTCACATGAATCATGGCTTGGTTGAAAGGAGGTGAACATGTTCTTGGCCCCGATCATATGACTGGTGCAACCACTATCCAACACCCAACTTGTTCCACCGGAGGCATATTCCTATAAAACAAGATCAAGTTCTAGATTTAGGTACCCAAATAGAGTTGGGTCCTATGGGGTTAGTCACATAAGTCTTGGGCACCCAAACACTCTTCATGATCTCCCTCTTCTTGAGTGCACCAACATACTTCACAACTATCTTGCCATCCTTGCCCCAACAACACATATAATCACAAGCATAGCTACGTGAGATGGGCACTTGTTGCTTGGGGTCTCCACTTGCTTCTTCTTGTTGATCTTGTCGTTAGCAAGTGTTGCCTTTGGATTTGCATCCTTGTTGGCCTTGTTCATGAGATTAAAGAGTGGAACCCCTTTGTTAAAGTTAACAAAGAGTACTCCATTGACCATCCTCCTTCCATTGGCCTTTCCATCATACTTACTATAGCCAATGCCTTCCTTGATGGATGAATGCCTTGCAGTCTTGAGGATGTCCTTTGGTTGTTGCAACTTGCATTTGCAACCATTCTTCAAGATCATGCTCAACCTATGAATCTCCTTGTCTCTCTTCTCTAACTCAACAAGGTTAGTTGCACAAGCATTTATATCAACTTTATAAAATCTCTTACAGCCTTGACTAGTTGAGGCGTTAGAGTTATCGGAATCCTTAGGAGTAGTTGAAGAGGTGCTATTCCAAAGAGTATTGTAGCTTAATTCAAGAGTTTAATATTTCTCTTGCAAGCTTGTGAGGCTTTCTTGAATCAAGCTTACCTTATTCTTTAGATTAGAAATTAAGTCATTGCCCATGGAACACTCCTTAGTCAATCTCTTGTTAGAGTCATTGGCTAAAGATAGTTTCATGGTCAATTTCTCAACCTTCAACTTCTCCTCGGCAAGAGAGGCTTCCAATGCAAGGTTCTTTTCTCTCTCTTCAGAGATCAAGTCCATTTGCATAGCAAGACTCACATTCTGACTCTCTAACTTAGTTAGCAATTTCATTACTTTAAGTCCACCTTTCTTTCCAAATTTCCTCATCATGTTTTACTCATATTCATTTACATTATCATCACTATATTCATCACTAGAGCAAATTGGAGAGTTAGGTGGTACCTTCTCATCCTTAGCCATGAAGTAAGAATGAGTGAAGTCATCATCAGAGAGGCACTCGAAGAGATGTGATGACGAAGTTGTTGAACCATTGTTGGCGAAGGGGCTTGGAGTCTTGTGTATAGCAATGTTGGCGGCTCCCTTCTCCTTGTCCTTCACTTTGCTCATCTCATCATCACTTGAGTCATCATTCGAGTACCATTCTTGCCCAATATGAGCTTCACCTCTTATTCCTCTTCTTTGCTTCTTGTCATCATCCTTGTTGTACTTGTTCTTCTTCTTGTCACTTGGACAATCGACTATGAAGTGATCATCCGCACCACACCCATAGCAATATCTCTTCTTTGTCTTCTTGTAGTCACCACTATTACCTTTCATGAACAACTTCCTTCTCATGATTCTTCTAAACTTCTTGACAAGAAGTGTGGTTTCTTCATCGGATTCATCGTCTTCTTGCTTGATGGATCATTGTGAGCTTTTCTTCTTCCTTCTTGATTTGCCTTGAAAGCCACTACTTTCTTGTTGCTTGTTTCTTGATCTTCTATAGCTTCATCATCTAGCACTTCATGATGCTTTATCTTGGCAAGCATCTCATGAGGTCCCATGCTCTCATAGTTTGGTCTCTCCATAATGATGGATGCAAGTGTCTTGTTCTTTTTCTTATAAGCTCTCAATAGCTTTCTTGCCGCCGAGTTGTCATCCCACTTAGTATCTCCAAGAGCTCTAATCTTGTTAATCAAGGTCATGTATCTATCAAACATTTGTTGAGTTGTTTCACCACTCTTGATTGTGAAGTTCTCAATCTTTCCTTGAAGTAACTCAATGTTGCACTTTCTTACATTAGCATCACCTTCGAATGAGATCTTGAGAGTGTCCCAAATTTGTTTGGCAATCTCCATGCCACGGACCTTAGTGCTTTCTTCGGGCTTGAGGCATGATAATGTTGGCGGTGCTTACCAACAACTTTTATAAGCCAACCAAGGACAAAACAAAGCATACTTGCATACATTGGTTATCACCTTGTCCTATTTCCACTTGTATTGGAGAAACATTGCTTTTCAAGTATCAAACAAAAAAGTGGAAAAGGCGAGGAGAATACGCTTTCTGACAAAGCGTAATTCCAACAAACAAGGAAGAGGCCCACATAAAGAATGCATCTGGGCTGGAAACCACCAAAGACTCGATGTGC
Organism: Coix lacryma-jobi var. lacryma-jobi; assembly: GCA_009763385.1. Lineage (NCBI taxonomy): Eukaryota > Viridiplantae > Streptophyta > Magnoliopsida > Poales > Poaceae > Coix > Coix lacryma-jobi. The sequence continues at coordinate 104,346,252 of CM019830.1, read as the reverse complement.
ACCACGCTAGGGGCCCACCACGCAAAGGCGGTGGCCAGTGGACCGACCAGGGGTGAGGGCGCACCGCCCCTGGCCCCACTGGCCACCAACCTCCTCAGGCAGTTGCATGGCGGCATGCAAATGTCAGTTTAGGTGGTTACCATACTTAGCTCCTCCAAACAGACCAAGTATGAGTATAAATAAAGGGGTAGAGCTCCCTCTTCAACATCAATCACACATCAACACATTTGTCATTCATTCCACTTTGTATTTGGAGCTCTCTACCTTAGTTTAGATCTTCTAGTTGTTGGAGCAAGTACTACTTGCAAGAGAGGAGGAAGAGTTGTAAGGATCAACTTGGTATGAATACTAAGTTCCTCTTTTCATACTTGTTCTTGTTCTCTTATGATCAACATTGTTGTGTTCTTGAATTAGAGCTATGTTCTTGTTCATTGTTCATCGTTCTAGAACTAGTTCATAGTCTTAGATCCTTGTTCATCGTGAACATGAACATTGTTCTTCATTCAACATGCTTAGATCCTGATAACTTAGTGATACGTGTTGGGTGGTGTTTTGCCATGCCTTTGGGTGCGCTTACATCTTTATCGGGGAGGTGTAAGTGTTCTTCATATGCGCGAGAGTGGTTCTCGGGTATATGGAGATGGGTGAATGCCTGGCTTAGTCCACGGTTGAGGGGTAGGCGGCAGGTGGTGACAGCCCTGTCCGTCCCTTGTAATCCCCCACGTCCCTTGTAATTGCCTGGTTTATCCTGCTGGCAGACCAGTTTTCCCGGGTCTCCTAATCCATCCAGTACTTAGCACTAATGTTAACTTGATCATAACCATGTATACTTAATTCATTTACATAACCTTGTTAATAAGATCCATGCTCCGTAGGATATTCTTTATTCTTTTATTCTTTCTTCTATCTCTGTAGAAGCTCCATATATCTTAGGCAATGTGTGTGTGTTGATCCCACAATCCAAATCACCGTTTATCCTCGCGCTATGCTTAATTAGTCAACTATGCACTTATTATGTTCTTGTCATGGGTATATCTTGAATCCTTTCGCATCTAGCCTTCCTAGTGGTAAAATATAAATAACGATACCTAGAATACTCCCGGTGAAATACTACAACGGTAACCCCGTGTGCTTGCGGACCCTATCTGTAAACGAATTGGTTTACCAGGTGTTGGTATAAATTAACGCACCCTCTACTTTATCCGCAAGCGCACAGATAAAATCTACCGATGTAGCACTTCACCGGAATAACCCAGTTTTTATATCGAACCCAAAGGAACGGATAGTGTTAAGTCTCAAAGAATATAACCCCTGAGTGGCTATCAAGGACAGAGAAGCTAAAAGCATAGAGGGGATCACTAAGGTTATCTAAATCCAACTTAAGAGTGATATGCTTATATTATTCTTAGTGGGGAAATTGCCATAAAAGGTCACAAACAGAGTATGATTCTTTTATGCAATGTATAATCCTACCGAGCTGAGGGACCGAGAGTGCTACTAGAAAGCGACCAGAGGGAGGGTGAATGGGAGCTTTAAAATTTCTTGTCAGAAACTTTTAGCCACTGTCCCGAGAATCAACCCCTAAGAGCAAACCTAGAGCTTGCAAGTGTCTACGACCCTAGATGTATGGTGGATGCTTCTAAGAAGCACAGCGAGACACTACACAACTCTAGAAACCCAACGCAAAAGCCAGAAATCAAAACCGACAACGGACGAACGAACCGCGGATGAAATAATGCAGAAACACCTGCATCAGACAGTGGCCTGCGTCCGATGGCCAGGCACCGGAAGCGTCCGATGCAAACAGAACCGTTCTGGAACCCTAATGGACTGGCATCGGATGCTGCTACAGTGAAACCCTAGCGTTCGATGCTTGACCCCCGGTGCGTCCGATGACAACGGATGCTCCGATGGTCAGCGTCTGATGCTCCTTCAAAAACACTGTCAGATGACACGTGGCATCAGACGCGTCCGATGGTATGAACTTAGCGTCCGATGCTCACGAGCGTCCGATGGTCCCGAATCAGTGTAGTTCTTCCGCGAAATCAACCTGATCTCCTCCGAATCAAAAACACTAATGCTTAGACATGGTATGAGGAGTTCCAAGGAGGTTAGTGAGCTATCCCAAAGGGATCACGGCTCGAACCTAACTCCAAATCGGTGAATTGGAAGAATTCAGGGCAAAGGGAGCAAAACTCGATCCGGAACGAAAATCGATTGATCCGGCTCGTGAGGTTAGAGGTGATTTCCTTCGGTGGAAGGAAGTGCCTCACGACCTAGAACAACTCAGTTCAAATGGATTTGCAAAAGACACACTGAGTAGAGAGATCGACCAACGGGAAAAACGTGGAGAAAAGCAATCCGCGAAGAACAACACCAAAACGCAAATCACAACCACAAATTTGGAACCATGTGGCTACCACACGCTACAACAGTGAGATTACGGTCTCACTTCCTCAAAATCTCACGGACACAGAGGTATGATTGTCTTCTCTGTGGATCTCAGTTCGCTATAGCAGAGAATAGGGAGAGCAGGAAAACCTAGAAGGCAAAAGAGCAAATGACTGAGATTATTTGGGAGGTGGGTGTCTCCCCCTACTTATCCTAATCCTAATTCGCACTCTACCCCTAGTTATTTACAGAGCGAACCAGCTAAACCCTAAGGTTATTCTGGACCAACTCGTGGTAGGTGGTGATCCGACGGCCACGCCCGCACAACTGGTAGTGTTGCCTCGATGCAACCTCACCGATTGCCACCACGTGCCGCCACCGCTCTGCTTGTCCTCTTCACGGACTCCGCCCCCTGGTTTTGTGGCCAAAACCGGGAAACCAGGCCTTCAAGTCCATCCCCTGGTTTTGAGGCCCAAACCGGGAAACCCGCCGTCCATCGCCTGAGTTTTGTGGCCCAAACTCAGAAACCCGCCAGCGCCCAGGTTTTGAGGCCCAAACCTGGAAACCGTCCTCTGCCCGAGTTTTGTGGCCCAAACTCGACAAACCCGTAGCACCCAGGTTTTGTGGCCCAAACCTAGAAACCGTCCTCTGGTGGTTTTTCTATGGCTCAACCACCAAACCGGAGCCGTAGAGGGGATGCACCGCCTGTGCACCCCGTCCACCGACACGTGTCCTCAGGTCCTCGACATGAGCAACACCGTGCCCCGCAAGTCTTTGCTCGTCGCTGCCCCAGGCTGCCAGCCACCACAGCTGATCCTCAGGCCACTGGTCCCTCAGTCCAAGCCTCACATCTGCCCTTCACCTCTCCCGGTCCGTCAGCACAGCACGTCTCTACTTGACCTTCGCCTTGCCCTCGATCACTGTCTCCGTGCTCGACACCTGCACAACACAAGCCAAAGAACATGCGCATCAAACCCGTAGACAATCACTCATCACTCGAGACTCGGCATACACCCATGTATCTGCAATCTCCCTCTTGATGAGTGCATTGTCGACTACTCACACAAATCATAATGGAATAGAGGAAGGGAGAAGAAGGTGAGAGAACTCAACCAAATGACCCAAAAGCATAGGAAAACCGAAGAAGGTCAAGTGGAAAGAGCAAGACAACTTGGTCCCCAAAGACATGGGCAACGGCTCGACGCAACCAAGCAAAGCAAAGCTAGCCCTCAAGAAGAGGTAGAACAGGCTCAACACCGCTAGTAGAAAAACTCGATATCAACTGTTACCAACTGAATAGAAGAGCTTGATACCAATTGAAAAACTCAAAAACTGAGAAGCGTACGCTAGTCCCTCAAGAAAGAGGCAAAGGTTCAACACAACTAGCTATCAAAACCACTCCGAACCAATTGAACTGAAAAGCGTATGCTAGTCCCTCAAGAAAGAGGCAAAGGCTCAACACAACTAGCCATCAAAAACGCTCCGAACCAATTGGGAAATTTAAAAATCAGCAAATGAGCAAACTCCCCCTCAAATAGTGCACACAATCAGGAAATCTCCCCCTTAGTTGATCTTATGATTTGAGAGAATTTCTCCCCCTTAGTTGATAATGCTCAAGCAAATTTCTACCTTATGATTTGACATTTCTCCCCCTTCCAAAATGCATATGATTCAAAAATGCAAGTTAGCAGCTTCAGGAATATAGTCAATAGAATGAAAAGATGCTCTACACAGTTCCGATCCGATGACTTAACAACATCCATAACATGCTAACAAAGGCTCAAGCTGATCACCAAATACGGAATATGAACATATGAGCAAAGTGAGCAGTTTTAGCCTAAAAGGTATTCACCATCAAAATAGCACTACACATGTATAGACAGGAAGTCAAACAAGTGCTAATCATATATACAAGGTGAACTACCCCTAGCAAAGTTCAATCATCATGCTGCAGAATAAAACATATACTTGTGATTTCAGATTTTAATCGGAGTTGCAGCGGTGAAATTACACAAGTTTAAAAATCAGCATGTGACTGCGAGAGGTTGAAAGCTTGTCATTGCCTAACTTTTCAACCGAGCTAAGCCTATGCAAAAAGCAATCAGAAGCTTAAAGCGTCGGTTTTGGTCACACGGCTCAAGTTTAACTCAAAGTGCAATGAGAAACAGTCTCGATACCGTGATGTGCTGATAAGCAATCCCATCTCGATCTTTTCAATTCACTTAGAACTTGGTTCAAATTTTATTTCAGAATATGAACATACCAAGCAAGTGAATGACTCAGAACTAGAGATATAGCAACCTAGCATATATGAAAAGCACGAGTGCATTCAACACATCCTACACATGCTAGTTGCATATCTCAATAGTGAACATTTTCAAGTTTTATGTTCATTAAGCAGGTTCACCATTCAAAAATAGCTCAGCTCACAACATGTATCAGTGATCAGAAAGAGCATAAGCTATAAGCATCATCATAAAGCATCAGAGCATACTAGATAGAGCATAATCACATTCTAAAGATTATATACATGAAGCTCAGAAAGTAAAAATGCATGATGAAATGCAAAAACTAACCTATCAGAAACGAAAACAAAACAAAAGAAAAGAGTCAGTTTATGTTACAGGAACCAAAATGTTCCCCCATCTAAAAGGGGAAACACACACCAAGCTCACCCCTCAACCGATTAAAGGTTGATTGGTCCAAAGGCTTGGTGAAAATATTAGCCAACTGATGATGAGTATCGACATGGCGAAGGTCGATATCACCCTTCTCAACATGGTCTCGCAAAAAGTGAAAGTGCACATCAATGTGTTTGGTCTTAGAATGTAGCACGTGGTTCTTAGCAACGCTAATTGCACTCGTGTTGTCGCAAAGTAAAGGCACGCGAGAAAAGCTCAGACCAAAATCACGCAAAGTGGCCATCATCCAAAGCAACTGAGAATAGCAGCTAGCCGTAGCAACATATTCAGCCTCTGTGGTAGACTGAGCGGCACTAGACTGCTTGCGAGGAGACCAAGATACAAGAGAAGAACCTAAAAACTGACAAGTCCCAGAAGTGGACTTGCACTCAAGTCGGCAACCAGCAAAATCGGCATCAGAAAAAACGCAAAGGGAGAGGGTGGAGGAAGCTGAATACCAAATCCCAAACTCAGGGGTGAAACGAAGGTACCTCATAATGCGCTTGACCGCATGACGGTGAGAAGTGCGCGGCGATGCCTGAAAGCGCGCGTACAGACACACCACGAACTGAATGTCCAGACGTGTCGCCGTCAGGTAGAGAAGCGACCCGATCATACTCCGGTACTCCTTTTGATCCACAGCTTCTCCCTCCTTGTCCACATCCAGGGCCGTCGTGGTCGACATGAGTGTTGGAAGAGGCTTGGCCTCACCCATATCGAACTTCTTCAGCAAGTCTTTGGTGTACTTGCCGTGGTGCACAAACGTTCCTTCTCGGGATTGCTTAATTTGCAATCCGAGAAAGAATGTCAACTCGCCCATCATACTCATCTCGAACTCCCTGCTCATAAGATCTGCAAACTTGGCAACCAAAGCGTGAGAAGAACCACTGAAAATGATATCATCCACGTAAATCTGGACTAAGAGAGTGTCTTTGCCTTGCTTGAGGAGAAAAAGCGTTTTATCTACACATCCCATTTTAAAACCCTTAGCAAGCAAAAAGGTTTTTAACCTATCATACCAGGCTCTAGGGGCTTGTTTCAAACCATATAAAGCTTTGTGAAGTTTAAAAACATGGTTTGGATACTTGGGATTTTCAAAACCGGGGGGTTGTTCAACATACACCTCTTCTTCTATGTAGCCGTTTAAGAAGGCACTCTTGACATCCATTTGAAAAAGTTTAAACCCTTTGGATGCTGCAAAAGCCAAGAGTATCCTAATTGCCTCCAAATGAGCTACAGGAGCAAAAGTCTCCTCATAGTCTATCCCCTCCTTCTGACTATATCCCTTGGCTACAAGTCTGGCCTTGTTCCTCACAATGTGGCCATCCTCTCCTTGTTTGTTTTTGAAAACCCATTTTGTCCCAATAGGATTACAGTCTGGAGGAGGTGGAACCAAAACCCAAACCCGATTTCTCTCAAAATTTTCTAACTCCTCATGCATGGCATTGACCCAATCTGCATCCGTCAAAGCGTGTCCAATATCTCGGGGTTCAACATCAGCAACAAATGCAGAATGAGCAAAGTGAGAGATTTGTTGTGACCTGGACCGAGTGACACGTTCGTAGATGCTGCCGATCATCTGTTGAGGCGGGTGTTGGCGCTGAATGTGTCGTGGCGCCTCCCAAGCGGAAGATACCTCCCCCTCAACAGTAGTTGGCGCCTCCCCGGGTACAAATGGTACAGCCCAAGGTGGCGGATCCCACGGCCCCCAAGTAGTCGAAGAAGATGGATCGGGGCCGTGAGTCATAGTAGATGCCGCTCCTTGCGGCACAACAGGTGGAGGAGGTGCTGGATCATCCATACCTTCAGCACCCTCGTCCACATCATCGAAAAGAGGCTCACCAACCTCATGATCACCTGCACGCTCAAAACGAGAAGAAGGAGAAACCATGGTCTCATCGAAGGTGACATCGGATGTCTCCATGACTTGGTTAGTACTAAGGTTAAGTACACGGTATGCACGCGTATGAGTGCCATAACCCAAAAATACACCGTCAGAAGAACGAGACTCAAATTTGTCCAGGTTGCCTTTCTTAAGTATAAAACAGTGGCAACCAAAGACTCTAAAATAACTCACTTTGGGCTGTCTTCCAAAATGCAACTCATAAGAAGTCTTTTTCAAGAAGGCTCGGAGAAAAATGCAGTGTTCATAGCTTCGGCCCAATATCTCCTAGGAGTCCTATGCTCATCGAGCATCGTCCTGGCCATCTCTACAAGGGTCCGATTCTTCCTCTCTACAACACCATTTTGAGGCGGTGTGTAGGGGAAGAAAACTGATGCTCCAAACCCAAAGAGTTACATAACTTTGCGGATACATGGGTGTATGCTGAGTCTCTGAGTGATGAGTGATTGTCAACGGGTTTGATGCGCATGTTCTTTGGCTTGTGTTGTGCAGGTGTCGAGCACGGAGACAGTGATCGAGGGCAAGGTGAAGGTCAAGTTGAGACGTGCCGTGCCGACGGACTGGGTGCGATGAAGGATGGGCGTGCCGTGCGGCGGACGTGCCATGCCGATGTATCGAGCAGTGAAGGGCAGACGTGAGGCTTGGACTGAGGGACCGGAGTGCCTGAGGATCAGCTGTGGTGGCTGGCAGCCTGGGACAGCGACGAGCAGAGACTTGCGGGGCGCGGTGTTGCTCGGGTCAAGGACCTGGGGACACGTGTCGGTGGACGGGGTGCACGGGCGGTGCATCCCCTCTACAGCTCCGGTTTGTTGGTTGAGCCAGAGAAAAACCAACGGGTGGACGGTTTCCAGGTTTGGGCCTCAAAACCTGGGTGCTCGGTTTCCAGGTTGAGCCACAAAACCTGGGTGCGGATGGTTTCTGAGTTTGGCCACAAAACTCGGGTGATGGGCCGGTTTCCGAGTTTGGGCCTCAAAACTCGGGCGCTACGGGTTTCTGAGTTTGGGCCACAAAACTCAGGCTGGTGGGCTGGTTTCCCGGTTTGGGCCTCAAAACCGGGGGTTGCTGGAAAAGGCTGGTTTCCCGGTTTGGGCCACAAAACCGGGGGTGCAGAGCGAGGACGACACGTGGCGGCAATCGGAAGGTTGCGTGGAGGCAACGCGGACGAGTTGTGCGGGCGTGGCCGTTGGATCTACCTACCACCGAGTTGGTCCAGAATAACCCTAGGGTTTAGCTGGTTCGCTCTGTAATTAGAATAGAGAGGGGTAGAGTAGGAAATAGACTTAGACTAGAATAGGATAAGTAGTCAGGGGAGACACCCTCCTCCCCTATCTCAGTTATCTCAGTTTTAGCCATCTCATTTGCTTCCTCCACTTAGGGTTTCCTGCTCTCCCATCCCCTGCTGTAGCTGAGATCCGCAGAGAGACTTGCAACTCTGTGTACTGTTGATTTTGAGGAAAGGAGGCCGTAACCTCCTTGTCGTAGCGTGTGTTTGCGCTTCGGCTTGCAATTCGTGGGTGTGATTCGCGTTTTGTTCGTGTTCTTCGCGGAATCCTTTTTCCCCACGATTTTCCCGTCGTTTGATCTCTTTGCTCGGTTCATTTTTTGCAATTCCGTTTGAACTGGTTTGTTCTAGATCGTGAGGCACTTCTTTCCACCGAAGGAATCATCCTCTAACCTCACGGTCTAGGAGATCGATCGATTTTTCGTTTCGGGTCAAGTTTTCTCCCTTCCCCCGAAATTCTTCGATTCATCGATTTGGAGATAGGTTCGAGCCATGATCTCTTAGAGATAGCTCACTATACTCTTTGTGACTCTTCTCACCAAGTTTGATCTCTAGAGGATTTGTTTTGGGTGAGATCGAGTCGAATCGGTGAACTAACAGCCTGAATCGGGGTGACCGGACGCTGCCTGTTCAACGACCGGACGCTGTCAGTGAGTCCGGTCGATGAACACCTTCGCTGTGTTCGGTTCGTGACTTGACCGGACGCACCTTTCGCTAAGTGACCGGACTCGCTCATTGTACTGTTCACTTGGCTTGTTTTTTGTGACCGGACGCACTGCTCTCGACCGGACGCTCGTCTCTGGTGAGTCCGGTCAGAAACAGTAAGCTCCGAAAACTGTTTTTGCACGACCGGACGCGTCCGGTGGTCAGCGACCGGACGCAGGCAGAGTCCGGTCAGTGCTGATTCGACGCGTTTTCGTCCGCAGTTTGTTCGTCCGTCTTTCGATTCGAGATCCCTTTGGTGTGTTGGATTCCTAACTTCGTGCTCTACAGAATTTGGGCTTCCCGCTTTACAAAATAGCCTGAATCCCCCTCGCGTTGCTCGGGGGAGGTTGAGGTTACCCAAAACCCATCCTGTCACTAGTTGACTTGCGTGAACTTGGGTGAGGAAGTTTTTGTGGTGCCTCGCTGTGATCCTAGGGATCATCCACTCTCTTCCAAGGGTCGTGGGCATCACGTTTTCGGTAGTAGCTCTTGGGGATTGATTTTGGGACACTTGGCCAAAGTTTCGAGAGAAATTTTATTGGCTCCCATTCACCCCCCCCCCCTCTGGTCGCCTTGCTTTTGCATTCTCGGTCCTTCAATTGGTATCGGAGCAGGTTAAGGATCTTCCACCTTAGCCGGTTCCAGATCCACAGAAGGCGACATGGATCGCGGCGTGGGCAAACCGCCGTTCTTTGATGGGACAAACTATGCATATTGGAAGATACGCATGTCGGCCTATCTGCAGAGTTTGGGTGCTTCTATTTGGGATATTTGCAACTCTGCTGATTACGTGGTCTTGGCTGCTCGTGTTTCTCAGCAACAGATCGATGAGCACGATGCCAATAGCCGAGCCCGTAATGCTCTCTTTTCTTGTTTGAGCATGGGTGAGTTTGATCGTGTTTCTCACCTTGCTACGGCTTGGGAGATCTGGGACACCCTCATGCGTTTCCATGAGGGCACCTCTCAAGTCAAAACCCGACTCTACGAGTCGTTCAAGCGTGAGTATGAGAACTTTCGACATCAGCCTGGCGAGAGCATAGAAAGTTTATTCGCTCGCTTTCAGGTGATTGTCAACAGGATGAGGGCTAACAAGGAGCAGTTGCCTTTTGACGATCATGAGCGTGCTTTGAAGCTCTTGCACACTCTTGATCGGTCGGTGTGGGATTCCAAGGTTCAGGCGATCATCGAATCGCCTAACTATGAGACCCTCACCTGCGACGAGCTCTTTAGTAAGCTCAAGTCCAGTGAGATTGACGCCATGTCGAGGGCTTCTTATGCGAATCCTTCTGGCCCGACTATGGCTTTGGTTTCTGGCTCTTCTAACCCCTCTGCTGGCTTTGCACTTTCTTCACTCTTTTCTGTCACAGAGGACCAGCTTGAGTCATTGGGGGATGACGAGTTGGCAATGCTCGCCAACCGGTTCACGCGGTTCCACAACAACCGCATGAACCGTCGCCGCGGTGGAGGACGCTCAGGATGCTATGAGTGCGGCGACCCCGACCACTTCATCGCCAACTGCCCCAAGAAGAAGCATTCATCTGGGAAGGGCGATCATGGGCACAAGTACGACTCCGGCAAGCGCAAGGAGAAGTACGTCCCCGCGAGGCACAAGCGGAGGGGCGGCTTCGACAAGGAGTACATCAAGAAGAAGTACTTGGAGAAGGCCCAGGCTGAGCAGCGTGCGTTCTTCGCCACGCTCAGCGACGTCGATGGCTCGGATGACGACTCCTCTTGCTCAAGCGATGATGAGTCCGAGAAGAAGAAGAGAATCGAGGACAAGCTGAACGGTCTCTGCTTCTTCGCCGACGACGACGGCCTCTGCACCATGGCGCTTGGTGATGAAGTCGACGGCAAGTGGAGCACATCCCTCGGAACAACGACGACGACGACGACTCCTCCCAGGTATCTCTCACCCACGACGAGCTTTCTGCTGAGGTCGAGAAGCTTACTGCCGCGCTCCTTAGTCAGGACAAGTTGCTTAGGCGTGCCGCTAGAGAACGCAAGGAGTTTAGGCAGAAGTGGGAAGACACGGTGAGGGAGCTTGAGTTTGCCAAGTCCACCGTGGTTGTGTCGGAAGAGGTTGAGTGTGAGTCGTGCACCACGCACATGACTGATCTTCTCACTTTGAGAGGAAAGTATGCTGCGTTGGTTGGAGAGCTGGATGAGATGAGGGCCAGACCCTCTTTGCTGGGTGCATGCAAGACCTGTCCCGTCTTGCAATCTGAGTTGGCAGAGAAGAATGCCAAGATTGTGTCTCTTGAGGAGGCCAGCTCAGGTAGCACTGGAGTGGCGAGGTGCATTTTGTGCGAGGGCTTGGAGCTGGAGATTGCCAATGTGAAGCATGGCAAGATGCAAACCGAGGAAGAAAACACATACCTTCGGACCATCTTGTCATGGGTCTCCTGTAGTGAGCCGCAGCTCGGGATGATGATCTCCCAATTCAAGCGAGCTGCTGGGGCTCCTGGTGTAGGTTTTGCTCAGGGTGTTGATCTTTCTGCTTTTGGGAAGATTGGAGAGTCGAGTGGTTTGAATCCATGTGAGAAGCCTAACTCCATCACTACTTCCAAGCTTGCCAAACTTCCACCCAAAGAGCCTGCCAAGCCTACCACCAAAGATGGTGTGGTTGAGGAACCCCCGAGAGCTCCTCCCAAGAACCAAATTTGGGCACCCAAGCCAAACCACCTCAAGAACAAGCTTGATGCTATGCCACCCATTAGAGAGGAGTGTTTGCCTCAGAAGGGCAAAGTGAACCACACCCACAGCCCTGGTCACCAACAACCCCCTTTGCGTGCGGTGAGGTACCAGTGTGATTTCTGTGGGAGGGATGGTCACTTGATCGAGTTCTGTTTCCGGCGCAAGCGAGAGGCGCGCCGTACTCGGGAGATGGAGAACCTGGACATGTACCATCCAACTCTTGGTGGACATGTGCCGAAGGCTCAAGGGAGAGCTGCTAGGCCCGGACGTCAAGGTCCCCGGCCTAGGCAGGAGATGAGAGCCGCTAGGAGGGAGACTAGGCCTAGAGGTCCAGCACCTCAGTTTGTTAGGCCTAGGCAGGAGAGAGCTCCGAGGAGAGACGCTAGAGCAGTTGAGCCCCAGGCTCCTAGGCGTAGATCTCGTAGAGAGCGTGCCCGACGGGGTCCTGCTTTTGCAGGTAATGGACCCCGTGGCGGAGGCTTAGTTGAGCGCTTTCCCCCACCGCAGTTTGAGTACCGCGGTGAGCGCTTCTTCCCCAGCGGACCACGTTTTCCTGTACGTGGTGATCGCTACCCCCGTAGACAGGCTAGGAATAGTTTTTACACTGACCGTTCTTTTGAGCAGCCGGCCCAACACTGGTATTCTCCTTACTTCACTAACCCCAGTGTTGGACCGTATGCTCACCCTATGTCTTTTTATTGATGTAGGTGAGACGGTTGGAGGACATTTGGTTGGTGGATTCTGGTTGCTCGAGGCACATGACCGGAAACGCCAAGTGGTTCTCCAACCTTAGCCCGGTCGCCGGAAAGGAGTACATAACCTTCGGCGACAATAGTAAAGGTAAGGTATTGTCTCGTGGGACGGTGCGGGTTAATGAGCACTTTGTGTTGCGCGATGTTGCTCTTGTTTCTAACCTGCATTTTAACCTTCTTTTTGTTTCGCAACTTTTTGATGATGACTATGAGATTCGTTTTAAACCGAACCTTAGTCGCATCTTAGATCCTCAGGGCGATCTTGTATGTCTGATTTCGCCCTTTGGGAAAGTCTTTCGCGCGAATTTCTCGGAGTCGTTTGGTTCTTCTCGCTGTCTTTTGGCTAGTCCTTCTTCCTCCGATCTTTGGAAGTGGCATAGGAGGCTCGGTCATTTAAGCTTCGACTTGCTTGCAAGACTTAGCTCACTTGGCCTAATCCGAGGATTGCCCAAGCTTTCGATGGAGAAGGATCTAGTTTGCCATTCTTGCAGACATGGGAAGATGGTTGCCGCTCCCCACCATCCAGTGACTAAGGTCATGACCTCGCACCCCGGAGAGCTTTTACACATGGACCTTGTTGGTCCGGCTCGGGTGAGCTCGGTTGGTGGCAAGTGGTATCTTTTGGTTGTTGTTGATGACTTTTCGAGATATTCGTGGGTCTTCTTTTTGACTGAGAAGACTGAGACTTTCTCCTTCGCTCGCAATCTGATTTTGCGTCTTCAGAACGAGTTCCCTTTGAACTCGATGCGAGCTATTAGAAGTGATAATGGTTCCGAATTCAAAAATTCGGATTTTGAGAAGTTTTGTAACCACCTTGGCTTGGAGCATCAGTTTTCTTCCCCCTACACACCGCCCCAAAATGGTGTTGTAGAGAGGAAGAATCGGACCCTTGTTGAGATGGCCAGGACGATGCTTGATGAGCATAGGACTCCTAGGCGCTATTGGGCCGAAGCTATGAACACTGCATGCTATATTTCCAATCGCATTTTTCTGAGAGCTTTCTTGAAAAAGACTTCTTATGAGTTGCGTTTTGGCAAACTGCCCAAGGTGAGTTATTTTCGAGTTTTTGGTTGCCATTGTTTTATACTCAAAAAGGGCAACTTGGACAAATTTGAATCTCGTTCTTCTGACGGTGTGTTTTTGGGTTATGGCACTCACACTCGAGCTTATCGTGTACTTAACCTTGACACTAACCGAGTCATGGAGACATCCGATGTCACCTTCGACGAGACCATGGTTTGTCCTTCTTCTCGTTTTGAGCGTGCAGGTGATCATGAGGTTGGTGAGCCTCTTTTTGATGACGAGGACAAGGGTGCTGAAGGTATGGATGATCCAGCACCCCCTCCACCTGCCGCGCCGCAAAGAGCGGCCTCGACGACGACTCACGGCCCCGACACCTCTTCTTCCTGGGGGCCGTGGGATCCGCCACCCCGAGCGGTACCATTTGTACCCGGTGAGGCACCAGCTGCTGTTGAGGGGGAGGCTACTTCAGCCCGGGAGGCGCCACGACATATCCAGCGCCAGCACCCACCTCAGCAGATGATCGGCAACATCGACGAACGGGTCACTCGGTCCAGGTCACAGCAAATCTCGCACTTCGCTCATTCGGCTTTTGTTGCTAATTTTGAGCCCCGAGATGTTGGACACGCCTTGACGGATCCGGATTGGGTTAATGCCATGCATGAGGAATTAGAAAATTTTGAGCGAAATCAGGTTTGGGTTCTAGTTCCACCTCCACCTGACTGTAAGCCTATTGGGACAAAATGGGTTTTCAAAAACAAGCAAGGAGAGGATGGCCATGTTGTTAGAAACAAGGCCCGGCTTGTAGCGAAAGGCTATAGTCAGAAGGAGGGGATAGATTATGAGGAGACGTTTGCTCCTGTAGCTCGTTTGGAGGCTATTAGGATACTCTTGGCTTTTGCTGCATCCAAAGGCTTCAAACTTTTTCAAATGGATGTCAAGAGTGCCTTCTTAAATGGCTACATAGAGGAGGAGGTTTATGTTGAGCAACCCCCCGGTTTTGAAAATCCCAAGTTTCCAAACCATGTCTTTAAACTTCATAAAGCTTTATATGGTTTGAAACAAGCCCCTAGAGCCTGGTATGATAGGTTGAAAACCTTTTTGCTTGCTAAGGGTTTTAAAATGGGATGTGTAGATAAAACGCTCTTTCTCCTCCGGCAAGGCAAAGACACGCTCTTGGTCCAGATTTACGTGGATGATATCATTTTTGGTGGTTCTTCTCATGCTCTGGTTGCCAAGTTTGCAGATACTATGAGCAGGGAGTTCGAGATGAGCATGATGGGCGAGCTGACATTCTTTCTCGGGTTGCAAATCAAGCAATCCCGAGAAGGGACATTTGTGCACCAGGGCAAGTACACCAAGGACTTGCTGAAGCGGTTCGATATGGGTGAGGCCAAGCCTCTTCCAACACCCATGTCGACGACGACTGCCCTGGATGCAGATGTGGATGGAGAAGCAGTGGACCAGAAGGAGTACCGCAGCATGATCGGGTCGCTCCTCTACCTGACGGTGACACGCCCGGACATCCAGTTCGTGGTGTGTCTGTGTGCGCGCTTTCAGGCGTCGCCGCGCACCTCTCACCGTCAAGCGGTGAAGCGGATTTTCAGGTACCTTCGTTTCACGCCTGAGTTCGGGATTTGGTATTCCGCTTCCTCCACCCTCTCCCTTTGCGGTTATTCGGATGCTGATTTTGCTGGTTGTCGTATTGAGCGCAAGTCCACTTCTGGGACTTGCCAGTTTATTGGTTCTTCTCTTGTTTCGTGGTCTTCTCGCAAGCAGTCTAGAGTCGCTCAGTCCACTACGGAGGCTGAATATGTTGCTGCGGCTAGCTGCTGTTCCCAGTTGCTTTGGATGATGGCCACTTTGCGTGATTTTGGTCTGAGCTTTTCTCGCGTGCCTTTGCTTTGTGACAGCACGAGTGCCATTAGCGTTGCTAAGAACCCCGTGCTTCACTCGAAGACCAAACACATTGATGTGCGCTTTCATTTTCTGCGAGACCACCAGGAGAAGGGTGATATCGACCTTCGCCATGTCGATACTCATCATCAACTGGCTGATATTTTCACCAAGCCTTTAGACGAATCAACCTTTAATCGGTTGAGGGGTGAGCTTGGTGTGTGTTTCCCCTTTTAGATGGGGGAAACATTTTGGATCTTGTATATTTGACTGACTCTTTTGTCTTTCTTTTCTTTTGCATTTTAGCATACGCATTCACATTCTGAGCTTCATGTTTATAATCACTAGAATGTAACTATGCTCTATTTAGTATGCTCCGATGCTTATATGGATGCTTGTAGCTTATGCTCTTCCTGATCACTAGTACATGTTATGAGCTGAGCTATTTTGGAATGGTGAATTTACTTAATAACTTACAATCTGAAAATGTTCACCATTGAGATATGCAACTAGCATGTGTAGGATATGTTGAGTTCACTCATGCTTTTCATATATGCTAGGTTGCTATGTCTCTAGTTATGAGTCATTCACTTGCTTGGTCTATTCATATCATGTATAAAATTTGAACCAAGTTTTAGTGAATTGAAAAGATCGAGATGGGATTGCTTGTCAACACCTCATGGTATCGAGACTGTTTCTCATTGCACTTTGAGTTAAACTTGAGCCGTGTAGTGTATGACCGAAACCGTTGCTTTAAGCTTCCGATTGCATATGCATAGGCTTCGCACGGTTGAAAAGTTAGGCAAAGACAAGCTTTCAACCTCTCGCAATCACATGCTGAAATTAAACTTGTGTAATTTCACCGCTGCAACTCCAATATGAAAATGAAATCACAAGTATATGCTTCATTCCTATGCATGATGATTGAACTTTGCTAGGGGTAGTTCACCTTGTATACATGTTTAGCACTTGTCTGGATTCCTATCTATACATGTGTAGTGCTATTCTGATGGTGACTATCTTTTTGGCTAAAAACTGCTCTCTTGCTCATATGCTTCATATTTCGTATGTGTGATCAGTTTGAGCCTTCGCTATTTGAGTGCTTAGTTGTGCCATTGGAGCTATACCGATTAGAGCATTTTTGCACTCTTTTGATTATATGCCTGAAGCTGCTAACTTGCATTTCTGACTTCATATGCATTTTAGAAGGGGGAGTTTTGTTGGCTCAAGGGAAGAGTTTGTGCTTGATAAGTGCATTTTCAACTAAGGGGGAGAGTTTTTGCAAATCATATGTCTCCTGGCGTTCAATTAAGGGGGAGTTTTTGCTAAGGGGGAGATTTTCAGATCTTTATGCTCTTCTCTTGTTGGACCTAAGGCGGAGTCCCGGGTTGCTTGCACTTGTCGAGGGGAGTTTGCTAGTTGTGTTGAGCCGTTGCCTCTATCTTGAGGGACTAGCAAACATTTTCCTCATTTGGCATCAAGTTTGATTTCGATTGGTTCGAAGACTTTTCGATTGTTTTTCAATTGGTTCGGAGTGGTTTTCGTGCTAGTTGTGTTGAGCCTCTGTGCCTCTATCTTGAGGGACTAGCACTTTGCCATTTTTTAGCTCCGATTTTCAATTGGTTTTCTGCTAGCGGTGTTGAGCCTGTTCTACCTCTTTTTGAGGGCTAGCTTTGCTTTGCTTGGTCGCGTCGAGCCGTTGCCCATGTCTTTGGGGACCAAGTTCTCGCTTCTTCCACTTGACCTTCTTCGGCTTTGCTATGCTTTTGGGTCATTTGGTTGAGTTCTCTTCCTCATCTTCCTCCTACCTTCTTCTTTCATTTTATGATTTGTGTGTGTAGTTGACAATGTACTCATCAAGGGGGAGATTGCGGATACATGGGTGTATGCCGAGTCTCTGAGTGATGAGTGATTGTCAACGGGTTTGATGCGCATGTTCTTTGGCTTGTGTTGTGCAGGTGTCGAGCACGGAGATAGTGATCGAGGGCAAGGTGAAGGTCAAGTTGAGACGTGCCGTGCCGACGGACTGGGTGCGATGAAGGATGGGTGTGCCGTGCGGCGGACGTGCCATGCCGATGTATCGAGCAGTGAAGGGCGGACGTGAGGCTTGGACTGAGGGACCGGAGTGCCTGAGGATCAGCTGTGGTGGCTGGCAGCCTGGGACAGCGACGAGCGGAGACTTGCGGGGCGCGGTGTTGCTCGGGTCGAGGACCTGGGGACACGTGTCGGTGGACGGGGTGCACGGGCGGTGCATCCCCTCTACAGCTCCGGTTTGTTGGTTGAGCCAGAGAAAAACCAACGGGTGGACGGTTTCCAGGTTTGGGCCTCAAAACCTGGGTGCTCGGTTTCCAGGTTGAGCCACAAAACCTGGGTGCGGATGGTTTCTGAGTTTGGCCACAAAACTCGGGTGATGGGCCGGTTTCCGAGTTTGGGCCTCAAAACTCGGGCGCTACGGGTTTCTGAGTTTGGGCCACAAAACTCAGGCTGGTGGGCTGGTTTCCCGGTTTGGGCCTCAAAACCGGGGGTTGCTGGAAAAGGCTCGTTTCCCGGTTTGGGCCACAAAACCGGGGGTGCAGAGCGAGGACGGCACGTGGCGGCAATCGGAAGGTTGCGTGGAGGCAACGCGGACGAGTTGTGCGGGCGTGGCCGTTGGATCTACCTACCACCGAGTTGGTCCAGAATAACCCTAGGGTTTAGCTGGTTCGCTCTGTAATTAGAATAGAGAGGGGTAGAGTAGGATAGAGACTTAGACTAGAATAGGATAAGTAGTCAGGGGAGACACCCTCCTCCCCTATCTCAGTTATCTCAGTTTTAGCCATCTCATTTGCTTCCTGCACTTAGGGTTTCCTGCTCTCCCATCCCCTGCTGTAGCTGAGATCCGCAGAGAGACTTGCAACTCTGTGTACTGTTGATTTTGAGGAAAGGAGGCCGTAACCTCCTTGTCGTAGCGTGTGTTTGCGCTTCGGCTTGCAATTCGTGGGTGTGATTCGCGTTTTGTTCGTGTTCTTCGCGGAATCCTTTTTCCCCACGATTTTCCCGTCGTTTGATCTCTTTGCTCGGTTCATTTTTTGCAATTCCGTTTGAACTGGTTTGTTCTAGATCGTGAGGCACTTCTTTCCACCGAAGGAATCATCCTCTAACCTCACGGTCTAGGAGATCGATCGATTTTTCGTTTCGGGTCAAGATTTCTCCCTTCCCCCGAAATTCTTCGATTCATCGATTTGGAGATAGGTTCGAGCCATGATCTCTTAGAGATAGCTCACTATACTCTTTGTGACTCTTCTCACCAAGTTTGATCTCTAGAGGATTTGTTTTGGGTGAGATCGAGTCGAATCGGTGAACTAACAGCCTGAATCGGGGTGACCGGACGCTGCCTGTTCAACGACCGAACGCTGTCAGTGAGTCCGGTCGATGAACACCTTCGCTGTGTTCGGTTCGTGACTTGACCGGACGCACCTTTCGCTAAGTGACCGGACTCGCTCATTGTACTGTTCACTTGGCTTGTTTTTTGTGACCGGACGCACTGCTCTCGACCGGACGCTCGTCTCTGGTGAGTCCGGTCAGAAACAGTAAGCTCCGAAAACTGTTTTTGCACGACCGGACGCGTCCGGTGGTCAGCGACCGGACGCAGGCAGAGTCCGGTCAGTGCTGATTCGACACGTTTTCGTCCGCAGTTTGTTCGTCCGTCTTTCGATTCGAGATCCCTTTGGTGTGTTGGATTCCTAACTTCGTGCTCTACAGAATTTGGGCTTCCCGCTTTACAAAATAGCCTGAATCCCCCTCGCGTTGCTCGGGGGAGGTTGAGGTTACCCAAAACCCATCCTGTCACTAGTTGACTTGCGTGAACTTGGGTGAGGAAGTTTTTGTGGTGCCTCGCTGTGATCCTAGGGATCATCCACTCTCTTCCAAGGGTCGTGGGCATCACGTTTTCGGTAGTAGCTCTTGGGGATTGATTTTGGGACACTTGGCCAAAGTTTCGAGAGAAATTTTATTGGCTCCCATTCACCCCCCCCCCCCCCCTCTGGTCGCCTTGCTTTTGGATTCTCGGTCCTTCAAACTTCTCAAAATCCGAATTCTTAAATTCGGAACCATTATCACTTCGAATAGCTCGCATCGAGTTCATAGGGAACTCGTTCTGAAGACACAAAATCAGATTGCGAGCAAAAGAAAAAGTCTCAGTCTTCTCAGTCGAAAAGAAGACCCACGAATATCTTGAAAAATCATCAACAACAACCAAAACATACCACTTCCCCCCAACCGAGCTCACCCGAGCCGGACCAACAAGGTCCATGTGTAAAAGCTCTCCAGGGCGCTTAGTCATGACCTGAGTCACTAGATGGTGGGGAGCGGCAACCATCTTCCCATGTCTACAAGAATGGCAAACAAGATCCTTCTACATGGACAACTTGGGCAATCCTCGGATTAGGCCAAGTGAGCTAAGCCTTGCAAGCAAGTCAAAGCTCAGGTGACCGAGTCTCCTATGCCACTTCCAAAGATCAGAGGAGGAAGGACCAGCCACAAGACAGCGAGAAATCCAAGAAATTCGCACGAAAAACTTTCCCAAAGGGCGAAATCAAACATACAAGATTGCCCTGAGGATCTAAAATACGACTGAGATTCGGTTTAAAACGAATCCCATAGTCATCATCAAAAAGTTGTGAAACAGAAAGAAGGTTAAAATGCAAGTTAGAAACAAGGGCAACATCATGCAACACAAAGTGCTCATTAACTCGCACGGACCCACGAGACAACACTTTACCTTTACTATTGCCGCCGAAGGTGATAAACTCCTTTTCAACAACAGGACTAAGACTGGAGAACCACTTGGCGTTTCCGGTCATGTGCCTCGAACACCCGGAATCCACCAACCACGTGTCCTCCAATCGTTTTACCTACATCAGTAAAAAGACATAGGGTGAGCATACGGTCCAACAGTGGGGTTAGTGAAGTAGGAAGAGTGCCAGTGTTGGGCCGACTGCTCAAAAGAACGGTTAGTAGAAAAACCATTCCTAGCACGTCTACAGGGAAAGCGATCACCACGCACAGGAAAACGTGGTCCGCTAAGGAAAGAGCGTCCATCACGATACTCAAAACGCGGTGGAGGGTAACGCTCAACAAAACCACCGCCACGGGGTCCGTATCCTGCAAAGTCAGGACCCCGCCGGGCAAAACCTCCCTGACGCCTAGGACCTTGAGGCACTGCACCTCTAGGCCTAGCAGCTCTGCTCTGAACATTTGGCACATGTACATCATGGAAAGGACGGTACATGTCCGCATTGTTCATCTCCCTGGCACGGCGCTCCTCTCTCTTGCGCTGAAAGCAAAACTCACTCAAGTGTCCATCTCTCCCACAGTGCTCACAATGGTACCTCACCACTCTCATATGGGGGTTGTTGGTACTCACGGTAGTGGGTGTGGATCACTTTGCCCTTCTGTGGCATAATCTCCTCTTGGATAGGTGGCATTGTATCAAGCTTGTTTTTCAGGTGGTTGGGTTTGGGATGCCACACTTATTTCTTGGGTGCAGCTCTTGGAGGTTCCTCATACACTCCATCTTTGGTGTTAGGCTTGGGAGGCTCTTTGGGTGGAATCTTGGTAAGTTTGGGAGTAGTGGTGGAGTTGGGCTTCTCACTCGGGTTAAGACCACTAAACTCTCCAACCTTGCCAAAAGAAGAAGCATCGAAACCCGGAGCAAAACCTACACCTGGACCTCCAGCAGCACGTTTGAATTGGGAGATCATCATCCCAAGCTGCGGCTCACCACAAGACACCCATGACAAAATGGTCCTAAGGTATGTGTTTTCTTCCTCGGTTTGCATCTTGTCATGCTTCACATTTCCAATCTCCATCTCCAAACCCTCGCACAAAGCGCACCTTGTCACACAAGTGCTACCTGAGCTGGCCTTCTCAAGAGACTCAATCTTGGCATTCTTCTCTGCCAACTCGGATTGCAAGCCTGCACAAGACTTGCACGCACCCAACAACACGGGTCTAGCCCAGAGCTCATCCACCTCTCCAACCAAAGCAGCATACTTACCTCTCAAAGTGAGAAGGTTAGTCATGTGCTTGGTGCATGTTGGTAGTTCTTAACTTCACTAAAGATAGAGCTAGGCAACTATCCCCGGTAACGGCCCAGAAATGCTTGTTGACACTTGCCAACGTCGTTACTAGGAGTAGACTATGGAATCTATTCCTGGCAACGGCATTAGAAATGCTTGTAGAAAGTTCAGTCACAATACCTAAAGGAGTGAAGTTAAAGCAGCTATCTACTAAAGCCAAATGGGGTTGTCAATCCTGACACTAGTAGGAGCTAGCTAGAGAGATTGCAATCTACCTAGAGGAGATTCTGCAAGCGCACAGAACTATCATAGTAGCACTTCGCCTGGGAGTACCAGGTGTCTATTTATTTGATCCCAAGGGAAGGCTAGGGTGGTGTATGAGTCGAGTCAAGGAGGGGATGAGAGTCGAAGAAAAGAGAAAAGGGAAAAGGAGAGAAGGGAAGAGAGGGGATGAAAGGCTAGAAAGAATATATGGGTGGATAGGTAAGGATGAAATGGATGGTAAAGTAAGGTGGATGGATAGATAGATAGGGGATAACTAAGGATAACTAACTAATTACTACTTACTACTCCTAGATAACTACGAAGCAAGATAACTACGAAGCAAGATAACTATGAAGCAGGATAGGCAAATGTCAATAAAGCAACCAAGTTAAGTATAGTTTTATTCCTATCTTGTCAAGTACCAAGGAGAACTAGCCTTTATCACTGACTTAGGTTGAACGCTAGCACAAGGAGCCTTACTATTAAACTGGGCCAACTACGTGGTGGAATTCAAGGCGCACAGGGCTGTCACCACCTTCTTGCTACCACAGCTATCTGGGGGTCCAGCCGTATCTGAAGGTAAGTCTATAACTAAGCACCACGCTTAATTAATATTCTAACTATCTCTACCCTAGCTTTGAATAGAGACACCCTTGCGGATGTCAGAGCAAATACTTGACTTAATAAGATAAACACTAAACTAACTAAGCAACCTATTGGCAAAGATCAAACACTAAGCACACTAGAGATTAACTACTATGGCTAAGTGAATTGAACTGTAGGAATAGCTAGGTCACACTCAAGGTACTTGATAAAGTAATACTGAAAGTAATACTGAAAGTAATACTTAAAGTAATATTGGAATAAAGATAAGTGTACCTGAGATACAAGAGAGCAAACCAGACCAGAGACGCCGGGAAATCAACCGACCTCCGATGCCAGTCACTCGCACCCGCTTCTCTCCTAGCAAGCTCTACGCTACTATACCACTGGTCAGGGCTGAGCTGTGCTAAACTAAGAGCCGCGCTGTAGCGAGGGCACTAGAGCTATACTCTCTCTACTAGCTAACCTACTTGCCTAAGCTCTCTGAGCTCTCACTTGCTTTCTTGCTTGCTCTGCTTTGCTTTGCTTTGCTTCTTGCATTCTTGCTTGAAATGAAGTGGTGTCACCAGGGGGGTATTTATAGCCTTGTGGAGTGAGGGGGTTACTTATAGGGGGCAGCCAATAGACCTAGGGCAAACGCTAGTGGCGGGCGCCAGCCCTAGGTGGCGGCCGCCACCCCCCTCACCGTTGGATGCACCGTCATTGCTTCAACGGCATCCAAGAGCTCCAGAGAGGCGGTTCCAAGGTCGGTTGCATGTCCAGATAACCGCCATTCGGTCATGATCCACGCCACTCCCCTCTTGAGTCGTCCGATGCCACTGACCTAGTGACCAAGGGCCAAGATTTGGCCTTTGGGAGGTCACACGGATCGGTGACGTGGCAGGGAGTGGACTTGGGCCAACCCAAGTGGCGGGCGCCACCTAGGGGTGGCGGGCGCCACCCCCCTGAGGCCCAATTGGGCCCTGCTGAGTGGGCTTGGCCTTTGGTGGTTCAAATATCCAAATTTGGTTGAAATCCTGCTTTCAAATCAAAATCTATGGACATGTGGAATTCGGTTAGTTTGAAACCTATTTGACTACATTTTGCGGATACATGGGTGTATGCCGAGTCTCTGAGTGATGAGTGAATTGTCAACTGGGATAATGCGCATGTTCTTTGGCTTGTGTTGTGCAGGTGTCGAGCACGGATACAGTGATCAAAGGCAAGGTGAAGGTCAAGTAGAGACGTGCCATGCCGAGGGACCGAGAGTGGCGAAGGGCGGACGTGAGTCTTGGACTGAGGGACCGGTGGCCTGAGGATTAGATGTGGTGGCTGATAGCCTGGGACATCGACGAGCGAAGACTTGCGGGTGGACGGGGTGCACGGGTGGTGCATCCCCTCTACGGCTCGGTTTGATGGTTGAGCCACAGAAAAACCACCGAGTGGACGGTTTCCAGGTTTGGGCCTCAAAACCTGGGCGCGGATGGTTTCCGAGTTTGGGCCACAAAACTCGGGCTGAGGACGGTTTCCAGGTTTGGGCCTCAAAACCTGGGTGTTGCGGGTTTGCTGAGTTTGGGCCACAAAACTCAGGCGATGGTCGGCTGGTTTCCTGGTTTGGGCCTCAAAACCGGGGGTTGGCTGTGAAGGTTGGTTTCCCAGTTTGGGCCACAAAACTGGGGGTGTGACGTCCGGGAAAAGGACAAGCAGAGCGGTGGCGGTACGTGGTGGCAATCGGTGAGGTTGCATCGAGGCAACGCTACCAGTTGTGCGGGCGTGGCCGTCGGATCACCACCTACCACGAGTTGGTCCAGAATAACCCTAGGGTTTAGCTAGTTCGCTCTGTAATTAGTTGAGGGGTAGAGTAGGAATTAGAATTAGGATAAGTAGAGGGAGACACCCTCCTCCCATTCCATCTCAGTCATTTGCTATTTTGCCTTCTAGGTTTTCCTGCTCTCCCTCTCCCCTGCTGTAGCGAACTGAGATCCACAAAGAAGACAATCATACCTCTGTGTCCATGAGATTTTGAGGAAGTGAGACCGTAATCTCACTGTTGTAGCGTGTGGTAGCCACACGGTTGCAAATTCGTGGTTGTGATTCGCGTTTTGTTCGTGTTCTTCACGGATCGCTTTTCTCCATGTTTTTTCCCGTCGATCGATCTCTTTGTTCGTTGCATCTTTTGCAAATCCGTTTGAACCAAGTTGTTCTAGATCGTGAGGTGCTTCTTTCCACCAAAGGAATTCTTCTCTAACCTCACGAGCTAGTAGATCGGTTGATTTTTGTTTCAGGTCAAGTTTTTCACCTTTCCCCCGAATTTCTTCCATTCATCGATTTGGAGATAGGTTCGAGCCATGATCTCTTAGGAGTAGCTCACTATCCTCCTTGTGACTCCTCTCACCAAGTTTGATCCCTAGAGGACTTGTTTTGGGTGAGATTGAGTTGGATCGGTGAACGAACGGAGCTGCGTCGGTGTGACCGGACGCCAGGGTCGGGACGACCGGACGCTTGGTCACAGTCCGGTCGTTGAATGTCTCATCTGCTCAGATTCAGTTGACTTGACCGGACGCACCTTTCTTTCTCTAACCGGACTAGCTCTTGTCACTGTTCATCTGAGTTTTCCCTGCTAACCGGACGCTCTGCCAGTGACCGGACGCACTTCTCCCTGTGAGTCTGGTCGTTTACAGAGAGCTCCCAAAATGGTTTCTGCACAACCAGACGCGTCCGGTGCTCACAGACCGGACGCAGGCCAGAGTCCGGTCAAGTTCAGGATGCACTGTTTCGCTCGCAGGTGACTCGATCGTTGTCGGTTTTGCTTTCTGGTTTTTGCATCGGGTTTCTAGAGTTGTATAGTGTCTCGCTGTGCTTTTTGGAAGCATCCACCCTACATCTAGGGTCGTGGACACTTGCAAGTTCTAGGGTTTGCTCTTGGGGTTGTTTTTCAGGACAGTGGCGACAAGTTTCCGAAAGGAAAATTTAAAGCTCCCATTCACCCCCCCCCCTCTGGTTGCTTTCTGGTAGCACTTTCGGTCCTTCACATTTCATGCCTTTTTGGTGATTTTTAGGGTAAAATGTTGATGGTAAAACAGGTGTTTAAGGACCATCAACAAGCTCCCCCAAGCTAACCTATTGCTCGTCCTCGAGCAACAATGCGGTTTAAGCATTGAGCATGAAATAGATAGCAACTTAAGATGTATACAAGTGCATATTGTATAGTGAGAAATAACTTAGCATATATCATTAATCATAGCAATGTGGGGCTTATAGCTTTTCACTTCAAAAATGCAAGAGTGAAATAAAGCAGTAGATAGGAAACTTTTATCTTGCTTAGGTTTCACTAGGATTTTGTCTAGAGGTTTTTCAAGGTTTTCAAAAGATAACAACTTGCTTAAGTCCTCCAAGATTCACTCAATCACTCAATGGTGTTTAAATCCTCACTTAGGCCAAAATGTAGCCTCTCCTATTTCTAAAGAACGATATGTGGAGTTATAGGTAGGCTAAGAATCATGAGCAAATTGCCTAATGTTTATTGCTAAGCTAGACACTCAGATCATAAGGAGCAGCAAATCATAAAAATTGATCAAGATGTGCATGTGTGGTTATGTGGAAGTGTATAGAGAGATATTTCATAATCCTTCCTAGTTAATTTCTGGGGTCTATAGCTAATGATAATTCTCTCTTTCTCTCTCTCTTTTTTTTCTGATACATAGTGAGTAGACAAAAAGATGTGTCCTCACCTTTTCTTAGGACATAGTCCACTCTTGAGCTACTTTGCTCACTTTTTTTCTTAGGACATAGTCCTCTCTTGAGCTACTTTGCTCACTTTTTTATATATATATCTCTCTCTTTTTTAGCTCTAGATTTCCCCTGATTATCTATAGGAAAGAATTTTTGAAATGAGTAGGGAAAGGGAGAGAAATGCTTATTCCCAGTGTAGGAATAGCATAAGGCTAGCAATGGGACGTTTGGCAAGGTATTGCATATCTCTAGTGTAGAGAATGAGCAATTTATTTGGTGGTTGCAAACTTCCAAAGTGGATAGTAAGCAATATGGTGGGTGTGTGTATCTTGATCAAAAGATATGATAAGCTTCTCTACTATGATCTATGAGGTCTAACAAAACTCAACACAGACAAAGCTCTTTGTGGTTTTGACCAAATATTTGGCTAGTGGTGAGATGTGATAAAATCCAGGAGGAACTTTTAGCAAGGTTTTCATGATTTTTAAAAGAAATTCTCCAGATTAGGTCCTAATTTCACTTTAGCAAGTTTAAAGAATTACTCCATTTCTTACTAACTTTATTCACTAAGCATGATTTCAGTTAAAGCATGTGCAACCCACAAAAGCTACAACTTAGATAAGACCAGTCATTCAAACCATAACAATACCATTTGCATGACATATTTCAAATCCTATTCAGGTTTCAACTTGTTTAAGCAGATTTCATCAATTTTATTCATGGGATAATTACTTAGGCAAGCATATAACATTCAAAAGATATAGAATTTAAGAACTGAATATAAAGTGTAGGCTTGAGACATACCTTATTGGTGCGGGAGTCTCCCCCAAGCTGGCTTCTTGCTTGGTGAAGGGTCTTCTTCTTCTCAGTCGGAGCTCTTGTTCTCATTTTATTAAAAGGGAAACTATCTAATGTTGTGAAAAAGGGAAACTATCCTATTATGATATTTTATTATTCTAGCTAAGTTAACATATACCTATGCATATAACTAATGATAACTAATTTTTTTTAGTTACATGCATGACATATGTTATTTATTTGAAAAAGGGAAATTTGAAGGGAAATAAAAAGTAAATCCATACCTTAAATCCATGGAATTTCATCCCTACTGGGCGGATCATCTTCCTTGGGTGCTTCTTCTTTAAGTACTTCATCGGGTTCTTCTTCTTTTGGCACCTCTCCTTTGTTATGTGAATTACACAACTCAGGAGGAGGTGGTTCTTTCTTTCTGTTCCACCTTGTTCTTGGGCGCCTCTTCTTGGTACGAACGGGTTTTGCTTCCTGCATGTTAGCGGCATATGCGGGACCACGGGAAAAGGAGAATATTTCCTTCCTCCCTCCTAATGTCATTTGCATTTTACCACTCCCCACATATATGCAAGCATCAACAGTGTTCAAGAAGGGTCTACCTAAGATTAGAGGCACATCTTTCCTATTTCCCATATCTAGTATTATGAAATCAGTAGGAACGTATGAACCTCTAATATGAACAGGTAAATCAGTAACTATTCCTTCTACATAGCATGTTGATTGATCAGCTAGCACGACATAGGCAGATGTGGATGACATGGGTGGAAAGAATGAGTTTTCATAAAAATCTTTAGATAGAATGTTCACACTCGATCCTAAATCACACATGGCATTTTTAAAGACTTCACCAAAGATTGAGCATCTAATTATGGGACTACCAGGATCACCCTTTTTAACAGTCATGGTTTGATCTTCATAATAGTTAAAATATTTTATTTCAACCATATTTGCAGTTTCCATGTCAGGTTTAGCAGGAATTTTGCCAGTTTCAAAAGATGGTATGATAGCAGCAAGTTGAGCTAATTGGGTTTCTAACATCTTATTAAAACTTAATTGATTTTTCAAAGCAGATGAGAAATCTTCCAATTTAGCATTTATATTCTCAAGGGTTTTATCATTTGACATTAATCACTTATTCAAGAAATCAGTAGTTCTACCTTGTGAGTAAACTAAATTTTTCAAGAATGAGAAATTATCAGAATTCTGAAAATTAGAGCGGGGGAATGAATTGTTACCTTGAGAGTTTGCAGGTTGATTCCATCCTTGATTCTGTTGGCGGAAACCGTTGTTCTTGTTGATGATGATGATGAAGTTCAAATCTTCATGTAGCTCGGGGCAGTAGTTCCCAGAATATCCGGTTTCTCCATAGACTTCACAAGTCATGTAGGATTCCAGAGATTGGACACTCTCTTGTTGGTTCATCTTCTCACAGTTGTCTAGCTTCTTTGCCAGCAGGTCCATCTTGGCCACGATCATGTCGGCCTCCTTAAGGGAATGCATACCTCGCTTATGGGGCTGCAGTCTCTCGTCATTCCATCCTTGGTTCGACACCATCTTCTCTATGAGAGCCTTAGCATCTGCAACATTCAGAGAAAAGAATGCACCGCTGGCGGCGGCATCCAAATGGCTTCTAGAGAGTGGGGTTAGGCCATGGTAGAAGTTCTAGATCAATAGCCAGTCTTCCATACCATGGTGTGGGCAAGCAGCGACATACTCTTGCAACCTCTCCCAAGCCTCGGGAATAGATTCCTCTGCTTGTTGCGTAAAGCTGGAGATTTTGTTGCGAAGAGCGTTCGTCTTTCCCATCGGAAAGAATTTGGCGAGAAAAGCATTGGAACACTTGTCCCATGTGTCTACAGCGTTGCGATTGGTATAGAACCATTGCTTCGCTTTTCCTAGCAAAGAGAAAGGAAAGAGACGAAGACGGATGGCTTCTTGTGTTATCCCCTTAATGGTGAAGGTGCCGCAAATCTCCAAGAATCGTTGGAGATAAGCATTGGCATCCTCATGGGCTTTGCCACAGAACGGGCTAACTTGGACCATCGTGATCAGAGCTGGTTTCAACTCAAAATTGAGGTTGGCATCGATCACGTCTGGTCCTGTCGCTACATTGGTGGCAGAAGGAGAAGAAAACTCATGAATGGTCTTGTTGGCCATTGTGACGATAGAACGAGATAGGAAAGAAAGAAGTTGAAGGAGATGAAGGAAAAAGATAAGAAGAGTCAAGGAAAGAAAGAATGGGGTAAGATGGGATTCGCTAAGCGGGAGCTTAAACGAAGATAAATTCGACACGGACTCAACTGATACACCGATTGACTTCCCCGGCAACAGCGCCAGAAATGCTTGTTGGTAGTTCTTAAATTCACTAAAGATAGAGCTAGGCAACTATCCCCGGTAATGGCCCAGAAATGCTTGTCGACACTTGCCAACGTCGTTACTAGGAGTAAACTATGGAATCTATTCCTGGCAACGGCGTCAGAAATGCTTGTAGCAAGTCCAGTCACTATACCTAAAGGAGTGAAGTTAAAGCAGCTATCTACTAATGCCAAATGGGGTTGTCAATCCCGACACTAGTAGGAGCTAGCTAGAGAGATTGCAATCTACCTAGAGGAGATTCTGCAAGCGCACAGAACTATCGTAGTAGCACTTCGCCTGGGAGTACCAGGTGTCGATTTATTTGATCCCAAGGGAAGGCTAGGGTGGTGGATGAGTCGAGTCAAGGAGGGGATGAGAGTCGAAGAAAAGGGAAAAGGGAAAAGGAGAGAAGGGAAGAGAGGGGATGAAAGGCTAGAAAGAATATATGGGTGGATAGGTAAGGATGAAATGGATGGTAAGGTAAGGTGGATGGATAGATAGATAGATAGATAGGGGATAACTAAGGATAACTAACTAATTACTACTAACTACTCCTAGATAACTACGAAGCAAGATAACTATGAAGCAAGATAACTACGAAGCAAGATAAGTATGAAGGAGGATAGGCAAATGTCAATAAAGCAACCAAGTTAAGCATAGTTTTATTCCTATCTTGTCAAGTACCGAGGCGTACTAGCTTTTACCATTGACTTAGGTTGAACGCTAGCACAACGAGCCTTACTGTTAAACTGGGCCAACTATGTGGTGGAATTCAAGGCGCACAGGGCTGTCACCTCCTGCTTGCTACCACAGCTATCCGGGGGTCCAGCCGTATCTGAAGGTAAGTCTATAACTAAGCACCACGCTTAATTAATATTCTAACTATCTCTACCCTAGCTTCGAATAGAGACACCCTTGCGGATGTCAGAGCAAATACTTGACTTAATAAGATAAACACTAAACTAACTAAGCAACCTATTGGCAAAGATCAAACACTAAGCACACTAGAGATTAACTACTATGGCTAAGTGAATTGAACTGTAGGAATAGCTAGGTCACACTCAAGGTACTTGATAAAGTAATACTGAAAGTAATACTGAAAGTAATACTTAAAGTAATATTGGAATAAAGATAAGTGTACCTGAGATACAAGAGAGCAAACCAGACCAGAGACGCCGGGAAATCAACCGACCTCCGATGCCAGTCACTCGCACCCGCTTCTCTCCTAGCAAGCTCTACGCTACTATACCACTGGTCAGGGCTGAGCTGTGCTAAACTAAGAGCCGCGCTGTAGCGAGGGCACTAGAGCTATACTCTCTCTACTAGCTAACCTACTTGCCTAAGCTCTCTGAGCTCTCACTTGCTTTCTCGCTTGCTCTGCTTTGCTTTGCTTTGCTTCTTGCTTTCTTGCTTGAAATGAAGTGGTGTCACCAGGGGGTATTTATAGCCTTGTGGAGTGAGGGGGGTACTTATAGGGGGCAGCCAACCGACCTTGGGCAAACCCTAGTGGCGGGCGCCAGCCCTAGGTGGCGGCCGCCACCCTCACAACCGTTGGATGCACCGCCTTTGCTTCAACGGCATCCAGGAGCTCTAGAGAGGCGGTTGGTAGGTCGGTTGCATATCCAGGTAACCGCCATTCTGCCTTGATCCACGCCACTCCATCTTGAGCCGTCCGATGCCACTGACCTAGTGACCAAGGGCCAAGATTTGGCCTTGGGATGGTCACACGGATCAGTGACGTGGCAAGAGGGAGAGTTGGGCCTCTTCATGTGGCGGGCTCCACTTTTGGGTGGCTGGCGCCACCTCTTGTTGGCGGGCGCCACCCGACTCGGGCCCAAATGGGTCCTGGTGAGTGGGCTCATTTCCTGGTGGGTCCATTCTCCAAATTTGGTCCAAATCCTGCATTCAAATAAAAATCTATGGACATGTGGAATTCGGTTAGTTTGAAACCTATTTCACTACATTTCATGCCTTTTTGGTGAATTTTAGGGTAAAATGTTGATGGTAAAACAGGTGTTTAAGGACCATCAACAGTGCACATCTCGCACTCACTCTCCTTGGAGACTACAATGGTGGACTTAGCAAACTCAAGCTCTCTCACCATGTCCTCCCACTTCTGCCTAAACTCCTTCCTCTCTCTAGCTGCACGCCTAAGCAACTTATCTTGACTAAGCAAAGCGGCAGTAAATTTTTCAACTTCAGCAGAGAATTCCTCAGGAGTCTGAGATACCTGCGAGGAGTCGTCATCGTCGTCGTTCTGAGGGATATCCTCCAGCTTGCCGTCGACCTCGTCACCAAGAGCCATGGTACAGAAGCCCTCGTTGTCGGCGAAGAAGCAAAGACCATTCAGCTTGTCCTCGATCCTCTTCTTCTTCTCGGACTCGTCATTGCTTGAAGGTGCGGAGTCGTCATCCGAGTCGTCGACGTCGCTGAGCGTGGCAAAGAAAGCACGCTGCTCAGTCTGGGCCTTTTCCAAGTACTTCTTCTTGATGTACTCCTTGTTGAAGCCGCCCTTCCGCTTCTGCTTCACGGGGACGTACTTCTCCTTGCGCTTGCCGGAGTCATACTTGTGCCCATGATCGCCTTTCCCAAAGGTCTGCTTGTTCTTCTTGGGACAGTTGGCGATGAAGTGGTCAGGGTCACCGCACTCGAAACATCCCGAGCGTCCTCCTCCGCGGTGATGGTTCATGCGGTTGTTGTGAAACCGCGAGAACCGGTTGGCAAGCAAAGCCAACTTGTCATCCCCTAAAAGCTCCAATTGCTCCTCTGTGATAGAAAGAAGTGAAGAGAGTGCAAATCCTCCAGAGGAGTTAGCATAAGAGCCAGAAACCAAAGCCATCGATGGGCCAGAAGGATTTTCATAAGAAGCCCTCGACATGACATCAATCTCACTAGACTTCAGCTTACTAAAGACCTCGTCGCATGTGAGGGTCTCATAGTTAGACGATTCGATGATCGCCTAGACCTTTGAGTCCCACACCGACCGATCGAGAGTATGCAAAAGCTTCAAAGCTCTCTCATGATCGTCGAAAGGCAACAGCTCCTTGTTCGCTCTCATCTTGTTGACAATCACCTGAAAGCGAGCAAATAAACTTTCTATGCTCTCGCCAGGCATATGTCTAAAGTTCTCATACTCTCGCTTGTGCGACTCGTAGAGACGGGATTTGACTTGAGTGGTTCCCTCATGGAAGCGCATGAGGGTCGCCCAAATCTCACGAGCCGTGGGGAGGTGAGAAACGCGATCAAACTCGGACATGCTCAAACAGGAGAAAAGAGCGTTACGCGCTTGGCTATTGGTATCGTGCCCATCGATCTGAAGCTGAGTAGCACGAGCAGCCAAGACAACGTAATCGGCCTTGTTGCAAATCTCCCAAACAGAAGAGCCCATGCTCTGAAGATAGGCCGACATACGTATCTTCCAATACGCATAGTTCGTCGCATCGAAAAACGGCTGTTTGCCCACGCCGCGATCCATGTCGCCTTCTGTGGATTTGGAACTGGCTAAGGTGGAAGATCCTTAACCTGCTCCGATACCAATTGAGAGACCGAGAGTGCTACTAGAAAGCGACCAGAAGGGGGTGAATGGGAGTTTAAAATTTCTTGTCAGATACTTTTAGCCACTGTCCCGAGAATCAACCCCTAAGAGCAAACCTAGAGCTTGCAAGTGTCTATGACCCTAGATGTAGGGTGGATACTTCCAAGAAGCACAGCGAGACATTACACAACTCTAGAAACCCGACGCAAAAGCCGAAGATCAAAACCGACAACGGACGAACGAACCGCGGATGAAACAATGCAGAAACACCTGCATCGGACGCTGGCCTGCGTCCGATGGCCAGGCACCGAAAGCGTCTGATGCAAACAGAACCGTTCTGGAACCTTACTGGACTGGCATCGGATGCTGCTACTGTGAAACCCTAGCGTCTGATGCTTGACCCCCGGTGCATCCGATGACAGCGGATGCTCCGATGGTCAGTGTCTGATGCTCCTTCAAAAACACTGTCAGATGACACGTGGCATCGGACGCGTCCGATGGTATGAACTTAGCGTCCGATGCTCACGATCAGAGCGTCCGATGGTCCCGAATCAGTGCAGTTCTTCCGTGAAATCAACCCGATCTCCTCCGAATCAAAAGCACTAATGCTTAGACTTGGTATGAGGAGTTCCAAGGAGGTTAGTGAGCTATCCCAAAGGGATCATGGCTCGAACCTAACTCCAAATCGGTGAATTGGAAGAATTCGGGGCAAAGGGAGCAAAACTCGATCCGGAACAAAAATCGACCGATCTACTAGCTCGTGAGGCTAGAAGTGATTTCCTTCGGTGGAAGGAAGTGCCTCATGACCTAGAACAACTCAGTTCAAACGGATTTGCAAAAGACACACTGAGTAGAGAGATCGACCAACGGGAAAATTGTGGAGAAATGCAATCCGCAAATAACAACACCAAAACGCAAATCACAACCATAAATTTGCAACCGTGTGGCTACCACACGCTACAACAGTGAGATTACGGTCTCACTTCCTCAAATTCTCACGGACACAGAGGTATGATTGTCTTCTCTGTGGATCTCAGTTCGCTACAGCAGAGAATAGGGAGAGCAGAAAAACCTAGAAGGCAAAAGAGCAAATGACTGAGATTATTTGGGAGGTGGGTGTCTCCCCCTACTTATCCTAATCCTAATTCCCACTCTACCCCTAGTTATTTACAGAGCGAACTAGCTAAACCCTAAGGTTATTTTGGACCAACTCGTGGTAGGTGGTGATTCGACGGCCACGCCTGCACAACTGGTAGCGTTGCCTCGACGCAACCTCATGGATTGCCGCCACGTGCCGCCACCGCTTTGCTTGTCCTCTTCACGGACTCCGCCCCCCAGTTTTGTGGCCGAAACTGGGAAACCAGGCCTTCAAGTCCATCCCCCGGTTTTGAGGCCCAAACCGAGAAACCCGTCCTCCATCGCCTGAGTTTTGTGGCCCAAACTCAGAAACCCGCCAGCGCCCAGATTTTGAGGCCCAAACCTGGAAACCGTCCTCAGTACGAGTTTTGTGGCCCAAACTCGGCAAACCCGTAGCACACAGGTTTTGTGGCCCAAACCTGGAAACCGTCCTCCGGTGGTTTTTCTGTGGCTCAACCACCAAACCGGGGCCATAGAGGGGATGCACCGCCTGTGAACCCCGTCCACCGACACATGTCCTCAGGTCCTCGACCCGAGCAACACCGTGCCCCGCGAGTCTTTGCTCGTCGCTGCCCCAGGCTGCCAGCCACCACAGCTGATCCTCAGGCCACCGGTCCCTCAGTCCAAGCCTCATGTCTGCCCTTCACCGCTCCCGGTCCGTTGGCACAGCACGTCTCTACTTGACCTTCACCTTGCCCTCGATCACTGTCTCCGTGCTCGACACCTGCGCAACACAAGCTAAAGAACATGCGCATCAAACCCGTTGACAATCACTCATCACTCGAGACTCGGCATACACCCATGTATTCGCACGAGCCTACACACGGGTAAGTGGACTATAGAAGAATCAACAAGGCTATAAGACTCACCCTTGCGAACAACCACTACTACCGGCGTTATAGGAGGCAATTATGAGCTATCAAGTCTAAGCACCATGCTTACACTATCCAACTACTCTAACTCTAGAGCGACTAGAATTAAAGTACTCAAAAGAGAGTCATAACCCTTTAGAATAATACGAACAATAGCTCAATCTTAAATGTAGATGTTGATTACCGAAACAATCGTTGAAGCAAGTTGACGAAGAACTTGAATCCACAGGTACAAGATGAAGAAGTTGATCCGACAGGCCGAAGCTCCTTCTTGATCTCTTCCTCTCTCTCTCTTCTAGTTCTAGTATAAGACTAGGTTCTAATCCTACTAGAGGGGTATCTAATCTTCTACTTGAAAGCTAACTCATGAAGTCTCTTCTAGGGTTTCTAATTGAAGTGTAGTCTTCTGAAGAGGGACCTTCTGTCTGACCTGGGGCTCGGGGGGGCTGTTTATATAGCCTTGAGACATCAACCGTGACCGTTGGATCAAACCGACTTCACGTAGGGCTGAGATTGGTCCTCAAAGGTGGTGGAAGAAGATTCCAGGAGGGGGAGGCCAACGGCGCCCTAGGGGGACCGGCCGGTGGGCCCACCAGACAGGTCGGTCCCACCTAGAGGTGGCTCGGGGTGCCCTGCCTCGTGGTGTCTTCAGGTGTCCTCTAGAGTCTTCTGGAAGATTCCTGACTTGACGAATGCGTTATCTCCCGTCGGTTTCCTTCTAGGGGATGCAATCGAGGGTTGTTTCCCGGTTTAATCCCTGCAGATTCACAATTCACCAAAACTCGTGGAATTCATTAGTTTTAATCCCAATACTAAGGTGGAGTTTATATATTCATCCATTTTCATGTTTAATTGACCTTTAATAATAAGAGTTAATTAGTGTCAACAAACTCCCCCACACTTAGACTTTTACTCATCCTCGATAAAAGGTTGGATCATAACTGTGGGATAAGATATCAAACATTAGTCCTTTCTGTTCATACCTGTATTGTGAAATTCATTGTGTTTACCATAAAACCTTGAGTAGTTGGAGAATAGAATAGTTGAAACAGATTACCCTTTTCTTTTAGCACAAGACATTGGAGTTTTTGAATTTTTCGAAATAGGTCATAGCTTTCCTTCTCCTTTTGTAGCACTTCAATTTCTTACCAGAGTATTTTATTTATGCAGAGCAGTTTTATGTTACTAATTCAATGGAGAAAAATACTATACTCTTAGATCAAGACATTAATCTTTTTAAACTTTGTCACTCTTGCTGGCATATTGTAATTAGAGGAACAACGGGCTATCTTCTTTTTCTCTTTATCATATTTTTATCATAATATTCTCTATTTTTTTCCTGAGGTGTGTCGGACACTTGTCCATTTTTCCTTCCTCATTTTTCATACTTTTGCATAGCCCATGCCTCTAATACAATACTACTTCGGAAGAGTGAATCTTTCTTTATTTGTAAGAATCTCGATCTTTAGAGCATAATAAATTTCTCAACAAAGAACTCAGTATTAAAGTAAGCAATAATTGATTGATTATGAATGACTTTGGCAGGAGATCTATTTTCTACAAAGGAGAAGTGTTGCTAGTCTCTTTTTAACTTTGCAAGTAAAATTCTCCAATGCTCATACTTTAAGAATTGAGTTCTCATCATTCTTCTATCATATTCCGCAACAACTCTAGATAATATAGGTCCAATCAAGTTTTTATCAAAGCAGGTCTTTTTAGAAAAGGTGTTGTGAGACTCTATACCATGAGCATGTCAAAATAATCTTTTCCTTTTTAATTAGAGTTTATGAATTGCATATTATTGACGAGAATATGTTTTTAATTCGAACAGAAGCTTAAACATCGAGAAATAGAGTGTAACAATTGCGTACCGAACCGTGGACGGAGGAGGAGGCTAGGGGGGCTAACCCCTGACCGACTGGTGGGGTCCACCAACCGGTCGGTTGGGCTTAGGGCCCAACCGTGGCCCGCTTCGAGGTGCATGATTTTGATGACGATGTCTTCTGTTTTATGCAGCTTTCGCGATCGGTTTTCGGTAATTCTGTTGTCGTCTTCTCCCCCACACTTATTTTCTGTTTTCTGCTAATCACAACATGTGGAGATAAGACACATATCCAAAATAACAAGATAAAAGATAACTCTAACAAAAACTTTATTGATATTCAAGGCACTTTTATTACACAATAAATTAACTAAACAAAACTCTTAACAAAACAAGACTTAAACACGAGACTCTGCAAACACGAGTGCCTTATCAAACTATCGACGAACTATCTCTCACTTCTCTCCCTCAAGTAGATTTCCTAGCGTAGAGGCAACACTGACGACCTTATCCTTCAGGCTAATGTGTTTAGTTACATACTTATGCAGCACATCAGTCGCCTGTTTTGTAGCCTTAGCTAGAGAAGTGTATTTCCTTTTAAGCTCTACGTTATCTCTCTCAAGGTCTTCAATCATGTCCCCGAGGCCATCTAACTGGGTAGTCCTCTTGCGTTTAGCCGTGAGATTAGGAGTGGTGGGTGCCCTCTTTACTGGTGGAGTGACCTTGATCTGCTCAGGGTGACCACGAACTCCATCAATGCGCGGACGCGGATTTGTAGATGTGTATTTTATGACTGTGGGTTCCCCAAGTTTGTTTGTCTTCAGCCCGACGAGTGTCTCATTGGGCCTAGGAGGAAGAAGCGGGAGCTGCTTGTAGACGGAGAAAGTAGGGAGTCCTCTTGCCGGCACCGTTTGAGCGTAAAAAGCTTGTTGACGATGCGACGAGGTCGCTTCTGGCGGGATCATATCAACGGGTGTCTGTGAGTCAACGGGGGTGATCTCCTTTGATGGCATTACAACAAGCTCCTTTGATGCGGCGACGACAAGAGCCATTGAATCGTCGGCGGGCTCGTTGAGGTCAATCCTTGGATAGGAGGCCATTAGCGCTGGTGGGAGGAGAGCTTTGCTGCTGCTGGTATTCTGGAGGAGGCTGCAATGAATCTAGAGGCAGGCCTGGGGTTGGTTTTATAGCTGAGGTGGCTTGGAGAGGAGGCATGATAGGTTCGTTATGGGAGTTATCGATTCTGCGGATCAGGTTACCAGAATGGATGCGAGAAAGAGTCTGGACACGTAACGAAAGAAGGCAGATGGCGAGGGGACTCTAGGGCAGACCGGTCAGTCCCACCATGTGGGCCCTCGTGGGTTCGTCACTCGTGGTGTCTTTAAACTTGATCCTAATCCTAGAAAATATAACCCCGTTGTGCAAACTTATCGGAAAAATGATGATAGTGTAAATCTATAGGACAATAAAGAACTGGATGACATCCAATTCTTCAGGACTCTTTTTCGGTTCTAGAAAAATCTTAAGACGTTGCCCATTTACCTTGAATAGCGTACCTTCGTCATTTTGAAGTGTAATAGCTCCATGCGATGAAGTGGCTACCACCGTGAAAGGTCCTTCCCATTTGCTTAGTTTCCATGCCCGAACAATTTTACCCTGGAATTAAAGAGTAATACTGCGGATACATGGGTGTATGCTGAGTCTCTGAGTGATGAGTGATTGTCCACTGGGATAATGCGCATGTTCTTTGGCTTGTGTTGTGCAGGTGTCGAGCACGGATACAGTGATCAAAGGCAAGGTGAAGGTCAAGTAGAGACGTGCCGTGCCGATGGACCGAGAGTGGCGAAGGGCGGACGTGAGGCTTGGACTGAGGGACCGGTGGCCTAAGGATCAGCTGTGGTGGCTGATAGCCTGGGACATCGACGAGCGAAGACTTGCGGGTGGACGGGGTGCACGGGCGGTGCATCCCATCTACGGCTCGGTTTGGTGGTTGAGCCACAGAAAAACCACCGAGTGGACGGTTTCCAGGTTTGGGCCTCAAAACCTGGGCGCTGATGGTTTCCGAGTTTGGGCCACAAAACTCGGGCTGAGGACGGTTTCCAGGTTTGGGCCTCAAAACCTGGGTGCTGCGGGTTTGCTGAGTTTGGGCCACAAAACTCAGGCGATGGTCGGCTGGTTTCCCGGTTTGGGCCTTAAAACCGGGGGTTGGCTGTGAAGGCTGGTTTCCCGGTTTGGGCCACAAAACTGGGGGTGCGATGTCCGGGAAAGGACAAGCAGAGCGGTGGCGGCACGTGGCGGCAATCGGTGAGGTTGCGTCGAGGCAACGCTACCAGTTGTGCGGGCGTGGCCGTCGGATCACCACCTACCGTGAGTTGGTCCAGAATAACCCTAGGGTTTAGCTGGTTCGCTCTATAATTAGTTAGGGGTAGAGTGGGAATTAGAATTAGGATAAGTAGGGGAGACATCCACCTCCCCATTGATCTCAGTCATTTGCTCTTTGCTTCTAGAGTTTCCTGCTCTCTCAATCCCCTGTTGTAGCTAGCTGAGATCCGCAGAGAACCATACCTCTGTGTACTAGAGATTTTGAGGAAGTGAGACCGTATTCTCACTATTGTAGCGTGTGGTAGCCACACGGTTGCAGATTGATGACTTGATTCACGTTTTTGTTCGTGTTCTTCGCGTTCTTCGTTTCTCCACGATTTTCCCGTCACTCGATCACCCTCTCTACTGCGTCTTTGCGAAATCCGTTTGAATCAACTTGTTCTTTATAGTGAGGAGATCATTTCCACCGAAGGAATTCATCTAACTCCTCACGAACAAGTAGATCGGGTTGATTTTGTTTTTGTGGCGCTTTTTCGTTCATACTCCTCCCCTTTCGATTTCCCGGTGTTTGAGTTGATTTGAGCGGATGATTTCTTGGGGATAGTCTCCTAACTACCTCGTGATCATCCTCTCCAAGTTTGGGAACTTGGGATTGAGTTTTGATTCGGATTTGAGAAGAGTTGTGTGAGGGGCGACCGAAATCGCCCTCACTGGGAGGTCGCGGACAGTCCTCCATTCCTCCCGCGGACAGTCCGCGCGTCGGGACTTGGCCAGATCAGTGGCCGCGGGTTCCTACTGTTGGCGTCCAGGTTGACCGGCGGACAGTCCGCCGTTGCAACCCGCGGACAGTCCGGGACTGTCCAGAGGTGTTTCAGCGACACTGTTGTTTTGTTCTCTTGACCGGCGGACAGTCCGCCGTCCCCTCGCGGACAGTCCGCAGTAGGGGCGGACAGTCCGGGACCTCAGGGCCGGACAGTCCGCGAATCGGCTGTCTGTTGCATTTTTGTGCGTTTGCTCTCCTGGCTTCTTTGCTTGGTTTCCGAACTTCTCGTTTGGCCCTAGAGTTGATCAAGGAACCTCTCTAGGTATCTTTGCTACTTGTTAGCATAGGTATTCGGGAGTTTCTCGACGTAGCCGTCTATCTACGTTCGGGACTTGATTTTTGAGGGTAAAACTTGTTGCGGTGCTTTCGGCGTTTGGATCGCTATTGCTTTGTGGTGCCTCACTGTGATCCTAGGGATCATCCACCCTCTTCCAAGGGTCGTGGGCATCACGGTTTTGATCGAAGCTCTTGGGGTCGATTTTGGGGACAAAAGGCCAAAGTTTTGAAAGAGATTTTTATGCTCCCATTCACCCCCCCCCCCTCTGGTCGCCTTGCTATTGCATTCTCGGTCCTTCAATTGGTATCGGAGCGGGTTAAGGATCTTTCACCTTAGCCGGTTCCAGATCCACAGAAGGCGACATGCATCGCGGCGTGGGCAAACCGCCGTTTTTTGATGGGACGAACTATGCGTATTGGAAGATACGCATGTCGGCCTATCTGCAGAGTATTGGTGCTTCCATTTGGGAGATTTGCAACTCTGTCGATTACGTGGTTTTGGCTACTTGTGTCACTCAGCATCAGATCGATGAGCACGATGCCAATAGTCGAGCCCGTAATGCTCTTTTCTCATGTTTGAGCATGTCTGAGTTTGATCGCGTTTCTCACCTCGCTACGGCTCGGGAGATTTGGGCTACCCTCATGCGTTTCCATGAGGGAACCTCTCAAGTCAAAACCCGTCTCTACGAGTCGTTCAAGCGAGAGTATGAGAACTTTCGACATATGCCTGGCGAGAGCATAGAAAGTTTATTCGCTCGCTTTCAAGTGATTGTCAACAGGATGAGGGCTAACAAGGAGCTGTTGCCTTTCGATGATCATGAGAGAGCTTTGAAGCTTTTGCATACTCTTGATTGATCGGTGTGGGATTCCAAGGTTCAGGCGATCATCGAATCGCCTAACTATGAGACCCTCACGTGCGATGAGCTCTTCAGTAAGCTCAAGTCCAGTGAGATTGACGCCATGGTGAGAGCTTCTTATGAAAATCCTTCTGGCCCGTCGATGGCCTTGATTTCTGGCTCTTCTACTAACCCCTATGGAGGCTTTGCACTCTCTTCTCTTCTTTCTGTCATAGAGGAGCAGCTGGAGTTCATGGGGGATGACGAGTTGGCTTTGCTCGCCAACCGGTTCTCGCGGTTCCACAACAACCGCATGAACCGTCGCCGCGGAGGAGGACGCTCAGGATGTTTTAAGTGCGGCGACCCCAGCCACTTCATCGCCAATTGCCCGAAGAAGAACAAGCAGACCTTCGGCAAGGCGGATCATGGGCACAAGTACGACTCCGGCAAGTGCAAGGAGAAGTACGTCCCCGCGAAGCACAAGCGGAAGGGCGGCTTCGACAAGGAGTACATCAAGACGAAGTACTTGGAGAAGGCCCAAGATGAGCAGTGTGCGTTCTTCGCCACGCTCAGCGACGTCGACGACTCAGATGACGACTCCGCTGCCTCAAGCGACGACGAGTTTGAGAAGAAGAAGAGGATCGAGGACAAGCTGAACGGCCTCTGCTTCTTCGCCGATGACGAGGGCTTCTGCACCATGGCCCTCGGCAAGGAGGTCGACGGCGAGCTGGAGGACACCCCTCGGAATGACGACAACGATGACGACACCTCCCAGGTATCTCAGACCCCCGACGAGCTTTCTGCTGAGGTCGAGAAGCTTACTGCCACGCTCCTTAGTCAGGATAAGTTGCTTAGGCGTGCTGCTAGAGAGCGCAAGGAGTTTAGGCAGAAGTGGGAGGATACGGTGAAGGAACTTGAATCTGTCAAGTCCACCATAGTTGTTACCGAGGAGGAGGAGTGTGAGATGTGCTCCACACACATGACTGACCTTCTCACTTTAAGAAGTAAGTATGTTGTGTTGGTAGGAGAGGTGGATGAGTTGAAGGCTAGATCTTCGCTGTTGGGTGCGTGCAAGTCTTGTGCGAGCTTGCAATCTGAGTTGGCAGAGAAGAATGTCAAGATTGTGTCTCTTGAAGAGGCCAACTCGGGTAGCACATGTGTGGCTAGGTGTGTTCTTTGTGAGGGTTTGGAGATGGAGATCGCTAATGTGAAGCATGACTGTTGGGAGCACACTTGCCCAACCTCCGCACTTGTGCAGGGGAAGGAGCGAAGGTGACCAAGCGTCGGATGCAGTAGCGAAGGTGAAACGGAAGTGGAAAGTGCTCGAATTCCCAAAAAGTCGTCCCTTACACTGTTCATCCCCTTGGTATTTATAGGGAATGCCAAGGGGTACGGGCCAAATTACAAAAGGGTACAGCAAAGATTCCTCGCCTCCGCGCAGGGAGGAAGGGCAGAAGCGTAAACACACAGCTGGAGCGGAAACCCTAATCGGTCACACCCCGGCGCGCCGCCACCTGGCCCCCTGTTCACCTTCGGGGAGAGGTGCGGCGGTCTTGATCTTCGGCCGCGCTCACCCTTGGGCCCGCGCACCTCCGGCTTCACTTGCCTCCCGGGAGAGGCAAGTGAACACGCTTGCTGCTTGCCTGGACCCTCGCTCCAAGTGAAGGTGGTGTCGACGGTCAGCGAAGGTTTCCTGCAGTGCGACCATCGCCTCAGACCTGCACGGGAACACAGCAAGAGAGCGAGGGTTGATCCCGCGTTCGGGGGTCAGGGTAGTGGCCTCCGATGGGAGAGAGACCCCGCAAGCACGCCAGGCGTTACGCGAGGGCTGATTTTGAGCACCACTTCGGGCGGCGCTTCTGTCGAGGGTCCTTTCCCCCAACAGTAGCCCCTCGTTGTCTTGGATCTAAAAGATTGTGTTTAGGCCCAAGCAGCGCCTTTAAAAACGGGACCCTCGGCAGCGACGCCCGCGGCTGCTTTGGGCCGGGCCGTTCTGGTGTTGTTTTATA
Source organism: Coix lacryma-jobi var. lacryma-jobi (assembly GCA_009763385.1). Lineage (NCBI taxonomy): Eukaryota > Viridiplantae > Streptophyta > Magnoliopsida > Poales > Poaceae > Coix > Coix lacryma-jobi. Next base: position 104,303,494 of record CM019830.1, on the reverse strand, counting down.
CTATTGAAGCCTGCTTCGTTTTTGGTGCCGCGTTCTTTGGTTGTCGAGCCGACTTCGTCGGGTGAGGGTTTCGTCTCCCGGCCTATAAATAGAAAGAGTGAGCGTGGAGTTTTGATTGTGCTCTTTGTTGCTATAGCCATCCTGTTGTTGCAATTTGCTTGTAGCGAAGGTTTGTTTGAGCTTGTCTGCGAGGGTTGAGACAGGCGTTGGTTGTTCGGTAGTGTTAGCAGTTGAAGAGATGGCAAGGTTGAAGCAAACTGCTCGTGCTGTTTCCCCCACAGCCGCAGATGAGGGGATTACCTTCGAGTTTGGTTTGAGCCGGGTTTGTGCAAGTGAGATTGCATCTTACGTGCGGTGGGGCTGGATTGAGGAAGGCAAGGCGAGGGCTAGCAGTGGGGAGACCGTGCCGAAGCCGGATGCAGACGAGGTTGTGGTGTTCGAAGAGTTCTTTTCGGCTGGCCTTCGCTTCCCAGCTGACTCCTTCGTGACTTCGGTCCTGCGGAGGTTCAACCTGCGGTTTCATCAGCTTACGCCTTCGTGCTTCACAAAGATGTCGGTCTACGTCTGGGCCTGCAGGTCTCAGGGGGTTGTCCCTCATGTCGAGGGTTTTGTTCGCACTCATCGCGTTCACATGCAGCCTCGCAAGATTATGGACAGCGAGGGCAGGACCAGCCTTGGACAATTTGCGGTGTACACTTTTTGCCATCGCGCCGGCGCGGAGCTGCCGGTGCAAGCGCAGAAAAACAAGTGGAGCAGCGGGTGGCAGGAGTCCTGGTTTTATTACAAACTCAGCGACGGCTCCGAGCTTTGCGGCGAGCTTCCGGTGCTTGGAGATGTGGGCGCCGAAGCTAAGATGAGCATCGAGGCCCATGCTGCTGTTGATTGCCTGAGGGTCGTTGCGCGCTCTCAGTGCGCGCGTGATTTGGTGGAGGAATATTGCTGTGCCAAGATTTGGCCTCTTGGCCGAAGGCAGACTTGGTTCGTTGTGGAGAACGACCCAAGGTATGAAGGTAGGGGCTTGAAGAAGCCTAGTTTGGATCTGGAGAAGGTCTGGGAAAGAACTCTTAAGAAATTTCCGAGGCGCGAGGATGGGAACGAAGCTGTTTTCAAACGAGTTCAGCAGTGGACGGACGAGCTCGTGGGGAAGCTTTCCCCATTGGAAGTGAAGGCTATCCATAGCTTGATGGGCGGCGAAGGTCGCGTGAACAGAATGTTTGACATTCTTGGCGTTCGGTACGCCGACTGGCCGGCTCCTTCGAGCGACGACGCGCCGAAGAAGAGGAAGCGTAAGGCTTTGGGAGGAACGGAGATCGTCTCTCGGCCAAAGAGAGGGCGTGGTCGAGGCCGCGGGGGAGCTGGTGGCCGAGCGAAGGTGCTTGCGACAAAGGTCACTGCGGGCTCGGTTGCTGCGGGCACTTCTTTGGCCGCGGGCCGGAGCGGCCGAGGTGGCAGTTCAGTCGGGGGACGCATGCCTCGCGTTGGAGGGATCGGTGCTTTGGTCCAGACTTCGGGCGACGAGGATGAATCTGATGATGATGCGGAGGAAAAAGCAGAGGGGGAGACGGGCGAGGGCTCGTCTGATGAAGGTAGCGAGGGTTTTTCTGAAGGGCATGACACGGATGAGGAGGTGTCGATTGGAGGCGGAGCCTCGCCGGTTGTTGGTGCGATGGTTACCCAGGGCGCAGATGAGCTTACACGAGATATTGAGCCAGGTAGCCCTCGACGAGGTGCGGTTCCCAGGTTCGCGGGCTCACACCTTTGGGTGGAGGGGTCAGAGTTTGATGGGGAACTTGACTCTGCGCGGTCCCGGGGAAAAAAACCGTTTGGCGAGGCTAGCCGGTCGAGCCTTCCGGAATATGCCAGGAAGCTTGGGATTTCTGATCCGGCCACTGCGCTGTTCACCAGTCCGGACCTTCGGGATTGCCACTTGCAGTGTAACCCGGAGGAAAGGCGTTTTTTGGGCCGGATCTTCGGCCGCATTTGTGTGCCGGAGGCGGAGGTTCTTCTTGCAGATCAAGCGGTTGGCGATACCTTCGATGATGTTGACGTCAAGTTGGCGGAGCTGATGCTCTTGAACCGCTCAGCGAGGCGGAAGGTTGGCTCCGACATGGAGTTTATGAGGAACCATATGACTGAACTTGAGAAGGAGAACAGCAAACTGGCGCGGAGCCTAGAGGGCAAGGAAAATGAAATGAGAATTGCTTCGGAGAAGGCCGCGAAGGCTCGAGAGGAGGCGGTTGAGCTGGCGAGGCGTAATGCTGATCTGATTGCCGCGGGAAAGGAGAAGGACAAAGCTTTAGCCGAGGCCGAGGGTCGGCTGGTTGATTTGAAGAACTCTTGGCGGGCGAGCATGGAGAACGTCAAACGTAAGCTTGATTGTTGTCTGACCGAGGCTGGGGGTTCAGCCGGAGAGCCGTTGCCTGCGGTTGATGCAGAGGCCTTCGAGGGCTGGCTGGGCAACGAGCTTGATGTGTTTAGCTCGCTAGTCTCCAATGCAGCCGATTTTGGTGGCTACGCCGGGGCCTTGGCAATGGCGAGCACGCTTCGACTGGCGGATTGTGATCATCTTCGCAAGGTCAAAAGGCCGAGCCATGTCTTTCCGACGGTTGAAGAGGTTCGCCAGATGAAGGTTGATGACGCAGATGTCCGGAACTGTGCGATGCGTTTGCTTCGCAAGTTTTGGATCTCCGGAGGTGGCCGGGCTCTCGCCTTCGAAGAAGCTGCCGAGGCTACGCGCCAGGTTCGCACCTTTGTTTAAGTTTTTTGGTCTGTGTTGCTTTCGTTTTAGAGGGGTTGTTTGTTGATTTTGGCGAGGTTTGTCCTTTATTTTGCTTGTAGGCTCGACGAGATGCAATGCCCTCGCCGCCTGCGGAAGATGCAGCGAGGGGTGGCCCTGAAGCCGCCCCTGAGCCAGGCTGTGCGGGGGTTACGCTCGCCGAGATCGAGGCGTTGACCGGGAGCGGGCCGATCGCGGAAGGAGATGCTGCGAAAGAATCCACGGCGGAGGAGGCGTCAGCTGGGACCTCGACTGCCACCGCTGGCGAGGGTGTGGACATCAATCGGGGGGAAGCTGGGCAGGTGTGATGCCTGGGTTTGTTGGGGCGAGGGAGGCCTTTTTGTAGATACTATGGTTGTTTGTAAAGACTTGGCGAGGCTGAGACATCTCGTATTTTTGTGCAACATGCAGGTTCCTGACGGAACCGTGCTAGACGTGTTCGACGTGACCCCGCTGATGTTGAACTACCAAGATGTTTTTATAACTGGTGAATCATGGGCTCGCGCTAGATTTAAATATCCTTCGCTTTCCTTTGAACGTTTTTGGTGGTCGAAGGTGCGGAGATATGATTTAAAGAATAGTAGGTCGAGTCGATTTTGGCGCGAGACAGACTATACAGACCGCCAAGCCGATCGTTATTTGTTTGGGTCTTCGTCGACTTCGCAAGCTGTCGGTGATGATGATATTGACGAGAACACGGCTTTGGAATATTTGTTCGGTCGAAGGGAGCTTGAAATTGGTTCGGATGGGGCGCTTGTGATCCCGAAGGAGGAACCTTCGGAAGCTGTGACGAGGCATAGGTACATGTATAGGGCGAGGGTTTTGCCCGGGGAGCTGCCAATTGTCCCTGCAGCTCCTTTGTTGTGGGGACCCCTGGTTCCAGTGGAGGGGGGGGTCTGAGATGGAGGCCGAAGGTTTGGATGATTTGGAGTTAATTGAGGGGAGCGGTGGTCCCTTGTAAAGATTTTTATTTTGGGATATGTTTGTTGTTGTAACATTGTTTTGTAACGGTATGAGAAAAGCGTATGGGTTTTAGCGAGGCTCGTGCACTTGCTCGTGTACGCTTGTTTTGAAAAAACAGCGACGCCCCCTTTTTCTTTTAGCGAGGCTCGCGCACTTGCTCGTGTACGCTTGTTTTGAAAAAACAGCGACGTCCCCTTTTTCTTTTGGCGAGGCTCGCGCACTTGCTCGTGTACGCTTGTTTTGAAAAAACAGCGACGTCCCCTTTTTCTTTTAGCGAGGCTCGCGCACTTGCTCGTGTACGCTTGTTTTGATAAAACAGCGACGCCCCCTTTTTCTTTTAGTGAGGCTCGCGCACTTGCTCGTGTACGCTTGTTTTGAAAAAACAGCGACGCCCCCTTTTTCTTTTAGTGAGGCTCGCGCACTTGCTCGTGTACGCTTGTTTTGAAAAAACAGCGACGTCCCTTTTTCTTTTAGCGAGGCTCGCGCACTTGCTCGTGTACGCTTGTTTTGAAAAAACAGCGACGTCCCCTTTTTCTTTTAGCGAGGCTCGCGCACTTGCTCGTGTACGCTTGTTTTGAAAAAACAGCGACGTCCCCTTTTTCTTTTAGCGAGGCTCGCGCACTTGCTCGTGTACGCTTGTTTTGAAAAAACAGCGACGTCCCCTTTTTCTTTTAGTGAGGCTCGCGCACTTGCTCGTGTACGCTTGTTTTGAAAAAACAGCGACGTCCCCTTTTTCTTTTAGCGAGGCTCGCGCACTTGCTCGTGTACGCTTGTTTTGAAAAAACAGCGACGTCCCCTTTTTCTTTTAGCGAGGCTCGCGCACTTGCTCGTGTACGCTTGTTTTGATAAAACAGCGACGCCCCCTTTTTCTTTTAGCGAGGCTCGCGCACTTCTTTTTGATCGCGTTGATGTGGCCCCGCGCCGAGGCCTGGCTTGGAGGGCTCGGGCAGGACGGAGAAAGTGGGGGCCCGCGCCGAGGCCTGGCTTGGAGGGCTCGGGCGAGACGGAGAAAGTGGGGCCCGCGCCGAGGCCGGTCTTGGAGGGCTCGGGCGAGACGGAGAAAGTGGGGCCCGCGCCGAGGCCTGGCTTGGAGGGCTCGGGCGAGACGGAGAAAGTGGGGCCCGCGCCGAGGCCTGGCTTGGAGGGCTCGGGCGAGACGGAGGAAGTGGGGCCCGCGCCGAGGCCTGGCTTGTAGGGCTCGGGCGAGACGGAGAAAGTGGGGCCCGCGCCGAGGCCTGGCTTGGAGGGCTCGGGCGAGACGGAGAAAGTGGGGCCCGCGCCGAGGCCTGGCTTGGAGGGCTCGGGCGAGACGGAGAAAGTGGGGCCCGCGCCGAGGCCTGGCTTGTAGGGCTCGGGCGAGACGGAGAAAGTGGGATCCGCGCCGAGGCCTGGCTTGGAGGGCTCGGGCGAGACGGAGAAAGTGGCCGGGTGCTCGACTTTCCTCCCCTTATCTTAGGCGGAGGTGAGTTTACTTTTGCGAGCCCCTGTCGTTTGTGCCAGGGTGCTCGACTTTCCTCCCCTTATCTTAGGCGGATGTGAGATTGCTTTTGCGAGCCCCTGTCATTTGTGCCAGGGTGCTCGACTTTCCTCCCCTTATCCTAGGCGGAGGTGAGTTTGCTTTTGCGAGCCCCTGTCGTTTGTGCCAGGGTGCTCGACTTTCCTCCCCTTATCTTAGGCGGAGGTGAGATTGCTTTTGCGAGCCCCTGTCGTTTGTGCCAGGGTGCTCGACTTTCCTCCCCTTATCTTAGGCGGATGTGAGATTGCTTTTGCGAGCCCCTGTCATTTGTGCCAGGGTGCTCGACTTTCCTCCCCTTATCCTAGGCGGAGGTGAGTTTGCTTTTGCGAGCCCCTGTCGTTTGTGCCAGGGTGCTCGACTTTCCTCCCCTTATCCTAGGCGGAGGTGAGTTTGCTTTTGCGAGCCCTTGTCGTTTGTGCCAGGGTGCTCGACTTTCCTCCCCTTATCTTAGGCGGAGGTGAGTTTACTTTTGCGAGCCCCTGTCGTTTGTGCCAGGGTGCTCGACTTTCCTCCCCTTATCTTAGGCGGAGGTGAGTTTGCTTTGAAAAGAAAAGGAATGTTTTTCGAAGCAATCTTAGCAGGCTTTCATCGAATGTAGCGCTCTTGAAAGAGATCCGCTTTTTCGATGTTTGGGCGTAGAGGGTTAGAGATTTTACTTTTTTGGGGGTTGTAGCCTGTATTAATGCTTTGGATACTGCCTCGTTAAAAAACCTTACGCCCCTTCGTAAGGAAAAAGAGTGCAGCTCCTGTTTTTGTTGAGTACATGAGAGTAGATAACATGAAAAGTATCAAAAATTACATAACGCGAGGGCTCGCTAAGGCTCCGCTATGGGTAGAATTTGCGAAGGTCGTCGATGTTCCAGGTGTGTGGTAGTATATTACCTTCGCTGTCGGAGAGGTGGAAAGAGCCTGGGCGATTGCATTCTGCGATCAGGAACGGGCCTGTCCACTTAGGCTGGAACTTTCCGGCCATGCTTGCGTTTTGTTTACGGATGAGGACGAGGTCACCCTTCTGCAGGTTCTTGATTCTGACCTTTTTATCTCTCCACTTCTTGGTCTCTTCCTGATATTTGCGAAGGTTGTGAACTGCGCTGCATCTTGTTTCTTCTAGCAAGTCCTTGTCGGTTAGTATGGCTGGCTCATCACTTGCGAGGGATGTTATGGAGGACAGCGGTCTTGTTTCGGTCCATTTGGTGAAATATTCCACGGCTACCACCGCGTAGCGAAGGTTCCCCGGAGCCGTCGGTAATGGGCCCACGAGATCCATTGCCCACCTTTGTAGGGGCCAGGTTGGGCATATGAGGGTTGTGGGGGCCCCTGGGGTGTTTTGGTTTTTTGCTGTCAGTTGACAACCTTCGCACTTCTTGACGATGGTTTCAGCGTCTCTCAGCGCAGTTGGCCAGTAGAAACCTTGCCGGAAAGCCTTTCCTACTAATGCTCTTGGGCCATTGTGTGAACCGCATATACCTTCGTGGATGAGTTTGAGAATGTCGGTACCTTCGGATTGTGACACGCACTTGAGCCAAGGTGAGGTTACCGAAGCTTTGAGCAAGGTGTTATCCATAATCTTGTACCCTCGCACTCTTTGCTTTAGTCTGTTCTCTTCCTCTTTGGAGCTGGGTTCATGGAGTCCTTTGATGTAGGCTATGATAGGTGCTCTCCAATCCTCGCACTGAATTGCGTTGATCAGCTTGATGCTGATCTCGGAAGCTTCGAAGGCTGACCGAGTGGAAACCTCGTAGAACACGTCCGGAGGGAGCTGTAGCTGCTGCGCGGCTGCTTTGGCTAAGCAATCTGCTTCGCTGTTTTCAGTCCTCGATATTGCTTTTACGGTTATGCCGAGGAAAAAGGATTCTAACCTTCGTACATATTGAAAATACTTTTGAAGCTCTGGATCTTTTGCTTTGTAGTTCTTTTCAATGTGCCCCGCAATGACTTGAGAGTCTGTGTTGATGAGTGCCCTTCGGACTGATAATGAACGCAACCTTGAAAGTGCCAGAATCACAGCCTCATATTCAGCGGAGTTGTTTGTGCACTTGAAGTTCAGCCTTCGTGCGTATCTCAGCTTCGACCCGGAGGGCGAGATTAGAATAGCCGAGGCACCGGCTCCAGTTGCGCCCCAGGCCCCGTCGACGTAAACGATCCAAAACTGGTCCTGCTGCAGCTCGCCGGGGCGAGGGTCGGGTGTCCATTCTGCTATGAAATCAGCCAGCACCTGTGATTTGATCGCTGTTCTGCCAACGAAGGTTACAGCATAACTATTAAGCTCGACTGCCCATTTTGCTATTCTTCCAACGGCTTCGTTGTTTTTGAAAATGCTCTCGAGAGGGTACGTCGAAGGTACATGTATCTCGTGAGCCTGGAAATAGTGCTTGAGCTTTCTTGATGCCATGACGACGGCGTATGCTATTTTCTCAAGCTCCGAATAGTTTCTCTTTGGGCCTTCGAGGGTTTCTGAAACATAGTAAATTGGGGCTTGTCTGGTTTTGTTGTTTTCGTGGAGCTCCTTGATGAGGACTGCGCTTGCAGCGTGTGGCGAAGCTGCGACGTAGAGTAACAACAAGTCTCCCCTGCTTGGGCTGGTTAGGGCAGTCAAGCTGGTCAGATATTTTTTCAGCTCCTCGAAGGCCTTTTGCTGCTGGGGGCCCCAGTGGAAAGGAGCATTGCTTCTGAGTGTTTCGAAAAATGGTAACCCTCGCTCTGCGGATCTTGAGATGAATCTGCTAAGTGCTGCCAAACGACCAGTCAGACGCTGAGTTGCTTTCTTGGTCGTCGGAGGTTCCATGTTCATGATGGCATCAATCTTCTCAGGGTTGGCCTCGATTCCTCTGGCTGAGACGATGCAACCTAGCAGCTTGCCTTCGCTTACCCCGAAAACACATTTTTCTGGGTTTAGTTTCAGTCCGGCGTACCGGAGGTTGCTGAATACCCTCGATAGGTCTGGTATGTGGTTCTCTTTTAGTTCGCTTTGAACGACTAGGTCGTCGACATAGGCGGAGACTGCATGCTCATCCTTGAAAACTTCGGAGGTCATGCGAGCGAAGGTTGAGCCTGCATTTTTCAAACCTTCTGCCATTCTTCGGAAGCAAAAGGTGCCCGAGGGTGTGATAAAGCTTGTTTTTTCTTCGTCTTCTTCATTCATCCAGATTTGGTGATAGCCTGAGAAGCAATCGAGGAGGGATAGCATTTGGCAGCCTGCCGCTCTGTCGACCAGGGTGCTTATGTTTGGGAGGGGGAAGTCATCCTTCGGACAGGCTTTGTTCAAGCAAGTGAAATCGACGCACATTCGCCATTTTTTATTCTTCTTTTGGACTAGGACCACATTTGAGAGCCAAGTTGGGTATTTGACTGGGCGAATGACGCCTGCGTCCAGAAGCCTTTTTACCTCAGCCTTCGCTGCCTCCTTTCTTTCTTCTAACATCTTGCGAAGCTTTTGTTTGATTGGGCGATAACCTGTCTTGATGTTCAGGCTATGCTCGATCATTGATCTGTTGACTCCTTTTAGGTCTTCGGCGGACCAAGCGAAGGTGTCGGAGTTTTCTCTGAGGAAGGTGACGAGGTTGCCTTCTGATCGAGGGTCTAGATTGGCTGAGATGATCACCTTTCTTTCTTCATTACCCTCGAAGAGTTGGACTTGTTTGGTTTCGTCCTTTGGCGCCGCCTTCACTCTGTCATTGCAGACCTCGCCTTCGACGCTGATACCGGGGGTTTGAGGTTTTGACAAATTATGTACATTGCGTTGCCCCGGGGCGACGTTCCCTTCAGCTGTCCTTGCAATGTCCTGGTCCCCGAATACCGCGACGACACCCTTCGGCGCGGGAAGTTTCATGCATAGGTAGGCGGGATGGATGACCGCATTGAACGCGTTTGTGACCCCTCGGCCAAAAATGGCATTGTATGGGTAGAACATGTCGACGACATCAAATGTTATGTGTTCCGTCCTGCATTTGATTTGGTCGCCGAAAGTCACGGGCAGAGAAATTTTCCCGACGGCTCTTACTTGTTGACCACCGAAACCGTATAGGGGGTTGTCGGCCGGTTGCAGAAGATTTCTGTCAAGCTTCATGCTGTCGAAGGTTGAAGCGAACAAGATGTCAGCGGAGCTTCCTGTATCGACCAGTATTTTGGTGACGGTCCACCCAGCGAGGTTGGTTTCGATCACCATGGCATCTGTGTGAGGGTAATCTCTTAGCTTCATATCACTGGAATCGAAGGTTATGGGGATGTGAGACCAACGACCGAATTTATGTGGTCCTTCGACGGCCACGTGGTGAACGCGTCTGGCATGTTCCTTCCTCTGCCGTTTGTTGCCATGGTCTTCGTTTGAGCCTCCGGTGATAGCTAGAATGACACCGAAGGTCGATGTTGGATTGTTGATGGTTGTTTGGTTCGAGCCTTCGGCTTTCACAGGTTGTGGTGCTGGTAACGCGGGGATCGGCGGTGGTGGTGGCAGAGCGCTGGTGGCTTGGTGGGTTGTTGGAATTTGGTTTTGCGGGGTAGCTGGGTATGTGACTGTGTAAGGTGGGTTTTGGCGTTGTGGGGTGGTGGTTGGCTGATAATGGGTTTGGTTGTAGAGTGGGTGGTGGGTGTAGGGGGGTTGTTGCGAAGGTAGGCCGTAGTTTATGGGGGTATAGTGGTATGTTGGATTTGGTGGGTGGAAGTTTGGTTTCCTTGTGTGGTTTATGGTTCGGGGGTCTGACATGGCAGGTTTCCTGGATTCCTGGAATTCTTTTCCTTTGGCGAAGCATTCGCATTGCTTTGTTGTGTGCCCCTTTCCCATTCCACAGAAGTGACAATACATTTTGGCAGGATCTCGCTGCTGGTAGCGCTGGTTCGGCGGAGGTGGCAAAGCCTGCGGGGCTTGGCTGCTCGGGTGATGAGCGTCCCGTGTTTGATGTTCATAGCTTGTTGCTTTGTTGATCGCACCAACATTGCTTTGCTCTTGGCGAGGGTTGCTTTCTCTCGGTTGAGGCCTCGGCTGTGGCCTCTGCTGAGACCTCCGAGCGTCGGACTTTGCTCTGAAATCTATATCAGCTCTACAGTATCTTTCCATTGTTTCATGCAACTCCTCGATCGAGTTTGCCGGTTTTCTGGCAAATTTTGAGGAGCATGGTCCTGGGCGCAGACCACTGACTGCAGCGAGGATGACAGCCTCGTCAGATATCCCAGGGGTCCTTGCTCTGATTTGAATGAACCTTCGCCAGTAATCTTGGAGCGGCTCGCGTTCCTCTTGCTTGCAGTTGAATAGCTCGATGGGGTTTAACGGGGCTGGAGTGATGCCCTTGAAGTTTGTACACAGCTTGTCTCTGAGGGAGGCCCAGGAATCCACAGTTCCGGGGCGAAGGTTGCTGTACCAAGTTTGTGCGATGTCTCGCAGAATGATGACGAGGGATTTGGCCATTGTTGATTCGTCACCGCCTGCTGCGGCAACCGCTGCTTCATAGCTCATGATGAACTGGCGAGGGTCGGAAAGTCCATCATAGCGAGGTAGGTTTTGTGGAGTATAGCAAGGTGGCCAGAGCTGGGTTTGGAGTGTTTGGGAGAGTGGTGACTTTGGATCGTATGGCATTTGGTGTTGTTGATGCCTTCGCTGAATGCGAAGGTTTTGCTCTCTCTCATCTGGGTAGAGTTGGCGGAGGTTTGGGTGTCTCATAAGATATGGCTCTGGGTGTACTGGTGGTGGTGGGGGTGGTGGGTGGTGACGAAGGTTGTCTTGATTCGGCTCCTCATTCCCCTCTCGCAACGGGGGTATCTCCTCATTGTTCCAGCCCTCGGCTTCGGCTTCTGCCGCGGCGAGGGATTCCTCCATGCGGCGAAGCTGCTCCCTGGCCTCGTCTGCCCTCTGTCTGATTGAGCGCAGTCGGTTGTGCCTCTCAAGCTGCTCCAGGCGCCTCTTCTTCTCTTGCAGCTCAGCCTCGAGCCTTTCAAGGGCCTCGAGGCCCACCTCTTCTTCTCCCCCTTCTCCTTCTCCCGAAGTGTGTGGGTGCGGCTGTGTCGCCACTCGGGCCTGGGGGCCCAGGGATTGGGGTTCCGGGGTGACATTTTCTCCTCCCGAGGGTTGTGCAACTTCCTCAGCAGGCGGGACCACCGCTGCCGCCTCTCTAGCAACGCGCTGGTCCCTCGCCGAAAGTGCTCTCCTGTTTCCCGCCATTTCAGACGCCGCTCCCCACGGTCGGCGCCAAACTGTTGGGAGCACACTTGCCCAACCTCCGCACTTGTGCAGGGGAAGGAGCGAAGGTGACCAAGCGTCGGATGCAGTAGCGAAGGTGAAACGGAAGTGGAAAGTGCTCGAATTCCCAAAAAGTCGTCCCTTACACTGTTCATCCCCTTGGTATTTATAGGGAATGCCAAGGGGTACGGGCCAAATTACAAAAGGGTACAGCAAAAATTCCTCGCCTCCGCGCAGGGAGGAAGGGCAGAAGCGTAAACACACAGCTGGAGCGGAAACCCTAATCGGTCACACCCCGGCGCGCCGCCACCTGGCCCCCTGTTCACCTTCGGGGAGAGGTGCGGCGGTCTTGATCTTCGGCCGCGCTCACCCTTGGGCCCGCGCACCTCCGGCTTCACTTGCCTCCCGGGAGAGGCAAGTGAACACGCTTGCTGCTTGCCTGGACCCTCGCTCCAAGTGAAGGTGGTGTCGACGGTCAGCGAAGGTTTCCTGCAGTGCGACCATCGCCTCAGACCTGCACGGGAACACAGCAAGAGAGCGAGGGTTGATCCCGCGTTCGGGGGTCAGGGTAGTGGCCTCCGATGGGAGAGAGACCCCGCAAGCACGCCAGGCGTTACGCGAGGGCTGATTTTGAGCACCACTTCGGGCGGCGCTTCTGTCGAGGGTCCTTTCCCCCAACAATGACAAGATGCAAACCGAGGAGGAAAACACATACCTTCGGACCATCTTGTCATGGGTGTCTAGCGGTGAGCCACAGCTCGGGATGATGATCTCCCAATTCAAGTGAGCTGCTGGAGGTCCAGGTGTAGGTTTTGCTCCGGGTGTTGATGTTTCGTCTTTTGGGAAGATTGGAGAGTCGAGTGGTCTTAACCCATGTGAGAAGCCAAACTCCACCACTACTCCCAAGCTTACCAATATTCTACCCAAAGAGCCTCTCAAGCCTAACACCAAGGATGGGGTCTTTGTTGAACCTCCCAGAGCTCCACCCAAGAAACAGTCATGGGCTCCCAAACCAAACCACCTCAAGAACAAGTTGGACACCATGCCACCCATCCAGGAGGAGCTTATGCCACAGAAGGGAAAAGTGATCCACACCCACTACCGTCAGTACCAACAACCCCCTTTGAGAGCGGTGAGGTACCATTGTGAGCATTGTGGGAGAGATGGACACTTGGGTGAGTTTTGCTTTCGGCGCAAGAGAGAGGTGCGCCGCGCAAAGGAGATGAACAACACGGACATGTACCATCCTTTCCATGATGTACATGTGCCGAATGTTCAGAGGCGTGCTGTTAGGCCTAGAGGTCCAGAACCTCAGGTTCCTAGGCCTAGGCAGCGGAGAGGACGTGCCCGGCGGGAGCCTGCAGTTGTAGGCTATGGACCCCATGGCGGTGGCTTTGTTGTTGAGCATTTTCCCCCACCGCGTTTTGAGTATCGCGATGGACGCTCTTCTCTTAGCGGACCACGTTTTCCTCAACATGGTGATCGCTCTTCCCGTAGGCGTGCTAGGAATGGTTTTTCTGCTAACCGTTCTTTGATGATGACTAAGAGATTCGTTTTAAGCCGAATCTCAGTCGTATTTTGGATCCTCAGGGCAATCTTGTTTGTGGGATTTCGCCCTTTGGGAAAGTCTTTCGTGCGGATTTCTCGGAGTCATTTGGAGTTTCTCGTTGTCTTTTGGTTGGACCTTCCTCCTCTGATCTTTGGAATTGGCATAGGAGACTAGGACATTTGAGCTTTGACTTGCTTGCAAGGCTTAGTTCACTTGGCCTAATCCGAGGATTGCCCAAGTTGTGCATGAAGAAGGATCTTGTTTGCCATTCTTGTAGACATGGGAAGATGGTTGCCGCTCCCCACCATCCAGTGACTCAGGTCATGACCAAGCGCCCTGGAGAGCTTTTGCACATGGACCTTGTTGGTCCGGCTCGGGTGAGCTCGGTTGGAGGGAAGTGGTATGTGCTTGTTGTTGTTGACGACTTCTCAAGATATTCCTGGGTTTTTTTTAGCTGAGAAAACTGAGACTTTCTCTTTTGCTCGCAATCTGATTTTGCGTCTTTAGAATGAGTTCGCTTTGAACTCAATGCGAGCTATTAGGAGTGATAATGGTTCCGAATTCAAGAATTCGGATTTTGAGAAGTTTTGTAACTCTTTGGGTTTAGCGCATCAGTTTTCTTCCCCCTACACACCGCCACAAAATGGTGTTGTAGAAAGGAAGAATCGGACCCTTGTAGAGATGGCCAGGACGATGCTCGATGAGCATAGGACTCCTAGGCGATATTGAGCCGAAGCTATGAGCACTGCATGCTACATTTTCAATCGCATTTTTCTCCGAGCTTTCTTGAAAAAGACCTCTTATGAGTTGTGTTTTGGGAGACAACCCAAAGTGAGTTATTTTAGAGTTTTTGGTTGCCACTGTTTTATACTTAATAAAGGCAACCTGGACAAATTTGAGTCTTGCTCTTCTGACGGTGTGTTTTTGGGTTATGGCGCTCATACTCGTGCTTATCGTGTACTTAACCTTGACACTAACCGAGTCATGGAGACATCCGATGTCACCTTCGACGAGACCATGGTTTGCCCTTCTTCTCGTTTTGAGCGTGCTGTTGATCATGAGGTTGGCGAGCCTCTTTTCGGTGATGAAGAAGAAGGTGCTGAAGGCATGGATGACCCAGCACCTCCTCCACCTGCTGTGCCGCAAAGAGCGGCTTCTACTACGACTCACGGCCCTGATCCCTCTTCTTCGACTTGGGGGCCGTGGGATCCGCCAAATCGAGCAGTACCTTTTGTACCTGAGGAGGCACCAGCTGCTGTTGAGGGGGAGGCCACTTCGGCAAGGGAGGCGCCACGACACATTCAGCGCCAACACCCACCTCAGCAGATGATCGGCAGCATCGACGAACGCGTCACTCGGTCAAGGTCACAACAAATCTCTCACTTTGCTCATTCTGCATTTGTTGCTGATTTTGAACCCCGAGATGTTGGACACGCTTTGACAGATCCAGATTGGGTCAATGCCATGCATGAGGAGTTAGAAAATTTTGAAAGAAATCGGGTTTGGGCTCTAGTTTCTCCTCTCTTTGAGTGTCACCTAATTGGGACAAAATGGGTTTTCAAAAACAAACAAGGAGAGGATGGCCATGTAGTGAGAAACAAGGCCAGACTTGTAGCCCCGGGGTATAGTCAGAAGGAGGGGATAGACTATGAGGAGACGTTTGCTCCTGTAGCTCGTTTGGAGGCAATTAGGATACTCTTGGCTTTTGCTGCATCCAAAGGTTTCAAACTTTTTCAAATGGATGTCAAGAGTGCCTTCTTAAATGGCTACATAGAAGATGAAGTATATGTGAGACAACCTCCCGGTTTCGAAAATCCCAAGTTTCCAAACCATGTTTTTAAACTTCACAAAGCTTTGTATGGTTTGAAACAAGCCCCTAGAGCCTGGTATGATAGGTTGACGACTTTTTTGCTTGCTAAGGGTTTTAAAATGGGATGTGTGGATAAAACGCTCTTTCTCCTCAAGCAAGGCAGTGACACACTCTTGGTCCAGATTTACGTGGATGATATCATTTTCGGTGGTTCTTCTCACGCTTTGGTTGCCAAGTTTGCAGATACTATGAGCAGGGAATTTGAGATGAGCATGATGGGCGAGTTGACGTTTTTCCTCGGATTGCAAATCAAGCAATCTCGAGACGGAACGTTTGTGCATCAGGGTAAGTACACCAAGGACATCTTAAAGAAATTCGATATGGGTGAGGCCATGCCTCTTCCAACACCCATGTCGACCACGACGGCCCTGGATGCGAACAAGGAAGGAGAAGCAGTGGACCAGAAGGAGTACCGGAGTATGATCGGGTCGCTGCTGTACCTGACGGCGACACGCCCGGACATCCAGTTCGTGGTGTGTCTCTGCGCGCGATTTCAGTCTTCGCCGCGCACCTCTCACCGTCAGGCGGTCAAGCGCATTATGAGGTACTTATGCTTCACTCCTGAGTTTGGGATCTGGTATTCTGCTTCCTCCACCCTTTCCCTTTGCGGTTATTCTGATGCCGATTTTGCTGGTTGTCGCATTGAGCACAAGTCCACCTCTGGGACTTGTCAGTTTATTGGTTCTTCTCTTGTATCGTGGTCTTCTCGCAAGCAGTCTGGTGTCGCCTAGTCTACCATGGAGGCTGAGTATGTTGCTGCGGCTAGCTGCTGTTCCTAGTTGCTTTGGATGATGGCCACTTTGCGTGATTTTGGTCTGAGCTTTTCTCGCGTTCCTTTGCTTTGTGATAGCACGAGTGCTATTAGCGCTGCTAAGAACCCCGTGCTGCACTCTAAGACCAAACACATTGATGTGCGCTTTCATTTTCTGCGAGACCACTATGAGAAGGGTGATATCGACCTTCGCCATGTCGATACTCATCATCAGTTGGCTGATATTTTCACCAAGCCTTTGGACCAATCAACTTTTGCTAGGTTGAGAGGTGAGCTTGGTGTGTGTTTCCCCGTTTAGATGGGGGAAACATTTTGACTCTTGTACTATAAACTGACTTTGTGTTTTTCAGTTGGTTTCTTCATGCATCTTTGCATTTCATCTTGCATATTTACATTCAGAGCTTCATGTATATAATCTGAAGAATGTAACTATGTTCTATATAGTCTTTGCTCCAATGCTTCATGAAGATGTTGTAGCTTATGCTCTTTCTGATCACTGTTACATATTGTGAGCGGAGCTATTTTATGAATGGTGAATCTGATTAATGAACATAAAACTTGAAAAATGTTCACCATTGAGATTTGCAACTAGCATGTGTAGAATGTGTTGAAATCACTTGTGCTCTTCATATATGCTAGGTTCCTATGTCTCTAGTGTTGAGTCATTCACTTGCTTGGTATGTTCATATTCTATTTAAAATCTGAACCAAGTTAAGTGAATTGGAAAGATCGAGATGGGATTGCATGTCAGCACATCACAGTTTCGAGACTGTTTCTCATTGCACCTTGAGTTAAACTTGAGCTGTGTAGTGTATGACTGAAACTGTTGCTTTAAGCTTCTGATTGCTTCTGCATAGGCTTCGCACAGTTGAAAAGTTAGGCAATGACAAGCTTTCAACCTCTCGCAATCACATGCTGAAATTTAAACTTGTGTAATTTAACCGCTGCAACTCTGATAAAATTTGGAGTGCTTGTGCACATTTGCTTGGTGGTGCATTTTCAACTAAGGGGGAGAAAATACTGACAAATCATGTGTTCCCTGGGTTGTGTGCACTATTTGAGGGGGAGTTTGCTAGTTGTGTTGAGCCTTTGTTTGAGGGGGAGTTTGCTAGTTGTGTTGAGCCTTTGCCTCTTTCTTGAGGGACTAGCAAACATTTTCAGCCTTTCAATTCGTTTTTCAGCTCTTCAATTGGTATCGAACTCTTTTGGTTTTTGAGTTGGTAACAGTTGGTATTCGAGCTTCCTCTCTAGCGGTGTTGAGCCCGTTCTGCCTCTTCTTGAGGGCTAGCTCTGTTTTGCTTGATTTTCAGTTGATTCTTCAATTGGTATCAAGTTTTCTTGCTAGCGGTGTTGAGCCTATTCTACCTCTTCTTGAGGGCTAGCTTTGCTTTGCTTGGTTGCGTCGAGCCGTTGCCCATGTCTTTGGGGACCAAGTTGTCTTGCTCTTTCCACTTGACCTTCTTCGGCTTTGCTATGCTTTTGGGTCATTTGGTCGAGTTCTCTCTCCTTCTTCCTTCTTTCTTCCATTCCATTATGATTTGTGTTGGTAGTTGACAATGCACTCATCAAAGGGGAGATTGCGGATACATGGGTGTATGCCGAGTCTCTGAGTGATGAGTGATTGTCAACTGGGATAATGCGCATGTTCTTTGGCTTGTGTTGTGCAGGTGTCGAGCACGGATACAGTGATCAAAGGCAAGGTGAAGGTCAAGTAGAGACGTGCCGTGCAGATGGACCGAGAGTGGCGAAGGGCGGACGTGAGGCTTGAACTGAGGGACCGGAGGCCTGAGGATCAGCTGTGGTGGCTGACAGCCTGGGACATCGATGAGCGAAGACTTGCGGGTGGACGGGGTGCACGGGCGGTGCATCCCATCTACGGCTCGGTTTGGTGGTTGAGCCACAGAAAAACCACCGAGTGGATGGTTTCCAGGTTTGGGCCTCAAAACCTGGGCGCTGATGGTTTCCGAGTTTGGGCCACAAAACTCGGGCTGAAAACGGTTTCCAGGTTTGGGCCTCAAAACCTGGGTGCTGCGGGTTTGCTGAGTTTAGGGCACAAAACTCAGGCGATGGTCGGCTGGTTTCCCGGTTTGGGCCTCAAAACCGGGGGTTCGCTGCGAAGGCTGGTTTCCCGGTTTGGGCCACAAAACCGGGGGTGCAACGTCCGGGAAAGGACAAGCAGAGCGGTGGCGGCTGAGAACACAAGGTTGATATGTGCCCTTGTGGTTCCCTTCCTGAGTGATGAGTGATCGATCAACGGGCAACATGTCTCTTAGCTGTGTTGATGTGCAGGTGTGGAGCTCGGGCAGCGGTCGAAGGTGAGGTGAAGGTCAAGTAGGGACGTGTCGTGCCGACGGACCGGGAGCGGTGAAGGGCGGACGTGGAGCTTGGACCGATGGACCAGGAGACCTGAGGACCAGCTGTGGTAGCTGGCATTTGGCGTTGACAAGCAAGAGCACATGGGGATGTGCGGTGCATCGACCGAGTCAGGAGGAAGGTGATGGCGTTGTGACACTTGGAGGGAGGCCAAGAAGGATGGCGAATGCACTGTGCCCGGCGTGGAGGCTGGACATGCTCCGGCATCGGTGCTGGAACTCGGGTTGTGCGAACCACATCCCGTCTACGGCGCGGGTTTGGTAGCGGAGCCTCTAAAAGCTACCCTCGACGGTTTCCGAGTTTGGGCCTCAAAACTCGGGGTGGCCGGTTTCCGAGTTTGGGCCTCAAAACTCAGCGCGGACGGTTTCCAGGTTTGGGCCTCAAAACCTGGGTACGCGGGTTTCTGAGTTTGGGCCACAAAACTCAGAATGAGGACAGGTTTCCCGGTTTTGGCCTCAAAACCGGGGGAAGGCCCAGGTTTCCCGGTTTCGGCCTCAAAACCGGGGGGAGGTCCGCAAAAAGGACGGTCGACGCGTGGCGGCGTGGAGAGGCTGGCGCGGAGGCGAGGCTATCCATGAGGTAGGCGCGGCGGTTGACTGGGCGGCACATGGCGGCATCCTGAGGCTTGCGTCGAGGCGAAGCTAAGGGTCAGGAAGGCGCGTGGCCATCAGATCAGCCATCAGCAGAGTTGGACCGGGATACCCCTAGGGTTCGCTGCTTCGCTCTTGTATCTAGGGGTAGGAAGGGGATTATTGTTTTAGGCTATAAATAAGAGAGGCACCCCTCCTCTCTCTCTCTATCCTTGCAGTCATTTGTTCGTGAGCACTCTCTCTCTAGCCCCCGCTTAGGTTCTAATCATACCTCGCTGCAAGCGATCCTCAGAGACGGGAATCATACCTCTGTGTATTTGGATCTTTTGAGGAAACGAGACCGTATTCTCGTTGTCTCCTCGTGTGGAGGAATTTTGGCTGAAATCGAATCAATTCGCGTTTGTGTTCGTGTTCTTCACGTTTCGCTTTTTCATCTCTCGAAGACTTGTCTCATTCTCCCTCTCCGTGAGTTGATTTTCAATTCCACTTGAATCAATGTGTTCTTGGTCGTGAGCCTCTTCTTTCTACCGAAGGAATTCTCTCCTAACCTCACGAATCCATAGATCGGGTTGATTTTGTGTTTGTTCTTCGTTCTTTCCCCCTTTCCGGTGATCCTCAGATTTCTCTTGATAGGTTTGGTTTGGTGCGATGATTTCTTAGAATTAGCACCCCGACACGTAGAGGATCATCTGGGAGGAGTTTGATCGAAGTTCCTTTTGAGTTGGTTGAGATCGAAGAGGATTTGGTTTTGAACCCGAGCAGTTTTGTGCTTCCTGGGTGTTGGCGGACAGTCCGCGCATCGGGTTTTGGTCAGGCCAGTTGGGCGCAGACCCCTGACTGTTCACTGTCGAGTGGACGGCGGACAGTCTGCGGTACAAACCCGCGGACAGTCCGGGACCTGTCCAGCAGACTTGCAGCACTGTTTGGTTTCTGTGTTTTTGTCGGCGGACAGTCCGGCTCCCAGTCGCGGACAGTCCGGGACTTAACGGCGGACAGTCCGGGACCCTGACCCCGGACAGTCCGCGAATCTGCAGATTGTGCAGTTTTGCTGCGAGGCTTTGGCAGTTGGTTTTGGTGTTTCTCCGGGGGTTCCGCTGTACCACTAGGACATCTCCTAGGGTATCCACCTACTCGTAGGTCGTGAACTCTTCGGTTGTTTCGAGTCTTAGCTTTTGGGGTGTTTTTCTGGGATAAGGGCCATTCTATTCACGAGTTGAATTTGAGGCTCCCATTTATTGGTATCGGAGCCGGTTAAGGATCTTCTCTACCTTAATCGGTTTCGGATCCTAAGGGCGACATGGATCGAGGGAACGGCAAGGCTCCCTATTTCGATGGGACGAACTATCCCTATTGGAAGATTCGGATGCGTGCTTATCTCAACAACATCGGATCTTCTGTCTGGGAAATATGTGAGAATGCTGAGTACGTAGTCCTTGTGGCTCGTGTGGGTCAGATCCAGATTGACCAGCACGAGGCCAACTCCAAGGCTCGTAATGCTCTTTTGGCTAGCATCTCCCTTCCTGAGTTCGAGCGTGTCTCCGAGCTTGAGACGGCACGAGAGATCTGGGTGAAGCTTCAAAGCTATCACGAGGGGACCGCTCAGGTCAAGACCGACTCTTCGAGACCTACAACCGAGAGTACGAGAACTTTGTTCAGTTGGAGGGAGAAACGATTGACGCCATGTTCGCTCGTT
The DNA here is from genome assembly GCA_009763385.1 of Coix lacryma-jobi var. lacryma-jobi. Taxonomy (NCBI): domain Eukaryota; kingdom Viridiplantae; phylum Streptophyta; class Magnoliopsida; order Poales; family Poaceae; genus Coix; species Coix lacryma-jobi. The sequence goes on along the minus strand of CM019830.1, from coordinate 104,283,223 downwards.
TTCACATGACTGTGAACAAGATGCGTGCAAATCGGGCTAACCTACCCTACGACGATCATGAGAGGGCTCTCAAGTTGCTATACGCCCTGGATCGGAGGGTATGGGAGGTGAAGGTGTCGACCATCATAGAGTCTCCATCCTATGACACCCTCACCATGGACGAGCTGTTCAGCAAGCTCAAGTCCACCGAGATCGATCACCTGACTCAGGCCAAGCTAAAGAACCCATCTTCACATACCATGGCTTTGGTCTCAGGCACAGGTGGATCGACCTTCTCTGCTGACGCTTCACCTCCTCTATTTTCTTTGTCTTCTTTGCTTACAATCATGGAGGAGCAGTTGGAGGCGTTTGGAGACGACGAGCTCGCCCTCGTCATCACCCGGTTCTCGTGGTTTCACAACAACCGCCTGAATCGCCAGCATGGTGGCGCATGCGAGGGCTGCTACAAGTGTGGTGATCTAGACCACTTCATGGTGAACTGCCCCAAGAACGACAAGAGCTTCCCCGGCAAGAACCGCAACTCCAGGCGCAAGGGCAAGCCGGAGAACAAGGCCGGGAAGAAGAAGAAGGCCAGCTATCACCGGGAAGACATGGAGAAGGCTTTCGACGCCGGTCGGCGTGCTTTCCTCACCACCATCAGAGACGGCGAGAAGACCTCCGACGGCGACTCCAGCGACGATGGGTCCGAGCACAAGACAGAAGAACGCTTCAACGGACTCTGCTTCTTCGGCCACTCTTCCAAGGGCTTGTGCACCATGGCCCTGGACGAAGAGGACTCCAAGTGCCAGGCAAAGGACGCCGACACCGACGATAATGACGATGACGATGCTTCCGAGGTATCAAACTCTTCACTTGTCGATCGTCTTACCGGTGAGCGCGATTCTCTTATCGACATAGTTCTCGGTCAAGACAAGCAACTCAAGCGAGCTATCCAAGAGCGCAACGAGTTTAAGGCTAAGATGAATGAGGCGCTTGAGTTTGCTAGGTCCGAGGTGAAGGTGACCGACGTGGAGGAGTGTGAGGAGTGCACGATGCATATGACTTACTTTGCCACCCTACAAACCAAGTATGCCTCTTTGATTGAGGTATACGATGAGCTGAAGAGTAGGCTAGACTTGGTGGGTGATTGCAAAGAGTGTCCCTCCCTGAAGAAGAAGCTGGAGGAAGTGAAGGCAAGACCTTCTTTGCTGGGTGCATGCAAGTCCTGTCCTGGCTTGCGAACTGAGTTGGCAGAAGTTAGTGCCAAGCTTGCTGAAGCCATGAAGGCCAGCTCAGTTAGCACTTTATCCGCTCCATGTGAGCGATGCGTGGGAATGGAGCTTGAGATTGCCAATTGTCGGCATGACAGGATGCAAACCAAGGAGGAAAACACATACCTTCGGTCCATCCTGAGTTGGGTGTCATGCAGTGAGCCGCAGTTGGGCATGATGATCAGTCAGTTTAAGAGGGGAACTGATTGCTCGGGAGTAGGCTTTGCTTCAGGTGGGAAGGGCACTAGTATCTTTGGCAAGATTGGTGAGTTTAGTTGAGTGAATCCGAGTGAGAAGCCATCCACTATCCCTAAGCTTACCAAGATCACTCCACCTGAGCTTCCCAAGCCTATCACCAAGGATGGAATCCTTGATGAACCTCCCAAGGCTCCACCTCGCAAGCAAGTGTGGGTACCTAAACCTAACCATCTTAGGAACACACTTGACACCCTTCCTGATGTCTCTAGTGATCCCCTTCCGAGAGGCAAGCAGCCAGCCAGAGTGAACAACCCTCACAACTTTAGGAACCAACAACCCAAGAGAGTGGTGAGGTTTGAGTGCGAGTACTGTCACCGTGAGGGTCACCTAGCTGAGTTTTGCTTTCGGGGGAAGAGAGACGCTAGGAAGGAGTTGGAGCTGAACAACCAGGCCAGGCATCACCCTTTCCATGGTGTGCAAGGTCAGGAAGTTCAGAGGCAGGGCGCTAGACCTGGAGGTGCACTCCCTTAGGTTGCTTGGCCCAGGCAGCTAGACCACGGGGTGGTGGTCATGCCCGTCGCGGTTCCGGTCGTCCTCAATACGACTGTGAGCCGGGTGTAAGAGGCTTTGCTGCTCAGTCCCATAGCGGACCACCTTTTCAGTATGGTGGTGATCGCTTTGCTCAAATGGGACAAGTAGGTCAGTTTGGAGGTTTTCCGTTCCATAGCGGACCACCCTTTCAGGTCGGTGGTGATCGCTATCCACCCATGGGACGAGGACAGCTTGGTGTTGCTACTAACACTTTTTCTGGGCTTATGACACAGCACTGGTATCCTTCTCAGTATACTAACCCCAGTGTTGTGCCATATGCTCACTTCCTGCCCTTCTATTGATGCAGGAACCTCGGTTGGAGAACATGTCGCTTATGGATTTCGGGTGTTCGCGCCACATGACCGGAAAGAAGGAATGGTTCTCCAGCCTTAGCCCCGTGATGCACAAGGAGTACATCACTTTCGGGGAGAATAGTAGAGGTAAGGTTGTTTCTCATGGAGCTATTCGGCTCAATGAGAACTTTGTTCTTAAGGATGTTGCTTTGGTTTCGAACTTGCATTACAATCTACTTTCTATTTTGCAACTTCTTGAGGATGATTGTGAAGTGCGTTTTAAGAAGGGTCTGAGTCGTGTTTTAGATCCTAGGGGAGATCTTGTTTGTCAGATCGTCCCTTTTGGTCGTGTTTTCAGAGCTGATTTTTCTCATTCTTTTGACTCTGCTAGATGTTTGATGGCTGGTCCTTCTTCTGATTTGTGGAAGTGGAATAGGAGGCTCGGTCACTTGAGTTTTGACTTGCTTGCAAGACTTAGCTCACTTGGCCTAATCCAAGGATTGCACAAGCTTAAGTTTCAGAAGGACCTTGTTTGCCATCCTTGTCGTCACGGGAAGATGGTTGCTGCTTCCCACCCACCTGTTAATCAGGTGATGACCAAGCGACCCGGCGAGCTTTTTCACATGGACACAGTTGGTCCAGCTCGGGTTTGCTCAGCGGGTGGAAAGTGGTATGTTCTAGTAATCGTTGATGATTTTTCGAGGTACTCTTGGGTGTTTTTCATGGAGGGTAAGGATGAAGCTTTTCCATTTGCTCGTGATTTGATTTTGAGGTTGAAAACTGAGTTTCCCCCTGACACTATTAGAGCTATTCGTAGCGATAATGGTACTGAGTTTGATAACTCACAGTTTGCCTCTTTCTGTTCTTCTAATGGAATCGAGCATCAGTTTTCCTCTCCTTATGTCCCTCCGCAGAACGGTGTTGTTGAGCGCAAGAACCGGACCCTTGTTGAGATGGCCAGGACGATGCTCGATGAGCATAGGACTCCTAAGCGTTTTTGGGCCGAGGCGATCAACACCGCTTGCCATGTTTCAAATCGCATCTTTCTTCGAGCTTTCATGAAAAAGACTTCTTATGAGTTGCGTTTTGGACGGGTACCCAAGGTGTCTCATTTTTGAGTGTTTGGGTGCAAGTGCTTTATCCTGAAGCAAGGTAATTTGGACAAATTTGAATCTCGTTCTGCTGATGGGGTGTTTCTTGGTTATGCTTCTTATTCACGTGCTTATCGAGTTCTTAACCTGGAGACTAACCGGATAGTGGAGACCTGCGAGGTCACATTCGATGAGACTATGCCTTGTGTTTCTTCTGCTTTTGATGTTGCAGGAGAATAGGAGCTGGGAGAGACTATCTTTGTGGAGGAGGAGCAGGAGAATGCCGATTGGGGTGATCCCGAGCCAACTCCACTGGCTGCCCTCGTCGACCCTGCGACGACCACTTCAGCTCGAGGACCCGATCCCACGACGTCTTCTTCTTGGGGTCCTCTAGAGCCACCTCTCCAGCGAGCACCCGCTGCACCTGAGGGAGCGATAGCATCTGGCGAGGGGGAGGCAACTTCGGCGAGGCAAGCGCCCCGAAGCGTTTAGCAAGTTCACCCCCCGCGGCAGATGATTGGCGGCATCGACCTGCGAGTCACGCGGTCGCGAGCGTATGAAATCTCTCACTTTGCTCATTCTGCATTCGTTGCTTCTTTTGAGCCCAAAGATGTTGGACACGCACTTTCTGATTCTAACTGGGTCAATGCCATGCATGAGGAGCTTGAAAACTTTGAGCGAAACTGTGACGGAACGGCCCTAATCTCATGGCCCACAGGTTCCTGTCAACCTCTGACAGCCGATCCCATGTTCCACTTAATTAAGACTGTCCATCACTGGGCTACATCAACGCCCAAAGTCCGCAGGATCATCTCACAATTCGGTTACAGCATTGCATACTTTTACAAATAATATCGGAATAAAGAGCGGAAGACTTAAATATCAATAGTTTTACAAAGCAGGGTTCCAAATAGAAATTAAGGTGCAGTTATTACAAACCAAGTTCTGATAATAGAAATAGACATAGGCAACATAGTGGAGAACAGCAAAGATACTTATAATCACCCAGCCCGAGGGTGTACAACTATTCTTCGGCCTCATCGGCCTCTTCCTGGACGATGGTCACACAGCAGGGTGCAAGACACATCGGGGATTCTGTCATACCTGCAGCATGGGTAACAAACCCTGAGTACTGGGGTACTCAACAAGACTTACCCGACTAAGAAAAAGGGAGAAGACTCAGGAATGAGAGGCTTAGGGTAGTCAAGGTAAGGCTTAAGCAAGATCAAGTATTTTGCAGAAAAACATTTTTTTGTAAATCTTATTTTACTTTGGAAAGATTCAGTATTCCTCAATTCTCCATCGTTCATGATTCATTTTACATTTCAAAACATACCTAGTTGAGAACCACTCTCCGTTGACAGTCAGTGACCAAGTCTCCATAACCGAGGAGCAACGTTAATTCGGATAAATAATACTCAGCTGAGGATCCCTATCCACACTGCATATGTAGCACCCAAGCTTGCATATGCCAACTCGTCTACCACGATTCCTCCAAGATTGGGCCCGGTCCTACCCCACCCGGAAGTACAGTACACCACTCCTATCTAGGTACGACGACCACGTGGGTACATGCTACTTCCGCCATCTCTCCACTCCCAGTGCGCGGTTGTCGGTCCAATAAAGGATTCCTCGGAGCCAGAGCTTTCCGAAGTATGTGAATAGTTACAAGTCTTGACCAGCAGGCCCCCATACGGATGGTCCCTAATTTTCCAGCCAGAACTATACCTTGGTTATTTCTCACCCAAGCGTAATAGTCCTGTCAGTTTTTCAACCCTGTCCCGGTCGGTGTCAACTGTTGAGTCCCGGACTACAACATGACGGCACCGTACGCTCGGACAACCTCTCCTCGCAATTGACAAGGTACGGATCGGATACCAAGTCAATGGCCGGGGAGTAAAGCCAAATTCCCATAAAAGTTCTTTAAGTGATCACACTTTTGAAATTGGCATTTTATCGCAAATCTATTGTATAGCAATGCTAAGCATTTTTGCAAATAGTTTTTTTTTTAAACAGGGTAGGGGATCTTTGGTGGAGGTAAAGTGCAGGAAATAGGTTATCACACAACTCCTATCACCTAATGCAGTAATTTAACTCAAAAGCATTTAAGTAAGACTTTTATAAAAGCAAGGAAGGGCTAAATGCACCGGGGCTTGCCTTGAAGAGCAAAGAGGGCAGGCTCGAGGGCGGCGGGGCAGTTGTCGGAGCTCGGGGTAGCCTCGGGGACAGGTCCGTCGGCGGCGGCCTCGACTTTGACTCCTTCTTCGGTGACTATACGAATGCAATGATGCATGCACATGAGTATGCTAGCATGAACAATGCAAAACAGGGCATACAACATGAACCCTAATCACTTTTTCTATTTTTCTTAATTATTTAAAAGGGTCATTTTATGCAGTTGCTCCAAAAATTACCAAATTAATCACATAAGTTTATTATGGTGTAGATAGATGGAAAAACAAATTTCATAATTTTTGGAGGTCATTAAGGTGCTCAAATAAAATCAGACATTAATTAACAGAAGGCACTATTTAACAATTAAAATAAATGCTCAAAAATCAACTTGTTCCAAAAGACTTCAAAATTTCACCAGAGACTAAACACGGCATAGGAAGCTCACAAAAATTTATCTCATGATTTTTGGAGTTATAAATGTTTTTCTAAAAATCCAAAACCATCCCTTTATTAATTAAAAGAGGGATTTTACATTTTAAAATTCTTGCAGAAAAGTCAAGTTTCATATTTTTATAAAATACTACATGGTATAGAGAGTCAATTGTAAAATTTTCAGAATTTTTAGAGCAATACAGAAAATCATACAAAAAGATGAAATAACAATACTATTCACATTTTTGAAAGAAAAGGGAAAAGAGCACTGTGCTCTTCCCGATCGCCGGCGGCCGGCCGACGGCGGCGGCGCTGCTGCGCCGGCCACGGCGAGGCTCGGCAGACGAAACCAAGGGCATGGGAAGCTTCAGGGAGCTCACCGGCGTCGATTAAGGAGCACGGCGAGGTGAGGGAAGGGACGGAGAGGATGATCGACGGTGACCGACGGACGGTTCACGGCGGCGATCGGCGCTCCGACGACCCTGCGCAACACACGAGACCGCAAGGGCCTGGTTAGAGTCGCACGGAGCCAAGGAAGCTGACACAGGGGTCAGGGGACGATGATCGTGGCCGGAGAGGTAGTATTTGATGAACCCGAGCTCGCCGGGTTTTCGCCGGAGATGGGAACGGCGAGCTACGCCGGGCGATAGGAGGCGGTAGAGACCAAATTGAGGGGTGGGGAAGCTTCACGAGCTCAAGACGGAGCTGTTGGGCTAGTTGGTTGGGCGGCGGGAGCTTCGGAGTGGGCTGGCAACGGCGGCGGAGACGAGTGAGGAGCTCGGACTCCGGCGGCCCCTTTTATAGGCACGGTCGGGGACGGTAGAGAGCACGGGATGGTGTGGATGAGCTCGGCCGAGGCGTGCGCACTCGATTGCAAGCTGGCGGAAGGACGAGCGTGCACCCAGGGCCTGGGCGAAGGCTCGCCGGTGACGGCCACGCGGCGGCGACGCCCTGGGCACTGTAGGGGACGGGGGCGAGGGTCAGCGCTCGCGAGCGGGTGCGAAATGATCACGGGGTCAGCGGCGGCAGGTTGGAGGCGCGCGTGCGGCTGCCAGGCACGCGGCGTGCGCAGCGCCGGCGAGGCGCCATGGCCGGGCCCCCCCTGCTCTGCGCCGGCTAGAGGTAGGGGATGAACAGGGCTAGGTCTAGGTTTTGACTTTCTGTATTTTGCAAATTTCTCCCAAAATTGAACTGCATAGGAAAAACTCAAAATACCAAAGTTGTGCAGAAAAAAAGATCTACAACTTTGTCAATATGAACATTTTCAAAATCCAAATAGTTTTTGAACCACATTTGAAATCAGAAAAGGGAACACTTTTGGGATTTGAATAAATTCAAAATTACTTTTGATTTTACATTAAAGTTGGAAATCTGCAAATATGAAAGTTGTTCCTTTTATCAAAACCTACAACTTTGCTAATATACACTTTTTCTGAAACTCAATAGTTTTTGAATAAATTTTGAAAACTGAAAAGGGGACAAAAACTGGAATTTGAATGAATTTGGAATTTACTTCAAACTTTGTACAGAAACTTGAAAATTTGTAAATACCAAAGTTGTTTCTCTTGGCCAGATCTACAACTTTGCTTTTTGGACCAACCCCAAATTTTGAATAATTTTGAATTACAAAAAAGAGGGATAAAATCCAGGGTTTGGAAATCAGGGTTTTGCAAAGGGATTTGAAATCTGATTTTGATTTTTGAACTTTGGCCAACGCAACAAAACTTCAAGACATCCAACTGAACAAGAATTACACAAATCTAGGCACAGAGGTGAAATTACCATTTTGCCCTTATAGGAAGGTTAGGGCTTTTAGGGTTTTGAAAAGAGATTGCTACACCAGTACTAAGCAAACATAAATGCAAGGCAAGAATGATTAATGACTAATGATGATGACATGTCAGGTTTATTACATTTTAAAACACCAGAGGTGTTACAGCCTTTCCCCCTAAAAGAAATCTCGCCCCGAGATTCCACGTCTTAAGAAGGAAAAGGCAAAACCTTACATCTACAGAGATTCGAGAAAGTCAGGATAGTTCCTCGCCAAGAAGTCTTCGGATTCCCAAGTGGCTTCTTCTTCAGAATGTTGGTTCCACTGGATCTTGTACCATCTTGTGGTGGTTCTTCGGGTAACATGATCCTTGTGATCCAACACGCGAACTGGATACTCAGTGTATGACAGATCGGGTTCTAGCTCAACGCCTTCAACTTCAACCACATGTTCAGGTACTCGGAGACACTTCTTGAGTTGGGAGACATGAAACACATTATGAACTGCTGAAAGATGATTGGGCAAACTCAGCTTGTAAGCGACCTTGCCACGACGATCCAGAATCTCAAACGGGCCAATGTAGCAGGGTGCTAGCTTTCCCTTGACTCCAAAACGAGTGACTCCTTTGGTGGGTGAGACCTTCAGGTACACATAATCCCCGATCTCGAACTGCAGAGGTCGACGTCTCTTGTCAGCATAACTTTTCTGTCGAGACTGTGCAATCTTCATGTTCTCTTGTATTTGCTTGACTTTCTCTTCCATATCTTTTACTAGGTCAACTCCAAAGAATTCCCTTTCTCCGGGTTCAGACCAACTGAGAGGTGTACGACAACGGCGGCCGTACAGTGCTTCAAAGGGTGCCATTTTGATGCTCTCTTGGTAACTGTTATTATATGAGAACTCTGCCAAGGGCAAACAGTCATCCCAAGTATCTGCGAAGGTGAGCACACATGCTCTCAACATATCCTCTAACACTTGGTTGACTCGTTCAGTTTGTCCATCTATTTGTGGATGATATGCTGTACTATGCAAGAGCTTGGTTCCAAGTGAGGCATGGAACGCTTTCCAGAACTTTGCGACAAACTGGGTACCACGATCAGAGATAATGGTTTTGGGTATGCCATGGAGTTTTACTATGTTGTTCTTGTACAAAGTGGCATAAGTGGGGACGGTGTAACTGGTCTTCACTAGCAGGAAGTGAGCTTGCTTAGTGAGGCGATCCACGATCACCCATATGGAATCAAAACCTCTTGATGTCTTGGGTAGACCATTGATAAAGTCCATACTGATATCATCCCATTTCCAAGCAGGTAAAGATAAAGGTTGCAATTCTCCTCCGGGCTTCATGTGCACGGCTTTGACTTTCTGGCAGGTATCACACTGAGCGACATACCGGGCGATCTCAATCTTCATCTTTGTCCACCAGAATTGCTGCTTCAAATCCTGGTACATTTTGTTGCTGCCGGGGTGGATGGAGAATCTAGTCAAGTGTGCTTCATCAAGGATTAACTTTCTTAACTCAGGCACTTTAGGAACTACTAACCGATTCTTAAACCATACTACTCCTGCATCATTAATCCTGAAACAATCAGCCTTTCCGGATTGGACCTTTTCGATGATGTGCTTGATTCCAGGGTTATCTTTTTGTGCAGCGATGATCTGCTCTCTGATAGGGGTTTCTATTCTGATATTACTCAGAGTTCCTTGCGGAATCATTTCAATATTCAACTTTTCCAGATCATAACACAAAGAAGAATCATAGGGTTTCTTCATCAGACAGTTGCAATAAGACTTGCGACTGAGTGCATCGGCGACCACATTCGCCTTACCCGGATGGTAATGCACTTCAAGATCATAGTCCTTAATTAACTCAAGCCATCTTCTCTGTCTCATATTCAGCTCTTCTTGAGTGAAGATATACTTCAGGCTTTTGTGATCAGTGTACACATTACAGGTACTGCCCAACAGATAATGACGCCAGATCTTCAAGGCATGCACTACTGCTGCTAACTCGAGATCATGAGTTGGATAATTCTCTTCATGTCGCTTAAGCTGTCGGGAGGCATATGCGATCACTCGACCTTCTTGCATCAAAACACAGCCCAAACCAGTACCAGATGCATCATAGTAGACATCAAAGGGCTTTTCGACGTTCGGCTGAGCTAGCACTGGTGATGTAGTTAACAGTTTCTTCAAGGTTTGGAAGGCTTGCTCACAGGCTGGTGACCAGACAAACTTCACAGAACTCTTTACTAACTCGGTGATAGGCTTGGCGATTCTTGAGAAATCTGGGATGAATCGACGATAATATCCTGCCATTCCCATAAAGCTGCGGACTTGATGAACAGTGGTAGGTGGCTTCCAATCCAGAATGTCTACCACTTTACTAGGGTCAACTGACACACCTTCAGCGGATAGGACATGACCAAGAAACTGTATCTGATCTAACCAGAACTCACATTTACTGAACTTGGCATACAGCTGATGTTCTCTGAGACGGGATAGAACGATACGAAGATGCTCGGCGTGATCTTCAGGGGTTTTTGAGTAGACAAGGATGTCGTCAATGAACACGACCACGAATTTATCAAGCTCTGGCATGAACATAGAGTTCATGAGGTACATGAAATGAGCGGGGGCATGAGTCAAACCGAAGGACATGACCAAGTACTCATATAGGCCGTATCTGGTGGTGAAAGCTGTTTTAGGAATATCTTCAGGACGAATCTTTATTTGGTGGTAGCCAGATCTGAGATCGACCTTGGAGAATACTTTGGCTCCAGCTAACTGGTCAAAGAGAAGATCAATACGAGGCAAGGGATATTTATTTTTGATGGTGACCTCATTGAGTGGGCGATAATCAATGCACATTCTGAGAGTCTTGTCTTTCTTCTTTACAAAGATTGCAGGACAGCCCCAAGGAGACGAGCTTGGGCGAATGAAACCCTTGTCCAACAAATCTTGTAATTGGATTTTTAGTTCTGCCAACTCTCTGGGAGGCATTCGATAAGCTCTGCGGGATATAGGAGCAGTCCCGGGCTTTAGCTCTATGGCAAACTCAACATCACGGTCAGGAGGCAGACCAGGCAAATCCTCAGGAAAAACATCAGGGAATTCACAAACCACGGGGATGTCTCTGGTTTCCAGAACATAGGCGGTATTTATTTGAGTGGCTGCTGGTTTTTGAGGCATTGGAAGTTGGAGAAGGAGTTTGGCGGTACTGTTAGGAATATCCACTCTCACAACTCTATTCAAGATGTCGATCATGGCTTTATACTGACACATCCAATTCATGCCTAGGATGACATCTATCTCCTGATCACGAAGCACTATCATGGTGGTGGGAAATACATGTTCCCCCAACATTACTGGTATACTGCGAACCACTTCCTTAGTACTTATACGCCCTCCAGGCGAAAATATGCAGAAACTTTCTTTTAAATCCTCAATTGATATCTCATGCTTGATGACAAAAGTACGACTGATGAAGGAATGCGATGCACCAGAATCAAACAACACAACTGCAGGGTGATTGGCAACAGGAAACCTACCGATCATGACGGGTTCTCCTTCTGGGATGTCGCCGACAGTGGTGTAGTAGACTTGCCCGTGCTTCTTGACAATCCTGCCTTTCTGGGCATGTTGCTGCTGGGCACGGTGCTGCTGCTGCTGAGATCCTCCGGGATTCTTCTGAGCATTCTGAGCATACCTCTTGGGCTTTGGGCACTCACGAGACCAGTGACCAAGCTGGCCGCAGTTGTAGCAGGGATGGTTGTAGGCTGTTTGTGGAGTGGTGATACGAACACCTGGGGCGTTCGGCTGTGTGGCACTTTGCTGGTTGGCATTATGGGTGGTGGCCGCGGTACGGACGACCACTTGCTGGTTGGGGTAAGGTAGACGATTGTGGTGGTGGCTGGGGTGATAGATGACTCTCTGGCGTTTGTGACCGCCAGAGAAGCTGCTTGACCCTGCTTTCTTCTTCTTCTCTTCCTGGTACTGGCGATTGCTTTCTTCAAAAGCAACAGCCCGGTCAACAACATCGTGATAAGACCCAGTCAGGTTATTGGACAAGCTCCTGCGGATCTTTGGGTGCAGTCCTCTGAGGAAACAATCCCTCTTCTTCTCATCTGTGTTGACATACTCTGAGGCATACTGGCTGAGATGATTGAATTGACCCACATACTGCATGACTGTGGAGTCTTTCTGTTGGAGAGCCAGGAACTGATCAAGCTTCATTTTCATCAATCCGGAAGGGATGTGATGAGCACGGAAGGCAGTGCGGAACTCCTCCCAGGTCAACCGATGACCTTCTGGCTGGGCAGCCAACAGGTTGGCGTACCAAGATCTAGCCGGACCACGAAGCTGCTGTGAAGCGAACCGTGGCTTCTGGATGTCGGTGCAGTTGATAAGACCAAACTTCTGCTCCATGGTGCGGAGCCAATCATCAGCTTCGAGGGGTTCATCGGCCTTGGTGAAGACCGGTGGACGAGTTTCGGTGAATTCCACATAGGTGGCCTCGTTGTTGATGTGCTGACGACCACGGTGACCATTATTCTGTTGCACTTGGTTTTGAGCCATCAGGTTAGCAGCGGCTGCCAAGGCTGCAATGGCATCTGCCAGGGTAGCAGGAACAGGTGGAGGGTTTGGAAGGTTGGCACCATCAGAACCTCCAGCTCCAGTGCGAGTGTTCACAGGCATCTGTTAAGCAACTTGGAACTTAGCATTCATAGACAGAGTTCTGAAAACAACTGACTGGTAGTTTCTTCTGATACAAAGGCTGATAGATTGATAAAGATCTCTGACAGATACAAACGACCGATAAGGGAAAAAGGTACGAAAAGAAAGATACAGACTGACTTAACAAAGACAGACTAACGCTCCTAAACCTAGACTAAGGTTTTAGGTAAGCAGGTGGTACAGACACATGAGAACTCCATCTACTAAAGACGGGTCTAGTCCTCATCGATGATGATCATTTCTTCGTCGTCGTCTTCTTCTTCGAGGATGAGCTCAGGCTCGACCTCCTCGTCCTCGTCTTCAACGTGAACGTCCTCGGTAGGCTCAACTTCTTCGTCCACGTCTGGCTCTTGTTCCACATCGGGTTCTTCCACTACTCCGTCCTCAGGGTCTTCCATAACCGGGGGTACCAAGGGGTGAAGTTGATCATACAGCTGATGCACTTCCTCATGAAGCATATCATTGAACTGTTCAATCTGAGCTATGTACTGCTGCAGTCCGTGGAGCTCGGCTCTGGTGACGTCCTCGCGGGTCCAAGCATCATTGCGCTGCTCGATAGCGCGAACCGTGTTCTGGTTGGCCTGCTCCAGGGAAGCTCGTGCCTCATAAAACTCCAGGCGTGAATGGTAGAAGTCATGCTCCAAGTTCTTCAGCTCAGCCTTCAGACTCTTGATTTCCTCCTTCAGGTTCTTGCGGGTGCGGCGGGGAAAGCGACGACCATTGGAAGATTCGGCAGTCTCTTCTCCAACGCGTGGTGCCAGCTGGTGGCGCGGCACGCCATTGGGTCCAGTCGACTTGCGAGTAGTCCGCTTGATAAGGGCCATGTCTGGACAAGATTAGATGGATGAGGATCAGAAGGCTAGCAAGAAAAGGTAAAGGCATTCCACCCAAACGAACTTAGAGAGGAAGTTTATTATTAACTTAAGTGATTATGACATGATGCATGAATCGTTCCTACGGAACAAAGCAATGCAATAACTGAATAAGGTACATAGGGCTCAAAACATGTTGTTCCACTAGCTAGTGTTGCCATATGGGAGACAAGATGAGAGAAGCAATTTGGACTCAAAATAGTCAAGTTTAGTTTGTTTGGACTCAAAAGGTCTTTTGAAGTTTTCGCAAAAACAAACACTGCAACGTTAAAGTGAGATGCTCCGATACCACTCTGTGACGGAACGGCCCTAATCTCATGGCCCACAGGTCCCTGTCAACCTCTGACAGCCGATCCCATGTTCCACTTAATTAAGACTGTCCATCACTGGGCTAAATCAACGCCCGAAGTCCGCAGGATCATCTCACAATTCAGTTACAGCATTGCATACTTTTACAAATAATATCGGAATAAAGAGCGGAAGACTTAAATATCAATAGTTTTACAAAGCAGGGTTCCAAATAGAAATTAAGGTGCAGTTATTACAAACCAAGTTCTGATAATAGAAATAGACATAGGCAACATAGTGGAGAACAGCAAAGATACTTATAATCACCCAGCCCGAGGGTGTACAACTATTCTTCGGCCTCATCGGCCTCTTCCTGGACGATGGTCACACAGCAGGGTGCAAGACACATCGGGGATTCTGTCATACCTGCAGCATGGGTAACAAACCCTGAGTACTGGGGTACTCAACAAGACTTACCCGACTAAGAAAAAGGGAGAAGACTCAGGAATGAGAGGCTTAGGGTAGTCAAGGTAAGGCTTAAGCAAGATCAAGTATTTTGCAGAAAAGCATTTTTTTTGTAAATCTTATTTTACTTTGGAAAGATTCAGTATTCCTCAATTCTCCATCGTTCATGATTCATTTTACATTTCAAAACATACCTCGTTGAGAACCACTCTCCGTTGACAGTCAGTGACCAAGTCTCCATAACCGAGGAGCAACGTTAATCCGGATAAATAATACTCAGCTGAGGATCCCTATCCACACTGCATATGTAGCACCCAAGCTTGCATATGCCAACTCGTCTACCACGATTCCTCCAAGATTGGGCCCGGTCCTACGCCACCCGGAAGTACAGTACACCACTCCTATCCAGGTACGACGACCACGTGGGTACATGCTACTTCCGCCATCTCTCCACTCCCAGTGCGCGGTTGTCGGTCCAATAAAGGATTCCTCGGAGCCAGAGCTTTCCGAAGTATGTGAATAGTTACAAGTCTTGACCAGCAGGCCCTCATACGGATGGTCCCTAATTTTCCAGCCAGAACTATACCTTGGTTATATCTCACCCAAGCGTAATAGTCCTGTCAGTTTTTCAACCTTGTCCCGGTCGGTGTCAACTGTTGAGTCCCGGACTACAACATGACGGCACCGTACGCTCGGACAACCTCTCCTCGCAATTGACAAGGTACGGATCGGATACCAAGTCAATGGCCGGGGAGTAAAGCCAAATTCCCATAAAAGTTCTTTAAGTGATCACACTTTTGAAATTGGCATTTTATCGCAAATCTATTGTATAGCAATGCTAAGCATTTTTGCAAATAGTTTTTTTTAAACAGGGTAGGGGATCTTTGGTGGAGGTAAAGTGCAGGAAATAGGTCATCACACAACTCCTATCACCTAATGCAGTAATTTAACTCAAAAGCATTTAAGTAAGACTTTTATAAAAGCAAGGAAGGGCTAAATGCACCGGGGCTTGCCTTGAAGAGCAAAGAGGGCAGGCTCGAGGGCGGCGGGGCAGTTGTCGGAGCTCGGGGTAGCCTCGGGGACAGGTCCGTCGGCGGCGGCCTCGACTTTGACTCCTTCTTCGGTGACTATACGAATGCAATGATGCATGCACATGAGTATGCTAGCATGAACAATGCAAAACAGGGCATACAACATGAACCCTAATCACTTTTTCTATTTTTCTTAATTATTTAAAAAGGTCATTTTATGCAGTTGCTCCAAAAATTACCAAATTAATCACATAAGTTTATTATGGTGTAGATATGTGGCAAAACAAATTTCATAATTTTTGGAGGTCATTAAGGTGCTCAAATAAAATCAGACATTAATTAACAGAAGACACTATTTAACAATTAAAATAAATGCTCAAAAATCAACTTGTTCCAAAAGACTTCAAAATTTCACCAGAGACTAAACACGGCATAGGAAGCTCACAAAAATTTATCTCATGATTTTTGGAGTTATAAATGTTTTTCTAAAAATCCAAAACCATCCCTTTATTAATTAAAAGAGGGATTTTACATTTTTAAATTCTTGCAGAAAAGTCAAGTTTCATATTTTTCTAAAATACTACATAGTATAGAGAGTCAATTGTAAAATTTTCAGAATTTTTAGAGCAATACAGAAAATCATACAAAAAGATGAAATAACAATACTATTCACATTTTTGAAAGAAAAGGGAAAAGAGCACTGTGCTCTTCCCGATCGCCGGCGGCCGGCCGACGGCGGCGGCGCTGCTGCGCCGGCCACGGCGAGGCTCGGCAGACGAAACCAAGGGCATGGGAAGCTTCAGGGAGCTCACCGGCGTCGATTAAGGAGCACGGCGAGGTGAGGGAAGGGACGGAGAGGATGATCGACGGTGACCGACGGACGGTTCACAGCGGCGATCGGCGCTCCGACGACCCTGCGCAACACACGAGACCGCAAGGGCCTGGTTAGAGTCGCACGGAGCCAAGGAAGCTGGCACAGGGGTCAGGGGAAGATGATCGTGGCCGGAGAGGTAGTATTTGACGAACCCGAGCTCGCCGGGTTTTCGCCGGAGATGGGAACGACGAGCTACGCCGGGCGATAGGAGGCGGTAGAGACCAAATTGAGGGGTGGGGAAGCTTCACGAGCTCAAGACGGAGCTGTTGGGCTAGTTGGTTGGGCGGCGGGAGCTTCGGAGTGGGCTGGCAACGGCGGCGGAGACGAGTGAGGAGCTCGGACTCCGGCGGCCCCTTTTATAGGCACGGTCGGGGACGGTAGAGAGCACGGGATGGTGTGGATGAGCTCGGCCGAGGCGTGCGCACTCGATTGCAAGCTGGCGGGAGGACGAGCGTGCACCCAGGGCCTGGGCGAAGGCTCGCCGGTGACGGCCACGCGGCGGCGACGCCCTGGGCACTGTAGGGGACGGGGGCGAGGGTCAGCGCTCGCGAGCGGGTGCGAAATGATCACGGGGTCAGCGGCGGCAGGTTGGAGGCGCGCGTGCGGCTGCCAGGCACGCGGCGTGCGCAGCGCCGGCGAGGCGCCATGGCCGGGGCCCCCCCTGCTCTGCGCCGGCTAGAGGTAGGGGATGAACAGGGCTAGGTCTAGGTTTTGACTTTCTGTATTTTGCAAATTTCTCCCAAAATTTGAACTGCACAGGAAAAACTCAAAATACCAAAGTTGTGCAGAAAAAAAAGTTCTACAACTTTGTCAATATAAACATTTTCAAAATACAAATAGTTTTTGAACCACATTTGAAATCAGAAAAGGAAACACTTTTGGGATTTGAATAAATTCAAAATTACTTTTGATTTTACATTGAAAGTTGGAAATCTGCAAATATGAAAGTTGTTCCTTTTATCAAAACCTACAACTTTGCTAATATACACTTTTTCTGAAACTCAATAGTTTTTGAATAAATTTTGAAAACTGAAAAGGGGACAAAAACTGGAATTTGAATGAATTTGGATTTACTTCAAACTTTGTACAGAAACTTGAAAATTTGTAAATACCAAAGTTGTTTCTCTTGGCCAGATCTACAACTTTGCTTTTTGGACCAACCCCAAATTTTGAATAATTTTGAATTACAAAAAAGAGGGATAAAATCCAGGGTTTGGAAATCAGGGTTTTGCAAAAGGATTTGAAATCTGATTTTGATTTTTGAACTTTGGCCAACGCAACAAAACTTCAAGACATCCAACTGAACAAGAATTACACAAAGCTAGGCACAGAGGTGAAATTACTATTTTGCCCTTATAGGAAGGTTAGGGCTTTTAGGGTTTTGAAAAGAGATTGCTACACCAGTACTAAGCAAACATAAATGCAAGGCAAGAATGATTAATGACTAATGATGATGACATGTCAGGTTTATTACATTTTAAAACACCAGAGGTGTTACAGAAACCAAGTTTGGACCCTAGTTCCACCTCCACCAGAATGCCACCCTATAGGTACTAAATGGGTTTTCAAAAACAAAGAGGGTGAGGATGGGATGGTAGTGAGGAACAAGGCTAGACTAGTAGCCCAGGGTTTTTGCTAGAAAGAGGGAATAGACTATGAGGAAACCTTTGCCCCTATAGCCCGTTTAGAAGCCATTAGAATCCTTCTAGCCTTTGTTGATTCGAAGGGTTTTAAGCTTTTCCAGATGGATGTCAAGAGTGCCTTCTTAAATGGGTATATAGAGGAAGAGGTTTATGTTAGGCAACCCCCTGGTTTCGAGGATCCCAAGTTTCCAAACCATGTTTATAAACTTTCAAAAGCTTTGTATGGTTTGAAACAAGCCCCGAGAGCGTGGTATGATCGTTTGAAAACCTTTTTACTCTCCAAGGGTTTTAAAATGGGACGGGTCGATAGAACTTTGTTTCTCCTCAAGGAAGGCAACGATACCCTGTTAGTCCAGATTTACGTGGATGACATCATCTTTGGTGGCTCTTCTCATGCGCTTGTTGCCAAGTTTGCAGATACTATGAGCAGGGAGTTCGAGATGAGTATGATGGGCGAGTTAACTTTCTTCCTCGGGTTGCAAATTAAGCAAACCCGAGACGGGACGTTTGTGCATCAAGGAAAATACACGAAGGATATCCTGAAGAAATTTGACATGGGCGAGGCCAAGCCTCTTACAACACCCATGCCGACGACTGCGGCGATGGACGCGGACGAAGACGGAGAGCCGGTTGATCAAAAGGAATACAGAAGTATGATTGGCTCGCTTCTATACCTGACGGCGACGAGGCCAGATATACAGTTTTCTGTGTGTCTGTGCGCTCGTTTTCAGGCATCCCCTCGCACTTCCCACAAGCAAGCGGTCAAGCGCATCATGAGGTACCTTCGATACACTCCCGAGTTTGGACTTTGGTACTCTTCTTCTTCGACTCTCTCGCTTTGTGGTTATTCCGATGCAGATTTTGCCGGCTGTCAGCTTGAGCACAAGTCTACTTCTGGGACTTGTCAGTTTCTTGGCTCTTCTTTGGTTTCGTGGTCTTCTCGCAAACAGTCGAACGTAGCCCAGTCTACTACTGAAGCCGAGTATGTTGCCGCTGCTTCTTGTGTTTCGCAGCTTTTATGGATGGTTGCTACATTGCGTGACTTTGGTCTAGATTTCAGTCGGGTTCCTTTGCTTTGCGATAGCACTTCTGCCATTATTGTAGCAAAGAACCCTGTTCTTCACTCCAAGACCAAACACATCGATGTCCGCTTTCACTTTCTTCGTGATCACTATGAGAAAGGCGACATTGATCTTAGACATGTAGACACCCATAACCAGGTTGCGGATATTTTCACCAAGCCTTTGGACCTCTCAACTTTTGCTCGGTTGAGAGGTGAACTTGGTGTGTGTTTCCCCTTTTAGATGGGGGAAGCATTTTGCCTGTTGTACAATAGACTGACTTTCTGATCCTTTTTGTTTTTGGGTCTTGAGTCTTCTCTGGTTTTGTTTTGGCTCCGATTCTGACTTCATCATGCATTCATCTTACACTTTCAAGCATCATGTCTATATTCCTTAGAATGAATTTATGCTCTGAGTAGTGTATGCTTCGATGATATATGATGATGCTTGTAGCTTAGGCTCTCCTTGATCACTGCTACATTTTGTGAGCAAAGCTAATTTTTCAGAACGATGAACATGCTTAATGAATTTAAAATTTGATACATGTTCACCATTGAGTTTGGCAACTAGCATGTGTAGGATGTGTTGAGGTCACTTGAGTTATTTCATATATGCTATGTTGCTATGTCTCTAGTTCTGAGTCTTTCACTTGCTTGGATTGTTCATATTCTGCTTAAAATGAACCAAGTATTAGCGAATTGAAAAGATCAAGATGGGACTGCTCTATCAACACATCACGGTTTTGAGACTGTTTCTCATAGCACTTTGAGTTAAACTTGAACCATGTAGTGTAAGACCAAAACCGATGCTTTAAGCTTCTGATTGCATATGCATAGGCTTAGCACGGTTGAAAAGTTAGGGAATGACAGGCTTTCAACCTCTCGCAATCACATGCTGAATTTAAACTTGTGTTAATAACCGCTGCAAATTCTCCAATAAAATCTGAAAACACAAGTCTATGTTTCCTTCTATAGCATGATGATTGAACTGTGCTAGGGGTAGTTCACCTGGCATACATGTTTAGCACTTGTTTGACTTCCTGTATATACATGATTAGTGCTATTTTGATGGTGAAACTACTTTCTGAACGGCTTAAAACTGCTCATTTGGCTTATGCATTCATATCTTGTATTGGATGATCAGTTTGAGCCTTTGCTAGCATTTTTGCATGTTGCCTTGTAGTCGGATCAGCACTCTTTAGAGCATTCTTTCACTCTTTAGAGTATATACCTGAAGCTGCTAACTTGCACTTTTAACTCATATGCACTTGCTTGACTCCGATAGGCATGACCTAGCTCCGTTTTTACTTACTTGGGTTCTTTTCCCCTCTCTTTTGATTGCAAATTGCCCCCAAGGGGGAGAATGTTTCCAATGATGAGATTTTTTAGACTTTCTGTGGTGACAATTTGCGATTTATGCTTCACTTGCTGAGGGGGAGTTCTTTGAGTGAGAGGGAGTTTTCTGCCTGCTCCGAGTTGGCTTTTATTTGATATCGATCTTTTAGCTAGTTGCGTCGAGCCTCTGTGCCTCTGTCTTGAGGGACTAGCTGTCTTCACCATGTTTTGATGGTTCTTGATTGGTATCAGGCTTACTGCTGGTTGTGTTGAGCCTCTGTGCCTCTATCTTGAGGGACCAGCAGTAGCTGCTTCTTATGCAGTCTTTGGTTGGTATCGAGCTTTCAGCTAGTGGTGTTGAGCCCTTTTCTGCCTCTTCTTGAGGACTAGCTTGCTTTTCACTTGGTTGCGTCGAGCTGTTGCCCATGTCTTTGGGAACCAAGTCTTGTGCTCTGATTGTGATCGAGTTTTGCTCCTTGATGAGTTGATTGCTCCGAATTCTTGCTTGGTTGTGTCGAACCGTTGCCCATGTCTTTGGGGACCAAGCTTTGCTTATCTCGAGTTGTTCTTCTTCAGCCTTTTCTCTCATTTTTGGACATCTCGAGTGAGTTTTTCTTCTTTCATCTAATTTTGCTTTTCTTTTATTTTGGTTACGGTTACTATGAGTTGACGATGCACTCATCAAGGGGGAGATTGAGAACACAAGGTTGATATGTGCCCTTGTGGTTCCCTTCCTGAGTGATGAGTGATTGATCAACGAGCAACATGTCTCTTGGCTGTGTTGATGTGCAGGTGTGGAGCTTGGACAGTGGTCGAAGGTGAGGTTAAGGTCAAGTAGGGACGTGCCGTGCCGACGGACCAGGAGCGGTGAAGGGCGGACGTGGAGCTTGGACCGACGGACCAGGAGACCTGAGGACCAGTTGTGGTAGCTGGCACGTGGCATTGACAAGCAAGAGCACATGGGATGTGCGGTGCATCGGCCAAGTCGGGAGGAAGGTGATGGCGTCGTGACACTTGGCGGGAGGCCGAGAAGGATGGCGAATGCACTATGCCCGGCGTGGAGGCTGGACATGCTTCGGCATCGGTGCTGGAACTCGGGGTGTGCGAACCACATCTCGTCTACGGCGCGGGTTCGGTAGCTGAGCCTCTAAAAGCTACCCTCGACGGTTTCCGAGTTTGGGCCTCAAAACTCGGGGTGGCCGGTTTCCGAGTTTGGGCCTCAAAACTCGGCGCGGACGGTTTCCAGGTTTGGGCCTCAAAACCTGGTTATGCGGGTTTCTGAGTTTGGGCCACAAAACTCAGCCTGAGGACAAGTTTCCCGGTTTCGGCCTCAAAACCGGGGGAAGGCCCAGGATTCCCGGTTTTGGCCTCAAAACCGGGGGAGGTCCACAAAAAGGACGGTCGACGCGTGGCGGCGTGGAGAGGCTGGCGCGGAGGTGAGGCTATCCACGAGGTAGGCACGGCGGTCGACTGGGCGGCACGTGGCGGCATCCTGAGGCTTGCGTCGAGGCGAAGCTAAGGGTGAGGAAGGCGCGTGGCCGTCAGATCAGCCATCAGCAGAGTTGGACCGGGATACCCCTAGGGTTGGCTGCTTCGCTCTTGTATCTAGGGGCAGAAAGGGGATTAGTGTTTTAGGCTATAAATAAGAGAGGCACCCCTCCTCCCTCTCTATCCTTGCAGTCATTTGTTCCTGAGCACTCTCTCTCTAGCCACCACTTAGGTTCTAATCATACCTCGCTGCAAGCGATCCGCAGAGACAGGAATCATACCTCTGTGTACTTGGATCTTTTGAGGAAACGAGACCGTATTCTCGTTGTCTCCTCGTGTGGAGGAATTTCGGCTGAAATCGAATCAATTCGCGTTTGTGTTCGTGTTCTTCACGTTTCGCTTTTTCATCTCTCGAAGACTTGTCTCATTCTCCCTCTCCGTGAGTTGATTTTCGATTCCACTTGAATCAATGTGTTCTTGGTCATGAGCCTCTTCTTTCTACCGAAGGAATTCTCTCCTAACCTCACGAATCCATAGATCGGGTTGATTTCGTGTTTGTTCTTCGTTCTTTCCCCCTTTCCGGTGATCCTCGGATTTCTCTTGATAGGTTTGGTTTGGTGCGATGATTTCTTAGGATTAGCATCCCAACACGTAGAGGATCATCTGGGAGGAGTTTGATCGAAGTTCCTTTTGAGTTGGTTGAGATCGAAGCGGATTTGGTTTTGAACTCGAGCAGTTTTGTGCTTCCTGGGTGTTGGCGGACAGTCCGCGCCTCTGACGGCGGACAGTCCGCGCATCGGGTTTTGGTCAGGCCAGTCGGGCGCAGACCCCTGACTGTTCACTGTCGAGTGGACGGCGGACAGTCCGCGGTACAAACCCGCGGACAGTCCGGGACCTGTCCAGCAGACTTGCAGCACTATTTGGTTTCTGCGTTTTTGCCGGCGGACAGTCGAGCTCCCAGTCGCGGACAGTCCGGGACTTAACGGCGGACAGTCCGGGACCCTGACCCCGGACAGTCCGCAAATCTGTAGATTGTGCAGTTTTGCTCCGAGGCTTTGGCAGTTGGTTTCGGTGTTTCTCCGGGTGTTCCCCTGTACCACTAGGACATCTCCTAGGGTATCCACCTACTCGTAGGTCGTGAACTCTTTGGTTGTTTCGAGTCTTAGCTTTTGGGGTGTTTTTCTGGGACAAGGGCCATTCTATTCATGAGTTGAATTTGAGGCTCCCATTCACCCCCCCCCCCCCTCTGGTCGCTAATCCGGTCCTTCAGCGGCACGTGGCGGCAATCGGTGAGGTTGCGTCGAGGCAACGCTACCAGTTGTGCGGGCGTGGCCGTCGGATCACCACCTACCGCGAGTTGGTCCAGAATAACCCTAGGGTTTAGCTGGTTCGCTCTGTAATTAGTTAGGGGTAGAGTGGGAATTAGAATTAGGATAAGTAGGGGGAGACACCCACCTCCCCATTGATCTCAGTCATTTGCTCTTTGCATCTAGGGTTTCCTGCTCTCTCAATCCCCTGCTGTTGCTAGCTGAGATCCACAGAGAACCATACCTCTGTGTACTGGAGATTTTGAGGAAGTGAGACCGTATCCTCACTGTTGTAGCGTGTGGTAGCCACACGGTTGCAGATCGATGACTTGATTCACGTTTTGGTTCGTGTTCTTCGCGTTCTTCGTTTCTCCGTGATTTTCCCGTCACTCGATCTCCCTCTCTACTGTGTCTTTGTGAAATCCGTTTGAATCAACTTGTTCTTTATAGTGAGGAGATCATTTCCACCGAAGGAATTCATCTAACTCCTCACGAACAAGTAGATCGGTTTGATTTCGTTTTCGTGGTGCTTTTTCGTTCATACTCCTCCCCTTTCGATTTCCCGGTGTTTGAGTTGATTTGAGCGGATGATTTCTTGGGGATAGTCTCCTAACTACCTCATGATCATCCTCTCCAAGTTTGGGAACTTGGGATTGAGTTTTGATTCGGATTTGAGAAGAGTTGTGTGAGGGGCGACCGAAATCGCCCTCACTAGGAGGTCGCGGACAGTCCGTCGTTCCTCCCGCGGACAGTCCGCGCGTCGGGATTTGGCCAGATCAGTGGCCGCGGGTTCCTACTGTTGGCGTCCAGGTTGACCGGCGGACAGTCCACCGTTGCAACCCGCGGACAGTGAAGGACCGAGAATGCAATAGCAAGGCGACCAGAGGGGGCGTGAATGGGAGCTCAAAAAATTTCTCTCGAAACTTTGGCCTTTGTCCCACAAATCAACCCCAAAAGCTACGAACAAGAACCGTGGTGCCCACGACCCTTGGAAGAGGGTGGATGATCCCTAGGATCACAATGAGGCACTACAAAGCAGGAACGAACCAAACTCCAAAAGCACTGGCACAAGTTCGACCCTCAAAAACCAAGTCCCGAACGTAGATAGACGGCTACATCGAAAAATCCCCAAATACCTATGCTAACAAGTAGCAAAGATACCTAGAGAGGTTCCTTGATCAACTCTAGGGCCAAACGAGAAGTCCGGAAACCAAGCGACGAAGCCGGGAGAGCAAACGAACTAAACCGGAGGCTTCAGCCAAATCCCAGACTGTCCGGCCCTGAGGTCCCGGACTGTCCGCCCCTACTGCGGACTGTCCGCGAGGGGTTGGCGGACTGTCCGCTAGCCAAACACCAGAAACAGCAACCCTGCTGGAACCTCCCTGGATGACTCCCGACTGTCCGCGAGTCCCGACGACGGACTGTCTGCGGTTCAAAAAGACCAAGTCCAACAGCGCAGAGTCAGGCTACTGGTCCAGCCGACCCCGACGTGCGGACTCTCCGCGGTACCAGCGGCGGACTGTCCGCGGATGAACAGAGAGGACGATTTCGGTCACCCCTCTCACGAATCCTCCCAAATCCGAATCAAAACTCAATCCCACATTCTCAAACTTGGAGAGGATGATCACGAGATAGTTAGAAGACTATCCCCAAGAAATCATCCGCTCAAATCGATTCAATCACCGGAAAATCGAAAGGGGAGGAGTATGAACGGAAAAGCGCCACGAAAACGAAATCAACCCGATCTACTTGTTCGTGAGGAGTTAGATGAATTCCTTCGGTGGAAATGATCTCCTCACTATAAAGAACAAGTTGATTCAAACGGATTTCGCAAAGACGCAGTAGAGAGGAAGATCGAGTGACGGGAAAATCGCGGAGAAACGAAGAACGCGAAGAACACGAACAAAACGCGAATCAAGTCATCGATCTGCAACCGTGTGGCTACCACACGCTACAACAGTGAGATTACGGTCTCACTTCCTCAAAATCTCCAGCACACAGAGGTATGGTTCTCTGCGGATCTCAGCTAGCTACAGTAGGGGATTGGGAGAACAGGAAACCCTAG
Organism: Coix lacryma-jobi var. lacryma-jobi; assembly: GCA_009763385.1. Classification (NCBI taxonomy): domain Eukaryota; kingdom Viridiplantae; phylum Streptophyta; class Magnoliopsida; order Poales; family Poaceae; genus Coix; species Coix lacryma-jobi. The sequence continues at coordinate 104,258,257 of CM019830.1, read as the reverse complement.
AAGCAAAGAGTAAATGACTGAGATGGAATGGGAGGAGGGTGTCTCCCTCTACTTATCCTAATTCTAATTTCTACTCTACCCCTCACTAATTACAGAGCGAACTAGCTAAACCCTAGGGTTATTCTGGACCAACTCGTGGTAGGTGGTGATCCGACGGCCACGCCCGCACAACTGGTAGCGTTGCCTCGACGCAACCTCACCGATTGCCGCCACGTGTCGCCACCGCTCTGCTTGTCCTTTCCCGGACGTCGCACCCCCGGTTTTGTGGCCCAAACCGGGAAACCAGCCTTCACAGCCAACCCCCGGTTTTGAGGCCCAAACCGGGAAACCAGCCGACCATCGCCTGAGTTTTGTGGCCCAAACTCAGCAAACCCGCAGCACCCAGGTTTTGAGGCCCAAACCTGGAAACCGTCCTCAGCCCGAGTTTTGTGGCCCAAACTCGGAAACCATCCGCGCCCAGGTTTTGAGGCCCAAACCTGGAAACCGTCCACTCGGTGGTTTTTCTGTGGCTCAACAACAAAACCGAGCCGTAGAAGGGATGCACCACCCGTGCACCCCGTCCACCCGCAAGTCTTCGCTCGTCGATGTCCCAGGCTGTCAGCCTCCACAGCTGATCCTCAGGCCACCGGTCCCTCAGTCCAAGCCTCACGTCCGCCCTTCGCCACTCTCGGTCCATCAGCACGGCACGTCTCTACTTGACCTTCACCTTGCCTTTGATCACTGTATCCGTGCTCGACACCTGCACAACACAAGCCAAAGAACATGCGCATTATCCCAGTTGACAATCACTCATCACTCAGAGACTCGGCATACACCCATGTATCCGCAATCTCCCCCTTGATGAGTGCATTGTCAACTACCAACACAAATCGTAATGAAATAGAGGAAGAAGGGAAGAAGGAGAGAGAACTCGACCAAATGACCCAAAAGCATAGCAAAGCCGAAGAAGGTCAAGTGGAAAGAGCAAGACAACTTGGTCCCTAAAGACATGGGCAACGGCTCGACGCGACCAAGCAAAGCAAAGCTAGCCCTCAAGAAGAGGTAGAACAGGCTCAACACCGCTAGCAAGAAAACTTGATACCAATTGAAAAATCAACTGAAATTCAAGCAAAACAGAACTAGCCCTCAAGAAGAGGCAGAACGGGCTCAACACCGCTAGCGAAGCAGCTCAATACCAACGGATACCAATCTCAAGGACAAAAGAGTTCGATACCAATTGAAAAGCTGAAAACCAAGTGAAGAGCTGAAAATGTTTGCTAGTCCCTCAAGAAAGAGGCAAAGGCTCAACACAACTAGCAAACTCCCCTCAAATAGTGCACAACTTAGGGAACACATGATTTGTCAGTATTTTCTCCCCCTTAGTTGAAAATGCACCATCAAGCAAATGTGCACAAGCACTCAAGGTTCTCCCCCTTGACAGAACATCTCCCTCCAGAAATGCATATGAACGAAAATGCAAGTTAGCAGCTTCAGGAATATAATCAAGAGAGTGCAAGGATGCTCAATACAGTTCTGATCCGATGACTCAACAACATCCATAAGAAGCTAGCAAAGGCTCAAACTGATCACCAGATACGAAATATGAACATGGGAGCAAAAAGCGCGGTTTTTAGCCAAAAAGGTGTTCACCATCAAAATAGCACGAAACATGTATAGATAGGAAGTCAAACAAGTGCTAAACATGTATACAAGGTGAACTACCCCTAGCCCAGTTCAATCATCATGCTAGAGAATGAAACATAGACTTGTGTATCCAAATTTTATCGGAGTTGCAACGGTTAAATTACACAAGTTTAAATTTCAGCATGTGATTGCGAGAGGTTGAAAGCTTGTCATTGCCTAACTTTTCAACTGTGCGAAGCCTATGCAGAAGCAATCAGAAGCTTAAAGCAACAGTTTCGGTCATACACTACACAGCTCAAGTTTAACTCAAGGTGCAATGAGAAACACTCTCGAAACTGTGATGTGCTGACAAGCAAACTCATCTCGATCTTTCCAATTCACTTAACTTGGTTCAGATTTTTAAAATAGAATATGAACATACCAAGCAAGTGAGTGACTCAACACTTGAGACATAGCAACCTAGCATATATGAAGAGCACAAGTGATTTCAACACATTCTACACATGCTAGTTGCATATCTCAATGGTGAACATTTTCAATTTTAAGTTCATTAATCAGATTCACCATTCATAAAATAGCTCCGCTCACAACATGTAATAGTGATCAGAAAGAGCATAAGCTACAGTATCATCATAAAGCATCGGAGCAAATACTATACAGAACATAGTTACATTCTTCAGATTATATACATGAAGCTCTGAATGTAAATATGCAAGATGAAATGCAGAGATGCATGAAGAAACCAACTGAAAAACACAAAGTCAGTTTATAGTACAAGAGACAAAATGTTTCCCCCATCTAAAAGGGGAAACACACACCAAGCTCACCTCTCAACCTAGCAAAAGTTGATTGGTCCAAAGGCTTGGTGAAAATATCAGCCAACTGATGATGAGTATCGACATGGCGAAGGTCGATATCACCCATCTCATAGTGGTCTCGCAAAAAATAAAAGCGCACATCAATGTGTTTGGTCTTAGAGTGCAGCACGGGGTTCTTAGCAACGTTAATGGCACTCGTGCTATCACAAAGCAAAGGAACGCGAGAAAAGCTCAGACCAAAATCACGCAAAGTGGCCATCATCCAAAGCAACTGGGAACAGCAGCTAGCCGCAGCAACATACTCAGCCTCCATGGTAGACTGGGCGAACACTAGACTGCTTGCAAGAAGACCACGATACAAGAGAAGAACCAATAAACTAGCAAGTCCCGGAAGTGGACTTGCGCTCAATACGACAACCAGCAAAATCGGCATCAGAATAACCGCAAAGGGAAAGGGTGGAGGAAGCAGAATACCAGATCCCAAACTCAGTAGTGAAGCATAAGTACCTCATAATGCGCTTGACCGCCTGACGGTGAGAGGTGCGCGGCGAAGACTGAAATCGCGCGCAGAGACACACCGCGAACTGGATGTCCGGGCGTGTCGCCGTCAGGTACAGCAGTGATCCGATCATACTCCGGTACTCCTTCTAGTCCACTGCTTCCCCTTCCTTGTCCGCATCCAGGGCCGTCATGGTCGACATGGGTGTTGGAAGAGGCTTGGCCTCACCCATATCGAATTTCTTCAGGATATCCTTGGTATACTTACCCTGGTGCACAAACGTTCCCTCTCGAGATTGCTTGATTTGCAATCCGAGGAAAAACGTCAACTCGCCCATCATGCTCATCTCAAATTCCCTGCTCATAGTATCTGCAAACTTGGCAACCAAAGCGTGAGAAGAACCACCAAAAATGGTATCATCCACGTAAATTTGGACCAAGAGAGTATCAGTGCCTTGCTTGAGGAGAAAGAGCGTTTTATCCACACATCCCATTTTAAAACCCTTAGCAAGCAAAAAGGTTTTCAACCTATCATACCAGGCTCTAGGGGCTTGTTTCAAACCATACAAGGCTTTGTGGAGTTTAAAAACATGGTTTGGAAACTTTGGATTTTCGAAACCGGGGGGTTGTCTCACATACACTTCCTCTTCTATGTAGCCGTTTAAGAAGGCACTCTTGACATCCATTTGAAAAAGTTTGAAACCTTTGGATGCAGCAAAAGCCAAGAGTATCCTAATAGCCTCCAAACGAGCTACAGGAGCAAACGTCTCCTCATAGTTTATCCCCTCCTTCTGACTATACCCCTGGGCTACAAGTCTGGCCTTGTTTCTCACTACATGGCCATCCTCTCCTTGTTTGTTTTTGAAAACCCATTTTGTCCCAATTGGGTGACACTCAGAGGGAGGAGAAACTAGAACCCAAACCCGATTTCTTTCAAAATTTTCTAACTCCTCATGCATGGCATTGACCCAATCTGGATCCGTCAAAGCGTGTCCAACATCTCGGGGTTCAAAATCAGCAACAAATGCAGAATGAGCAAAGTGATAGATTTGTTGTGACCTTGACCGAGTAACACGTTCGCCGATGCTGTCGATCATCTGCTGAGGCGGGTGTTGGCGCTGGATGTGTCATGGCGCCTCCCTTGCCGAAGTGGCCTCCCCCTCAACAGCAGCTGGTGCCTCCTCGGGTACAAAAGGTACCGCTCGAGGTGGCGGATACCACGGCCCCCATGTAGTAGAGGAAGAAGGGTCGGGACCGTGAGTCGTAGTCAAGGCCGCTCTCTGCGGCTCAGCAGGTGGAGGTGGTGCTGGGTCATCCATCCCTTCAGCACCCTCTTCCTCATCATCAAAAAGAGGTTCGCCAACCTCATGATCACCTGCACGCTCAAAATGAGAAGAAGGACAAACCATGGTCTCGTCCAAGGTGACATCGGATGTCTCCATGACTCGGTTAGTGTCAAGGTTAAGTACCCGATAAGCACGAGTATGAGCACCATAACCCAAAAACACACCGTCAGAAGATCGAGACTCAAATTTGTCCAGGTTGCCTTTCTTAAGTATAAAACAATGGCGACCGAAAACTCTAAAATAACTCACTTTGGGCAATTTTCCAAAACGCAACTCATAAGAAGTCTTTTTCAAGAAAGCTCGGAGAAAAATGCGATTGAAAATGTAGCAAGCAGTGCTCATAGCTTCGGCCCAATATCGCCTAGGAGTCCTATGCTCATCGAGCATCGTCCTGGCCATCTCTACAAGGGTCCGATTCTTCCTTTCTACAACACCATTCTGAGGCGGTGTGTAGGGAGAAGAAAATTGATGCTCTAAATCCAAAGAGTTACAAAACTTCTCAAAATCCGAATTCTTGAATACGGAACCATTATCTCTTCTAATAGCTCGCATTGAGTTCAAAGGGAACTCATTCTGAAGACGCAAAATCAGATTGCGAGCAAAAGAGAAAGTCTCAGTTTTCTCAGCTAAAAAGAAAACCCACGAATATCTCAAGAAGTCATCAACAACAACAAGCACGTACCACTTCCCCCCAACCGAGCTCACCCGAGCCGGACCAACAAGGTCCATATGCAAAAGCTCTCCAGGGCGCTTGGTCATGACCTGAGTCACTGGATGGTGGGGAGCGGCAACCATCTTCCCATGTCTACAAGAATGGCAAACAAGATCCTTCTCCATGGATAACTTGGGCAATCCTCGGATTAGGCCAAGTGAACTAAGTCTTGCAAGCAAGTCGAAGCTCAAATGTCCTAGTCTCCTATGCCACTTCCAAAGATCAGAGGAGGAAGGTCCAGCCAAAAGACAACGAGAAACTCCAAACAACTCCGAGAAATCCGCACGAAAGACTTTCCCAAAGGGCAAAATCCCACAAACAAGATTGCCCTGAGGATCCAAAATACGACTAAGATTCGGCTTAAAACGAATCTCATAGTCGTCATCAAAGAGTTGCGAAACAGAGAGAAGGTTAAAATGCAAGTTAGAAACAAGAGCAACATCGCGCAACACAAAGTGCTCATTAACTCACACCGACCCACGAGACAATACCTTACCTTTGCTATTGTCACCGAAGGTGATAAACTCCTTTCCGGCGACCGGTCTAAGACTGGAGAACCACTTGGCATTTCTGGTCATGTGCCTCGAACAACCGGAATCCACCAACCAAACGTTCTCCCATTATTTTACCTACATCAATAAAAAGACATAGGGTGAGCATACGGTCCAACACTGGGGTTAGTGAAGTAAGGAGAATACCAGTGTTGGGCCGGCTGCTCAAAAGAACGATTAGCAGAAAAATCATTCTTAGCACGCCTACGGGAAGAGCGATCACCACGTAGAGGAAAACGTGGTCCGCTAAGGGAGGAGCGTCCATCGCGATACTCAAAACACGGTGGGGGAAAACGCTCAACTACAAAGCCACCGCCACGGGGTCCATAGCCCACAACTGCAGGCTCCCGCCGGGCACGACCTCATCGCGGCCTAGGCCTAGGAACTTGAGGTTTCAGACCTCTAGGCCTAGCAGCACGCCTCTGAACGTTCGGCACATGTACATCATGGAAAGGATGGTACATGTCTGTGTTGTTCATCTCCTTTGCACGGCGCGCCTCTCTCTTGCGCCGAAAGCAAAACTCACTCAAGTGTCCATCTCTCCCACAGTGCTTACAATGGTACCTCATCGCTCTCAAAGGGGGTTGTTGGTACTCATGGTAGTGGGTGTGGATCACTTTGCCCTTCTGTGGCATAAGCTCCTCCTGGATGTGTGGCATGGTGTCAAGCTTGTTCTTGAGGTGGTTTGGTTTGGGAGCCGATGATTGTTTCTTGGGTGGAGCTCTCGGAGGCTCAACAAAGACCCCATCCTTGGTGTTAGGTTTGAGAGGCTCTTTGGGTGGAATCTTGGTAAGCTTGGGAGTAGTGGTGGAGTTGGGCTTCTCACATGGGTTAAGACCACTTGACTCTCCAATCTTGCCGAAAGACGAAACATCAACACCCGGAGCAAAACCAACACCTGGACCTCCAGCAGCTCGCTTGAATTGGGAGATCATCATCCCGAGCTGTGGCTCACCGCTAGACACCCATGACAAGATGGTCCGAAGGTATGTGTTTTCCTCCTCGGTTTGCATCTTGTCATGCTTCACATTAGCGATCTCCATCTCCAAAGCCTCGCAAAGAACACACCTAGCCACACATGTGCTACCTGAGTTGGCCTCTTCAAGAGACACAATCTTGGCATTCTTCTCTGCCAACTCAGATTGCAAGCCCGCACAGGACTTGCACGCACCCAACAGCGAGGATCTAGCCTTCAGCTCATCCACCTCTCCTACCAACACAACATACTTGCTTCTCAAAGTGAGAAGGTCAGTCATGTGTGTGGTGCACATCTCACACTCCTCCTCCTCGGTAACAACTACGGTGGACTTGACAGATTCAAGTTCCTTCACCGTATCCTCCCACTTCTGCCTAAACTCCTTGCGCTCTCTAGCGGCACGCCTAAGCAACTTATCCTGACTAAGGAGCGCGGCAGTAAGCTTCTCGACCTCAGCAGAAAGCTCATCGAGGGTCTGAGATACCTGGGAGGTGTCATCGTCGTCATCGTTCCGAGGGGTGTCCTCCAGCTCGCCGTCGACCTCCTTGCCGAGGGCCATGGTGCAGAAGCCCTCGTCGTCGGCGAAGAAGCAGAGGTCGTTCAGCTTGTCCTCAATCCTCTTCTTCCTCTTGGACTCGTCGTCGCTTGAGGAAGCGGAGTCGTCATCCGAGTCGTCGATGTCGCTGAGCATGGCGAAGAACGCACGCTGCTCAGCCTGGGCCTTCTCCAAGTACTTCATCTTGATGTACTCCTTATCGAAGCCACCCTTCCGCTTGTGCTTCGCGGGGACGTACTTCTTCTTGCGCTTGCCAGAGTCGTACTTGTGCCCATGATCCGCCTTGCCGAAGTTCTGCTTGTTCTTCTTCGGGCAATTGGCGATGAAGTGGTTGAGGTCGCCGCACTCGAAACATCCCGAGCGTCCTCCTCCGCGACGACGGTTCATGCGGTTGTTGTGGAACCGCGAGAACCGATTGGCGAGCAATGCCAACTCGTCATCCTCCATGAACTCCAGCTGCTCCTCTGTGCCAGAAAGAAGAGAAGAGAGTGCAAAGCCTCCAGAGGGATTAGCAGAAGAGCCAGAAACCAAAGCCATTGACGGGCCAGAAGGATTTTCATAAGAAGCCCTTGCCATGGCGTCAATCTCACTGCACTTGAGCTTACTGAAGAGCTCGTCGCACGTGAGGGTCTCATAGTTAGGCGATTCGATGATCGCCTGAACCTTGGAATCCCACACCGATCGATCAAGAGTATGCAAAAGCTTCAAAGCTCTCTCATGATCATCGAAAGGCAACAGCTCCATGTTAGCCCTCATCCTGTTGACAATCACCTGAAAGCGAGCAAATAAACTTTCTATGCTCTCGCCAGGCATATTTTTCGAAAGTTCTCATACTCTCGCTTGAATGACTCGTAGAGACGGGTTTTGACTTGAGAGGTTCCCTCATGGAAATGCATGAGGGTAGCCCAAATCTTCTGAGCCGTAGCGAGGTGAGAAACGCGATCAAACTCAGACATGCTCAAACATGAGAAAAGAGCATTACGGGCTCGGCTATTGGCATCGTGCTCATCGATCTGACGCTGAGTGACATGAGCAGCCAAGACCACGTAATCGGCAGAGTTGCAAATATCCCAAATGGAAGCACCAATACTCTGTAGATAGGCCGACATGCGTATCTTCCAATACGCATAGTTCGTCCCATCAAAGAACGGCGGTTTGCCCACGCCGCGATCCATGTTGCCTTCTGTGGATCTGGAACCGGCTAAGGTGAAAGATCCTTAACCCGCTCCGATACCAATTGAAGGACCAAGAATGCAATAGCAAGGCGACCAGAGGGGGGGTGAATGAGAGCTCAAAAAATTTCTCTCAAAACTTTGGCCTTTGTCCCACAAATCAACCCCAAAAGCTACGAACAAGAACCGTGATGCCCACGACCCTTGGAAGAGAGTGGATGATCCCTAGGATCACAACGAGGCACCACAAAGCAAGAACGAACCAAACTCCAAAAGCACTAGCACTAGTTCGACCCTCAAAAACCAAGTCCCGAACGTAGATAGATGGCTACGTCGAGAAATCCCCAAATACCTATGCTAACAAGTAGCAAAGATACCTAGAGAGATTCCTTGATCAACTCTAGGGCCAAACAAGAAGTCCGGAAACCAAGCGACAAAGCCGGGAGAGCAAACGAACTAAACCAGAGGCTTCAGCCAAATCCCGGACTGTCCGGCCCTGAGGTCCCGGACTGTCCGCCCCTACTGCGGACTGTCCGCGAGGGGTTGGCGGACTGTCCGCCGGCCAAACACCAGAAACAGCAACCCTGCTAAAACCTCCCTGGATGACTCCCGGACTGTCCGCAAGTCCCAACGGCGGAATGTCCGCGGTTCAAAAAGACCAAGTCCAACAACGCGGAGTCAGGCTACTGGTCCAGCCGACCCCGACGTGCGGACTCTCCGCGGTACCAGCGGCGGACTGTCCGCGGATGAACAAAGAGGACAATTTCGGTCGCCCCTCTCACGAATCCTCCCAAATCTGAATCAAAACTCAATCCCACATTCTCAAACTTGGAGAGGATGATCACGAGATAGTTAGAAGACTATCCCCAAGAAATCATCCACTCAAATCGATTCAATCACCGGAAAATCGAAAGGGGAGGAGTATGAACGGAAAAGCGCCACAAAAACGAAATCAACCCGATCTACTTGTTCGTGAGGAGTTAGATGAATTCCTTCGGTAGAAATGATCTCCTCACTATAAAGAACAAGTTGATTCAAACAGATTTCGCAAAGATGCGGTAGAGAGGGAGATCGAGTGACGGGAAAATCGTGGAGAAACAAAGAACGCGAAGAACACGAACAAAACGCGAATCAAGTCATCGATCTGCAACCGTGTGGCTACCACACGCTACAACAGTGAGATTACGGTCTCACTTCCTCAAAATCTCTAGTACACAGAGGTATGGTTCTCTGCGGATCTCAGCTAGCTACAGTAGGGGATTGGGAGAACAGGAAACTCTAGAAGCAAAGAGCAAATGACTGAGATGGAATGGGAGGAGGGTGTCTCCCTCTACTTATCCTAATTCTAATTCCTACTCTAGCCCTCACTAATTACAGAGCGAACCAGCTAAACCCTAGGGTTATTCTGGACCAACTCGTGGTAGGTGGTGATCCGACGGCCACGCCCGCACAACTGGTAGCGTTGCCTCAACGCAACCTCACCGATTGCCGCCATGTGCCGCCACCGCTCTGCTTGTCCTTTCCCGGACGTCGCACCCCCGGTTTTGTGGCCCAAACCGGGAAACCAGCCTTCACAGCCAACCCCCGGTTTTGAGGCCCAAACCGGGAAACCAGCCGACCATCGCCTGAGTTTTGTGGCCCAAACTCAGCAAACCTGCAACACCCAGGTTTTGAGGCCCAAACCTGGAAACCATCATCAGCCCGAGTTTTGTGGCCCAAACTCGGAAACCATCCGCGCCCAGGTTTTGAGGCCCAAACCTGGAAACCGTCCACTCGGTGGTTTTTGTGTGGCTCAACCACCAAACCGAGCCATAGAAGGGATGCACCACCCGTGCACCCCGTCCACCCGCAAGTCTTCGTTCGTCGATGTCCTAGGCTGTCAGCCACCACAGCTGATCCTCAGGCCACCGGTCCCTCAGTCCAAGCCTCACGTCCGCCCTTCGCCACTCTCGGTCCATCGGCACGACACGTCTCTACTTGACCTTCACCTTGCCTTTGATCACTATATCCGTGCTGACACCTGCACAACACAAGCCAAAGAACATGCGCATTATCCCAGTTGACAATCACTCATCACTCAGAGACTCGGCATACACCCATGTATCCGCAGATAGTCCGGGACTGTCCAGATGTGTTTCAGCAACACTGTTGTTTTGTTCTTTTGACCGGCGGACAGTCCGCCATCCCCTCGCGGACAGTCCGCCATCCCCTCGCGGACAGTCCGCAGTAGGGGCGGACAGTTCGGGACCTCAGGGCCGGACAGTCCGCGAATCGGCTGTGTGTTGCATTTTAGTGCGTTTGCTCTCCCAGCTTCTTCGCTTGGTTTCTGAACTTCTTGTTTGGCCCTAGAGTTGATCAAGGAACCTCTCTAGGTATCTTTGCTACTTGTTAGCATAGGTATTCGGGTGTTTCTCGACGTAGCCGTCTATCTACGTTCGGGAGTTGATTTTTGAGGGTCAAACTTGCTCCGGTGCTTTCGGCGTTTGGATCGCTATTGCTTTGTGGTGCCTCGCTGTGATCCTAGGGATCATCCACCCTCTTCCAAGGGTCGTGGGCATCACGGTTTTGATCGAAGCTCTTGGGGTCGATTTTGGGGACAAAAGGCCAAAGTTTTGAAACAGATTTTTGTGCTCCCATTCACCCCCCCCCCCTCTGGTCGCCTTGCTATTGCATTCTCGGTCCTTCAAATACCTTGTCTCCCGGAGTGAAGCTCTTATTCTTGATTCTCTTGTCATGCCCCCTCTTTGTTCTCTCTTTGTAGATCTTTGCGTTATGATATGCTTTTTCGCGCCATTCATCTAGTTCAGAGAGTTGCATTTTCATCTTGACTCCTGCAGCTTCTAAGTCCATGTTCCATCTTTTGATTGTCCAGTGAGCTTTGAATTCTAGTTCCACTGGTAAGTGACAAGTCTTTCCGTAGACGAGCTGATATGGAGACATTCCCAGTGGTGTTTTGTAGGCAGTACGATAAGCCCACAGTGCTTCGGGTAGTCTATCTTTCCATTGTGTTCCCATCTCGTCGACCGTTTTCTGCAGAATATTCTTGATTTGCCTGTTCGATGTTTCTGCTTGGCCACTTGTCTGAGGGTGATAGGGAGTGGCAACATTGTGACGGATCCCATGATTTATCAGATATTTATGAAAGCCTTTGTCAATGAAATGTGTTCCTCCATCACTAATTACCATCCTTGGCACTCCAAATCTTGGAAATATCACCTCCTCGAACATCCTCTGAGAGTTTCTTGGATTAGCAGACTTGCATGGCACCGCGTCGACCCATTTTGAGACGTAGTCGAAGCAACTAGGATATACTCATGATTCCTTGATTTAGGGAATGGTCCCATGTAATCAATTCCCTAGACATCGAAGAGCTCAATCTGAAGGTTGTTAGTGAGTGGCATGGCATCTCTGGTGTTGATGCTGCCGTGCTTCTGACATGGTCCACACCTCCAGTCGAATTCTTTTGTGTCTTGGTACATAGTTGGCCAGAAAACTCCACTTTGCCAGATCTTCGTATGTGTTCGGAATGCCCCATAATGTCCTCCATATGGTGAAGAGTGACAACGTTCAATGATCTTGATTCCTTCTTCAGCTGGCACACATCTTCTGAGTAACTCATTAGAGCATACTCTGAATAGATATGGATCATCCCACATGTGGACCCTACTCTCATAGATCAGCTTCTTCTTATTTGCTCCTGATGGTACATACCCTGCAACTATAAAATTGACAATATCTGCATACCAGGGGTCAGATCTAGAGACTTGGAAAAGCATGTCATCACTGAGTGAGTCATTTATAGGCAATTCCTGAGGATTTTCAAAATGCATTCTAGACAAGTGATCAGCTACAGAGTTTTCTACTTCTTTCTTATCTTTTATTTCTAAGTCAAATTCTTGGAGTAACAAAACCCATCTTATCAAGCGTGGCTTAGCATATTTCTTAGTGAGCAGGTACTTTAGTGCAGCATGATTAGTAAAAACAATCACCTTTGATCCCACTAAATAAGATCTAAACTTGTCTATAGCAAAAACAACAGCCAGAAGTTTTTTTTCAGTAGTAGCATAATTAAGTTGAGGTCCCGTTAAAGTTTTGCTGGCATAAGCGACTGCATAATGCTTTTTATCCTTATATTGTCCTAGCACAGCTCCTACAGCAAAATCACTTGCATCACACATGATCTCAAAGGGTAGAGACCAATCAGGAGGTTGGATGATAGGTGCAGAAGTGAGTGCTTTCTTAAGAGTGTTAAAAGATTCTAAACATGCATCATTAAATTCAAAAGGAACATCCTTGGCCAAAAGATTTGTAAGCGGTCTAGCAATATGTGAAAAATCTTTTATAAACCTACGGTAAAAACCAGCATGGCCAAGAAAACTTCGAATTCCTTTGACATTAATCGGTGGAGGCAAACGTTCAATTACTTCAATTTTAGCTTTGTCTACCTCAATTCCACATTCAGACACTAAGTGACCTAGCACTATGCCCTCTTTAACCATAAAGTGACATTTTTCCTAATTAAGGACTAAGTGCTTTTCTTCACATCTTTGCAAAACCTTGTCTAAATTTTCAAGGCAATCATCAAAAGTTTTTCCATAAATAGAAAAGTCATCCATGAAAACTTCCATGATTTCTTCAATCATATCAGAAAATATAGACATCATACATCTTTGAAAAGAAGCAGGTGCATTACATAATCCAAAAGACATTCGGCGATAAGCATAAGTTCCGTATGGACATGTAAAAGTGGTTTTGCTTTGATCATCTGGATGGATTGGGATTTGGTGATATCCAGAGTATCCATCAAGAAAACAAAAGAAAGAGTGATTGGCTAACCGTTCTAACATTTCGTCTATGAAAGGTAGCGGGAAGTGTTCTTTCTTAGTTGCCTTGTTTAACTTTTTGTAATCAATACACATTCTCCAACCAGTAACAGTTCTTTGTGGAATTAATTTGTTCTTCTCATTCTTTACCACAGTCATGCCTCACTTCTTAGGCACAACTTGGACAGGGCTCACCCATTCACTGTGTGGCACAGGATAAATGATCTCGGCGTGCAAGAGTTTCAAAACCTCCTTCTTTACTACCTCTCCCATCGCATTGTTAAGCCTGCATTGTGGCTCTCTAGATGGTGATATGTTAGGATCAGTAGGAATGCGATGGGTGCAGAAAGCGGGGTTGATTCCCTTTAGATCGTGGAGTGAATAGCCAAAAGCTGATTTATGCTTTTCTAAGACAGTGATCAACCTAGAAGTTTGTTCTTGAGTAAGATTATTATTTATGATCACAGAAAACTTAGGATCATTATTCAAGAAAGCATATTGAAGCCCAGAAGGTAAGGGTTTTAACTCTATGGGAGGTTTAGGAGGTTCTTCTAAGGAATCTAGGGGATCTGGATCTAGTGTGTTATCTTCTTCCTCAGTGAAGAACTGCACATCTTCTTCATATTCAGGTTCATTTATTATTTCAAGAGATGCTTCCTTAATTTCTTCCATAGGATCTGGCTCGGGACATGACTCATTCTCAGCATTTATAGAGTGAGTAAAAGGTATGGTTCCCTTAAGATTTTTCCCAAGATAGAAGTTTAAGATCCCTGTTTGTCCTTCATGAATGAGTTGTTTAAGTGGTTGGCCTATCAGCAGATTAAACTCTTTAATATCAAATATATAAAAGCTTAAGTGTATTGGAGTGTTATCTACAGTGACAGGCAGGACATACATGATTCCTGAACTAGGAATAACATGTCCTGAAGGGCTTTTTAATAATTTAGCTGTTGGGGTAAGTGACATTTGTTTTAATAAATCTTGAGCAAAGGTTTCAGACATAATGTTGGTTCCCACAATAGGATTATAGAGAGCTTCAAAGGGTTGTTGATGAATTTGGCATTGAATGTGTGTAGAAGGTGAATTTAAGCGGATTATATTAGTGGAAAGCTCTGATTCTTCTAACCATTCATGACTTATTATAGAGGCTAGCTTCTTCGTAGTCTCTTTTAGGAAAGCCTTATCAGTAAGTTTTTCAAGTGATGATTTTTGATTTTGTGGTTTCCTAATTGTGTGATATTTCGAGGTATTACCAAATTTGGTAAAATATTCATCCTCGAAATCAAAGGTGTCTCCTAAGATTGAGGTTTCCCTCTTACTAGGAATTAAGGCTGAGGTTTGTTCATGATTAAGAATGGATATAGGCTCAGCTTCTAGATTTACTTCTAGTGGTTCTTGTGGTTTAGCTTCAGGAGTGGGAGTGATTTGAGATAAGTTTTGCAATATTTCCCTTGCCTTAGAGGCTAGGGTATGTAGGAATGATCCGTTTGAAGCTAAGTTAAGGTAATTAGAAGTTTTTCTATTCAGACCATTATAAAAGTGTTGAAGCAAGACAGGGTCTGGAATAGATAAGGCTGGACCAGAGCGGACAAGACTATCGAATCTTTCCCAGGCTGCAATTAGAGACTCATCATCTTCTTGGATGAAGGACAAAATCTCTAAGCGAAGACAAATAATTTTGGAGACAGGGAAGTATTCTAAGCAAAAGCTAGAGCAGAGTTCTTTCCAATCCCCATTTTTACTTGGTGCAGTTTGAAGGTACCATGTTTTGGCTTTTCCCTCTAAAGAGAATGGAAAAAGTTTCCATCTAAGGGTTTCGTCAGACATGCCTGCGATGTGTAGGCACGCACAGGTTTGTTCAAACTCATTTAAATGAATGTGTGGGTTTTCATCTTCTAAGCCAGAAAAAGTTTGATTCTTAACCATTTCTATCAAGCATGGGCGTAGCTCATAGTTGTCTAAAAGAATAGGCTTAGCAGATTTGGGCAACTCTAAGTATACGACAGTGCGATAGGTATACTGGTTCAGTGGAATGGAATCTGTGGAGCTAGTGATTGGCTCTGAGAAATCCATTGTGAAAAGAAAAAGAATAAAAGATATAGAAGATAAAAGATAAAAGCAAAGTATAAAGTATAGAAGATAAAAGGTAAAGTATAAAAGACAAAAGCTAAAGTATAATACAAGGTTATACTTAAGACTTAAAATGATCTACCATTCCCCGGCAACGGCGCCAGAAATGCTTGTTGGTATAAATTAACGCACACTCTACTTTATCCGCAAGCGCACAGATAAAATCTACTGATGTAGCACTTCACCGGAATAACCCAGTTTTAATATCAAACCCAAAGGAACGGATAGTGTTAAGTCTCAAAGAATATAACCCTTGGGTAGCTATAAAGGACGGAGAAGCTAAAAGCATAGAGGGGATCACTAAGGTTATCTAAATCCAACTTAAGAGTGATATGCTTATATTATTCTTAGTGGAGAAATTACCATAAAAAGTCACAAACAGAGTATGATTCTTTTATGCAAATGTATAATCCTATCGAGCCTACACACGAGTAAGTGGACTATAGAAGAATCAACAAGGCTATAAGAGTCACCCTTGCGAACAACCACTACTACCGGCGTTATAGGAGGCAATTATGAGCTATCAAGTCTAAGCACCACGCTTACACTATCCAACTACTCTAACTCTAGAGCGACTAGAATTAAAGTACTCAAAAGAGAGTCATAAACCTTAAGAATAATAAGAAAAATAGCTCAATCTTAAATGTAGATGTTGATTACCGAAATAATCATTGAAGCAAGTTGACGAAGAACTTGAATCCACAGGTACAAGATGAAGAAGTTGATCCGACAGGCCAGAGCTCCTTCTTGATCTCTTCCTTTCTCTCTCTCTCTCTTCTAGTTCTAGTATAAGACTAGGTTCTAATCCTACTAGAGGGGTATCTAATCTTCTACTTGAAAGCTAACTCCTGAAGTCTCTTCTAGGGTTTCTAATTGAAGCGTAGTCTTCTGAAGAGGGACCTTCTGTCTGACCTGGGGCTCGGGGGCCTGTTTATATAGCCCTGAGGGATCAACCGCGACCGTTGGATCAAACCGACTTCACGTAGGGCTGAGATTGGTCCTCAAAGGCGGTGGAAGAAGATTCCAGAAGGGGGAGGCCGTCGGCGCCCTGGGGGACCGACCGGTGGGCCCACTAGACCGGTCGGTCCCACCTGGAGGTGGCTCGGGGTGCCCTGCCTCGTGGTGTCTTCAGGTGTCCTCTAGAGCCTTCTGGAAGATTCCTGACTTGACGAATGCGTTATCTCCCGTCGGTTTCCTTCTAGGGGAAGCAATCGAGGGTTGTTTCCCGTTTTAATCCCTGCAGATTCACAATTCACCAAAACTCGCGGAATTCATTAGTTTTAATACCTATACTAAGGTGGAGTTTATATATTCATCCATTTTCATGTTTAATTGACCTTTAATAATAAGAGTTAATTAGTGTCAACACCAGGCCAGCCTCTCAGGCCATCACTAAAGCCACATGTTTTGGTATATGAAGTGCCATCGCACTTCGACGCCGATACCGGATCTATAGCTAAGTGGCTGCGTCTGAGACTCACACTGATGTCCCTTAGTAGCATCGCTAGGAACCAACATACTCAGTGCATGACGTTAAGGAATGTCAACAGGCATTCCTGGCGCCATGTTTGGGGATGATGGCCTACCCTAGTGATGATGCTAAGAGATGTCAGTAAGTATTTCTGGCGTGATCGCTGAGGATGGATCCTAAACCTATCCTCCGGTGGTTGCGCTAAGAAATGCCAACAAGCATTTCTGGCATCGTTGCCGAGGAAGGCATAGATACAAAAGATTCAGATAGAACATGATCATGAACTAATATATGTATAATTACTAATTGATCATGTAGGATAACATTTTACTATTTTCTTCAGTTGTGGATGAAAACAGGATAGTGTATGCGTGGTTTCGCTCTATCGAAGAACTTCACCGATAATCCACACCTTCGGTGTTGCTAAGTCCAATATCAACAATCTCCCAAACTCTTGCCGCAATGAGATGTAGCTTCATCTTGTCTGACCAATCATTGTAGTTGATGCCATCAAATGAAGGTGGTTTCGCAAGATGAACACTAGGAATTTGGAGAACCTTGTTCATTTGGTTGTAGTCAAAGGATGTGTGAGTGTAGTCTCTTGGTGACTTTTCTCTATCTTTTCCACCATCTCCACTTCCACCATCTTGAGCCTTCTCTTTTTCTTTCCACCTTGATGGGTTGTCCCACTTATGGACACATCATTCTTGTTGCTCAAGGTTTCTTTCAAGCTTTCAATCTCTTTTTGCATCTTGCTCATTTGATCTTCAAATTGCTTTGCTTGTTTTTCCAAAAGTTGCTCCGCGAGCTTCTCGACAATTTTGGTGACATCTTGCTCACTTAGGGTAGACATTGTTTTTCCCTCACGCGGTGAAGCGCTAATACGAGGGTTAGGCTCTGATACCAATTGACAGGATCAAACAATGCCTAGAGGGAGGGTGAATAGGCTATTGAAACATTCTACCCACACTTACAAGTAAATCTGTCAGTAGCCTGTCGAATGTTTCGGCAGTTAGGGTCGGAACTTCCGATGGAAAGAAGTTCTGGTGCTAACTGTTAGAAGTTCCAACTCTTACGGGAAATCTACTACGAATGCAATGATGAACTTAGAGTTAGAGTTTTCTTACAACCCCACTTCCTAAAGATAGGGTGAGGGTGTAGAAACCCTTCCTTGCCGATGTAGAGCCTTCCAACCATAGATTGAGTCCTCCACCTAGTGAATGACTTGAGAGAGAGAAACAAACAATACAAGTGATATATGCAATAATCTCAACAACAAGTAGCACACGAGACACAAGGATTTATCCCGAGGTTCGTCCACCCCACAAAGGAGCTCCTACTTCCTCGTTGTTGAGGTGACAACAAAGGTCGGAGTCTCTTTCACCTCCTTAGCCTCTCTCAAAGAAACCACAAAGGATTTTTGAGCTTCTCGACTAGAATCACAAGGGAAATACAAACACTTAACCATAAGAGGAGCAAGGCTCTCCCGAAGAACGCCTAGCCGGCTAGGGTTCCAAGAACCCAAGAGTAAAGAATGCAAAATCAACCGGCTTGACAAAGAAATCAAATGCTCAAGCTTGCTAGGTGTGAATCTCACTCTATCCACTAGCTCTCCACTCAAATCCTTGCAAGAATCGAAGTAGGGAGGAAAGGGGAGAGGAGAGAGGAGCCTTGAATGCTTGAGAATGAGTTTGAACACTGGTTGGTCGGAGTAAATGAGGTAGGTAACGGTTGGAATAGTGAAGAGGGGTATTTATAGGTCAACCCAAAAGTTGTCTGTAAACGTGAAGGTCAGAATTTCCGACATTCACTAGAAACACTGTTCATAGAGGGTCAACGGTCACTTTTCAGTCAGTGTCGGAACTTCCGGTCCAGATCTCAGAAGTTTCGACGGTCATCAGTCAGGACAGGCGACTGTCGGAAGTCCGCCGGGACTTCCGGTACGTCGGAACTTCCGATATTTAACCAGAACTTTCGACATGCTCGCGGGCAGGGAGGCCGAGCATGGCAAGTTCCCAGTGTCGGAACTTCCGACGATGGCGTCGGAACTTCTGATGCTAGGAAGACAGGAAAGCTTCGCACTTGCTGGAAATCCCAGTGTCGGAACTTCCGATTTTAAGGCCGGAACTTCCGACGCTGGAAGTTCACAACACCTCTCCAAGTGTTCATGAAGTGACTTTGTGTCTCTCTTTTGATTTTATTTTTATACTTGAGCACTCTATCTTCTTCAGACCACTTAACTTTGCATCCCTCTTTATAGTACGGTATTCCTAAACTCAAAGTAAAAAAAATTCTTTGAAGCTCTTCTTCAAGTTTAGTCATCGCCTTTCAAAGAACGAATTGAGGGACACCTTTTTCTCTATTTGTTTCTTGAGACTTTTACCCGTGTACCATTAAAAAAGATGGCTCTTACTCACATGAGCGAACTTTTCTTTACCCTTCATGCCATTCCGTTCAACCGCCATCTGGTTTTGTCGTTTACCCATCTTGACGTGTGGGCCCGTCTAGAAAAAACATCCAAAATGCCCTTGTGTCTCCTTCTCTCTCCCATGGTTCATTTTCTCTCTCCCGTGGCCATCAAGGGGAGGCCGTGGTGGTCAATGACATTCTCCGAGACGGCTGCACTGTGTCGTGTGGGACGTCTGGCTCGGGGCTGGCCGAGAGATGCGGCTGGGGCCAGTCACGCCGCACTGGAGACCAGATGCGCACCGCCTCGGGGCTGGCCGCACCATGCCCTGCGAGACGGCCACACGTCGCCACGAACCTTGAGGGCGGGCGTGGTTGCGGCCATGCGTGTGGGCGGTGGGGCGGGCCGAGTGCTCGTGCTGCTAGCGTTGAGGACAGCCTGTGTGTCCGCAGGGTAGGGCGGGGCGCTCGCGCGCGGCAAGAAGGCAGCGGGCGATGGACTCCAGCGAGGTCACGTAGGCAGCGACCGGCGGCGAGGCTACAACGTTGGGGCTAGAGCGGTCTTGGGGGAGCCACGCGCGGCCAGCGATGAGGTTTGTGCGTGTAGGAGCGACCAAAACAGACTCGAGGTCCGCCGCAATAGTAAGCAGCAGCCGTCGAGCATGGTGGTTAGCTAGGGACGCGGTGCACGTGTTCTCACAGGAGGTGCTGGGCAGGTCCACATTCAAGATGTCCGTCGCCATGAGAGCAACTCCAATGTTTGCGCTAAGGTGGTGCTAGAAGGAGAGAGAAGAAAGAACATGAGGTGCTATACATTGTAGAGGTGGTGCTAGCTTAGCGCCTCTTGGCACCTGTTGCCTATTCTAGCATCTGGTGCTAGAGAAGAAAGGAGAGAGAAAAATGCTTGCAAATAGATATGGAGGGTGGGAGAGGACAATAGTTTATTCATTGCAGGTCCCATTTAACTAGTGTTAGCAGAGTTTACACATTAAAAGAAAATAGAACAAACAAGCACCACCTGGCGTGGCAAAACTTAGCACTACCAGAGGCGTTGTACACTAAAGTTGCCCTGACGCACTGGCCCCGCTCTGGTGGACAGGATTCTCCTTGCCTCGGTGGCGCTGACGCTGGGCGACATCGAGCGCTACGACGAGCAGCAAACTCAGGTGTTGTTTAGTTTTAAGAAATATTTAGGAAATGCACTATAGCACTTTCGTTGTTATTTGACAAACTTTGTCCAAACATGGACTAATTAGGCTCAAAAGATTCGTCTCGACATGCACATACTAAAAGTACAATTAGTTTTTTTACCTACATTTAGTGCTCTAAGCATGTAGCTAAAGATTGATGTGAATGTGACAGAGAATCTAGAAATATTTAGGGGAAGTTGGGGAAACTAAACAAGCCCTCAAGAAGCAGCAGAGAAGAACAGAACGGTGCGAGCAGCGAGCAGCAGAGTGGAACCCTTCCCAGCACGCCAGAGTGAGCAGCAGAGCGGCCGGACTACCGGAGCTAGCAGCCAGCAGCTGAGCGGACGTCAATCTAGCTGGATGCCTGAATGACGTCACTATAAGGTCATGTTCAACCTTATACAGGTATTTTCCTTGAAAAAATAAATTCAGAAATACTTTAATACTTTAGAAGTAGTACTCTTATACTGGCAATGGACCTCCACCCCCGGCAAAGATTAAAAGATCTCATGCACACCATCAAACCTGAGGGTAGTTTAGACTTTTTTCAGCGTAGTTTAACACCGTTAGAGCTAAAAGTGGACCGAATGGCTTAGGTGACAAAAAAGTTCCGATCAGTGGCATCTAAGTGCGTTCGAACTTTTCAGTGGTCTGTAAGTAACGATCATCTTTTATAATGGTACACGGGTAAAACTCTCTTGTTTCTTTAGCTTCTTCAACAGACTAAAGCTGCATATCATCTTTATTAAAGAGTATTAGTTCCTAATTTAAGTGTTATCAATACCAAAACCCATAACGGGGGCTATTACACTCTAGTTTTCTGCTCTTTAGTCTTTTTTTATTATATAATAGTTGTGAGAGGTGAGAGATGAGAGATGTAATGTAATCAGGGTTGGTTTAAACTCACTCGACTACGCTCGCACGAGAGAATTTCTAGCATTGGTGGCTTCTCCGCGCGGCGACACCTGACACTGTCTACTTTGCAAAAAAAAAACCCCTCCACCTCTTAGGGAACTAACCCGCCATCCAGGTTAGGACCCATGAATATCATCCGTGTCTGTGTATTTTTCATATATGTGCCTCATGTAAATTTTATTCTAATGTGAAGAAGAAAAAAATCGAGAACTGACACTTTTTTTGCATAAACCTCTTGGGTGTGGATTTTTCACAACGCCCCCCAACCGGTCCAAACCCTAGCCTCCCCTCTAGCCCTCCTCATTTGGTCGTTCCTCCCAATCCCTCTTTCCCTCGGTCTTCCTCCCCCCGCCGCCGCCCGTGCCCTCTCCTCCGTGCGAAGCCTCCACATCGTCGTCGCTCGAGTATGGAAGCTGATTGGCCTTTGTGGCCCAGGGGAGCACGTAGGGGCGCGCGAGATCCGGGGGCGCGTAGATCGGAAGGAGCTCGTCGGGCCTCAAGATAGTTCATGGTTGGCGACATAGGAGGAAAGCGTAGGCCCCTTGCTGAGCCACGTGAATTGGTGACGTTGACATAGCTAGGGCGGTGCTAGCCGACCTCCGCGGCGCACGCTCGGGACGATGGCTGCTTGGCTGCCCACGAAGGATTGACCTTGGCTAGGTACCAAGGTACGTGTTACCCTTCATTCTGCACATTGTGGGCCACTGGTTCATCCATCCCTCTTCACCTCGGTCCCGATTCAGGCCCTGCAGATGTGTATGGAATTGAAGGGGTGTTGTTCATCTCTGGATTGTTTTAGTTCCAACTTTGCCTATACTGCATCCATGTGTTCGCCAAGGAAGAACAGGATTAGTGCAGTGCGTGCTGATAGCTTAAATATGTGTCTTTATATTTATTTTAATGTCGCAATGCTTTGCTTTCTAAGAAGTAAATGTTTGTACAACCGTAATCTTATTGTGTTGGATTTCATTCGTAACATTACCTGTTACATGCTTTGTTGCACTGCATTCGTATGAGATGTGTGCCTTCTCTACGAGGCAAATTGTCTTAGTTGTTTTTATAAGGGGCTTAATTCAGCATTCACACTGAAGTCTAGGTTTTCATTTGTTCTAATTAATATTTGTCATGTTACAGGTTTCTAACTTCTCGACTTAACTGGAATCTCTTCTTACAGTGGCAAGAACACTCATGTCTTACTCTACCCAATCTGCCACTAGATTTGCCTGATGGATATGAGTTCTCGAGAACTGGATTTCCATGTTAGTAATTTTGGGATGATAAATTGGGAAAATTATTTAGTGTGGTTTTAGCTGATCAGTGAAGAGGATAGTGGTCTTGACTTGTCATGCATATATAGAAGAAAGCTGAATTGCTTCAGATTTTTAGTGTTTCGATTGTCATCTTCGATCAACACACTTTTCTTAATTTCTGACAAACATAAAATCTGTATAGAAGTTGCGTTATAGTGTGGATACTGTCTCTGGCAGAAGTATGATGTTGTCTGGACTATACTTGACAGGTTAAATCAGCTACTTGGTTGAGAACTCAATAGTATCTCTGCTGGTGGAGCCTCCAGTTGAGAGGATGTCGCCTGGTCGTCTAGACTTGAACCTAGGTGCTCACACATCATGTGTGCCTCCCCACCCCCACCCCACCAAGAGCAGAGCTATGTGTATTCGTTAGGTTTAGCTGACCTGATAAAAATTTCAGATTCCATTAGAAGTTCTTCAAGGCTTGCAAATCACCCTTCCAAGTGGACCAGAAAGTGTATTTAACTCCAGCGATATATATTCTGGCTTCACTCCTAGCCCTCTCTGAGATTTATTTTGAGTGAGTTTTCTTAATAATTATGGTTCGATACTCCCCTCCTTAAATGAAGCCATGTGATGCCTTCTCTCCGTTGTTGAGTAGCATTTTTTCTTCTTCATTCATTATATAAGAGATGAATTGCAGGACTTATAATTCATGATCAGATGATTTACTATTTAGCTAGATTGTCTTGTAGATGAGCCATGGGCTGGATATAATTGCCACTTACTGATAAAATGCAAGTTTTTATGTTTACATTTGTCTTTTCTTTTGCACTTTTTTATTGATAAATTAACTTTACTTATTCTGAACGCGCATCATAAAAAATGAAAATATCATTTTTTTTGGAATGTAGGTTGCTAGCTGTTTTGGTGACTGCAATGGCTAGTAATGTTCTAAATAAACTGGTGACAAGCAATTCAAAGGACATTCATGATATAGAATACTGATTGCTTCAATGCCACTGCAAGCAAGCATTGAGGATTCCTGAGGAAGTTCTGCCATGCTAGCCAAATTTGTAATATCCTGTTTGAATCACATGTTGCCATGTCTGAGGATGTATGGATCCTGTGTTATATTTATACAAATGCTTGTACACTTAAAGAGTTGCTACACTACCAAAAGGTTTTGTTGTCTAAGAGCATCTCCAACAGTTTGCTATCTCAACTTAGCATCTATATAATTTTAGCAAAACAAGAAAAAATAGTCTTCAACAGTTTGGTATCTCAGCTTAGGCAAAAATAGGAACTTGGTATATTTCTCCTCTTGACACGCAAATATGCGCGCGCGTATACGGCTTGGCATCGAGCAAACTCCAGCCGCCCGCCTCTTCTCCCGCGTATACGACTGAAGATTTTGCTGCAGGCTGTGCGTGTCTGCTACCCGTGCGGGTGTCTGCTATCTGTGCTTGGATGGGATGGCCGGTACTGACTACTGCTGCTGCTCTGCCGGTATGTCAGAATCAGACAATAATACAATGAATCACTGAATATAATTCATACAAATAAAATATGAGTTCATCATGTATTATAGCTAATCCAGAGTATAAGAGTGGCGGCGGCAGCTTCATGGACGACATGCCTCGCACGTAAAATAGAAACTGACCAGGGAAAAAAGTCTTGTGAGCGTTTTTTTTTTAACTTTGCCAATCCAAAATACTAAACTATTTGAGAGGGACTGTTTTTTTACTTGGCATATTGTTTTGGAAGTTGGCAAGATACAAGATTTGCCAAGTGAAATATAGCAAACTCTTGAAGATGCTCTTATCCTACAGTAAAATGGAAATAGAGAATTTTGTGAAAAAAGTCATGAGATGTGTCCACACACCAGTTTATATATTGGTCCGCCTTAAATTTGATTAGCAATTACGAGTATTATGGGTAAAAGTTTATATATTGCTGATGTTCTAGTAGTATCTAAATTGCCACTCCAAAGTTCAAAAAAAATTCAAAAAAAAAAATAAATAAATTGCCACTCCGCATCCATGCCCTCTTTCCCTAACAGACTACCGGCGCCGGCAGCCGCCCTCGTCCGCTTGTTTCCCACTTTCTCCGCTGCAAGCTCCCGCCTCCCACCCCCAAACCCCCAGTTCGCGATAGACCATGCCGGCCGCTGCGCTCTAGCCGGCCGCAGCTCCTCGCCGCCATGTCCGTCGCCGCCGTGTCCGCTGACGGGCTCCTCGCGTTGGCCGACGAGGCTGAGCGCCGGTACGACTTCGCCGCCGCGGCCGCTTGCCTCGAGTCCGCGTTGCGTCCGCCCCACGCCGCCGCTCTCCTTCCACTCACCGAGGCCCGCGCGCGGCTCCGCCTCGCCTCGCTCCTCCTCGCGCCCCGCGGCTCCTCCCGCGCCCCGCGCGCCGGCGCCCCCGCCGTTGCCAAGGCGCATCTCGAGCGCGCGCTGCTCATCCTCTCCCCGCTCCCCTCGGCGCCGCCGCGCCTCAAGCTGTTGGCCCACTCCCACCTCGCGGGCGCCTACGCTGTCCTGGGGGCGATCGCGTCGCAGAAGCACGTGCTCCGCCGCGGCCTGGGCCTCCTGGATTCCGCGTCCGCCTCGGGGCTCCTCCAGCGCGAGCCCGCGCTGCTATGGACCTGCAACTTCCAGGCGCAGCTCGCGTCTGCGCTCACCATTGACGGGGACGCCGCGTCAGCGCTCTCCACCCTGTCCGTGGGGGCATCCGCCGCCGCCGAGCTCGGGAGCCCCCAGCTCGAGCTCTTCTTCGCCGCCTCCGAGGTCCACGTCCACCTCCTTTGCTGGGAGGACAGCGCGGCTGTTGAGAACGCCGTCACTCGCGCCTCGCTGCTCTGGGACGCACTCGCAGCCGAGCAGGTAGCTGCAGATTAGGGTTCCTTTTAATGCATATAACATCAAAGATGTGGCCTGATGCGTGTGCCTACCTGTTCATTTGGGTGCAGATGGAGCACTGGGTTGGACTCTTCTTCTACACGCAGCTGCTGCAGACTTTCTACCTGCTCAGGATCTGCGACTACAAGGCTGCCTCACAGCGCGTAGAGAGGTTGGATACAGCTGTGAAGAGCGAGATGCAGAGAGGACGGCAAATTAATGAGCTTGCTAATGATCTCAGCACAGTGGAGGGGACGCTAGGACAGTCTGGGTTGAAGGAGCGGGAGAGGTCAGCATTGTCGCAGAAGCAAAGGCAGCTCAAGGCTCAGCTGCGAGCATTGTGTGGCTATGACTCATTGAATGATGTGTTGGATTATGGGGATAAGCTGCTTTTGGCACCACCGCTGATGCATGGGGAGTGGCTCCCACGGACGGCAGTGTTCGTGCTTGTAGATCTCATGGTCGTTATGGTAGGTCGCCCGAAAGGGATATTTAAGGAGTGTGGGAAGAGAATAAATTCAGGACTCCGGCTCATCCATGGTATGCATATATAATTCAAACTATTTCTTCTAATAGCAACAAATTTTTAGCTAAGAATGCCTGCTACACAATTCTAGATGTGGCAAAGTTGACAGGTGATCACTAGATAGTCCACATATATATATCGAAGCATGTGCACATCGAAACGAACTGATGCTTCCTATTTGGAGGTGCCAACTAATCTATTCATTCATTTAGAAGACAATTAAATTGGCATTTTCTTCTAAGATTTAATTTTTAAGCTACATGTCTTGATTATGTGTATACAATTAGCTAGTAATGCTGTAAAAATACTTGTCATTACTTGTTGATGTCCTAGTACTGTGCGAATGTACATATTGCATGTCGCTGTGTTGCCCTTGTGAGCAGTTAAAACTTCCCTCATTTGTACCTGTTCACATGGATGTTTCCTCGGTTGATGGATTCCTCACTTGTTTATAGTCGTTTTCCATTACGTCTTCCATAAAAGTACCTTACAATTGCAAATTGTTTCATGTCACTATGACCTAGGAAAATATTAAACCAATTCTTAAGAATTACTTCATAAGTATACTCCAATGAACAAATTCCTCAATACAGAAAGCTGGCCTATATTAGAATTCATTTTCACCACTTTCTCATGCATGTTGGTAGAGAAGTGGTAGAAGCTGGAATTTGAGATTCTGAGCTCAACATTATGTTCACCAACGCATATATGGTCTTTCTTTGATGGTCATAACCATATTTGGTATGGCCCTCAGCCATCCTTAGAAGTTCCTTGCAGTTATATAAATTTGGCTGGTGAGCTTGTGTTGCATGACATTTGACATGCATTAGTCAATGCTATGAAATTGAACTAGGTGTCTTGTCTTGTTGCCTTGACCTCACAAAGGAGAGTGTATTTACAAAGACTAGTGACCATGTTTGTTATGGTTCGTTTGAGAGTTGAGACACATGATGTAAAGAGGTACAAAGTACGATAAACAAATATTTTAGTTAGAAAAAGTACTGTTCTACTTTCCTGAATTGTTATTTTTTGCACTCATCTAGTGTGGGTTAGTTGTTGAAGTGTGACCTTTTTACAGTTATGTCGTAGTATTGTTACTATTTGCTCGTATGGCGTTCCACCTATGAATTCCTTTTCAGCCATTGGCTGTCACTTTTAGCATGGTGATTCTGTGTAACTGTAACTTATAATGCTAAAATATGTCAAGACCAATTGTTAAACCAGAGTGGTCATTGGAATGAAATAAATGAGTATGGCTGTCTTGCAATATTGATTGTATCTTGGATCTTCTAGAAGTTAGGATCCTGACAGATCTTTTCGTATGCATGTAAAGGTGAAAATTCATAGAAACTTGTCTCTTTTCTGTACTTATTGTGGTTTCATATTGTTTTCCACAGATGAACTTGTGAAGCTTGGCATTGTGGATGGTGTGATGGGTAATTATTTCTGATAAGTCCTGTTACTTTTTTTTAGCATCACAACTGTATGCATTGCCTAATGCATCGCCTTGATGGGTTTCTAACATCCTCGTTATTATTTTATGGATCCCATCCCACCCATTATTTCTTTTTGTGACGTAATGTGAGCTCTGTATGGTTCGTGAGAGCTATTTTTCTTCAATTCGTTTGTTTGTATAGTCTTTTATATGCTATGTGAACTGAACCGGATTACTAAGTATTACTTTCTCTGTTTTATAGAATATAGGACCATGTTGCACTTTTCACACAAATTAAGTCTTGAAAAGAAAACAAGAAAATGCCTACCCTTATTGGTTGGATCGTTGGTAGTAATGGTACCATTAGTAAGGATGAAATAAGATAAAAAACCTTATTAACTACATCAACCTTGATTTTGATACCTGCTTAATAAATATTGAAAAACAAGCCAAGATGGGAAAGGAGCCCTGTAAATATTGAAGGAGTATGAATGAGCAAATATGCATAGAAATATATCTGTCATAATGAATCATAATATCTTATGGCTGCCGTTTTGGCGGCCTGCCTTTATTCCACTTGTGACTGCTTAACACTAGGTCAGAAAATCAGTAACTGTTACTCATTTTCACCATTTTATATGTACCCATAGTTTCATAGCCATTATTTTTTCCTTGTACGACGTAGGAGAGCTGATTACTATTTCATTAAGAGAATAAAAAATGTAGGACTATGTCTTTGATTTTTTTTCCTCCACATGAAACCTTATACTTCTTGGTTCTGTAGTTAAAAACGAACAGAAGGAATGGATCCCACTCATTGTTTTATTTCTTTTGATTTTGTACCTTACAAAAAGAATGGATTTAATCAATTTAGTCTTAACTTGTGCACTTTTCATCTTATATGACTTCGAGTGTAGTCAGATTTATTTTCATTATTCAACTGCCATTGCTATGCAGAGGCAAATTTGGAACACTCAATAATATGGTCAGCAGGGCTGTACTTGATCCTTTTACTTCAGTTTCTAGAAAACAAAGTTGCTGTGGAACTTACAAGGTCAGAATTTGTTGAAGCCCAAGAGGTAAAGACACATGTATATCCATAGTTAAATGTATAAATGCATGCTTGGTAAATGATCATATCTTTCTGTTAATTAGTTAAAAAAAGGGCGTACCTAGTGCCGGAGAGCTCCCGCTCTGTGCGGGGTCTAGGTCCACCTGCTAATGGGTCGGGCGGAAACGGTTTTTTTGGGGCGGGTTCTCGTATGGGTTGTGTGTTGACGGGTCTAAACGGGTGTTATTTTCATACGGGTTGGGTCGGGTTTGGGTTACATAGAAAACGGGTCGGGACGGGTTGGTGGAAAGATTGCGCTCATGTAACTCCTATCAATATGTGGCCCCACATCAAAGCCGGACCCTAGAAATAAAAGCTCGTGTTCACACTACAAAATTTTATCCGAATTGACTGAAATTTGTTGCATATGATTTATTTTAACAAGCAGCTACTTTATGCCAATTATCACTGTCAGATCAATATGTGGGCCCCACATCAGAGCCGGACCCTAAAAATAAAAGCTCGCGTTCACACTATAAAATTTTACCTGAATTAACTGAAATTTGTTGCATATAATTTATTTTCACAAGCAGCTACTTTATGCCAATTGTCACTGCCAGATCAATATGTGGGCCCCACATCAGAGCCGGACCCTAGAAATAAAAGCTCATGTTCACTACAAAATTTTATCCGAATTGACTGAAATTTGTTGCATATGATTTATTTTCACAAGGAGCTACTTTATGCCAATTATCAATGCCAGATCAATATGTGGGCCCCCACATCAGAGCCGGACCCTAGAAATAAAAGCTCGCGTTCACACTATAAAATTTTATCCGAATTGACTGAAATTTGTTGCATATGATTTATTTTCACAAGCAGCTACTTTATGCCAATTATCACTACCAGATCAATATGTGGGCCCCACATCAGAGCCGAACCCTAGAAATAAAAGCTCGCGTTCACACTATAAAATTGTACCCGAATTGACTAAAATTTGTTGCATATGATTTATTTTCACAAGTAGCTACTTTTTGCCAATTGTCACTGCCAGATCAATATATGGGTCCCACCTCAAAACCGGACCCTAGAAATAAAAGCTCGCGTTCACACTATAAAATTTTACCTGAAATGACTGAAATTTATTGCAGATGATTTAATTCAACAAGCAGCTACTTTATGTCAATTGTCACTGCCAGATCAATATGTGGACCCTACACTAAAGGCGGACCCATTTGGAGCGGGTTTATTCACTAAATATTTGGACGGGGCTGGGGCGGGTGAAGACTTCATGTGACAACGGGTTGAGACGGGTGTGGGGCGGGTTTATCCCCGTTAGCAGGTGGAGGTCTAGGGAAGGGTATTTAGTGGCAAGCCTTACCCTTAAATGCGAGGAGACCGCGACTCGAACCCGGGACCTTCTGGTCACAGGCGGTAAGACTCTACCGCTGGCACCAGGCCCGCCCTTCTTTCTGTCAATTAGTTTATTGCAGAATATTGTAAGTTGTTTTGTGATGGGCACAAATTGGGTTGGTGGTGACGGCGAGGTGGAGTAGGCACATATGAGGGAGGGGCGGTGGCTAGGGTAGCAGGGCTGCCACGCGGCCATAGGCGTGGAGGGAAGAGGCGCAGGGGGTAGGGGAGCATGAGAGCGAGAGGAGGATTCCTCTATTTTTTGCTTAATCATACGAGTACATGACCCTTGTATTTGTAGTCCCTAAGGGACTTGACCTCCAAGCAATCTGTAGATAGAGTCCTTGTAGATTTGGACTCTCCTTTCGTAAACAAACACTACTTCCTTTTATTCTCAATCTTATCTAATTTTATTCCTAATTTCCATCTAATCCAGACTCCTCTAGGGGAGGGCGACTGCTCTAGGGGAGCCGTGGTGATGGTGAAAGATGAATGGATGTCCCAAGTCTCTGTGCATGTTGATGAAGATGTTGTCAATGGAGAGGAAGTAACCGACGTCGTCGAAGAAGACTGGTGGTGCATAGTAGGATGCCCTGTGGCCACTCTCGCCCCATTAGCACGCTTGAGGAGAAGGTGTAGCAGGTTTGTTATTCTCCTTACGACGAGGAGTCTCCAACAGGTTCAAAGCAGTGGTGATGATGTTGGGAGGTAGAAGCGGTCATCGAAGAAGATGACGCCATTATCCATGAACCAAGCTTGGACAGCTGTGTTGTTGATGATGGCGGAGGCAATGACACAACTCTGGGACGTCGATCTGGGTGAAGGTGGTGGCACGTTGGCAGAATGTGCCGAAGGCGTTCTGCTGACGCAGTCTGGTGGCATTGGTCAAGTTGCAGTCCGGCTGCTGCTACAGTTGTGGTAGCGCATGATGCTGTGGCGGTTGCGCCTAATGCTGCTATGGTGGCGGTGTTGGCGTGACAATGGTCAGTACTGGGGCTGGTAGGGCGAAGCACCATTTGCGATGCTTGCCCGTTAGGGACGGTGAAGGTGATGGTGCAACCGCCATGCTGGAACCACATCTCCAGTGATGCGAAGTTCTAGAGGATGCTGCCGAGGTTGGTCATTGTCGACGAAATATGGTCGATAGCCCACTTAGGGGTATGCCCAAGGTGGTAGATTAGAGGGGAAGACGCGTAAGACGACGATCCAGACGTGACGCAAGGCAAAACTAGATGAACACGAGGGTTTATCCAGGTTCGGGCCGCTAGCTTTAGTGTAATACTCAACGTCCTGCGCTGAGTTGTCTATTCTGTATGGGAATCAATCTGTTTCTGAGGGGGGTCCCTGCTCGCCTTATATAGCCATGGGGAGCAGGGTTACAGATCTTGGCAGATCGGATCTATTAACAAGATAAGGAAACTAGATCAATTACAACAGCATATCGTAGAGGACACGGTATCCTTCCTAACCGACTAGGTTTTCTTGAACTCCCATCCTGCGAAGGCCTCTGCCCCGCCGCCTGACCAGTTGGGCCTCGCGCCCGACTAGGTGGGCCTTGACACCATAGTCCTTCACAGCGGGCTGGGCCAGCTTCTTCGAAGTAGCCCAAGTCTACCCGTGAGGGTACCTAGGTTTATACCCCCACAACTAGTCCCCGAGCACATTGAATCTTGGAGCGGTGTACAAGACTTGGAGACATTCCTGAACGATCTGGTCCTGTGCTTTGAACCGAGTCTCCGACCAGGTTGTAAACTGTTATTTGTCATTCCATGAAACTCCCAAGATGCAGTGTGCTCTTTTGAAGATAAAAAAGAAAAATGACTCCGCATTGCCCATGAAGTGTGCCCACTTTATGCTGAAAAAGTATAAGAAACGCCCGGGTCAAAATTTTCAACTCAGATCGCACAGCAAACTCACCGACCAGGTGAAGTGTGCCCACTTAGTCATTGAGCCTGACAACATGTGAACTAATCACGTGGTGCCAGGGTCTAAAAAATTTCGATATATACATGCGCGACCAGGCGCCATGTATACACGGTAGTCCCCGGGCTTGGCAATAGATGACTCTGTCATGTGATGCCAAGGTCATAAAATCGAAGAAAGAAAAACCATATACATGCGCGGCCAAGCGCCATGTATACACGGTAGTCCCCGAGCATGGCAATAGATGACTCTGTCATGTGATGCCAAGGTCATAAAATCGAAGAAAGAAAACCCATATATATGCGCGACCAAGCGCCATGTATACACGGTAGTCCCCGAGCTTGGCAATAGATGAGTCTGTCATGTGATGCCAAGGTCATGAGAGCAACTGTGCGCCCGTGATAAATCAACACCTTGAAGTCTGTTCGTCTGTGAATGTGGAATCTACTTTTCAGTGTCCTCTTTTTGTCATGGAGCATGCCTTATCTGCCGATTACTTTTACTGTAGATGAAATTGACCTATCTTTAAAAGCTACTTGCATATGTTCAACTCGTGACTATCTGTGGCTTCCTGGAGAGAACTCGATTTTGCTGATGAACGCAGTCTATGGACCAACGCGATGTGGCTATAAATGTCTCTGGAGCTTGATTGAAACTTTGCCAACACAAACATGGCACCAAGGCCTCATATACTCCACGCTCTCAGGCTGTGTGTAGCTGAACTAACCTATCCTTCGGGTGTAGCAATACTTGTAGTGTATGAACACCATTGTGCCCGAAAGGATTTTTGTGATGGGATCATTCGGTAGGATGTTTCTCCATTGGTTCAGTACAAGGGAAGAAGATTGGGGTTCCTGGAAGAATTCTTGTGACGCCGACAATAACCCTAAGCCCTGCAATCCCATGTCAGTTCTTCAAGGATCCATCGTACCAAAGCCTTTACCCCAGAAAGCGTCCTGGATCCTCTAGGGAGGCTTAGGGGTACGAGAGTGGTAGTCTTGCCTGTGCTGATCCATGTAATAGTGCCCGTAATGGATTACACATCTTTGGTTTTTATTCTAACGTCTTTAGGCGACGTTTGCCGCCTTGTCTTGCATGTATCGTCTGTTTCTATGAATGCTTGTAAGGCCAAAAGAATAAGCCTACCCGTCCTCAACTTTGCTGAGAAGGCTGGCAAAGAAGCCGACCAGTCTCCAGTGTAACTGGTGGAGCTGGTCGTGAAGGTGACGCGGCTCTACCACGTGTACGCCTGTAACTGGTACTCTGACCAGTCCCCAGCTTTGCTGAGAAGGCTGGCGAAGAAGCCGACCAGTCCCCAGTGTAACTAGCGGAGCTGGTTGTGAAGGTAACGTGGCTTTGCCACGTGTACGTCTGTAATTGGTACTCTGACCAGTCCCCAGCTTTGCTGAAGAAGCCAACCAATCCCTAGTGTAACTGGCGGAGTTGGTCGTGAAGGTGACGCGGCTCTGCCACGTGCCAGTCCCCAGCTTTGCTGAGAAGGCTGGCGAAGAAGTCGACCAGTCCCTAGTGTAACTAGCGGAGCTGATCGTGAAGGTGACGCGGCTCTGCCACGTGTACACCTGTAACTGGTACTCTGACCAGTCTCCAGTTTTGCTGAGAAGGCTGGTGAAGAAACCAACCAGTCCCCAGTGTAACTGGCGGAGCTGGTCGTGAAGGTGACGTGGCTCTGCCACGTGTATGCCTGTAACTGGTACTCTGACTAGTCTCCAGCTTTACTGAGAAGGCTGGTGAAGAAGATGACCAGTCCCCAGTGTAACTGGCGGAGCTAGCCGTGAAGGTGACGCGGAGCTAGCCGTGAAGGTGACGCGGCTCTGCCACGTGTACGCCTGTAACTGGTACTCTGACTAGTCCCCGTCTTTGCTGAGAAGGTTGGCGAAGAAGCCGACCAGTCCCCAGTGTAACTGGCGGAGCTGGTCGTGAAGGTAACGCGGCTCTGCCACATGTACGCCTGTAACTGCTACTCTGACCAGTCCCTAGCTTTGCTGAGAAAGCTGGTGAAGAAGCCGACCAATCCCCAGTGTAACTGGGGGAGCTGGTCGTGAAGGTGACGCGGCTCTGCCACGTGTACATTTGATCAGTCCCCAGCTTTGCTGAGAAGACTAGCGAAGAAGCCGACCAGTGCCCAGTGTAACTGGCGGAGTGCTCGACCTGCTCCCGAGGTACACCGGGCATGTCAGTGGGTTTCCACACAAACACGCTTACGTTCTCCCTCAGGAAGCCGACGAGCGCGCTTTCCTATTTGGGGTCGAGGTCGATGCCGATGCGCGCCGTCTTGCTTGAGTCGCCCTCGACTAACACCACCTCCTTGAACTCTTTACTTTTAGCTGCTGCGCGCTTGGGCTCCTTGACCGGAATAGTTTGCTCCTCTAGGGCGACCCTTACTGCATCCACCCGAGTTTCCTCCATGCGAAGCGAGAGGTTGTGAGCTTGGGCGGTGGCGATGCTTTCCTTCTCGCACTCGTAGGCGGTGGAGAGGCTGCCCCTTATGCTCAAGACGCCGCTCTCGGAGGGCATCGTTAACATGAGGTAGGTGTAGTGTGGAATCACCATGAATTTTGTTAGGGCTAGCTGACCCAATAGGGCGTGATACGACCCTTCGAAGTCTGCCACGACGAAGTTGATGTAGCAGATGCGGTGGCGATCTTTCGTCCCGAATTGGACCGCTAAGGTTACCTGCCCCAAAGGTTGCGAGGCTTGGGTGGGCAGGATTCCCCAGAATGGTGCGTCATAGGGCTCCAGGTCCTCAATGTTGATCCCAAGCTCAGGCAGTGCGTGCCGGAACAGTATGTCGAGTGCGCTGCCTCCATCAACCAGCACCCTTTCGAAGCGGACCCCATCGATGGTAGGGTCGACAACTAGAGGGAAACGACCAGGTTCAGGAACCTTGGCTCATTGGTCAGCTCTGCTGAACGAAATCTCTTGGTGTGACCAGGCAAGATACTTGGGGTCTGTTACCTTATCATCGACTCGGTCGACAGAGTAAGCAACTCGTTCGATGAGCTTACAAACCCTTTTGTCGGCCAGGATCGCTTTTCCCCCGAATATCGTTCGGACAGACTTCTTAGCTTCTCTGAAACTGCCGTGCCTAGGGTTTCTGCCTGGATCTCTATCTTCATCCTCCTCTTGTGGAGCCTTGCCTTCGCGGTGCTTCGGCGGCTCGTCCTCCCGCTCGGCCTCGGGGCGTTGTTTCTTCGAACCATTACGAAATATGGCTTTAAAACCCCTGCACTCCTCCATCGTATGCCCCACACCCGGATGCGCGAGGCAATCTTGCTTGAGGATTTTGGAGTACGTCGAGTCGTAGTTGAGTTTTCCTCCGGCTTTGGTGTTGTTAACCTCGTTGCTAGGTGCTCGGCCTCTATTCTACTGCCTCCTCCTATCACCCCGTTGATCGCGCCTTCGGTTGTCACAGTGGCCGTCACGGTATCCGTCTCGGCGGTCCCCGTGGTCGTCGTCTCGTCGGTCGCCGCGGTAGTCATCGCGGGGACGGTCCTCATGCCGGGACCTCTGATCACGACGATCATCCGCCAGTTGCGTGTTGTACTCCGCCCGGGCTCAACTTTGGGCTATGTTGAGCAAGTCCTCCACCGTTCTGGGTTCCTTGCGTAGCAGTTTGTTCCTTAAGCCCTCATGATGATGAAGCCCTCTAATAAAGGCTGAGATGGACTCGTTGTCTGTGACATTAGCCACGCGAATCCGAGCGTCGGAGAAGCGACAAATGTAGTCTCGCAGTTCACCGGGGTGGTCTCTGACGCGCTCCAGGTCGTACTTGCTGGCCGGCTGCTGACACGTGGCCTTGAAGTTGGATAAAAACGCCTTTTTCAGGTCCGACCAGGTGTCAATGGAGTCGGTTGGAAGGCTCAAGAGCCATTGACTGGCTGCTTGGTTGAGGACCATCGGTAGGTAGTTGGCCATAACATCTGCTCCTCCGTCGGCAGCTCGCATAGTCGTCTCGTACAGCATGACCCATTGACGAGGGTCGGCTTTACCGTCATATGACCTCAGGTCATGGATCTTGAACCCTTGGGCCAGACAACCGATCAAAGTCTCTTGGTGAATTGCCTCGGGCTGAAGACCATGCTCGCGGTCCCACGTGTTACGCCTTTCCATCTCCTCGCGCAGCCTCGTATCCTTGGAATCCTCGATGTAGTTGCGTAGGTCAGACTTCTCATTTATGTGATCGCGCAGATCACAAGGCCCGGCCCCCTGGTCATTCCCCACGCGCCGGTTGGCTCCACCGCCATGGCCACCTCTACGACCGTTGTGGTGGTTCCTGTTGTGCCCCTGATTGCTGCTAGACACTGGCTGCGGATCGGGGCCTCTATGACCTAGAGCCTGTTGGCGCGGCGTGTGATGGTCCCGTCACCTGATCCTGCACCTGGACCAGTGATGCCTTCAAATAGGCACTGAGCTGCTCAAGCTGCGGGGTGGCCGGAAGATTCTCAACTAGGTTCATTGCCATGGCGAGATTTGCCTGAGGTGTCTTGTGCACTTGATGATTGTCACACATATCAAACGCGTTAGACAAGTTGCGTTGTATGCGGTGTCCTCCTGTGCCTTCGGCTGCTCTCCGAGCTGCTCGGTCGGCATTTTTGGCCAGGCATCAGGCTTTGGCTTCTTCTGTTTCTTCGTCAATAGCGGGTTCGTTGTGGCTGATTGCGAACACCGAGGCCCCGTAGCGCGGGAGGGGCCCGAAGCCCGGAGGATAATCCAGAATCTTGGCCGATGAATCGGATCTGGTCGATCCAGAACTTGACGCCGTGGTGGTGGCCATAGCGGAAGTAGCGGAAGTTAAAACGGCCATACAGGCCCCGGGGTCGGAACGCGTAGGCTTGGACGGTCGCCGACCCGGGACGCGATCGCACTCGGTACGATCCGCAAATGAACGCGTGACTCGACCTCCATAAACGGCAGCCGAGTTCACCAATCCATGAGGAAAGACGGTAGTCGAGAGCTCCTTCGGGGGCCCCTGTTCCCCCACGCCCGGCCTAGAGGTCAGGGGTGGTCGAAACTGGGCGGAGCGCCCCGTCGGGGTGGAGGCGATGACCAGATCGGTTCCCAACTGGGCACTCCTCCTGGCCCGGGCTGGTCGCCGGGGTCGTTGCCATCCCTCCTCGCTAGCTTCGTGCTCAAGCGACCTATCTCCGATCGGATCTACCAAAGCTAGGGTTTTGGCGATTCTGGTCATGACCCGATCAATGGACTCGATCAGATCTGAGTTGTCGATGCGTCGCCCCTGGTAACGGGGAAGCGCCGGCCTGTGCGATGGTGCCGGCCTCAGGGAGGATCCCAAAGCTGACGCCGTTGGTGCCGCTGAAGAAGATCTCGAGGCAGGTGATGCCTGCGATGCCTCCACAGTCTAAACCCGCCAGGAGATCCATGGAAGCCGGGAAAGAAACCATCTTGCTCGTTATGACATCCGTACGCACAGTCCCCACGGTGGGCGCCAGCTGTCGACGAAATATGGTCGATAGCCCACCTAGGGGTATGCCCAAGGTGGTAGATTAGAGGGGAAGGCGCGTAAGACGACAATCCAGACGTGACGCAAGACAAAACTAGATGAACACGAGGGTTTATCCAGGTTCGGGCCGCTAGCTTTAGTGTAATACCCTACGTCTTGCGTTGAGTTGTCTATTCTGTATGGGAATCAATCTGTTTCTGAGGGGGGGTCCCTACTCGCCTTATATAGTCATGGGGTGCAGGGTTACAGATCTTGGCAGATCGGATCTATTAACAAGATAATGAAACTAGATCAATTACAACAGCATATCGTAGAGGACACGACATCCTTCCTAACCGACTAGGTTTCCTTGAACTCCCATCCTGCGAAGGCCTTTGCGCCGCCGCCCGACCAGTTGGGCCTCGCGTCTGACCAGGTGGGCCTTGACACCGTAGTCCTTCACAGCGGGCTAGGCCAGCTTCTTCGAAGTAGCCCAAGACTAGCCGTGAGGGTACCTGGGTTTATACCCCCACAGTCATCCATGGCATGCCAAGGACGATGTCGACCGAGGTCCACTAGGAAGGTGCCGATCTGGAAAGTCTCCGTATCGATGTGTAGGGGCATGTTGAAGCAGGTTCCTCGACTGACAGTCTCATTGCTGCTGCCAATGAGTATTGTGATGTCGATGCGGCGCTCCATGTGACCATCTGGGCGACCGAAGCTGATGTCGATGATGTTATGCATGTCGCCGGTGTCGATGAGGATGCACATCGTGTCCCAGGATGATGCCTGCCAAGAACATGGTGCGTGACCCACACACAGTAGAGTTTTGGGTGCCAATGAGTATCATGAGGCCTGGCCTGGCCTCCTCCATGTATTCGTTGATGAGGATGATGTCGAAGAGATGCTTGCACTTGTGGCCGCGGTGAACTGCTCGTCACAGTTGATGCAGAGTACCATGCGATGACGTTCTTGTAAGACATAATCGGCTGCTCCCCCACTCTCACTTTGCTATAGATTTGGAGTAGAAGCTGGTCAGTTCTGCGGTCCACGCGCGGCTACTGTAGCTATACTTGGCCAAATGGGCTAGGCCCGTTGGGCCGCCACTAGCCCGGTACTAAAAAGCACGACCCTAGCACGGCCTAGCCCGAGGTCCATCGT
The DNA here is from genome assembly GCA_009763385.1 of Coix lacryma-jobi var. lacryma-jobi. Lineage (NCBI taxonomy): Eukaryota > Viridiplantae > Streptophyta > Magnoliopsida > Poales > Poaceae > Coix > Coix lacryma-jobi. Next base: position 104,219,951 of record CM019830.1, on the reverse strand, counting down.
GCCCGTGCCTGGTACAGTCCGGTGCTAGTGCCGTGCCTGGCCGTGACTTCGGCCCGCAGTGCTGGCACGACTTGGGCTGGCAGGATAGCGGTTCGATTATTCTTAGTCGTTGGATGGCCTCAAATGAACTAGAACCGTTGGATGTATATGAGGCATATATAAACAGAAGCCAAACCCTAGCTTCCAAATTCCTCATCCCCTCGTCCGCCACCCGTGCCCTCCCTCAATCGCGACTCCTATTCCCGCACCGCTATCTTGCTACTCCCTCCCAATCTCCCATTCCCGTCTGCTGTTCCGTGCTGCCCCCTCCACTATCCCCTTCCTCCGCCCTAGCCACCCACCCACCGTGTGCCTTGCTCGATGCAGCCTCTACTCTCCAGCGACGAGATCTGCAGCGGTGGTTTGGGTGATGATGACGACATGGCATGACGACGTCGCGGGCTCTCGGCTGCGTGGTGCGGCGGCGTCGCGGGCGCGACGATGACACAACAACGTTGCGGTCCACGTGTAGCTGCTTCACGCGACGACGGGGCGCAGCGGCGTGGCGGGGCAGGGGCGGCATGGTAGCGCGGTAGCCACGGCTTCATGAGGGACGTGACGACGGCGGCATGGCCTAGGGCCCCGTGCCTGTGCTGTCGTGCCTATAGTGCTGTCACGACACAACTAAGAGGCCGTAGTGTTGTGCCTGGGCCGAGATGGCGGTACATAGGCACTATTAGGTACGACACGACTAACCTGTCATGCTGCATAGTGTCGTGCCTGATCGTGCTCGTGCCCCTGCCCATGCCGTGCCGTGCGGCCTGGTTGGCCATGTATAGCTGTAGCAGTAAGGCAATAGGCCATGTAGTAGTGGTTTGCATCAGCCATAGTAGTTGGTAGAGGCTGAGCTAAGCCATGTATACCAGTACAGTGGTTGGAGTACCCTCCATACCTGTAGTGTACCTTAGTGTACCCTCCATATCAGTTTAGAGTTTCAGACTTGTGCAAGCGTTGGGCTCGTGTGTTCTATACTCTCACTCTCGTCTACATCTAGCGATAGTGTGTGTCGTGCTGGTGAGCTTGCTGCTTTCCTGTGTAGGGATCCCTTGGGCCAACAAGTTGTATCAAAGCTGAGTCTGCCCCTGCAGCGATTGTCTATGATGGATGGTGATGATGGCGCCTCAACGATGGTGTTGTGTGGTGGAGCTGAGGCTCCACTGTGCCAGGTCATCTTGAAGAGGTCTGCGCGGAGCTTTGGCGGACCATTGAGGAAGGCAACAAAGATGAAGAGGAAGATTGCTTGACAATGGATGCCACCCTCTCTGCTGTGCCGCACGAGTATGTGGAGTCCATGGGGGCGCTCAAGGCCATGTGCGTCGGTTTCGATCGCACAAAGAAGGCAAAGGCGCAACAGCTACGGCGGTAGTATGAGGTGCTCACATTCCACGACGACGAGGTGGCAGAGGACTTTGCTCTTCGCATGCAATCGCTCATTAGTCAGCTAGCGGCGCACCGAGTCACCATCACCGATGAGGATGTGGTCGCAAAGTACCTGGGCGCTGTGCCACCCAAGTACACACGGATCGTGCTCTTTATCAAGACGCTGATCGACATGTCCACCCTCATGATTGAGGATGTGACTGGGTGTTTGAGGGTGGTGGACGATCACATGGAGGCGGTGACAGCGGCGGCTGCTGATCGAGGAGTGGACGACCAAGATGCAGAAGCGGCATTCTGGGGAAGGCTTCTCCAGCCGCAGCGGCGATGTGAAGTGCTGCGCGTAAGGCTTCGACAAAGAAGGACAGTGACGCTACGTCACGTCCAGTTGAAAAGTATGCTTGCTGACGCTACGGGCAGTTGAGGCATTGGGCCTGTGACTGCAAGAATCCAAGAAGGGAAGGGAGCGAGTGCACCTCGCGCAAGTGGGCTACGAGGAGTTGAGGAGCCCATGCTCCTGATGGCATAGTTTTGCGTACGACACCGAAGAGCTGTCGGAGTCAAGGAGCAGAGGGCTACACAACAAAGGAAGTAGAGCCTCGACTAATCGTGCGCCCAAGTCCATCTGGGACACGTGGGCGGTGGCGTGGAGTAGTGGTGGTACTTGGACTCTGGTGCCAACAAGCAACCACATGACTGGCAACAAGGTGACGTTTGCCGAGATGGTTGGCGGTGTGGTGGGCACAGTCAAGTTCAGCGATGGCTCGAAGGTGGACATCCAAGGTTGTGGCGCCATTGTCTTCCGATGCTGGAACATCGTTGACGGATGTTTACTACATCCCGCAGCTATGCTTGAGCATCATCAGCATCGACCAATTGGACGAGTGCGACTGTGAGGTCCTCGTCAAGAGCGGTGTGCTGAGGATCAAGGGTCGAGACAACCAACTTCTCGCCATGGTACAACAGTCCCACAACTGGTTGTACATGCTCGACCTCAATATGGAGCACCCAGTGTGCCTGGATGCACGACACCGAGGAACCGCGGCTGTGGCACGCCCGGTTCAGCCACCTCATCTTTGACATGCTCAGGCGGCTGGAGAAGATGGTGTGGGACTACTGCAAATTGAACAAGCTGGCGAGCTATTTAATAGCTATTTGGTTAGGAAGCAGAGGTGACTGCCATTCCCCAAAATGACCAAGTATCGCGCGGCTGACTCTCTCAAGCTTGTCCATCACCATCTCTGCGGGCCGTTCACGTCGACCACGCACGGCGAGCGACGCTATGTCCTACTGCTGCTGGATGATTGGCAGCCGCTATATGTGGCTGTGGCTCCTGACTGGCAAGGATGAAGCGACAAAGGTGATAAAGAGATTTCAGGCGAAGGACCGGCGTGTTCATCACCTCAACGTGAAGTTAGCCTTCCTCAATGTCGAGTTGGCAGAGACGGTCTTAGTCAAGCAGGCTTCGGGCGTCGCTGTTGGGAGCGGAGCACAAGGTGCTGTGGTTGCGGAAGGTGCTGTATGGGCTGCGGTCATGGAATGCGAAGCTTGACGCTACCCTAAGCGAGCTTAGGTTCAACCGGTGCACCATTGAGCATGCGCTCTACATACGACGACAGGGGAAGGAGGATCAGCTCGTCGTCGGCGTGTATATGGACTATTTGATGGTCACCGACATGCGGTAAGAGGAGATTGCCTGATTCAAGCGGAAGATGGTGGCCCGATTTCGCATGAGCGATCTCGGTCTGCTCTCCTACTACATCGGGATCGAAGTGAGGCAAGGGAGCAGCTCCATCTCTCTCTGCCAGTGTGCGTACGCCGACAAGTTGCTGGAGCGGAGAAGCATGGTTGACTGCAAGCCATGCATGACTTTGATGGAGGGGTCACAGCCGCGAAGGCCAGTACTATGAAGGTGAGCGCGTCGATGTACCAGAGCATCGTCGGCAGACTGTGCTACTTAGTCCACACGTGCACAGACATCACGTTCGTCGTGGGCTATGTCAGTCATTTCATGGAAGATCCATGGCAGGACCATTGGCGGTATCCACGTGTGAAGCAGAGTACATCGCAGCAGCTACGGTGGCGTGCCAGGTTCTATGGCTGCGCCGGCTGATGGGTGAGCTGATCAGCGAGGAAGCTCGCCCGCCAGCCCTCATGGTCGACAATCAACCTGCCATCGTCCCCGCCAAGAACCCTGTCCTCCACGACCGGAGCAAGCACATCGATGTCAAGTTTCATTTCCGTAAGGATTGTGTCGATGGAGGACTTGTCATCGAGTTCGTCGAGACTGACCAGCAGCTTGCTGACATCCTCACCAAGTCACTCGGGCGACTTTGGTTCTCAGAGCTGAAGAAGATGATTGGCATGGCTGAGGTCAAGGCATTGGGTTAGCAGTAGGATTAGGGGAAGAATTGTAAGACATAATCTTCTGCTTCACCATATTGCTGCAGATTAGGAGTAGAAGCTGGTCGGCTCTGCTGTCCACTCGCTGCTGCTGTAGCAATAAGGCAATAGGCCATGTAGTAATGGCTTTCATCAGCCATGGTAGTTGGTAGAGGCTGAGCTAAGCCATGTATACTAGTACAGTAGTTGGAGTACGCTCCATACCCGTAGTGTACCTTAGAGGTACTAGCATTTTTATATGTTCTGTGCCGATGGCAATGCAGACATCAGTTCAGAGTTTCAAACATGTGCAAGTGCTGTGCTCGTGTGTTCTCTGCTCTCACTCTCTTCTACCTCCAGCCAGTGTGTGTTTGTGTGTGCTGGTGAGCTTGCTGCTCACCTGTGTAGTGATCCCACGAGCTTGGACGAGCAGAGGAAGAGCAGAACCGGTGGGAGGAGCAGGATCCGCGGGGAGGAGGTCGTCCGGCGGGATGGACCTTGTTCGGCGAGGACCGGTGGCGGGGATGACCAATTACGCAGGGACGAGAGAATGGCACCGCGCTCCCTTCTACTCCTCATGTGCCTGGGTGTCGTGGCCGCGCGGGAATTCCTCCCACGCTCCGATTTGGCACGCCAAAATTGGCCGCCCTTGCGCTCGCACTCTTCTCGCGCGCCTACGCGCGCGTCCGTGCCCACCTAGCGTGCTTCCGCGCCGCCTAGCGCCGCGATGCGCGACTATGCCCCTAGGCGTGGCGACGGGCTTCGTCCGGTGACTAGTCGGGTGTAGTCGCCGAGTACTCGCCGCCTAGCCGAACTTTGCTTATTGGGCAACGCCTCTGGCTCTTGTGGTATAACAAACTGAGTGCTCGTCACTTGCTCCACAATCTCGGGAATTGCCGAGGACTTGGCGCTCTCCATCTTGTCCTTGATGAACGCGCACCTGATGGCTTCCATTGCGCGTTTGGTGTCCACCTCAAGGTCCTTGGCCGTAGCACCACGTCCAGCTTTGCCTTGGCCACTGTGACGTCGATGTCCTCCTTGTTTCCGGTGGGACCTCTGTGCTCCATGTTGCTCAGCCACTGTGTCGTCGATGTCCTCCTTGTTTCCGGTGGGACCTCTGTGCTCCATGTTGCTCAGGTGAGCGTCAATGTTGATGAGGCGCTCCTGCACCGTGTCAATGTGCTTGGTGAGCTCGGTTAAGAAGACCTCGAGTCATGCCTTCAGGTCCACTGGCATGGTCTTGCTGTCGTCCGCCATGGATTCTTGGTATTTGCATACTCAGATATGATAGGCACTGATCGGGTTGGGGTGACGGTTGGGTACAGTAGGCGCAGAGAAGGGTGGGGAGGTGGCTAGGGCAGCAGGGCTGCCGTGCGGCCATAGATGGGGAGGGAGGAGGTGCAGGGGGCAGGAGAGCATGAGCGCGAGAGGAGGATTTCTCATTTTCTACTTAATCATAATGAGTACATGACCCCTGTATTTATAGTCCCTAAGGGACTTGACCTCTAAGCAACCTATAGGTAGAGTTCTTATATGACTAAGCAACCTCTAGGTGTTATGTGGCTGCTAGGATTGAGAGGGAGAGAGAGGTGAAGGAGCGGCTGCGACTGCCGAGATACAGTACCCGCGGCACTACAGTACCTCAGGGTACTGTTCATGGCAGCAGTGATGGTGGCGGCAAGGGTTGCGAGGGTGCGAGACAAAGGGCTGGCCGGTGGTGGCCCCCGGCCGGGCAAGAGGGAAGGGGTTTCCTTCTTTATTGTTGCTTGATTAGATTGATACATATTCTTTCCTTATATAGAGAGGTTTACTTGACTTCCAAGCAAGACTTACTTGACCTCTAAGTAAGCGACCTTTATCTCTAATTAACCCTAACAGACTATACCGCTAGCCCAGGCCCAATAGGGCCATTAGGCCCACGACATACTCTAACACTACACCCCACTTGGACATGTAGCTCGTCCTCGAGCTGCAACCTAATAAGCTTATAACGATGATTCGACTCGTCAAAAACCTGACACCTAAAAACAAGCCTTTTACATCTCGACTTATTTTATAATTCTTAAACTGAAATGTACTAGGACTCTATTTTTTAACTCCTGTACATAAGGACACCATCCGCACGTCGGGTTTGCATGTGTACACCCACCTGGATCCCATGGACACGATCTGAACGAAAGGGGTGCACGTGTATGCCCACCTGGAAGTGGTTGCAACAGCGAGCAGCGAGGGTGCCCTCGCGGCGGCTGGTGGCGGAATGCGGAGGCGCTACGTGGTGCGTTCCCGCCGGTGACCCCATGCCCTCTCCCTGTCGGACGGCCACTGGTCTGCACCATATAGAGAAGAGCGGAGGGCTGTGGATGGAGAACGGTGAGGAGAGGTTCGCCTCTCCAATCGCCCTCAAGATCCTCGACGCAGTAGATGAGATCGAGGTCCTCCGCTTGACGTAGCACAACTTGGAGCAGCTGTGCGTGCGTGCGTGCATGTCGGTGGGCGTGTGCGTGCGTGCGTGCGTGCGCGTGTGTGTGCGTGCGTGCGTGTGTGTGTGCGCGTGCTACACCCTAGGTGTACAATATTATTCTACACCAACCGCTACACACACCAGCACAACCCAACTGGCCAAGGTAAAACAAACCACCGACCCGCCCTACGCGCTCTACCTTCTGAGTCCACACAGCAGCCCAACGGCACTACTGCGCTCCCACCTGGGCCAGCCTGCGTGCTCAACTTGGCTCCCGCACAAGACAGTGGCCCAGGTCACAGGGGATGCACAACAGCCTGCTGCAGCACCAAGAGGTCAAGAGGGCCATACCCACAGTTGATTGCGCAGGTCAGCTGTCAAGGACCTCAGGCCCTAGAGTGGCTGGCCCCTGACTGCGCAATTCGTAGCTGGGCAGGGGAGGCGCCAGTGTCCCTGGCGCCCAGAGCAGAGGAGAGATTGAGAGATACGCATCAGCCAGGAGCTCAGCACACACAGCCATGCTCTTGGCCACGACGGCGACCCGAGTGGCCCTTGATTCACAGGACCGAATGGATGGGGGGTCGCGGCCGTAGACGATCGCGAATGGGGTGGTCTTGAGCGCCGTCTGGAAGGCTGTGTTGTAGATGAACTCAGCCCAGGGCAGCCAGCGAAGCCACTGCCTTGGCCGATCCCCTGTCAAGCAGCGAAGATACATTACTATAACTTTGCTGTCCGCCTCTGTTTGTCCATCGGATTGAGGGTGGAACACCGTAGTCATGCAGAGCTTGACGCCGGAGAGGCGCATTAGCTCCTTCCAGAACAGGGAGGTGAACACCGGGTCCCTGTCCGAGGTGATGGACTGGGGTATGCCATGGAGGCGCACGATCTCGGAGAAGAACGCCTGTGCCACGGACTCCGCTGAATATGGATCGGCAAGGGCGATGAAGTGACAGTACTTGCTTAGACGGTCCACGACGGTCAGGATAACGGATTTGCCGCTGAGTCGAGGCAGCGCTTCAACGAAGACGATGCCGATGTCGGCCCAAATGGCCGTGGGCACCGGTAGAGGGAGAAGGAGCCCGGCGGGGTGGAGGTGCTCCGTCTTGAACCGCTGGCAGGTGGAACACGCGCGCACATAGTCCCGGCGGAGTGGAAGTCGCGGCGGAGACAGTGAAGAGTGTGCTGAACCCCCTCATGTCCCTTGTCGTGAACGGCTGCCAGGACCTCGTGCAGTAGTGGGGCGCCTGGTGGAAGGTAGAGGCGCCCCTGGAACGCAATGAGCCCATCGATTATGGTCCATGGCGCTGTGCGTTGGCCGCCGCTGATCTCGTCACGGAGCGCAAGCAGGGCTGGGTCCTGCAAGTTAGCTTGTCGGAGACGCTCGATGAAGTCAAAGCGGGGCAAGAACAGCGCCATGACTGCTGCTGCTTCTTCGGTGTCGCGGCGGGACAAGGCGTCGGCCACCGTATTGGTGCTGCCGGCCTTGTACTCGATGGAGAAGTCAAATCCCAGCAGTTTGCCCACCCAGTGGTGCTGCGGAATGGTGGCGAGGCGCTGATCGAGTAGATATTTGAGTCTGAAGTGATCTGTGCGCACCAAAAATCGACGGCCCCAAAGATAGGGACACCAATGGCGGATGGCGAGCACCAGCCCGATCAGTTCACGCTCGTAGGCGGCCAAGGATTGATGGCGTGGCGCTGCTGGATGGCTGAAGAACGCAATGGAGTGCTGCTCTTGGAGAAGAACAGCCCAAAGCCGTATGTTGAGGCGTCACACTCCACCACGAAAGGTAGTATCGCTGCTTTGACCTCACCTCTCGTCGGGTCCTCATCTCTCGCCATGTTGTGTTTGATGAGTCCGTCTTTCCTTTCTCCACCACCTCCCCACCCACTTCCGACCTTGATCTATTCTCCTTGTTTCCCACTGACTCGGTGGTCCAGCCAGCATTGACTTTGTGTCCTGCAGGTCCTGTTCCTCCACGCCTCTCGCCGGACTCGTGCACCGGCCCGGTGTCCCCTACTGCTGCGCCTGACCCTGCGCCCTGCGCGGGTCCGGCGGTGTCGTCTTCGGCACCTCCCGCGTGCTTCGCTCACCCGGTGCGCGTCTACCAGCGCCGAGGGGTGCTGTCTCTGCGGCCGGCCCCGCCGGACCCGGTGCCGTTACCGCCACCGCCGTCGCCGCCTCGCTCACCTCCGGTGGCAGCACCTCTGCCGTTGTCGCCTACGCCACCTCCACCGCCCCCAGCTGCCCGTGCCGGGCCGCCGGTGTACCACCCGCCTATCCTCCAGTGTCATGTGGGGCGTCCCCTATACAAGGAGGAGGCGTGCTTGTGATATCCGAAGAGCCGGCGAACGCGCGCGAGGAGCAGAGACGCATCCAGAGTCCAGTTTAGTTAGGAACTAAATTTAGGAAAGACATGCAGCCACGCATGCAGAGTCCGGTTTGGTTAAGTTTTAGATTTAGGAAAGCCATGCACGGCTTCCTCTAATTAGAAGCTATCGGCTATAGTTAGTAAGGCCACGGGCCTATAAAAATAATTGTAATCTGGTCAAGTCAAGGCAAGCAAGAATTATTCATCTAATCTCCTTCCTCCAAACAAGCCTAGGCTGTAGAGGGGCAAAACCTCACCCTAGAAGACGGACCGAGATCACCCTAGGAAAGCCATGCCTGCTACCTTAGGAACTGACGCCCTTGACAACCTGGTACGACTTGACCAGATTACAATTATTTTTATAGGCTGGTGGCCTTACTAACTATAGCCGATAGATTCTAATTAGAGGAAGCCGTGCATGGCTTTCCTAAATCTAAAACTTAACCAAACCGGACTCTGCATGCGTGGCTGCATGTCTTTCCTAAATTTAGTTCCTAACTAAACTGGACTCTGGATGCGTCTCTGCTGCTTGCGCGCGTTCGCTGGCTCTTCTGATGTCACGAGCACGCCTCCTCCTTGTATAGGGCTCTCCCCCCCTCGACGACCAGCTCATCCTTGAGTTGGAAAGACGGGTACTTGGCGGTGAAAGCGTCCAGATCTTCCCAGGTCGATGAGGAGGCCGGCTCCTTTCCAGCGAATGAGCACCTGCTGGACACCGCGAGCAAGGCGCTTGCGCACGACGCGTTCCGGTTCTGGACTGATGGCGGCGTGGTGGATTGTCAGCAGTGGAGGAGGAGCATCCGGGGACTCGCCGATCCATTTCTTGAGGAGGCCAACGTGGAACACATCGTGCAGCTTGGCATGTGGAGGCAAGGCGAGGCGCACTGCCACCTCATTGATGAGCTCGGTGACGCGATATGGCCCGAAGAACCGGGGCTGCAACTTCCCCTTCGATGGCAGGGACAGAGAGGCGACGGGGCGTTGACGTAGGCGAAGCAGTACCCAGTCGCCTACCGTGTAAGAGACATGGCGGTGAGCTTTGTCATAGTGGCGCTTCTGTACTGCTTGGGCCTGCTCCAGGCGATAGCGGATGTCGTTCAAGAACTACTCCCGTTCCGCCATAGTCTTGGTGACGGCGGCCGCACGTGTGTCGCCAGGCTCGTAGGACCTGATGGTCGGTGGATCGCGGCCATAGACCACCCGGAAGGGCGTGTCGCGAAGGGACGACTGGTAGGCGGTGTTGTAGGTGTACTCCGCCCAAGGCAGCCATCGTAGCCACTCGCGTGGCCGGTCGCCGGTGAAGCAACGAAGGTACATGGCGATGACGCGGTTGGCGGCCTTCGTCTGACCATCCGATTGAGGGTGGAATGCCGTCGTCATGTGTAGCTTAGCGCCCATGAGGCGCATCAGTTCCCGCCAAAAGGTAGAGGTAAACACGGGGTCCCGATCCGAGACCAAGGACTGAGGCACGCCATGAAGGCGTACGATGTCGGTGAATAATGCCTGTGCCACGCACTCAACGGAGTATGGATGAGCCAAGGGGATAAAGTGGCGGTACTTGCTGAAATGGTCCACCACTTTCAAGATGACGGGCTAACCGCGCACCCGCGGCAAAGCCTCCACAAAATCGAGCCCGATATCGGTCCAGACGCCGGTGGGCACGGGAAGCGGTAGCAGCAGGCCAGCCGGATGGAGGTGCTCCGTCTTGAATCGCTGGCAGATGGCGCAAGAGCGTACGTAGTCCTGGACGATGCGGCGCATGTCGGGGAAGTGGAAATCGCGTCGAAGGCTGTGGAGGGTGCGTTGTACACCCTCGTGGCCGTCGTCATGGACCGCCGCCATGACCTCTGTGAGCAGTGGCGAGGTTGGCGGAATGTAGAGCCGCCCGTCGTAGGTAACCAGACCGTCGACGAGGTCCCATGGGGCTGCACGCGTCCCTGCCGTGAGCTCCTCCCGGATGGCGACCAGGGCCGGGTTCGTGGCCTGTTCCTATCGAAGGCGGTCGATGTAGTCGAAGCGCGGGGCGGAGACAGCGAAAACCGCACCCTCTGATGTGTCGCGCCTGGAGAGCGCGTCTGCGACGGTGTTCTGGGCACTCGACTTGTACTCGACGATGAAGTTGAAGCCAAGGAGCTTCCCGACCCAGTGGTGCTGCGGGATCGTGGCGAGGCGCTGGTCGAGGAGAAACTTCAGGCTGTAGTGGTCCGTCCGGACGGTGAAGTGGCGGCTCCAGAGGTACGGACGCCAATGACGGATAGCGTGGATGAGGCCGATGAGCTCCCGCTCGTAGGCGGCGAGGGAGCGGTGCCGAGGCGCGACTGGGCGGCTGAAGAAGGTGATGGGGTGTTTCTCCTGGATCAACACCGCACCGAAACAATGAGTAGACGCGTCACACTCGACGATGAACGGCCTGGTAAAGTCCGGCAGCGCCAAAACCGGAGCCGAGGTGACCGCGGTCTTGAGGGCCTGGAACGCCGCCGCGGCGTCGACGGTCCTGGTGAAGCCCTCCTTCAGGAGCGCCGTGAGCGGAGCGGTGATGGCGCTGTAGTCGTGGACGAACTTGCGGTAGTAGCCCCCAAGGCCCAGGAACCCCCGAACCGCGTGTGCCGAGCGGGGTTGGTGCCAGTCACGGACCGCTTGTACCTTGGCAGGATCCATGGCGACGCCAGTGGCGGAGATGATGTGGCTGAGGTAGGCGATGGAGGACGACCCGAAAGCGCATTTGGAGCGCTTGACGAACAGCTGGTGGTGCTGCAGCACCGTGAGCATGACGCGAAGGTGACGGAGATGATCGGCCCAGGACGAGCTGTAGATTAATATGTCATCAAAAAAAAAAAACAAGCACAAACCGGCGAAGAAAAGGCCACAGGACGTCGTTCATGAGGGCTTGGAATGTTGCTGGGGCATTGCAGAGCCCGAATGGCATTACCAAGAACTGGTATAAGCCGTCGTGGGTGCAGAACGCCGTCTTGTCGATGTCGGCCAGCCGCATGTGGACCTGGTGGTAGCCTGACCTCAGATCCAGCTTGGTGAAGAACTGAGCACCGTGGAGCTTGTGGAGCAGCTCATCGACGACGGGTATGGGGAAGGCGTCCTTAACGGTGATGGCGTTCAAAGCGCGGTAATCGACGCAGAATCGCCAGGAGCTGTCGGCCTTCTTGACGAGGAGGACTGGCAAGGAGAACGTCGATGAGCTTCAGCAAATTAGCCCCTGCTGGAGCATGGCGGCGCACTGGCGTTCTAGCTCGTCCTTGTGCGTCGCGGGGTAGTGGTATGGACGCACGGCTACCGGCTGCGCACCCGGCTGTAATGTGATGCCGTGGTCGTGGGCACGCCGGGGAGGCAGCCCGTGCAGCTCGGCGAACACCGCGGCGAAAGAAGCGAGAAGCTCGTCGAGGAGGGAGGCTGTGGCCGTCGTGGTGCAGATTGTGGCGGTCATAGGCTCCTGGACCCCGTGCCAACGGATGAGCCGACCCTGCAGGTGGAATGACATGGTCCGCGCCGTGAAGTCCCATGTCACGGGCCCCAACGTGGCCAGCCACTGAGTGCCCAGGACGATGTCATAGCCGTCCAGGGGCATGACGAAGAGGTCGGCGGTGAAGGTGTCGCCGTGGATGGTGAACGCAGCCTGTCGAAGCACCCCGGGGCATGTGACCTTTTAGCCGTTGGCCACTGTGGCCGTAAGACGTGGCCGAGGTAATATCTGCAGCCTTGTACGCCGTGCTGCGGACTCGGAGATGAAGCTGTGGGTGGATCCCGAGTCGAGGAAGGCGACGAAAGAGGCGACACCGATTGTGACGCGGAACTGCAGCGTGTCGCTGAGGCGCACACCGGCCACAACATGGAGGGAGTAGCAAGGGGCGTCCTCAATGGAATCCTCCGTGGACTCCAGTCTTGACAGCATCATCCTCCACGGCGCCGTTGACGAAAAACAGGTGTTTGCAGACACGATTGTGCCCGTGGACGAACTTCTCATCGCAGTTGTAGCAAAGGCCGAGGCGGCGGCGTTCTTCCTGCTCCGCCTGCGACAGCTTCCGAACCAGTCGTCCTTCCACCTGGACCGTGGCCGGTGGAACCTTGTCAGGCGCTGGTAAGGCGAGTCGCGCCGCAGGTGCCGGCAGCAGGGCGCGGTCGCGCTGGTGGACGCGCGGTGGCGGTGCTGTGGGCGCCAAGTAGCTGTTCCGGAGTTCCAGCTTCCGGGCGAGGCTCATGGCCGCCGCCAGCGACTGCGGATTGTGGATTTCCACGTCGTGGCTGAGCGGTGGCTGGAGGCCCGCGGTGAACAGCTGGACGCGCTGCTCCTCGTCAAGCCGGCCGGCGCGTGGCAGCAGCGCGTGGAACCTGTCCTGGTACTCCTCCACGGTGCCCGTGCGGTGGCACGCCGCGAGCTCGCCAAGCGGGTTGGAGTGAAGGGGAGGTCCATAGTGCAGATGCAGGAGCTCCTTAAAGTGTCGCCAGGATGGAGTACCTTCGTCTTGCTGGACTTGGTAGTACCACATCTTGGCGCCGTCCTCTAGATTGTAGGACGCCATCCGGACTTTCTCCTCTTCCATGATCCGCTGCTGATGAAAGTACGAGTCGCAACGATTGATGAAGATCAGCGGGTCGGATTTTCCATCATAGCGCGGAAAATCCATCTTCTGGAACCTCGGCGGCCGGTCCTGGTGGTGCTCACCCGAAGGCTGCTTGTGGCTCGACGAGGAGTGTTCCGCAGAGATGGCGGCAATCGCCTTGGCGTTAGCCTCCAACGCCTTGGCGGTGGACTCGGCGGTTGCCTGCAGGGCCGCGACGGTCTTGGCGAGGGACTCGACTTGACGGTGGCTTTGAGGTCGCTGTTGTCACCCATGGTGGTGGAGCAGGAAGCGACGGAGGACGATGCTGGGGACGGCGGCGCTGCGGCTGGTGGTGGGGACGAGGAGCGAGACGCCATGTCTCTTACACGGTAGGCGACTGGGTACTACATCGCCTACGTCAACGCCCCGTCGCCTCTCTGTCCCTGCCATCGAAGGGGAAGTTGCAGCCCCGGTTCTTCGGGCCATATCGCGTCACCGAGCTCATCAATGAGGTGGCAGTGCGCCTCGCCTTGCCTCCACGTGCCAAGCTGCACGATGTGTTCCACGTTGGCCTCCTCAAGAAATGGATCGGCGAGCCCCCGGATGCTCCTCCTCCACTGCCGACAATCCACCACGACGCCAGCAGTCCAGAGCCGGAACGCGCCGTGCGCAAGCGCCTTGCTCGCGGTGTCCAGCAGGTGCTCATTCGCTGGAAAGGAGAGCCGGCCTCCTCATCGACCTGGGAAGATCTGGACGCTTTCACCGCCAAGTACCCGTCTTTCCAACTCGAGGACGAGCTGGTCGTCGAGGGGGGGGGGGGGGAGATGTCATGTGCGGCGTCCCCTATACAAGGAGGCGTGCTCGTGACATCTGAAGAGCCGACGAACGCGCGCGAGCAGCAGAGACGCATCTAGAGTCCAGTTTAGTTAGGAACTAAATTTAGGAAAGACACGCTGCCACGCATGCAGAGTCTGGTTTGGTTAAGTTTTAGATTTAGGAAAGCCATGCACGGCTTCCTCTAATTAGAAGCTATCGGCTATAGTCAGTAAGGCCACGGGCCTATAAAAATAATTGTAATCCGGTCAAGTCAAAGGCAAGCAAGAATTATTCATCTAATCTCCTTCTTCTTCCTCCAAACAAGCCTAGGCTGTAGATGGGCAAAACCTCACCCTAGAAGACGGACCGAGATTACGAACTCCGTAGTCGAGGGCCTGCGCTGCCTCGGTCACCTCCGGTGGCACCTTCTCTGCCGTTGTCGCCTACGCCACCTCCACCGCCCCCAGCTGCCCGTGTCGGGCCGCCGGTTTACCACCCGCCTATCCTCCATCGACACCCGCGTCATGTTCACCCTATGGTGACGCGACAGGCGGCCAGTGTCCTACGGCCCCGGGCTCACAACAACAACCGGCGAGTTGCGGGTCTCTCCTGTGCCCTCTTCCGATCGCGACGCCTTGGCGGATCCTCACTTGCGTCGTGCGATGGAAGAGGAATACGCGGCGCTCCTTGCCAACCAGACGTGGGACCTGGTGCCCTGTCCATCTGGTTCCAACGTTGTCACTAGCAAGTGGATATGGACGCACAAGCGACGAGCTGATGGTACCCTTGATCGGTACAAGGCCCGCTGGGTTCTCCGGGGTTTCACTCAGCGGCCTGGTGTTGACTATGATGAGACGTTTCGTCCAGTGGTGAAGCCGGCTACCGTCCGCACGGTTCTCTCACTGGCCCTCTCTCGCTCCTGGCCCGTGCATCAGCTGGATGTCAAGAATGCTTTTCTCCACGGTACTCTGACTGAGACAGTCTACTGCAGCCAGTCCGCGGGCTTTGTTGACTCTTCTCGCCCTGATATGGTCTGTCGCCTCAACAAGTCTCTCTACGGCCTCAAGTAGGCCCCTCAGGCTTGACACTCTTGGTTTGCTGCTTTCCCCGTGACACTGGGTTTCACGGAGGTATAGTCAGATACTTCTATGTTTATCTATCACCACGGAGTTGAGACTGCTTATCTGCTGCACTATGTTGATGACATTGTTTTCACAGCCTCCAGTCTGTCTTTACTCCGGCACATCATCACCTCTCTTCAGCAGGAGTTTGCTATGAAGGATCTTGGTGTGCTCCATCACTTCCTCGGGGTCACAGTTGAGCCTCGTCCCACCGGTCTCCTTCACCAGTGAAAGTATACTCTTGATATCCTGGAGCGAGCTGGGATGACTGACTGCAACCCCCGCTCCACCTCACTTGACACTCAGGCCAAGTTGTCATAGACCGCGGGCACCCCAGTTGCTGACTCCACTGAATACCGGAGTCTTGCAGGTGCACTTCAGTACGTCACCTTCACCAGGCCGAACATCACCTATGCAGTTCAGCAGATCTGCTTCCACATGCATGATCCGCGAGAGCCTCACCTCACTGCTCTCAAGCGCCTCCTCCGCTACCTCCGAGGCACTGTCGACTCTGGCCTGCTACTCCACCGGTCTTCCTCCACTGAGCTCGTCGTCTACACCGACGCCGACTGGGCTGGGTGTCCGGACACTCGCCGGTCCACCTCCGGCTACGCTGCTTTCCTGGGTGGCAACCTGGTGTCCTGGTCGTCCAAGCGCCAGCCGGTGGTCTCCTGCTTCAGTGCAAAGGCAGAGTACCGCGTTGTGGCTAACGGTGTGGCCGAGACCTCTTGCTCCGACAACTTCTTGCTGAGCTCCATAGTCATCTCACCCGGAGTACGCTGGTCTACTGCGACAACGTCGGTGCGGTGTACCTCTCCACCAACCCTGTTCAGCACCAGCGGACCAAGCATGTGGAGATCGACTTACACTTTGTCCACGATCGGGTAGCCATCGGCGAATGTTCGGGTTCTCCACGTCCCGACCACCTCCCAGTTTGCCGACATCTTCACCAAGGGCCTACCGTCCTCGACATTCTCCGAGTTTCGCTCTAGCCTCAACATCAGCAGTGACTAGTTGCATCTGTGGGGGGCTCTTGTGTGTATTTCTTTTCGTGTCCAGTCTTGACTTTGCTGCGTCGGTAGTTCATACTGTGGGGGGGTGTTGGAGTATGTCTATTTAGACCCATAAGGCCCATGTACAAGATATATTGCACCCTTCTAGGGTTAGTCCAACTAATCTAATCACTCCATTCAGCAGTCAATACTAGTACTATGATTTCCAGTATCTTTGAGTACATGTTAGTATTTATCAGTATTTTCTTTAGTTTTTTCTATAAGTACTTTTTATTAAGTACTATGACTTCACTAGTCGTCAATATCATCTAGCACGTGTCGATATTTCTAAGTTTCTCTTTAGTATTGCTTAATGTTTTTCATTCAATACATGTTGATATGTTGCTTTAGTATTTGTTAGTACAATCGTTCAGTATTTGCTAGTATTTCCCTCATTTTAGCTTTGATGTCATTATTACTACCCTTCAGTATATGTTAATACGTTGTTGCCAAAGGATACTAGTCCAGTCAGTCTTGTCACTCCAGCGGCACACGCAGGTCCTGAGTTCGAACCCTGGCTGGGGTGAATTTTCAGGCTAGGGTCAAAAAAAACCTCGCTGCAGAAGTCAGAGTTCAAGGGGTTTTCTCGGTTGGGAACGGGATTCTTCTCCTATCAAGTATGGTTCAGTTTGTGGATCGTGTGTGTGCTTTGAGTGTCGCACGACCCAGGTCTGGCAGGTGCCTAATACCGTGGGGATGGACTGTACCCCACCGACCAGTGTTTTTTTTATGTTAATACGTTGTTTCCTGATTAGGGGTCATAGTAGGAATACTTATTAGGGTTTCGTCATGTATACAGATTAGGGGTCGTACTATGAATAATGACTAGGGTCATAGCAACAATACTGAATGGAGGTCGCAATAGGAATACTTTTTCAGTATTTTTAAGATTTTTTTTTTCAATACTGAATTATTAAACAATTTTGTGAATATTTGCTCTTCTACAATCTATTAAACAATTTGGTTCCCAACCAAAACCAACAAAGCAGACAACCTCTGGTCTAATTAATTGTTCACCATGGCTTTTCTAAATCTCCTCAAATGGGTTTCGTACAGGCTAAGCATCGAATTCGCTGCATTTGCATTGGTGGTGGTTCACACGCAGGCAGTCAGGCGCATTTGCGTCGGTACCCATCTACACAGCGTTTTGCAGCATCGTCGCAGCGGACATGCGTTGGCTATCGATTGACTTCCCGTGCTGCTGCTCGCTGAACACCTACAACGGGTTGTCCATCTCCTTCCCTATTGCAACTAAGGCCGCAACGCTCGTCAGCTCGCTAGCAGCATTTGTCGACATGAGTTTGTGGTTCTTGCACAAACCAGGACTGTGTATCCCGCGTCCAACGACTGCAGTGCGGGGCATGCGAGCGGCCGGATCTGCTAGTGAAGGGCCCGCCGTCGCCGCTACAACTGCTGTTGGGGAAGGACGAAGGACTTGCAATCGCCGCTGTAGTTGCTGGTAGGGAGAAGAAACACCGCCACTGAGGCCACCAAGCATGCAGGTCAGGTCGGCGCCGCCTTCAGGGCTGCCTGTGCCTCCTCCAGGGTCGCCGTTAGCTGGAATCGGGGGGAGATGGGCAGGTCGGGTCGCGAGGGGCACGGGCGGTGGTGGGGAGATGTATCGGGATACCGGCCCAAGTTGGGGGGATGCGGACCCAAATTGGGTTCTACGGGTTCTATCTGCTCTGATGCGTACGGTTAGGTCGGATCTGGTGGGCTGATTGGCTAGGTGGGTGTAGAATATTATTCTACACCTAGGGTGTAGAATAGCGCTGCCGTATATATATATGAATTTTGATGTTTTGATGTAATCATATTTGTTCATATTTGTTTATTGTGATATCTTACAGTTGATCTAATGATCTTCTTGTTGTTAGCTAACTCATTTTCGTTTCAATTGGCCACCTTTCTGTAGGCTTTAGCTCAGATGAAAAACTGGTTTACTCGCTTCCCAACAATTCTTCAAGGTTGTGAAAGCACCATCGAAAATTTAAGGGGACAGTATGCACATTCCGTTGGCTGCTTCGATGAAGCAGCTTTCCACTTTCTTGAAGCAAAAAAGGTACTTTTGGCTGATCTTTTATATACCCTTTCCAGATTGCCAAAATAATAACATGTATCTATATTAGGTCAAGCCTGTTAATGTTTGTTTGCCTGTAATGATCTCAGCTGACAGAGAGTAAATCAATGCAATCGATGTGCGAAGCCTATGCAGCTGTGTCGTACATATGTAAGGGTGATGCAGAATCGTCTTCACAGGTAGAGCTTGATAGCTTATCATGCTTTGTAGTTTGAACCTATCTACTCCTGGTGTTAACTGACATGACTGAATATTACCTGCCTGTTTTATTTTTTAGGCACTAGAATTGGTTGGTCCTGCTTATAGAACAATGGATTCATTTGTTGATGTGCGAGAGAAGACCTGTATCATTTTTGTTTATGGACTATTACTTATGAGACAGCATAATCTGCAAGAAGCACGGTGAGTGTGATGATTTCATTTCATAAACTCCATTCTACATATAGACTTATTATTAGTGCTCTAAGCTGCATTTGTGAGCATGAGTATATAAATGTTTGTCGTGTGATAGATATGGGCCAAGGTTTCTTCGAACATACTCCCTCCGTTCCAAATTATAAGTCATTCCAAAAATCTTGGAAAGTCAAAGTTTTTCAACTTTGACCAAAATTATATAACAAGATAATAACATCTATGATACCAACTAAGTATCATTAGATTCTTCATTAGTTTTATTTTTATAATATACATATTTGATGTTATAAATCTTTGTGTTTTTCTCTATAACTTTGGTCAAAGTTGAAAAACTTTGACTCTCCGAGATTCTTGGAACGACTTATAATTTGGAACGGAGGGAGTATGTGATATTTTAGTAAATGTTCTGACTATTTGTTTCCTATTGTTGTCTCGTCACATACTCCCTCTGTTTCAAATTGTAGTGTACTTTGACTTTGTCCTCAGTTAAACTTCTTTAACTTTTGATCATGTTATGTCGGGCTCAGCAGGTGTCAGGCCCATTACAGAGCTAGTTACCTCAATTATCCTATATTATTTATATTTCCTTAAATAGTTTAGTTATTCCCTAAAATTAGGATTTCATAGGCTATATATTTGTAACATTGATTGATGGAGAATTAAGCAAGAGCAATTATATTTGCTCGGCTTCCTTTAGGGAGCCAGGAGACCCCAACCCTAACCCTAGCCGCCTCTCCTCTCTCGCGCGCGAGCAGCAGCAGTCATGGTGCCCCAGCGCCGCCGCCGTCCTCAACCTCTCCGTCACCCCTACGCCCTGCGCAATCTCGTCGATAGGATCAAGAATCCTATCAATCTGGTATCAGAGATCTCTGGTTTGATCAAATCCAGCCCTTCACTGACTGCCGCCCATCCGTCGCCGCCGCAAACCCAACCGCCGCTGCCTTCTTCGTCGGGCGCACTGCTGCCCCACGTGTCTGGCGCGATGGCATCCGCCGGGGTGATCGCGCCCTCGGCCCTGGCACTGTCGTCATCCATCGTCATGACTCCGGAACAGATGATGGCGGCGATCCTTGAACTCGGCCAGGCGGTGGCTGAGATTAGGGCTTTCCTCGTCAGGCTGTACGCGCCACCACCGCAGCCGCAACTTCCTCCTCCGCCGTCGCCGTAGCCACAACTACCTCTGCCGCCGCCACCATCCTCCGCGATCCCCGCTGCACCCGTGTCGTACCCATATGGGATGCCCTATGACTAGACCAGCACACATGTTGGGCCCGCAGCGGCCTCACTTCAGAGCGTGCCGCCATCCACCGGAGTTTCCATCAACAAGCTCCGCTTCCCGGCATCACCGTCGCTGATCCCGGCCTAGACCCTCGGCTCTTTGGGGCCGATCTACACGATGGCGTCTCCCCTACCGCACATCATGTCGGCGCCCACCACTGGTGCGGTTGTGACCCATGGCGGCCCCCTTGCCACGGTCACCTTCTATGGCGGGGTCGACGGGCCCCTCTTCCACGGTGGCAGCATGCTGCCAACGTACACCGCCGCCTCGCCATCCACGGACTACGCTCAGGCAATTACGCCATCGGCTGACGGCCAGGGCAACCATCCGCCCAGGTTCGACAAACTGGAATTCACCACCTACGATGGCTCCGTGGACCCCCTGAACTGGCTCAACCATTGTGAGCAATTCTTCCGGGGCCAACGTACTCTGGCGTTGGATCGTACTTGGCTTGCGTTGTACCATCTCATCGGCGCTGCCCAGACTTGGTACTACGCCCTCGAAAAGGATGAGGGCATGCCTACCTGAGACCGTTTTAAGGAGCTCTGCAATCTTCATTTTGGACCCGCGATTCGTGGCACCCGTCTGGCCGAGCTTGGCCGGCTGCCCTTCTTGTTGACGGTCTAGGACTACTCCGACCGCTTCAATGCAATCTTGTGCTGCGCGCAATTTGTTGGGGCCGCAGAAGGCGGACTTGTTTGTTGGTGGTCTCTTGAACACATCAAGGTGGACGTCAAGTTGCACGAGTCTCAGGACGTTCAGACAGCTATGCACCTCACTCGGGCCCTCGAGCGTCGTGCTGCCGCCTGCTGCAGCCCCGCTCGAGACGCCTTCCACACAGCGTCCGGGACTGTCAACGCCAGCTACAGCACCTTCCTTTCGTCGCCTCACACCGGCCAAGCTACTGGAGCGCCGTCGTCAAGGGCTTTGTTACAATTGTGACGAGCCTTACATCCGCGGCCACCAGCGTGTGTGGCTGTTCTAATTGGAGTCGTCGACTTCCTCGACAACGACGTGCCAACTACGGAGGCGAGTATGGCCACGTTCCAGAAGGAGACTGGTGTTGGTTGATGACGCGTCTACCAGAGTTTCAGCTCGAGGACGAGCTGTTTCTCCAGACGAGGAGAGATGTTATGTCGTGCCATGTCGGGCTCAGTAGGCGTCAGGCCCATTAGTGGGCTAGTTACCTTAATTATCCTATATTATTTATATTTCCATAAATAGTTATTCCTAAAATTAGGGTCTCATAGGCTATATTTTTGTAACATTGATGGAGAATTAAGCAAGAGCAATCATATTTGCTTGGCTTCCTTTAGGGAGTCGGGAGACCCCAACCCTAACCTTAGCCGCCTCTCCTCTCTCTCTCCCGCGCGCGAGCAGCAGCAGCCACAGCGCCCCAACGCCGGCGCCGTCCTCAACCTCCTCGTCATCCCTACGCCCTGCGCAATCTCCCCGGTTGGATCAGGAATCCTATCAGATCAACTTTAGAAAAAATATATTGGCATCTACAATTTCAAATAAATGCACATTGAAATTATATTTCATGTAAAACTTTGATGAAATAAATTTGATGTTTGTAGATGCTTTTGTATTTTTCTATAAACTTGGTCAAAATTAAAGATGACTTAGAACTGAAGGAAGTTGTGTACGGGAAAATAATAGATTGATTAATGAGAGGTACAAAGAGTACAATATATAGGCAAGGATGTCCCAGGGTTTATAGAATAGATACCCAATCAACGGAGATCCTTGCCTAAGACTCAATCATCTACCATTAAACCCTTGGGCGCCTAGGCCCGTGCTACAGCTCATGCGACCAGCCTAAATAGCCTATAAACCTCTTGCTAACACGCCCCCGCAGTCTGAGCGTCAGCCACTGTGCACGTTCAGACTGGACCTGAACTCTGTGAAGACCGAAGAAGGAAGACCTTTGGTGAAGATGTCCGCGTACTGCGAGGAAGTCGGTACGTGGAGAACACGCACATCACCAAGGGCAACCCGTTCCCGAACAAAGTGGAGGTCGATCTCAATATGTTTAGTGCGCTGATGCTGAATCGGGTTGGAGGACATGTAGACTGCGCTGATGTTGTCACAGTACACCAAAGTGGCGCGACGAAGAGGAGTATGGAGTTCTTGAAGGAGCTGACGCAACCAAGCAGCCTCGGCAACACCATTGGCCACTGCGCGGTACTCAGCCTCGGCACTAGATCTAGAGACAGTGTTCTGACGCTTGGAAGACCAGGAGATGAGATTGTCACCAAGAAACACGGCATAGCCCGAGGTGGACTTGCGCGTATCCGGACAACCGGCCCAATCGGCATCAGTGTAAACAACAAGATCAGTGGACGAAGATGGTCGCAGTAAGAGACCCAGGTGAAGAGTGCCTCGGATGTAGCGAAGAATGCGCTTCAGTGCTGCAAGATGGGGCTCGCGAGGATCGTGCATGTGAAGACAGACCTGCTGAACTGAATAGGCTATGTCTGGCCGGGTGAACGTCAGATACTGCATGGCACCAGCTAGACTGCGATAATCAGATGCATCAGGAACAGGCGCGCCATCAGCCGAAGAGACCTTGGGATTTGTGTCAACCGGAGTAGAGCACGGTTTGCATTCTGTCATCCCAGCACGAGTGAGAATATCCACCATGTACTGTTTCTGTGAGAGAAGAAGACCATCGCCACAAGGCTGAACATGCATACCAAGAAAGTGATGCAGGTCACCGAGGTCTGTCGTGGAGAATTCCTGCTGAAGAGCCGAGATAATCCGCTGAAGAAGACCGGGTGAAGAAGCTGTGAGGACGATATCATCAACATACAGTAGGAGATATGCAACATCAGTGCCGCGCTAATAGACAAAAAGCGAGTTGTCGGACTTAGCTTCCACAAATCCGAGAGAGACCGTAGGTAGCAAATCGACTGTTCCAAGCACGAGGAGCCTGCTTCAACCCATAAAGAGACTTGTTGAGGCGACAAACAAAGTCAGGATGAGCAGGGTCTTCAAAACCTGACGGTTGCATGTAGTAAACTGTCTCAGTCAAGGTGCCGTGCAGAAACGCATTCTTCACATCAAGCTGGTGGACAGGCCATCGACGAGAGAGGGCCTGAGAGAGGACCGTGCGCACAGTAGCTGGCTTCACCACAGGACTGAAAGTCTCATCGTAGTCCACGCCAGGCCGTTGAGTGAATCCACGAAGAACCCAACGTGCCTTGTATCGCTCAAGAGATCCATCAGCATGAAACTTGTGCTTGAAGATCCACTTGCCGGTAACAATATTGGCTCGAGGGGGTCGCGGCACTAGATCCCATGCGTGATTCTTCAGCAAGGCAGCATATTCTTCATCCATAGCAGCGCGCCAATTAGAATCAGCAAGCGCGCTGCGATAGGTCTTCGGCACAGGAGACAATGGCGCAGCGTGGTAGACGGATGGAATCCGGAATCCTGCCTTCGCGCACGTAGTCATTGTGTGCTGATTGCTGACCGGATGAACAGGGACAGCACCCTTGGGCAGCGGCGCTGGAGCCGTCACGGGAAGCACAGGAGCAGCAGGACGAGGCCGGCGTGAGTAGACGTGCTGGAGCACTGGAGCAGGCTGCTGGAGTGCGTCAAGCATACCCGGGAGGGGTGGGAAGCCCGGCGGAGCACCGCGGGGGCCGGGCGACGTTGCTGGAGATCGCTGGGACGTTGCCGCACATGGCTGTGCGGGCGAGGCAGCAGCCGCACGTGGCTGTGCGGGAGATTGCTGGGATGTTGCCGCACATGGCTGTGCGGGCGAGGCAGCAGCCGCACGTGGCTGTGCGGACGAAGTGGCGATGACGGGCGCAGGAGACGGGACTGGGAGCGCATCGTGCGCTGCTGAACCAGCCGTGTCCGAAGCCGGTGGGCTGGCTGGGAGCGCATTTTGCGCTGCTGGACCAGCCAAACCAGGGGCCGCACGTGGCTGTGCGGGGGAACCACCAATTCCTGCAGGGAGGAAACTCTGTGCAGACCCAATGGGAGCCGGCACGTAGTCAGTCACATCCAAAAAATCAAAATCCGCCGGAGAGGGGGAGTTGTGCTCAGCATAGGGAAACGCCGACTCGTCGAAGACAACATGACGAGAGATGATCAAACGATTGGAAGTGAGATCAAGGCAGCGGTATCCTTTATGATGAGGAGAGTATCCCAGAAAGACACACCGGGTGGATCGGGGGGAGAGCTTGTGACTGGCTGTGGCAGACAGGTTTGGGTAGCATGTGCAGCCGAAGACGCGAAGATGATCATAGGAGGGAGCAGTCCCAAGGAGGGCCTGGTGTGGGGTGGACGACCTGAGCGTCTTAGTGGGCAGAATGTTGATGAGGTAAGTGGCTGTCTGCAGAGCTTCGACCCAGAAAGTGGCCGGAAGGGACGCCTGAAACAGAAGGCAGCGGATAACATCGTTAACGGTACGAATGATTCGCTCAGCCTTACCATTTTGTGGCGAGGTGTAGGGGCATGACATGCGAAGGTGAACGCCATGGGAGAGGAAGAACGTGCGGGAGCTGGAGTTGTCGAACTCGCGTCCGTTGTCGCACTGAACTGCCTTAAGAGCTGTGCCGAACTGGGTAGACACATAGGCAATGAAGCTAGCAATCGTGGCGAATGCGTCAGATTTAAGTTTTAGAGGAAACGTCCATAAATAATGAGAGC
This sequence comes from Coix lacryma-jobi var. lacryma-jobi, assembly GCA_009763385.1. Classification (NCBI taxonomy): domain Eukaryota; kingdom Viridiplantae; phylum Streptophyta; class Magnoliopsida; order Poales; family Poaceae; genus Coix; species Coix lacryma-jobi. Next base: position 104,195,341 of record CM019830.1, on the reverse strand, counting down.
AATCATCAAGTATGACCAAATAATATTTATATCCTGAAACACTGAGAACTGGGGATGTCCAGAGATCACAATGTATAAGATCAAAATTTTTGGACGCTCGGGATGTTGACAAATTAAAGGGAAGACGCACATGACGACCTAACTGACAAGCATGACAAAGTGAAGCACTAAAATCATGGCGACAGGCAGGAAGACCGGAAGACGCTAGCTTGGAGAGAGCCTCGTGTCCAGGATGACCGAGGCGGCGATGCCAAAGTGTAGACCCAGAAGCGGCGACCAGGGAGTGAGCTGGTGGAAGACGAAGGGGGTACAATGGCCCGGAGCTATTGCACCTGACGATCACGTTCTGAGACGGAAGATCCTTCACAGAACAACCAGACGGGTCAAACTCAACAGAGCAATTGTTGTCAATAGTAAACTGGCGAACAGAAACAAGGTTCTTAATAAGCTGTGGCGAAACCAAAACATTATTAAGTTGCAAAGCAGGAGGTATAACTGTGGAGCCAGTAGCTGTAACAGGAATGAAGGAACCGTTACCGACAACAATAGATGAAGGAGCAGGATACCGCGGAGGAGCAATATGTGAAAGATTGTCAGAATGTGAGGTCATGTGGGAAGAAGCACCTGAGTCGAAGTACCATTCGTTGTTCTGAGGTTGATTCAGGGTCGTGGTGCTGAATGTCGACGCGAGGGAGGATGGATCCCAGGAGGGAAGACCGGCCATGGGGTTGTAGAACCCGGGGGGCGCCGACGGTGGCCACTGGCCGGTTGGAACGGACCACTGGCCAGCTGCGTCCATTGCTGAACCACCCGCAGCAGGCTGAAGATGTGGCTGCGGCGGCAGTAGGGCCTGCTGCTGGGCAAGCAGAGCATGCTGCTAGGGCGTGCGCGGCGGCGGAGGCCGCGGACCAGGCCACATCTGGATGGCCCCGGCCCACGGATTGTGGAAGGAGGGCCACGCGCCACCGGGTTGCTTGGACGTCCCGCTCGCCGAACCACCGGCAGGCACGGACTGGCCGCCAGACCGTTGTGCCGAGTTGTCGCGCTGGCCGCCATGCTTGCTGCGGCGGCTCTTGGAGGGAGCAGGCGCGCCCCCGGAGCCCGAACCGCCCGTGTGGGGCTGCTGGACAGCCGGAGGACGCAGAGCGGTGGGTGTTGCAGCAGCCGAGGAGGCGACCAGAGCCGTCTGCTCGGAGGGCGCCTGGTTGTCGATGGTGAGCTCTTCCAGCAGGAGATCGGCCTTGGCGTCGAGGAACGAGGGGAAGGGGCGGCCGCGCCGGAGGTGCATGCCGATCGTCTTGAACTTCTCGTTGAGACCTCGGATAAGGTTGAGGACAAGGGTGCAATCAGTGACAACCTCACCCAAGTCCCCAAGCATATCGGCCATGCGCTTGAGCTCCCTGCAGTAAGCCGTGATGGACAAGTCACCTTGCACGAAGTTGCGGAACTTGGCGTCGAGGTAGAGGGCACGCGTCTCGCGGTTGCTGAACAACTGCGACTCAACAGCAAGCCAGGCAGCGAACTGCGACTCAACAGCAAGCCAGGCAGCGCGAGCAGTGGAGTTCCGGCCAGAGATCGTCTCAGCCAGGTCGTCGGTGATGGTCCCTTAGATCCATGACTTGACGACGCAATCCATGCGCGCCCAGTCAGGAAAGCCAGGCGCCGGAGAGTCCTCGAGGATGTGGTACTGGAGAGAGTACTTCCCAATTGTGAGAAGCATCTGATCGCGCCAGCGATTGTAGTTGCCGGAGTTGAGATCGAGCACGACGGTGACGAGGCTCCGGATGTTCTGGACGGCGACTGCTTGGGCATGAAGATTGGCGATGGCAGCGGCCTCATGGAGAAGCAGGGCTTGGTGAAGATCGGTATGGTGGGAGGCGCGGTCGTCCTCATCGCCGGAGGGGGGGGGGGGGGGTCGTCGTCAGAGGGCGCCTCAGCAGCAGCGCGTCCCTTTTCGGCGCGGGCGAGGGCGTCGCGAGCGCGCGCAGCGGCGGCGTCGCGCTCTGCAGCCGCGGCCTGGGCCTCCTTCTCGGCGGAGGCGGCGCGGGTGCGGGCGGCCTCGCGCGCGGCCTTGCGGGCGGCGGCCCGCTGGAGCGCAGCGGCGGCGGCGGCCGCAGCGGCGGCGGCGGCCGCAGCGTCGGCGGCGGCCTTGGCCTCCGCGTCGGAGGTGGAGGGGTGCTCGACCGTCCCAGTGGCGGTCGGGGAAGGAGGGCTCCCAGGCATCGCGCCGCAGGGGAGTAGGCGCGAGGGAAGGGGAGAGTGCGGCCTGGAGCGGCGCGCGGGCGCGGCCTGGAGAGGCGCGCGGGGGAAAGGGAGAGCGCGGCCGGATTCGGCGCGCGGGCGCGGCCTGGAGCGGCGCGCGGGCGCGGCCTCGAGAGGCGCGCGGGCGCGGCCTCGAGAGGCGCGCGGGCGCGGCCTCGAGAGGCGCGCGGCTAGGGCAGCAGAAGAAGAATCGGGGCAGAGACCCGGACTCGTGATACCATGAAGGAAGTTGTGTACGGGAAAATAATTGATTGATTAATGAGAGGTACAAAGAGTACAATATATAGGCAAGGATGTCCCAGGGTTTATAGAATAGATACCCAATCAACGGAGATCCTTGCCTAAGACTCAATCATCTACCATTAAACCCTTGGGCGCCTAGGCCCATGCTACAGCCCATGCGACCAGCCCAAATAGCCTATAAACCTCTTGCTAACAAGAACAAACCCAAAGTGAACGACAATTTGGAATGGAGGGAGTAGCAATTTTATTCACCTTCTGAGCACACAATTAGCATGTTTGTGTATTGGTATTTCATAAATATTTAATGCTTATATAATACCAGGAACCGCCTTGCAAGTGGTTTGAGAATAGCGCACCAACAGTTGGGTAACATCCAGTTAGTTTCTCAGTATTTGACAATACTGGGCACATTGGCGCTTCAGCTACATGACGCAGGACAAGCCAGAGAGATCCTGAAGTCTTCGTTGACCTTAGCTAAGACGCTATTTGATATTCCAACCCAAATCTGGATCTTGTCAGTATTTACAGGTATGCCATTTAGGCTATGTGGATTTGTTCTCAAAACATGAAAACAATTTTGTAGTACATGTCTTCTTTTTACTCGTTGGCATATTCCAGAAATAGAAGTTGATACAAAACGGTTTCTGCTTTTACGACCTGGTTATTAGTTGTCATACGCATGTCTTTAGAGGTTGATGCGAACTGATGTCTGATTTCAGAGTGTTTTATTTCTTTACAAATTATTACAGAGTTATATCGTGAACTGGAAGAGAAGGAAAATGAAATGGAGAACTCTGATTATGAAAGAAAAAAGGAAGATGATCTGCAGAGAAGGCTTTCTGAAGCTTATTCTCATACTTTTCACCAGGAGCTGGTACGTTAACAGTAATTGCATACTTGCATCCACTCAGAAAACTGCAAAGTTTTGAACCATCCAGATGCAAGCATAGCCTGGAAAAGGCAGCTGGCCTAGTCAGGCTTTTGAGTCCTTGTAATCTTGTGTGGCACATTTATACTCAAGTGCCCATCAAATCAAATCAGTTTTCATTAAGGGCCCGTTTGGATTCTTTCATTTCGGAGGAATTGGAATTCACTCAATAAACTAGGCTATTTACCTTGGAATTTGACATTCCACCACTTTCCAAAGTTCACATGTAAGGCTATCTCAAATTTATAGGGTGAGAGGGAAATAGATTCTATGGATCACCGTACTATATTTTCACTTCACAACTTATAACATTCTCTTCAGCTCACTCCCCTACGGTAGAAATGCGACACATGAGTATCTCTCTTGTATAGACAACAATAACATACAAATATAATCCATATATGATCATAATAGCTTAATTAATATATGTCTAAATTATGATTCTTAAAATGAACTCAATTCCAAGCATCCAAACGGGCCCTAAATCGAATATCCACAAGGAACACGAGGCAGTGTTTAACTGGAGTGCTCTTTCAGGTGGAGAAAACAAGAATCCAGCCGCTGCACATGTCAAGTAAGCAACAAGAGATGGCCGTTCCAACAGCTAATGGTGATCTTGACATCCCAGAATCAGTGGGGCTTTCCGCTCCCCAGGTATTCCTCAAAAGACTTGTTGAATCCGAGCCGGTGAGGCGCAATACCCGGAGGCGGCAGTAGTAATGAAACTTGTCCTCACGCCTCATGCATGCCATCAAAACGGGGTGCTGTATTTTAATAGTGTAGTGATTTTGTTGGCTAGGTGTAGTTATTATTTGTATCTTTTAGCAGTTTAGGTTTTGATTTTTTGGTTCGTTGTGTTATTTATTTGTATTCTGGGTTAAAATTTGTAGTTTTCGAGAACTGTTGGATTGCAGTGTGTTAGGGGCGGAGCTAGGTGCCTCTTCTGTTTCGCATGATCACATTCCCAACTCAACTTGACATGTGCAGACATCAGCAGGTTCAGCGAAGACATCTTTTTTTTTCTTTTTTTTTTGATAATTAGCAAAGGCATCTTTGGATTCAGCCTGCGCATTCAGTAGATACCGAACTGATCAGTTCGGTTCCTCTGTATCATCTCAGTAAATTCGGTTCCTGAGAAATTGATACCGATCGTTTTTTTAAAAAAATCGGTGCCGGTTTGGTTCGGTATCGGTAAATTCGGTTCGGTTCCGGTATTTACCGAACAGTACTGAACTAATCATATATAAGATGTAATGACATGTTCAAAAACTAATTTTGAGATGATTTTATAGATAATAATAGTGCAAAATACATATACATGTAAAAGTTGACAAGACTATAAGTGTGTGCCAAAAATACATAATATAATAGTCTATAATAGTACAATAAATAATATAACAACACTCAAACTTATCACATTTTAGCTAAATTTGGTAATTTGGTTTGGTATTTACCTCGGTAAATTCGGTTCCTAACAAATAGGAACCGAACGAGAACCGGATTTTTTGCTTTTTGTACTTTTCGGTTCGGTTCTCGGTACTTTTGGTTCGGTTTGGTTCTCGGTATTTCGTGCCCAGGGTGACTTTGGATAACCGACAGGTGTGGCCGAGTGCAAGGAGCTGAAGGGTTCAACGAAGCTATCATCAGGTATCTTAGTCCCCCTTTGCAACGTTGGGAATTACGTTGGGAATTTTTTCTGTTTCCTAAAAAACGATTTCTTGTGAAATTCCTGTGTTCCAAATGGGGGCCATAGAGGTTTGACCGAGTGCAAGGAGCAGAGAGTGCAACCTTGGTAGGGGTGAAAATGGATCTTCGAATTCGAATCTGTATCCGTTAAAATCTGTAAAGATATCTGTGTTTGTATCCGTTTCTAACTACGTGGATACTAAATGTACTAAGTGGATATATCCGAATTTGTTTGTCCGTATTATTATCGAGTTTTAGATTCGTATTCGACAAAAATATAGAATATCCGACATCTATCCATATCTGTGAAGAAAGGTATAATGAATCTATTTAAAAGTTCTCTCCATGACCAATGACTAATTATTTAATTTTTACTATACATTGAAACAATTTAGTAGTATATTTATTAGTAAGTTTTAATATTGTTTTAGGGTGAAGTACATGGCTGGTCCTTGAACTTTTTTTTAGGGTGTGTTCATCCTGATCATATAACTTAGAAAGTATGTCATTTTTTATCCTTAAACTGTTTTGGTTTCGTATTCACCTAAACGGGTATGGATCCAAGGCTATATACCGAGATAAGACTTAGTTGCTTAAAATAGAAGAATATTGGTGTTGTATATAAAGTCTCGTAGATATTCTTTTGCATTTATCAATCGTACTTCGGTTTATTCTATTTTACAAAACACTATTGAAACAGCCGAATTCAGCAATAAAAATGACTAGCCAAGCAACACCGTAGGGGTTGTTTTGAAAAAAAGTTATTTTCTTCCTTTTGTTGTCGTTGCTACCTGGCCATGTGAGCGCATCCTTATCGTGCTTGGGGGGCATAGCCAACGCCATCTATGTTATTTTTATAGGCTATTTCTGTCTATATTATATGCCTACATACTTTATTCTCTTCTTCTGTACTAGTTTTGTAGTTAAAAAATGATAAAGTAAAATGGCTACTTATTGACTACCATTCTTATATAAATTTCTTCACTTAATCTATCTTTTTGTTAAATATTATCTATCATAATTTAGTTCATTTTGATATTAGAGGTTATTAGAAATATGCTTTGATTTTTATTTTACTCTCGATGAACTTAGTGGTACAATTCTATTCATCTATGTTGAATCTAACAATATGCACTTTGAGTTAAATAGAGTAAATGTTAGAATAGAAATCTAAATTTGAGACATTTGTTTTGCATTCGTATTCGAATCTGATTTAAAATATGGTAAAATATGACATCCAGATGTGATTTCATACGAATCTAATCCATTTCCACCCTATGAACACAAGGTTGATATGAGCTCTTGTGGTTTGACCTTGATGTTGAGCGATTGTCAACGTGCTTACGTTTCAGGTTAAGTGTGGGCACTAACCGTTGGCGTGAGTATGTGTGCAACATGTCTCTTGGCTTGTGGTGTGCAAGTGTGGATCTCGGAGGTGGTGATCAATAACAAGGTGAAGGTCAAGTTAAGACGTGTCGTGCAGATGAACCGAGAGCGGTGAATGCCGGACATGAGCCTTGGACTGAGGGGCCGAAGGGCCTGAGGATCAGCCGTGGTGGCTGATACTTGGGACAACGACAAGTGCAAGTTGTACATGGGGTGACTGCGTTGGCAAAGTCAAGACGGGGACATGCAAGTCAAGCGGAGGCTTCAGAGGACTTGGCATGTCAGGTGGTTGAGAACAAGGTAACACGTGTTGCTAGACGGAGCGTAGGGGATACACTCCATCTATGGTGTCAGTGGTTAAGCCACGAAATAGCACCGACAGATGGTTTCTGAGTTTGAGCCTCAAAACTCAGGGAAGACGATTTACGGGTTTGGACCTCAAAACCTGAGTGGAGGTTCTGAAGAGGAATGGAGCGACAATTTACGGGTTTGGGCCTCAAAACCTGAGTGGAGGTTCTGAAGAGGAATGGAGCGACAGGTGGCAGCATCGAGGAGTTCGCGTTAGGGCGATGCTCTCATGAAGGGCTTGTGGTCGTCGGATCAAAATATTCTCTAGAGTTGGACTGAAATGTCGTTAGACTAGTTAGTTCGCTCTTGTATCACTAGGGGTAGTTTGGGGATTAGAATTATGTCTAGGCTATATATAACGGATGACTCCCCTCATCCCATCTGAAAGGATCAAGATGCCTAAGAGGGGGTTGAATTGAGCTATTCTAAAATTTCTTACAATAATCAAGACCTTACAGTAGTCCATTTGACTCCTAGTGCCTACACGTGTGTTCTATCTTCTAACACACAAAAGTTTAGCACCCTAGGTTCCAATCCTACTCTAGCATGACAATTCTAGGAATGTAAATGACACGAATTGAAATGCTCAAAGTAAATGCAGAATGTAAAGAGAGGAAAGGAACACATCAATGTTTTCCTGAGGTATCGAGGTGTCAGCACACCCCTAGTCGTCGTTGGAGCGCCCGCGCAAGGGTATCACTCCCCTTTGGTCCGCGCAAGGATCAAGTGCTCACTCCGGGTTGATTCTTTGCATCTTCGTCCCGGTGAATCACCCACTACAGGTCACAACACGAGATGGGTCATCCACAAGCTCCACCGGATGATCACCATGCTCCTGATCGCCACCGAGCCATCTAGGTGATGCCGATCACCAAGAATAACAAGCACAAATCCTCACTTGACCCAAACAAGGCTAATGAGGAAGGTGTATGCACACTTGCTACTCTCTACTTGCTAATGAGGCCCTTAATCTTGTGACTAGCAAATCTCAAACACCTCACTAGGCTCTTGCACTCACTTGCACTCTGAAGTGTTTTCTCAACAATTCAAATCAGCAAGAGTACCTCCTTGAATGAGTAGGAGGTAAATTTATACCAGCCCATTTAAAACATGCTCGAAGGGGTACAACTCAACACTTATCGGACACGTCTGTCGCGGTGACCAGATGTGTCGGGTTAGTGTCAAACCGCTAGCTAACGCTAGCTTCTGACAACAGTACTTTGCTATGGCTGGACTCTGCATGCGTCTGATCAACATTGACTGAATGCGTTCAGTCAGTAAAAATCCTCTCTGGAACCTCTGTTTATGATCGGACGCTGCCCTTAGGCGCATTCGATCGCTCATTGGCCAGCGTCTGGTCACTTTGGGGTGCCACAGACGCGTCCGGATGTAGCCCTGTAGCAGCATCCGACCACTTTGGGGTGCCACAGATGCGTCCGATCCTGGCCCTGTAGCAGCGTCCTGTCGCAACCAAATGCTAGCTACAGGCCACTTGCACTGACAGGATACACCGACTCAGTGTCCGACAACTGGATCCTCAGTGTCTGGTCACTCATATGAAGCCCCATTCACTTCCAAATCAAGAAACTTTATGAATGGACTTTCTTCCAAATGATCTTTCGGCACTCTCTAAGCTACCTAGTGCTAAGTTTGACAAGTGTGCACCACACCGAACACATTAGACTCACCTAGGTCAAGCTACTAGTTCACACTCCCCTTAATAGTACAGCCAAAGGAAACAAAGCCCTAAACTACTCTAAGTGTCTCTCCAACGCCAAACGACACTTAGAACTAGTCCGTCCTTAACCTTGTTGTCATCCTTTGAAAATCAAAACAATTTCCATCGATAGGGGGCATGAATACCATATTGCCCAAACAATCACTTTTATAGCGACCTAGCTCAATTGCCTCTGCAATACACACGTTAGTCATAATAATCTTATGTTGTCATTAATCACCGAAACCCACTAGGGACCTCGGTGCTTTCAATCTCCCCCTTTTTGGTGATTGATGACAAATATCTTGAGTATGTTTGAAAGAGATGGGTGAGGTTTTCAATCACTTGGTTTATATAAGCATGTGACATGTTGACGGTAGTTAACAACCATTTTAATCGATCAACATAATGAATTTGATCACCAAACATAGGTATAGGGGTTAGAACTAATGAATTCCATGAATTTTGGTGCACTCACTTGTTTTGCTGTGGGGATATTACCTCTGTATACCCCCATGGACATGATTGGGCCCTTCGTCAAGGACAGCCCAGCCCGAAGGCCCTGCGGCTCACGACCAGGCTGTCATGCCGCCAGGGACTCTCATGAAGCCTTGCTCACCAAGGAAGATCCTAGAAGATAGATCCAGATTCCTTGCCTAAAGGAACCGATTGTAATCATTTAGGATTCAAAAATTGTAACCCTACTCCCCAACTATATAATGCGAGCAGGGACCCCCTCCAATCTCATCGGATATTCCAATCTCGCAATACAATCTAGCCACCAAAACACAGGACGTAGGGTATTACAGCGACTTGCTGGCCTGAACCTGTCTAAAGCGCCGTCTCCTGTCCCTGTGTTTACGCTTGACTAGACGTCTCGCACGCCCCCTCAATCTAATCTACTACCTTGGGCATACCCCTAGGTAGACTGTCGACCATCTTTCGTCGATAGTTGGCGCGCCAGGTAGGGGGTGTGTGCTACGACACCATGATCTGCCAAGCAGTAACCTTCCCTCGTTCCAAGATCCTCCCCAAGGCCGGCACCACTTTTCAGATCAGATCTATGATTTGGACTGTCGGCGACTCCCTCCATGCTTCAGAGATTGTGGGATCTGCGCAGCTTCCTGCGCCAGACGCCTCGCCGTCCACTCATCGCGCCATCGCATTGGCGCCCCACGCACTAGGATCCGTCCGCTGCGACGACCTGGTCGAAGCCATCTGTTGGGGTGGTAGCCCAGGCGCGAGGTACCCATTTTCGCCATGCAGAGCCCTCGCCGGTGGCCTCAGGGCGCGAAAGCAAGGTTGACCGGAAGAAGCTCACACCGGTCTAGCTTTCGTACGAATGTGTACCACCGAGGCGGGGCATAAGGTACCCATCTGTGCAACATGGAGCTTTCACCGATTGGTTCGGGGGCGCAAAAGCACGACGGGCCCGAAGGTGCTCGCGCCAGTCTAGCTTTTGCGCGAACGCATACCGCGGAGGACACGTTTTTGTTTTTCCCTTTACCCAAGTCGCGTGGTTCTTTCGCAGGGCTCCACGGCTACAGCTGAAGAGGAGGGGCCCGCAGTTCAGAAGGAGGAGCGGTGCGTGGGCGGCTCCATCGCAAGGTGAAATTACAAGAAGCCCCCAGGCCATGGGTGCAGAAGAGGCCGCGAGGGGTAGTTGGAGAGGGCATATGTGTAATCTGTAAAGGAGCGGTTGTAAGGGCACTCTTGTACTTACAGACTGATTCAAGTCAATATAAATACCCCCGTCTCTCTATAGAGAGGGGGGAGAGAGTACACTGTTCACTTCACCTAAACTCTCGTCTACTTTCGCCCTTGCCTCGTGCATTCGCTCGTGCATCAACCTGCTGTTCCAGGGTCTCGGCCCTGAAACAACATTGGTGCCCACCGTGGTTGTTGCCCGAGCTTGTCATGGCACCAAGGAAGACGACGAAGACGGTGGATCCTCAAGAGACCGAAAGAGCAGCCGCTGCAAACTTAAATACCCAAGTCACAATCATAGCAGCCGCCCCCACAGCCCAAATTCCACCAAACCAAAATCCCCAAGCTTTCGCAGGCACGGTTCCACCTGGACACCGGTCACCGGCGGGAGGATCTTCAAGTCAGGACATGCCGCCTCCGGGTCAGCAGCCTTTCGGCAGAGAGGGGACGGCGGATGGGCACGTCGAAATCGAGCCCATTGAGGAGGGCGACGATGATGCTGAGGTCACCAGGCACGCCCGAGCGATCAAAATGTTGACACAACAACAAGAAGAAATAGAGAAGCTGCTACAACAAAGATGTTGGGGGAAGGAACCCTCGGCAGTGACGTCGCGCAGGCTAAGCCTGGAAACGACCCTCGCGGTGCCCTACGTTCCTTCGAGGAAACCCTCGTCACTCTTTAAGTCCCTCGGGTCTTTGACCTAACCCCCGGATACTGTTTCGACCTTCGGGTCATCTTACGGTTCTTGCAGGAAAGAGGCGTAAAGAGAACAAGGAATAGCCCTCGCGCTTACCGCGCACCTTCGCAAGGAGGGCTATGCTCGACGGATGGCAAGCGAACGCGGGCCTCGCAACAGGCGGAGCTGAGGGATTAACCTTTGCGTTCCTGTGAAGGTTCGCGCAAACCAGGTAGCGGCGGACGGGTAGAAAGTGATCTAGGGTTTCCACTCTGCCCGTGTTAGTACGGTTTTGCCCTTCCGCCATGTGACGCTGAGGAATCTTTCTTGTACCCTAATGTAATTTGTCTGGTGTCCCTTGGTATTCCCTATAAATACCATGGGATGAACAGTGTAATGACGAGATTTTTTGAGGAATAGAAAAATATCTTTGTTACTTACCTTTCAGTACCCTCGCTTGCGTTTTCGACAATTGGTTGCCTTTGCCACACCCCTGTGCTAAAGCGGAGGTAGGGCAAGTGTGATTCCAACAGTCTGACGCCGTCCGTGGGGACAGGAGTTCATGATGGCCGAAAACAGAAGAGCATCCTCAACCAGAGACCACCGCACAACCAGAGAGGCCACGATGACGGTTCAACCTGTGGAAGAAAATGTGGAACCCTCGGGAGAAGAAGTAGTTACTGCAGGGACGGAGGTCCCGGACACTCACACTCGGCTAGTATCACAGCCACACCCACACACCTCCGGAGAAGGTGGAAGAGGAGATGAAGAAGAGTTGGGCCTCGAGGCTTTGGACAGGCTTCAAGCCGAATTGCAAGAAAAGAAAAGGCGCCTAGACCAGCTCGAAAGGCACAACTGGCTGCGCGCCTTCAGGCAAAGGGCGGATGAAGCAAGGGAACAGCTTCGCCGAATGGAGGAGTCCCTCGCAGCAGCTGAGGCCGAAGCCGAGGGTTGGAACGATAGAGAAATGCCGCCACTTCAAGAGGGGAATGAAGAGTTGGGTCAGGGCAACGTCCGTCAGCCACCACCACCAAATTTTCGCCAACTTTACCTAGAAGAGCGAGAGCCAAACCTTCACATCCAGCGAAGGGCTCAACAACACCAGATTCCCTACGACCCAAGATCACCACTCTCCCAAATACTGCAAACCCAACCCTGGCCACCATGCTACAATCCACAAAATCTGCCCCGTTATGATGGACTCACTGACCCTCGCCAATTCATAATGAGCTATGAAGCGGCAGTGGCCGCAGCTGGGGGAGACGAATCAACATTGGCGAAGTCCTTCGTAATTATACTTCGCGACATCGCCCAGACTTGGTACAACAATCTTCGCTCCAGAACTGTGGATTCCTGGGCCAATCTTAGAGACAGACTCTGCATAAACTTCAAAGGTATCATAGCAGCCGCATCAAATCCTATTGACCTGTTCAACTGCAAACAAGAAGAGCATGAACCACTGCAAGATTATTGGCGAAGGTTCATCCAAATCAGAGCAAGAACTTCTGGGATATCTGACAAAGCCGTAATCCTCGCAGCGGTAAGCGGTCTGCGCCCAGGACCCTGCTCCTCGAAGTTTGCTAGGAAGCCGACAAACACAGTTGAAGAACTACACGAGACAATGGAGAGATACTATAGAGCAGACATGTATTTCAGGGCAAAGTCCGACGCCCGAAGGTCCCAGCAGAACCCACAGTTGCGGCCCCAAGCGAGAGAAAATAACCCTCGCCAAGATCAAAGTAACATTGGCGCAATCAACAAGGCAAATCCACATGAAGATCAGAGAAGGGGCACTCAGCCTTCGGGCAACCAAAATCCGCAAGGATTCCCACCTCCGCCTGACCAAAGAAACCAACAGAAGGACCCCGCCAAAATGTATTGTCATTTCTATGGTCCAGGAAAAGGGCACACCACCAAACAATGCGAGTGCTTCGCCAAGGGAAAAGAGTACCAGGAATCCAAAAGAGCCACATCGGCAGAAAACCAAACAATCAATCACACCAGAAAGCCAAACTACAACCCAACCCATCCTCCATACCAGTACACCCCAATAAACTACGGCTTACCCTCGCATCAACCATTCTACACTCATCACCCACACTACAACCACACCTCATATCAACCAACCTCCATCCCTCAACGACAAAACACATCATACACCGTCACATACCCAACAACCCCTCAAACCCAAATCAACTAACAAGCGAGCAACGCTTTACCACCACCACCACCAATACCAACACTGCCAGCCCCCCAACTTGTCAAATCCGAAGCCCAAACCTAGACAACCATCAACAACCCAACATCAACCTTCGGTGTAATACTTGCCATCACCGGGGGCTCCAACGAAGATCACGGTAACAAAAGACAAAGGAAAGAACATGCTAGAAGAGTACACCACGTAGCCGTCGAAGGACCGCACAAATTTGGACGATGGTCTCATATCCCAATAACCTTTGATTCCTATGACATGAAGTTAAGGGACTACCCTCACACTGGCGCTATGGTGATCGAAACTAATCTAGCAGGGTGGACAGTCACCAAAATCCCGGTCGACACAGGAAGCTCCGCAGACATCCTGTTCGCCACAACCTTCGATAGCATGAAGCTTGACAGAAACCTCCTACAACCTGCTGGCAACCCCCTATACGGTTTCGGCGGTCAACAAGTAAGAGCTATTGGGAAAATATCTTTGCCAGTAACCTTCGGAGACCAAGTGAACTGTAGAACAGAGCACATAACCTTCGACGTGGTTGACATGTTTTATCCTTACAATGCAATATTTGGCCGAGGGGTCACCAATGCCTTCAACGCCATCATCCATCCTGCATACCTATGCATGAAGCTTCCTGCCCCAAAGGGGGTCGTTGCAGTATACGGAGATCAAGACATTGCAAGAGCCACCGAAGGAACAGTAGCACCTGGGCAACGCAATGTGCACAATTTAACAAACCATCAAGTATCAAAGCTTCAAAGCGAAGCTGAAGAAATCAGTGACCAAAAAAGAGCATCACCCAAAGAAGAAACCAAACAAGTCCAACTCTTTGAGGGCAACTCCGAAAGAAAGGTATTCATCTCAGCCAGCTTAGACCCCCAGTCAGAAAACAACCTCGTCCGTTTCCTCAGAGAAAACTCCGACACCTTCACTTGGTCTGCAGAGGACCTCAAGGGGGTCAACAGAACTTTGATCGAACATAGCCTAAACATAAAGCACGATTATCGCCCAGTTAAGCAAAAGCTCCGCAAAATGTCAGAAGAAAGGAAAGAGGCAACGAGGGCAGAAGTAAAAAGACTCTTGGATGCAAGGGTCATCCGCCCAGTCAAATATCCAACATGGCTCTCAAACGTGGTTTTAGTCCAGAAGAAGAACAAAAAGTGGAGAATGTGCGTAGACTTCACGTGCTTAAACAAAGCTTGCCCGAAGGATGACTTCCCCTACCAAACATAAGCACCTTGGTCGATAGAGCAGCCGGTTGCCAAATGCTTTCTCTCCTCGACTGTTTTTCGGGGTACCATCAAATCTGGATGAATGAAGAAGACGAAGAGAAAACAAGCTTCATCACACCTTCAGACACCTATTGCTTTCGAAGAATGGCAGAAGGCTTGAGAAACGCAGGATCTACCTTCGCTCGCATGACATCCGAAGTCTTCAAAGATGAACATGCCGTCTCTGCCTACGTCGATGATTTGATCGTTCAAAGTGAACAAAAAGAAAACCACATACCAGACTTGGCAAGAGTTTTCAATAACCTTCGGTCAGCCGGATTGAAACTAAACCCCAAAAAATGTGTCTTCGGTGTAAGCGAAGGAAAACTGCTAGGCTGCATCGTCTCAGCAAGGGGAATCGAAGCCAACCCCGAGAAGATTGATGCCATCATTAATATGGAACCCCCGACAACAAAAAAAGCAGCTCAACGTTTGTCTGGCCGCTTAGCAGCACTCAGCAGATTCATCTCCAGATCAGCTGAGCGAGGATTACCTTTCTTCGAAACTTTGAGAAGCACTGCTCCATTCAATTGGGGACCTCGGCAGCAGAAAGCTTTCGAGGATCTGAAAAAGTATCTCACCAACTTGACCGTCTTAACCAGCCCTAGCAAAGGGGACATGCTACTACTGTACGTCGCAGCCTCGCCTCATGCAGCCAGCGCAGTACTGATCAAAGAGTTGCACAAAAACAACAGAACCAGGCAGGCCCCAATCTACTATGTATCAGAAACTCTCGAGGGTCCCAAATGAAACTACTCAGAGTTTGAGAAGATAGCGTACGCCGTGGTCATGGCGTCAAGAAAGCTAAAACATTATTTCCAGGCACACGAGATCCATATACCTTTAGCATACCCCCTCGAAACTATTTTCAAGAACAATGAGTCAGTCGGCAGAATAGCAAAATGGGCAGTCGAATTGAACAGCTACACCATAACCTTCGTGGGTAGAACAACAATCAAATCACAGGCCCTAGCAGATTTCATAGCCGAATGGACTCCAGACCCTCGCAGAGATAGAGTTGAAAAATATCCATTTTGGACAGTGTACGTCGACGGAGCCTGGGGAGCAGCTAGAGCAGGAGCCTCGGCTATCCTAGTTTCGCCATCTGAATCGAAGCTACGATACGCAAAAAGACTCGACTTCAAGTGCACAAACAATTCCGCAGAATATGAAGCTGTAATACTGGCACTTTCAAGGCTTCGAGCATTATCAGTCCGAAGGGCGGTCATTAACACAGACTCCCAAGTCATCGCGGGTCATATTGAGAAAAATTACAAAGCAAAAGATCCAGAGCTACACAAATACTTACAATATGTCCGAAGGTTAGAATCTTTCTTCTTCGGTGTAACAGTGAAAGTAATACCGAGGTCAGAGAACAGCGAGGCAGACAATCTGGCCAAAGCGATAGCACAACAACTACAGTTGCCGCCAGACGTTTTCTATGAAGCAGCAACACAATCCGCCATCGAAGCTTCTGAGAAAACAACGAAGCTGATCAATGCAATTCAAAGCGAAGATTGGAGAGCCCCAATCATGGCCTACATCAACGGGTTGCATGAGCCCGATTCCAAAGAGGAAGAAAACAAACTTAAACAAAGAACTCGAGGGTACAAAATAGTGGACAACATTTTGTTCAAAGCCTCGGTGACCTTGCCATGGCTGAAATGCGTGTCACAGGATCAAGGAAAGGATATTCTCAAACTCATTCACGAAGGTATCTGCGGTTCACATAACGGCCCGAGGGCGCTAGTTGGAAAAGCTTTCCGTCAAGGCTTCTATTGGCCAACAGCATTACGAGATGCAGAAGATATCGTCAAACATTGCGAGGGTTGCCAACTAACAACAAAACACAAAACGCCCAGGAGCCCCAACAACTCTGATATGCCCAACATGGCCCTTGCATAGATGGGCAATGGACCTTGTTGGTCCTCTACCAACAGCTCCAGGAAACCTCCGCTACACGGTGGTAGCTGTGGATTACTTCACGAAGTGGATTGATACTAGACCGTTGGTTTCTATCACCTCTTTAGTCGTGAAAAAATTCTTCTGGCAGCAAATAGTTTGTCGATTCGGAGTTCCCAAACACCTAACCGTCGACAATGACACTGAGTTGGACAGCGAGGTCTTCAAGGAATTTTGCGCTCAAATTGGAGCAATCTTGTGCTTCGCCTCAATCCGGCACCCTCAATCCAATGGCTTAGTTGAAAGAGCTAATGCAACAATTTTCCAAGCCATATCCAAAAAATTACAAGGCAGGCCCAAGGGAAAGTGGGCGGAAGAGCTAACCTCGGTCACTTGGTCCCATAACACATCAGAATGCAGAGCTACCAAATTCACACCCTTTAGGCTCCTATTTGGGGAAGAAGCTGTGTTACCAGAAGAATTGAAACATGCCTCAATCAAAACAACCCTCGAATCAGATGAACAAAACCAGCTACTTGATAAAGATTTGCTCGAAGAAACGAGATGCAACGCAGTGCACAACCTTTGCAAGTATCAAGAAGAAACAAAAAAATGGAGAGACAAAAAGGTGAGAATCAAAGAACTGAAGAAGGGTGACCTCGTCCTCATTCGGAAACAAAACGCCAACATGGCGGGAAAATTTCAGCCAAAATGGACGGGACCATACCTGATAGTAGAATGCAATCGTCCTGGGTCCTATCACCTCTCTAACAAAGAAGGAAACCGCCTGCCTCACACCTGGAATGTTGACGACCTTCACAAATATTATCCATAGCGGAGCCTTAGCGAGCTCTCGCAACATGTAATTTTGCTCTTTTCCTTTTCGTCTTTTTCAGTACCATGCTTGTAACCAAAACAAAGGAGCTGCACTCTTTTTCCTTACGAAGGGGTGTAAGGTTTTTTAACGAGGCAACATCCAAATCCTTAATACAAACAATCAACCCCCGAAAAAAGCAAAACTCCAAATTGTTATTTTTTCTCAATAAACATCGAAAAAAGCAACTCTCCATCAAGAGTGCTTATAATCGACTGTGGGGATATAGACCCTAGGGTACCACATGATGGTACATGGGCCTCACTACGGCGGTCATCCGGCCCACATGATGAAGACGTGCGGCGCACGGCATGCACCGCACGACAGTTGTAATCTCGATATAGTACCAACTCGGATACTTACCATGTAACCTTGTCCCTTCGGAGTATATAAGGAGGGGCAGGGGTCCTCCGAGACGACAAGTGAGATAGAAGATAGGTCCTAGGTCACAGGTCATAAGCCACAAGCCAGATCCAATCAATACAACTCGACGCAGGACGTAGGGTATTACGCTAACCTAGCGGCCCGAACCTGGATAAACCTTTGTGTTCATTTACTTTTGCCTTGCGTCAACGTCTGGGTCGTCGTCTTGCGCACCTTCCCCTCTAATCTACCACCTTGGGCATAGCCCTAGGTGGGCTATCGAACATATTTCGTCGACAGCGGCGCCCACCGTGGGGCGTGTGCGTACGGATGCCATGACGACTCAGATGGTTTCCTTCCTCATTTCCACGACCCTTCCGGAGGCTTCACGTTCGTTGTCAGGTCGTTCTCCTCGACTACCGACGTCGACGGCGCCGCCAGGGCCGTGGAGGCGGTGCAGGCTTTCCCTGAGCCGAACAGATCTGCTTCCACCACTTCAGCATCGGCGAGACCAGCCTCGACATCTATTCGAGGCATCAGTGACACTCTCGCTCTCGTAGATCTGATCAGAGATCGATCTCCGAGCAGACATCGTCGTACCTCTCGCTCTGACCTCCAACCGTGTCGCAATGATGATCGCCGTAATAAGCGGCGCTATGACGACCACGACCGGGAGGAAAGATCGAGGGCTAGGCAACTCCATCATCGTCGACAAGAAGACATCGTTGGCTCGGCTGATCAACTACGACCAGGATTACGAGAAGCTGCTCGACGACCCATACCCTACGCTCGCTCTGGTCATCGTCGAGCCAGAAGCGAGCCATCACGTCGTCATCGAGCCAAAGATGAGCCACCAGCGAGCCAATGAGCCACCCGCGAGCCTACGAGCCAAAAGCGAGTCATCACGTCATCGACGAGCCATCGAGCCATCAATGAGCCATCGATGAGCCACCATTGAGCCATCAACGAGCCATCGATGAGCCACCATCGAGCCATCATTGAGCAATCGATAAGCCGACGAGCCACAAGCGAGCCATCACGTCATCATCATCGTCTCACCGCCATCCTCGCTGATGAGGACATCGCCAAGATGGAGTCGAGGATGACTCCAATTCAAGAAGGGGAGGATGATGAGGACATCGCCACGCTGGACTCACTGACGCCATGGTCTTCCCCAAGTTGCAATCCGTCTCCAACTCAGCTACCTCGTTACCCTTGGAATTCAGGAGCAGTCCTGGGTAAAATCAACGCCCTGGACGCATACGGACTCCATTTTCGACGAACCAGATATTCTTGGAAAGATAATTTGATAAGCTAACCAATGGCTTTGGAATCACGTCAAAATACGTTCGGAGTCAACAGGAATCGTCGAAACAAGTCAGCGTCCAGAATCTGCCAGGGTGCTGCGTCACCGTATTTTGGTCCGTTGGGCCGTGTATCGTCTTAGAGCCCATTAGGGGGCGCGTCCAGCGTAGATGATGTCCTAAACCCTATAATTAGTCGCTGCCGCCGTCGTCAGGTCTTGGGTTTTGTTTAGAGTTTAGTTTTCCATCAAGAAACTGAATCGTTCATTGTAACTGTGGTGTCGAATCCTTTTACAGTGATCCAGGGCCCCCGTTCTTGATCTCCTCCACTGTGTCGATTAGTCCTTTGGAACCGAGTTCTTGAACCCTCCATATAAATTCGAGAGATTCATATTTGCAATTTCAGATTGCGTGTTTTTACCTTCTTGCTTGTGTTCTTCGATTCGCTTGCAGGATTAGCCTTCTTGGCGAGGTCAATCAAGTTGTGCTTGGTTGATAACCAACGGAGCTGTAGTGTAACGGTTGCAGGGTTCGAATCGTGTCTGATTTGAAGCCGGATCGCCAACGTCGAGTTCTCCACCAATCGAACCTATCGCTACCTCACGGAAGATCGGGTCGTTCCTCATCACTCGCCGTGCTCGTTGTTGACTCATCGTCGTCCTCGACACCTCTCGTCGACTACTCCGTTTGGACGACAATCAAGCTAAGTATTATTTTTCACATTAATCGAATATTCCTTCGATCGTCATATATCTCTAGATATCATCGTGTGCCTCCGTGGTCACATTATTCTTTACAATGGCTCTTCATTATTTTTCACCATATATACCATCCTGAGGATGACATATGCGTTTCCCCGAGCAGCCACGTTTACACTCGTGCTTTCCAGAGACGGCCCTGTCTCCGGCTCCTCCCTACACGTGAATGCAGCTCCGCGCTCTGCGTTACGGGTGGTCGGCAGCGGCTCCTCGGTGACGCTGGTGCTCTTACGCGTGCCTGGGCTCCGCGCCTCACGCTCCGGAGTTATTGGCTAGTCGGGGCTGGCGACCTAGTTACAAACAAACTGCTCGGGGGAATTTTATTTAATGCTGAGCGTTCAATCCAGCTGACTGACCGCTGAGCGGCATATGCTGTTTCTTTACCGCTGATGTTTCTCCATATTTTATTTGTATGTCATGTACTACCGTTCTCCATGTTTATTTTACAGGAACCATGTTCGGTCTGCGAGCTAGTTCTTTACGCTCGGGGACTGGACCAGTCATGAAGAACAAGAAGATCATCGCTTGGGATTAGCTGGTCGCTTCGCTCGGTGCTCACCACCTAGTGCTCGGACTTCATCATTGACCAGCTGGTCACTTCGCTCGGTGCTCACCACTTGGCGTTTGGACTTTGTCGCCAACCAGCTGGTCGCTTCGCTCGGTGCTCATCGCCTGGCACTCGGACTTCATCGCCGACCAGCTGGCCGCACTCTTTGACGCTCATCGATGGCTACGCCGAGAGCTCACCAGCTGAGCTGGGGACTCCTCGGTGCTCGGGTTCGTCGACCACTTGGTCGCTTTGCTCGGAGCTCACCACCTGGCGCATGGACTTCGTCATCGACCAGCTGGTCGTACTCTCGGTGCTCACCGCCTGGCGCTCAGGACTTCATCGCCAACCAGCTGGTCGTACTCTTCAACGCTCATCGACGGCTACACCGAGAGCTCACCAGTTGACCTGGGGACTCCTCGGTGCTCAGGTTCTTCGCGCCAACATCGTCAGTAGCGCTGGTCGGATCGCTCGGTGCTCACTGCCTAGCGCTCAGACTTCATCGCCGACCAGCTAGCCAGACTCCTCGACGTTCATCGGTGGCTACACCGAGGGTCACCAGCTAACCCGGGGACTGCTCGGTGCTCGGACTCGTCGCACGACAACCTGCTCGGACGGCATGTTGCTTTCGTCATAGTGGTTTTACCTTTTTTATAAGCCTGCTATAAGATTTATTCTTCATCTTCTAGCAGCCTTGGGGACTATCGTGTATACATGGCGCTCGTCCGCGCATGTATATAAGTCTGATTATTTTCAAGACCCTGGCACCACGTGACCGAGTCACCTGCTGTCAGGCTCGGGGATTAGCTGTGGGGATATAGACCCCAGGGTACCACATGATGGTACATGGGCCTCACCACGGCGGTCGTCCGGCCCACATGATGAAGACGTGCGGCGCACGGCATGCACCGCACGACAGTTGTAATCTAGATATAGTACCAACTCGGATACTTACCATGTAACCTTGTCCCTTCGGAGTATATAAGGAGGGGCAGGGGTCCTCCGAGAGGACAAGTGAGATAGAATATATGTCCTAGGTCACAGGTCATAAGCCACAAGCCAGATCCAATCAATACAACTCGACGCAGGATGTAGGGTATTACGCTAACCTAGCGTCCCGAACCTGGATAAACCTCTGTGTTCATTTACTTTTGCCTTGCGTCAACGTCTGGGTCGTCGTCTTGCGCACCTTCCCCTCTAATCTACGACCTTGGGCATACCCCTAGGTGGGCTATCGACCATATTTCATCGACATCGACAAAAACCCCCGATGATTGCTTCGAAACACAAATCTTTTCGAAGCAAACTTGGAAAAAGCAAACTTCACCTGCACCTAAGACAAGGGGAGGCGCGAAGTCCAAAAAATGCAAGTACCCTCGCAAAAACGCTAGGGGCTTGTAAAGCAAACTTCACCTCCACCTAAGACAAGGGGAGGCGCGAAGTCCAAAAAATGCAAGTACCCTCGCAAAAACGCCAGGGGCTTGTAAAGCAAACTTCACCTCCACCTAAGACAAGGGGAGGCGCGAAGTGCAAAAAATGCAAGTACCCTCGCAAAAACGCAAGGGGCTTGTAGAGCAAACTTCACCTCCACCTGAGACAAGGGGAGGCACAAAATCCAAAAAAAAATGCAAGTACACTCACAAAAACGCCAGGGGCTTGTAAAGCAAACTTCACCTCCACCCAACACAAGGGGAGGCGCGAAATCCAAAAAATATAAGAACCCTCGCAGAAACGCCAAGGGCTTGTAACACCAACTTCTCCACTTCAGCAAAGGTGAGACGAGAAGTCAAGAAAACTCAAAAACCCTCGCAAAAACACCTGGGACTTGCAGAACAAACTTCACTTCCACCTCAGATAAGGGGAGGCGCGAAGTCAAAAAAAAAAACAAAGCACCCTTGCAGAAAAGGCCAGAGGTTTGCAAGGCAAACACCACCCCCACCTACAACTAGTAGACAACCGTAACGGCTTGCTTCATACACTTGTTTTTGCTTACCATCTTACATAAACGTTAAGCGTGCCTCGCTAAAAGAAAAGGGGGCGTCGCTGTTTTTCCTAATCAGCTTACATAAACGTTAAGCGAGCCTCGCTGAAAGAAAAGGAGGCGTCGCTGTTTTTCCTAATCAGCTTACATAAACGTTAAGCGAGCCTCGCTAAAAGAAAAGGGGGCATCACTATTTTTCCTAATCAGCTTACATAAACGTTAAGCGAGCCTTGCTAAAAGAAAAGGGGGCGTCGCTATTTTTCCTAATCAGCTTACATAAACGTTAAGCGAGCCTTGCTAAAAGAAAAGAGGGCGTCGTTGTTTTTCCTAATCATCTTACATAAACGTTAAGCGAGCCTTGCTAAAAGAAAAGGGGGTGTCACTGTTTTTCCTAATCATCTTACATAAACGTTAAGTGAGCCTCGCTAAAAGAAAAGAGAGCATCGCTGTTTTTCCTAATCAGCTTACATAAACGTTAAGCGAGCCTCGCTAAAAGAAAAGGGGGCGTCGCTGTTTTTCCTAATCAGCTTACATAAACGTTAAGCGAGCCTCGCTAAATCGCTGTTTTTTCCTAATCATCTTACATAAACGTTAAGCGAGCCTCGCTAAAATAAAGGGGAGCGTCAACATTTTCCAAAGCACGTTAATTGCGCAATAACGCAAGCTCCGCCATAGACTGAGTGAAGGTAAAAAGTCATCTTCCTTATCAGTTCCCAAAAAACGGTACAAAAGGCCAACCATCTATCTTACAACTCTCCCCTGTAAGTACAAAACACCATAGTATGGTAAACCTAATCTAAAAAGTACAAAGCTATAAAGAGTCTTCGCCGTTTTCAATCAACATTACATCTTCACAACCCTCGTAACCCTCTTCAAACCCTAGCTCCACCGGAACAATAGGTCCCCACAGCAAAGGAGCCGCGGGCACAAGTGGCAATTCACCGGGCAACACCCTCGCCCTATACATATACCTTCGATCTACATCATTAATCTCTGAAGGCTCCTCCTTCGGAATTACAATACAACCGTCTGAACCTACGTCAAGGTTGCTACACCCAAACAAATAGTCCAAGGCCGTTTTCTCATCAATGTCATCATCAACAACGGGTTGCGAAGAAGAAGAGGAAGAGCCAAACAAAAAGCGCGTAGCTTGCCGGTCCTTATAATCCGCGTCACGCCAAAATTGGCTCGATCGGCTGTTCTTCAAATCATACCTCCGCAACTTCGACCACCAAAAACGTTCGAAAGAAAGCGAGGGGTGTTTGAACTTCGCCCGAGCCCACGATTCACCAGATATAAAAGTATCCTGATAATTTAACGTGAGAGGTGTCACGTCAAACACCTCAAGCACGGTTCCATCAGGAACCTGCATTGGCAAACAGTCAAACAAAATCTTAGTGTTTTACACCAACCCCTCCCACACCTAAAATTTTACAAAATTACAACTTCTTGAAAACCACCCCTGCACCTCACACCTGCTCGGCATCCTCTTGCTCCTCCGCCTCAACCTCGACAGTCGCGGCACGTTCAGCTTCGCTAGTCGCAGCAGCCCCCGCCGTTGCTTGGTCAACAGCAGTTGCCTCGACCTCAGCTGTTTCTTCAACAGTAGACACCACAACAGCAGCAACCACTTCGGCCGAGGGAGCCTCTTCTACCGGAGGGGCATCCGCAGAACCGTGCGCAGGTGCGGCTTTAGAGCAACCAGCAACATCATCAGTCGCAGACGACGAAGGCATCGCGTCCCTCCGAGCCTACAAGAAAAAATGGAGAGGGGGACACAGAGATGAATGCCAACACTTCTCACATAAATAAACTCAAAAACCAACTTTACACCAATACCACAAACCTGACGTGTAGCTTCGGCAGCCTCTTCGAAGGCAAGAGCACGGCCTCCACCAGCAATCTAGAATTTGCGAAGCAAGCGCATCGCACAATTCCGGACCTCCGCGTCATCAACCTTCATTTTTCGCACCTCGTCAACCGTTGGGAAAACGTGGTTCGGCTTTCTGATCTTGCGAAGGTGATCGCAGTCTGCTTGGCGAAGTGTACCGGCCATCGCTAAAGCTCCGGCGTAGCCCCCAAAGTCGGCTGCATTACCAACCAATGAGCTAAAGACATCAAGCTCGTTACTTATCCAACCTTCGAAGGCCTCCGCATTAGCAGCGGGCAACGGCTCCCCGGTAGAGCCGCCGGCTTCGCTCAAGCAGGTATCAACCTTGCCCTTAATTTTTCCCATGCTTTCCTGCCACGCCTCTGACCGCGAAGCCAATTCCGAGGTCAGTTCTTCTATGCGGCTCTCTGCAGAAATCAAATCTTTATCCTTATCACGGCAGGCAGATAACAGTTTAGTGTTACGGTCCACAACAACCTGCGCTTCTTCTCGAGTTTTCTTAACTTTTTCCAAAGCTCCTTTAAGCTCAATTTCTTTGTTTTCCAAGCTTTGCCGGAGGTCTTTATTTTCTTTTTCACCCTCGGCCAACCGTCTCCTTAAAAAATCATCATTTATACCAGCCCTTCGGCGCGCAGAGCGACTCAGAAGCATTAGCTCAGCCAACTTAACGTCAATATCATCGTGAAGCTCGTCCAACGGTTGGTTGACTAATCGAAGCTCGGCCTCCGGCACACAAACCCGACCAAACACACGCCCAAGAAAACGCCTTTCCTCCGGAGCGCATTGCAAATGGCACTCTCGAAGGTCCGGACTCGTGAAGAGATCTGTAGCCGGATCCGAAACTCCAACTTTCTTGGCAAAGTAAGGAAGGCTAGACAGGCTAGCTTTGCCATATGGCCTCTTACCAGGATTTCGTTCAGATTCAAGCTCACCTCTCACCTCAAAACCGTCAACCCAAATGTGTGACCCCGCGAACTCAGGCACTAGCCCTCGCTCGGGGCTCTCAGGCTCGAGGCCCCGCAGCATCTCATCAATACTTCGGGCATTTTCAACGTCAGCGCTCGACGAGACAATCTCTTTCCCACGGTCATCACCGATGGAAACTTCTTCGTCCGAGTCGCCCTCGTTGCCGGAGGTGTCACTAGCCTCATCAGACGAATCATCCTCATAATTGGCCCCCTTCTCGATTTCTTTCTCTTCCTCCCTGTCATCATCATCGGAGGCACCCTCGTCATCCGAAATATGGATCAGAGCTCCAATCCCGCCGACGCGCGGTACTTGACCTCCGACCCTCGCGACACCTCGGCCACCCGTCACCGATACGACGGCCGAGGAAGAGGAAGTACCTACGGCGCCCAATGCCATAGCAACCTTCATCGCCAGCGTTTTGGTTCGGCCGCCAGCGCTGCCACGACCCCTCTTCGGCCGTGAGACAACCCCTTTCTCCTCCGCGGATGTGCGTTTTCTCTTTTTCGGCGCATCCTCGCTCGAGGGTGCGGGCCAATCAGGATACGAAATCCCAAGCATGTCAAAGAGCCTATTGACTCGACCGCTGCTCCCCACAGCGCCATGAATGGCCTTAACCTCGAGGGTCGACAACTTCCCGACAAGGATTTCAACAGTTTGTTGAACCCTTTTCAGGATAGCCTCGACGCCAGCTTCCCGACTAGGAAATTTCTTAAGAGTACTCTCCCAGATCTTGTTCAAATCAAGCTTCGGTCTCTTCAGACCTCTCGCCTCATAGGCAGATACATCCTCAACCGCGAACCAAACTTGTTTTCCGGTTGAGTGGCCAAATCTTGGCGCACCAGTACTCCTCTACCAAGTCGCGAGCACACTAAGAGCGAGCGACAACCCTCAAACAGTCAACTGCCGCATGTGCTTCTCCGGACATCAAGGCCTCGGCGCTCACATCACCGAGGGGTGGAAGCTCGCCACACAGCTCAGCAACCCCACCAAGCTTGTAGTAAAACCAGTGCTCTTGCCACCCGCTCGTCCACTTATTTTTCTGAGCTTGCACCGGAAGTTCTGAACCAGCCCTATGGCAGAATGTGTACGCAGCAAACTAACCAAAACTAACGCTACCCTCGCTGTCAGTTATCTTCCTCGGCTGCGTATGGACGCAGTGCGTCCGCACAAAACCTTCGACATGCGGAACAACGCCCTGAGACCGACAAGCCCACACGAAAATAGACAACTTCGTAAAGCACGAAGGCGTCAGCTGATGGAACTTCAGTTTAAAACGCTGAAGCACCGAAGTTACGAACGAAGTCGTTGGAAATCACAGACCTGCTTCAAAAAACTCTTCAAACACAACAACTTCGTCAGCCTCCGGCTTCGGCACAGTCTTTCCAGAGCTAGCCCTCGCCTTTCCCTCCTCGATCCAGCCTCGCCTGTTGTACGAGGCAAAATCCGAGTGACAAACACGACTAAGCCCAAACTCAAAGGTTATCCCCTCGTCCGTGCCGGACGGAGATGCAACACGAGCAGTCTGCTTCAACCTAGCCATCTCTTTAGCTGACTCAAACTTTGCACAATGATCGACTCACTCAACCTTCGCAAACAAACTAAAACAAACCCTCGCTACAAGCAAATCGCAGTAGTAGGTTGGCTATAGCAAAAGGATGGCACAAATTCAGAACATCCACCAACCCCACATATTTATAGGCCAAGGCACGAACCATCCAGCCCGACAAAATCGGCACGAACCCAAAAAAAAAACCGCGACACAAAAAACAAAATGGACCTCTAACACCGCAAGCAGAAACCAACGGCCCAGCCCACAAGCAGCCGCGGGCGTCGCTGTCGAGGGACACTATTCTTTTCCAAACAAAGGCGTTGCTTGGGCCTAAAGATCGATCGTTTTTAGATCCAAGCCATCGAGGGGCTACTGTTGGGGGAAGGAACCCTCGACAGTGACGTCGCGCAGGTTGAGCCTGGAAACGACCCTCGTGGTGCCCTGCATTCCTTCGAGGAAACCCTCGTCACTCTTTAAGTCCCTCGGGTCATTTACCTAACCCCCGGATACTGTTTCGACCTTCGTGTCATCTTACGGTTCTTGCAGGAAAGAGGCATAAAGAGAACAAGGAACAGCCCTCGCGCTTACCGCGCACCTTCGCAAGGAGGGCTAAGCTCGACGGATGGCAAGCGAACGAGGGCCATGCAACTGGCGGAGCTGAGAGATTAACCTTCGCGTTCCCGCGAAGGTTCGCGCAAACCAGGTGGCGGCGGACGGGTAGAAAGTGAGCTAGGGTTTCCAGTCTGCCCGTGTTAGTACGGTTTTGCCCTTCCGCCATGTGATGCTGAGGAATCTTTCTTGTACCCTAATGTAATTTGTCTGGTGTCCCTTGGTATTCCCTATAAATACCATGGGATGAACAATGTAATGACGAGATTCTTTGAGGAATAGAAAAATATCTCCGTTACTTACCTTTCAGTACCCTCGCTTGCGTTTTCGACAGTTGGTTGCCTTCGCCACACCCCTGCGCTAAAGCGGAGGTAGGGCAAGTGTGATTCAAACAAAAGAGATCAGCTGCAGCAACAACTTGCAGCAAGAGCAAGGGAGGACAAAACTCACAATGCCATTCGTCAAGCGGAAGCGTAGAAATGGCAGCTGTAAAAAGAAATTCAAGAATTGCAAAGGGCCGGGGGAGGCCCAAATCCAATGGTCCAAGAAAACATATTCGTACCGCCACGAGAGCAGCCGCCAGCTTTCGACAACGCCATCGATGAAACTTCTCCGCTCTCGAGGGAGCTGCAAGCTCATCCTTGGCCCCTCAACTACAAGCCACACATTCCGACTTTCGATGGAAAGGCGAATCCACGCAAGTTCTTGGCGAGCTACGAGACAGCCATATTTTCGGTGGGCGGGGACAATCAAGCCTTGGCAAAATCTCTCATTCTGGCAGTTGAGGACGTAGCTTACGATTGGTACATGTCCCTCAAACCGCTGTCTATCTATTCGTGGGCCCAGTTGAAGGCCGAGTTGCTCGCCACTTTCCAAGGCTTCCGGCCGGATGCCAAGACCACCTGCAACCTCATGAACTGTACCCAACAGGACGACGAGCCATTGTCCGAATATCTCAAACGTTTCATCCAGCTAAAGGCTCAAGCTCCGAATGTGCCGGAAGCCACGGTGATCGCAGCGGCCATTGAAGGCTTGGGGACTAGGCAGTTGAAGGACCGACAATGCAAAAGCAAGGCGACTAGAGGGGGGGGGGGTGAATGGGAGCCTAAAAATTTCTCTCAAAACTTTGGCCTTTGTCCCAAAAATCAACCCCCAAAAGCTTCGACCGAAACGTGATGCCCACGACCCTTGGAAGAGGGTGGATGATCCCTAGGATCACAGCGAGGCACCACAAGACAAGAGCGAACCAAACACCAAAAGCACCGGCTCAAGTTCGACCCCAAAAACCGACTCCCAAACGTAGATGGAAGGCTACGTCGAGAATTCTCCAAATACCTATGCTAACAAGTAGCAAAGATACCTAGAGATGTTCCTTGGTCAACACTAGGGCCAAACGAGAAGTCCGGAAACCAAGCGGAAAAGCCGGGAGAGCAAACGCACTAAAACACAATACTCAGCCAAATTCCGAACTGTCTGGACTTTGAGTCCCGGACTGTCCGCGCCAGAGGCGGACTGTCCGCGGTCCCTTGGCGGACTGTCCGACGGCCAAAAAGTGAAAACAGAACAGCTGCTGAAAGTCCCCTGCTCGGGCCTGGACTGTCCACGCCTGTCAACGGTGGACTGTCCGCCGGTCACCCGAGGCAAAAATGCTGAGAAGCACGATCACTAATCCAGCCGCCTCCCGGATGCCCGGACTATCCGCCCTTATAGTGTCGGACTGTCCGCCACCCTGCAGATTGGGCGATTTTGATCGCCTCTCTCCCAAATCTCCTCGAATTCGATTCAAATCAAAATCCCTTGATCCCAAACTTGCAGAAGATGATCACGAGGTAGTTGGGACACTATCCCCAAGAAATCATCTGCTCAAATCAACTCAATCAACGAGAAATCAAAAGGAAGGTGTATGAACCGAAAAAGCGCCATGAAACTTGAATCGACCCGATCTACTTGTTCATGAGGGTAGAGATGAATTCCTTCGGTGGAAATATTCTCCTCACATCAAAGAACAAGTTGATTCAAGTGGATTTCAAAAAGACACAGCATAGAGGGAAATCGAGTGATGGGAAAATTGTGGAGAAACGAAGAACGTGAAGAACAAATTCAAAACGCGAATCAAACCACGAATTTGCAACCGTGTGGCTACCACACGCTACAATAGTGAGATTACGGTCACACTTCCTCAAAATATCATGAACACAGAGGTATGGTTCTCTGTGGATCTCAGTAGCTACAACAGGGATGTGGGAGAGCATGAAACCCTAGAATGAAAATAGCAAATGACTGAGATGGTTTGGGAGGTGGGTGTCTCCCCCTACTTATCCTAATTCTAATTCCCACTCTACCCCTACTAATTACAGAGTGAACCAGCTAAACCCTTAAGGTTATTCTGGACCAACTCGAAGATAATGGTGATCCGACGGCCACGCCCGCACAATAGGTAGCTTCGCCTCGATGCGACCTCACCGATTGCCGCCACGTGCCACCACCGCTCTGCTAGTCCTTTTTACAGACCTTGCCCCCGGTTTTGAGGCTGAAACCGGGAAACCTGTCTTCACGACCATCCCCCGGTTTTGAGGCCGAAACCGGGAAACTCGACGTCCATCGCCTGAGTTTTGTGGCCTGTCGCGGAACCGTCCTGATTATAAGAGCTCAAGTACCGCCTTAGTCAAATCCGTCTGACATCGACTCGTACTTGAACCCATATAACCCCGGTAGTCCGGAAATCTCAAAGGATTTCAAACATCGTACAACATACAGGATCGCATCGTTCAAGTATTACATTCGTAAGGAGACATCACAGTTAAACGAAACCAAATTTAAACATCAGAGTGCAAAATTAAAATAGAGTTATTACAATACTGAGTTTCAAAGTGCGGAAGCTTAATAAAGTTTTGGAACACGACCACCACACATGTGGTCCAATAAAACATTGTTTGATAACTTCACCCAACACAACTCACTCCTCCTTTTTCAGATAGTGTGCCACTAGGAGTCTCAGTCCGGCAAAAGAGAAGGGGAAGCTTCTTGACGACCCTGCCCTGGGCCTACTCCTGATCACCCTCCACCAGGTAGAGGCAGTGCTTACAATAGCCATAGTACACCTGGCCATCTACAACAATGGGATAAACCCTGAGTACGAGAATGTAGTCAGCTAGACTTACCCGTCCAACTGAAAATAAAGACACCAAGGGTATGCAAGGCTTTTGGTGGAGCTGGGATCATTTAGTTGCGAAAAGCTCAAAATTAAGAGAAGGATTATTTAATGATGTTGGTGAGCTGTTAGTTTTAAACCTACCTCTTAATCTAGGTTTGCACCTGAACTATTACATCCACTTGAGTCTAACAAGCAATAATATAACCATATCCAGTTGACTTATCCATATTTTAGTTGAACCTTTAAAACATCACATGGAGTTGCATCGTGGTGAAGCTTGCCATAGTTTCCCACTAACCGGGGGAGACGGCGACTCGAATCGAATTCCAAACCAGCTGGTGAAAGACCTTTAATACCAACCCACACTTTCCCCGTCGGGTCCATGCATTGGGTAACCGCTCGATGCTTGTTCGTGGTGGTAATCGTCGCGGCTCATAGCACGGACCACCCAATTGGAACTATACGATGGCCATTCCGAGGCAGATCGTGTTTCCATACTAGAGGGTGCGACACGGGTTGAGACCGGCCCGAACAGCTTCTAACCGTCTTTGGGGTCGATGATTACGGCACCGACATATCCCTAAGTAAAAGGGCGTGTTCAAAAATGAACGAGGGCCAACATCGATACAAACCTACACGATCCAACGAACGGACTGCCCCAAGTTTCCAAACTTGTGCCTTGCCTTCCAATTGACCGTATTTCTTTACTACTTAGGTTCTTTTCCACGATAGCAAATATAGCCAACCATGATCCGGTACTTATCCACCAGGGATATTACGGGAACATCCTTAACTACTACTTTTAGTAAGCAGACTAAGCAATTCTACATTGTAAATAAATAACAGGATAACAAGGCAGGTAATAATCAATAATCAAGGAATGGTAATGCAGCAAGTAGGATTCAATCAACTCCTATACCTAATGCATCACAATATAAATACTCAAATAGATTAATTATAAAGACTGGGAGACTTAAAATGCTCCGGGGCTTGCCTAGGGGAAAGACTGAGGCCTCGTGAGCGGGGCACTCAGGCAGGTTAGTTTCCAGCTCGAGGTCGACTTCCTCGGTCCTTGGCAGCTCCAGTATTTCCTGCTCGTTGTTTACTTCCGGCTCCTGGTTGGGCTCCGGGACTGTCGATCCTATTGTATGCGGTGCATAATAATGAAATAATGCAAGGTGCAAAATGTTGGTATGAAAAGTATCATTTCATGCAAACCAACAAAACCAACTTGTTGAACAACTTTTGACATTGAGGTAACTACTTAATTACCACATAAAACAAAACCATTATTTCAACTATTTCCTTTTTATTAATTCAAAAGAACTCAGGTTTGAACTGCAAGTGCATTTTTCTGAACTCAGAAAAATCCACAAAAACTCCTGGAGGTAATTAACACTAACTGGACTTCACTGAACAATTTTCAGCCTGAAATAAAATACAGAACGGCAGATACAAAAAGATGAAACAAACTTGCTCAAAAGGTGTTTTGAACTAACTCCTCTGATGAAAAGTGTCAAACAACATATTTATATTTTTTCTAGCTTCATCTATCCATAAACACTCTACTGTAGAGAATTCACTGCCAAAGCATAAACACACAAACCTACACAAAATAAACAAGTTTATTCTAAAATAAACCATTTGAACTACAACCCTGCTGGAAAAGGGTAACATGCTCATTTTCATATTTTTCCCAGGTTCTATTCCACATTTTATATTTATCAAGGAAGTTCCATGAACAGAAACATTATATTCTTTTCTACATGAATTTCCTAAGAAAAACACAGAAAAGGACATTTGTACAGCAACTTCACATTTTTCCATATACAACCTATGCTTAACATTTTTTTGCTAACTGGAACATCACACACAGAGACTGCACAAATTTTTCCATATTTTATTTTCACATATAAAGCACCTTAACACTTTTTCCAAGAAAACAACCAAAAAGGACTTTAAACCCTAACAGTTACTTTTTCTATATCAACAGTGCCTCAAACATTTTTCACAGGTACGTAACATGGTAAGAAATCTACACAAATTTTACCATGAATTAACTCGACAAGAAAACATATATATCCATTTATCTCAACAAAAGTACATAAACTGAATTAAATAAAAACAGTAATATAAACTTTCACCAAAAATACTTTCATATTTTTCCATGATAGAGCTACTCATGAACAAACTACCAAAATCGAAAACACCTCATTTGGACTTTTAAGTCATGCTACACAAAAATAACAAACCTTTCTGGGAAATAAAACAAAAAGGAAAATCATTTGAAAACTCTGGCCCAACTCGCACAGACCCGGTCCATGGACCGTGAGCGGCTGACGCGTGGGACCCGCTGGTCAACAGGGACCAGCAGTCAGTGAGAGAAAAACTGGGGAGGAGGTTTTACCGCACGGTTCTCGCCGACGGTGAGGTAGTGCTCGGCGTGTTCCCCTTGACGAGGCGAACCGAGTGGTGGTGATGGTTGGGCCAGCGCAAGGTCGTAGCTCGCCGGCGGCGAGCAATGGCGGACGGCGGCGGCGGGGGTGCTCGGTTGTGCCATTTCCGGTGGTCGCCGGCCAATTTAACGGGCGCGTCACACTTCACTAACCCTAGGGAGGATAGCTAGGGGGGTGGTTTGGTCGAAAAGGCTACGGGAAAGCTCAACCACGTGCGCGGCCATGGCGGACAGTGGCGGCGCTCGGTCGGGGAAGAAGAGGGGGTGAGAGAGCGGTAGAGTCGAGGCTGGGTGGTGTTCTCACCTTGCCTTGGTGTGACGAGGCTTGACGGGGAAGAAGGGGCTCGGCGGAGGCTCGGTTGACGAAGAACGGGCACTTGCCCTCCTTCGGCGGTGGCGGCGACCGAAAAGGGGAAGTGGTGGCGCCGGCGTGGTGGAGCTCCACCGGCGCTTTCTTCGCGCGCACTGCATGTGCGAGGCGAAGGCGGAGCTCGGTGCGAGGTGGATTGGATGATGGAGCTCAGTCGTGGCCGGAACGGAGAGGGGTTGCAAGGGCTGTCTCGGCGAGCGCTCGGTGTTCGTCGCGAGCGTTCACGAGAGAGCAGGGAAGAGAGCGGGAGCGAACGGGGTGGCGAGTGTGTGTGGGTGAGTGAGGGAGAGGGAGAGGGAGAGGTGTGCGGTACGCTCGGGTTTTGCTCGGCCGGCGGCGACCCGAGGTCGTGGCGGGGGCCACGGCCGACGCGACGTCGCGGCAGAGCGGCGGGAGCGATGAGGCGGCGCGGCAGGCGAGGCAGCGCAGGAGTGGGCAAGCAAGATTGCTTGCGTGCGCGAGTGAGAGAGGATCGCGCGGCGAGAGGCGGGAGCGGATTTGGCGCAGGGTTTGGCGGCCACGCGGCGGGCTGGCCGGTGTACGGCGCGGCGCGGCGTGCGCGGCGTGGGCGCTGGAGCGGGCCGGCGTGGGTGCAGGGTGGGCCGAAAGGCCGGTTGGGCCGAAAGTGGGGCGCGGGAGAAAATGTTTTTTCCTTTTTCTTTTTCCAAAACTTTCAAACTTTGATCATTCAAAAACAGTTTCAAAAACTCCAAACTAGGCTTTGACCCAAAAATAAAAGTTGCTTAAAATAATTTTCTCTACAACTTTCATATAAGATACTTTTGCTGAAAAGCATTTTCTCAACCTCCACAGAAACAAAGCCAAATCTTGAGCTATAAATCATTTTATTCTCACATTTTTATTTGTCAAACCATTTTGAACTAGATCAAGGTGTCAATATAAAAAGTATTAGACTCAATATTCTCTATTTTATAAATTTATTTGCCATGTCAGAAATCCACTCAAACCATTAACTCCGATAGAAATCAATAATCCAATAAATAAATCAAAGACAAAAAGCACTTTCATGCACATGAAATGATGCAATGCATTGCTTATGCATTTTAGTAGCTAAAAGTAGTTCCTAATGCAGTGCTTGACACTAGGGTGTCACATGGCCCAAACTCAAAAACCTGCCAGCGCCTAGGTTTTGAGGTCCAAACCTGGAAACCGTCCTCAGCCCGAGTTTTGTGGCCCAAACTCGGCAAACCCAAAGCACCCAGGTTTTGTGGCCCAAACCTGGAAACCCTCCACCGGTGTTTTTTCTGTGGCTCAACCACCAAACCGACGTTGTAGAGGGGATGCATAGCCCGTGCACCCCGTCCACCGACTCATGTCCCCAGGTCCTCGACCCGAGCAACACTGTGCCCCGCAAGTCTTCGCTCGTCGCTGTCCCAGGCTGTCAGCCTCCACAGCTGATCCTCAGGCCACCGGTCCCTCAGTCCAAGCCTCACGTCCGCCCTTCACCGCTCTGGGTCCATCGGCATGGCACGTCCGCCGCACGGCACGCCCATCCTTCACCTCTCCCGGTCCATCGGCACGACACGTCTCTACTTGACCTTCACCCTGCCTTCGATCACTGTATCCGTGCTCGACACTTGCACAACACAAGCGAAAGAACATGCGTATCAAACCCGTTGACAATCACGCATCACTCAAGATCCGGCATACACCCATGTATCTGCAATCTCCCCCTTGATGAGTGCATTGTCAACTACCAACACAAATCATAATGAAGATAGAAGAAGGAAGAAGAAGGAGAGGTAGAGAACTCGACCAAATGACCGAAAAGCACAACAAGGCCAAAAGAAGGTCAAGTGGAAAGAGCAAAACAACTTGGTCCCAAAGACATGGGCAACGGCTCGACGCAACAAAGCAAAGCAAAGGTAGCCCTCAAGAAGAGGTAGAACAGGCTCAACACCGCTAGTAGGAAAGCTCGATACCAATTGAAATATCAATTGAAATTCAAGCAAAATAGAGCTGGCCCTCTAGAAGAGGCAGAACAGGCTCAACACCGCTAGCGAGAAAGCTCGATACCAACTGAAATGGTGCCAACTGAAAGGCAAGAAAGCTCGATACCAAGTGAAGCAAAATCAACCAAAAGGCACAATCAGCTAAAAATGCACCGAAAAGCAAAACTGCTAGTCCCTCAAGATAGAGGCACAGAGGCTCAACACAACTAGCAGAAAAGCTCCAAACCAATTGAAAATTCATCGACCGAGCAATATCAACCGAGCAAACTCCCCCTTCAATAGTGCATCAACTAGAACATGATTTGTAGAATTTCTCCCCCTTAGTTGATAATGCACTAATCAAGCACACTTCTCCCCTCCAAAATGCATATGAGTCAAAAAATGGAAGTTAGCAGCTTCAGGAATATAGTCAATAGAATGAAAATATGCTCTACAAAGTGCTGATCCGATGACTCAACAACATACACAAAATGCTAGCCAAGGCTCAAACTGATCACCAAATACGAAATATGAACATATGAGCAAAGTGAGCAGTTTTAGCCAAAAAGGTATTCACCATCAAAATAGCACTGAACATGTATAGATAGAAAGTCAAACAAGTGCTAAACATGTATACAAGGTGAACTACCCCTAGCAAAGTTCAATCATCATGCTGTAGAATGATACAT
This sequence comes from Coix lacryma-jobi var. lacryma-jobi, assembly GCA_009763385.1. NCBI lineage: Eukaryota > Viridiplantae > Streptophyta > Magnoliopsida > Poales > Poaceae > Coix > Coix lacryma-jobi. The sequence continues at coordinate 104,159,534 of CM019830.1, read as the reverse complement.
AGACTTGTGTTTTCAAAATTTTATCAGAGTTGCAGCGGTGAAATTACACAAGTTCAAATTTAGCATATGATTGCGAGAGGTTGAAAGCTTGTCATTGCCTAACTTTTCAATCGAGCTAAGCCTTTGCATATGCAATCAAAAGCTTAAAGCGTCGGTTTCGGTCATACACTACACGGCTCAAGTTTAACTCAAAGTGCAATGAGAAACAGTCTCGATACCGTGATGTGCTGACAAGCAATCCCATCTCGATCTTTTTAATTCACTTAAAACTTGGTTCAATTTTATAACAGAATATGGACATACCAAGCAAGTGAATGACTCAGAACTAGAGACATAGCAACCTAGCATATATGAAAAGCACAAGTGATTTCAACACATTCTACACATGCTAGTTGCCAATCTCAATGGTGAACAATTTCAGATTTTAAGTTTATTAAACATATTCAGCATTCCTAAAATAGCTCAGCTCACAACATGTATCAGTGATCAGAAAGAGCATAAACTACGTGCATCATCATATAGCATAAGAACATACACTAAACAGAGCATAGTTCACATTCTAAAGATTATATACATGATGCTCAGAATGCAAAGATGCATGATGAAATGCAAAGACTAACCTACCTAAAAACAAAAACAAAACAAGAAAAGAAGTCAGTCTATAATACAAAAACCAAAATGTTTCCCCATCTAAAAGGGGAAACACACACCAAGCTCACCTCTCAACCGATTAAAAGTTGATTGGTCTAAAGGCTTGGTAAAGATATCTGCCAACTGATGATGAGTATCGACATGGCGAAGGTCGATATCACCCTTCTCAAAATGGTCTCGCAGAAAATGAAAGCGCACATCAATGTGTTTGGTCTTAGAATGTAGCACGGGGTTCGTAGCAACGCTAATAGCACTCGTGCTGTCACAAAGCAAAGGAACTCGAGAAAAGCTCAGACCAAAATCATGCAAAGTGGCCATCATCCAAAGCAACTGGGAACAGTAGCTAGCCGCAACAACATACTCAGCCTCTGTGGTAGAATGGGCGACACTAGACTGCTTGCGAGAAGACCAAGATACAAGAAAAGAACCCAAAAACTGAGAAGTCCCAGAAGTGGACTTGCGCTCTAGTCGGCAACCAGCAAAATAAGCATCAGAATAACCGCAAAGGGAAAGGGTGGAGGAAGCAGAATACCAAATCCCGAACTCAGGTGTGAAATGAAGGTACCTCATAATGCGCTTGACCGCCTGATGGTGAGAGGTGCGCGGCGACGCCTGAAAGCGCGCGCAAAGGCCAACCGCGAACTGGATGTCTGGGCGTGTCGCCGTCAGGTACAACAGCGACCCGATCATGCTTCGGTACTCCTTCTGGTCCACAGCTTCTCCATCCTTGTCTGCATCCAGGGCCGTCGTGGTCGACATGGGTGTTGGAAGAGGCTTGGCCTCACCCATATCAAACTTCTCCAATATGTCTTTGGTATACTCGCCTTGGTGCACAAACGTCCCTTCTCAGGATTGCTTAATTTGCAACCCGAGAAAGAATGTCAACTCGCCCATCATGCTCATCTCAAATTCCCTCCTCATAAGATCTGCAAACTTGGCAACCAAAGCGTGAGAAGAACCACCGAAAATGATATGATCCACGTAAATCTGGACCAAGAGAGTGTCATTGCCTTGCTTGAGGAGAAAGAGCGTTTTATCAACACATCCCATTTTAAAACCCTTAGCAAGCAAAAACGTTTTTAACCTATCATACCAGGCTCTAGGGGCTTGTTTCAAACCATACAAAGCTTTGTGAAGTTTAAAAACATGGTTTGGAAACTTGGGATTTTCAAAATCGAGGGGTTGTTTCACATACACCTCTTCTTCTATGTAGTCGTTTAGGAGGGCACTCTTGACATCCATTTGAAAAAGTTTAAAACCTTTGGATGCAGCAAAAGCCAAGAGTATCCTAATTGCCTCTAAACGAGCTAGAGGAGCGAAAGTCTCCTCATAGTCTATCCCAGCCTTCTGACTATACCCCTAGGCTACAAGTCTGGCCTTGTTTGTCACAATGTGGCCATCCTCTCCTTGTTTGTTTTTGAAAACCCATTTTGTCCCAATAGGATTACAGTCTGGAGGAGGTGGAACCAAAACCCAAACCCGATTTCTTTCAAAATTTTCTAACTCCTCATGCATGGCATTGACCCAATCCGGATCAGATAAAGCGTGTCCAACATCTCGGGGTTCAAAATCAGCAACAAATGCAGAATGAGCAAAGTGAGAGATTTGTTGTGACCTTGACCGAGTGACACGTCCGTCGATGCTGCCGATCATCTATTGAGGCGGGTGTTGGCGCTGAATGTGTCGTGGCGCCTCCCGAGCCGAAGAAACCTCCCCCTCAACAACAGCGGGTGCCTCCTCGGGTACAAATGGTACAACCCGAGGTGGCGGATCCCACGACCCCCAAGTAGTCGAAGAAGAAGGGTCGAGGCCGTGAGTCGACGTAGTTGAAGCCGATCCTAGCGGCACAGCAGGTGGAGGTGGTGCTAGGTCATCCATCCCTTCAGCACCCTCGTCCTCGTCATCAAAAAGAGGTTCGCCAACCTCATGATCACCTGCACGCTCAAATCTAGAAGAAGGACAAACCATGGTCTCGTCGAAGGTGACATCGGATGTCTCCATGACTCGGTTAGTATCAAGGTTAAGTACACGATATGCACGAGTATGAGTGCCATAACCCAAAAATACACAGTCAGAAGAACGAGACTCAAACTTGTCCAGGTTGCCTTTCTTGAGTATAAAACAATGGCAACCAAAAACTCTAAAATAACTCACTTTGGGTTGTCTTCCAAAACGCAACTCATAAGAAGTCTTTTTCAAGAAAGCTCGAAGAAAAATGCAATTGGAAATATAGCATGCAGTGTTCATAGCTTCGGCCCAATACCGCCTAGGAGTCCTATGCTCATCGAGCACCGTCCTGGCCATCTCTACAATGGTCCGATTTTTCCTCTCTTCAACACCATTTTGTGGCGGTGTGTAGGGGGAAGAAAACTAATGCTCCAAACCCAAAGAGTCACAAAACTTTTCAAAATCCGAGTTCTTAAACTTGGAACCATTATCACTACGGATAGCTCGCATCGAGTTCATAGGGAACTGGTTCTGAAGACGCAAAATCAAATTGCGAGCAAAAGAGAAAGTCTCAGTTTTCTCAGCTAAAAAGAAAACCCATGAATATCTCGAATAATCATCAACAACAACCAGCACATACCACTTCCCTCCAACTGAGCTCACCCGAGCCGAACCAACAAGGTCCATATGCAAAAGCTCTCCAGGGTGCTTAGTCATGACCAGAGTCACTGGATGGTGGGGAGCGGCAACCATCTTCCCATGTCTACAAGAATGGCAAACAATATCCTTCTCCATGCACAACTTGGGCAATCCTCGGATTAGGCCAAGTGAGCTAAGCCTTGCAAGTAAGTCGAAGCTCAAATGTCCAAGCCTCCTATGCCACTTCCAAAGATCAGAGGAGGAAGGTCCAGCCAAAAGACAACGAGAAATTCCAAATGACTCCGAGAAATTCGCACGAAAGACTTTCCCAAAGGGTGAAATCAAACATACAAGATTGCCTTGAGGATCTAAAATACGACTGAGATTCGGCTTAAAACAAATCTCATAGTCATCATCAAAAAGTTACGAAACAGAAAGAAGGTTAGAAACAAGAGCAACATCACGCAACACAAAGTGCTCATTAACTCGCACCGACCCACGAGACAACACTTTACCTTTGCTATTGTCGCCGAAGGTGATTAACTCCTTTTCGGCAACAGGACTAAGACTGGAGAACCACTTGGAGTTTTCGGTCATGTGCCTCGAACAACCGGAATCCACCAACCAAATGTCCTCCAATTGTTTTACCTACATCAATAAAAAGACATAGGGTGAGCATACGGTCCAACACTGGGGTGAGTGAAATAGGAAGAATACCAGTATTGGGCCGGCTGCTCAAAAGAATGGTTAGTAGAAAAATCATTCGTAGCACGCCTACGGGGAAAGCGATCACCACACACAGGAAAACTCACTAAGGGAAGAGCGTCCATCGCGATACTCAAAACGCGGTGGAGAGTAACGCTCAACAAAGCCACCGCCACGGGGTCCATATCCTGCGAAGCCAGGATCCCGCCGGGCAAAACCTCCCTGAGGCCTAGGACCTCTAGGCCTAGCAGCTCTCCTCTGAACATTCGGCACATGTACGTCATGGAAAGGATGGTACATGTCCGCATTGTTCATCTCCCTGGCATGGCACTCCTCTCTCTTGTGTCGAAAGCAAAACTCCCTCAAGTGTCCATCTCTCCCACAGTGCTCACAATGATACCTCACCGCTCTCATAGGGTGTTGTTGGTACTCACGGTAGTGGGTGTGGATCACTTTGCCTTTTTGTGGCATGAGCTCCTCTTGGATAGGTGGCATGGTGTCTAGCTTGTTCTTGAGGTGGTTTGGTTTTGGAGCCCATGTCTGTTTCTTGGGTGGAGCTCTCGGAGGTTCAACAAACACCCCATCCTTAGTGTTAGGCTTGAGAGGCTCTTTGGGTGGAATCTTGGTCAGTTTGGGAGTAGTGGTGGAGTTGGGCTTCTCACTCGGGTTTAGACCACTCGACTCTCCAATCTTAGCAAAAGACGAAGCACACTCAACACCCTGAGCAAAGCCTACACGAGGACCTCCAGCAGCACGCTTAAATTGGGCAATCATCATCCCAAGCTGTGGCTCACCACAAGACACCCATGACAAGATGGTCTGAAGGTATGTGTTTTCTTCCTCGGTTTGCATCTTGTCATGCTTCACATTCGCAATCTCCATCTCCAAACCCTCACACAAAACACACCTAGACACACAAGTGCTACCCGAGCTAGCCTTCTCAAGTGACACAATCTTAGCCAACTCGGATTGCAAGCCTGCACAAGACTTGCACGCACCCAGCAACATGGGTCTAGCCCGAAGCTCATCCACTTCTCCAACGAAAGCAGCATACTTACATCTCAAAGTGAGAAGGTCAATCATGTGCTTGGTGCACATCTCACACTCACCCTCTTCAGAGACAACTACGGTGGACTTAGCAAACTCAAGCTCCTTCACCGTATCCTCCCACTTCTGCCTAAACTCCTTCCGCTCTCTAGCAGCACGCCTAAGCAGCTTATCTTGACTAAGAAGGGCGGCAGTAAGTTTCTCGACCTCAGCAGAAAGTTCGTCAGGGGCCTAAGATACCTGAGAGGTGTCGTCGTCGTCGTTCCGAGGGATCTCCTCCAGCTGACTGTCGACCTCCTTGCCGAGGGCCATGCTGCAAAAGCTCTCGTTGTCAGCGAAGAAGCAGAGGCCGTTCAGCTTGTCCTCGATCTTCTTCTTCTTCTCGGACTCGTCATCGCTTGAGGAAGTGGAGTCGTCATCCGAGTCGTCGACGTCGCTGAGCGTGGCGAAGAAAGCACGCTGCTCTCAGCCTGGGCCTTCTCCAAGTACTTCTTCTTGATGTACTCCTTGTTGAAGCCGCCTTTCCGCTTGTGCTTCGCGGGGACGTGCTTCTCCTTGCGCTTGCCGGAGTCGTACTTGTGCCCATGATCGCCCTTTCCAAAAGCTTGCTTGTTCTTCTTGGGACAGTTGGCGATGAAGTGGTCGGGATCACCGCACTCGAAACATCCAGAGCGTCCTCCTCCGCGGCGACGGTTCATGCGGTTGTTGTGAAACCGCGAGAACCGGTTGGCAAGCAAAGCTAACTCATCATCTCCCATGAACTCCAGCTGCTCCTCTGTGACAGAAAGAAGAGAAGAAAGTGCAAAGCCTCCAGAGGGGTTAGTAGAAGAGCCAGAAAGCAAAGCCATAGACGAGACAGAAGGATTCTCATAAGAAGCCCTCATCATGGCGTCAATCTCACTAGACTTGAGCTTACTGAAGAGCTCGTCGCACGTGAGGGTCTCATAGTTAGGTGATTCGATGATCGCCTGAACCTTAGAGTCCCACACCGACCGATCGAGAGTATGTAAAAGCTTCAAAGCCCTCTCATGATCGTTGAAAGACAACAACTCCTTGTTAGCCCTCATCCTGTTGACAATCACCTGAAAGCGAGCGAATAAACTCTCTATGCTCTCACTAGGCATGTGTCGAAAGTTCTCATACTCACGCTTATGTGACTCGTAGAGACGGGTTTTGACTTGAATGGTGCCCCCATGAAAGCGCATGAGAGTAGCCCAAATCTCCCAAGCCGTGATGAGGTGAGAAACACGATCAAACTCAGACATGCTCAAACAGGTGAAAAGAGCATTACAGGCTCAGCTATTGGAATCGTGCTCATCGATCTGCAATTGAGTAGCACGAGCAGCCAAAACCACGTAATCGGCATTGCTGCAAATCTCCCAGACAGAAGCACCCATGCTCTGAAGATAGGCTGACATGCGTATCTTCCAATACGCATAGTTCGTCCCATCGAAAAACGGCGGTTTGCCCACGCCGCGATCCATGTCGCCTTCTGTGGGTCTGGAACCGGCTAAGGTGGAAGATCCTTAACCCGCTTCGATATCAATTGAAGGACCGAGAATGCAAAAGCAAGGCGACCAGAGGGGGGGGTGAATGGGAGCCTAAAAATTTCTCTCAAAACTTTGGCCTTTGTCCCAAAAATCAACCCCCAAAAGCTTCGACCGAAACGTGATGCCCACGACCCTTGGAAGAGGGTGGATGATCACTAGGATCACAGCGAGGCACCACAAGACAAGAGCGAACCAAACACCAAAAGCACCGGCTCAAGTTCGACCCCAAAAACCGACTCCCGAACGTAGATGGAAGGCTACGTCGAGAATTCTCCAAATACCTATGCTATCAAGTAGCAAAGATACCGAGAGAGGTTCCTTGGTCAACTCTAGGGCCAAACGAGAAGTCCGGAAACCAAGCGGAAAAGCCGGGAGAGCAAACGCACTAAAACACAATACTCAGCCAAATCCCGGACTGTCCGGACTTCGAGTCCCGGACTGTCCGCGCCTGGGGCCGACTGTCCGCGGTCCCTTGGCAGACTGTCCGCCGGCCAAAAACCAAAAACAACACAGCTGCTGAAAGTCCCCTGCTCGGGCCCGGACTATCCGCGCCTGTCAACGACAGACTGTCCGCGGGTCACCCAAGGCAAAAATGCTGAGAAGCACGGCCACTGATCCAGCCGCCTCCCCGATGCCCGGACTGTCCACCCTTATAGTGGCGGACAGTCCGCCACCCTACAGAGAGGGCGATTTTGATCGCCTCTCTCCCAAATCTCCTCGAATTCGATTCAAATCAAAATCCCTTGATCCCAAACTTGCAGAAGATGATCACGAGGTAGTTGGGAGACTATCCCCAAGAAATCATCCGCTCAAATCAACTCAATCAACGAGAAATCGAAGGGAAGGTGTATGAACCGAAAAAGCGCCATGAAACTTGAATCGACCCGATCTACTTGTTCGTGAGGGTAGAGATGAATTCCTTCGGTGGAAATGTTCTCCTCACATCAAAGAACAAGTTGATTCAAGTGGATTTCAAAAAGACACATCATAGAGGGAGATCGAGTGACGGGAAAATCATGGAGAAACGAAGAACGCGAAGAACAAATTCAAAACGCGAATCAAACCACGAATTTGCAACCGTGTGGCTACCACACGCTACAATAGTGAGTTTACAGTCTCACTTCCTCAAAATCTCATGAACATTGAGGTATGGTTCTCTGCGGATCTCAGTAGCTACAACAGGGATGTGGGAGAGCAGGAAACCCTAGAATGAAAATAGCAAATGACTGAGATGGTTTGGGAGGTGGGTGTCTCCCCCTACTTATCCGAATTCTAATTCCCACTCTACCCCTACTAATTACAGAGCGAACCAGCTAAACCCTTAAGGTTATTCTGGACCAACTCGAAGATAATGGTGATCCGACGGCCACGCCCGCACAATAGGTAGCTTCGCCTCGACGCATCCTCACCGATTGCCGCCACGTGCCGCCACAGCTCTGCTCGTCCTTTTTACGGACCTCGCCCCCGGTTTTGAGGCCGAAACCGGGAAACCTGTCTTCACGACCATCCCCCGGTTTTGAGGCCGAAACCAGGAAACCCGACATCCATCACTTGAGTTTTGTGGCCAAAACTCAGAAACCTGCCAGCGCCCAGGTTTTGAGGCCCAAACCTGGAAACCGTCCTCAGCCCGAGTTTTGTGGCCCAAACTCGGCAAACCCGCAACACCCAGGTTTTGTGGCCCAAACCTGGAAACCGTCCACCGGTAGTTTTTCTGTGGCTCAACCACCAAACCGACGTTGTAGAGGGGATGCACCGATCGTGCACCCCGTCCACCGACACATGTCCCCAGGTCCTCGACCCGAGCAACACTGTGCCCCGCAAGTCTTCGATCGTCGCTGTCCCAGGCTGTCAGCCTCCACAGCTGATCCTCAGGCCACCGGTCCCTCAGTCCAAGCCTCACGTCCGCCCTTCACCGCTCTGGGTCCATCGACATGGCACGTCCGCCGCACGGCACGCCCATCCTTCACCACTCCCGGTCCATCGGCACGACACGTCTCTACTTGACCTTCACCTTGCCTTCGATCACTGTATCCGTGCTCGACACCTGCACAACACAAGCCAAAGAACATGCGCATCAAACCCGTTGACAATCACTCATCACTCAAGATCCCGCATACACCCATGTATCCGCACCAGTGCGCTGCTCATTTGTCCAGAGAACCTCCCAAGTCTGTCAACGAATTGTTTGACGTGATGAATGCATACGGAAGATCAGATGATGACTTCCGGCGGCAAAAGGCCGCCCGTTTGATGCAAAGGCAAATAACGAAAGCAGCCCGCCCACCCCCGACGCTGAATCAAAGAATTGTCAGGCCCTTCCAGTCAATTAACACTCTGCAAGAAGAACCAGCCCAGTCGATGGTAGAAATAGAAAGACCCAACACGGCAAACTTTCAGCAGCAAAGAGGGTTCGATCAAGCTATCCGCGGAGGACGCGGCGGAAGGGCCGGAAGTGGCGGCCGTGATGGAAGAGGCCACGGAAGGGGAGCCAAGCCCCCGTACTGTGTCATCTGTGACGGCAATTTCAGCCATACTACCCGAGAATGCAAATACAACAAGATAGCGAAGGAGTTAAAAGACAAAGATCAAACCTCAGCTTCCGGTGAAAGCTCCAAGCACGTTTTCCATAATTCGCAAGATCTAGCAGCAGGGGCCATTTCGGGCGGGAAACACGCCCCTGCATCACCCTCAGTATATTCCCACTCAAAACTTGCATTGGTTCAATCCAGCGTATCAAGGTTTCCAATACCCGATCTTTCCGTCACAGTCGGTGGCAGTATCATCGCCCATGCAATACCAGCGTCAGCCAACTCCACCCCCAACGCTACCGGCTTAGACCCAGCCTCAGGGGCAGCCGACACAGCTCAACTACCAGCAGGGGCAAGATACTGAAAACAACCTTAACGCAGTCAACAACATCCTTCCATCTCAGGGTCACATTTTTGCCATCACGGGCGGATCCAACTTGGAACATGAAAGTAAAAGAGCCAGAAGGGACTATCATCGAAGGTCCAGACCGTATCGTCAAGGCTTCCGTTGAACAGACCAGCTTGGTCGTTAATGCCGATATGTTTCGACGAGTCAGACTTCAAAGTTCGTGATTATCCGCATTGTGACGCTTTCATGGCTACAACCAACGTGGCCAGTTTCGCCCCGCACAACATCTTGATCGACATAGGTAGTTCAGCCGACATCTTGTTTGTCAAGGCTTTCGATGCGATGGGAATGGATAGACGAGGCCTAGATCCGGCCGACAATTCCTTGTACGGTTTTGGAGGAAGGAAGATCGATGCTATCGGAAAAAAGTAGATTCCAGTGTCTTTCGCCGAAGGCGAGAGAGTGCAAACAAAAATGGTAACTTTCGACATAGTGAACATGGATTACCCCTACACGGCCATTTTCGGCAGAGGCTTCACCAACAAGTTCAACATGGTTATCAAGCAAAGCTACCTATGTATGAAGATGCCGTCCCCTTTCGGCGTCATTACCGTGCACGGAAATCAGCAAGCTTCTAGAAGAATCGAAGGCAAGCCAACCCCCGGTTATAGCTTGATAAACGAGGTGGCACAGAAGGATGAAATGCAAACAAACACCGAAAATCACGGTATTGCTACTCCGTCTGAGAGCAAGACTGGAGCAGCCGAGGAAACATTAAGAATCCCACTCGCAGCATCAAGGCCCGAAACAATTGTGCACATCGGCGCGAGCATGCCGGAAGAAGATAGGAACACGTTGATATCTTTTCTGGCACAAAATGATGAAATTTTCGCCTGGTCGGCAAACAACTTGCAAGGAGTCAGCAAGGACCTGGCCTAGCATCGCTTAAATATGTCCAAGCCCCAAAAGCAGAAACTGAGAAAAATGTCAAACGAAAGGGCAGATGCGGCGAAAGCCGAAGTGCAAAGGTTACTCGATGCAGGAGTGATCCGTCCAGTCCAGTACCCCAAGTGGCTAGCGAACGTGATCCTCGTGAAAAAGAACAATGGAAAGTGGCGAATGTGCGTCGACTTCACCGACCTCAATAAATGCTGCCCAAAGTGCGGATACATGGGTGTATGCCGGATCTTGAGTGATGAGTGATTGTCAACTGGTTTGATGCGCATGTTCTTTGGCTTTGTGTTGTGCAGGTGTCGAGCATGGAGACAGTGATCGAAGGCAAGATGAAGGTCAAGTAGAGACGTGCCGTTCCGATGGACCCGGAGCGGTGAAGGGCGGACGTAAGGCTTGGACTAAGGGACCAGTGGCCTAAGGATCAGCTGTGGTGGCTGACAGTCTGGGACAGCAACGAGCGAAGACTTGCGGGGCATGGTGTGGCTCGGGTCATGGACCTGGGGACACGTGTTGGTGGATGGGGTGCACGGGCGGTGCATCCCCTCTACAGCGTCGGTTTGGTGGTTGAGCCACAGAAAAACCAACGGGTGGATGGTTTCCAGGTTTGGGCCACAAAACCTGGGTGCTGCGGGTTTCTGAGTTTGGGCCTCAAAACTCGGGCTGAGGACGGTTTTCAGGTTTGGGCCTCAAAACCTGGGTGCTGGCGGGTTTCTGAGTTTGGGCCACAAAACTCAGGCGATGGACGACAGGTTTCCCAGTTTCTGCCTCAAAACCGGGGGAGGACTTGAAGACTGGTTTCCTGGTTTTCGGCCTCAAAACCGGGGGGGGGGGAGGTCCGTGAAAAGGACGAGCGGCGCGGTGGCGGCATCAGGTGAGGTCGCGTCGATGCGAAGCTACCGGATGTGCGGGCATGGCCGTCGGATCGACTACACTTCGAGTTGGCCAGGAATACCCTTAGGGTTAGCCTGCCCGCTCATTAGGAGTAAGGGTAGAAGGGGAATAATTGTATTAGGTTATATAAGGAGTGGCAACCCCTCCCTCCATTCTATCTCAGCCATTGCTATTTTTCACTTAGGGTTTCCTACTCTCACACATCCCTGCGGTAGCTACTGAGATCCGCAGAGACGGTTAATCATACCTCTGTGTTCGTGAGATTTTGAGGAAACGGGACCGTAATCCCATTGTCTCCTCGTGGGGACGATTCTCTGCTGGAATTCATAGTTGTGATTCGTGTTCTTGAGTTGTTCTTCGCGTTCATCTTTTCTCCACATTTTTCCCGTCGATCGTTCTTTCTCTACGTTGCTCCGTTTGCAAAACCGTTTGAATCAACTTGTTCTTTACTGTGAGGAGATCATTTCCACTGAAGGAATTTAACTTAAACCTCATGAACAAGTAGATCGATTGGTTTTCGTTTTGGATCGACTTTTCTCTTCTCTTCCTGAATTTCTTCGATTCATCAATTTGGAGATAGGTTCGAGCCATGATCTCCTAGGAGTAGCTCACTATTATCCTTGTGACTCCTCTCACCAAGTTTGATCCTTAGAGGATTCGTTTTGGGTGAGATCGAGTTGAATCGGTGGACGAACAGCTGGTTTCGGGGTGACCGGACGCTAGGTAGAGAGTCCGGTCGTTGAATGCATTCACAGTTTTTGCTCTGCAACTTGACCGGACTCACACTTGCTTAGTGACCAGACGCTACGGTCATACTGTTCATCGTTTGCGTTTTATGTGACCAGACGCTCAGGCTGTGACCGGACGCACTGACCCCCAGAGTCCGATCCAACACAGCAAGGTTCCCGAGCGGCTTTTGTCAGACCGGATGCATCCGGTCGTCTCTGATCGGACGCAGGCAGAGTCCGGTCAGTGCTGCTTGTCACGCTTTCAACTATAGTTTGATCGTCCGTTGTCGGATTTGGTTTTCGGTTTTTGCGTTGGACTCCCGACTTAGTGCTCCACAGAAATTGGGCTTCCCACGTTACGAAAAAGCCTGGATCCCCTCGCGTTGCTTGAGGGAGGTTGAGGTTTCCCAAAGTTCATCCTGTCACTAGTTGACTTGCGTGAACTTGGACGAGTGAGTGTGTGTGGTGTCTCACTGTGTTCCTAGGGAACATCCACCCAATCTCTTGGGTTGTGGACATCACCTGTGTTGACTTAGCTCTTAAGGTTGATTCTTGGGACAGACGCTATAAGTTTTTGAAGAGAAATCTGAAGCTCCCATTCACCCCCCCTCTGGTCGCCTTTGTGTAGCACTTTTGGTCCTTCACAAAGGACTCTTATCCTTTGCCACGTATTGACAAGATTTTCGATATTGCAGCCGGTTGTGAAATAATGAGTTTGTTAGATTGTTTTTCAGGTTATCACCAGATATGGCTCCACCCCGACGATGAGGAGAAAACAAGTTTCATCACCCCCACAGGCACATATTGTTATCGGCGGATGTCGGAAGGGCTAAGAAACGCAGGCCCAACCTTCTCGCGGATGACAGACAAGGTTTTCGAGGGCCAGAAGCAGAAGAAAAACTTACTGGCTTACGTTGATGACATAGTGGTCAAGAGTGACAGAGAGGAAGACCATCAAGCAGACTTGCTAGAGACTTTCGGCAATCTCCGCAGAAGCAGCTTGAAGCTCAACCCAGACAAATGCATTTTTGGCATCAAAAAGGGCAAGCTCTTGGGTTGTCTAGTATCAACAAAGGGAATCAAAACCAATCCCGACAAAATAACGGCAATCATAAACATGCAACCGCCCTCGAATCGCAAACAAGTGCAAAAGTTGACCGGAAGGCTGGCATCCTTGAACAGAATCATCGCAAGATCCGCCGAAAAAGGCTTGCCCTTCTTCAGGACTTTGCGCAGCTCCAACCCCTTCGATTGGGGAGAAGAGCAGCGGCAGGCCTTCCAGCAGCTAAAGGAATACCTGACAAGGCTCACAACGCTATCTAAGCCATCGGCGGGAGCTACGCTCTTATTGTATCTGGCATCCTCTCATGCTACCGTAAGCGCAGTGTTGGTGGAAGAAAGGGAGCACAAAAATAAGTTGACGCAGTTCCCAATCTATTTTGTCTCTGAGGCCTTGTTAGGGGCAAAACTGAACTATTCAGAGTTGGAAAAGATAGCATACACGGTGGTAATGGCTTCAAGGAAGCTAAAGCACTACTTTCAGTCTCATCATATCATAGTCCTATCAGCCCAATCGTTAGAAGCCCTATTTTGCAACAACGAAGCTATCGGCCGAGTGGGCAAGTGGGCAGCGGAGCTAAACGAATACGTGATCGATTTCCAGCATAGGTCAGCAATCAAGTCCTAAGTGTTAGCGGATTTCATAGCGGATTGGACCCCCACGACTTTCGACACAGGTCTCGAGTTCGAGGAGCCGGTATGGACAATGAATTGTGATGGCGCTTGGGGGATGGCTGGAGCCAGAATCTCGGCGATCTTAACCTCGCCAAAAGGCCCGAAAGTAAGATTCGCCGCAAGGCTGCAGTTTCTAACAACAAACAACACCGCTGAATATGAGGCAGTATTGCTGGGCTTACGAAAGCTACGAGCAATCAGAGCAAGAAGATGCATAGTCAAATCAGATTCCCAAGTGGTCGTCGGACAAGCCGAAAAAGAATTCTCAGCAAAAGAACCAGAACTGGCGAAGTATTTAGCAACGATCAGGAGAATGAAAAAGTATTTCACAGGTTTCACTCTTCGTCACATCCCAAGAGCCGAAAACACAGAGGCAGACGAGTTGGCCAAGGCTGCAGTGCAAAGCCTACCATTACCACCAGATGTGTTTTACCAGGTCCTCTCGGCCAAAGCTGTAAAAGAGGAGGAAGACCACTTGAGTTCAGTGCACGCCATCGCCAGTGATGACTGGATGTTGCAGATATTCGCTTACTTAGCCGGGACATACGAGCCGGATCCAGAAAGGATGCCGAAAGGATGGCTAGCAGAGCGAAAGGTTACTCAATCATCGGGGAGTAACTTTACAAGAGTGGAATTGTAGCCCCGCTCCTGAAATGCATAAGCAGGCAAGAGGGCATTCAGTTGCTCCAAGAGATGCACGCTGGAATGTGCGGAGCGCACAGGGGACCCCATGAAATAGCGCACAAAGCAATGAGGCAAGGATTTTATTGGCCTTCCGCCGCCACAAATGCCAAAGAACTAGTCAGGTGTTGCAAAGGTTGCCAAATGTTCGCCAAAAACCAAAAAGTCCCAGCAAAGGAAACCTCACCGGTAATCCCAACGTGGCCCTTACAAAGGTCGGGCATCGACATAGTTGGACCACTTCCAGCAGCCCCGGGTAACTTGCGATTTGCAGCGGTCGCTCTTGAATATTTCACCAAGTGGATAGAGGCGAAGGCCCTTGCAAGCATAACTTCCACCTCCCTAACCAAGCTCGTGTGGCAAAGGATAATCTATCGTTTCGGCGTCCCTTCTTTCATCACTTGCGATAACTGAAAGCAGTTTGATTATGCCGTGTTGACGAAAAAATTCGATCGGTCATGCCAACACACTCGAGCGCACTATCCTCACAGGGCGTACGGAGCAAGGTCCTGACCTCCTGAACCTTCAACGGGTGGCGGTACCGAATCTCGGTGAGATCGACTTTGGGCGTGCCAGTCAATTTGACCTGCAATTGACAAGGAGAAGAAAAAGTTGTCAAATTGTGGAACGTGCCAGTTTGGTGCCAGATAGTTCCAAATTGTACGGCTCTGATATGGCCACTTGTTATTAGGATATTGACTACCAAGTCAACTCCTAAGAGATTGCATAAAGGCATTGAAGAAGATATAAAGCAAAAACGGCTATGATATATGTAAAGAAGCATTCAGGACAGACAAATAGCCGATGAGCTTAGGCATATTAGCAGAATAAAGATCTATGTGTACGTCCAAACCGCGTGAAAGAAACGTATCGACTAATTGCATAGGCAATTCTATCTGTTAACAATGGGGTGTTTCCATGTAGCCATAATAACAAATAGATCGATAAAATAGTTTAAAACATCAACAGTGGGGTGTCTCCATGCAGCCATGATGATAATCAAACTAGATCATGTCCAGTGCAACAAGCAGATACGTTGATTCTAGGCAATCTAAAGGCACACATTATGAAGAAAGCATAACTGGATCGGCTATTTTAGCCGATACAGGGTCCATGAGGCACGAACAAGATCTATCCGTTAAAACCATGATTCAACTTGAGATGAAGCAAATCTAATCTACCATATATATCAGTGGGGTTTGAAAATACAGCCATAACAGATGTGCAAGATCAAAATCTACTTGCTCTTAGATCAAAATCATAGTTTTATCGGATATCTCGAACGCACAACATGTAACAACCAAGATTGACAAAATAGTCGATGAGAAGCTTTGAATTGGCTATTTTCTCTATTGTAAGCATGAAAAACCTCAGGATAGCCGAAACCAAGCGTTTTTTAAGCTTAAGACACTTTGTCAATCTTGATTGGGTAAGATGTTGTTTAAAACATAAAGAAACAAATAAAAACATAAAACAACATCAATAACTTAATGAATCTATTAGCTTGCCAAACCAATAGAGCCGATAACTAGTCAAGATCGACTAAAGTAAGAGATTGATCAGAGTCAAGACAGTCTTACAAAAGATGAACTTAGACCAATAACTAGCCATGTCATAGCTTAACAAGAGTTTGGTCGATGCCAAATACAACCTCATTGTACAATGACACGAACCATTGGTGAAACTTACAAGCAAACCGGAGGTCGGTCGAAGCCGATGCAACCCTGCCTGATTGAAGGTCTTGCCGAGATCTACGTTACTCCTACTCCTAGGGTTTTGGCCGGTGGCCGATGTGTTGATTGATTGGATGATGTCTTACAAAAATCGGGTTTATAGCTATTTATAACCCGGTTGACTCCTGTCCTAACACGACTAGGTTACATAATAAGTAAAACAAAAGACGACCCGGACTTGAACTCCTTGGCCGAGCCCGACGCGTCTTTGAAGCCCGTCATGCTGGTCCATACGAATTCTTCTGGTCACATTTGGACCCATATAAGCTTCTTTATTTTCTGGCCGATTCCTTCCTTAATAAACTAGCCATTTGTGCTTACAAAATAATAATCTTTTTGGTCCAAAATCTAGTGTAAACACATGCCCCCCAATTTTGGGATGAAATTTATTTTATTCCAAAATTTTGAGTCCTTTTCTTTCTTTCCTTTCGGCATCTCAAACAGTCTAAACAGTATCTTGACAATCAATGCGAGATGGTTGCTCTTCTCTTGAAAACCGTGTTATGATTTAACATCCCACTCGAGTACTCTGCACACGCCGTACGAAGCGGCATCTTTTCCCCTTCGGAGACTCAATCTTCTAATATAAATCTCTCCTTCGTCCCCATCTTCCGTCACACTTAGAACACATCCTCTGCTTGCTTTCGCCTTCTATCAAAAACCCTCTTTCTCACCAAAAGCCTTTCCTTCCAAAAGCCTCTCTCTTCCCCCTCCGATGGCAGATAACAACCGTGGCAAGCGTCCTGCAGAGGAGGAAGTGAACTTTCGCTACCGCCCTCAGCGCCGCATTAGGCATGTTTTCCTTTATGCCTAATTCATTCCAATTTTAATCATTGTTTTTCTCAGAGTCTAACTTGATTCCTTTTATTATCTTCATCCAGGATTGACGAAGGTCCATCCAATGCCGCCGCTGCTCTGGCGCCTCCTCCTGGGATGGAGTCGGTTTTTGAAAACCCCTCCTCCAGTAGCTCCGAGTCGATGACCGCTTGTCATTACCGTCAGATGAGGGAAATGCGGAACCTTCACTCGGAGGCTACCATCAGGAACTGCCCCCCTCGAAGATCACATCGCCCAACTCCAAAAGGCGCTGGAGGAGGCAGAGGCGAGGGCCTCCCGGGCGGTTCAACAATGCGCCGAGTCTGATGCACGCGTCGCCGGTATTTCTCTTCCTTCCTCTAAAGAATTTTCATTTAATTGAATCTTCTCTGTTCAATCTCGTCGCGTTTCATTTACTCCGCAGACTTGACCGTGCGCCTGGAGGCCCTTCAGGAGGCGGGGAACGAGGCGATCGACTCTATGAACGCCGCTGGTGACAACGTCGCAGAGAGGGTGACCAACATCCCCGCAAGGGTACATGAGGTCGCCCTCCATGGCGTCCGTCATGGTGCCGCCATGGCTCTCGGGGCTGCCCAAGCCTACACTGGCCAAGACTTGGGTGGCCTTGAAGTTACTCCGGAAATAAGCCATGCCATGGAAGTGCACTTCGATGGTGTTGACGAAGCAACCGGGGAGATAGCAGAGTCCACCCCCTCTGTAATTATAGTTGTCGATGAAATATGGTCGGCAGTCTACCGAGGGGTGTGCCCAAGGTAGTAGATTAAGCGGTGGAGGCATGCGAGACGTCTACAAAGCATGGACACAGGGACGAGAGACGGTGATTTAGACAGGTTCGGGCTGACAAGTCATCGTAATACCCTACGTCCTGTGTTCTGGTGGCTGGTTTGTATTACTTGATTGGAATATTGCTTGTGATCCGATGGGATCTGAGGTGATCTGAGATGAGATGAGAGGGGGTCCCTGCTCGCCTTATATAGCCGGGGAGCAAGGTTACAGTTGTCGAGTCCTTATCAGATTACAAATGGTTCCTTAAGGCAAGGAATCCAGATCTAACTCTAGGATCTTCCTTGGCGGGCAAGGCTTCGTGAGAGTCCCTGGCGAGCACGACAGCCTGGTCGCGTGCTGCAAGGCCTCGCGAGCTGGGCTATCCTTGACGAAGGGCCCAAGGAGGTCCATGGGGGTATACGGAGGTAATATCCCCATAGCTATGAAGGACCGAGAAAGCACTAGCAAGGCGACCAGAGGGGGGGGTGAATGGGAGCTCAAAAAATTTCTCTCAAAACTTTGGCAAATGTCCCAAAATCAACCCCGAGAAACTACGACTGAAACCGTGATGCCCACGACCCTTGGAAGAGGGTGGATGATCCCTAGGATCACAGCGAGTCACCACAAGAAGATAGCAAACCAAATGCCAAAAGCTCCGGCTCGAACACAACCCTAAAAACCAAGTCCCGAATGTAGATTGATAGCTATGTCGAGAAACTCCTAAATACCTATGCTAACAAGTAGCAAAGATACCTAGAGAGGTTTCTTGGTCAACTACGAGGCCAAACAAGAAGTCCGGAAACCAAACGAACAAGTCGGGAGAGCAAACGCACTAAGCCAGAAGCTTCAGACGATTCCCGGACTGTCCGGCCCTGGGGTCCCGGACTGTCCGCCCTGCGGACTGCCGCGCTCTGGTGGCGGACTGTCCGCCGGTCAAGTCAGCAAAAACACACTGCTGCTGAAATCCCCCTGCTCGGTCCCGGACTGTCCGCGCTTTAGCACGGCGGACTGTTCGCCGATGAACCGAGCCAAAACCAGCAGGGACTGGCCGCGGCTGGACTGAACCAGCCCCGACGCGCGGACTGTCCGCGCCCTGAGTGGCGGACTGTCCGCGGTCACTCAGGGAGGGCGACTTTGATCGCCCTTCACCCAAATCTTCCCCAAATCGACTCAAATCAAAATCCCATGTTCCCAAACTTGGAGAGGATGATCACGGAGTAATTAGAAGACTATCCCCAAGAAATCATCCGCTCAAATCGAGTCAATCACTGGGAAACCAAAAGGGGAGAAGGATGAACCAAAAAGCGCCACGAAAACGAAATCAACCCGATCTACTTGCTCGTAGGGAGATAGATGAATTCCTTCAGTGGAAATGATCTCCTTTCAAATACGAACAAGTTGATTCAAACGGATTTCGCAAAGACGCAGTAGAGAGGGAGATCGAGTGACGGGAAAATCACAGAGAAACGAAGAACGCGAAGAACACGAATCAAAACGCGAATCAGCCATTGATCTGCAACCGTGTGGCTACCACACGCTACAACAGTGAGGTTACGGCCTCACTTCCTCAAAATCTCCAGTACACAGAGGTATGGTTCTCTGCGGATCTCAGCTAGCTACAACAGGAATGTGGGAGAGCAGGAAACCCTAGAAGCAAAGAGCAAATGACAGGGATGACTAACTGAGATGGTTGGGGAGGAGGGTGTCTCCCTCTACTTAACCTATTCCTAATGCCTAATCTATTCCTATTCTACCCCTCTCTACTTACAGAGCGAGCCAGCTAAACCCTAGGGTTATTCTGGACCAACTCGGTGGTAGGTGTATCCGACGGCCACGCCCGCACAACTCGTAGCGTTGCCTCGACGCAACTTCCCGATTGCCGCCACGTGCCGCCCTCGCTCTGCAACCCCGGTTTTGTGGCCCAAACCAGGAAACCAGCCTTTTCCAGCCAACCCCCGGTTTTGAGGCCCAAACCGGGAAACCAGCCCACCAAGCATCTGAGTTTTGAGGCCAAACTCAGCAAACCCTCAGTGCCCAGGTTTTGAGGCCCAAACCTGGAAACCATCCTCAGCCCGAGTTTTGTGGCCAAACTCGGAAACCGTCCACACCCAGGTTTTGAGGCCCAAACCTGGAAACCGTCCTCAGCCCGAGTTTTGTGGCCAAACTCGGAAACTGTCCACACGATGGTTTTTCCCTGGCTCTACCACCAAACCGACGTCGTAGATGGGATGCACCTCCCGTGCACCCCGTCCACCGACACGTGTCCCCAAGTCCATGACTTAGGCAACACATGACCGCAAGTCTTCACTTGTCGCTGCCACAGGCTGCCAGCCACCACAGCTGATCCTCGGGCCTCTGGTCCCTCAGTCCAAGCCTCACGTCCGCCCTTCGCCACTCCCGGTTCATCGGCACGACACGTCTCTACTTGACCTTCACCTCGCCTTCGATCACTGCATCCGTGCTCGACACCTGCACAACACAAGCCAAAGAACATGCGCATCATCCCAGTTGACAATCACTCATCACTCAGAGATCCGGCATACACCCATGTATCCGCAATCTCCCCCTTGATGAGTGCATTGTCAACTACCAACACAAATCATAATAGAAAGAGAAGAAGGAAGAAGGAGAAGAGAGAACTCGACCAAATGACCCAAAAGCATAGCAAAGCCGAAGAAGGTCAAGTGGAAAGAGCGAAAGAACTTGGTCCCCAAAGACATGGGCAACGGCTCGACGCAACCAAGCAAAGCAAAGCTAGCCCTCAAGAAGAGGTAGAACAGGCTCAACACCGCTAGCAAATCCCAATCGAAAATATCAAAGCAAAATGCTAGTCCCTCAAGATAGAGGCACAGAGGCTCAACACAACTAGCAAAGAAAGCTCGATACCGACTGTTACCAAAAAGAGTTCGACACCAATTGAAAATCTGAAAAGCAAATGCTAGTCCCTCAAGAAGGAGGCTAAGGCTCAACGCAACTAGCAAACCGCTCCAAACCAATTGAAAATGTCAAAGACTCAACCGGAAACAAACTCCTCCTTGAATAGTGCAAACAACCAGGAAGACTCCCCCTTAGCTGAAACGAAGGGTAATGATTTGCAATTTCTCCCCCTTAGTTGAAAATGCACTTATCAAGAAATAAGGCTCCCCCTCAGAAAATGCACCAACAAAAAGTGCCAACACGCAGATTTCTCCCCTTTCAAATGAGGCAAAATGCAAGTTAGGAGCTTCAGGAGTATACTCAAAAGAGTGCAAAGATGCTCGACAGAGTTCTGATCCGATGAGTCAGAAAAATGCACAGAATGCTAGCAAAGGCTCAAGCTGATCACTAAGAATGAAATATGAACATGTGAGCAGTTTTAAGCCGAAAAAAGTATTCACCATCAAAATAGCACAAGACATGTATGGACAGGAAGTCAAGTGTGCTAAGCATGTATACCAAGTGAACTACCCCTAGCACAGTTCAATCATCATGCTGATACCATTTTAGACATTTACTTGTGATTTCAAATTTTAATCGGAGTTGCAGCGGTGAAATTTCACAAGTTCAGAAAACAACATGTGACTGCGAGAGGTTGAATGCTTGTTATTGCCTAACTTTTCAACTGTCCGAAGCCTATGCATAAGCAATCAGAAGCTTAAAGCAACAGTTTCAGTCATACACTACACAGCTCAAGTTTAACTCAAAGTGCAATGAGAAACAGTCTCGAAACTGTGTGGTGTTAACAAGCAAACCCATCTCGATCTTTCCAATTCACTTAACTTGGTTCAGATTTTAAACAGAATATGACATACCAAGCAAGTGAATGACTTAACACTAGAGACATAGCAACCTAGCATATATGAAAAGCACATGTTACTTCAACACATCCTACACATGCTAGTTGCATATCTCAATGGTGAACATTTTCAAGTTTTAAGTTCATTATCAAATTCACCATTCAAAAATAGCTCAGCTCATAGTACGCACTAGTGATCAGAAAGAGCATAAGCTACAGCATCAACATAAAACATCGGAGCAAAAACTACACAAAGCATAGTTACATTCTTCAGATTATACATATGAAGCTCAGAATGTAAAAGCGTATGCTAAAATGCAAAAGATGCACGAAGAAATCAAAAGAAGCAAAAAACAACTGAAAACAAAAAGTCAGTGTACCATACAAAATCCAAAGTGTTTCCTCCATCTAAAAGGGGAAACACACACCAAGCTCACCTCTCAACCGATTAAAGGTTGATTGATCCAAAGGCTTGGTAAAAATATCAGCAAGCTGTTGATGAGTATCAACATGGTGAAGGTCGATATCACCCTTCTCATAGTGGTCTCGCAGAAAATGAAAGCGCACATCAATGTGTTTGGTCTTCGAGTGAAGCACGGGGTTCTTAGCAACGCTAATCGCACTCGTGCTGTCACAAAGCAATGGAACACGAGAAAAGCTCAGACCAAAATCATGCAAAGTGGCCATCATCCAGAGTAACTGGGAACAGCAGCTAGCCGCAGCAACATACTCAGCCTCCGTGGTAGACTGGGCGACGCTAGACTACTTGCGAGAAGACCACGAAACAAGAGAAGAACCAATAAACTGGCAAGTCCCAGAAGTGGACTTGCGATCAATATGACAACCAGCAAAATCGGCATCGGAATAACCGCAAAGGGAAAGGGTGGAGGAAGCAGAATACCAAATTCCAAACTCTGGAGAGAAGGATAAGTATCTCATAATGCGCTTGACCGCCTGATGGTGAGAGGTGCGCGGCGACGCCTGAAAGCGCTCGCAGAGGCACACCGCGAACTGGATGTCCGGGCATGTCGCCGTCAGGTACAGCAGCGACCCGATCATACTCCGGCACTCCTTCTGATCCACTGCTTCTCCCTCCTTGTCTGCATCCAGGGCCATCGTAGTCGCCATGGGTGTTGGAAGAGGCTTGGCCTCACCCATGTCGAACTTCTTCAGGATATCTCTGGTATACTTGCCCTGGTGGACAAACGTTCCTTCCCGGGTTTGCTTGATTTGCAACCCGAGGAAAAACGTCAACTCGCCCATCATGCTCATCTCGAACTCCCTGCTCATAATATCTGCAAACTTGGCAACCAAAGCGTGAGAAGAACCACCGAAAATGATATCATCCACATAAATTTGGACCAAGAGAGTATCACTGCCTTGCTTGAGGAGAAAGAGCGTTTTATCTACACATCCCATTTTAAAACCCTTAGCAAGCAAAAAGGTTTTCAACCTATCATACCAGGCTCTAGGGGCTTGTCTCAAACCATACAAAGCTTTGTGAAGTTTAAAAACATGGTTTGGAAACTTGGGATTTTCGAAACTGGGGGGTTGTCTAACATACACCTCCTCTTCTATGTAGCCGTTTAAGAAGGCACTCTTAACATCCATTTGAAAAAGTTTGAAGCCTTTGGATGCAGCAAAAGCCAAGAGTATCCTAATAGCCTCCAAACGTGCTACAGGAGCAAATGTCTCCTCATAGTCTATGCCCTCCTTCTGACTATATCCCTGGGCTACGAGTCTGGCCTTGTTTCTCACAACATGGCCATCTTCTCCCTGTTTGTTTTTGAAAACCCATTTTGTCCCAATTGGATGACACTCAGAAGGTGGAGACACTAGAACCCAAACCCGATTTCTCTCAAAGTTTTCTAACTCCTCATGCATGGCATTGACCCAATCTGGATCTGTCAAAGCGTGTCCAACATCTCAGGGCTCAATATCAGCAACAAAAGCAGAATGAGCAAAGTGAGAGATTTGAGACCTGGACCGAGTGACCCTTCGTCAATGCCGCCGATCATCTGCTAAGGCGGGTGCTGGCGCTGAATGTGTCGTGGCGCCTCCCTTGCCGAAGTGGCCTCCCCCTCAACAGCAGCTGGTGCCTCCCAGGGTACAAAAGGTACCGCTCGGGGTGGCGGATCCCACGGCCCCCAGGAAGAAGAAGTGTCGGGGCCGTGAGTCGTCGTAGAAGCCGCTCCTTGCGACATAGCAGGTGGAGGGGGTGCTGGATCATCCATACCTTCAGCACCCTCGTCCTCGTCATCAAAAAGAGGCTCACCAACCTCATGATCACTTGCACGCTCAAAACGAGAAGAAGGACAAACCATGGTCTCGTCGAAGGTGACATCTGATGTCTCCATGACTCGGTTAGTGTCAAGGTTAAGTACACGATAAGCACGGGTGTGAGTGCCATAACCCAAAAACACACCGTCCGAAGAACGAGACTCAAACTTGTCCAAGTTGCCCTTTTTGAGTATAAAACAATGGCAACCAAAAACTCGAAAATAACTCACCTTGGGGAGTTTTCCAAAACGCAACTCATAAGAGGTCTTTTTTAAGAAAACTCGAAGAAAAATGCGATTGGAAATATAGCATGCAGTGTTCATAGCTTCGGCCCAATATCGCCTAGGAGTCCTATGCTCATCGAGCATCGTCCTGGCCATCTCTACAAGGGTCCGATTCTTCCTCTCTACAACACCATTCTGAGGGGGTGTGTAGGGGGGAGAAAACTGATGCTCTAAACCCAAAGAGTTACAAAACTTCTCAAAATCCGAATTCTTGAATTCGGAACCATTATCACTCCGAATTGCTCGCATAGAGTTCAAAGGGAACTCATTCTAAAGATGCAAAATTAGATTGCGAGCAAAGGAGAAAGTCTTGGTTTTCTCAGCTAAAAAGAAATCCCACGAATATCTCAAAAAATCATCGACAACAACAAGCACATACCACTTCCCCCCAACCGAGCTCACCCGAGCCGGACCAACAAGGTCCATGTGCAAAAGCTCTCCAGGGCGCTTGGTCATGACCTGAGTCACCGGATGGTGGGGAGCGGCAACCATCTTCCCGTGTCTACAAGAATGGCAAACAAGATCCTTCTCCATGGATAACTTGGGCAATCCTCGGATTAAGCCAAGTGAACTAAGCCTTGCAAGCAAGTCGAAGCTCAGGTGACCTAGTCTCCTATGCCACTTCCAAAGATTAGAGGAGGAGGGTCCAGCCAAAAGACAACGAGAAATTCCAAACGACTCCGAGAAATCCGCACGAAAGACTTTTCCAAAGGGCGAAATCACACAAACAAGATTGCCCTGAGGATCCAAAATGCGACTGAGATTCGGTTTAAAACGAATCTCATAGTCGTCGTCAAAGAGTTGCGAAACGGAAAGAAGGTTAAAATGCAAGTTAGAAACAAGAGCAACATCGCGCAACACAAAGTGCTCATTAACTCACACAAACCCACGAGACAACACCTTACCTTTGCTGTTGTCGCCGAAGGTGATATACTGTTTTCCGGCGACCGGACTAAGACTGGAGAACCACTTGGCGTTTCCGGTCATGTGCCTCGAACACCCGGAATCCACCAACCAAACGTTCTCCAATCGTTTTACCTACATCAATAAAAAGACATAGGGTTAGCATACGGTCCAACACTGGGGTTAGTGAAGTAAGGGGAATACCAGTGTTGGGCCGGCTGCTCAAAAGAACGGTTAGCAGAAAAACCATTCCTAGCACGCCTACGGGAGGAGCGATCACCACGTTGAGGAAAACGTGGTCCGCTAAGGGAGGAGCGTCCATCGCGATACTCAAAACGCGGTGGGGGAAAACGCTCAACTACAAAGCCACCGCCACGGGGTCCATAGCCTACAACTGCCGGCTCCCACCGGGCACGCTCTCTACGAGGCCTACGCCTAGGGACTTGAGGCTCAACACCTCTAGGCCTAGCGTCTCTCCTTGGAGCTCTCTGCTGCCTAGACCTGGGAACTTGAGGTTCTGGACCTCTGGGCTTAGCAGCACGTCTTGGTGCTCTCCTTGGAACATTCGGCACATGTACATCATGGAAAGGATGGTACATGTCCGGGTTGTTCATCTCCCTAGCACGGCGCGCCTCTCTCTTGCGCCTAAAGCAGAACTCGCTCAAGTGTCCATCTCTCCCACAGTGCTCACAGTGATACCTCACCGCTCTCAAAGGGGGTTGTTGGTAATCACGGTTGTGGGTGTGGATCACCTTGCCCTTCTGTGGCAACTCATCCTAGATAGGTGGCATTGTGTCCAGCTTGTTCTTTAGGTGGTTGGGTTTGGGAGCCCATTGGTGGTTTTTGGGTGGAGCTCTCAGAGGCTCAACAAACACCCCATCCTTGGTGTTAGGCTTGAGAGGCTCTTTGGGTGGAAGCTTGGTTAGTTTGGGAGTAGTGGTGGAGTTGGGCTTCTCACTCGGGTTCAGACCACTCGACTCTCCAATCTTCCCAAAAGCAGAAAGATCAACACCCTGAGCAAAGCCTACACCGAGACCTCCAACAGCTCGCTTGAATTGGGAAATTATCATCCCGAGCTGTGGCTCACCACAAGACACCCATGACAAGATGGTCCGAAGGTATGTGTTTTCCTCCTCGGTTTGCATCTTGTCATGCTTCACATTGGCAATCTCCATCTCCAAACCCTCGCACAAAGCGCACCTAGTCACACAAGTGCTACCCGAGCTGGCCTCCTCAAGAGAAACAATCTTGGCATTCTTCTCTGCCAACTCAGATTGCAAGACAGGACAAGTCTTGCACGCACCCAATAGCATGGGTCTAGCCCGGAGCTCATCCATCTCTCCTACCAACGCAACATACTTACTTCTCAAAGTGAGAAGATCAGTCATGTGCGTAGTGCACGCCTCGCACTCCTCCTCATCGGTAACAACTACGGTGGACTTGACAGAATCAAGTTCCTTCACCGCATCCTCCCACTTCTGCCTAAACTCCTTGCGCTCTCTAGCGGCTCACCTAAGCTACTTATCTTGACTAAGGAGCATGGCAGTAAGTTTCTCGACCTCAGCGGAAAGCTCATCGTGGGTCAGAGATACCTGGGAGGTGTCGTCGTCGTCGTCGTCGTTCCGAGGGGAGTTCACCAGCTCGCCGTCGACCTCCTTGCCAAGGGCCATGGTGCAGAGGCCATCGTCGTCGGCGAAGAAGCAGAGACCGTTCAGCTTGTCCTCGATCCTCTTCTTCTTCTCGGACTCATCGTCGCTTCAGCAAGCGGAGTCGTCATCTGAGCCGTCGACGTCGCTGAGCATGGCGAAGAACGCACGCTGCTCAGCCTGGGCCTTCTCTAAGTACTTCTTCTTGATGTACTCCTTGTCGAAGCCGCCCCTCCGCTTGTGCCTCGCGGGGACGTACTTCTCCTTGCGCTTGCCGGAGTCGTACTTGTGCCCATGATCGCCCTTCCCAGATGAATGCTTCTTCTTGGGGCAATTGGCAATGAAGTGATCGGGGTCGCCGCACTCGTAGCATCCTGAGCGTCCTCCTCCGCGGCGACGGTTCATGCGGTTGTTGTGAAACCGCGAGAATCGGTTGGCGAGCATTGCGAACTCGTCATCCCCCAAAGACTCCAGCTGGTCCTCTGTGACAGAAAAGAGAGACAAAAGAGCAAAACCTCCAGAGGGGTTAGAAGAGCCAGAAACCAAAGCCATTGACGGCCAAGAAGGATTTTCATAAGAAGCCCTCGCCATGGCATCAATCTCACTGGACTTGAGCTTACTGTAGAGCTCATCGCACGTGAGGGTCTCATAGTTAGGTGATTCGATGATCGCCTGAACTTTGGAGTCCCACACCGATCGATCAAGAGTATGCAAAAGCTTCAAAGCTCTCTCATGATCGTCAAAAGGCAACAGCTCCTTGTTAGCCCTCATCCTATTGACAATCACCTGAAAGCGAGCGAATAAACTTTCTATGCTCTCGCGAGGCATATGTCGAAAGTTCTCATACTCTCGCTTGAATGACTCGTAGAGACGGGTTTTGACTTGAGAGGTTCCCTCATGGAAACGCATGAGGGTAGCCCAAATCTCCCGAGCCGTAGCGAGGTGAGAAACGCGATCAAACTCACTCATGCTCAAGCATGAGAAAAGAGCATTACGGGCTCGGCTATTGGCATCGTGCTCATCGATCTGAAGCTGAGTGACACGAGCAGCCAAGACCACGTAATCGGCAGAGTTGCAAATATCCCAAATGGAAGCACCCAAACTCTGCAGATAGGCCGACATGCGTATCTTCCAATACGCATAGTTCGTCCCACCGAAAAACGGTGGTTTGCCCACGCCGCGATCCATGTCGCCTTCTGTGGATCAGGAACCGGCTAAGGTGGAAGATCCTTAACCCGCTCCAATACCAATTGAAGGACCGAGAAAGCACTAGCAAGGCGACCAGAGGGGGGGGGGTGAATGGGAGCTCAAAAAATTTCTCTCGAAACTTTGGCCAAATGTCCCAAAATCAACCCGGAGAAACTGCGACTAAAACCGTGATGCCCACGACCCTTGGAAGAGGGTGGATGATCCCTAGGATCACAGCGAGTCACCACAAGAAGATAGCAAACCAAATGCCAAAAGCTCCGGCTCGAACACAACCCCAAAAACCAAGTCCCGAACGTAGATTGACAGCTACGTCGAGAAACTCCTAAATACCTATGCTAACAAGTAGCAAAGATACCTAGATTGGTTTCTTGGTCAACTACGAGGCCAAACAAGAAGTCCAGAAACCAAACGAACAAGTCGGGAGAGCAAACGCACTAAGCCGGAAGCTTCAGACGATTCCCGGACTGTCCACCCCTACTGCGGACTGTCCGCGCTCTGGTGGCGGACTGTCCGTCGGTCAAGTCAGCAAAAACACACTGCTGCTGAAATCCCCCTGCTCGGTCCCGGACTGTCCGCGCTTTAGCACGGCGGACTGTCCGCCGGTGACCCGAGCCAAAACCAGCAGGGACTGGCCGCGGCTGGACTGAACCAGCCCTGACGCGCGGACTGTCCGCGCCCAGAGTGGCGGACTGTCCGCGGTCACTCAGGGAGGGCGACTTTGATCGCCCTTCACCCAAATCTTCCCCAAATCGACTCAAATCAAAATCCCATGTTCCCAAACTTGGAGAGGATGATCACGGAGTAATTAGAAGACTATCCCCAAGAAATCATCCGCTCAAATCGAGTCAATCACCGGGAAACGAAAAGGGGAGAATGATGAACCGAAAAGCGCCACGAAAACGAAATCAACCCGATCTACTTGCTCGTAGGGAGATAGATGAATTCCTTTGGTGGAAATGATCTCCTTTCAAATACGAACAAGTTGATTCAAACGGATTTCACAAAGACGCAGTAGAGAGGGAGATCGAGTGATGGGAAAATCGCGGAGAAACGAAGAACGCGAAGAACACGAATCAAAACGCGAATCAACACATCGATCTGCAACCGTGTGGCTACCACACGCTACAACAGTGAGGTTACGGCCTCACTTCCTCAAAATCTCCAGTACACAGAGGTATGGTTCTCTGCGGATCTCAGCTAGCTACAGCAGGGATGTGGGAGAGCAGGAAACCCTAGAAGCAAAGAGCAAATGACAGGGATGACTAACTGAGATGGTTGGGGAGGAGGGTGTCTCCCTCTACTTAACCTATTCCTAATGCCTACTCTATTCCTATTCTACCCCTCTCTACTTACAGAGCGAGCCAGCTAAACCCTAGGGTTATTCTGGACCAACTCGGTGGTAGGTGTATCCGACGGCCACGCCCGCACAACTCGTAGCGTTGCCTCGACGCAACCTCCCGATTGCCGCCACGTGCCGCCCTCGCTCTGCACCCCCGGTTTTGTGGCCCAAACCAGGAAACCAGCCTTTTCCAGCCAACCCCCGGTTTTGAGGCCCAAACCGGGAAACCAGCCCACCAAGGATCTGAGTTTTGAGGCCAAACTCAGCAAACCCTCAGCGCCCAGGTTTTGAGGCCCAAACCTGGAAACCGTCCTCAGCCCGAGTTTTGTGGCCAAACTCGGAAACCGTCCTCAGCCCGAGTTTTGTGGCCAAACTCGGAAACCGTCCACACCCAGGTTTTGAGGCCCAAACCTGGAAACCGTCCTTAGCCCGAGTTTTGTGGCCAAACTCGGAAACTGTCCACACGATGGTTTTTCCATGGCTCTACCACCAAACCGACGTCGTAGATGGGATGCACCTCCCGTGCACCCCGTCCACCGACACGTGTCCCCATGTCCACGACTTAGGCAACACATGACCGCAAGTCTTCACATGTCGCTGCCACAGGCTGCGAGCCACCATAACTGATCCTCGGGCCTCTGGTCCCTCAGTCCAAGCCTCACGTCTGCCCTTCGCCACTCCCGGTCCATCGGCACGGCACGTCTCTACTTGACCTTCACCTCGCCTTCGATCACTGCATCCGTGCTCGACACCTGCACAACACAAGCCAAAGAACATGCGCATCATCCCAGTTGACAATCACTCATCACTCAGAGACCCGACATACACACATGTATCCGCAAGCTAGTCCCCGAGCACTTTGTATCCGTTGGTGACGCCGTCTTGAGCTTGTCCAAGCAGGCGAAGTCGATGTTGAGCAAGTAAGGCCTGCCAGAAGGATGTAAGGTGCTCAAGAAAATTTTTGAAGAGCTTGCTTCTGGTGAAGTGTATCCACTTGGAGCTTGCAAGACTATAAGTAACAGTGAGGTCCTAGTAGAAGTCTGTGCAAGTCCACTTTGACGGAGCGTCCTTGAATTGTCAGAGAAAAAGAAAATACATTCACCGCAAGGTGAAGTGTATCCACTTAGTCCCCGAGCTTGGTAGTAGGTGTTGAAGGCACGTGGTGCCGAGCTTTTAGATCATTCAGCAAGTGCCCCGGTGAGCTGCCCAAAATCAGCACCCTGATCCGAACAGCATGGAGCGACTTGATGCACGCCGGCAACGAGCGAAGGACAGGCCAACGAGCCTGGGTGATGGGCGAAGGTCAGGTTGATGAACCTGGTCGGTGATGAGCAAAGGCGAAGTTCCCGAGCCTGGTCGGCGATGAGCGAAGGCCAGGTCGACGATCCTAGTTGGCGACGGGTTGATGAACCTACGACCTTCTGCTTAGGAAATAGAAGACAACGATGAATGATGGCGAAGTCCCCGAGCCTGGTCGGCGACGAGCGAAGGCGACGATGAGGGACGACGATGACGAGTGAAGGCGGTGAGGAGCCGGGTCGACAATGAGCGAAGACGGCGATTAGCCTAGTCGACGATGAGTGAAGGCGGCGACGAGCGACGATGGCGACGAGCGAAGGCGGCGAGGAGCCTGGTCGATGATGTGCGAAGACGGTGACGAGTAAAAAGGCAACGAGCGAAGGTGGTGAGGAGCTGGGTCGACGATGAGCGAAGACGGTGACGAGTGAAGACGGCGATGAGCGACGGCGGCGACGAGCGAAAGCGAAGGGCCTGGTCGACGATGAGCAACGGCGGCGAAGGCGAAGACGAAGTCCCCGAGCCTGGTCGGCGATGAGTGAAGGTGAAATCCTCATGCCAGGTCAGCGACGAGCGAAGGCGAAGTCCCTGAAAAATAAATATGGAGAGCAGTAGTACATGATGATGTGCAAATAAAACATGAAGAAAAACCAGTGGCGGAGGATGACTGCAGCTTGACGAAGTCCCTGAGCCTGGAGTTGACATGGAGTGTCTGGAGACGGAGACAGAGCTGGCCGCGGAGGTCCTAGTCGCCGATGTAGATCTTTTCGCTATCGGGCAGCCATGGAGTGTAACGTAGGAGAGTAGTCTGTAAATAGACTCTTGGGCGAATAGAGACAAAACATGTAGCGAGTTGGTGTGTTTTGTTCAGTCCTCGAATTCCGCAGACCCAATAGCCATGAGCCGTAGCGATGAACAGTTCGGCCTTGGGTTGTCCCAAGATCCATAGCGTAGAGCGCGGAGCTCGTTTGCGTGTAGGAGTCAAGGGTGTCGCCCAAGGAACCACTGCTGGCATCCCATAGCGCAGAGGGCAGACGCTCATGCACGCGTAGGGAGGTACCACGGTCAGGGGCTTTTCCGAGAGGCTCGATCGTGGCATGAGCTGGGCGAATGGAGACCGTTCGTCGAGCGTGTGGGTAGCGCGAATGCGGGCACTGAGCGTATAGCCTCAGAATTCTCAGCCCAAGTTAGCCTTTCCTTCGTAGCGCAGAGGGCAGGCGCTCATACACGCGTAGAGAGGTCGGGATGTCCCTTGGGAGAGCTGTTGGCCACCGTAGCGCTGAGGGCAAGCGCTCATGCACGCGTCCGATGGTGACAACAGCCCTGACTCTGAATTTTCATCGGCATCAGTCAGGCTGCTTGGAGACCGTATGGAGAACGAGTGCATAAACGGCATATACAGGCACTGGACGTATAGCCTCTGGAGGTCTCAGCCCAAGCTTAGCCTTCCCTTCGTAGCGCCGAGAGCAGACGCTCATGCACTCGTAGAGAGGTCAGGATGTCACTTGGGAGGACTACTGGCCGCCATAGCGCAGAGGGCAGACACTCATGCACGCATCCGGCGGTGGCAGTAGCCCCTGCTCTAGGACTCTGTCGGCGTCAGCCAGGCTATTTGGAGAGTCGACGAGTCGTCCAGAGATGAATTGGAGAGGTCGGCGAGTCGTCCGGAGATGAACTGGAGAGGTCGGTGAGTCGTCCGGGGACAAACTGGAGGGGTCGTTGATCGTCTGGAGTGGACGGTGATCGTTTGGAGAGGTCGACGATGATGAAGTTGATGTAGACACAGAGGTCGTCGAGACGGTGTCGCCGAAGATCTCGCGGATGGTCGACTTCAAGCGAAGGCGGCGACGAGCCGGGTCGGCAACGGGCGAAGATAACGACGAGTGAAGGCGGTGATGAAGGCGACGACGATCCTGGTCGACGACGAGCGACGGTGGCGATGGGCGAAGACAGCGATGAGCTCGGTCAATGACGAGCGACTACGGCGATGAGCAAAGGCGATGAGCCTGGTCGAACGACGGCGGTGACGGGCGAAGGCGGCGACGAGCGACGACAGCGACGATGAAGGCGGCGAAGATCCAAGGCGACGAGGAGCGAAGACGGCGAGGAGCTGGGTTGACGAAGAGCGATGATGACGACGAGCGGAGGCGGCGAGCCTGGTCGACGACGAGCGATGGCAGCGACGAAGGCGACGATGAAGGCAGTCTACCGACCTCAATAAGCATTTCCCTAAGGACCCCTTCCTCCTCCCATGGCCGTATACCCCCATGGCACGACTTGAGCTACTCTACAGATACGGCCCAACCAGAAGGCCTTGCGGCCCGCGACCGGGCCATCACAGCCGCCAAGGACTCTCCTGATGACTTGCTCGACAAGGAAGATCCAAATAGATAGACACGGATTCCTTGCCAAGAGGAACCGATTGTAATCTGTTAGGATTCGGCAAGTTGTAACCCTGCTCCCCGACTATATAAGGCGAGCAGGGATCCCCTCCAAACTCACGCCATATTCCAATCCATCAATAAAAACTAGCCACCAGAACACAGGACGTAGGGTATTACGGCGACTTGCCGGCCTGAACCTATCTAAATCGCCGTCTCTTGTCCCTGTGTCTACGCTTTGCAGACGTCTCGCACGCCTCCACCGCTTAATCTACTACCTTGGGCATACCCCTCGGTAGACTGCCGACCATATTTCCTCGACAGTTGGCGCGCCAGATAGGGGGTGTGTGCTACGACACCATGATCTGCCAAGCGGTCACTTTTCCTCGATCCATGGTCCTCCCGGAGGCTGGCACAACTTTCCAGATCGGATCTATGATCTGGACCGTCGGTGACCATACCCCAGCCCCAGAAACCATGGAACCTGCGCAGCTCCCTGCGCCGGGCGCCCTGCCGCCCATTCATCCTGTCGCCATGCCGACACGCCGCCCGCCAAGGATCGTCACTTGCGACGACCTGATTGAAGCCATCGACCGAGCCAACCAAGGAATCGCGGAGTGCATTGACGCCATCGAGGTAGCTCGTATATAGCTTTCCGACTGACCTTACCTTCAGCAATTTTCAGGTACACCGTCAGGAGTCTCCAGCGCTTGTCCCGCCCGCCGCCCCAGATCAGATCTGCATCCGGCTCGTCGCCACGTTTCGTCTCCGACGACCATGCCCTTCGGGCTACACGACGCGGCTTCTACGTATCAGCATCAGGCGCTGCGACAACTCACCGACCAACTTCAATCTTTCGGTTCCGACTAGATGGCGCCGACCAGCGCGCACGCCCGGACGACTCCAGCCCACTCGTTGGCATGGTGACTCTCAAAGAGATATTCGGCGATACCGTCTCGGCGACTTCGGCGTCGGGATCTACCACGACAAACGACTCCAATTCCACGCGGTCTACGACCGTCATCTCCACTGACTCCGGGGCCGACTTCCCACCGTACCGCGGTGACATCATCTTCAACATCTCCGCTGACAGTCCTGCACCTCCAAACGAAACGAAAGGCGAATGCGCCAATCGGGAGCAACGCAACATCGATCGCCAGCGCCGACGTGATGATGAGCGACACGACCAGGAGCGCCGCGACCGGGAGCATCGCGATGACGAACGACGTCGAGATCGCGACAATCTTGGAGGCCATGACCTCATCTATGAGTTCGACAGGGTCGATGATCAACCCGTCTACCCGACCCCAAGTGCCAACCTCGCCGTCGTCGTCAACGAGCTCTCCAAGCTTCCGGTGACCCTGGAACTACAGAAGGTCGTTGCCCACGTTAAGGCTGCCGCCGTGCAGTGCAACGAGAGAGGGCCCTATCCTTCACCCTTCGGATCATCGTACGACGGAACGCCTCCAAGCCCGCATCCTTCACACCGAAGGCAATCTCCGCCACGTCGTGACCAGGAGGTTTCCCAAGGCAACCGCGCCCGCAATCGAGCTCCGGCTCCCGACGCCTCAACAGGGCCACACCCTTTTACCTCCCGGCTCCGAGCCGTCCGATGGCCTCAGGGCTTCAAGGTCACCACGGTGGACAAGTATGATAGGAAGGCCGACTATTAATTCTTGCTAACGTTGTCACTAGGAGTAGACTATGGAATCTATCCCCGGCAACGGCGCCAGAAAGGTTTGTTCGTACTTCTTAATGTAAGAAGTATAACTAACTATTTGTATGACTATTGGTAGGTTCCGCAAGCGCACAGAATAAGTCTATTGTAGCACTTCACCCGGGAGTAACCGAGTATCGTATTTATTTCCACAGGGAAGCTACTAAGGCAGAACTAACACTAGGACCGCTATGAACAACTAGTGATTCTAGCAGGGTTGATCGAAAAGTATGAATGGGGGTTGGTTTCTACTACTACTAAAAAGAAAAGAAAGACTAACTATTACTAACCTAAATCGGCGGGGTCTGGCCGATGAACAGATTAATGTTTTCCTACACACTTACGAACACAAGTAACTTAGCAATAAAGAGTTTATCTAGTTCTTCGAATCGTACACACCCTCTGGACTATTTACCTCAGACGTGCACAACGAGGTTTATGATTTAAGAACTAACCCAACTACGTGGCGGAATTCAAGGCTCCGAGGGCTTCACCACCTGTTTGCTACCACAGCTATCCGGGGGGCTAGCCACAAACTAAGGCATAACTAGTCTAAGCACCGCGCTTACACTAATATATACTACTCTAATCTTGCGTCCAAAACTAGAGCACTGATTACTCAGCGAAGAACCCAAACTAAATACTAAGTTATCTATGATCGAAAGCACTCAACAAGAATAATAAGTAAAGTACTTAAAGTAAATGCTGAAAGTAGAAGAACACTAAGATAAATGAAGGAAGGCATGGAATTATACCAGAGACTTGGAAGATCCTCTATTACAACTCCAGCTCTTCTCTTCTACACTCTCGCTCTCACTCTAAGTCTCTCAACTAGAGTGTTCCTTCACCAGAGCTTCGCTTACAAGAGAGTGAGACTAATGAGGTGAGGTCTGAGTACAAATGAGCTCGGGGGGTCCTATTTATAGCCTAAGGGACCTAGGGGGGTATTTATGGACCAAGGGTTAGGTCAGGGGGGTGAGTGTGGTGGCGGGCGCCAGCTAGGGGTGGCGGGCGCCACTCCCCTGGCCCTTGGATCCACCGCCTCTTCACCGACGGCATCCAGGAGGTCCTCCAAGTCGGTTTGGGGTCGGTTAGGGTTGTCCAATAACCGTCACATGGACAATTAGGCCATGATCCACGTGACGCTGCTTCTTAGCCCTTGGATGAACCGACTTAGGTGAGCAACGGCTGCCAATGAGTGTGGGGGTGCTTCCCCTGGATCAGTGACGTGGCAGGGGGGAGTTTGGGCTTCTCCCCCTGGCGGCCGCCAGCTAGGGGTGGCGGGCGCCACCCCTCCTTGGCCCAAAGTGAGCCCAAGCAAGTGGGCTTGCTTCCTGGTGGGTCCATTTGGTCATTTTGCTCAAAAACCCTGCAATTTCCTACATTCAAATAAAACTCAAGGACAAGTGGAAATCGTTAGTTTATAAAAGGTTTTTGGTTGATTTTAGGCCCTTGTGTTGTGTTATATGACCTTGTTGATGCTAAGAATATGACACTTAGTAAGCGTCAACAAGCTCCCCCAAGCTTACCTCTTGCTCGTCCTCGAGCAAGCATGGACTTGAAATAATTTTAGAAACTCTGTGTTTTTGTTGTGTATGCCCATATTATTTTCATCACCATGGAATTGGTAGCCTTCCCTGCTGTGACGTAACGGCCCTAATCCCATGGCCCACTGATTACTGTCAACCACTGACAGACAATCCGTACAGCCAAGAGATCACGACCGGGTTCCGTCACTGGGCTACATCAGTGCCCGATGTCCGCAGGATCAACTCACAATTCAGTTACAATCTCTTTAACATTTTGGCAATTAACATCGGAGTAAATAGCGGAAGACTTAGATAACAATAGTTTTACAAACCAAGGTTCAACATAACATTAAAGTGAAGTTATTACAGACCATAGTTCAAATAGATAGAGTTGGCAGAGTAGCATATGACAACAACTAAAAGGTAGAGATACTTCACCCAGCCCGAGGGTGAATAATCACTCATCGGCCTCAACGGCCTCTTCCTGAACAACAGTCACACAGCAGGGTCCAAGGCATACTGGGGAATCTGCCATACCTGCAACATGGGTAAAAGAACCCTGAGTACAAAGGTACTCAACAAGACTTACCCGACTAAAGAAAAAGGGAGAAGACTCAGGAATGAGAGGCTTAGGGTAGTCAAGGTAAGGCTTAAGCAAGATCAAGTATTTTGCAGAAAAGCATTTTTGTAAACCTTATTTTATTTTGAAAGATTCAGTATTCCTCAATTCTTCATCATTCATGATTCATTTTATATTTCAAAACATTCCTAGTTGAGAACCACTCCCTGTTGACAGTCAGTGACTAAGTCTCCATAACCGAGGAGCAACGTTAATCCGGATAGATAATACTCAGCTGAGGGTCCCTATCCACACTGCATATGTAGCACCAAAGCTTGCATATGCCAACTCGTCTACCACGATTCCTCCAAGATTGGGCCCGGTCCTACGCCACCCGGAAGTACAGTACACCACTCCAATCCGGGACTTTAACCCACGTGGGTACATGCTACTTCCGCCATCTCTCCACTCCCAGTGCGCGGTTGTCGGTCCAATAAAGGATTCCTCAGAGCCGAAGCTTTCCGTAGTATGTGAATAGTTGCAAGTCTTAGTCAGCAGGCCCCGATACAGGTGGTCCCTAAAATTTTCCAGCCAGCGACAAGCATCTCGGGACTCTAACCCGAGAGTACAGGTCCTGTCAGTTTTCCAACCCTGTCCCGGTCGGTGTCAACTGTTGAGTCCCGGACTACAACATGACGGCACCGTACGCAAGGACAACCTCTCCTTCCCATTGACTAAGTACGGATCAGATACTTAGCCAATAGTGGGAGTAAAGCCAAATTCCCATAAACATTCTTAAAGTGATCACACTTTTGAAATTGGCATTTTTATTGCAAATCTATTGAATAGCATTGCTAAGCATTTTGCAATTAGTTTTGAAACAAGGGTATGTGTATCTTTTGGTGGGGGTAGATTATGCAAGTAATAGGTCATCACACAACTCCTATTACCTAATGCAATAGTTTAACTCAAAACATTTAAAGAAAACATTTATAAAAGCAAGGTAGGGTTAAATGCACCGGGGCTTGCCTTGGATGGCAAAAAGGGCAGGCTCGGAGTAGGTATAGTTGTCGGAGCTCGGGGTCGCCTCGGGGACAGATCCTTCGGTGACTACCTCGACTTCAGGGCCTTCTTCGTCAACTATACGGATGCAATGATGAATGCTCATGAGAATTATGATATGGACTTATGGTGCAAGACAATACCACTGATTCTAGATTACTCTAGGCAAAGCATGATCGAAATCTAGGTTGAGCATAAAAGGTAACCATTTCTTCCTAAAGCAATTTCGATCAAACTAGACCTTATTATAATTATCCTAAGCATCAACCAAACATAGAATCACAAACATCATAGACCAAAGGGGTATGAGTCTATGAACATCAAGCAATCCAAAAGTCACATCACAGGGCATTCAACGCTAACCCTAATCACCTTTTTCTATTTTTCTTAATTATTTAAAAAGGTCATTTTATGAAGGTTCTCCCAAAATTACCAAATTAATCACACAAGTTCATTAGGGTACAAGTATATGGCAAAACAAATTTCATAATTTTTGGAGGTCATTAAGGTGCTCAATTAAATCTAGACATTTAATTAACAAAAGGCACTATTCCTTAATTAAAATAAAGCTCAAAAATCAACTTGCTCCAAATGCCTTCAAAATTTTACCAGAGACTCATCATGACATAACTAGCATGCAAATTTTATCTCAAGATTTTTGGAGCTAAAGAACACTCTCCAAAAATACCAAAGCCTTCATTTTCCAATTAAAAGGGGAATTTTACGTTTTCAAACTTTTGCACAAAACTCAAGTTTCATATTTTTCTAAAATACTTCAGAGCATAAAGAGTCTACCACAAAAATTTCAGAATTTTTGGACCAACACAGAAAATACCACAAAAAAGAGAAATCAGAGCACTATTCACATGTTGAAGAAAAAGAAAAACGGCACTGTGCTTCGTTCCCGCACGCCGGCGATCGCCGGACGACGGCGGCGCGATTACGCCGGGCTCTTCGAGCGCTCCGCGGCGGAACCAAGGGCACGGGAGGCAACAGGGAGCTCACCGGCGTCGATTAAGCGGCTCGGCGAGGAAAGGGGATGAACGGTGGAGGTAGTCGACGGTGACCGGCGGGAAGCTCACGGCGGCGATCGTCGACTCGGCGATTCTGCGCGACACAGGCAACCGCAAGGGGTCAGTTAGAGGCGCCAAGGGGTAAGGAAGGTGATGCGGGGGTCAGTGGAGGATGATCAAGGCCGGAGAGGGAGTATTTCACGATCCCGACCTCGACGGGATTCTCGCCGGAGATGGCAACGACGAGCAACGCCGGGCAAACGGGGGCGGTAGAGACCAAATTGGTGGGTGGGGAAGTTGTGCAAGAACGCGGCGGAGCTGTTGAGCTAGGTGGTTGAGCTCGGGAGGCGCTGGTGTGAGCTGGCGACGGCGGCGGGGTGAGTGAGGGAGCTCGGGCTCCGGCGGCCCATTTATAGCCGCGGCCAGAGGCCGGTAGAGATCTCGAGGGTGGGTGGATAAGCACGGCGAGCGCGTGCGCACTCGATTGCGCTCTGGTGGAGGTGATGGCGTGCAGCCGGGGCTCGGGCGTGAGCTCACCGGCGTTGAACACGCGGCGGCGATGTCGGGGAGCAGTGGGGGACGGGTGCGAGGGTCAGCGGTTGCGCGTGCGGGTGCGGCGTGCTGTCGCGGTTGCAGGCGGCTGGTCGGGAGCAGGCGGACAGCAGTCAGGCGCGTGGCGCACGCGGCGACGGCGAGGCGGCCATGGCCGGACCCCCCCCCCCTACCGGAGAAGAAAAACAGTAGCTAGGTCTAGAGTTTGACTTTGGACTGTTTTCTGTAAAAACAAAATTACTCTCAAAATTTGAACTGTACAGCAAAAACTCAAAACATCAAAGTTGTTCAGAAAAATGAGAGCTACAACTTTGTCAACATGAACATTTTCAAAATTCGAAATAGTTTTTGAACAATATTTGAAAACAGTAAAGGGGACACTTTTTCAAACTTGATTTAAATCAAAATTACTTTGGATTTCAAACTGAAACTTGAAAATCTTTATATAGGAAAGTTGTTCCATTTGACAAAACCTACAACCTTGCTAATATACACTTTTCCTGAAACTCATTAGTTTTTGAACTCATTTTGAAAACTGAAAAGGGGACAAAAACTGGAGTTTGAATGAATTTGAAATAACTCAAAATTTTGTACTGCAACTTGAAAATTTGTAAACACCAAAGTTGTTTCTCTTTGACAGATCTACAACTTCGCTTTTTGGACCAATCCCAAATTTTAAATAATTTTGAATCACAAAAAGAGGGATAAAATCCAGGGTTTGGAAATCAGGGTTTTGCAAAAGAATTTGAAATCAAATTCTGATTTATGAACTTTTGACCAACACAACAAAACTTCAAGACACCAAAGGAACAAGAATTACACAAAACTAGTCACAGAGATGAAATTACCATTTTGCCCTTAAAGAGAGAAGTGGGCTAATTAGGGTTTTGGCAATAGAGGGACTCACATAAAATGATGCACTTAGCAAAATGCAAACACAAGAAATCATGATCAAGATGCTTAAAGATGATAATGATGATATGTCAAGTTAATTACATGCTAAACACCAGAGGTGTTACAGCCTCCCCCTAAAAGAAATCTCGCCCCGAGATTCCACGTCTTAAGAAGGAAAAGGCAAAACTTTACATTGACAGGGATTCGAGAAAGTCGGGGTAGTTCTTTGCTAAGAAGTCTTCGGATTCCCAGGTGGCTTCTTCTTCAGAGTGCTGGTTCCACTGGATTTTGTACCATCTTGTGGAAGTTCTTCGGGTAACACGATCCTTGTGATCCAACACGCGAACTGGATATTCCGAGTAGGATAGGTCAGGCTCTAGCTCGACACCTTCAACTTCCACGACATGTTCTGGTACTCGGAGACACTTCTTGAGTTGGGAGACATGGAAAACATTGTGGACAGCGGAGAGATGATCGGGCAACTTCAGCTTGTAAGCTACCTTGCCACAACATTCCAAAATCTCAAACGGACCAATGTAGCGGGGTGCTAACTTTCCTTTGACTCCAAAACGAGTGACTCCTTTGGTTGGTGAAACCTTGAGATATACATAATCTCCAACTTGAAACTTCAGAGGTCGACGTCTCTTGTCAGCGTAGCTCTTCTGTCGAGATTGGCAATCTTCATATTCTCTTGTATCTGCTTGACTTTCTCTTCCATATCTTTGACCAGGTCAACTCCAAAGAATTCTCTTTCTCCGGGCTCAGACCAACTGAGGGGTGTACGACAACGACGGCCGTACAGTGCTTCAAAGGGTGCCATTTTTATGCTCTCTTGGTAACTGTTATTATATGAGAACTCTGCCAAGGGCAAACAGTCATCCCAAGTATCTGCGAAGGTAAGAACACAGGCTCTCAACATGTCCTCCAGCACTTGGTTGACTCGCTCAGTTTGTCCATCAGTTTGAGGATGATAAGCTGTACTATGTAAGAGCTTGGTTCCAAGCGAAGTATGGAACGCTTTCCAAAACTTAGCGACAAACTGGGTACCACGGTCAGAGACAATGGTCTTGGGTATGCCATGAAGTTTCACTATGTGGTTCTTGTACAAAGTGGCATACGTGGGGACGGTGTAACTGGTCTTCACTGGCAGAAAGTGAGCTTGTTTGGTGAGTCGGTCCACAATTACCCAAATGGAATCAAAACCTTTCTGAGTCTTGGGTAGTCCATTGACAAAATCCATACTAATGTCGTCCCATTTCCAAGCGGGTACTGACAACGGTTGCACTTCTCCTCCCGGCTTCATGTGTACTGCCTTGACTCTTTGGCAGGTATCACACTGAGCGACATACCGGGCAATCTCAATCTTCATTTTAGTCCACCAGAATCTCTGCTTTAAGTCTTGGTACATCTTGTTACTGCCGGGGTGAATAGAGAATCTGGTCAAGTGTGCTTCATCAAGGATTAACTGTCTCAATTCAGGCACCTTGGGAACTACTAGACGGTTCTTGAACCAAACAACTCCTACATCATCGATCCTGAAACAACCAGCCTTTCCGGTCTGGACCTTTTCGATGATGTGCTTGATTCCAGGGTTATCCTTCTGAGCAGCAATGACTTGATCCTTGATGGATGTTTCTATGCTGACATTGTTCAGGCTTCCTTGCGAGATTATTTCGATACTCATCCTTTCGAGTTCATGGCACAGGGAAAGATCATAGGGCTTCGTCGTCAGACAGTTGCAGTATGACTTGCGACTGAGGGCATCGGCAACTACATTTGCCTTACCAGGATGGTAATGTACTTCGAGATCATAATCTTTAATCAACTCAAGCCATCTTCTCTGCCTCATATTCAATTCTTCTTGGGTGAAGATATACTTTAGGCTCTTGTGATCTGTGTACACATTGCAGGTACTGCCCAACAGATAATGACGCCAAATCTTCAAGGCATGCACGACTGCTGCTAGCTCAAGATCATGGGTTGGGTAGTTTTCCTCATGTCGCTTAAGCTGTCGTGAGGCATAAGCGATTACTCGTCCTTCTTGCATCAAAACACAGCCCAAACCAGTACCAGATGCATCACAGTATACATCGAAGGGTTTCTCGATATCTGGTTGAGCTAGGACTGGTGATGTAGTTAGCAGTTTCTTCAAGGCTTGAAAGGCTTGCTCACAGGCTGGTGACCAAACGAACTCCACGGAATTCTTCAACAACTCTGTGATAGGCTTGGCGACTCTGGAGAAATCTGGGATGAAACGACGATAGTATCCAGCCATTCCCATGAAGCTGCGAACTTCGCGGACAGTGGTAGGTGGCTTCCAATCCAAGATATCTGCCACTTTTTCGGGGTCAACTGACACACCTTCAGCGGACAGGACATGACCAAGGAATTGAATTCGATCTAGCCAGAATTCACATTTACTGAACTTGGCATACAGCTGGTGATCTCTGAGACGAGACAGAACGATTCGAAGATGCTTGGCGTGATCTTCAGGAGTTCTTGAATAGACAAGGATGTCGTCAATGAACACGACTACAAATTTATCGAGCTCTGGCATGAACACAGAGTTCATGAGATACATGAAATGAGCGGGGGCATTGGTCAAGCCAAAGGACATGACCAAATACTCATATAGACCATATCTGGTGGTGAAAGCTGTTTTAGGAATGTCTTCTGGACGGATTTTGATTTGGTGATAGCCAGAT
This sequence comes from Coix lacryma-jobi var. lacryma-jobi, assembly GCA_009763385.1. Taxonomy (NCBI): domain Eukaryota; kingdom Viridiplantae; phylum Streptophyta; class Magnoliopsida; order Poales; family Poaceae; genus Coix; species Coix lacryma-jobi. The sequence goes on along the minus strand of CM019830.1, from coordinate 104,116,651 downwards.
CTGAGATCAATTTTGGAGAACACTCTGGCTCCAGATAACTGGTCAAAAAGAAGGTCAATGCGAGGCAAAGGATATTTATTTTTGATGGTGACCTCGTTGAGCGGGCGATAGTCAACGCACAGGCGAAGGCTTTTGTCCTTCTTCTTCACAAAGATAGCAGGACAGTCCCAAGGAGATGAACTCGGGCGAATGAGACCCTTATCCAAAAGCTCTTGCAATTGGATCTTCAGCTCTGCCAACTCTCTGGGAGGCATTCGATAAGCTCTACGGGATATAGGAGCAGTCCCGGGCTTTAGCTCTATGGCAAACTCAACATCACGGTCGGGAGGCAGACCAGGCAGATCTTCTGGGAAGACATCAGGGAACTCACAGACCACGGGAATATCCCTGACTTCTGGAACACAGGCGGTATTCAACTGGGTGGTTGCTGGTTTTTGAGGCATAGGAAGTTGGAGAAGGAGTTTGGAGGTGCTGTTAGGAATATCCACTCTCACAACTCTATTCAAGATGTCTATCATGGCTTTATACTGACATGGTGGTAGGAAAGACATGTTCCCCCAACATTACTGGTATACTGCGGACCACTTCCTTAGTATTTATCCGCCCTCCAGGCGAAAGTATACAGAAACTTTCTTTTAACTCCCCCATGGGTAACTCATGCTTGATGACAAAAGTACGACTGATGAAGGAATGCGATGCACCAGAATCAAACAAGACGACTGCAGGATGATTGGCAACAGGGAACCTACCGAGCATGACGGGCTCTCCTTCTGGGATATTACCGACGGTGGTGAAGTAGACTTGCCCGTGCTTCTTGACAAACTTGCCCTTCTGGACGTGCTGCTGCGGTGCACGGTGCTGCTGCTGTGATCCTCCAGGGCCTTTCTGAGCATGTTGGGCATTCTTCTTGGGTTTTGGGCACTCGCGAGACCAGTGACCGACTTGTCCACAGTTGTAGCATGGGTGGTTGTAAGCTGTTTGAGGGGTGGTGACACGAACACCTGGGGCGTTCGGCTGAGTGGCACTTTGCTGGTTGGCATTATGGGTGGTGGCCGCGGTACGAACGACCACTTGCTGATGGGGGTATGGGGCACGGTTTTGGTGGTGGCTGGGGTGATAGAGGATTCTTGGGCGCTTATGGTTGCTGGAGAAGCTGCTAGACCCAGCCTTCTTCTTCTTCTTCTCCTCCTGATACTGGCGGTTACATTCCTCGAAAGCGACAGCACGGTCAACAACATCATGATAAGATCCGTTGAGGTTGTTGGATAGACCTCTGTGAATCTTAGGGTGCAGACCCCTAAGGAAACAATCTCTCTTCTTTTCCTCTGTGTTGACATAGTCGGAGGCATACTGGCTCAGGTGGTTGAACTGTCCCACGTACTGCATAACGGTGGAATCTTTCTGTTGCAGGGCTAGGAACTGATCCAACTTCATTTTCATCAATCCCGAAGGGATGTGATGTGCTCTGAAAGCGGTGCGGAACTCTTCCCAGGTCAGCTGGTGACCTTCAGGCTGGGCAGCCAACAGGTTGGCGTACCAGGCACTTGCGGGACCACGGAGCTGCTGAGAAGCGAACCGAGGCTTCTGGATCTCTGTGCAGTACAGAAGACTGAACTTCTGTTCCATAGTGCGTAACCAGTCGTCAGCCTCGAGAGGTTCATCGGCCTTCGTGAAGACCGGTGGTCGGGTTTCAGTAAAGTCCACGTAGGTTGTCTCTTGGTTGTTGTGACGACCACGGTTGCCGTTGTTCTGCTGCCCTTGGTTCTGAGCCATCAGGTTGGCAGCGGCGGCCAAGGCTGCAATGGCATCTGCCAGGGTAGCAGGAACTGGTGGAGGGTTTGGAAGGTTGGCACCTCCGGAACTTCCGGCTCCAGTGCGGGTGTTCACAGGCATCTGTATAAGGAACTCGGAACTTAGCATCCAAAGATTGAGTTTGAACGAAACTGACTGATAAGATTCATTGATGCAAGGGTAGATAACTGATACAGAGATTCGATAGATAGCCACTAACTGACAAAGGAAAGGTACAAGACAAGATACAGACTCGACTAGACTGAAGACCAACTAACGCCCCAAACCTAGACTTAAGGCTTTAGGTGAGCAGATGGCATAGACACACGAGTCTAGTCGTCATCGATGATGATCATCTCTTCATCGTCATCTTCATCTTCGATGATGAGTTCGGGCTCTTCCTCCTCATCCTCGTCCTCGGCATGGACATCTTCTGCAGGTTCCACTTCTTCATTCTGGTCTGGCGCATGTTCTACTTCGGGTTCCTCCACGACTCCATCTTCTGGATCCTCAGCATCTGGTGGAATCACGGGGTGAAGTTGGTTGTACAGTTGATGTACTTCCTCATGAAGCATATCATTGTACTGCTCAATCTGGGCAGTGTACTGCTGCAGTCCATGGAGCTGGGCTCTGGTGACATCCTCGCGGGTCCAAGCATCATTGCGCTGCTCGATAGCGCGAACCGTGTTCCGATTGGCCTGCTCCAGGGAAGCTCGTGCCTCATAAAACTCCATGCGGGAAAGATAGAAGTCATGCTCCATGTTCTCCATCTCAGCCTTCAAATTCTTGATTTCCTCCTTCAGGTTCTTGCGGGTGCGGCGGGGAAAGCGACGACCATTGGAGGATTCTCTAGTCTCTTCTCCGGTGCGTGGCGCCAGCTGGTGACGTGGCACACCGTTCGGTCCAGTCGACTTGCGGGCAGTCCGCTTGATAATGGCCATATCTGGACAAGAGGTTATAGATGAGAAAGGCTAGCAAGAAAAAGGTGTAGGTACACTATCCCAACGAACTCTTTTATATACTTAAGTGATTATGACATGATGCATGATTCGTTCCTACGGAACAAGGCAATGCAACTACTAAGGTAAGGTACATAGGGCTTATACAAGTTGTCTTGCTACTAGTTGCCAAAGACAAGATGAGATGAGAGAAGCAATTTGGACTCAAAATAGTCAAGTTTAGTTTTTGGACTTAAAAACCTTTTGAAGTTTTCACAAAAAGATTGCAACGTCGTAGTGAGATGCTCCGATACCACTCTGTGACGTAACGGCCCTAATCCCATGGCCCACTGATTACTGTCAACCACTGACAGACGATCCGTACAGCCAAGAGATCACGATCGGGTTCCGTCACTGGGCTACATCAGTGCCCGATGTCCGCAGGATCATCTCACAATTCAGTTACAATCTCTTTAACATTTTGGCAATTAACATCGGAGTAAATAGCGGAAGACTTAGATAACAATAGTTTTACAAACCAAGGTTCAACATAACATTAAAGTGAAGTTATTACAGACCATAGTTCAAATAGATAGAGTTGGCAGAGTAGCATATGACAACAACTAAAAGGTAGAGATACTTCACCCAGCCCGAGGGTGAATAATCACTCATCGGCCTCAGCGGCCTCTTCCTGAACAACAGTCACACAGCAGGGTCCAAGGCATACTGGGGAATCTGCCATACCTGCAACATGGGTAAAAGAACCCTGAGTACAAAGGTACTCAACAAGACTTACCCGACTAAAGAAAAAGGGAGAAGACTCAGGAATGAGAGGCTTAGGGTAGTCAAGGTAAGGCTTAAGCAAGATCAAGTATTTTGCAGAAAAGCATTTTTGTAAACCTTATTTTATTTTGAAAGATTCAGTATTCCTCAATTCTTCATCATTCATGATTCATTTTATATTTCAAAACATTCCTAGTTGAGAACCACTCCCTGTTGACAGTCAGTGACTAAGTCTCCATAACCGAGGAGCAACGTTAATCCGGATAGATAATACTCAGCTGAGGGTCCCTATCCACACTGCATATGTAGCACCAAAGCTTGCATATGCCAACTCGTCTACCACGATTCCTCCAAGATTGGGCCCGGTCCTACGCCACCCGGAAGTACAGTACACCACTCCAATCCGGGATTTTAACCCACGTGGGTACATGCTACTTCCGCCATCTCTCCACTCCCAGTGCGCGGTTGTCGTTCCAATAAAGGATTCCTCGGAGCCGAAGCTTTCCGTAGTATGTGAATAGTTGCAAGTCTTAGTCAGCAGGCCCCCATACAGGTGGTCCCTAAAATTTTCCAGCCAGCGACAAGCATCTCGGGACTCTAACCCGAGAGTACAGGTCCTGTCAGTTTTCCAACCCTGTCCCGGTCGGTGTCAACTGTTGAGTCCCGGACTACAACATGACGGCACCGTACGCAAGGACAACCTCTCCTTCCCATTGACTAAGTACGGATCAGATACTTAGCCAATAGTGGGAGTAAAGCCAAATTCCCATAAACATTCTTAAAGTGATCACACTTTTGAAATTGGCATTTTTATTGCAAATCTATTGAATAGCATTGCTAAGCATTTTGCAATTAGTTTTGAAACAAGGGTATGTGTATCTTTTGGTGGGGGTAGATTATGCAAGTAATAGGTCATCACACAACTCCTATTACCTAATGCAATAGTTTAACTCAAAACATTTAAAGAAAACATTTATAAAAGCAAGGTAGGGTTAAATGCACCGGGGCTTGCCTTGGATGGCAAAAAGGGCAGGCTCGGAGTAGGTATAGTTGTCGGAGCTCGGGGTCGCCTCGGGGACAGATCCTTCGGTGACTACCTCGATTTCAGGGCCTTCTTCGTCAACTATACGGATGCAATGATGAATGCTCATGAGAATTATGATATGGACTTATGGTGCAAGACAATACCACTGATTCTAGATTACTCTAGGCAAAGCATGATCGAAATCTAGGTTGAGCATAAAAGGTAACCATTTCTTCCTAAAGCAATTTCGATCAAACTAGACCTTATTATAATTATCCTAAGCATCAACCAAACATAGCATCACAAACATCATAGACCAAAGGGGTATGAGTCTATGAACATCAAGCAATCCAAAAGTCACATCACAGGGCATTCAACGCTAACCCTAATCACCTTTTTCTATTTTTCTTAATTATTTAAAAAGGTCATTTTATGAAGGTGCTCCAAAAATTACCAAATTAATCACACAAGTTCATTAGGGTACAAGTATATGGCAAAACAAATTTCATAATTTTTGGAGGTCATTAAGGTGCTCAATTAAATCTAGACATTTAATTAACAAAAGACACTATTCCTTAATTAAAATAAAGCTCAAAAATCAACTTGCTCCAAATGCCTTCAAAATTTTACCAGAGACTCATCATGACATAACTAGCTTGCAAATTTTATCTCAAGATTTTTGGAGCTAAAGAACACTCTCCAAAAATACCAAAGCCTTCATTTTCCAATTAAAAGGGGAATTTTACATTTTCAAACTTTTGCACAAAACTCAAGTTTCATATTTTTCTAAAATACTTCAGAGCATAAAGAGTCTACCACAAAAAGTTCAGATTTTTTGGACCAACACAGAAAATACCACAAAAAAGAGAAATCAGAGCACTATTCACATGTTGAAGAAAAAGAAAAACGGCACTGTGCTTCGTTCCCGCACGCCGGCGATCGCCGGACGACGGCGGCGCGATTACGCCGGGCTCTTCGAGCGCTCCGCGGCGGAACCAAGGGCACGGGAGGCAACAGGGAGCTCACCGGCGTCGATTAAGCGGCTCGGCGAGGAAAGGGGATGAACGGTGGAGGTGGTCGACGGTGACCGGCGGGAAGCTCACGGCGGCGATCGTCGACTCGGCGATTCTGCGCGACACAGGCAACCGCAAGGGGTCAGTTAGAGGCGCCAAGGGGTAAGGAAGGTGATGCGGGGTCAGTGGAGGATGATCAAGGCCGGAGAGGGAGTATTTCACGATCCCGACCTCGACGGGATTCTCGCCGGAGATGGCAACGACGAGCAACGCCGGGCAAACGGGGGCGGTAGAGACCAAATTGGTGGGTGGGGAAGTTGTGCAAGAACGCGGTGGAGCTGTTGAGCTAGGTGGTTGAGCTCGGGAGGCGCTGGTGTGAGCTGGCGACGGCGGCGGGGTGAGTGAGGGAGCTCGGGCTCCGGCGGCCCATTTATAGCCGCGGCCAGAGGCCGGTAGAGATCTCGAGGGTGGGTGGAAAAGCACGGCGAGCGCGTGCGCACTCGATTGCGCTCTGGCGGAGGTGATGGCGTGCAGCCGGGGCTCGGGCGTGAGCTCACCGGCGTTGAACACGCGGCGGCGATGTCGGGGAGCAGTGGGGGACGGGTGCGAGGGTCAGCGGTTGCGCGTGCGGGTGCGGCGTGCTGTCGCGGTTGCAGGCGGCTGGTCGGGAGCAGGCGGACAGCAGTCAGGCGCGTGGCGCACGCGGCGACGGCGAGGCGGCCATGGCCGGACCCCCCCCCCCCGCCTACCGGAGAAGAAAAACAGTAGCTAGGTCTAGAGTTTGACTTTGGACTGTTTTCTGTAAAAACAAAATTACTCTCAAAATTTGACCTGTGCAGCAAAAACTCAAAACATCAAAGTTGTTCAGAAAAATGAGAGCTACAACTTTGTCAACATGAACATTTTCAAAATTCGAAATAGTTTTTGAACAATATTTGAAAACAGTAAAGGGGACACTTTTTCAAACTTGATTTAAATCAAAATTACTTTGGATTTCAAACTGAAACTTGAAAATCTTTATATAGGAAAGTTGTTCCATTTGACAAAACCTACAACCTTGCTAATATACACTTTTCCTGAAACTCATTAGTTTTTGAACTCATTTTGAAAACTGAAAAGGGGACAAAAACTGGAGTTTGAATGAATTTGAAATAACTCAAAATTTTGTACTGCAACTTGAAAATTTGTAAACACCAAAGTTGTTTCTCTTTGACAGATCTACAACTTCGCTTTTTGGACCAATCCCAAATTTTAAATAATTTTGAATCACAAAAAGAGGGATAAAATCCAGGGTTTGGAAATCAGGGTTTTGCAAAAGAATTTGAAATCAAATTCTGATTTATGAACTTTTGACCAACACAACAAAACTTCAAGACACCAAAGGAACAAGAATTACACAAAACTAGTCACAGAGATGAAATTACCATTTTGCCCTTAAAGAGAGAAGTGGGCTAATTAGGGTTTTGGCAATAGAGGGACTCACATAAAATGATGCACTTAGCAAAATGCAAACACAAGAAATCATGATCAAGATGCTTAAAGATGATAATGATGATATGTCAAGTTAATTACATGCTAAACACCAGAGGTGTTACACCTGCACTCAAGATTAGAACAAAAGACGAGCAAGAAAGAAGGTTTGTCTTTCCCTTGCCTATTTTGCTAATCAAGATATGTGGAGTTTTTGCAAGTTTTGTTCAAAAGAAAGCATGCTTAGTAACTTCTGTGGCTCACTTAATCACTCATATTTGTATGTGGAAATGGAAGACTCGTCCTCTCACTAAGATTTTATGTGGGGTTTAATGGGTAGGATAAAAGTGAGCATGCAATGCTAGCATAATTTTGCCAAGTTAGACAAATGGAGCAAAGGAGCAACAAGTCATAGGTTCAGACCAGGAATGTGCAAGTGTGTGGTATTTATTGTGGCTACTACTTTCATGGCACTTCTCCTTTCTATCTCTTTTGTGGGATCATGGCTATGAATGAGAGCATTTGCTCTTTTGGATATTCTCTTCTTTCTAGAGCACTTGCTCTTTTGAACTTTCTATCTAGAGCACTTGCTCTTTTGAATATTCTTTTCTTTCTAGAGCACTTGCTCTTTCTTTTTTTTTGAATGAATGATTATGCCATGTCCCTGAGATTTCATTATGGAGCATGATATTTTGCCATGAATTATTCCTAACAATGAATGGAAATAAGGCATGTTGTGTGCGTATTCTCAGTGTAAGAATAGCACTATATAGGTGGGTGCAAGTGAATTCCTTGGTCTAAAGATATGACAAGTTTCTCTACCATGACTATCAACAAAAGTTTAACTAGCTCAACACTAACATGCAGCAAGTGGAAGCTCCTACTCTAAGAGTAAAAATTATTTGGCTTTGGTAGGACTTTCTTTGCCACAAAAGTACTTAGAGCAAGTTTTTAAATTTTTCAAAATAATTACTCAACAAACTTGACTTGCTCAAGTCAAAGTAGAAACTTACTTCCCCTTTACTTAGTCTAATGCTCATGTCTCAAGTTTAGTTCTAGCATACGTTCTCCCATGATAACTCTAATGCATGGCATACATTTTTATTTATTAGAAAGACTTACGATGAGAGCATTTCATTTATTGCTATTTATTTATTTTATTATTAATTTTTTTAAACTGCAAATTAACTAAGATAAAACTCAGATTTAAACTACTGAAATAAAAATAAAACTGACAGTAATAAAGATGGTAGTGATACTTACCTCGATGACGGGGGTCCTCCCCCAAGCTGGCTTTTGGCGTGGTTGGGCTACATCCATCCCTGACGACGGTACATGTTGTCCTAGTTCTGCTGGTTCTGGTGCAGGAGAGAAGAAATATTACCCAGTTCTCCACCAGTTTCATGGCAGAATTCCTGGAAATTTTGGTTCAAGTTGTTGAATTCCTGACGGATTTCAGCAGTATCCATGGTGAGTCCATTCATTTGGTGCTAAAGGTATCCCATATCGCGCATCCACTCGTCCTGATGCAAGGACGAATGGCGAGCGGCCTGTGGCGAGATTCTCCTATGGAAGAACTCATCATCACGGCCAGTGTACCGGGTGGATCCTCCTAAGGAATGGGTTGAACTTCCCAATTGGGATGAGTGAAAGGACGCCTCCTGGCCGTATTCCCATCGCGGATGTTGCGGTTGTTGCCAATTCGATCCTCCTGCTTGGTGCGAGCCATGGGTATCAAATGACCATAGTGTGCTGCTCCATCATACTGCCCTACATGGAAAGGGTCAAACTCCTATGCCGCTGCTGCTGCTCTTGCGGCCTCTTCTGCTGCACGGGTCTGCGCTCGCGTCCTCCTCCTGGGAACCTGCATGATGTTCTCTCGGGCCAACCTGCGGTTTTGCTCTGCCTCGGTTTCCAGGGCCAAAAGTAATGTTGGTGCATTCACCAACCAAAGTGACATGTCAGGAAGAGCGATTTTATTCACATAATCTTGATAGATCATGTGAATCTCACCGGTCTCCTGGTTCTCACGCAAGAGGTGTCCTTGCGAGAAGTGCTGCACGGTCAAAAGGTCTCGGTCACTAGGAATGTAGGAGTATATAGCGGTGTTCAGCAGACCCATGTTAAAAGCCAGTCTAGTTATCCAAGATGTCATTTCAATGTTTCCAGTGCATTGATTAAATTTAGACCAGTAGTCCGCCATGGCCTTGGCGGGTGACACTTTTATGTGGTTAACTAGAGCATAAAGCAGCAACATTTCGGGCTTTTTAATTGGTCTCAAGTCAGGTCTTGGAAAAAGTGTGATAGTGATATACTTGTGAAAAAACCTGAGCGTGGGGTTGTGGATATTACTTGTACGGGGCAAGCCTGGGTCTCTATTCCCAGCAATACTTTTCCAAAATTCATTTCTATTAAAAACCCGCACAAGTAGATTCCAGGTTTAGCAAGCATGAATCATCAAAATTTAAGTGCTTGCTGAACTGCCCCCACGAAAGAGTGTGCTCTTCATTAAAAAGCCGGAAAGTTATGTGAGTAGCAGACAATTGCATGGTAGCAAGAAGTTTCATTGTGAGGGGAAGGATTCCCTCCTCATTAACCATCGATGCATCTTCCCATCCTAGGGTTCGAGAAATATAGAGAAACTCACTGTCCAAACCAGTGCGACGTAGCAAGTCGTCGTCGATGCGGCGGGTGTGAATGAACTCCCTCTCACTAAGGATGTTCCGGGCCTGCCGCTCCCGATCACTCTGCCAAATGATATCAGTGACGGAGTTCAGGATGCGGATGGTCGGTCCGGCCTGGTGTGTGAACGGAGAGTTCCGATCCACCGACATTTCGTTGGTGGATGGAGTACCCCACCCGGCGCTCTCCTCATCACTCCCAGCAAAGCGAATGTGGGTGTTTGCTCTCGACGAACTTCCCTCACCCTTATTCTTCTTCTTCTTGCCGGTGAAGAAGTTCTTGAGAGGGCCCATGACTTCCTTGCTAGTGCTCAAGATGGCTGATGTTTTTGTGTTTTGAGTGAGTTGTGAGAACTTGCATGGGGTGTGGGTAGCATTTATAGGCTGAGGATGGAAGGGGGGGAGGCGGTGAGCCTCACCCTGCTGGTGGGCGCCAGAAAAATGTGGCGGGCGCCACCCCACCTTGCTCAAATTTCACTCCAACTCACCCCTCCTTTCACCTAGTGTTCTCCTTGTCACTCTCCATCACATGTGCATCAGAATTTTTGGGTGGAGATGTGTCCAAAAGGTGGAGTGAAGAGGGGGAGACATGGGGAGACATGGGAGTGAGTGATTGCATTGAAATGAGCAAAGCCATGGGTCTCCCTTGGTGTTATTTGGGTCTAGGAGGTAGGTGTAATAGTCTAGAGATTGGCTAGTGCTCCCTAGTGCACCCTAGGGTGGCGGGCGCCAGCTTGGGGTGGCGAGCGCCACCCCTATGGCCGCCATAAGCCCCCTAGGTGCCACCTAATCACTCTAGTAAACATCTACTTTGCTGAAAATTAAATTGCTTAAGTAAAACGAAAAATTAAATGAGGGGATAAAGACTTACCTTAGCCTAACTTACCTTGGTTAGCCACTTTGGATTCCTGATTAGTGTCGCTTTCATGGTGGTTGTGGTGGAGTGTCGGCACCGACGAACCTTGATGACGGGTATTTTTCCTGTCGCGGTGTGAACTCGAATTTCTCCTCCTTTCCACTGATGTGGAGCTGAATTTCTCCAGCTCCTACATCAATGGCGGCTTTTGCAGTGCTCAGAAATGGCCGTCCCAAGATCAATGGCGTCCGGTGGTCGGGATTAATATCCAGAACCACGAAATCCACCGGGACAAAGAGATTCCGGATTTTCATCGGAATATTCTCTGCTATTCCCGAAGGATACCGGAGCGATTGATCGGCTAGCTGCAAACACATAGAAGTAGGGGACATGGTATGATGATTTAATTTATCGTATATCACCTTGGGCATGACGCTGACGCTTGCTCCCAGATCACAGAGTGCATGCTCGAAGTGCTGCTCTCCAATTGAACATGCGATCGTTGGGTTTCCTGGGTCCTTCTTCTTTTCTGGGAGTTGGTTTAAAATGACCGCACTGCAATCTTCGGTCAATTTAACCACATCCCTACTTGGAATTGGTTTCTTCTTATTGAGCATATCTCTCAAATATTTTGCATAAGTTGGAACCTGCATAGCGTCAATAAATGGCACATGTATGTATAATTTTTGAATTACCTCGATGAATTTCTTGAATTGGTCGTCTTCCGTCGGATTTCTGTTTCGATCTGGAAAAGGTAATACAAGTGTATCATAGAATTCATGAGGAGCAGTTCGTACCTTAGATGAAGGTTCAGCTGGTGTCTCCTCTTCTTCGTCTTCTTCAACATTAACAATATTTTTCTTTGTAGCAGCATAACTACTAGGAACTAAATTAGGATGAGGTGGATCACGAGTGGATTTACCACCTCTCGTGGTTACAGCTTTTACCTCCTCATAGTATTTAATTTGAGATTTAATGTTATCTACTTTTTGCTCTAATCTCTTATTAAAATTAATTTGTTCCTTAAATGCTTCAGAAAAATCTTTCAGTTTAGCATAAATTCCTTCTAACTTTTTATCATGTTCAATTAATTTATTCTTTATGCTATCATTAATTCTACCTTGATTAGAAACTAATTTTCCAATAGGAGAATTAAATACGGAGGTTTGAGGCATACCTTTGTTATTCCATTGTTGGATCATTGGAATTGGAGGTTCTCCGTAGCCACCATTATTAAGAAAGGATTTGACATCCTCTTTCTTAATTTCTGCTTGACCTTCACTTGACGAAGCGGATCTTTGCTTGGCGTAGTACTCCTTTGTAGCACGATCTCTCTTCTCATTTATTCTTTGCTCTAGCAATTTTACCAAAGTTTGCAGGGTAACAGAATCAGCTTGCTTAATTTTAGACATACCTCTAGCATGTTTTTCTGTCCATCCTTGATTTGCCACCATTGTCTCGATCAGTTTGGTTGCCTTCTCTACAGTGAGAGAGAGGTATGCACCTCCGGCGGCAGCATCAATGTGTTGTCAAGATTCTTGCTGGAGTCCATTGTAGAAGCTCTGGATCAAGTACCAGTCTTGCATACCATGGTGAGGACAGTATTCAACATACTCTTGTAGTCTCTCCCAACGTTCAGTGATTGTTTCTTCGTCTCCCTGTCCAAAGTTGGAAATCTTGCTACAGACAAGAATAGTCCGACTTATCGGGCAGAACTTGTTGAGGAATTGATCCGCGCATCTCACCCATGTCAGTAGGTGTCCAGAGTTGAAGAGGAACCACTGCTTCGCTTTTTCCACTAATGAAAATGGAAAGAGACGAAGTCTGATGGCGTCCTGCGAAACTCCCTGCACAGAAATTGTACTACATATCTCCAGAAAACTCCGGAGGTGAGCATTGGCATCCTCGGAAGGTTTGCCATTAAATGCAATAGCTTGAGCCATACGTATTAAGTGAGGTTTAAGCTCAAAATATACATTACTAGTAGAAGGTAACACTAGAATGTGAGCAAGAGTAGGCATGGAATACTCACAGAGTGTTTTGGTCGACGTCGATGTTGATTGATCGTTAGAGCAGCTTGGTTCGTCAGTCACTTTTGACTGGGATTCTTGTCTAGACGAACTCCTCTCACGAAGCTCCAGGTTCTTCCTCGGAGGAGTGAGATTAGCTCTCGCTCTCCTAAGAATGGCCTCAGGATCTTCTTGATAGTCGCTCGGAAGATTGAATCTGGCCATGACTACTTGAACGATCACAAACAATGAATATATATATACCCGCTAGAACTACGGGGGTTAATTCAATAGAAACCACAAAGAATTAATTCTAGCCAATTGCTTCCCCGGCAACGGCGCCAGAGATGCTTGTTGACTCTTGCTAACGTCGTCACTAGGAGTAGACTATGGAATCTATCCCCGGCAATGGCGCCAGAAAGGTTTGTTCGTACTTCTTAATGTAAGAAATATAACTAACTATTCGTATGACTATTGGTAGGTTCCGCAAGCGCACAGAATAAGTCTATTGTAGCACTTCACCCGGGAGTAACCGAGTATCGTATTTATTTCCACAGGGAAGCTACTAAGGCAGAACTAACACTAGGACCGCTATGAACAACTAGTGATTCTAGCAGGGTTGATCGAAAAGTATGAATGGGGGTTGGTTTCTAGTACTACTAAAAAGAAAAGAAAGACTAACTATTACTAACCTAAATCGGCGGGGTCTGGCCGATGAACAGATTAATGTTTTCCTACACACTTACGAACACAAGTAACTTAGCAATAAAGAGTTTATCTAGTTCTTCGAACCGTACACACCCTCTGGACTATTTACCTCAGACGTGCACAACGAGGTTTATGATTTAAGAACTAACCCAACTACGTGGTGGAATTCAAGGCTCCGAGGGCTGTCACCACCTGTTTGCTACCACAGCTATCCGGGGGGCTAGCCACAAACTAAGGTATAATTAGTCTAAGCACCGCGCTTACACTAATATATACTACTCTAATCTTGCGTCCAAAACTAGAGCACTGATTACTCAGCGAAGAACCCAAACTAGATATAAACTAAATACTAAGTTATCTATGATCGAAAGCACTCAACAAGAACAATAAGTAAAGTACTTAAAGTAAATGCTGAAAGTTGAAGAACACTAAGATAAATGAAGGAAGACTTGGAATTATACCAGAGACTTGGAAGATCCTCTATTACAACTCCAACTCTTCTCTTCTACACTCTCGCTCTCACTCTAAGTCTCTCAACTAGAGTGTTCCTTCACCAGAGCTTCGCTTACAAGAGAGTGGGACTAATGAGGTGAGGTATGAGTACAAATGAGTTCGGGGGCTCCTATTTATAGCCTAAGGGACCTAGGGGGTACTTATGGACCAAGGGTTAGGTCAGGGGGGTGAGTGTGGTGGCGGGCGCCAGCTAGGGGTGGCGGGAGCCACTCCCCTGGCCCTTGGATCCACCGCCTCTTCACTAACGGCATCCAGGAGGTCCTCCAAGTCGGTTTGGGGTCGGTTAGGGTTGTCAAATAACCGTCACATGGGCAATTAGGCCATGATCCACGTGACGCTGCTTCTTAGCCCTTGGATGAACCGACTTAGGTGAGCAACGGCTGCCAATGAGTGTGGGGGTGCTTCCCCTGGATCAGTGACGCGGCAGGGGGGAGTTTGGGCTTCTCCCCCCTGGCGGCCGCCAGCTAGGGGTGGCGGGCACCACCCCTCCTTGGCCCAAAGTGAGCCCAAGCAAGTGGGCTTGCTTCCTGGTGGGTCCATTTGGTCATTTTGCTCAAAAACCCTGCAATTTCCTACATTCAAATAAAACATAAGGACAAGTGGAAATCGTTAGTTTATAAAAGGTTTTTGGTTGATTTTAGGCCCTTGTGTTGTGTTATATGACCTTGTTGATGCTAAGAATATGACACTTAGTGAGCGTCAACACCGACCCGGAGCAGTGGCTCACCACGTACGAGATCGCCATTCAAGCAGCTGGAGGAGGATCTGACGTGGTGGCCAAGTACCTCCCAGTCATGCTGTCATCTTCAGCCAACAGCTGGCTCCACTAGCTCGCCGAGAACTCCATCGACACCTGGGAGCAGTTGAAGGAAGTCTTCGTCAAGAAGTACAGTGCTACCTGCATGGAACCAGGAACGCGCTACGACCTCCAAAACGTCCACCAGGAGCGCGACGAAAGCCTACAGAGCTACATTCGACGATTCTCCAACATGCGCCTCACGATTCCAGAGATCGTCGATGCGGAAGCTATCTCCATGTTCTCCAATGGCCTACGCCACAAGGAGCTCCACGACAAGATCATCTGCAAGAAGGTAGCCACGGTCACCGAATTGATGACGATCGCCAACTCCTACGCCGACACCGACGACGCCCATCGCCACCACGAACGCCCGCGTCGCCGGTCACGATCCCAGGAGCATCATCGTGATGATGATCGCCACAATGAACGACGCAATGAAGGACACGACCACCGCTCCGGGCAACACGACCACAGTGACGATCGAGATCGCCGGCACGATCGGCCAGAGTCTTCCCGCTAGAGGACGGATCATCGTCGACGCGACCGTTGCTACATCGCCAACGCCAATACTCGGCCGAAGCGCACCTATGACAATGACTATGAGAAGCTCCTCAATGGTCCCTGCCCTCTCCACAAAGGCGCCAAGCACTCCATGCGTGAGTGCGACACCATCGCCCGTAACGTTCGCGGGAGCGACGACAAGCGGCCGAGAAACGACAACGACAAGGATAAGGACGCCGATGCACATGAGCTCGCCTTCCGAGCACCGGTGAGGACACTCTCCGTCTTCGGTGGCAACGTCGTCATCAAGACCGAGCAGAAGCGACGCCAAGTACGCCGCGACATCGCCTCCGTGGTGGCTATCACCGACGACCCCGCCAACGTCCGCTACCTCGACTGGTCGGAACACCCCATCACCTTCTCCAGAGAGGACCAATGGTCGGACGTCAAGTACCCAGGGCGTTTCCCTCTCGTCATCGACCCGGTGATCTCCAGCTGCCGCTACCATAAGGTCCTCATCGACGTGGGGAGTGCCCTAAACATCATCTTCGCATCGGCGTTCCGCGAGCTCGACTATTCCAAGCGGGATCTGTTCCCAGCGAACTTCCCTTTCTGGGGCATCGTGCCAGGGAAACCCTCCATGCCCGTCGGGCAGATCACCCTCCTAGTGTAGTTCAGCACGCCCGACCACTTCCGCGAGGAGTACATCACCTTCATCGTCGCCGACTTCGACACCGCCTACCATGCCATCCTCGGTCGCCCGACACTTTCCTAGCTCATGGCTATGCCACATTACGCCTACCTCGTGCTCAAGATCCCGATGAAAAAAGGCATCCTCAGCCTCCGAGCAAATCTCCAGGTGGCGTACGAATGCGAGCAGGAGACAATCAACTCCGCCGAAGCACGCCAATAGATCCAGGGCGTCCAAGATTGCATCGCCGACGCCGCCAAGCTCCGCCCCGACGATCTCGAGATCCCGGAGACCTCCGACCAGCGCTCCAACGAGAAGTCGAAGGACATGAAGCAGGTGGACCTGGTGGATGGAGCTCCGGAGAAGACTGTCATCATCGGCACTAACCTCGACCCCCAAATAGGAAGACGCGTTCGTCAGCTTCCTACGGAGCAACGTCGACGTGTTCGCCTGGAAACCAGCGGACATGCCCGGAGTTCCACGGAAGTTCGTCAAGCACTCCCTGAATGTCTCCGCAACCACCAAGCTGGTTCGTCAAAAGCTCCGTCGCTTCACGCCAGACAGGAAGGATGCAATTAGGGTAGAGCTCACCCGGCTCCTAGCTGCCGGTTTTATCAAAGAGGTGTATCATCCGGACTGGTTGGCCAATCCGGTCCTTGTACTCAAAAAGAATAAAGAATGGCGTATGTGTGTTGACTACACCGACCTCAATAAGCATTGCCCTAAGGACCCCTTCGTCCTCCCTCGCATCGACGAGGTCGTCGACTCCACCGCCGGGTGCGAACTTCTATCCTTTCTTGATTGCTATTCCGGTTACCATCAAATTTCCTTGAAGGTGGAGGACCAAATCAAGACGGCGTTCATCACACCCTTCGGCGCCTACTACTACACGACCATGTCGTTCGGGCTGAAGAACGCCGGAGCCACGTACCAGCGCGCAATCCAGGATTGCTTGAAGGACCTCATTCCGAAGAAGGTCGAAGCTTACGTAGATGACGTCGTCGTCAAGACTTGCTCCGCCGACACGCTCATTTCCGACCTCGAGGCAACCTTTAAGGCCCTCAACAAGTTCAAGTGGAAGCTTAACCCTAACAAGTGCTCTTCGGTGTGTCATCTGGAAATCTCCTCGGCAACATTGTCAGCCGCGACGGCATTCGCCCAAACCCCGACAAGACCTCGGTCGTCCTCCGCATGCGAGCTCCCTCCAACGTGAAGGACATCCAGAAGCTTATCGGGTGCATGGCGTCCCTCAGCCGCTTCATCTCCAGGCTCGGCGAAAAGGGGCTACCCTTCTTCAAGCTCCTCAAGGCTGGCGAAAAGTTTGTCTGGGACGCTGAAGCCGACCGCGCCTTTTCCGACCTGAAGAAGTACCTCACCCAGCCTCCTGTGCTCGCCGCACCTAAGGAGAAGGAGCCCTTGCTGCTCTACATCGCCGCCACAAATCGGGTCGTCAGCTCCGTTATCGTCGTAGAACGCGAGGAAGCCGGCCACACCTACCCCATCCAGCGTTCCTGCTACTTCGTCAGTGAGGTATTAAACGACTCCAAAACTCGGTACCCCCAGGTACGGAAACTCCTCTATGCGGTCCTTATTACCGCACGCAAGTTACGCCACTACTTTCAAAGCTCCGAGCGAGTCTCCGTCGTCACGGAATTCCCCCTCGGGGACATTCTCCGCAACAAGGACGCTACGGGACGCATCATCAAGTGGGCTATCGAGCTTGGCTCCTACGACATCGCCTTCCAGGGTCGCCAGACCATCAAGTCGCAAGCACTCGCCGACTTCATCGCAGAATGGATGGATCTCCAGACTCCAGTACCGCTGGAAGCACTAGAACATTGGACCCTCTACTTCAACGGCTCCCTCACCTTGCATGGCGCCGGCGCTGGTCTCCTCTTCACGTCTCCTTCCGGCGAAAAGATCCGCTACGCTCTCCGGCTGCTCTTTCCAGCCTCCAACAGTGCCGTCGAGTATGAAGCCGCTCTCCACGGCCTCCGCATCGCCAGCGAACTAGGCGTCAAGTGCCTCATGGTGTACGGCGACTCCGCTCTCGTCATCAACCAGCTCAACAAGGACTGGAACTGCTCCAACGACAAGATGAACGCCTACTGCGCCGCCATCCGGAAGCTTGAAGACAAGTTCTGCGAAGTCAAATATCACCATCTACCGTGAGACCGGAACCAGGCGGCCGACGAACTATCCAAGCTGGCGTCATCAAGATCTCCGGCCCCCGCCGGCGTATTTGTTCATGACCTGCTCGAGCCCTCCATCGCCGACCACTCAAGCTCTGCTTCATCGACGGACGCCACGACGCCGCCGACAGGACAACTAGTGGGCACCTCCTCCACGGTACCGCTCGATTGGCGCGAGGACTTCATCAAGTATCTCTCCGAGAACCTTGTCCCCGAAGACAAGACGGAAGTCGAGTGTCTCATCAGCCGCGTCAACAATTACGTCCTCGTCGACGGTGCGCTCATGCGCAAAAACTCCAGAAACGAAGTACTCCAAAAATGCGTCTCCAGAGAAGATGGCCTCGAGATCCTCTTCGACATCCATGCCAGAGAAGCTTTCCGCGTAGGATTCTACTGGCCATCAGCGGTCACCGACGCCGAACAGCTCGTCCGCACCTACGAAGGGTGCCAATTAGTCGCCAAACAAACCCACGTTCCTGCGCAAGGACTCCAAGCCATACCAGCCACGTGGCCCTTCGCCTGCTGGGGACTCGACATGATCGGCCCCTTCCGACTAGCTCCGAGAAGCTTCAAATGGATCTACGTCGCCGTCGACAAATTCTCCAAATGGATCGAAGCAAAGCCAATCACGAAGGCGACCGCCGAAAACGCCGTCTCCTTCATCGATGAAATAATTCATTGCTTCGGTCTCCCGAACTCCATCATCACCGACCTCGGCTCCAACTTCACCGGCAACATCTTTTGGGATTTCTGCGAAGGGCACAACGTCCTCGTCAAGTACGTCTCCGTCGCCCATCCTCGAGCCAACGGCTGTTGACGCTCACTAAGTGTCATATTCTTAGCATCAACAAGGTCCTATAACGCAACACAAGGACCTAAAATCAACCAAAAACCTTTTATAAACTAACGATTTCCACTTGTCCTTGAGTTTTATTTGAATGTAGGAAATTGCAGGGTTTTTGAGCAAAATGACCAAGAGAACCCACCAGGAGGTGAGCACACTCACCTGGGCTCACTTTGGGCCAAGGTGGGGTGGCGCCCGCCACCCATCACTGGCGGCCGCCAGGGGAGTGAGGCACAAACTCCTCCCCTGCCACGTCACTGATCTAGGGGAGGCATGCCACACTCATTTGCAGCCATTGATCACTTAGGTCATTGCATCCCACGGTCAAGAAGGGATGTCACATGGATCATGACCCAATTGCCCATGTGACGGTTATTTGGACATGCAACCGACCTTGGAACCGCCTCTCTGGAGCTCCTGGATGCCGTTGAAGCAAAGGTGGTGGATCCAACGGCCAGGGGGGTGGCGGCCGCCACCTAGTTTTGGACGCAAGATTAGAGTAGTATATATTAGTGTAAGCATGGTGCTTAGACTAGTTATAACTTAGTTTGTGGCTAGCCCCCCGGATAGCTGTGGTAGCAAACAGGTGGTGACAGCCCTGGGAGCCTTGAATTCCACCACGTAGTTGGGTTAGTTCTTAAATCATAAACCTCATTGTGCACGTCTGAGGTAAAGAGTCTAGAGGGTGTGTACGGTTCGAAGAACTAGATAAAACCTTTATTGTTAAGTTAGTTGTGTTCGTAAGTGTGTAGGAAAACATTAATCTGTTCATCGGCCAGACCCCGCCGATTTAGTTTAGTAGTAGTTAGTCTTTCTTTTCTTTTTAGTAGTAGTAGAAACCAACCCCCATTCATACTTTTCGATCAACCCTGCTAGAATCACTAGTTGTTCATAGCAGTCCTAGTGTTAGTTCTGCCATAGTAGCTTCCCTGTGGAAATAAATACGATACTCGGTTACTCGCGGGTGAAGTGCTACAATAGACTTATTATGTGCGCTTGCGGAACCTACCAATAGTCATACGAATAGTTAGTTATACTTCTTACATTAAGAAGTACCAACAAGCCTTTCTGGCGTCGTTGCCGGGAATAGATTCCATAGTCTACTCCTAGTAACGACGTTAGCAAGAGTCAACAAGCATTTCTGGCGCCGTTTTCGGGGAAGCAATTGCTTAGGATTATTTCTTTGTGATTTCTATTGAATTAACCCCCGTAGTTGTAGCGGGTATATATATTGTTCGTTGTTTGTGATCGTTCAAGTAGTCATGGCCGGATTCAATCTTCCGAGCGACTATCAAGAAGATCCTGAGGCCATTCTTAGGAGAGCGAGAGCTAATCTCACTCCTCCGAGGAAGAACATGGAGTTTCGCGAGAGGAGTTCATCAAGACAAGAATCCCAGTCAAAAGTGACTGACGAACCGAGCTGCTCCAACGATCAATCATCATCGACGTCGACCAAAACACTCCGTGAGTATTCCATGCCTACTCTTGCTCACATTCCAGTGTTACCTTCTACTAGTAATGTAGATTTTGAGCTTAAACCTCACTTGATACGTATGGCTCAAGCTATTGCATTTAATGGCAAACCTTCCAAGGATGCCAACGCTCACCTCCAGAATTTTCTGGAGATATGTAGTACAATTTCTGTGCAGGGAGTTTCGCAGGATGCCATCAGACTTCGTCTTTTTCCATTTTCGTTAGTAGAAAAAGCGAAGCAGTGGTTCCTCTTCAACTCTGGACACCTGCTGACATGGGTGAGATGCGCGGATCAATTCCTCAACAAGTTCTGCCCGATAAGTCAGACTATTCTTTTCCGTAGCAAGATTTCCAACTTTGGACAGGGAGACGAAGAGACAATCACTGAAGCTTGGGAGAGACTACAAGAGTATGTTGAATACTATCCTCACCATGGTATGCAAGACTGGTACTTGATCCAGAGCTTCTACAATGGACTCCAGCAAGAATCTCGACAACACATTGATGCTGCCGCCGGAGGTGCATACCTCTCTCTCACTGTAGAGAAGGCAACCAAATTGATCGAGACAATGGTGGCGAATCAAGGATGGACAGAAAAACGTGTTAGAGGTATGTGTGAAATTAAGCAAGTTGATTCTGTCACCCTGCAAACTTTGGTAAAATTGCTAGAGCAAAGAATAAATGAGAAGAGAGATCGTGCTGCAAAGGAGTACTACGCCAAGCAAAGAGCCGCTTCGTCAAGTGAAGGTCAAGCAGAAATTAAGAAAGAGGATGCCAAATCCCTTCTTAATAATGGTGGCTACGGAGAACCTCCAATTCCAATGATCCAACAATGGAATAATAAAGGTATGCCTCAAACCTCCGTATTTAACTCTCCTATTGGAAAATTAGTTTCTAATCAAGGTAGAATTAATGATAGCAAAAATAATAAATTAATTAAACATGATAAAATGTTAGAAGGAATTTATGCTAAACTGAATGATTTTTCTGAAGCATTTAAGGAACAAATTAATTTTAATAAGAGATTAGAGAAAACAATAGATAACATTAAATCTCAAATTAAATACTATGAGGAGGTAAAAGCTGTAACCACGAGAGGTGGTAAATCCACTCGTGATCCCCCTCATCCTAATTTAGTTCCTAGTAGTAATACTGCTGCAAAGAAAAATATTGTTAATGTTGAAAAAGACGAAGAAGAGGAGACCCCAGCTAAACCTTCATCCAAGGTACGAACTGCCCCTCATGAATTCTATGATACACATGTATTACCTTTTCCAGATCGAAACAGAAATCCAACGGAAGACGACCAATTCAAGAAATTCATCGAGGTAATTCAAAAATTATATATACATGTGCCATTTATTGACGCTATGCAGGTTCCAACTTATGCAAAATATTTGAGAGACATGCTCAATAAGAAGAAACCAATTCCATGTAGGGATGTGGTTAAATTGACCGAAGATTGCAGTGCGGTCATTTTAAACCAACACCCAGAAAAGAAGAAGGACCCAGGAAACCCAACGATCGCTTGTTCAATTGGAGAGCAGCACTTCGAGCATGCACTCTGTGATCTGGGAGCAAGCGTCAGCGTCATGCCCAAGGTAATATATGATAAATTAAATCATCATACCTTGTCCCCTACTTCTATGTGTTTGCAGCTAGCTGATCAATCGCTCCGATATCCCGCGGGAATAGCAGAGAATATTCCGGTGAAAATCCGGAATCTCTTTGTCCCGGTGGATTTCGTGGTTCTCGATATTAATCCCGACCACCGGACACCATTGATTTTGGGACGGCCATTTTTGAGCACTGCAAAAGCCACCATTGATGTAGGAGCTGGAGAAATTCAGCTCCACAACAGTGGAAAGGAGGAGAAATTCGAGTTCACACTGCGACCGGAAAAACATCCGTCATCAAAGTTCGTCGGTGCCGACATTCCACCACAACCACCGTGAAGGCGACACTAATCGGGAATCCAAAGCGGCTAACCAAGGTAAGTTAGGCTACGGTAAGTCTTTATCCCCATTTAAATTTTCGGTTTTACTTAAGCAAATTAATTTTCGTGCAAAATAGATGTTTACTAGAGTGATTAGGTGGCTCCTAGGGGGTTTAGGGCAGCCATAGGGGTGGCGCCCGCCACCCCAAGCTGGCGCCCGCCACCCTAGGGTGCACTAGGGAGCACTAGCCAATCTCTAGACTATTACACCTACCTCCTAGACCCAAATAACACCAAGGGAGACCCATGGCTTTGCTCATTTCAATGCAATCACTCACTCCCATGTCTCCCCATGTCTCCCCCTCTTCACTCCACCTTTTGGACACATCTCCACCCAAAATTCTGGTGCACATGTGATGGAGAGTGACAAGGAGAGCACTAGGTGAAAGGAGGGGTGAGTTCGAGTGAAATTCAGCCAAGGAGGGTGGCGCCCGCCACTTTTTCCTGGCGCCTGCCACCTCTATTTCCACATTTCGGTACAAAACTGCTCCCGAGTAAGTTTCCCACCATCCTTGGTATAAAGTATGACCAGGATGAAGAAGTGGTCTTTGAAATTTTCAGCTCACTTGCCCCATTTAGGAGGTTACACTCTTTTCACTTTGCACTGACCCGACCACTTTATTCCCCACTTGGAATTTAAGTGGAAATTACGAGGGAAACCTCATGTGTCGGTTGCAGGTAGAAATGGGCAATGTGGGGTGGCGCCCGCCACTTATTGGTGGCGCCCGCCAGGTGGGAGGAGCTCACATCCTTCCCCCTTCCATCCTCAGCCTATAAATACTACCCACACCCCATGCAAGTTCTTACACCTCACAAGAACTTCTTCACCGGCAAGAAGAAGAAGAGTAAGGGTGAGGGAAGTTCGTCGAGAGCAAACACCCACATTCGCTTTGCTGGGAGTGATGAGGAGAGCGCCGGTTGGGGTACTCCATCCACCAACGAAATGTCGGTGGATCGGGACTCTCCGCCCACACACTAGGCTGGACCGACCATCCGCATCCTGAACTCCGTCAATGATATCATCTGGCAGAGTGATCGGGAACGGCAGGCCCGGAACATCCTCAGTGAGAGGGAGTTCGTTCACACCCGCCACATCGATGACGACTTGCTAAGTCACAATGGTATGGACAGTGAGTTTCTCTATATTTCTCGAACCTTGGGATGGGAAGATGCATGAAAGGTTAATGAGGAGGGAATCCTTCCCCTCACAATGGAATTTCTGGCCACAATGCAAATATCTGCTAATCACATAACATTTCGACTTTTTAATGAAGAACATTCTTTAACGTGGAGGTAGTTCAGCAAGAATCTAAACTTTAATGATTCATGCTTACTGAGCTTGGAATCTGCCTGTACGGGATTCAATACGAATGAATTCTGGAAAAGTATTGCTGGGAACAGAGACCCAGGCTTGCCCCGTAGAAGTAATATCCACAACCCCACACTCAGGTTTTTCCACAAATATATTAGTATCACACTCTTTCCAAGGCCTGACTTGAGACCAATTAAAAAGCCCGAAATGCTGCTGCTTTATGCTCTAGTAAACCACATAAAAGTATCACCCACCAAGGCCATGACAGACTACTGGTCTAAATTTAATCAACGCACTGGAAATATTGAAATGACATCATGGATAACTAGACTGGCTTTTAACATGGGACTGGTGAACACCGCTATATACTCATACATTCCTGGTGACCGAGACTTTTTTGACCTTGGAACACTTCTCGCAAGGACACATCTTGCGTGAGAACCAGCAGACCGGTGAGATTCACATGATCTACCAAGATTATGTAAATAAAATCGCTCTTTCTGACATGTCACTTTGGTTGGTAAATGCACCAACGTTACTTTTGGCCCTGGAAACTGAGGTTGAACAAAACCGCAGGTTGGCTCGAGAGAACACCATGCAGGTTCCCAGGAGGAGGACGCGAGCGCAGACCCGTGCAGCAGAAGAGGCCGCAAGAGCAGCAGCAGCGGCACAGGAGTTTGACCCTTTCCATGCAGGGTAGTATGAAGGAGCAACACACTATGGTCATTTGACACCCCATGGCTCTCACCAAGCAGGAGGATCGAATTGGCAACAACCGCAACATCCGCGATGGGAATACGGCGAGGAGGCATCCTTTCACTCATCCCAGTTGGGGAGTTCATCCCACTCTTTGGGAGGATCCACCCGGTATACTGGCCGTGGTGATGAGTTCTTCAATAGGGGAATCTCGCCACAGGCCGCTCGCCATTCGTCCTTTCATTAGGACGAGTGGATACGCGATATGGGATATCTTCAGCACCAAATGAATGGACTCACCATGGATACTGCCGAAATCCGCCGGGACTTGAACGACTTGAACCAAAATTTCCAGGAATTCCGCCAGGAAACTGGTGGAGAACTGGGTAATATTTCTTCTCTCCTGCAGCAGAACCAGCAGAACTGGGACGACATGTACCGTCGTCAGGGGTGGATGTAACCCAACCACGCCAAAAGCCAGCTTGGGGGAGGACCCCCGTCAACGAGGTAAGTATCACTGCCATCTTTATTTCTGTCAGTTTTATTTTTATTTCAGTAATTTAAATTTGAGTTTTATCTTAGTTAATTTGCAGTTAAAAAAAATATATATAATAAATAATTAGTAATAAATGAAACGCTCTCATCGTAAGTCTTTCTAAATAAAAATGTATGCCATGCATTAGAGTTATCATGGGAAAACATATGCTAGAACTAAACTTGAGACATGAGCATTAGACTAAGTAAAGAGGAAGTAAGTTTCTACTTTGACTTGAGCAAGTCAAGTTTGTAGAGTATTTATTTTGAAAAAGTTAAAAACTTGCTCTAAAGTACTTCTGTAGCAAAGAAAGTCCTACCAAAGCCAAATAAATTTTACTCTTAGAGTAGGAGCTTCCACTTGCTGCATGTTAGTGTTGAGCTAGTTAGACTTTTGTTGATAGTCATGGTAGAGAAACTTGTCATATTTTTAGACCAAGGAATTCACTTGCACCCACCTATATAGTGCTATTCATACACTGAGAATACGCACACAACATGCCTTTATTTCCATTCATTGTTAGGAATACTTCATGGCAAAATATCATGCTCCATAATGAAATCTCAGGGACATGGCTATAATCATTCAAAAAGAGAGAGAGAGAGAGAGAGAGAGAGCAAGTGCTCTAGAAAGAAAAGAATATTCAAAAGAGCAAGTGCTCTAGAAAGAAAAATTCAAAAGAGCAAGTGCTCTAGAAAAGAAGAGAATATCCAAAAGAGCAAATGCTCTCATTCATAGCCTTGATCCCACAAATGAGATAAAAAAGGAGAAGTGCCATGAAAGTATTAGCCACAATAAATACCACACACTTGCACATTCCTGGTCTGAACCTATGACTTGTTGCTCCTTTGCTCCACATATCTTGATTAGCAAAATAGGCAACGAAAAGACAAACCTTCTTTCTTGCTGGTCTTTTCTTCTAATCTTGAGTGCAGGGAAGGCTACCAATTCCATGGTGATGAAAATAATATGGGCATACACAACAAAAACACAGAGTTTCCAAGATTATTTCAAGTCCATGCTTGCTCGAGGACGAGCAAGAGGTAAGCTTGGGGGAGCTTGTTGACGCTCACTAAGTGTCATATTTTTAGCATCAACAAGGTCATATAACGCAACACAAGGACCTAAAATCAACGAAAAACCTTTTATAAACTAACGATTTCCACTTGTCCTTGAGTTTTATTTGAATGTAGGAAATTGCAGGGTTTTTGAGCAAAATGACCAAGAGGACCCACCAGGAGGCAAGCACACTCACCTGGGCTCACTTTGGGCCAAGGTGGGGTGGCGCCCACCACCCATCACTAGCGGCCGCCAGGGGAGTGAAGCCCAAACTCCTCCCCTGCCATGTCACTGATCCAGGGGAGGCATGCCACACTCATTTGCAGCCATTAATCACTTAGGTCATCGCATCCAAGGGTCAAGAAGGGATGTCACATGGATCATGACCCAATTGCCCATGTGACGGTTATTTGGACATGCAACCGACCTTGGAACCGCCTCTCTGGAGCTCCTGGATGCCGTTGAAGCAAAGGCGGTGGATCCAACGGCCAGGGGGGTGGCTGCCGCCACCTAGGGCTGGCGCCCGCCACCACACTCATCCCCCTGACCTAACCCTAGGTCTATAAGTACCCCCCTAGGTCCCTTAGGCTATAAATAGGACCCCCCGAGCTCATTTGTACTCAGACCTCACCTCATTAGTCCCACTCTCTTGTAAGCGAAGCTTTGGTGAAGGAACACTCTAGTTGAGAGACTTAGAGTGAGAGCGAGAGTGAAGAAGAGAAGAGCTGGAGTTGTAATAGAGGATCTTCCAAGTCTCTGGTATAATTCCAAGTCTTTGTTCATGTATCTTAGTGTTCTTCTACTTTCAGCATTTACTTTAAGTTCTTTACTTATTGTTCTTGTTGAGTGCTTTCGATCATAGATAACTTAGTATTTAGTTTGCATCTAGTTCGGGTTCTTCGCTGAGTAATCAGTGCTCTAGTTTTGGACGCAAGATTAGAGTAGTATATATTAGTGTAAGCGTGGTGCTTAGACTAGTTATACCTTAGTTTGTGGCTAGCCTCCCGGATAGCTGTGGTAGCAAACAGGTGGTGACAGCCCTGGGAGCCTTGAATTCCACCACGTAGTTGGGTTAGTTCTTAAATCATAAACCTCGTTGTGCACGTCTGAGGTAAATAGTCCAAAGGGTGTGTACGGTTCGAAGAACTAGATAAAAACTTTATTGCTAAGTTAGTTGTGTTCGTAATTGTGTAGGAAAACATTAATCTGTTCATCGGCTAGACCCCGCCGATTTAGTTTAGTAGTAGTTAGTCTTTCTTTTCTTTTTAGTAGTAGTAGAAACCAACCCCCATTCATACTTTTCGATCAACCCTACTAGAATCACTAGTTGTTCATAGCAGTCCTAGTGTTAGTTCTGCCATAGTAGCTTCCCTGTGAAAATAAATACGATACTCGGTTACTCCCGGGTGAAGTGCTACAATAGACTTATTCTGTGCGCTTGCGGAACCTACCAATAGTCATACGAATAGTTAGTTATACTTCTTACATTAAGAAGTACCAACAAGCCTTTCTGGCGCCGTTGCTGGGAATAGATTCCATAGTCTACTCCTAGTAACGACGTTAGCAAGAGTCAACAACGGCTAGGCCGAGCGCGCCAACAGCATGATCCTCGACGCCCCGAAAAAGCGCCTCTACCAGAAGGAAGAGAAGCACCCTGGTCGTTGGATGCGCGAGCTCCCCTCCGTACTCTAGGGTCTCCGGACTCAACCCAGCCGCAACACCAACGTTTCACCATACTTCATGGTCTTTGGCTCCGAAGCCGTCATCCCCGCCGATGTCGTCTTCCGATCCCCGCGCGTCGAGAACTATGATGAAGAAGCCTCCGACCAGGCTCGCTGCGATGACCTCGACCGCCTTGAAGAAGAACGGCTGGCGTCTTGCCTCCGCACCGCCAAGTACCTCCAAGGAGTTCACCGCTACTATAACCGCAACGTAAAAGATCGATCCTTCATCGTCAGCGATCTCGTGCTCAAACGGAAACTCAAGACCGACGGTCTGCACAAACTATCTTCACACTGGGACGGCCACTACATGGTGAAAGAGGTCACCCGACCAGGCGCCTATCGTCTCGCCGACCTTGAAGGCATCGACGTACCTAACTCCTAGAGTATCAAGCATCTTAGAAAGTTCTACGCTTAAGGGACGGCTCGCCGACCTCTCCATCCCGTCTCCGGACGGCTCGCCGACCTCTCCAACCCGTCTCCGGACGGCTCGCCGACCTCTCCAACCCGTCTCCGGACAGCTCAGCGACACCTCCAACTCGTCTCCGGACGACTCACCAATTTCTCCAAACAGCCTAGCTGATGCTAAAGGAGTCTCAGAGCAGGGGTTACTGCCACTGCCGGACGTGTGCAGGAGCGCCCGCCCTCTGCGCTATGGCAGCCAGTAGTCCTCCCAAGTGACGTTCCGACCTCTCTACGCATGGATGAGCGTCCGCCCTCTGCGCTACGAAGGGAAGACTAAGCTTCAGCTGAGACCTCCGGAGGCTATACGTTCCAGTGCTTGTATGCGCCGGTTATGCGCACGTTCTCCATTCGGTCTACAAGCAGCCTGACTAATGCCGATGAAAACTCAGAGCCGGGGCTGTTGTCATCACCGGACGCGTGCATGAGCGCCCTCCCTCTGCGCTACGGTGACCAGCAGCTCTCCCAAGGGACGAACCAACCTCTCTACGCTACGAAGGAAAGGCTAACTTGGGCTGGGAATTCTGAGGCTACATGCTTAGTGCCTTGCATTCGCGCTACCCATGCGCTCGATAGTGGTCTCCATTCATCCATGTCACTCCACAATCGAGCCTCTCGGAAAAGACCCTGACCGTGGTACCTCCCTACGCGTGCACGAGCGCCCGCCCTCTGCGCTATGGGATGCCAGCAGAGGTTCCTTGGGCGACGCCCTTGACTCCTATGCGCAAATGAGCTCCGCTCTCTACGCTACGGATCCTGGGATAACCCAAGGCCGAACTGTTCATCGCTACGGCTCATGACCATCGGGTCTGCGGAATTCGGGGAACGAACAAAACACGCCGACTTGCTTCAAGTTTTGATTCAGTTTGCCCAAGAGTCTATTTACAGACTATCTCCTAACATACAGACTACTGGCGCCCAGCACCAAATAAATCTACACCTCCGACGAGGGCTTCGGCGGCAGCCTCGGCCTCTTCCTCCAGACGCTCCATCTTGGCCTCCGACGTGTTTGCTGCAAAGCCAGTGGCCAGCCTCGACATCTCCATCCGCAGATAATGCGAACAAAGAATGGCGAGGCCATGAGCCGCCACACTCTGCGCCGTTGCTTTGGTGTACGCCTGGGAGCGCCCCCACAGGCCACGCGCCTTCTGGACGACATGGTCGTCGATCCGCCGCTCCTTCTCAGCCAGGAAAAAAGGCTCCTCGTCGATGCGTTGCACCAAGGGGGCCACCTCCTCCATCAGCGACCAGAAGCGGTCATGATAGCCTTCGATCCGCCGCTCCAGATCTGCAAATTGTATTTGCACATTTTTGTGGTAAGCTGCAAACGCCAAAGCACGGTGTAAGATGACGACCAGCTCCGATCACACTTCACCGAGAAGACTCACCGGCGTGCATGGCCTGCCACTTGCGCACCTCCTCGTCAGACTTCGCCTTCTCCTCGGCCAGGAGACGCTTCTCCTCGCCCGCCTGCATCGCCTCTGCAACAACACCTCCACGATTCAGTTCTCCGACCAGTCGGCATACTAAGCAAAAGGAAATATAGCATCGTCAACTCACGTGCGGCAAATTCGTCGGCCTTGTCGGCCCGCTGCTGAAGCTAGAAGTTCTCCTGCCCCTGCTGCTGGATGATCTCCTCAAGCTCCCGGGAATGAGCGTGGGCGTCCTCCAGCCGCGCCTCCAAGCCAGAGAACTGACCCTCAACGCGCTTCACCTCCGCCCGGAGTCGCTTGTTCTCTTCGGCCATCGGTGCCATCTGGTCAATGGCGAGCTTGCGCTCCTCCCTGACCTTCAACAGGTGCTTGTAACACCACGGGTGTTTAAAAGTGTAATTAACCTGACATGTCATCATCCTTAGTCATTAATCATTCTTGCCTTGCATTTATGTTTGCTTAGTACTTGTGTAGCAATCTCTTTTCAAAAACCCTAAATGCCCAAATCTTCCTATAAGGGCAAAAATGGTAATTTCACCTCTGTGTCTAGCCTTGTTTAATTCTTGTTCAGTTTTGTGTCTTGAAGCTTTGTTGTGTTGTTCAAAAACCCAAAATCCCAAATCAGATTTCAAAGTCCTTTTGAAAAACCCTAATTTCCAAACCCTGGCTTTTACCCCTCTTTTAATAATTTAAAAACTATTCAAAATTTTGACTTGGTCCAAAAAGCAAAGTTGTAGATCTTGTCAAGAGGAACAACTTTGGTATTTACAAATTTTCGAGTTCCAATATAAAATCAAAAGTAATTTTTAATTTATTCAAATCCCAAAAGTGTTCCCTTTTCTGTTTTCGAATATAATTCAAAAACTGTTTGGAATTTGAAAATGTTCTTATTGACAAAGTTGTAGATCTCCTTTTTCTGCACAACTTTGGTATTCTGAGTTTTTCCCGTGCAGTTCAAGTTTTGGGAGTAATTGGCAAAATACAGAAAGTCAAACCCTACACCCTAGCCCTGTTCATCTTCTACCTAGGGCCAGGGGGGGCCCCGGCCATGGCAGCTCACCGGCGTCGCGTGCGCCACGCGCCTGGCAGCTGCTCGCCTGCCTCCAACCTGCCGCCGCTGTCCGCGCCATCATGCCGCACCCGCACGCGCCAAAGTTGACCCGTGCCCCGTCCCCTACTGCTCCCTGCGCGTCGCCGCCGCGTGGCTATCGCCGGCGAGCTCTTGCGCCCGGGTCCTGAGCGATATTCTCGCTCCCTTTTCCCATCAACCGACAGCACGCGCGCACGCCCGACCTTATCCCTGCCACAGCACGCCCCGAGCGGCAGCACGCTTGGCTATAAAAGCCACCCGCCGGCCGCCGTTCCTCCGCCACCGTCGCCAGCTCACTCCAGAGCCTCCGCCGCTCAACCACCTAGCCCGAAAGCTCCGCCTTGAGCTCGCGAAGCTTCCCAGCCCCTCAATTTTACCTCTGCCGCTTCCAATCGCCCGGCGAAACCCCATCTTCCCAAACTCCGGCGAAACACCAGTGAGCACGGGATTGAGAAATACTCTCTCCCCGGCCGTGATCTTTCCTCCCCGACCCCTGCTTCATCTTCCTTGCCTCCTTGCGCTCCTAACCCGCTCCTGGTGACCGTGTTTGGTGAACAGAGCCGCCGGCAAGCCGCTCGCCGCCGAGAGAGCTCCGCCGAAGCACCGCCAACGTCGAGCTCCCTCCTCCGACCCTGCACTGCCTCGCCGAGCCTCCCTCCCGACTCACGGTGAGCCCGCGAATCTTTCCCCACCCTCGGCTTTCCCAGCGCGAGCCCCGAGCGGCCGGTCCGCCGTCCGCCTCGCCTGCGATTCGCCCGAGCCTTCCGTCTCGCCCGAGCCTCCAAGCCAGGCCTCGGACGAAACAGTCGTTTCCGTCTCGCCCGAGCCTCCAAGCCAGGCCTCGGACGAAACAGTCGTTTCCGTCTCGCCCGAGCCTCCAAGCCAGGCCTCAGACGAAGCAGACGTCTCCGTCTCGCCCGAGCCCGTTTCGCCCGAGCCTTGCGAGGAAAGAGCACAGTGCTCTTTTTCCTTTTTAGGAAGTTGTTAATAGTGTTCCTTTTTCATCTTTTTGTATGATTTTCTGAATTGCTCTAAAAATTCTGAAAATTTTACAGTTAACTCTTTATACCATGTAGTATTTTAGAAAAATATGAAACTTGGACTTTGTGCAAAAATTTGAAAATGAAAAATCTCTCTTTTAATTAATAAATGGATGGTTTTGGATTTTTAGAAAATCTTTTATAACTGCAAAAATCATGAGATAAATTTTTGTGAGCTTCCTATGCCATGTTTAGTCCCTGGTGAAATTTTGAAGTCTTTTGGAACAAGTTGATTTTTGAGCATTTATCTTTAATTGTTAAATAGTGCCTTTTGTTAATTAATGTCTGATTTTATTTGAGCACCTTAATGACCTCCAAAAATTATGAAATTTGTTTTGCCATCTATCTACACCATAATGAACTTATGTGATTAATTTGCTAATTTTTGAAGCAACTGCATAAAATGACCTTTTTAAATAATTAAGAGAAACAGAAAAGGTGATTAAGGTTCATGTTGTATGCCCTGTGTTGCATTGTTCATACTAGCATACTCATGAGCATGCATCATTGCATTCGTATAGTCACCGAAGAAGGCGTCAAGATCGAGGCAGCCGCTGACGCACCTGTCCCTGAGGCTACCCCGAGCTCCGACAACTGCCCTGCCGCCCTCGAGCCTGCCCTCTTTGCTCTTCAAGGCAAGCTCCGGTGCATTTAACCCTTCCTTGGATTTATAAAATGTTTTCCTTAAATGCTTTTGAGTTAAATTATTGCATTAGGTTTATAGGAGTTGTGTGCTATCCTAATTGATGCACTATCCACCTTGACCACTGATACACCCGATACCGCTTTTCAAAAGTATTTGAAAAATGCTTAGCAATGCTTATTGAATTAGACTTTGCAATAAAATGCCATTTTCAAAAGTGTGATCACTGAAAGAATCTTTATGGGAATTTGGCTTTACTTCCTGTTCGATGACTGCTTGCCTAGCTAGCATGTGGTCATTGTCGAGAAGAGGTTGTACGCGCGTACGGTGCCGTCATGTTGTAGTCCGGGACTCAACAGTTGACACCGACCGGGACAGGGTTGAAAAACCGACAGGACCTGTACTCTTGGGTTAGAGTCCCGAGGTGCTTGTTGCTGACGGAAAAACTTTAGGGACCATCCCTATGGGGGCCTACTGGTCAAGACTTGTAACTATTCACATACTTCGGAAAGCTCTGGCTCCGAGGAATCCTTTATTGGACCGACAACCGCGCACTGGGAGTGGAGAGATGGCGGAAGTAGCATGTACCCACGTGGTCGTCGTACCTGGATAGGAGTGGTGTACTGTACTTCCGGGTGGCGTAGGACCGGGCCCAATCTTGGAGGAATCGTGGTAGACGAGTTGGCATATGCAAGCTTGGGTGCTACATATGCAGTGTGGATAGGGATCCTCAGCTGAGTATTATTTATCCGGATTAACGTTGCTCCTCGGTTATGGAGACTTGGTCACTGACTGTCAACGGAGAGTGGTTCTCAACTAGGAATGTTTTGAAATGTAAAATGAATCATGAACGATGAAGAATTGAGGAATGCTGAATCTTTCCAAAATAAAATAAGGTTTATAAAAATGCTTTTCTGCAAAATACTTGATCTTGCTTAAACCTTACCTTGACTACCCTAAGCCTCTCATTCCTGAGTCTTCTCCCTTTTTCTTAGTCGGGTAAGTCTTGTTGAGTACCCCAGTACTCAGGGTTTGTTACCCATGCTGCAGGTATGACAGAGTCCCCGATGTGTCTTGCGCCCTGCTGCATGACCATCGTCCAGGAAGAGGCCGATGAGGCCGAAGAATAGTTGTACACCCTCGGGCTGGGTGATTATAAGTATCTTTGCTGTTCTCCACTACGTTGCCTTTGTCCATTTCCATTATCAGAACTTGGTTTGTAATAACTGCACCTTAATTTCTATTTGGAACCCTGCTTTGTAAAACTAATGTTATTTAAGTCTTCCGCTCTTTATTCCGATGTTATTTGTAAAAGTATGCAATGCTGTAACCGAATTGTGAGATGATCCTGCGGACATTGGGCACTGATATAGCCCGGTGGCGAACAGCTCTTAATCACATGGAACATGGGTTCGGCTGTCAGAGGTTGACAGGGACACGTGGGCCATGGGATTAGGGTCGTTCCGTCACAGAGTGGTATCAGAGCATCTCACTTTAACGTTGCAGTGTTCGTTTTTGCGAAAACTTCAAAAGACCTTTTGAGTCCAAACAAACTAAACTTGACTATTTTGAGTCCAAATTGCTTCTCTCATCTTGTCTCTCATATGGCAACACTAGCTAGTGGAACAACATGTTTTAAGCCCTATGTTCTTTATTTATTTATTGAATTGCTTTGTTCCGTAGGAACGATTCATGCATCATGTCATAATCACTTAAGTTAACATCCTCTCTAAGTTCGTTGGGGTAGTATGCCTTTACCTGTTCTTGCTAGCCTTTCTCATCCATCTTATCCTATCCAGACATGGCTCGCATCAAGCTGACTGCCCGCAAGTCGACTGGACCGCATGGTGTGCCACGCCACCAGCTGGCACCACGCGCTGGGGAGGAGACTGGAGAATCTTCCAATGGTTGTCGCTTTCCCCGCCGCACCCGTAAGAACCTGAAGGAGGAGATCAAGGATCTGAAGGCTGAGCTGAAGAACTTGGAGCATGACTTCTACCACTCACGCCTGGAGTTTTATGAGGCACGAGCTTCCCTGGAGCGGGCCAACCGGAACACGGTTCGCGCTATCGAGCAGCGCAATGATGCTTGGATCCGCGAGGACGTCCCCAGAGCCGAGCTCCACGGACTGCAGCAGTACACAGCTCAGATTGAACAATTCAATGATATGCTTCATGAGGAAGTACATCAGCTGTATGATCAACTCCACCCCTTGGTACCCCCGGTTATGGAAGACCCTGAGGACGGAGTAGTGGAAGAACCCGATGTGGAACAAGAGCCAGACGTGGACGAAGAAATTGAACCTGCTGAGGACGTCCACGCTGAAGACGAGGACGAGGAGGAAGAGCCTGAGCTCATCCTCGAAGAAGAAGATGACGACGAAGAAATGATCATCATCGATGAGGACTAGACCCGTCTTTAAGAGATGGAGATCCCGTGTGTCTGTACCACCTGCTTACCTAAAACCTTAGTCTAGGTTTGGGAGCGTTAGTCTGTCTTTTGTTAAGTCAGTCTGTATCTTTCTTTTCGTACCTTTTCTCCTTATCAGTCAGTCGCTATCTGTCAGTCATCTTTATCAATCTATCAGTCTTTGTATCAGAAGAAGCTATCAGTCTGTTGATTTCAGAACCCTATCTATGAATGCTAAGTTCCAAGTTGCTTAATAGATGCCTGTGAATACTCGCACTGGAGCTGGAGGTTCTGATGATGCCAACCTTCCAAACCCTCCACCTGTTCCTGCTACGCCAGCAGATGCCATTGCAGCCTTGGCAGCCGCTGCTAACCTGATGGCTCAAAATCAGGGGCAGCAGAACAATGGTCACCGTGGTCGCCATAACATCAACAACGAGACCACATATGTGGATTTCACCGAGACCCGTCCACCAGTTTTCACCAAAGCAGATGAACCCCTGGAAGCTGATGACTGGCTCCGCACTATGGAGCAAAAGTTCAGTCTTCTCCGCTGTACCGACATCCAGAAGCCCCGGTTCGCTTCCCAGCAGCTTCGTGGTCCAGCAAGCGCTTGGTATGCCAACCTATTGGCTGCCCAGCCAGAAGGTCATCAGTTGACCTGGGAAGAGTTCCGCACCACTTTCCGTGCACATCACATCCCTTCGGGATTAATGAAGATGAAGCTTGATCAGTTTCTGGCACTGCAGCAGAAGGACTCCACAGTGATGCAGTATGTGGGTCAGTTCAACCATCTTAGCCAGTATGCCTCAGAGTATGTCAACACAGATGAAAAGAAGAGGGATTGTTTCCTTAGAGGTCTGCATCCTAAGATCCGCAGAAGTCTGTCCAATAACCTGACCGGTTCGTATCATGATGCTGTTGACCGGGCTGTCGCTTTTGAAGAGAGCAACCGTCAGTACCAAGAGGAGAAGAAGAAGAAAGTAGGATCCAGCAGTGTCTCTGGCGGTCACAAGCCAGAAGAGGATCATATACCACCCCAGTCACCACCAAAATCGCCTACCTTACCCCAACCAGCAAGTGGTCGTCCGTACCGCGGCCACCACCCATAATGCCAACCAGCAGAGTGCCACACAGCCGAAAGCCCCAGGTGTTCGTATCACCACTCCACAAACAGCCTACAACCATCCTGCTACAACTGCGGCCAGCTTGGTCACTGGTCTTGTGAGTGCCCAAAGCCCAAGAGGTATGCCCAGAATACTCAGAAGAATCCTGGAGGATCTCAGCAACAGCAACACCGTGCACAGCAGCAGCATGTTCAGAAGGGCAAGATTGTCAAGAAGCACGGGCAAGTCTACTACACCACTGTCGGTGACATCCCAGAAGGAGAGCCCGTCATGATCGGTAGGTTTCCTGTTGCCAATCACCCTGCAGTTGTGTTGTTTGATTCTGGTGCATCGCATTCCTTCATCAGTCGTACTTTTGTCATCAAGCATGAGATATCAATTGAGGATTTGAAAGAAAGTTTCTGCATATTTTCGCCTGGAGGGCATATAAGTACTAAGGAAGTGGTTCGCAGTATACCAGTAATGTTGGGGGAACATGTATTTCCTACCACCATGATAGTGCTACGTGATCAGGAGATAGATGTCATTTTAGGCATGAATTGGATGTGTCAGTATAAAGCCATGATCGACATCCTGAATAGAGTTGTGAGAGTGGACATTCCCAACAGTACCTCCAAACTCCTTCTCCAACTCCCAATGCCTCAAAAACCAGCAGCCACACTTTTGAACACCACCTATGTTCTGGAAACCAGAGACATCCCCGTGGTCTGTGAATTCCCTGATGTTTTTCCAGAGGACTTACCTGGTCTGTCTCCTGACCGTGATGTTGAGTTTGCCATAGAGCTAAAGCCTGGGACTGCTCCTATATCCCGCAGAGCTTATCGAATGCCTCCTAGGGAGTTGGCAGAACTAAAAATCCAATTACAAGATTTGTTGGACAAGGGTTTCATTCGCCCAAGCTCGTCTCCTTGGGGCTGTCCTGCAATCTTTGTAAAGAAGAAAGACAAGACTCTCAGAATGTGCATTGATTATCGCCCACTCAATGAGGTCACCATCAAAAATAAATATCCCTTGCCTCGTATTGATCTTCTCTTTGATCAGTTAGCTGGAGCCAAAGTATTCTCCAAGATCGATCTCAGATCTGGATACCACCAAATAAAGATTCGTCCTGAAGATATTCCTAAAACAGCTTTCACCACCAGATACGGCCTATATGAGTACTTGGTCATGTCCTTCGGTTTGACCAATGCCCCTGCTCATTTCATGTACCTCATGAACTCTGTGTTCATGCCAGAGCTTGATAAATTCGTGGTCGTGTTCATTGATGACATCCTTGTCTACTCAAAAACCCCTGAAGATCATGCCGAACATCTTCGTATCGTTCTATCCCGTCTCAGAGAACATCAGCTGTATGCCAAGTTCAGTAAATGTGAGTTTTGGTTAGATCAGATACAGTTTCTTGGTCATGTCCTATCCGCTGAAGGTGTGTCAGTTGACCCTGGTAAAGTGGTAGACATTCTGGATTGGAAGCCACCTACCACTGTTCATCAAGTCCGCAGCTTTATGGGAATGGCCGGATATTATCGTCGATTCATTCCAGATTTCTCAAGAATCGCCAAGCCTATCACTGAGTTAGTAAAGAATTCTGTGAAGTTTGTCTGGTCACCAGCCTGTGAGCAAGCCTTTCAAACTCTGAAGAAACTGTTAACTACATCACCAGTGCTAGCCCAGCCGAACATCGAGAAGCCCTTTGATGTCTACTGTGATGCATCTGGTACTGGTTTGGGCTGTGTTTTGATGCAAGAAGGTCGAGTGATCGCATATGCCTCCCGACAGCTTAAGCGACATGAAGAGAATTATCCAACTCATGATCTCGAGTTAGCAGCAGTAGTGCATGCCTTGAAGATCTGGCGTCATTATCTGTTGGGCAGTACCTGTAATGTGTACACTGATCACAAAAGCCTGAAGTATATCTTCACTCAAGAAGAGTTGAATATGAGACAGAGAAGATGGCTTGAGTTAATTAAAGACTATGATCTTGAAGTGCATTACCATCCGGGTAAGGCGAATGTGGTCGCCGATGCACTCAGTCGCAAGTCTTATTGCAACTGTCTGATGAAGAAACCCTATGATTCTTCTTTGTGTTATGAGCTGGAAAAGTTGAATATTGAAATGATCCCACAAGGAACTCTGAATAATATCAGAATAGAAACCCCTATCAAAGAGCAGATCATCGCTGCACAGAAAGATAACCCTGGAATCAAGCACATCATCGAAAAGGTCCAATCCAGAAAGGCTGATTGTTTCAGGATTGATGATACAGGAGTAGTATGGTTTAAGAATCGGTTAGCAGTTCCTAAAGTGCCTGAGTTAAGAAAGTTAATCCTTGATGAAGCACACTTGACTAGATTCTCCATCCACCCCGGTAGCAACAAGATGTACCAGGACTTGAAGCAAAGGTTCTGGTGGACAAAGATGAAGATTGAGATCGCCCGGTATGTCGCTCAGTGTGATACTTGCCAGAAAGTCAAAGCCGTGCACATGAGGCCCGGAGGAGAATTGCAACCTTTACCTGTACCTGCTTGGAAATGGGACGATATCAGTATGGATTTTATCAATGGGCTACCAAAGACACCAAAAGGTTTTGATTCCATCTGGGTGATCGTAGATCGCCTCACTAAGCAAGCTCATTTCCTGCCAGTCAAAACCAGCTACACCGTCCCCACATATGCCACTTTGTACAAGAACCACATAGTAAAACTCCATGGCATACCCAAGACCATTGTCTCTGATCGTGGTACTCAGTTTGTCGCAAAGTTCTGGAAAGCGTTCCATACCTCACTTGGAACCAAGCTCTTGCATAGTACAGCATATCATCCACAAACAGATGGACAAACTGAGCGAGTCAACCAAGTGTTAGAGGATATGTTGAGAGCATGTGTGCTCACCTTCGTAGATACTTGGGATAATTGTTTGCCCTTGGCAGAATTCTCATATAATAACAGTTACCAAGAGAGCATCAAAATGGCACCCTTTGAAGCACTGTACGGTCGCCGTTGTCGTACACCACTCAGTTGGTCTGAACCTGGAGAAAGAGAATTCTTTGGAGTTGACCTAGTGAAAGATATGGAAGAAAAAGTCAAGCAAATACAAGAGAATATGAAAATTGCGCAATCTCGATAGAAGAGCTATGCCGACAAAAGACGTCGACCTCTGAAGTTTCAAATTGGAGATTATGTGTACCTGAAAGTCTCACCCACCAAAGGAGTCACTCGTTTTGGAGTTAAAGGGAAGTTAGCGCCTCGCTATATTGGTCCCTTTGAGATTCTGGAATGTTATGGCAAGGTAGCTTACAAGCTAAGGTTGCCCGATCATCTTTCCGCCGTCCATAATGTGTTTCACGTCTCCCAACTCAAGAAGTGTCTCCGAGTACCCGAACACGTGGTGGAAGTTGAAGGTGTTGAGTTAGAACCTGATCTGTCATACTCTGAGTATCCAGTTCGCGTGTTGGATCACAAAGATCGTGTTACCCGGAGGACCACCACAAGATGGTACAAGATCCAATGGAACCAACACTCTGAAGAAGAAGCCACTTGGGAATCTGAAGACTTCTTGGCAAAGAACTATCCTGACTTTCTCGATACTCTGTAGATGTAAGGTTTTGCCTTTTCCTTCTTAAGACGTGAAATCTCGGGGCGAGATTTCTTTTAGGGGGGAAGGCTGTAACACCTCGGGTGTTTAAAAGTGTAATTAACCTGACATGTCATCATCCTTAGTCATTAATCATTCTTGCCTTGCATTTATGTTTGCTTAGTACTTGTGTAGCAATCTCTTTTCAAAAACCCTAAATGCCCAAATCTTCCTATAAGGGCAAAAATGGTAATTTCACCTCTGTGTCTAGCCTTGTTTAACTCTTGTTCAGTTTTGTGTCTTGAAGCTTTGTTGTGTTGTTCAAAAACCCAAAATCCCAAATCAGATTTCAAAGTCCTTTTGAAAAACCCTAATTTCCAAACCCTGGCTTTTACCCCTCTTTTAATAATTTAAAAACTATTCAAAAGTTGGACTTGGTCCAAAAAGCAAAGTTGTAGATCTTGTCAAGAGGAACAACTTTGGTATTTACAGATTTTCGAGTTCCAATATAAAATCAAAAGTAATTTTTAATTTATTCAAATCCCAAAAGTGTTCCCTTTTCTGTTTTCGAATATAATTCAAAAACTGTTTGGAATTTGAAAATGTTCTTATTGACAAAGTTGTAGATCTCCTTTTTCTGCACAACTTTGGTATTCTGAGTTTTTCCCGTGTAGTTCAAGTTTTGGGAGTAATTTGCAAAATACAGAAAGTCAAACCCTACACCCTAGCCCTGTTCATCTTCTACCTAGGGCCAGGGGGGGCCCGGCCATGGCAGCTCGCCGGCGCCGCGTGCGCCACGCGCCTGGCAGCTGCTCGCCTGCCTCCAACCTGCCGCCGCTGTCCGCGCCATCATGCCGCACCCGCACGCGCCAAAGTTGACTCGTGCCCCGTCCCCTACTGCTCCCTGCGCGTCGCCGCCGCGTGGCTATCGCCGGCGAGCTCTTGCGCTCGGGTCCTGAGCGATATTCTCGCTCCCTTTTCCCATCAACCGACAGCACGCGCGCACGCCCGACCTTATCCCTGCCACAGCACGCCCCGAGCGGCAGCACGCTTGGCTATAAAAGCCACCCGCCGGCCGCCGTTCCTCCGCCACCGTCGCCAGCTCACTCCAGAGCCTCCGCCGCTCAACCACCTAGCCCGAAAGCTCCGCCTTGAGCTCGCGAAGCTTCCCAGCCCCTCAATTTTACCTCCGCCGCCTCCAATCGCCCGGCGAAACCCCATCTTCCCAAACTCCGGCGAAACACCGGTGAGCACGGGATTGAGAAATACTCTCCCCGGCCGTGATCTTTCCTCCCCGACCCCTGCTTCATCTTCCTTGCCTCCTTGCGCTCCTAACCCGCTCCTGGTGACCGTGTTTGGTGAACAGAGCCGCCGGCACGCCGCTCGCCGCCGAGAGAGCTCCGCCGAAGCACCGCCAACGTCGAGCTCCCTCCTCCGACCCTGCACCGCCTCGCCGAGCCTCCCTCCCGACTCACGGTGAGCCCGCGAATCTTTCCCCACCCACGGCTTTCCCAGCGCGAGCCCCGAGCGGCCGGTCCGCCGTCTGCCTCGCCTGCGATTCGCCCGAGCCTTCCGTCTCGCCCGAGTCTCCAAGCCAGGCCTCGGACGAAACAGTCGTTTCCGTCTCGCCCGAGCCTCCAAGCCAGGCCTCGGACGAAACAGTCGTTTCCGTCTCGCCCGAGCCTCGAAGCCAGGCCTCGGACGAAGCAGACGTCTCCGTCTCGCCCGAGCCCGTTTCGCCCGAGCTTTGCGAGGAAAGAGCACAGTGCTCTTTTTCCTTTTTAGGAAGTTGTGAATAGTGTTCCTTTTTCATCTTTTTGTATGATTTTCTGAATTGCTCTAAAAATTCTGAAAATTTTACAGTTAACTCTTTATACCATGTAGTATTTTAGAAAAATATGAAACTTGGACTTTGTGCAAAAATTTGAAAATGAAAAATCTCTCTTTTAATTAATAAATGGATGGTTTTGGATTTTTAGAAAATCTTTTATAACTCCAAAAATCATGAGATAAATTTTTGTGAGCT
The DNA here is from genome assembly GCA_009763385.1 of Coix lacryma-jobi var. lacryma-jobi. Taxonomy (NCBI): domain Eukaryota; kingdom Viridiplantae; phylum Streptophyta; class Magnoliopsida; order Poales; family Poaceae; genus Coix; species Coix lacryma-jobi. Next base: position 104,075,246 of record CM019830.1, on the reverse strand, counting down.
TCCTATGCCATGTTTAGTCTCTGGTGAAATTTTGAAGTCTTTTGGAACAAGTTGATTTTTGAGCATTTATCTTTAATTGTTAAATAGTGCCTTTTGTTAATTAATGTCTGATTTTATTTGAGCACCTTAATGACCTCCAAAAATTATGAAATTTGTTTTGCCACCTATCTACACCATATTGAACTTATGTGATTAATTTGGTAATTTTTGGAGCAACTACATAAAATGACCTTTTTAAATAATTAAGAAAAACAGAAAAGGTGATTAAGGTTCATGTTGTATGCCCTGTGTTGCATTGTTCATACTAGCATACTCATGAGCATGCATCATTGCATTCGTATAGTCACCGAAGAAGGCGTCAAGATCGAGGCAGCCGCTGACGCACCTGTCCCTGAGGCTACCCCGAGCTCCGACAACTGCCCTGCCGCCCTCGAGCCTGCCCTCTTTGCTCTTCAAGGCAAGCCCCGGTGCATTTAACCCTTCCTTGGATTTATAAAATATTTTCCTTAAATGCTTTTGAGTTAAATTATTGCATTAGGTTTATAGGAGTTGTGTGCTATCCTAATTGATGCACTATCCACCTTGATCACTGATACACCCGATACCGCTTTTCAAAAGTATTTGAAAAATGCTTAGCAATGCTTATTGAATTAGACTTTGCAATAAAATGCCATTTTCAAAAGTGTGATCACTGAAAGAATCTTTATGGGAATTTGGCTTTACTTCCTGTTCGATGACTGCTTGCCTAGCTAGCATGTGGTCATTGTCGAGAAGAGGTTGTCCGCGCGTACGGTGCCGTCATGTTGTAGTCCGGGACTCAACAGTTGACACCGACCGGGACAGGGTTGAAAAACCGACAGGACCTGTACTCTTGGGTTAGAGTCCCGAGGTGCTTGTTGCTGACGGAAAAACTTTAGGGACCATCCGTATGGGGCCTGCTGGTCAAGACTTGTAACTATTCACATACTTCGGAAAGCTCTGGCTCCGAGGAATCCTTTATTGGACCGACAACCGCGCACTGGGAGTGGAGAGATGGCGGAAGTAGCATGTACCCACGTGGTCGTCGTACCTGGATAGGAGTGGTGTACTGTACTTCCGGGTGGCGTAGGACCGGGCCCAATCTTGGAGGAATCGTGGTAGACGAGTTGGCATATGCAAGCTTGGGTGCTACATATGCAGTGTGGATAGGGATCCTCAGCTGAGTATTATTTATCCGGATTAACGTTGCTCCTCGGTTATGGAGACTTGGTCACTGACTGTCAACGGAGAGTGGTTCTCAACTAGGAATGTTTTGAAATGTAAAATGAATCATGAACGATGAAGAATTGAGGAATGCTGAATCTTTCCAAAATAAAATAAGGTTTATAAAAATGCTTTTCTGCAAAATACTTGATCTTGCTTAAACCTTACCTTGACTACCCTAAGCCTCTCATTCCTGAGTCTTCTCCCTTTTTCTTAGTCGGGTAAGTCTTGTTGAGTACCCCAGTACTCAGGGTTTGTTACCCATGCTGCAGGTATGACAGAGTCCCCGATGTGTCTTGCGCCCTGCTGCATGACCATCGTCCAGGAAGAGGCCGATGAGGCCGAAGAATAGTTGTACACCCTCGGGCTGGGTGATTATAAGTATCTTTGCTGTTCTCCACTACGTTGCCTTTGTCCATTTCCATTATCAGAACTTGGTTTGTAATAACTGCACCTTAATTTCTATTTGGAACCCTGCTTTGTAAAACTAATGTTATTTAAGTCTTCCGCTCTTTATTCCGATGTTATTTGTAAAAGTATGCAATGCTGTAACCGAATTGTGAGATGATCCTGCGGACATTGGGCACTGATGTAGCCCGGTGGCGAACAACTCTTAATCACATAGAACATGGGTTCGGCTGTCAGAGGTTGACAGGGACACGTGGGCCATGGGATTAGGGTCGTTCCGTCACAGTGCTGCAGGGACACGACTACCAGCATAAACCAAAGCCGTGCAGAAATACACATGAAGAGGTAAACGTATTCACCCGGATCTTCTCCAACAACTTCGATGCATCCCCGATGACGACGTCTGTGGCCGGGCTCGCCACCTCGTCGTCTACCTCGATGACCACGTTGCCCTCGACGTGAAAGTGACTGACAGGACGCCGGTTCGGGCCCTCCTCCGGACACTCGATTTCCTCGTTCTCCGGCAAGGTAGGCGCCGCCGCTTTCCTCTTCATCCCCTGGGCCCCACGGCCCAAGGACCCGCCCACCGGTGCCGCAGCACCACTCGCCGCTCCGCCTCCTCCAGAACTGGCCCCAGGCGTCGGGGACGCTCGCCGCTCCGCCCCCCGAGGCTTGGGGACTTCGAACGCCTCCGGCTGCTCCGCCTCCCGAGGCTCGGGGACTGTGGACGCCTCGACGTTCTCTGCTGCCTTCGAAGACTCCTCTGGCGCGGCCGGCTTCGCTGACCCGCCGGCGTCAGCATCCATCGGAGGATTCGCCTCCCTCCGACCTCCGCCCTCGGTGTCCGGCACCTCCTCGGCATCATCCGACCTGCGAAGGGCAAGGACATGTCGTCGCTACTGCAATCCGACCAGGTAACACTATACAAGATGAGTAGGGGATACTTACATGCCCGACACTTTCTTCTCCCGCGAGAAGCGACGAGAGCGCAGACGCGCGCCACCGCCCGCGGCCTCCTCCTGCGGCTTGGGCGCACCGGTCGACCCACCAGACAACTCCCGAGCCTCCGGTGCCGGCTCTGGCGTTGCCTTCGGTTTCAGCTTCGGCTTCACTTTCACCATTCCGCTTTCGCGCCCCGCCGAGGACCCTTGCCCGAAACGGGCACTCAGCGGGAGCTCATCCTCACTGTCAGACGCGTCGTCCGACCAGTCAAAGACCACGTGGCGATGCTTCGCCGCCTCTTCATCAATGGTGAAGGTGCCGCCGGTCTCCAGCGACACCTTCTTCTTCTTTGCGGGGGCGGCCTGGCGCTTCCCCTTTGGGTCAGCACGGACTCGTCGCCCGCTCGACCGAGGCTCGGGGACTTGGCTCCCCTCTTCCCCGCTAGACTCGATCTCCTCCACGTCGACCTCCACCGCGCCGCGACCACCGTCATCGACATACTCCCGAGGCGGGTCAACGCCCTTCGGCCACGCCTTCAATGGCGCTTGTGAAACGAACGCCTCACGACCCTGCGCCATAATTTCATGCCATTGTGCACCCACTTATGCATTTTAACGAACACACGCAGGGCGAAGATACTAACCATCGGCGGAGGGTACTCCAGCGAGTACAACTTCCGCAAATACTCTAATTTCTTCCTCTTCTGCAGGTCAAACAGAGCCTCGACCCGCAGGAACACCTCCTGTGGCTGCAGGGGCTCCGGCGCCTCCCGCGTCCTATCATCCGCGTCCCCAGCGTACTCGTAGGCCGGGTGCGCCCTCTCCTTGCAGGGCTGGCAGCGCCTCTTGATAAAGTTCGACGCCACCGCCACCTCATCGATGCACCGCTTGTCGACCAGATTCAGGAGCTCCTCCACCTGCTCCATCGCCGCCGCATTGGGACGCTCCGACCACGACAGCAACACCTTCGGCTCGAAGGTCGGGTCGCACGGTGGCCTCGGCGCCTCCTGATGGATGTAGAACCATTTCGGCTTGTACTCCTTCGCCTTTGAAGGCAGCGGCATCGCGATGCACTTGTCCGCCATTCCGTCCCGCAGCTGGAGGTACACCGACCCAACGATATCTGACGACCCCGTGCCGTTGATCTTCAGGCAGAAGAAATGGCGGAAGAGGTCAAAGTGGGGCTTGATGCCCAGATACACCTCGCAGTAGTGGATGAAGACCGCAATGTGCAACATTGTGTTTGGAGTCAGATTGCACAGTGCGACCTAGTTGTACTCCAGCAGTCCATGGAGGAAGGGGTGGACCGGGATGCCAAACCCGCACCTGAAGAACGCCTCGAAGACGACAAGCTCGGTGGTGTTCGGCATCGGGAAGTCCTCCAGATACGCCTCCCTCCAACCGCCGGTGACGCTGTCCAGGAGCAGGCCGGCGAAGATGAGCTCCTCCAGATTCTCCCGACGGAGAACACTCCGCGTCCACCCGCGCGCCCAGCTCGGCACCTCGATGCGATCGTCGGACTTCGCCTTCTTCGCCTTAGCTGTGCTTCCGCGAGTGCGCTTTCCGCCTGCCATCGACAACGATGAGGTGAGGATCTGGATCTAGATCTGTTGCTACAGTGGACTGGCGCTTGGAATTGCTCGTGCGTAAGAAGGAAGTGGAGCGGACGAGGGCTACGAGGTGAAAGCAAAGGAAGCAAGTGGGGAACCGCCGCTATCCGCGGCCCCCTTTTTATACGGTGCGGCCCGACCCTTCGGCTTCAGGGTTCCTGGGAGCCCGTGCTCATCACTCCCACGACCGCCACGTCGCCTGCAGTAACCGCACGCGCGCACCCGCACCGCGTCTGCCTTAATGGGCCGCTGGGCCTTTGATTTCCAAAACGGCATGTCCGTTCGCCTTCATTATTTCTTCAATTTCAATTACTTTGCGCCAGTAAATGTGATACTAATGCACGGGGACTAACCACACCCGCTAGTTCTAATATTCATTTCAGGGGAACAGTAAGTTCTACAGTTCCTGGTCGGCGCTACAGTAACTCCCAGGGACTGTAGATCTTCAACTTCAACCTCGGGGACTCTCCCCTCACATTTATACTAATGCATTTTCTTCGGCCCTGCTACAAGAACCATGCTGCTTCTTACAGCAGGCCCAGGGATTACGTGTACACATGTCATTTTTTCTTTCGTAAAAATGACTCTGTTTCGTGCAGGAAAATTACAAGCTTGGCACCACATGCCTACAACACCTACTCCCAAGCTCGGGGACTAAGTGGATACACTTCACCTTATGGTGAATGTATTGTTCATCTTCTCCCTTTGCAGCTTGATGCGGACTAGCTCGGACTTTAACCGAAACGTGAAGGACCGAGAATGGAATAGCAAGGCGACCAGAGGGGGGGGGTGAATGGGAGCTCAAAAAATTTCTCTCGAAACTTTGTCCTTTGTCCCACAAATCAACCCCAAAAGCTACGAATAAGAACCGTGATGCCCATGACCCTTGGAAGAGGGTGGATGATCCCTAGGATCATAGCGAGGCACCACAAAGCAAGAACGAACCAAACTCCAAAAGCATTGGCACAAGTGCGACCCTCAAAAACCAAGTCCCGAACGTAGATAGACGACTACGTCGAGAAATCCCCCAAATACCTATGCTAACAAGTAGCAAAGATACCTAGAGAGGTTCCTTGATCAACACTAGGGCCAAACGAGAAGTCCAGAAACCAAGCGACGAAGCCGGGAGAGCAAACGAACTAAACCGGAGGCTTCAGCCAAATCCCGGACTGTCCGGCCCTGAGGTCCCGGACTGTCCGCCACTACTGCAGACTGTCCGCGAGGGGTTGGCGGACTGTCCGCCGGCCAAACACCAGAAACAACAACCCTGCTGGAACCTCCCTGGACGACTCCTGGACTGTCCCCAAGAAATCATCAGCTCAAATTGATTCAATCACCGGAAAATCGAAAGGGGAGGAGTATGAACGGAAAAGCGCCACGAAAACAAAATCAACCCGATCTACTTGTTCCTGAGGAGTTAGATGAATTCCTTCAGTGGAAATGATCTCCTCACTATAAAGAACATGTTGATTCAAACGGATTTCGCAAAGACGCAGTAGAGAGGGAGATCGAGTGACGGGAAAATCGCGGAGAAATGAAGAACGCGAAGAACACGAACAAAACGTGAATCAAGTCATCGATCTGCAACCGTGTGGCTACCACACGCTACAACAGTGAGATTACGGTCTCACTTCCTCAAAATCTCTAGTACACAGAGGTATGGTTCTCTGCGGATCTCAGCTAGCTACAGCAGGGGATTGGGAGAGCAGGAAACCCTAGAAGCAAAGAGCAAATGACTGAGATGAAATGGGAGGAGGGTGTCTCCCTCTACTTATCCTAATTCTAATTCCTACTCTACCCCTCACTAATTACAGAGCGAACCAGCTAAACCCTAGGGTTATTCTGGACCAACTCGCGGTAGGTGGTGATTCGACGGCCACGCCCGCACAACTGGTAGGGTTGCCTCGACGCAACCTCACCGATTGCCGCCACGTGCCGCCACCGCTCTGCTTGTCCTTTCCCGGACGTCGCACCCCCGGTTTTGTGGCCCAAACCGGGAAACCAGCCTTCACAACCAACCCCCGGTTTTGTGGCCCAAACCGGGAAACCAGCCGACCATCGCCTGAGTTTTGTGGCCCAAACTCAGCAAATCCGCATCACCCAGGTTTTGAGGCCCAAACCTGGAAACCGTCCTCAGCCCGAGTTTTGTGGCCTAAACTCGGAAACCATCAGCACCCAGGTTTTGAGGCCCAAACCTAGAAACCGTCCACTCGGTTGTTTTTCTGTGGCTCAACCACCAAACCGAGCCGTAGATGGGATGCACCGTCCGTGCACCCCGTCCACCCGCAAGTCTTCGCTCGTCACTGTCCCAGGCTGTCAGCCACCACAGCTGATCCTCAGGCCACCGGTCCCTCAGTCCAAGCCTCACGTCCGCCCTTCGCCACTCTCGGTCCATCGGCACGACACGTCTCTACTTGATCTTCACCTTGCCTTTGATCACTGTATCCGTGCTCGACACCTGCACAACACAAGCCAAAGAACATGCGCATTATCCCAGTTGACAATCACTCATCACTCAGAGACTCGCCATACACCCATGTATCCGCAATCTCCCCCTTGATGAGTGCATTGTCAACTACCAACACAAATCGTAATGAAATAGAGGAAGAAAGGAAGAAGGAGAGAGAACTCGACCAAATGACCCAAAAGCATAGCAAAGCCGAAGAAGGTCAAGTAGAAAGAGCAAGACAACTTGGTCCCCAAAGACATGGGCAACGGCTCGATGCGACCAAGCAAAGCAAAGCTAGCCCTCAAGAAGAGGTAGAACAGGCTCAACACCGCTAGCAAGAAAACTTGATACCAATTGAAAAATCAACTGAAATTCAAGCAAAACAGAACTAGCCCTCAAGAAGAGGCAGAACGGGCTCAACACCGCTAGCGAAGCAGCTCAATACCAACTGATACCAATCTCAAGGACAAAAGAGTTTGATACCAATTGAAAAGCTGAAAACCAAGTGAAGAGCTAAAAATGTTTGCTAGTCCCTCAAGAAAGAGGCAAAGGCTCAACACAACTAGCAAACTCTCCCTCAAATAGTGCACAACCTAGGGAAGTTGAAAATGCACCATCAAGCAAATGTGCACAAGCACTCAAGGTTCTCCCCCTTGATAGAATATCTCCCTCCAGAAATGCATATGAACGAAAATGCAAGTTAGCAGCTTCAGGAATATAATCAAGAGAGTGCAAGGATGCTCAATACAGTTCTAATCCGATGACTCAACAACATCCATAAGAAGCTAGCAAAGGCTCAAACTGATCACCAGATACGAAATATGAACATGGGAGCAAAAAGAGCAGTTTTCAGCCAAAAAGTGTTCACCATCAAAAGAGCGCGAGACATGTATAGATAGGAAGTCAAACAAGTGCTAAACATGTATACAAGGTGAACTACCCCTGGCACAGTTCAATCATCATGCTATAGAAGAAACATAGACTTGTGTATCCAAATTTTATCGGAGTTGCAGCGGTTAAATTACACAAGTTTAAATTTTAGCATGTGATTGCGAGAGGTTGAAAGCTTGTCATTGCCTAACTTTTCAACTGTGCGAAGCCTATGCAGAAGCAATCAGAAGCTTAAAGCAACAGTTTCGATCATAGACTACACAGCTCAAGTTTAACTCAAGGTGCAATGAGAAATAGTCTTGAAACTGTGATGTGCTGACAAGCAAACCCATCTCGATCATTCCAATTCACTTAACTTGGTTCAGATTTTTAAAACAGAATATGAACATACCAAGCAAGTGAGTGACTCAACACTAGAGACATAGCAACCTAGCATATATGAAGAGCACAAGTGATTTCAACACATTCTACACATGCTAGTTGCATATCTCAATGGTGAATATTTTCAATTTTAAGTTCATTAATCAGATTCACCATTCATATAATAGCTCCGCTCACAACATGTAATAGTGATCAGAAAGAGCATAAGCTACAGTATCATCATAAAGCATCGGAGCAAATACTATACAGAGCATAGTTACATTCTTCAGATTATATACATGAAGCTCTGAATGTAGATATGCAAGATGAAATGCAAAGATGCATGAAGAGATCAACTAAAAAACACAAAGTCAGTTTATAGTACAAGAGTCAAAATGCTTCCCCCATCTAAAAGGGGAAACACACACCAAGCTCACCTCTCAACCTAGCAAAAGTTGATTGGTCCAAAGGCTTGGTGAAAATATCAGCCAACTGATGATGAGTATCGACATGGCGAAGGTCGATATCACCATTCTCATAGTGGTCTCGCAGAAAATGAAAGGGCACATCAATGTGTTTGGTCTTAGAGTGCAGCACGGGGTTCTTAGCAACGCTAATAGCACTCGTGCTGTCACAAAGCAAAGGAACGCGAGAAAAGCTTAGACCAAAATCACGCAAAGTGGCCATCATCCAAAGCAACTGGGAACAGCAGCTAGCCGCAGCAACATACTCAGCCTCCGTGGTAGACTGGGCGACACTAGACTGCTTGCGAGAAGACCACGATACAAGAGAAGAACCAATAAACTGGCAAGTCCCCGAAGTGGACTTACGCTCAATACGACAACCAGCAAAATCAGCATCGGAATAACCGCAAAGGGAAAGGGTAGAGGAAGCAGAATACCAGATCCCAAACTCAGGAGTGAAGCATAAGTACCTCATAATGCGCTTGACCGCCTGACGGTGAGAGGTGCGCGGCGAAGACTGAAATCACGCGCAGAGACACACCGCGAACTGGATGTCCGGGCGTGTCACCGTTAGGTACAGCAGCGATCCGATCATACTCCGGTACTCCTTCTGGTCCACTGCTTCTCCTTCCTTGTCAGCATCCAGGGCCGTCGTGGTCGACATGGGTGTTGGAAGAGGCTTGGCCTCACCCATATCGAATTTCTTCAGGATATCCTTGGTATACTTACCGTAGTGCACAAACGTTTCCTCTCGAGATTGCTTGATTTGCAATCCGAGGAAAAACGTCAACTCGCCCATCATGCTCATCTCAAATTCCCTGCTCATAGTATCTGCAAACTTGGCAACCAAAGCGTGAGAAGAACCACCAAAAATGATATCATCCACGTAAATCTGGACCAAGAGAGTGTCACTGCTTTGCTTGAGGAGAAAGAGCGTTTTATCCACACATCCCATTTTAAAACCCTTAGCAAGCAAAAAGGTTTTCAACCTATCATACCAGGCTCTAGGGGCTTGTTTCAAACCAAACAAAGCTTTGTGATGTTTAAAAACATGGTTTGGAAACTTGGGATTTTCGAAACCGGGGGGTTGTCTCACATATACTTCCTCTTCTATGTAGCCGTTTAAGAAGGCACTCTTGACATCCATTTGAAAAAGTTTGAAACCTTTGGATGCAGCAAAAGCCAAGAGTATCCTAATAGCCTCCAAACGAGCTACAGGAGCAAACGTCTCCTCATAGTCTATCCCCTCCTTCTGACTATACCCCTGGGTTACAAGTCTGGCCTTGTTTCTCACTACATGGCCATCCTCTCCTTGTTTGTTTTTGAAAACCCATTTTGTCCCAATTGGGTGACACTCAGAGGGAGGAGAAACTAGAACCCAAACCCGATTTCTTTCAAATTTTTCTAACTCCTCATGCATGGCATTGACCCAATCTGGATCCGTCAAAGCGTGTCCAACATCTCGGGGTTCAAAATCAGCAACAAATGCAGAATGAGCAAAGTGAGGGATATGTTGTGACCTTGACCGAGTAACGCGTTCACCGATGCTGCCGATCATCTGTTGAGGCGGGTGTTGGCGCTGAATGTGTCATGGCGCCTCCCTTGCCGAAGTGGCCTCCCCCTCAACAGCAGCTGGTGCCTCCTCGGGTACAAAAGGTACCGCTCGAGGTGGCGGATCCCACGGCCCCCAAGTCAAAGAAGAGGGGGCAGGGCCGTGAGTCGTAGTGGAAGCCGCTCTTTGTGGCACAGCAGGTGGAGGAGGTGCTGGGTCATCCATCCCTTCAGCACCTTCTTCTTCATCATCGAAAAGAGGCTCGCCAACCTCATGATCACCTACACGCTCAAAACGAGAAGAAGGACAAACCATGGTCTCCTCGAAGGTGACATCTGATGTCTCCATGACTCGGTTAGTATCAAGGTTAAGTACACGATAAGCTCGAGTGTGAGTGCCATAACCCAAAAATACACCGTCAGAAGAATGATACTCAAACTTGTCCAAGTTGCCCTTTTTTAGTATAAAACAATGGCAACCGAAAACTCTAAAATAACTCACTTTGGGCAGTTTTCCAAAACGTAACTCATAAGAAGTCTTTTTCAAGAAGGCTCGGAGAAAAATGCGATTGGAGATGTAGCAAGAAGTGCTCATAGCTTCGGCCCAATATCGCCTAGGAGTCCTATGCTCATCGAGCATCGTCCTAACCATCTCTACAAGGGTCCGATTCTTCCTTTCTACAACACCATTCTGAGGCGGTGTGTAGGGAGAAGAAAACTGATGCTCTAAACCCAAAGAGTTACAAAACTTCTCAAAATCTGAATTCTTGAATTCGAAACCATTATCACTCCTAATAGCTCGCATTGAGTTCAAAGGGAACTCATTCTGAAGACGCAAAATCAGATTGCGAGCAAAAGAGAAAGTCTCAGTTTTCTCAGCTCAAAAGAAAACCCACGAATATCTCGAGAAGTCGTCAACAACAACAAGCACGTTCCACTTCCCCCCCAACCGAGCTCACCCGAGCCGGACCAACAAGGTCTATATGCAAAAGCTCTCCAGGGCGCTTGGTCATGACCTGAGTCACTGGATGGTGGGGAGCGACAACCATCTTCCCATGTCTACAAGAATGGCAAACAAGATCCTTCTCCATGGATAACTTGGGCAATCCTCGGATTAGGCCAAGTGAACTAAGTCTTGCAAGCAAGTCGAAGCTCAAATGTCCTAGTCTCCTATGCCACTTCCAAAGATCAGAGGAGGAAGGTCCAGCCAAAATACAACGAGAAACTCCAAACGACTCCAAGAAATCCGCACGAAAGTGTGACGGAACGACCCTAATCCCAAGGCCCACGTGTCCCTGTCAACCTCTGACAGTCGAACCCATGTTCCATGTGATTAAGACCTGTTCGCCACCGGGCTACATCAGTGCCCAATGTCCGCAGGATCATCTCACAATTCGGTTACAGCATTTCATACTTTTACAAATAACATCGGAATAAAGAGCGGAAGACTTAAATAACAATAGTTTTACAAACCGAGGTTTCAAATGAGGTAAGGAGTACGATTATTACAAACCATTGTTCGGGAAATTCAAAGTAGACAACGTAGCGGAAACATTAACATAAAGATACATGTAACACCCAGCCCGAGGGTGCACATTTACTCATCGGCCTCATCGGCCTCTTCCTGGACGAAGGTCACGCAACAGGGTGCGAGACACATCGGGGTCTCAGGCATACCTGCAACATGGGTAACAAACCCTGAGTACTGGGGTACTCAACAAGACTTACCCGACTAAAGAAAAAGGGAGAAGACTCAGGAATGAGAGGCTTAGGGTAGTCAAGGTAAGGCTTAAGCAAGATCAAGTATTTTGCAGAAAAGCATTTTTGTAAACCTTATTTTATTTTGAAAGATTCAGTATTCCTCAATTCTTCATCATTCATGATTCATTTTACATTTCAAAACATTCCTAGTTGAGAACCACTCTCCGTTGACAGTCAGTGGACCAAGTCTCCATAACCGAGGAGCAACGTTAATCCGGATAAATAATACTCAGCTGAGGATCCCTATCCACACTGCATATGTAGCACCCAAGCTTGCATATGCCAACTCGTCTACCACGATTCCTCCAAGATTGGGCCCGGTCCTACGCCACCCGGAAGTACAGTACACCACTCCAATTTTCCGCCAGCGACAAGTACCTCGGGACTCTAACCCAGGAGTACAGGTCCTGTCACGTGGGTACATGCTACTCCCGCCATCTCTCCACTCCCAGTGCGCGGTTGTCGGTCCAATAAAGGATTTCTCGGAGCCAGAGCTTTCCGTAGTATGTGAATAGTTACAAGTCTTGACCAGCAGGCCCCCATACGGATGGTCCCTAATTTTCCAGCCAGAACTACACCTTGGTTATATCTCACCCAAGCGTAATAGTCCTGTCAGTTTTTCAACCCTGTCCCGGTCGGTGTCAACTGTTGAGTCCCGGACTACAACATGACGGCACCGTACGCTCGGACAACCTCTCCTCGTTATTGACTAGGTACGGATCAGATACCTAGCCAACAGCCGGGGAGTAAGACCAAACTCCCATAAAAGTTCTTTAAGTGATCACGCTTTTGAAAATGACATTTTATTGCAAGTCTAATTCAATAAGCATTGCTAAGCATTTTGCAAATACTTTTGAAAAACAGGTATCGGGTGTATCACTGGTCAAGGTGGATAGTGCATCAATTAGGATAGCACACAACTCCTATAAACCTAATGCAATAATTTAACTCCAAAGCATTTAAGGAAATCATTTTATAAATTCAAGGAAAGGGGTTAAATGCACCGGGGCTTGCCTTGGATGGCAAAGAGAGCAGACTCGGGGTAGGTATAGGTGTTGGAGCTCGGGGTCGCCTCGGGAGTTGGTTCGTCAACCGCGGCCTCGACTCTGGTACCTTCTTCGTCAACTATACGGATGCAAAGATGAATGCTCATGAGAATGATGATATGGACTTATGGTGCAAGACAATTCCACTGAATCTAGATTACTCTTAGGCAAGGCATAATCGAAATCTAGGTTGAACATAAAAGGTAACCATTTCTTTCTTAAGCATTATTGATGTTAGGCCTTATTATAATTATCCTAAGTATTAACCAAACATATCATCACAGACATCATAGACCAAAGGGTAGGGGTCTATGAACATCAATCAATCCAAAGATCACATCATTAAACACTTATTACCAACCCTAATCCATCTTTTCTATTTTTCTTATTTTATTTAAAAGGTCGTTTTATGAAGTTGCTCCAAAAATTACCAAATTAATCACATAAGTTCATTAAGGCATAAACAGATGGCAAAACAAACTTCATAATTTATGGAGGTCATTAAGATGCTCAAATAAATCAAAATATTTAATTAACAAAAGGCACTATTCCTTAATTAAAATAAATGCTCAAAAATCAACTTGCTCCAAAAGACTTAAAAATTTTACCAGAGGTTCAGCATGTTATAACAAGGTCCCAAAAATTTATCTCAAGATTTTTGGAGTTATAGGTCACTCTCCAAAAATACCAAAACCTTCATTTTTCAATTAAAAGGGGAATTTTACATTTTCAAATTCTTGCAGAAAAGTCAAGTTTCATATTTTTATAAAATACTACACAGTGCAAGGGGCATACCATAATTTTCTCAGCATTTAAGGAACAACAGATTAATTCACACAAAAAAGAGAAAACAGAACACTATTCACAACTCTCAGAAAAAGAAAAGAGCACTGTGCTCCTTCTAAGAAGGGCTCGGGCGAAACGGGCTCGGGCGAGTCGGAAAGTGAGTACTCCGTCCGAGGCCTGGCCCGGAGGCTCGGGCGAGACGGAAAAGCAAGCGTCCGTCCGAGGCCTAGCTCGACGAAGCGGAGGGTGCACGGGTTCGCTCGAGGCCTGGCTCGAGCGAAGTGGTGAGGCTCTGTCCGCCCGAGGCTCGGGCTCGGGCGAGACGGAAGGCTCGGGCGAGACGGAGTGGAAGCAGAGGCCGGAGGCCTCGGGTGCTTACCACGGATCGGAGGCAGGGCTCGAGGGTGTGGCTCGGCACGTGCTCGAGGGTGAGGCTCGAGGAAGGAGGCTCGACACGTGCTCGAGGGGCGGTGGTTCGGTGGAGCTCCTTCGGCGGCGAGCGGCGCTCCGACGACCCTGCGCAACACACGAGACCGCAAGGGCCTGGTCAGAGTCGCACGGAACCAAGGAACACGACACGGGGGTCGGTGAGGGATGATCATGGCCGGAGACGGCGAATTTCACGAACCCGAGCTCGCCGGGTTTCTGCCGGAGATGGGAACGGCGAGCTTACGCCGGGCGATTGAGGGCGGTAGAGATGAAATTGGAGGGTGGGAAAGCTTCACGAGCTCAAGGCGGAGCTTCTGAGCTAGGTGGTGGAGCGGCGGAGGCACTGGACTGGCCTGGCCACGGTGGCGGAGAGGATGAGAAGCTCGGGGCTCCGGCGGGCTTATATAGCCGCGGCCAGAGGCCGGTAGAGAGCATGGGGTGGGGTGGATAAGCTCGGCGGGAGCGTGCGCACTCGATTGCGCTAAGGCGGAGGGTCAGGCGTGCAGCCGGGGCTCGGGCGCAAGCAGCGCCGGTAACGACCACGCGGCGGCGGCGAGCAGGAGCAGTAGGGGACGGGAGCGGGGTCAACTGTGCGCGTGCGGGTGCAAAATGATGGTGGCGACAACGGCGGCAGGTTGGTGGCGCGTGGGGAGCAGCCAGACGCGCTGCAGGCGCAGCGCCAGCGCCATGGCCGGCCCCCCCTGGCCCTAGCTGGAAGAAGAACAGTGCTAGGGGATAGGGTTTGACTTTTGCTGGTCTCTGTATTTTGCAGATTTCTCCCAAAGTTTGAACTGTGCGACAAAAACTCAAAATACCAAAGTTGCTCAGAAAAAAGAGATCTACAACTTTGTCAATATGAACATTTTCAAATTCCAAATAGTTTTTGAACTATATTCAAAAACAGAAAAGGGGACACTTTTCAAATTTGATTCAAATCAAAATTACTTTGGATTTCAAACTGAGACTTGAAAATTTGTAAATACCAAAGTTGTTCCTCTCGATCAGATTCACAACTTTGCTTTTTGAACCAACTCAAAATTTTGACTTTTGAAAAAGTTATCAAAAAGGGAATAAATCCAGGATTTGGGATTTTAGGGTTTTGCAAAAGGGAAAAATCAAATCAAATCTGATTTTTGAACTTTGATCAATGCAACAAACATCAGGGCACTAAATTAGAACAAGAATTACATAGAACTAGGCACAGAGGTGAAATTACCATTTTGCCCTTATAGAGGGAATTGGGCTTTTAGGGTTTTTGAAAAGAGAGTGCTACACGTGCTAAGCAAACATAAATGCAAGGCAAGAATGATTAATGACTAATGATGATGACATGTCAGGTTAATTAAAGTTAAACACCAGAGGTGTTACAGAAAGACTTTCCCAAAGGGCGAAATCCCACAAACAAGATTGCCCTGAGGATCCAAAATACGACTAAGATTCAGCTTAAAACGAATCTCATAGTCGTCATCAAAGAGTTGCGAAACAGAGAGAAGGTTAAAATGCATGTTAGAAACAAGAGCAACAATGCGCAACACAAAGTGCTCATTAACTCGCACCGACCCACGAGACAATACCTTACCTTTGCTATTGTCGCCGAAGGTGATAAACTCCTTTCCGGCGACTGGACTAAGACTGGAGAACCACTTGGCGTTTCCGGTCATGTGCCTCGAACAACCGGAATCCACCAACCAAACGTTCTCCAATCGTTTTACCTACATCAATAAAAGACATAGGGTGAGCATACGGTCCAACACTGGGGTTAGTGAAGTAAGGGGAATACCAGTGTTGGGCCGACTGCTCAAAAGAACGGTTAGCAGAAAAACCATTCCTAGCCCGCCTACGGGAAGAGCGATCATCACGTAGAGGAAAACGTGGTCCGCTAAGGGAGGAGCGTCCATTGCGATACTCAAAACGCGGTGGGGGAAAACGCTCAACTACAAAGCCACCGCCACGGGGTCCATAGCCCACAACTGCAGGCTCCCGCCGGGCACGACCTCCTCGCGGCCTAGGCCTAGGAACTTGAGGTTTCGGACCTCTAGGCCTAGCAGCACGCCTCTGAACATTCGGCACATGTACATCATGGAAAGGATGGTACATGTCCATGTTGTTCATCTCCTTCGCACGGTGTGTCTCTCTCTTGCGCCGAAAGCAGAACTCACTCAAGTGACCATCTCTCCCACAGTGCTCATAGTGGTACCTCACCGCTCTCATAGGGGGTTGTGGGTACTCACGGTAGTGGGTGTGGATCACTTTGCCCTTCTGTGGCATAAGCTCCTCTTGGATGGGTGGCATGGTGTCAAGCTTGTTCTTGAGGTGGTTTGGTTTGGGAGCCCATGATTGTTTCTTGGGTGGAGCTCTCGGAGGCTCAACAAAGACCTCATCCTTGGTGTTAGGCTTGAGAGGCTCTTTGGGTGGAATCTTGGTAAGCTTGGGAGTAGTGGTGGAGTTGGGCTTCTCACATGGGTTAAGACCACTCGACTCTCCAATCTTGCCGAAAGACGAAACATCAACACCCGGAGCAAAACTAACACCTGGACCTCCAGCAGCTCGCTTGAATTGGGAGATCATCATCCTAAGTTGTGGCTCACCGCTAGACACCCATGACAAGATGGTCCGAAGGTATGTGTTTTCCTCCTCGGTTTGCATCTTGTCATGCTTCACATTAGCGATCTCCATCTCCAAACCCTCGCAAAGAACACACCTAGCCACACATGTGCTACCTGAGTTGGCCTCTTCAAGAGACACAATCTTGGCATTCTTCTCTGCCAACTCAGATTGCAAGCCCGCACAGGACTTGCACGCACCCAACAGCGAGGATCTAGCCTTCAGCTCATCCACCTCTCCTACCAACACAGCATACTTGCTTCTCAAGGTGAGAAGGTCAGTCATGTGTGTGGAGCACATCTCACACTCCTCCCGGTAACAAGTACGGTGGACTTGACAGACTCAAGTTCCTTCACCGTATCCTCCCACTTCTGCCTAAACTCCTTGCGCTCTCTAGCGGCACGCCTAAGCAACTTATCCTGACTAAGGAGCGCGGCAGTAAGTTTCTCAACCTCAGCAGAAAGCTCGTCGGGGGTCTAAGATACCTGGGAGGTGTCGTCATCGTCGTCGTTCCGAGGAGTGTCCACCAGCTCGCCGTCGACCTCCTTGCCAAGGGCCATGGGGCAGAAGCCGTCGTCGTCGGCGAAGAAGCAGAGGCCGTTCAGCTTGTCCTCGATCCTCTTCTTCTTCTCGGACTCGTCGTCGCTTGAGGCAGCAGAGTCGTCATCCGAGTCGTCGACGTCGCTAAGCGTCGCGAAGAACGCACGCTGCTCAGCCTACGCCTTCTCCAAGTACTTCGTCTTGATGTACTCCTTGTTGAAGCCGCCCTTCCGCTTGTGCTTCGTGGGGACGTACTTCTCCTTGCGCTTGCCGGAGTCGTACTTGTGCCCATGATCCGCCTTGCCGAAGGTTTGCTTGTTCTTCTTCGGGCAATTGGTGATGAAGTGGTTGGGGTCGCCGCACTCGAAACATCCCGAGCGTCCTCCTCCACGGCGACGGTTCGTGCGGTTGTTGTGAAACCGCGAGAACCGGTTGGCGAGCAATGCCAACTCGTCATCCCCATGAACTCCAGCTGCTCCTCTGTGACAGAAAGAAGAGAAGAGAGTGCAAAGCCTCCAGAGGGGTTAGCAGAAGAGCCATAAACCAAAGCCATCGACGGGCCAGAAGGATTTTCATAAGAAGCCCTCGCCATGGCATCGATCTCACTGGACTTGAGCTTACTGAAGAGCTCGTCGCACGTGAGGGTCTCATAGTTAGGAGATTCGATGATCGCCTGAACCTTGGAATCCCACACCGGTCGATCAAGAGTATGCAAGAGCTTCAAAGCTCTCTCATGATCATCGAAAGGCAACAACTCCTTGTTAGCCCTCATCCTGTTGACAATCACCTGAAAGCGAGCGAATAAACTTTCTATGCTCTCGCCAGGCATATGTCGAAAGTTCTCATACTCTCGCTTGAACGACTCGTAGAGACGGGTTTTGACTTGAGAGGATCCCTCATGGAAACGCATGAGGGTAGCCCAAATCTCCCGAGCCGTAGCGAGGTGAGAAACACGATCAAACTCGGACATGCTCAAACAGGAGAAAAGAGCATTACGAGCTCGGCAATTGGCATCGTGCTCATCGATCTGACGCTGAGTGACACGAGAACCCAAGACCACATAATCGGCAGAGTTGCAAATATCCCAAATGGAAGCATCAATACTCTGCAGATAGGCCGACATGCGTATCTTCCAATACGCATAGTTCGTCCCATCAAAGAACGGCGGTTTGCCCACGCCGCGATCCATGTCTCCTTCTGTGGATCTGGAACTGGCTAAGGTGGAAGATCCTTAACCCACTCCGATACCAATTGAAGGACCAAGAATGTAATAGCAAGGCGAACAGAGGGGGGTGAATGGGAGCTCAAAAAATTTCTCTCGAAACTTTGGCCTTTGTCCCACAAATCAACCCCAAAAGCTACGAACAAGAATCGTGATGCCCACAACCCTTGGAAGAGGGTGGATGATCCGTAGGATCACAGCGAGGCACCACAAAGCAAGAACGAACCAAACTCCAAAAGCACTAGCACAAGTTCGACCCTCAAAAACCAAATCTCGAACATAGATAGACGGCTACGTCGAGAAATCCCCAAATACCTATGCTAACAAGTAGGAAAGATACCTAGAGAGGTTCCTTGATCAACTCTAGGGCCAAATGAGAAGTTCGGAAACCAAGCGACGAAGCCGGGAGAGCAAACGAACTAAACCGGAGGCTTCAGCCAAATCCCGGACTGTCCGTCCCTGAGGTCCCAGACTGTCCGCCCCTACTGCGGACTGTCCACGAGGGGTTGGCGGACTGTCCGCCGGCCAAACACCAGAAACAGCAACCCTGCTGGAACCTCCCTGGACGACTCTCGGACTGTCCGCGAGTCCCAACGGCGGACTGTCCGCGGTTCAAAAAGACCAAGTCCAATAGCGCGGAGTCAGGCTACTAGTCCAGCCGACCCCAACGCACGGACTGTCCGTGGTACTAGTGGCGGACTGTCCGCGGATGAACAGAGAGGACAATTTCGGTCGCCCCTCTCACGAATCCTCCCAAATCTGAATCAAAACTCAATCCCACATTCTCAAACTTGGAGAGGATGATCAGGAGATAGTTAGAAGACTATCCCCAAGAAATCATCAGCTCAAATTGATTCAATCACCGGAAAATCGAAAGGGGAGGAGTAAGAACGGAAAAGGGCCACGAAAACGAAATCAACCCGATATACTTGTTCGTGAGGAGTTAGATGAATTCTTTCGGTGGAAATGATCTCCTCACTATAAAGAACAAGTTGATTCAAACGGATTTTGCAAAGATGCAGTAGAGAGGGAGATCGAGTGACGGGAAAATCGCGGAGAAACGAAGAACGCGAAGAACACGAACAAAACACGAATCAAGTCATCGATCTGCAACCGTGTGGCTACCACATGCTACAACACTGAGATTACGGTCTCACTTCCTCAAAATCTCCAGTACACAAAGGTATGGTTCTCTGCGGATCTCAGCTAGCTACAGCAGGGGATTGGGAGAGCAGGAAACCCTAGAAGCAAAGAGCAAATGACTGAGATGAAATGGGAGGAGGGTGTCTCCCTCTACTTATCCTAATTCTAATTCCTACTCTACCCCTCACTAATTACAGAGCGAATTAGCTAAACCCTAGGGTTATTCTGGACCAACTCACGGTAGGTGGTGATCCGACGGCCACGCCCGCAGAACTGGTAGCGTTGCCTCGATGCAACCTCACCGATTGCCGCCACATGCTGCCACCGCTCTCCTTGTCCTTTCCCGGACATCGCACCCCCGGTTTTGTGGCCCAACCCGGGAAACCAGCCTTCACAGCCAACCCCCGGTTTTGAGGCCCAAACCGGGAAACCAGCCGACCATCGCCTGAGTTTTGTGGCCCAAACTCAGCAAACCCGCAGCACCCAGGTTTTGAGGCCCAAACCTGGAAACCGTCCTCAGCCCGAGTTTTGTGGCCTAAACTCGGAAACCATCAGCACCTAGGTTTTGAGGCCCAAACCTGGAAACCGTCCACTCAGTGGTTTTTCTGTGGCTCAACCACCAAACCGAGCCGTAGATGGGATGCACCGCCCGTGCACCCCGTCCACCCGCAAGTCTTCGCTCGTCGCTGTCCCAGGCTGTCAGCCACCACAGCTGATCCTCAGGCCACCGGTCCCTCAGTCCAAGCCTTACGTCCACCCTTCGCCACTCTCAGTCCATCGGCACGGCACGTCTCTACTTGACCTTCACCTTGCCTTTGATCACTGTATCCATGCTCGACACCTGCACAACACAAGCCAAAGAACATGCGCATTATCCCAGTTGACAATCACTCATCACTCAGATACTCGGCATACACTCATGTATCCGCAAAACGCCGTCGGCTTCTGGGGTCTAGACGTCTGCAAAACGTAGACACAAGGACGAGAGACGGCGATTTAGACAGGTTCAGGCCGGCAAGTCGCCGTAATACCCTACGTCCTGTGTTCCAGTGGCTGGTTTTTATTGATGGATTGGAATATGGCGTGAGTTTGGAGGGGATCCCTGCTCGCCTTATATAGCCGGGGAGCAGGGTTACAACTTGCCGAATCCTAACAGATTACTATCGGTTCCTCTTGGCAAGGAGTCCGTGTCTATCTATTCGGATCTTCCTTGTCGAGCAAGTCATCAGGAGAGTCCTTGGCGGCTGCGATGGCCTGGTCGTGGGCCGCAAGGCCTTCTGGTTGGGCCGTATCTGTAGAGTAGCCCAAGTCATGCCATGGGGGTATATGGATGTAATATCCCCACAGCTAGTCCCCGAGTACATTGCATACGTTGTGCAGGGCGTCGCGAAGTCTTCCGAGCAGGCCGGGTCTGGTCGCGTGTCGACGAAGGCGTCTTCCGACCAGGTCGCCTGGTCGTGGATGCACTTGTGGTAGACTCCCGACCAGATTAAGCTGGTCGCGAACGTAACAGCCAGAGCTATGGCCGAAGTGCAGCCGTGTGGAGTATTCCGCGTCGTCCTGCAAAAAGGATGCAAGGTGTTGCAAGAAAAAATTTGAAGATCTTTCATCTGGTGAAGTGTATCCACTTAGGGCCTTGCTAGACCCCAGAAGCCGACAGCGTTTCGATTGAAGTCCGAGCTAGTCCGCATCAAGCTGCAAAGGGAGAAGATGAACAATACATTCACCATATGGTGAAGTGTATCCACTTAGTCCCCGAGCTTGGGAGTAGGTGTTGTAGGCACGTGGTGCCAATCAAGCTTGTAATTTTCCTGCACGAAACAGAGTCATTTTTATGAAAGAAAAAATGACGTGTGTACACGTAGTCCCCGGGCCTGCTGTAAGAAGCAGCATGGTTCTTGTAGCAGGGCTGAAGAAAATACATTAGTATAAATGTGAGGGGAGAGTCCCCGAGGTTGAAGTTGAAGATCTACAATTCCCGGGAGTTACTGTAGCGCCGACCAGGAACTGTAGAACTTATTGTTCACCTGAAATGAATATTAGAACTAGCGGGTGTGGTTAGTCCCCGTGCATTAGTATCACATTTACTAGCGCAAAGTAATTGAAATTGAAGAAAAAATGAAGGCGAACGGATAGGCCGTTTTGGAAATCAAAGGCCCAGTGGCCCATTAAGGCAGACGCGGTGCGGGTGCGCGCGTGCGGTTACCGCAGGCGACATGGCGGTCGTGGGAGTGATGGGCACGGGTTCCTAGGAACCCTGAAGCCGAAGGGTCGGGCCGCACCGTATAAAAAGGGGGCGCGGATGGCGGCGGTTCCCCACTTGCTTCCTTTGCTTTCGCCTCGTAGCCTTCGTCCGCTCCACTTCCTTCTTGCGCATGAGCGATTCCAAGCGCCAGTCCACTGTAGCAACAGATCTAGATCCAGATCCTCACCTCGTCGCTGTCGATGGCGGGCGGAAAGCGCACTCGCGGAAGCATGGCTAAGGCAAAGAAGGCGAAGTCCGACGACTGCATCGAGGTGCCGAGCTGGGCGCGCGGGGTGGACGCGGAGTGTTCTCCGTCGGGAGAATCTGGAGGAGCTCATCTTCGCCGGTCTGCTCCTGGACAGCGTCACCGGCGGTTGGAGGGAGGCGTATCTGGAGGACTTCCCGACGCCGAACACCTCCGAGCTTGTCGTCTTTGAGGCGTTCTTCAGGTGCGGGTTTGGCATCCCGGTCCACCCCTTCCTCCACGGACTGCCGGAGTACTACCAGGTCGCACTATGCAATCTGACTCCAAACACAATGTTGCACATTGCGGTCTTCATCCACTACTGCGAGGCGTATCTAGGCATCAAGCCCCACTTCGACCTCTTCCGCAATTTCTTCTGCCTGAAGATCAATGGCACAGGGTCGTCGGATATCGTCGGGTCGGTGTACCTCCAGCTGCGGGACGGAATGGCGGACAAGTACATCGCGATGCCGCTGCCTTCAAAGGCGATGGAGTATGTTGGGGGAAGGGACCATCGGCAGTGGCACCACGCAGGCTGGCTCAACAAAGCGGCCCTCGCGCGTCCCGCGCACCTTCGCCACCTGCCCCCTTTTTTCATCTTGTTAAATCCCTCAAGTCACCGCTCAAGCCCCCGAATACTGACCCAACCTTCGGAGTGTTCAACAATTTCTTACAGGCGAAGGGCATGAAGAGCGCTGGGAGCAACCCTCGCGCATCCCGCACACCTTCACCGAGAGGCCCAGGCCCAACTGGTGGCGAAGGGACTCGGACTTCGCGACTGGACAAATATCTTCGCAAGACGAAGGTCAGCCCTCGCATTTCCACAAGGGTGAGCATGGGCCGAGCGGCGGCGGGCGCATGGAAAGCAGGCTAGGGTTTCGGCTCCAGCTGTGTTTGTACGATTCTGCCCTTCTGTATGTATAGCGCAGAGGAATCTTTCTTGTACCCTATTGTAATTTGGCCGGCACCCCTTGGTATCCCCTATAAATACCGGGGGGTGAACAGTGTAACGGGCATGTTTTTTGGGAATAGAGCCATAGTAACACTGTTCTCGCTTCCTTATACCTTCGCGCTGGTTTTGTTCCCGAGCATCTTCGCTTGGTTCTGACGATTGGCCACCTTCGCCACCCCCCTGCACGTGTGTGGAGGTAGGGCAAGTGTGTTACCAACAGTTTGGCGCCGTCCGTGGGGATCGAAGTTTGAAATGGCGGGAAACAGAAGAGCGACCACTACCAGAGACCTTCGCACGGCTAGAGAAGCTGCGGCGGTGGTTCCACCTGCCGAGGAAATTGCGGAACCCTCGAGAGCAGAAGATGTTACTCCAGATTCAGATGTCCCGGGCCCTTAAACCCAGACGTCAGCGCAGCTACGCCTCCACTCTCCTAGAGGAGGAGAGGGGGGAGACGAGGAGGAATTGGGCCTCGAGGCCCTGGAAAGGCTTCAAGCTGAGTTGCAAGAGAAGAAAAGGCGCCTGGACCAGCTTGAGAGGCACAACCAGTTGCGCGCTATCAGGCAAAAGGCAGACGAGGCTAGGGAACAGCTTCGCCGAATGGAGGAGTCCCTCGCTGCAGCTGAAGCCGAAGCCGAGGGTTGGAACGATTGGGAAATGCCACCACTTTAGGAGGGGTATGAGGAGCAGGATCATGGCAACCTCCACCGCCATCCGCCACCCCCACCACCGCCAAATCACCCAGAACCACACCCTATAAGACAACCAAACTTTCGCCAACTCTACCCAGATGAGAGAGAGCCAAACCTTCGCAACCAACGCAGAGCCCAACAACACCAAATGCCCTATGACCCAAAGTCACCACTCTCCCAAATACTACAAACCCAACCCTGGCCACCTTGCTACAATCCACAAAACCTCCCCCGTTACGATGGACTCACTGACCCCTGCCAGTTCATAATGAGCTACGAAGCGGCAGTCGCCGCAGCAGGAGGGGATGAGTCAACAATGACGAAGTCTTTTGTAATCATCCTTCATTGCATAGCGCAGACTTGGTACAACAACCTTCGCCCCGGAACAGTGGATTCCTGGGCCAACCTCCGAGACAGACTCTGCACAAACTTCAAGGGCATCACAGCAACCCCATCAAACCCCATCGAGCTATTCAACTGCAAACAAGAAGAGCGCAAACCGTTACAAGACTATTGGCGAAGGTTTATCCAGATTAGAGCAAGAACTCCGGGAATATCCGACGAGGCCGTGATCCTCGCTGCAGTCAGCGGCTTACGCCCAGGCCCATGTTCCTCAAAGTTCGCCAGAAAACCAGCAAACACAATCGAAGAGCTTCATGACACAATGGAAAGGTACTGTAGAGCGGATATGGATTTCCGGGCAAAGTCCGATGCTCGAAGTTCACAGCAGAAACCACAGCCGAGGCCCCAAGTGAGAGAAAACGACCCTCGCCAAGATCAGAGCAATGTCGAAGCGATCAACAAGGCAAATCCTATCGAAGACCAGAGAAGAAGCACTCAGCCTTCGGGCAACCAAAACACACATGGTTTTCCACCCCCGCCCGACCAAAGAAACCAACAGAGGGACCCGGCCAAAATGTACTGTCATTTCTGTGGCCTAGGAAAGGGGCACACAACAAAGCAGTGCGAGTGCTTCGCCAGAGGGAAAGAATTCCAGGAATCCAAAAGAGCCTCTCCAACAGAAAACAGATCCATCAATCACACCAGAAAGCCAAACTTCAACCCAACCCAACCTCCCTACCAGTACACCCCCATAAACTACAACTTACCCTCGCACCAACCTTTCTACTCTCAACACCCACATTACAACCACACCTCTTTCCAACCAACCTCTTTTCCTCAACGCCAAAATGTGCCATACACTGTCACATTCCCCACAACCCCTCAAGCCCAAACCAACCAACAAGTGAGCAGCACTTTACCACCACCACTACCAATACCGGCCCTGCCAGGCCCCCAAACTTTCAAATCCGAAGCCCAATCCCAAACAACCATCAACAACCCAACATCAACCTTCGGTGTGATACTAGCCATCACCGGAGGCTCCAACGAAGATCATGGCAACAAGAGGCAAAAGAAAGAACATGCTCGAAGAGTACACCACGTAGCCGTCGAAGGACCGCACAAGTTCGGCCGATGGTCTCACATCCCAATAACCTTTGATTCCAATGACATGAAGTTAAGGGATTACCCTCACACTGATGCAATGGTGATCGAGACCAACTTAGCAGGGTGGACAGTCACCAAAATTCTCGTCGATACAGGAAGCTCCGCTGACATCCTGTTCGCCACAACCTTCGATAGCATGAAGCTTGACAGAAACCTCTTGCAACCCTCCAACAACCCACTATACGGTTTCGGCGGACAACAAGTAAGAGCCATTGGAAAAATACCTCTGCCCGTTACCTTCGGAGATCAGCTGAACTGCAGAACAGAGCACACAACCTTCGACGTGGTTGACATGTTCTACCCTTATAATGCAATTTTCGGCCAGGGCGTCACCAACGCATTCAACGCTGTAATCCACCCTGCATACCTTTGCATGAAGCTTCCTGCTCCGAAGGGGGTCGTTGCAGTGTACGGAGACCAAGACATTGCAAGAGCAGCCGAAGGAACAGTAGCACCGGGGCAACACAATGTCCACAATCTGTCAAAGCCTCAAGCCACAAACCTTAGCGGCGAGGGTGAAGAATGCATCGACAGAATAAAAGCATCACCCAAAGAAGAGACTAAACAAGTCTAACTTTTCGAGGGCAATTCAGAAAGGAAAGTGTTCATCTCAGCAAACTTAGACCCCCAGTCAGAAGACAACATTATTCGTTTCCTCAAGGAAAGCTCCGATACCTTCGCTTGGTCTGCGGAGGACCTCAAGGGAGTAAACAGAACTTTGATCGAGCACAGCCTAAACATCAAACCAGGCTATCGCCCAGTTAAACAAAAGCTTCGCAAAATGTCAGAAGAGAGAAAAGAGGCAGCGAAGGCAGAGGTAAAAAGACTTCTGGACGCAGGCGTCATCCGTCCAGTCAAATATCCAACATGGCTCTCAAACGTGGTACTAGTTCAGAAAAAGAACAAGAAATGGAGAATGTGTGTTGATTTCACATGCCTGAACAAAGCCTGTCCGAAGGATGACTTTCCTCTGCCTAACATAAGCACCTTGGTCGATAGAGCAGCTGGTTGCCAAATGCTATCTCTCCTCGACTGTTTCTCAGGGTACCACCAGATTTGGATGAATGAGGAAGATGAGGAAAAAACAACCTTCATTACACCTTCGGGCACATTTTGTTTTCGAAGAATGGCAGAGGTCCTCAGAAACGCAGGATCAACCTTTGCTCGCATGACAACTGAAGTCTTCAAAGACGAACACGCAATCTCTGCCTACGTTGATGATTTGATTGTACAGAGCGAGCTAAAAGAAAATCACATAACAGACTTGGAAAGAGTGTTCAAAAACCTTCGGTCCGCCGGACTCAAACTAAACCCCGAAAAATGTGTTTTTGGGGTAAGCGAAGGAAAATTGCTAGGCTGCATTGTCTCAGCAAGGGGAATTCAAGCCAACCCCGAAAAAATTGATGCCATCATCAATATGGAACCACCATCGACCAGGAAAGCAACTCAGCGCTTGTCCAGACGCTTAGCAGCACTCAGCAGATTCATCTCCACATCCGCCGAGTGAGGGTTACCTTTCTTTGAAACATTGAGAAGCATTGCACCATTCAATTGGGGACCTCGGTAGCAGAAAGCTTTTGAGGATTTAAAAAAGTATCTCACCAACTTGACTTTTTTAACCAGCCCAAGCAAAGGGGACCTGTTACTGCTGTATGTCGCAGCTTCGCCTCACGCAGCAAGTGCAGTCCTAATCAAAGACTTACACGAGAACAACAGAACCAGGCAAGCCCCAATCTACTATGTATCAGAAACCCTTGAAGGTCCCAAACGAAACTACTCAGAGCTCGAGAAGATAGCATACGCCGTGGTCATGACATCAAGAAAGCTAAAGCATTATTTCCAGGCATATGAGATCCACGTACCCTTGGCATACCCCCTCGAGAACATTTTCAAGAACAACGAGGCAGTTGGCAGAATAGCGAAATGGGCAGTCGAGCTCAACAGCTACGCTATAACCTTCGTCGGGAGAACAGCAATCAAATCACAAGCACTAGCAGATTTCATAGCTGAGTGGACCCCTGACCCTCGCAGAGATGGAACTCAACAAGACCCATTCTG
Organism: Coix lacryma-jobi var. lacryma-jobi; assembly: GCA_009763385.1. Taxonomy (NCBI): domain Eukaryota; kingdom Viridiplantae; phylum Streptophyta; class Magnoliopsida; order Poales; family Poaceae; genus Coix; species Coix lacryma-jobi. Next base: position 104,048,102 of record CM019830.1, on the reverse strand, counting down.
GACAGTATATGTCGATGGAGCATGGGGAGCAACTGGAGCAGGGGCCTCGGCCATTCTAGTTTCGCCATCCGGGTCTAAGCTAAGATATGCAAGAAGGCTCAACTTCAAATGCACAAACAACTCCGCAGAGTACGAGGCAGTGATACTAGCCTTTTTGAGGCTCCGATCTTTATCAGTCCGAAGGGCGGTCGTTAACACAGACTACCAAGTTATCGCGGGGCACATCGAGAAAAATTACAAAGCAAAAGACCCTGAGCTGCAAAAATACTTCCAGTATGTTCGAAGGTTAGAATCTTTTTTCCTCGGCATAACAGTAAAGGCAATACCGAGGTCGGAAAACAACGAGGCAGACAACCTAGCCAAAGCAGCAGCGCAACAGTTACAGCTACCGCCAGACGTATTTTATGAGGAAACAACTCAATCAGCATTCGAGGCCTCCGAAAAAAGTATCAAGCTGGTCAACGCAATCCAAAACGAAGACTGGAGAGCACCCATCATGGTCTATATCAACAGGCTACATGAACCCGACTCCAAAGAGGAAGATAACAGACTAAAACAAAGAGTTCGAGGGTACAAAATTGTGGACAATATTCTGTTCAAAGCTTCGGTAACCTCGCCATGGCTCAAATGCGTGTCACAGACTGAAGGAAATGACATTCTTAAGCTCATTCACGAAGGTATCTGTGGCTCTCACAATGGTCCGAGGGCGTTAGTTGGGAAAGTTTTCCGACAAGGTTTCTACTGGCCAACTGCATTACGAGATGCAAAAAGCATCGTTAAACATTGCGAGGGTTGCCAACTAACGGCAAAGACACAAAACGCCCCAGGGGCTCCAACAACTCTGATATGCCCAACATGGCCGTTGCAAAGATGGGCAATGGACCTCGTCGGTCCACTCCCAACAGCTCTAGGAAACCTTCGCTACGCAGTTGTAGTTGTGGAATACTTCACGAAATGGATTGAAACTAGACCACTGGTTTCCATCACCTCTTTGGCTGTGAAGAAGTTTTTCTGGCAGCAAATAATTTGCTGGTTCGGAGTCCCCAAATACCTAACTGTTGACAATGGCACTCAATTCGACAGCGAGGTTTTCAAAGAATTTTGCGCTCAAATCGGAACAATCCTATGCTTTGCCTCAGTCCGGCACCCTCAATCTAACGGCCTAGTCGAAAGAGCCAATGCAACAATTTTCCAAGCCGTATCAAAGAAATTGCAAGGCAGGCCCAAAGGAAAATGGGCGGAAGAGCTAACCTCCGTCACCTGGTCCCATAACACCTCAGAATGCAGAGCCACCAAATTCACACCCTTCAGGCTCCTGTTTGGAGAAGAAGCTGTATTACTAGAAGAGTTGAAGCATGTATCACTCAGAACTACCTTCGAAACAGACGAACAAGACCAATTACTTGACAAAGACTTGCTCAAAGAAACAAGATGCAATGCAATGCACAACCTTCGCAAATATCAGGAAGAAACAAAAAAATAGAGAGACAAAAAGGTGAGAGTCAAAGAACTAAAGAAAGGTGACCTCGTTCTCATTCGAAAGCAAAACGCCAGCATGGCGGGGAAGTTTCAGCCAAAATGGACGGGGCCATACCTAATAGCAGAATGCAACCGTCCCGGCTCCTTTCATCTCTCTGACAGCGAGGGAAACATCCTGCCTCACCTGGAACGTCGACGACCTTCGCAAATACTACCCATAGCGGAGCTTTAGTGAGCCCTCGCAATATGTAATTTGTTATTTCATCTATGTTTTCTTCCATTTCTATGCATGTAACAAAAACAAAGGAGCTGCACTCTTTTTCCTTACGAAGGTGCGTAAGGTTTTTTAACGAGGCAGCATCCAAATTCTTAATACAGGCTAAAACCCCCGAAAAAAGTAAAACTCCAAATTATTACTTTTACTAACAAACATCGAAAAAAGCAGCTCTTCTTCAAGAGCGCTATAATCGATGATAACCCTCCAAGATTGCTTCGAAAAACAAACTTTTTTCAAAGCAAACTTCACCTCCACCTAAAACAAGGGGAGGCGCGAAGTCCAAAAAAGTCGAGCACCCTCGCAAAAAATGCCAGGGGCTCGTAAAGCAAACTTCACCTCCACCTAAGACAAGGGGAGGCGCGAAGTCCAAAAAAGTCGAGCACCCTCGCAAAAAAACGCCAGGGGCTCGCAAAGCAAACTTCACCTCCACCTAAGACAAGGGGAGGCGCGAAGTCCAAAAAAGTCGAGCACCCTCGCAAAAAACGCCAGGGGCTCGCAAAAGCAAACTTCACCTCCACCTAAGACAAGGGGAGGCGCGAAGTCCAAAAAAGTCGAGCACCCTCGCAAAAAAACGCCAGGGGCTCGCAAAGCAAACTTCACCTCCACCTAAGACATGGGGAGGCGCGAAGTCCAAAAAAGTCGAGCACCCTCGCAAAAAACGCCCGGGGCTCGCAAAAGCAAACTTCACCTCCACCTAAGACAAGGGGAGGCACGAACTCCAAAAAAGTCAAGCACCCTCGCAAAAAACGCCAGGGGCTCGTAAAGCAAACTTCACCTCCACCTAAGACAAGGGGAGGCGCGAAGCCCAAAAAAGTCAAGCACCCTCGCAAAAAACGCCAGGGGCTCGCAAAGCAAACTTCACCTCCACCTAAGACAAGGGGAGGCGCGAAGTCCAAAAAAGTCGAGCACCCTCGCAAAAAACACCTGGGGCTCGCAAAAAGAAAACTTCACCTCCACCTAAGACAAGGGGAGGCGCGAAGTCCAAAAAAGTCGAGCACCCTCGCAAAAAACGCCAGGACTTGCAAAGCAAACTTCACCTCCACCTAAGATAAGGGGAGGCGCGAAGTCCAAAAAAGTCGAGCGCCCTCGCAAAAAACGCTAGGGGCTCGTAAAGCAAACTTCACCTCCACCTAAGACAAGGGGAGGCACGAAGTCCAAAAGTCGAATACCCCCGCAAAACCAAAAGCGCTAAGCGAGCCTCGCTAAAAAAGAAAGGGGGGCGTCACTGTTTTTCCAAATCAGCTTATGAAAGCGTTACGCGAGCCTCGCTAAAAAAGAAAGGGGGGCGTCGCTGTTTTTTCCAAATCAGCTTATGAAAGCGTCACGCGAGCCTCGCTAAAAAGAAAGGGGGGCGTCGCTGTTTTTCCAAATCAACCTATGCAAGCGTTACGCGAGCCTCGCTAAAAAAGAAAGGGGGGCGTCGCTGTTTTTCCAAATTAGCTTATGAAAGCGTTACGCGAGCCTCGCAAAAAGAGAAAGGGGGGCGTCGCTGTTTTTCCAAATCAACCTATGCAAGCGTTACGCGAGCCTCGCTAAAAAAGAAAGGGGGGCGTCGCTGTTTTTCCAAATCAGCTTATGAAAACGTTACGCGAGCCTCGCTAAAAAAGAAAGGGGGGCGTCGCTGTTTTTCCAAATCAGCTTATGAAAGCGTTACCCGAGCCTCGCTAAAAAAGAAAGGGGGCGTCGCTGTTTTTTCCAAATCAGCTTATGAAAGCATTACGCGAGCCTCGCTAAAAAAAGAATGGGGGGCGCCGCTGTTTTTCCAAATCAACCTATGCAAGCGTTACGCGAGCCTCGCTAAAAAAGAAAAGGGGGCGTCGCTGTTTTTACTAAACATCTTTGTTTAACGAAAAGCGAGCCTCGCTAAAAAGAAAGGGGGCGTCGCTGTTTTTACTAAACATCCTAAACATCGGTATGTCGCTGTTTTTTCCCAAAATTCATACAAATTCAACAGTGCAAACCAAACGGACCTCGCCATCACTAAGCGAGGGTCAAAAGTTCAACCCCCAATAAATTTACAAAAGTGAATTGTATTTACAAAAAACAAACACACACTTTACATGAACATATACCGAACAAACTTCACAACGTCACACAAACAAATAAAGGTTCTGAAATTACAAGGGACCTTCACCCTCCTGTATAAACATCAAATCATCAAAACCCTCACTACCCTCCTCAAACTCTATTTCCACCGGAACTATGGGTCCCCACAACAAAGGAGCTGCAGGGACAATTGGCAGCTCCCCGGGCAAAACCCTCGCCCTATACATATATCTACGGTATTCAGGGCTAACTTCCGAAGGTTCCTCCTTTGGAATTACAAGAGATCCGTCCGACCCTAGATCTAGTTTGTTTCGCCCAAACAAGTAATCCAAAGCTGTTTTCTCATCAATATCATCGTCAATGACAGTTTGCGAGGACGAAGAAGAACCAAACAAATAACGGGTGGCCTGTCGATCAGTATAGTCTGCTTCGCGCCAAAAATGACTCGACCTGCTATTCTTGAAATCGTACCTTCGTACTTTCGACCACCAAAAGCGTTCAAAAGCCAGCGAAGGATGTTTTAGCCTAGCCCGAGTCCACGATTCACCAGTTATAAATATATCCTGATAATTAAGCGTCAGTGGCGTCACATCAAATACTTCTAGCATGGTTCCATCAGGAACCTGCATTTTCACAAAATAGGAAAGTGTCTCAGCGTCATTAAGTTTTTACAACTGCCACACTTTTCACAAAATAACCCTCTCGCCAGAGTAATCCCAAATTTTCACACATGCCTAGTTTCCCCATGCTCATCCGCCACAGCTTCGTCGATGACAGCATCTAGACCTCCGGCAGTGGCTGCGTCCGAGCCCCCAACAGGAGCCTCCTCAGCTGCCGCCTCTTCAATGTTAGCTTCTCCAGTGATCGGAGCGTCCTCAGCCAAGGGTTCAACCTCGATGGACGGAACCTCCGCCGAGCTGGGCGCGGGAACAACTTCGGAACTACCACCAGCATCAGCATCAACAGCCGCAGACAGCGAAGGCATTGCCTCCCTCCGAGCCTGCAAGCAAAACAAAAGGCGGAAAATCAAAAATTAATACTAACCCCTGCATCGTTGAAACAAACCTAAAACCATTTTCTCTCTAATACCACAAACCTGACGAGTAGCCTCGGCAGCTTCTTCAAAAGCAAGAGCGCGGCCACCACCAGCAATCCCGAACTTGCGAAGCAATCGCATCGTGCAGTTCCGAACCTCAGTGTCATCAATCTTCATCTGGCGCACTTCGTCAACTGATGGGAAGTTATGGTTGGGTTTCTTGATTTTGCGAAGATGCTCGCAATCCGCTTGACGAAACGTACTGGCCATCGCCAAAGCTCCGGCGTACCCACCAAAATCGGTCGCATTCCCAACCAACGAGCTAAACACATCAAGCTCGTTACACAACCAACCTTCGAAGGCCTCCGCACTGGCGGCAGGCAGGGGTTCGTCGGCAGAACCTCCGGCCTCGGTCAAGCAGTTATCAAGTTTGATCTTAATTCGCCCCATACACCCCCGCCAAGCCTCCAACTGCGAAGCCACCTCCGATGATAGCTCACTTATGCGAGTGTTCGCTGTCCACAAGTCTTTGTCTTTCTGACGGCAGACTGCCAAAAGTTCTGCGTTACTGTTCGCAGCCTCCTGCGCCTCCTCTCGAGACTTCTTAACCTATTCCAAATCTTTTTTAAGCTCAAGTTCTTTACTTTCCAAGCTTCGCCAGAGATCTTTATTTTCCTTCTCAACAGTCGCCAACCGCATACTCATATAGTCATGGTTGTAGCCTGCCCTTCGACGCACAGAACGACTAAGAAGCATCAACTTAGCCAGCTTGACATCTATATCGTCCTGTAGCTCACCCAATGGCTGGCTTGTCAGTCGAAGCTCCGCCTCCGGCACACAAACTCTGCCAAATACCCGGCCAAGAAAACGCCTTTCCTCCGGAGCGCATTGCAAATGACACTCCCGAAGGTCCGGACTAGTAAAAAGTTCCGTGGCCGGATCGGTGACACCAATCTTACTAGCATAATACGGTAAAGCATCCCGACTAGCTTCGCCATACGACCTTTTGCCCAGAATTTTGTCGGACTCAAGGCCACCAACCACCTCAACGCCATCAACCCATATATGAGACCCCCCATACTCGAGCACCACCCTCGCTCCGGACTCTCGGGCTCAAAGTCCTGTAAAATATCATCAATACTTCGAGTGGCTGTAGCGTCAGCGCTCGACGAAGCAATCCCCTTCCCGCGGTCGCCGCTGACGGAAACATCATCATCGGAGTTACCCCCACTGCTTGAAGTATCACTATCTTCATCAGACGATTCATCATCGGTCTTCGCCTCCTTTTCAGCCTCCCTCTCCTCCTCCTTCTCCTCATCATCGGAGACACCTTCGTCATCCAAAATCTGGATCAAAGCGCTAATCCCGCCAACGCGGGGCACCCGCCCACCATCCCTACCAACACCTCCGCCGCTTGAAACTAAGGCCGAGGATGAGGAAGTACCAACGGCACCCGAACCAACCGCGACCTTCGTCGCTAGCGTTTTCACCCGGCCGCCGGCTCCGCCGCGGCCACGACCACGACCTCTCTTCGGTCGTGAAACAATCTCTTTATCCCCCGCAGCTGTATGCTTCCTCTTCTTCGGCGCATCCTCGCTCGAAGGAGCAGGCCAGTCAGCATATCGGATCCTAAGAATGTCGAACATCCTGTTGACCCGACCTCCGCTACCCACTGAGTTGTGGATAGCCTTAACCTCCAATGTAGACAATTTACCAACGAGATCTTCAGCCCTCTGCTGAACCCGCTTATAAACAGCCTCAACGGCATCTTCGCGTTTCGGAAACTTCTTATGGACTCTTTCCCAAACTATGTTCAACTCAACCTTCGGTTTCTTCAAACCCCTGCCCTCATACTTCGAGTCTTCCTCAACTGCAAACCATTTTTGCCTTCGCAGGAGGGGCCACACCTGGGCACAGCAATATTCTTCGACCAAGTCACGGGCGCATTGAGACCGCGCTACAACCCACAAACAGTCAACTGCGGCATGCGCTTCGGCGCACATCTTGGCCTCGGTGCCCACATCACCAAGGAGCCGAAGCTCGCCGCAAAGCTCGGCATTATCACTGAGCTTGTAGTAAAACCAAAACTCCTACCATCTGCTGGCCCACTTGTTCTTCTGGGCCTGCACCGGCAGCTCCGATCCGGCGCGATGACAGAAAGTGTACACTGCAAACTGACCAAGCCTGGCTTTACCTCCGCTGTCAACAATTTTGCGAGGCTGCATGTGCACTCGATGGGTTCGAACAAATCCCTCGACATGAGGAATGATACCCTGAGAACGGCACGCCCAGACATAAACTGACATCTTCGTGAAGCACGAAGGTGTCAGCTGATGGAAACGCAAATTGAACCTTCGCAGAACCGAGGTCACAAAGGAATCAGCAGGAAAGCGCAGACCAGCTGAAAAGAACTCCTCAAACAAAACAACCTCGTCTGCGTCCGGCTTCGGAACTGTCTCCCCAGCACTAGTCCTAGCCTTCCCATCTTCTATCCAACCACGCTTAACATAAGCCGCCACCTCCAAGGCACAAACCCGGCTGAGGCCGAACTCGAAAGTCACTCCTTCATCAGCAGTAGAGGGGGATGCGATACAAGCGGTTTGTTTGGACCTCGCCATCTCTCAAAATGGGAAACCTCGCAAAATGCAGTAAGTAGAACCCTCGCAACGAGGCAAAACCAACCTTCACAAGAATAAATGCGCAGCAGCAGGATGGCTATAGCAGAAGAGGGCACAGGTCCAAAGCCCCCACCAACTCCATCTATTTATAGGTCGGGGGGCGGAACACCTCACCCGATAACACCGGCATGAAAAGCAAAATCCAGGGCACAAAAAACGAAACAGACTCCTACAGTACAAATACAATACAACGGCCCGACCCAAAAGCAGCCGCGGGCATCGCTGCCAAGGGTCTCGTCACATTTCACATTTAAAGGCGCTGCTTGGGCCTAAATATTGTTCTTTAGATCCAAGGCAACGAGGGGCTACTGTTGGGGGAAGGGACCCTCGGCAGTGGCACCACGCAGTCTGGCTCAACAAAGCGGCCCTCACGCGTCCCGCGCACCTTCGCCGCCTGCCCCCTTTTTTCATCTTGTTAAATCCCTCAAGTCATCGCTCAAGCCCCCGAATACTGACCCAACCTTCGAAGTGTTCAACAATTTCTTACAGGCAAAGGGCATGAAGAGCGCTGGGAGCAACCCTCGCGCGTCCCGCACACCTTCGTCGAGAGGCCCAGGCCCAACTGGTGGCGAAAGGACTCGGACTTCGCGACTGGACGGATATCTTTGCAAGACGAAGGTCAACCCTCGCATTTCCGCGAGGGTGAGCACGAGCCGAGCGGCGGCGGGCGCATGGAAAGCAGGCTAGGGTTTTGGCTCCAGCTGTGTTTGTACGATTCTGCCCTTCTGTATGTATAGCGTAGTGGAATCTTTCTTGTACCCTATTGTAATTTGGCCGACACCCCTTGGTATCCCCTATAAATACTGGGGGGTGAACAGTGTAACGAGCATGTTTTTTGGGAATAGAGCCACAGTAACACTGTTCTTGCTTCCTTATACCTTCGCGCTGGTTTTGTTCCCGAGCATCTTCGCTTGGTTCTGACGATTGGCCACCTTCGCCACCCCCTGCACGTGTGCGGAGGTCGGGCAAGTGTGTTTCCAACAGAGTACAAGCCGAAATGGTTCTACATCCATCAGGAGGCGCCGAGGCCACCGTGCGACCCGGCCTTCGAGCCAAAGGTGTTGCCATCGTGGTCGGAGCGTCCCAATGCGGCGGCGTTGGAGCAGGTGGAGGAGCTCCTGAAGCTGGTCGACAAGCGGTGCGTCGATGGGGTGGCAGTGGCGTCGAACTTCATCAAGAGGCGCTGCCAGCCCTGCAAGGAGAGGGAGCACACGGCGTACGAGTATGCTGGGGACGCGGATGATAGGACGCGGGAGGCGCCAGAGCCCCGGCAGCCACAGGAGGTGTTCCTGCGGGTCGAGGCTCTGTTCGACATGCAGAAGAGGAAGAAATTGGAGTATTTGTTGAAGTCGTACTCGCTGGAGTACCCTCCCCCGAAGGTTAGTATCTTCGCCCTGCGTGTGTTCGTTAAAATGCGTAAGTGGGTGCACAATGTCATGAAATTATGGCGCAAGGTCGTGAGGCATTCGTTTCACAAGCGCTGTTGAAGGCGTGGCCAAAGGGCATTGACCTGCCTCGGGAGGATGTCAATGACGGTGGTCGTGTCGCGGCGGAGGTCGACGTGGAGGAGATCGAGTCTAGTGGGGAAGAGGCGAGCCGAGTCCCCGAGCCTCGGTCGAGCGGGCGGCGAGTCCGTGCTGACCCAAAGGGGAAGCGCCAGGCCGCCCCCGCAAAGAAGAAGAAGGTGTCGCTGGAGACCGGTGGCACCTTCACCATTGATGAAGAGGCGGCGAAGCATCGCCGCGTGGTCTTCGACTGGTCGGATGACACATCTGACCGTGAGGATGAGGTCCCACTGAGTGCATGTTTCGGGCAAGAGTCCTCGGCGGGGCGCGGAGGCGGAACGGCGAAAGCGAAGCCGAAGCCGAAGCCGAAGGCGTCACGGACGCCGGAGCGGGCACCGGAGGCTCCGGAGTCGTCTGGTGGGGCAGCCGGTGTGCCCAAGCCGCAGAAGGAGGCCGCAGGCGGTGGCGCGCATCTGCGCTCTCGTCGCTTCTCGCGGGAGAAGAAAGTATCGGGCCTGTAAGTATGCCCTGCTCATCTTGTATAGTGTTACCTTGTCGGATTGGAGTAGCGACGACATGTCTGTGCCCTTCGCAGGCCGGCTGATGCCGAGGAGGTGCCGGACACCGAGGGCGGAGTTCAGAGGGAGGCGAGCCCTCCGGTGGATGCTGACGCCGGCGGGTCGGCGAAGTCGGCCACGCCGGAGGAGGCGTCGAAGGCAACAGAGGACGTCGAGGCGTCCATAGTCCTCGAGCCTCGGGAGGCGGAGCAGCCGGAGGTGTCCGAAGTCCCCGAGCCTCGGGAGGTGGAGCGGCGAGCGTCCCCGACGCCTGGGGCCAGTTCTGGAGGAGGCGGAATGGCGAGTGGTGCTGCGGCGCCGGTGGCCGGGTCCTTGGGCTGTGGGGCCCAGGGGATGAAGAGGAAAGCAGCGGCGCCTGCCTCGCCGGAGAATGAGGAAATCGAGCATCCGGAGGAGGACCCGAATCGGCATCCTATCCATCGCTTTCACGTCGAGGGCAACGTGGTCGTCGAGGTAGACGACGAGGTGGCGAGCGCGGCCACAGACGCCGTCATCAGGGATGCGTCGAAGTTGTTGGAGAAGATCCAGGTGAATACGTTTACCTCTTCAAGTGTATTACTATTCCTGCACGGCTTTGGTTTATGCTGGTCGTCGTGTCCCTGCAGCACCTGTTGAAGGTCGGGGAGGAGCGCAAGCTCGCCATTGACCAAATGGCACCGATGGCCGAAGAGAACAAGCGACTCTGGGCAGAGGTGAAGCGCGTTGAGGGTCAGTTCGCTGGCTTGGAGGCACGGCTGGAGGACGCCCATGCTCATTCCCGAGAGCTTGAGGAGATCATCCAGCAGCAGGGGCAGGAGAACTTCCAGCTTTAGCTGCGGGCCGACAAGGCCGGCGAATTTGCCGCACGTGAGTTGACGATGCTATATTTCCTTTTGCTTAGTACGCTGACTGGTTGGAGAACTGAATCATGGAGGTGTTGTTGCAGAGGTGATGCAGGCGGGCGAGGAGAAGCGTCTCCTGGCCAAGGAAAGGCGAAGTCCAACGAGGAGGTGCGCAAGTGGCAGGCCATGCACGCCGGTGAGTCTTCTCGGTGAAGTGTGGTCGGAGCTGGTCGTCTTCTTACACCGTGCTTTGGCGTTTGCAGCTTACCGCGAAAATGTGCAAATACAATTTGCAGATCTGGAGCGGCGGATCGAAGGCTATCATGACCGCTTCTGGTCGCTGGCGGAGGAGGTGGTCCCCTTGGTGCAATGCATCGACGAGGAGCCTTTCTTCCCAGCTGAGAAGGAGCGGCGGATCGGCGACCATGTCGTCCAAAAGGCGCATGGCCTGTGGGGGCGCTTCCAGGCGTACACCAAAGCGGCGGCGCAGAGTGTGGCGGCTCATGGCCTCGCCATTCTTTGTTTGCATTATCCGCAAATGGAGATGTCGAGGCTGGGCGCTGGCTTTGCAGCAAACACGTCAGAGGCCGAGATGGAGCGTCTGGAGGAAGAGGCCGAGCCTACCACCGAAGCCCTCGTCGGAGGTGTAGATTTATTTGGTGCTGGGCGCCAGTAGTCTGTATGTTAGGAGATAGTCTGTAAATAGACTCTTGGGTGAACTGAATCAAAACTTGAAGCAAGTCGGCGTGTTTTGTTCGTTCCCCGAATTCCGCAGACCCGATGGTCGTGAGCCGTAGCAATGAATAGTTCAGCCTTGGGTTATCCCAGGATCCGTAGCGTAGAGCACGGAGCTCGTTTGCGCGTATGAGTCAAGGGCGTCACCCAAGGAACCTCTGCTGGCATCCCATAGCGCAGAGGGCACGCGCTCGTGCACGCGTAGGGAGGTGCCACGGTCAGGGTCTTTTCCGAGAGGCTCGATCGTGGCGTGACATGGGCAAATGGAGACCACTGTTGAGCGCGTGGGTAGCGCGAATGCGAGGCACTGAGCATGTAGCCTCAGAATTCCTAGCCCAAGTTAGCCTTTCCTTCGTAGCGTAGAGGGTGGACGCTCATGCACGCGTAGAGAGGTCGGGACGTCCCTTGGGAGAGCTGCTGGTCACCGTAGCGCAGAGGGTGGGCGCTCATGCACGCGTCTAGTGATGACAACAGCCCTGGCTCTGAGTTTTCATTGGCATTAGTCAGGCTGCTTGGAGACCGAATGGAGAACATGCGCATAACCGGCGCATACAGGCACTGGAACGTATAGCCTCTAGAGGTCTCAGCCCAAGCTTAGTCGTCCCTTCGTAGCACAGAGGGCGGACGCTCATGCACGCGTAGAGAGATCGGAACGTCACTTGGGAGGACTACAGGCTGCCATAGCGCAGAGGGCGGGCGCTCATGCACGCGTCCGGCAGTGGCAGTAACCCCTGCTCTGAGACTCCTTTAGCATCAGGCAGGCTGTTTTGAGAAATTGGTGAGTCGTCCGGAGACGAGTTGGAGATGCCGGTGAGCCGTCCGGAGACGGGTTGGAGAGGTCGGCGAGCCATCCGGAGACGGGTTGGAGAGGTCGGCGAGCCGTCCCTTAAGCGTAGAACTTTCTAAGATGCTCGATACTCCAAGAGTTAGGTACGTCGATGCCTTCAAGGTTGGCGAGATGATAGGCGCCTGGTCGGGTGACCTCTTTCACCATGTAGGGGTCGTCCCAGTGTGAAGATAGTTTGTGCAGACCATCGGTCTTGAGTTTCCGTTTGAGCACGAGATCGCCGACGACGAAGGATCGATCTTTTACGTTGCGGTTGTTGTAGCAGCGAACTCCTTGGAGGTACTTGGCGGTGCGAAGGCAAGACGCCAGCCGTTCTTCTTAAAGGCGGTCGAGGTCATCACAGCAAGCCTTGTTGGAGGCTTCTTCATCGTAGTTCTCGATGCGCGGGGATCGGAAGACGACATCGGTGAGGATGACGGCTTCGGAGCCGAAGACCATGAAGTATGGTGAAACGTTGGTGTTGCGGTTGGGTTGAGTTCGGAGACCCCAGAGTACGGAGGGGAGCTCGCGTATCCAACGACCAGGGTGCTTCTCGTCCTTCTAGTAGAGGCACTTTTTCAGGGCATCGAGGATCATGCCGTTGGCGCGCTCGGCCTGGCCGTTGGCTCGAGGATGGGTGACGGAGACGTACTTGACGAGGACGTCGTGCCCTTCGCAGAAATCCCAAAAGACGTTGCCGGTGAAGTTGGAGCCGAGGTCGGTGATGATGGAGTTCGGGAGACCGAAGCGATGAATTATTTCGTCAATGAAGGAGACGGTATTTTCGGCGGTCGCCTTGGTGATTGGCTTTGCTTCGATCCATTTGGAGAATTTGTCGACGACGACGAAGATCCATTTGAAGCTTTCCGGAGCTGGTTGGAAGGGGCCGATCATGTCGAGTCCCTAGTAGGCGAAGGGCCACGTGGCTGGTATTGCTTGGAGTTCTTACGCAAGAACGTGGGTTTGTTTGGCGACTAATTGGCACCCTTCGCAGGTGCGGACGAGCTGCTCGGTGTCGGCGACCGCTAATGGCCAGTAGAATCCTGCGCGGAAAGCTTTTCGTACCAATGTCTTTGCGGCCGCGTGGTTCCCGTACTCGCCGGCATGGATGTCGAAGAGGATCTCGAGGCCATCTTCTCTGGAGACGCATTTTTGGAGTACTTCGTTTCTGGAGTTTTTGCGCATGAGCGCGCCGTCGACGAGGACGTAATTATTGACGCGGTGGATGAGGAGCTCGTCTTCCGTCTTGTCTGCGGGGACAAGGTTCTCGGAGAGATACTTGATGAAGTCCTCGTTCCAATCGGGCGGTACCGTGGAGGTGGTGCCCACTAGTTGTCCTGTCGGCGGCGTCGTGGCATCCGTCGATGAAGCGGAGCTTGAGTGGTCGGTGATGGAGGGCTCAAGCAGGTCGTTAACAAATACGTTGGCGGGGGCCAGAGATCTTGATGATGCCAGCTTGGATAGTTCGTCGTCCGCCTGGTTCTAGTCTCGTGGTAGATGGTGATATTTGACTCCGAAGAACTTGCGTTCAAGCTTCCGGATGGCGGCGCAGTAGGCGTTCATCTTGTCGTTGGAGCAGTTCTAGTCCTTGTTGAGCTGGTTGATGACGAGAGCGGAGTCGCCGTACACCATGAGGCGCTTGACGCCTAGTTCGCTGGCGATGCGGAGTCCGTGGAGAGTGGCTTCATACTCGGCGGCATTGTTGGAGGCTGGAAAGAGCAGCCGTACAGCGTAGCGGATCTTTTCGCCGGAAGGAGACATGAAGAGGAGACCAGCGCCGACGCCATGCAAGGTGACGGAGCCGTCGAAGAAGAGGGTCCAATGTTCTGGTGCTTTCGGCGGTAGTGGAGTCTGGAGATCCGTCCATTCTGCGACGAAGTCAGCGAGTGCTTGCGACTTGATGGTCTAGCGACCCTGGAAGGCGATGTTGTAGGAGCCAAGCTCGATAGCCCACTTGATGATTCATCCCATAGCGTCCTTGTTGCCGAGGATGTCCCCGAGGGGGAATTCCGTGACGACAGTGTCTCGCTCGGAGCTTTGGAAGTAGTGGCGTAACTTGCGTGCGGTAATAAGGACCGCATAGAGGAGTTTCTGTACCTGGGGGTACCAAGTTTTGGAGTCGTTTAATACCTCACTGACGAAGTAGCAGGGACGCTAGATGGGGTAGGTGTGGCCGGCTTCCTCGCGTTCTACGACGATAACAGAGCTGACGACCCGATTTGTGGTGGCGATGTAGAGCAGCAAGGGCTCCTTCTCCTTAGGTGCGGCGAGCATAGGAGGCTGGGTGAGGTACTTCTTCATGTCGGAGAAGGCGCGGTCGGCTTCAGCGTCCCAGACGAACTTTTCGCCAGCCTTGAGGAGCTTGAAGAAGGGTAGCCTCTTTTCGCCGAGCCTGGAGATGAAGCGGCTGAGGGACGCCATGCACCCGGTAAGCTTCTGGATGTCCTTCATGTTGGAGGGAGCTCGCATGCGGAGGATGACCGAGGTCTTGTCGGGGTTTGGGCGAATGCCGTCGCGGCTGACGATGTTGCCCAGGAGATTTCCAGACGACACGCCGAAGATGCACTTGTTAGGGTTAAGCTTCCACTTGAACCTGTTGAGGGCCTTAAAGGTTGCCTCGAGGTCGGAAATGAGCGTCTCGATGGAGCGAGTCTTGACGACGATGTCATCTACGTAAGCTTCGACCTTCTCCGAAATGAGGTCCTTCAAGCAATCCTGGATTGCGCGCTGGTACGTGTCTCCAGCGTTCTTCAGCCCGAACGACATGGTCGTGTAGCAGTAGGCGCTGAAGGGTGTGATGAACGCCGTCTTGATTTGGTCCTCCACCTTCAAGGCAATTTGATGGTAACCAGAATAGCAATCGAGAAAGGAGAGAAGTTCGCACTCGGCGGTGGAGTCGACGACCTCATCCATGCGAGGGAGGAGGAAGGGGTCCTTAGGGCAATGCTTATTGAGGTCAGTGTAGTCAACGCACATACGCCATTCTTTATTCTTTTTGAGTACAAGGACCGGATTGGCCAACCAGTCCGGATGATACACCTCTTTGAGAAAACCGGCAGCTAGGAGCCGGGTGAGCTCTACCCTAATTGCCTCCTTTCTTGTCTGGCGCAAAGCGACGGAGCTTTTGACGAACCAGCTTGGCGGTTGCGGAGACGTTCAGGGAGTGCTCGACGAACTTCCGTGGAACTCCGGGCATGTCCGCTGGTTTGCAGGCGAACACGTCAACGTTGCTCCGTAGGAAGCTGACGAGCGCGTCTTCCTATTTGGGGTCGAGGTTAGTGCCGATGATGGCGGTCTTCTCCAGAGCTCCATCCACTAGGGCCACCTGCTTCATGTCCTTCGACTTCTTCTTGGAGTGCTGGTCGGAGGTCTCCGGGATCTCGAGATCGTCGGGGCGGAGCTTGGCGGCGTCGGCGATGCAATCTTGGATGCCCTGGATCTGTTGGCGTGCTTCGGCAGAGTTGATTGTCTCCTGCTCGCATTCGTACGCCACATGGAGATTTGCCCGGAGGCTGAGGACGCCTTTCTTCGTCGGGATCTTGAGCACGAGGTAGGCGTAATGTGGCATAGCCATGAGCTTGGAAAGTGCCGGGCGACCGAGGATGGCATGGTAGGCGGTGTCAAAGTCGGCGACGATGAAGGTGATGTACTCCTCGCGGAAGTGGTCGGGCATGCCGAACTGCACTGGGATGGTGATCTGCTCGACGGGCATTGAGGGTTTCCTAGCACGATGCCCCAGAAAGGGAAGTTCGCTGGGAATAGATCCCGCTTGGAATAGTTGAGCTCGCGGAACGCCTATGCGATGATGATGTTCAGGGCACTCCCCCGTCGACGAGGACCTTACGGTAGCGGCAGCTGGAGATCACCGGGTCGATGACGAGAGGGAAACGCCCTGGGTACTTGTCGTCCGACCATTGGTCCTCTCTGGAGAAGGTGATGGGGCGTTCCGACCAGTCGAGGTAGCGGACGTTGGCAGGGTCGTCGGTGATAGCTGTTGGTAGTTCTTAGCTTCACTAAAGATAGTGCTAGGCAACTATCCTCGGTAACGGCCCAGGAATGCTTGTTGGCACTTGCTAACGTTGTTACTAGGAGTAGACTATGAAATCTATCCGTGGCAACGGTGTCAGAAATGCTTGAAGCAAGACCGGTCACTATACCGAAAGGAGTGGAGCTAAAGCAGCTATGTACTAATGCCAAGCGGGGTTGTCAATTCTGACACTAGTAGGAGCTAGCTAGAGAGAATGCAATCTACCAGGAGGAGATTCTGCAAGCGCACAGAACTATCGTAGTAGCACTTCGCCTGAGAGTACCAGGTGTCGATTTATTTGATCCCAAGGGAAGGCTAGGGTGGTGTATGAGTTGAGTCAAGGAGGGGATGAGAGTCGAAGAAAAGAGAAAAGGGAAAAGGGGAGGAGAGAGGAGATGAAAGGCTAGAAAGAAAATATGGGTGGATAGGTAAGGATGAAATGGATGGCTAAAGTAAGGTGGATAACTAGATAGATAGATTGGGATAACTAAGGGTAACTTGGATAAATAACTACTAACTAATAACTACTAACTATTCCTAGATAACTACAAAGCAAGATAACTACGAAGCAAGATAGTTTCAAAGCAAGGCAGGCAAAAGACAATAAAGCAACTAAGTTGAGTAAAGTTTTATTCCTATCTTGTCAAGTATCGAGGCGTACTAGCCTTTACCACTTACTTAGGTTGAACGCTAGCAGAACGAGCCTTAGTGTTAAACTGGGCCAACTACGTGGTGGAATTCAAGGCGCACAGGGCTGTCACCATCTGCTTGCTACCACAGCTATCCGGGGGTCCAGCCGTATCTGAAGGTAAGTCTATAACTAAGCACCACGCTTAACTATATTCTAACTATCTCTACCCTAGCTTTGAATAGAGACACCCTTGCGGACGTCAGAGCAAACACTTGACTTAATAAGATAAACACTAAACTAACTAAGCAACCTATTGGCAATGATCAAACACTAAGCTCACTAGAGATTAACTACTATTGCTAAGTGAATTGATCTGTAGGATAGCTAGGCACTCAAGCAATCAATCAAGTATACCACTCAATACTGATAAGTAGAATAAAGTAATACTTGAAATAATGAACTAGAATATAGTAAATGCTTGAGTAACAATAGCAAAACCTGAACTGGAGATGAAGGAAGACTCTTCCCAGCTCCAGAACTGATCACTCGCACGCCTCTACTCTTGAGCTAACCCTTGAGCAGCGCTACCACGAGGGTAAAGATGCCTTGCTCTACTAGCTACCTACTTGCCTAAGCTCTGTAAGCTTCTAACCTAACTCTCACTTGCTTCTCTTGCTTTGCTTCTCTTGGAAGTGATGGTACTCTTGGGTGTTAATGAAGAGGTGCCTCCAGGGGGGTATTTATAGCCCAAATGAGTGAGGGGGTTCTTATAGTGGCCAGCCATCCGACCTAGGGTTAGGTCAGGTGGCGGGCGCCACCCCCTACTGGCGGCCGCCAGCGCCCTGGCCGTTGGATGAACCGCCTCTGCTTCAACGGCATCCAGGTGGTTGTCCAAGGCGGTTTGGAGGTCGGTTGCATGTCCTAGCAATCGACATTCAGCCTTGATCCACGCCACATCATCCTGAGCCGTCCGATGCCGCTGACCTAGTGACCAAGGGCCAAGATTTGTCCCTGGGGAGGTCACACGGATCAGCGACGTGGCAGGGAGGCCAACCCAAGTGGCGGGCGCCACTTAGAGGTGGCGGGCGCCACCTAGGGGTGGCGGGCGCCACCCCCCTTAGGCCTATTTGGGCCCTGCTGAGTGGGCTTGGCCTCTGGTGGGTCCATATGTCCAAATTTGGTTCAAATCCTGCATTCAAATAAAATTTTATGGACATGTGGAATTTGGTTAGTTTGAAACCTATTTGACTACATTTCATGCCTTTTTGGTGAACTTTAGGGTCAAATGTTGACGGTAAAACAGGTGTTTAAGGACCGTCAACAAGCTCCCCCAAGCTAACCTGTTGCTCGTCCTCGAGCAACAATGCGGTTTAAGCATTGAGCATGAAATGGATAGCAACTTAAGATGTCTGCAAGTGCATATTGTATAGTGAGAAATAACTTAGCATATATCATAAATCATAGCAATGTGGGGCTTATTGTTTTTCACTTCAAACATGCAAGAGTGAAATAAAGCAGTAGATAGGAAACTTTTATCTTGCTTAGGTTTGACTAGGATTCTGTCTGGAGGTTTTTTAAGGTTTTCAAAAGATAACAACTTGCTTAAGTCCTCCAAGATTCACTCAATCACTCAATGGTGTTTAAATCCTCACTTAGGCCAAAATGTAGCCTCTCCTATTTCTAAAGAATGATATGTGGAGTTATAGGAAGGCTAAGAACCATGAGCAGATTGCCTGATGTTTATTGCTAAGCTAGACACTCAGATCATAAGGAGCAGCAAATCATAAAAATTGATCAAGATGTGCATGTGTGGTTATGTGGAAGTGTATAGAGAGATATTTCATAATCCTTCCTAGTTAATTTCTGGGGTCTAGAGCTAATTATAATTCTCTCTCTTTTTTTTGGATACATAGTGAATAGACAAAAGATGTGTCCTCACATTTTCTTAGGACATAGTCCTCTCTTGAGCTACATTGCTCACTTTTTTTTCACACGACATAGTCCTTTCTTGAGCTACTTTGCTCATTTCTCTCTCTCTCTCTTTTAGCTTTAGATTTCCCCAGACATCTATAGGAAAGGATTTTTGAAATGAGTAGGGGAAGAGGGAGAAATGCTTATTCCCAGTGTAGGAATAGCATAAGGCTAGCAATGGGATGTTTGGCAGGGTATTGCATATCTCCGGTGTAGAGAATAAGCAATTTATTTGGTGGTTGCAAACTTCCAAAGTGGAAAGTAGGCAAATTATGGTGGGTGTACGTGAATCTTGATTCAAAAATATGATAAGCTTCTCTACTAAGATCTATGAGGTCTAACAAAGCTCAACACAAACAAAGCTCTTTGTGGTTTTGACTAATGACTAACAAATATTTGGCTGGTGGTGGGATAGGATAAAATCTAGGAGGAACTTTTAGCAAGGTTTTCATAATTTTTAAAAGAAATCCTCCATATTAGGTCCTAATTTCACCTTAACAAGTTTAAAGAATTACTCCATTTCTTACTAACTTTACTCACTAAGCATGATTTCAGTTAAAGCATGTGCATCCCACAAAAGCTACAACTTAGATAAGACTAGTCATTCAAACCATAACAATAGCATTTGCATGATATATTTCAAATCTTATTCAGGTTTCAACTTGTTTAAGCAGATATTATCAGTTTTATTCATGGAGTGGTTATTTAGGCAAGCATGTGACATTCAAAAGATATAGAATTTAAGAACTGAATGTAAAGTGTAGGCTTGAGACATACCTTATTGGAGCGGGAGTCTCCCCCATGCTGGCTTCTTGCTTGGTGAAAGATCTTCTTCGTCTCAGTCGAAGCTCTTGTTCTCATTTTATTAAAAGGGAAACTATCTAATATTGTGAAAAGGGAAACTATCCTATTTTGATATTTTATTGTTCTAACTAAGTTAACATATACCTATGCATATAACTAATGATAACTGGTGATTTTTTTTAGTTACATGCATGACATATGTTATTTATTTGAAAAGGGAAATTGAAGGGAAAAATTAAAAATAAAACCATACCTTAGGTCCATGGAATTTCATCCTTATCGGGTGGATCTTCTTCCTTGGGCACTTCTCCTCTTAGTACTCCATCTGGTTCTTCTTCTTTTGGCACCTCTCCCTTGTTATGTGAATCACACAACTCAGGAGGTGGTTCTTTCTTTCTGTTCCACCTTGTTCTTGGGCGCATCTTCTTGGTACAAACGGGTTTTGCTACCTGCATGTTAGCGGCATATGCGGGACCACGGGAGAAGGAGAATATTTCCTTCCTCCCTCCTAATGTCATTTGTATTTGACCACTTCTCACATATATGCAAGCATTAACAGTATTCAAGAAGGGTCTACCTAAGATTAGAGGCACATCTTTCCTATTTCCCATATCTAGTATTATAAAATCAGCAGGAACATAGGAACGTCTAATATGAACAGGTAAATCATTAACTATTCCTTCTACATAGCAAGTGGATTGATCAGCTAGCACAACATAGGTAGATGTGGATGTGATGGGTGGAAAGAATGAGTTTTCATAAAAATCTTTAGATAGAATGTTCACACTCGATCCTAAGTCACACATGGCATTTTTAAAGACTTCACCAAAGATTGAGCATCTAATTATGGGACTACCAGGATCACCCTTTTTAACAGTCATGGTTTGATCTTCATAATAGTTAAAATATTTTATTTCAACCATATTAGCAGTTTCCATGTCAGGTTTAGCAGGAATTTTGCCAGATTCAAAAGATGGTATGATAGCAGCAAGTTGAGCTAGTTGGGTTTCTAACATCTTATTCAAGCTTAATTGATTTTCCAGAGCAGATGAGAAATCTTCCAATTTAGCATTTATATTCTCAAGAATTTTATCATTCGCCATTAATCTCTCTTTCAAGAAATCAGTAGTTTTACCTTGTGAGTAAACTAAATTCTTGAAGAATGAGAAATTATCAGAATTATGAAAATTAGAGCGGGGGAATGAATTGTTACCTGGAGTGTTTGTAGGCTAATTCCATCCTTGATTCTGTTGACGGAAACCGTTGTTGTTGATGAAGTTCAAATCTTCATGTAGCTCGGGGCAGTGGCTCCCAGAATGTCCGGTTTCTCCACAGACTTCACAAGTCATGTAGGATTCCAGAGATTGGACACTCTCTTGTTGGTTCATCTTCTCACAGCTGTCCAGCTTCTTTGCCAGCAGGTCCATCTTGGCCACGATCATGTCGGCTTCCTTAAGGAAATGCATACCTCGCTTACGGGGCTGTAGTCTTTCGTCATTCCATCCTTGGTTTGACACCATCTTCTCTATGAGAGCCTTAGCATCTGCAACATTCAGAGAAAAGAGTGCACCGCCGGCGGCGGCATCCAAATGGCTTCTAGAGAGAGGGGTTAGGCCATGGTAGAAGTTCTGGATCAATAGCCAGTCCTCCATACCATGGTGCGGACAAGCAGCGACGTACTCTTGCAACCTCTCCCAAGCCTCAGGAATAGATTCCTCGGTTTGTTGCGTAAAGCTGGAGATTTTGTTGCGCAGAGCATTCGTCTTGCCCATAGGAAAGAATTTGGCGAGAAAAGCATTGGAACACTTGTCCCATGAGTCTACAGCGTTGCGATCGGTATAGAACCATTACTTCGCTTTTCCTAGCAAAGAGAAAGGAAAGAGATGAAGACGGATGGCTTCTTGGGTTATCCCCTTAATGGTGAAGGTGCCGCAAATCTCCAAGAATTGTTGGAGGTGAGCATTGGCATCCTCATGAGCCTTGCCACAGAACGGGCTAGCTTGGACCATCGTGATCAGAGCCGGTTTCAACTCAAAGTTGAGGTAGGCATCGATCATGTCTGGTCCTATCGCTACATTAGTGGCAGAAGGAGCAGAAAATTCATGAATGGTCATGTTGGCCATCGTGAAGATAGAACGAGATAAGAAAGAAAGAAGTTGAAGAAGATGAAGGAAAAAGATAAGAAGAGTTAAGGAAAGAAAGAATGGGGTAAGATGGGATTCGCTAAGCGGGAGCTTAAGCGAAGATAAATTCGACACGGACTCAACCGATACACCGATTGCCTTCCCGGCAAGGGCACCAGAAATGCTTGTTGGTAGTTCTTAGCTTCACTAAAGATAGTGCTAGGCAACTATCCCCGGTAACGGCCCAGGAATGCTTGTTGGCACTTGCTAACATTGTTACTAGGAGTAGACTATGAAATCTATCCCTAGCAACGGCGTCAGAAATGCTTGAAGCAAGACCGGTCACTATACCGAAAGGAGTGGAGCTAAAGCAGCTATCTACTAATGCCAAGCGGGGTTGTCAATCCTGACACTAGTAGGAGCTAGCTAGAGAGAATGCAATCTACCAGGAGGAGATTCTGCAAGCGCACAGAACTATCGTAGTAGCACTTCGCCTGGGAGTACCAGGTGCGATTTATTTGATCCCAAGGGAAGGCTAGGGTGGTGTATGAGTTGAGTCAAGGAGGGGATGAGAGTCGAAGAAAAGAGAAAAGGGAAAAGGGGAGAAGAGAGGAGATGAAAGGCTAGAAAGAATATATGGGTGGATAGGTAAGGATGAATTGGATGGCTAAGGTAACGTGGATAACTAGATATATAGATTGGGATAACTAAGGGTAACTTGGATAACTAACTACTAACTAATAACTACTAACTACTCCTAGATAACTACAAAACAAGATAACTCCGAAGCAAGATAGTTTCGAAGCAAGGCAGGCAAAAGACAATAAAGCAACTAAGTTGAGTAAAGTTTTATTCCTATCTTGTCAAGTATCGAGGCGTACTAGCCTTTACCACTTACTTAGGTTGAACGCTAGCACAACGAGCCTTACTGTTAAACTGGGCCAACTACGTGGTGGAATTCAAGGCGCACAGGGCTGTCACCACCTGCTTGCTACCACAGCTATCCGGGGGTCCAGCCGTATCTGAAGGTAAGTCTATAACTAAGCACCACGCTTAACTATATTCTAACTATCTCTACCCTAGCTTTGAATAGAGACACCCTTGCGGACGTCAGAGCAAACACTTGACTTAATAAGATAAAGACTAAACTAACTAAGCAACCTATTGGCAAAGATCAAACACTAAGCTCACTAGAGATTAACTACTATGGCTAAGTGAATTGATCTATAGGATAGCTAGGCACTCAAGCAATCAATCAAGTATACCACTCAATACTGATAAGTAGAATAAAGTAATACTTGAAATGATGAACTAGAATATAGTAAATGCTTGAGTAACAAGAGCAAAACCTGAACTGGAGATGAAGGAAGACTCTTCCCAGCTCCAGAACTGATCACTCGCGCGCCTCTACTCTTGAGCTAACCCTTGAGCAGCGCTACCGCGAGGGCGAAGATGCCTTGCTCTACTAGCTACCTACTTGCCTAAGCTCTGTAAGCTTCTAACCTAACTCTCACTTGCTTCTCTTGCTTTGCTTCTCTTGGAAGTGATGGTACTCTTGGGTGTTAATGAAGAGGTGCCTCCAGGGGGGTATTTATAGCCCAAATGAGTGAGGGGGGTTCTTATAGTGGCCAGCCAACCGACCTAGGGTTAGGTCAGGTGGCGGGCGCCACCCTCTACTGGCGGCCGCCAGCTCCCTAGCCGTTGGATGAACCGCCTCTGCTTCAACGACATCCAGGTGGTTGTCCAAGGCGGTTTGGAGGTCGGTTGCATGTCCTAGCAACCGACATTCAGCCTTGATTCATGCCACATCATCCTGAGCCATCCGATGCCGCTGACCTAGTGACCAAGGGCCAAGATTTGGCCCTGGGGAGGTCACACGGATCGGCGACGTGGCAGGGAGGCCAACCCAAGTGGCGGGCGCCACTTAGAGGTGACGGGTGCCACCTAGGGGTGGCGGGCGCCAACCCCTTAGGCCCATTTGGGCCCTGCTGAGTGGGCTTGGCCTCTGGTGGGTCCATATGTCCAAATTTGGTTCAAATCCTGCATTCAAATAAAATTCTATGGACATGTGGAATTTGGTTAGTTTGAAACCTATTTGACTACATTTCAGGCCTTTTTGGTGAACTTTAGGGTCAAATGTTGACGGTAAAACAGGTGTTTAAGGACCATCAACAATAGCCGCCACGGAGGCGATGTCGCAGCGTACTTGGCGTCGCTTCCGCTCGGTCTCGATGAACACGTTGCCGCCGAAGATGGAGTGTCCTCGCTGGTGCTCGGAAGGCGGGCTCATGTGCCTCGGCGTCCTTATCCATGTCGTTGTCGTTTCTCGGCTGCTTGTCGTCGCTCCCGCGAACGTTACAGGCGATGGTGTCGCACTCACGCATGGAGTGCTTGGCGCCTTTGTGGAGAGGGTAGGGACCATTGAGGAGCTTCTCGTAGTCATTGTCATAGGTGCACTTCGGCCGAGTATTGGCGTTGGCGATGTAGCGACGGTCGCGTCGACGGTGATCCATCCTCTGGCAGGAAGACTCTGGCCGATCGTGCCGGCGATCTCGATCGTCACGGTGGTCGCGTTGCCCGGAGCGGTGGTCGCGTCCTTCATTGTGTCGTTCATTGCGGCGATCATCATCACGACGATGCTCCTGGGATCGTGACCGGCGACGCGGGCGTTCGTTGTGGCGATGGGCGTCGTCGGCGTAGGAGTTAGCGATCGTCATCAATTCGGTGACCGTGGCTACCTTCTTGCAGATGATCTTGTCGTGGATCTCCTTGTGGCGCATGCCGTTGGAGAACATGGAGATAGCTTCCGTGTCGGCGATCTCAGGAATCGTGAAGCGCATGTTGGAGAATCGTCGAATGTAGCTCCGTAGGCTTTCGTCGCGCTCCTGGTGGACGTTTTGGAGGTCGTAGCGCGTTCCTGGTTGCACGCAAGTAGCGTTGTACGTCTTGACGAAGACTTCCTTCAGCTGCTCCCAGGTGTTGATGGAGTTCTCGGCGAGCTTGTGGAGCCAGCTGTTGGCTGAAGACGACAACATGACTGGGAGGTACTTGGCCATCATGTCAGATCCTCCTCCAGCTGCTTGAATGGCGATCTCGTATGTGGTGAGCCACTGCTCCGGGTTGGCCTTCCCATCGTACTTGTCCACCGTGGTGACCTTGAAGCCCTGAGGCCATCGGACGGCTCGGAGCCGGGAGGTAAAAGGGCGTGGCCCTGTCCAGGCGTCGGGAGCCGAAGCTCGATCGCGGGCGCAGTTGCCTTGGGAAACCTCCTGGTCGCGACGTGGCGGAGATTGCCTTCGGCGCGAAGGATGCGGGCTTGGAGGCGTTCCGCCGTACGACGATCCGGAGGGTGAAGGATAGCGCCCTCTCTCGTTGCACTGCACAGCGGCAGCCTTAACATGGGAACGACCTTCTGTAGTTCCGAGGTCACCGGAAGCTTGGAGAGCTCATTGACGACGACGACGAGGTTGGCACTTGGGGTCGGGTAGACGGGTTGATCATCGACCCTGTCGAACTCGTAGATGAGGTCGCGGCCTCCAAGATTGTCGCAATCTCGACGTCGTTCGTCATCGCGATGCTCCCGGTCGCGGCGCTCCTGGTCGCGTCGCTCATCATCACGTCGGCGCTAGCGATCGATGTTGTGTTGCTCCCGATTGGCGCGTTCGCCTTCTGTTTCGTTTGGAGGTGGAGGACTGTCAGCGGAGACGTTGAAGATGATGCTACCGCGGTACGGTGGGAAGTCGGCCCTGGAGTCGACCCCGGAGTCGTAGACCGCGTGGAATTGGAGTCGTTTGTCGTGGTAGATCTAGACGCCGAAGTCGCCGAGACGGTATCGCCGGAGATCTCTTTGAGAGTCACCATGCCAACGAGTGGAGCTGGAGTCGGCCGGGCGTGTGCGCTGGTCAGCGCCATCTGGTCGGAACCGAAAGATTCGGAGCTGGTCGGTGAGTTGTCGCAGCGC
Organism: Coix lacryma-jobi var. lacryma-jobi; assembly: GCA_009763385.1. Taxonomy (NCBI): domain Eukaryota; kingdom Viridiplantae; phylum Streptophyta; class Magnoliopsida; order Poales; family Poaceae; genus Coix; species Coix lacryma-jobi. The sequence continues at coordinate 104,022,604 of CM019830.1, read as the reverse complement.
CTGATGCTGGTACATAGAAGCCGCGTCGTGTAGCCCGAAGGGCATGGTCGTCGGAGACGAAACATGGCGACGAGCCGGATGCAGATCCGATCTGGGGCGGCGGGCGAGACGAGCGCTGGAGACTCCCGACGGTGTACCTGAAAATTGCTGAAGGCAAGGTCGGTCAGAAAGCTGTATACGAGCTACCTCGATGGCGTCAATGCACTCCGCGATTACTTGGTTGGCTCGGTCGATGGCTTCAATCAGGTCATCGCAAGGGACGATCCTTGGCGGGCGGCGTGTCGGCACGGCGACAGGACGAATGGGCGGCAGGGTGCCCGGCGCAGGGAGCTGCGCAGGTTCCACGGTCCTGGGGCTGGGGTATGGTCACCGACGGTCCAGATCATAGATCCGATCTGGAAAGTAGTGCCAGCCTCCGGGAGGACCATGGATCGAGGAAAAGTGACCGTTTGGCAGATCATGCTGTCGTAGCACACACCCCCTACCTGGCGCGCCAACTGTCGACGAAATATGGTCGGCAGTCTACCGAGGGGTATGCCCAAGGTAGTAGATTAAGCGGTGGAGGCATGCGAGACGTTTGCAAAGCGTGGACACAGGGACGAGAGACGACGATTTGGACAGGTTCGGGCCGGCAAGTCGCCGTAATACCCTACGTCCTGTGTTCTGGTGGATGGTTTGTATTACTGGATTGGAATATTGCGTGTGATCCGATGGGATCTGAGGTGATCTGAGATGAGATGAGAGGGGGTCCCTGCTCGCCTTATATAGCCGGGGAGCAGGGTTACAGTTGTTGTGTAACGTCCCGCCTCCACGCGGCTGGGCCCACTTACATCTGGCAGCTTTTCTAGGACATAGACTTCCCTCACAGACCAACACCAGTCTTTTCTGCGCACTTTGTCCTCACTCGTGCGCACCCGGGAAGAACTTCCCGGTCGGTCACCCATCCCTAAATTTCTCCAGGCCAAGCACGCTTAACTTTAGAGTTCTTTGGAGATGGGCTTCCGAAAAAGAAGTTGCAACTTATTGGTATGAGTATTCTATTAATCCTATTAAGCCTTAGGCCGGGATGTTACATCCTCACCCCCTTAAGAGATCGACGTCCTCGTCGATCAATCCCAAGCCAGGAATGTCCTCTCTTGGCCACGTCCGTGTGTCCAGTGCCAGCACATGTGCCATGCTGTGTGACCACTCCGGGTCCACACCAGCCATGACCACCATGTCTGAGCAACTGCGACACACGCGCCCGTGAAACCGCGAGAGTCGGCTTTGATAACATTCTGTAACGTCCAGCCTCCACGCGGCTGGGCCCACTTACATCTGGCAGCTTTTCTAGGACATAGACTTCCCTCACAGACCAACACCAGTCTTTTCTGCGCACTTTGTCCTCACTCGTGCGCACCCGGGAAGAACTTCCCGGTCGGTCACCCATCCCTAAATTTCTCCAGGCCAAGCACGCTTAACTTTAGAGTTCTTTGGAGATGGGCTTCCGAAAAAGAAGTTGCAACTTATTGGTATGAGTATTCTATTAATCCTATTAAGCCTTAGGCCGGGATGTTACATGTTGAGTCCTTATCAGATTACAAACGGTTCCTTAAGGCAAGGAATTCGGATCTAACTCTAGGATCTTCCTTGGCGGGCAAGGCTTCGTGAGAGTCCCTGGCGAGCACGATAGCCTGGTCACGTGCTGCAAGGCCTCGCGAGCTGGGCTGTCCTTGACGAAGGGCCCAAGGAGGTCCATGGGGGTATACGGAGGTAATATCCCCACAATAGTAGATAAAGTTTTCGAGTAGTTCATTAGGATCAAGCTTTTGTATAAGAAACCTTGTCATAAATATAATGAAATTTCTGCTCCTTTATGATCTCCCTGCGATAAGGCCCATCGAGGTTTCTTAACTTCAAAAATTCTTGAATTTATATTTTTGGGATGAAGGCGATGCCTCGCTTGCATCGGCTATTCATTTCACCGTCAAAGGCGATACAACACATATCGACTATTTTTGTTCTGAAGGCGATACATTAGTATCGGCTATCAATTGGATACCAATGACGATACATACATATCGGTCACCGGCCAGATTGATTAATCATAACAGATCCACCCAGATACTAGGTTAATATTTCTTAAAATATTTCCCATTAACCGCTCTGAAGTATTCGATACCCTCTAGAGTATCATAGAAATAAGCATTTCCAGGGGCACATCTAGTAATCCGATAGGGTCCTTCCCAATTTGGTGACCACTTACCGTATTTGCTATCCTTAGTTCCAATAGGTAAAATGACTTTCCAAACCAAGTCCCTTTCATTAAACTTTTTCTCCCTGACCTTTTGATCATAATACTTAGCCACTCTCAACTTCTGAGCTCTAATGTTTTCCAGAGCCTTTAGCCGATGAAAATTTAAATCATCAAGGTTGTCCATCATGATATGCTTATATTCATCGACTTTCAAATTATTCTGTTGTGATACTCTTCTGGACCCTATATTGATTTCCCAAGGCAATACAACCACGTGACCGTAGACCAACTCATACGGTGAACACTTAGTTGCACCATGACACGCCATTCTATAGGACCACAAGGTTTCACTGAGTATTGAATGCCACTTTTTTGGATGCTCCTTGACCTTTTTCTTAATGATTTTGATCAAAATCTAGTTAGAAGCTTCAACCTGCCCATTAGCTTGGGCATAATACGGAGATGAGTTAATCAACTTGAAACCTGTGCTAGAAGCAAAATCCTCAAATTCTTTTGATGTAAACATCTTTCCTTGATCTGTGGTAATGGTTTGAAGAACACCGAACCGGTAGATGATATGCTCCTTGATGAACTAAATTACGGTAGCCGATGAAGCCTCCTTCAAAGGAATAGCTTCAACCCATTTAGTGAAATAGTCAGTTGCTACCAACACAAACTTGTGCCCTTTGCTACATGCCGGAAATATTTGGCCAATCAGATCTATTCCCCATCCTCTAAATGGCCATGGCTAAAGTACACCATCGATTGTTTTATGATAAAGTTGATCATCAAGAAGGACAAACTTCGTAGCCTTATATCTCAATTTTCTGGATACTTGTCGTGATGGGTCTTTTAAGTATTCAATAATCTCAATCCTCCAATCATCACTATCAGCAATCTCATCGGCTAATATCTCAACGATTTGCCGATACCCAAAAGCACTTTGAGCTAACCGATTAGCTTCTTGATTCTGACATCTAGGAATATACTTTATGACAACAGAAGAGAAAGAATCAAGTAACTCAAGACACTTTTCATAATGCTTCCTTAAAATGTCATCTTTGCACTTATATAGGCCGAGCAATTGATTAATCACTAATTGAGAATCTCCAAAAATCTCAACAGTCTCGGCCCTTACCTCACACAAAAGCTAAAGTCCCTTGAGAAGTGCTTGATACTTAGCTTGATTGTTAGTAGAGGTTGGATCAATCGAAAAGGCAAATTCAAAACTTCCTCCCTAAGGAGAAACAAGAACAATACCAATGACCTCACCTTGCTTGCAATTGGAACCATCAAAGAACAAAGCCCATGGGGTAAAATCTAAAGTCTTAATCTCTTGTCCATGATGATGAGTAACAAAATCGGCTATTACCTGACCTTTAACCGCTTTAGCCGATTCATACTTCAAGTCAAATTCTGACAATGCAAGAATCCATTTGCCAATCCTCCCATTTAGAATAGGCATGGATAACATATGTTTAATTACGTCAAACTTCGACACCACCGTGCATTCAGAAGATAACAGGTAATGCCAAAGCTTGGTGCATGAGAAGTACAAACATAAGCATAACTTTTCAATAGGAGAATATCTTGTTTCTGGATCAAGTAACCTTCTACTGAGATAGAACACCACTCTTTCTTTACCTTCGAATTCTTGCAGTAAGGCCGACCCAATTGTATGATCGTCAGCCGATACATACAACTTAAATGGTTTGTTCTTTTGAGGAGGAATCAAAACTGGTGGAGACTTCATATACTCCTTGATTTCATCAGATGCCTTTTGTTGTTCATCTCCCCATTTAAATTTCTGGTCATCTTTTAATTTCAACAAAACTGAGAACGGCAAAATCCTAGCTGACAGATTCAAAACAAACCTCCTGATGAAATTGATTTTACCAATCAAAGATTGTAGTTGAGTCTTTGTGGTTGGTGGTACTGCTTTGTCAATTGCATCATAACTCTTTTGACCAACTTCAATCCCTTTTTCATGCACCAAAACCCCAAAAACTGTCCAACTGACACTCCAAATGCACACTTGTGGGGATTCATCCTTAAACCATGCTTCCTTGCGCACTCAAGAGTATCTCTAAGATCTTTAAGATGCCTTTGATAATCCCTGGACTTTACAACTACATCATCAATGTAAATCTCCACAATCCGGCCGATCAACTCGTGAAAGATATAATTCATAGCCCTTTGATAAGTTGCACCGACATTCTTAAGCCCGAAAGTCATGACCACCCATTCATATAAGCCTATAGCACTCGGACACCTGAATGCAGTTTTATGTATATCTTCCCCTGCCATAAAAATTTGGTTATAACCAGCATTGCCATCCATAAAACTGATTACCTTATGTCCTGCTGCCGCATTGACTAACATATTTGCCACTGGCATTGGGTAGCCATCCATTGGAGTAGCTTTATTCAAATCCCTGAAATCAATGCAAACTCTCATTTTTCCATTTTTCTTATACACAGGGACCACACTAGATATCCATTCAGCATATCTACATTGCCAAATGAAGTTAGCCTCATAAAGCCGAGTGATTTCCATTTTCACATCAGCCATAACTTCTGCTCTAATCCTCCTCGGAGCTTGTTTTACAGGCCGACTCCCATGTTTGATAGGTAGTCGATGCTCAACCAACGATAGATCAAGACTAGGCATTTTAGAATAATCCCAAGCAAAACATTCTTTATATTCTTTTAACAATGTAATAAGTTCTTGTCTAAACTTGGGATCCAACTTGGCACTGATATATGTCAACCTTGGCTTATCACCGTTTTTGATATCAACTGCTTCCAGTTCATCAGTCGATGTGAGACCCTTACCCATTTTACTCTCATCTTCATTGATCGTACAATCAACTAAATATATTTTTTGAAGCCGACTGCTTGGATCGGTTGTTGACTATCACCAGTTGTTTTGAGAAAGTCTTCTTCAAGAATCTTCCCAGAAAAGCACTCCATGTTGTCAAAGTTCCAAACATCAGGGTCTGAATAAGCAACACTAACAGTTGAATCGGCTGGTACCACTTCCACGGTGTCGCCGATCCACTGAATCACATGCTGATGCATGGTAGATGGAACACAACAATGGGCGTGGATCCAATCCCTTCTAAGAAGCACACTGTAGGATCCTTTTGCATCGACCACAAAGAAAGTAGTCGGCATACTCTTACAGCCAATCGTCAACTCAACACACACAACACCTTTAGTAGCCGATATGTTGCCAGCAAAGTTGCTTAACCTCATATCGGTCTGAGTCAAGTCTTTCGTAGTCTTGCCAAGCTTTCTAAAGGTGGCATATGGCATCAAATTAACGGCTGCTCCCCCATCAACTAGCATCCTGTTCAGAGGCCTCCCATCAACAAACCCTTTTAAATACAAAGCTTTCAAATGGGAATGTCTCTCGGGTTTTTGAAACGTGGCCTCTTCTGCTTGATAGATCCACTGAGCAATTGCTTCTTCGTCACCAGATTCTTCTTCATGATCAGAGGATCTAAACTCAGCAAGTAGCATGAACAGAGCAGCGATATTAGCCGATGACTCACCCTTATCGGCTACTTGTTTTACTTGCCAGACTTTGGGTTTCTTCTTCTGGATTTTATCATTCCTTAGCCTTTGAACCCGTCGCTTCTGGCTTTTGGTCAAGCCACTAGAACACCATTGTCCCTCTTGCCAAGGATGATCATGATTGGCTAATCTTACTCCAAGCCGATTATGAACATTTTCATTTTTTATGCGTCGATCTGTCTTTTCAAATCTTAACCTTTTATGTACAGATCGGCGGTTGTCTCTCGACTGCCTATACCCCCAATACTGGTCACTGCATTCTGGGAAATTACGAAGAGTAGGAAGCTTCAGTCCTTCATTCCAACAATGTCTGAAGAAAGGACAATCCCAATGATTCTTTCCTTCATCTCTGACACGCCTTTCTTCTTCACGAGACCTTCTATACTCCTCCTCTTCAAGCCACTCTTGATATTCTTGCTCATCCCTTTTCCTTTGCATTTGGCTCCTTTCTTCTGACGTTGCCATTTGTTTAATAAGATTCTAACAGTCGAACGTCTTCTTGCTTCACCAGCCTTTAAAGTCTCAGGTTGATCATGCTGATCAGTATTCTTCTTTCCTCCCATGTCCTGATACTCCTTGGTTGTGAGTTGTTTCTTTGGATCGACCGTCTCAGCTACCTTGGCTTTGTTAGAAGTCAACACTTTGATTTCACTCCGAGGTGCAGGAGTCACCATGTTTTGTGGAAAAGGATGGCCATTGATGCTCATGCCCTTGGCCTTTTCTGGGCCTATCCTTCCTTTAACGATAGCCCTCTGGATCATATCTCTAAAAACTCGACAATCATTAGTAGTATGGGTACCAGAGTTATGAAATTTGCAGTACCTCTTATTTTTGAGCTCCTCAGCCGATGGGATACTGTGATTCCTAGTCAACTTGATTTGACCCTTCTCTAGCAAGTAGTCAAATATCTTGTCAGCCTTAGTGATGTCAAAGCTATATTTGACATCTTTCTCGGCACTCTTAGCCTTTGCCCAAGGTATGTACTCGTTATTCTTCCAAGCCCAGTCCACAACAACCACTTCATCTTCACTCTCATCACTTGAATTATTGTCTTCTTCTTGTAGGAAGAAATGACTCTCTATATTGTAGGCTTTCTTGGGCTTAAAAACTTGATTGTATCGATTCTGGGCATCAATATTCGCCACCTTCTTAGCTAAATCGGCCATATTGTTACAACCAAAGCCGATTTTCTCTCTAATGACAGGTATCAGCCCTCGAATTGCTAACAACCTCTGAATCTGGCAATGATAAGGTATAGCACTGATTTTTAACCTCTTTGAATCTCTGAAGGTACTGGCATCCAGTTTCATTATTTCCTTGCCTCGTATCGACTAAGTCTACAAGGCCTTTTTCCAATACTCCAGAGTCAAAGTATTTATGGAACTTGTCTTCCAAATCCTCCTAGCTCTGAATGGAATTAGGTGGCAGAGATGAAAACCATGAAAAAGCTGAACCAGACAGGGATAAAGGAAATAATCTGACTTTAAGTGTTGATTCATCACAAACTTCCCCGAGCTGGACTAAAAATTGAGTAATATGTTCCATGGTCGTTACTGAGCCGGTTCCTGTGAATTTGGTGAAATCAGGGATTCTGTATCTTGGAGGAAGAACAACCTGATCAAACCACTCTGGATATGGCTTCTTGTAACCAGTCACTATAGACTTTGGCGTTAAGCCAAATTGCTTTTGAACCAAATCAGTTACTCGACTCATCAGCTGATCAATTTGATTCACTGGCCCTTGATAGCCGATGTTCTGCCCTCCGAAGGTATTGCCATGATATCCTGGGTTCTCCTGAGCATCCAAGGTATAAAAATCTGAAACATAATGATATCTAGGAGGAATATCACCAGGTGCCACATTCCCTTGATACGGTGGCGCATTGAAATCTCTAGTAATGCGCCTTGCATGGGGAGCTATTTTTGTAGCCGATGAGTATATGTTATTACTCATATTCAGCTGTTGCATTGACTGCGGTGTCACACCCCCAGGACTGACAATCATTTGGATTCCATTGCCATTAGGACCATTGATCTGTGGTCCACTAGAAGCTCCTTGATTATTTCTAATGGTATATGCTGGACCTCTTCTATCATCGCCTAAGTTGAATGCCTCTTTAATGGCATTTGTGAGACTGTTGAGGAACACTTCATTGTGATTCATCAGGGTAGTAGACATTGCTTTGCTGATTACTTCTTGCATAGCATTGTGTTGTATCTGGATCATTGGATCTTCATGCCCTTCTAGAATCACCCTTGGAAGATGAGTCTTCTGAATAATCTTTTTGTCTCTGGTCTTGCTGAAGCTCAGCAAACACATACCCCGATATTGCTCAACAGTCTATTCTATTAAGCGTCGGACTTCATCCGAAAGCTCATCTATTGTCAGGTTCAATATGTCTTCATTATTGATTGTCATGATCAGACGATTGTGTCCCATCGAGCATGCCAAAAGAATGTGTTGACGCAAAAATTCGGTCGGCCACACCAACACACTCGAGCGCACGATCCTCAGAGGGCGTACGGAGCAAGGTCCTAACCTCCTGAACCTTCAACGGGTGGCGGTACCAAATCTCAGTGAGATCGACTTTGGGCGTGCTAGTCAATTTGACCTGCAATTGACAAGGAGAAGAAAATGTTGTCAAATTGTGGAACCTGCCGGTTTGGTGCCAGATAGTTCCAAATTGTACGGCTCTGATATAGCCACATATTATTAGGATATTGACTACCAAGTCAACTCCCAAGAGATTGCATAAAGGCATTGAAGAAGATATAAAGCAAAAAACAGCTATGATATATGTAAAGAAGCATTTGGGACAGACAAACAGCCGATGAGCTTAGACATATTAGCAGAATAAAGATCTATGTGTACGTCCAAACCGCGTGAAAGCAACGTATCGACTAATTGCACAGACAATTCTATCTATTAACAGTGGGGTGTTTCCATGCAGCCATAATAACAAATAGATCGATAAAATAGTTTAAAACATCAACATTGGGGTGTCTCCATGCAGCCATGATGATAATCAAACTAGATCACGTCCAGTGCAACAAGCAGATACGTTGATTCCAGGCAATCTAAAGGCACATTATGAAGAAAGCATAACTGGATCGGCTATTTTAGCCGATACAGGGTCCATGAGGCACGAACAAGATCTATCCGTTAAAACCAAGATTCGACTTGAGATGAAGCAAATCTAATCTACCATATACATTAGTGGGGTTCGAAAATACAGCCATAATAGATATGCAAGATCAAAATCTACTTGTTCTTAGATCAAAATCATAGTTTTATCGGATATCTCGAACGCACATGTAACAACCAAGATTGACAAAATAGTCGATAAGAAGCTTTGAATCGGCTATTTTCTCTATTGTAAGCATGAAAAACCTCAGGATAGCCGAAACCAAGCGTTTTTTAAGCTTAAGACACTTTGTCAATCTTGATTAGGCAAGATGTTGTTTAAAACATAAAGAAACAAATTAAAACATAAAACAACATCGATAACTTAATGAATCTATTAGCTTGCCAAACCAATAGAGCCGATAACTAGTCAAGATCGACTAAAGTAAGAGATTGATCAGAGTCAAGACAGTCTTACAGAAGATGAACTTAGACCAATAACTAGCCATGTCATAGCTTAACAAGAGTTTGGTCGATGCCAAATACAACCTCATTGTACAATGACACAAACCATTGGTGAAACTCACAAGCAAACCGGAGGTCGGTCGAAGCCGATGCAGCCCTGCCTGATTGAAGGTCTCGCCGAGATCTACGTTACTCCTACTCCTAGGGTTTTGGCCGGTGGCCGATGTGTTGATTGATTGGATGATGTCTTACAAAAATCGGGTTTCTAGCTATTTATAACCCGGTTGACTCCTGGCCTAACACGACTAGGTTACATAATAAGTAAAACAAAAGACGACCCGAACTTGAACTCCTTGGCCGAGCCCGATGCGTCTTTGAAGCCCGTCATGCTGGTCCATACGAATTCTTCTAGTCACGTTTGCACTCATATAAGCTTCTTTATTTTCTAGCCGATTCCTTCCTTAATAAACCAGCCGTTTGTGCTTACAAAATAATAATCTTTTTGGTCCAAAATCTGGTGTAAACACGCCAAATTCAGGAGTGTCTGCGACGAAGTCAACATCAAGCTCAACTTCGTGTTAGTAAACTACCCGCAAGCAAACAGGGCCGTCGAAAGGGCAAATGGGTTAATCTTTTCAGCGATATCAAAAACCTTGTATGACGCACCAAAAGGCAAATGGGCCAATACTTTGACAATAGCAGTATCGGGGCCTCTTGTACGGCGAAGAAGCGGTCACCCCGGAAGAGGTAAAATTGGGATCCTTCTGGACCGAAACGGCGCCAGTGACCCAAGAGCAAAGGCACCTTCAGCTAGAAACCGCCGAGGAAGTAAGGTTACAAGCAGCAAGCAATCTTGAAAAGTACCATGCCAAAACAAAGCACTATAGAGACAAAAGCCTAATTCAGAAAGACATCAGGCCTGGTGATATGGTCACCATTCGGCAAGCAGACAAACAAGGTAAGCTGCAGTCGCAATGGCAGGGCCCTTTCGTCGTGGCAAGCATGGCGGCACCCGGGGTATTCCGGTGCTAGATGAGAAGGGCGAAGAAATAGCTCACACTTGGAATGCAAGCAACCTGCGCCGTTTCTATCCGTAGTTCCTTTCGTTCTTTTTGTAATTCTGATGTAAGTTTTCAGTTTCAATTTCTGTAAACAAAATCGGCTGCACTCCTTTTCCTCGCCAGGGAAGCCCTTCATCGGGGTGCGAGGTTTTTTAACGAGGCAGCCGAATGTAACTGTTACTTTGTGAAGGCATTTACAATTCCCCAAACTATCGTGTACACACTAGATGATGAAATCAGCCGAACATAAGGTTGATACATCCTCAAGTGAATACGGCGAATGAGAATGTCGGCCTAACGGACAAAAGAAGTCCTTCACAGACCTCGACAATCTCAAAAGCCTGCAGGCATACAAACACCCACCTTCCAGCAAAATGAGAAAGTGGAAGATGAAAGCCCACGAGCAGTACAAACCGACCCTCCAGCAAAATGAGAGGACAGAACAGGAAGCCTGCGGTCAGTACAAACCAACCCTCCAGCAAAACGAGAGGGCAGAAAAGAAAGCCTGCGGGCAGTACAAAACTGACCCTCCAACAAAATGAGAGGGCGGAACAGAAAGCCTGCGGGCAGTACAAACTGACCCTCCAGCAAAACGAGAGGGCGGAAAAGAAAGCCTGCGGGCAGTACAAAACCGACCAACAAAATGAGACGGTGAAGGACCAAAAGTGCTACTAGAAAGCGACCAGAGGGGGGGGGGGGTGAATGGGAGTTTCAAATTTCTTTTCAGAAACTTATAGCCATTGTCCCGAGAATCAACCCCTAGGAGCAAACCTAGAGCTTGCGAGTGTCCACGACCCTAGATGTAGGGTGGATGCTCCCAAGAAGCACAAGGAGACACTACACAATCCTAGAAACCCAACGCAAAAGACGGAAATCAAATCCGACAATGGACGAACGAACTGCGGATGAAACAGCGCAGAAACACCTCCATCGGACGCTGGCCTGCATCCGATGGCTCAACACCGGATGCGTCCGATGCCAAATGAACATCTCTGGAATCTTACTGGACTGGCATCGGACGCTGCTACAGTGAAACCCTAGCGTCCGATGCTAGACCTCCGGCGCGTTCGATGACAACGAACGCTCCGTTGGTCAGCGTCCGATGCTCCTTTAAAATCACTGTCAGATTACACATGGCACCGGACGCGTCTGATGTGATGAACACAGCGTCCGATGCTCATGGCTTGAGCATCCGATGGTCCCGAAACAGTGTTGTTCTTCCACGAAAATCACCCGATCTCCTCCGAATCAAAAGCACCAAGGCTTAGACTTGGTATGAGGAGTTCCAAGGAGGTTAGTGAGCTATCCCAAGGGGATCATGGCTCGAACCTAACTCCAAATCGGTGAATTGGAAGATTTCGGGGCAAAGGGAGCAAAACTCGATCCGAAACGAAAATCGACCGATCTACAAGCTCGTGAGGTTAGAGGAGATTTCCTTCGGTGGAAAGAAGTGCCTCACGATCTAGAACAACTCAGTTCAAACGAATTTGCAAAAGACGCACCTAAAAGAGAGATCGATCAACGGGAAAATTGTGGAGAAAAGCAACCCACGAAGCACAAGAACAAAACACGAATCACAACCACAAATTTGCAACCGTGTGGCTACCACACGCTACAATAGTGAGATTACGGTCTCACTTCCTCAAAATCTCATGAACACAGAGGTATGATTGTCTTCTCTGTGGATCTCAGTTCACTACAGCAGGGAATTGGGAGAGCAGGAAAACCCTAGAAGGCAAAGAGCAAATGACTGAGATAGTTTGGGAGGTGGGTGTCTCCCCCTACTTATCCTAATTCTAATTCTCACTACCCCTAATTATTTACAGAGTGAACCAGCTAAACCCAAAGGTTATTCTGGACCAACTCATGGTAGGTGGTGATCCGACAGCCACGCCCGCACAACTGGTAGCGTTGCCTCGACGCAACCTCGCCGATTGCCGCCACGTGCCGCCACCGCTCTGCTTGTCCTTTTCTCGGACTCCGCCCCCCGGTTTTGTGGCCGAAACCGGGAAACCAGGCCTTCACGACCAACCCCCGGTTTTGAGGCCCAAACCGGGAAACCAGCCGCCCATCGCCTGAGTTTTGTGGCCCAAACTCAGAAACCCGCCCGCTCCCAGGTTTTGAGGCCCAAACCTGGAAACCGTCCTCAGCCCGAGTTTTGTGGCCCAAACTCGGCAAACCCGCAGCACCCAGGTTTTGTGGCCCAAACCTGGAAACTGTCCACCCGATGGTTTTTCTGTGGCTCAACCATCAAACCGACGCTGTAGATGGGATGCACCGCCCGTGCACCCCGTCCACTAACACATGTCCCCAAGTCCTCGACCCAAGCAACACTGTGCCTAGCAAGTCTCCGCTCGTCGCTGTCCTAGGCTATTAGCCACCACAGGTGATCCTCAGGCCACCGGTCCCTCAGTCCAAGCCTCATGTCTGCCCTTCACCGCTCCCGGTCCGTCGGCACGGCATGTCTCTACTTGACCTTGACCTTGCCCTCGATCACTGTCTCCGTGCTCGACACCTGCACAACACAAGCCAAAGAACATGCACATCAAACCTGTTGACAATCACTCATCACTCGAGACTCGGCATACACCCATGTATCCGCAATCTCGCCCTTGATGAGTGCATTGTCAACTACCAACACAAATCATAATGGAAATAGAAGAAGGAAGAGAAAGGAGAGAGAACTCGACCAAATGACCCAAAAGCATAGCAAAGCCGAAGAAGATCAAGTGGAAAGAGCAAGACAACTTGGTCCCCAAAGACATGGGCAATGGCTCAACGCAACCAAGCAAAACAAAGCTAGCCCTCAAGAAGAGGTAGAACAGGCTCAACACCGCTAGCAGAAAAACTCGATATCAACTGTTACCAACTCAAGAATAGAAGAGCTTGATACCAATTGAAAAACTCAAAAACTGAGAAGCGTACGCTAGTCCCTCAAGAAAGAGGCAAAGGCTCAACACAACTAGCTATCAAAACCGCTCCGAACCAATTGAACTGAAAAGCGTATGCTAGTCCCTCAAGAAAGAGGCAAAGGCCTAACACAACTAGCTATCAAAAACGCTCCGAACCAATTGGGAAATTTAAAAATCAGCAAACGAGCAAACTCCCCCTCAAATAGTGCACACAATGAGGAAATCTCCCCCTTAGTTGATCTTATGATTTGAGAGAATTTCTCCCCCTTAGTTGATAATGCACTATCAAGAAAATTTCTACCTTATGATTTGACATTTCTCCCCTTCCAAATTGCATATGATTCAAAAATGCAAGTTAGCAGCTTCAGGAATATAGTCAATAGAATGAAAAGATGCTCTACACAGTTCTGATCCGATGACTCCAACATCCATAACATGCTAGCAAAGGCTCAAGCTGATCGCCAAATACGGAATATGAACATATGAGCAAAGTGAGCAGTTTTAGCCAAAAAGGTATTCACCATCAAAATAGCACTACACATGTATAGACAGGAAGTCAAACAAGTGCTAAACATATATACAAGGTGAACTACCCCTAGCAAAGTTCAATCATCATGCCATAGAATGAAACATAGACTTGTGTTTTGAGACATTAATCGGAGTTGCAGCGGTGAGATTACAGAAGTTTAAAATTCAGCATGTGACTGCGAGAGGTTGAAAGCTTGTCATTGCCTAACTTTTCAACCGAGCTAAGCCTATGCAAATGCAATCAGAAGCTTAAAGCATCAATTTCGGTCATACACTACACGGCTCAAGTTTAACTCAATGTGCAATGAGAAACTGTCTCGATACCGTGATGTGTTGACAAGCAATCCCATCTCGATCTTTTCAATTCACTTAAAATTTGGTTCAATTTTATGACAGAATATGAACATACCAAGCAAGTGAGTGACTTAGAACTAGAGACATAGCAGCCTAGCATATATGAAAAGCACGAGTGAATTCAACCCATCCTACACATGCTAGTTGCATATCTCAATGGTGAACAGTTTCAAGTTTTATGTTCATTAAGTAGGTTCACCATTCAAAAAGAGCTTAGCTCACAACATGTGTTAGTGATCAGAAAGAGCATAAGCTACAAGCATCATCATAAAGCATCGGAGCATACTAGATAGAGCATAATCACATTCTAAAGATTATATACATGAAGCTCAGAAAGTAAAAATGCAAGATGAAATGCAAAGACTAACCTATCAGAAACGTAAACAAAGCGAAAGAAAAAGAGTCAGTCTATGATACAAGAACCAAAACGTTTCCCCCATCTAAAAGGGGAAACACACACCAAGATCACCTCTCAATCGATTAAAGGTTGATTGGTCCAAAGGCTTGGTGAAAATATCAGCCAACTGATGATGAGTATCGACATGGCGAAGGTCGATATCACCCTTCTCAACATGGTCTCGCAAGAAATGAAAGCGCACATCAATGTGTTTGGTCTTAGAATGCAGCACGGGGTTCTTAGCAACGCTAATTGCACTCATGATGTCGCAAAGTAAAGGCACGCGAGAAAAGCTCATACCAAAATCACGCAAAGTGGCCATCATCCAAAGCAACTGAGAATAGCAGCTAGCCGCAGCAACATATTCAGCCTCTGTGGTAGACTGAGCGACACTAGACTGCTTGCGAGAAGACCAAGATACAAGAGAAGAACCTAAAAACTGACAAGTCCCAGAAGTGGACTTGCGCTCAAGTCGGCAACCAGCAAAATCGACATCAGAAAAACCGCAAAGGGAGAGGGTGGAGGAAGCTGAATACCAAATCTCGAACTCAGGGGTGAAACGAAGGTGCCTCATAATGCGCTTGACCGCCTGACGGTGAGAAGTGCGCGGCGACGCCTGAAAGCGCGCGCACAGACACACCGCGAACTGAATGTCCGGGCGTGTCGTCGTCAGGTAGAGCAGCGACCCGATCATACTCCGGTACTCCTTCTGGTCTACAGCTTCTCCCTCCTTGTCCGCATCCAGGGCCGTCGTGGTCGACATGGGTGTTTATAAAGGCTTGGCCTCACCCATATTGAACTTCTTCAGCAAGTCTTTGGTGTACTTGCCCTGGTGCACAAACGTCCCTTCTCGGGATTGCTTAATTTGCAATCCGAGAAAGAAAGTCAGCTCGCCCATCATACTCATCTCAAACTCCCTGCTCATAAGATCTGCAAACTTGGCAACCAAGGCGTGAGAAGAACCACCAAAAATGATATCATCCACGTAAATCTGGACCAAGAGAGTGTCTTTGCCTTGCTTGAGGAGAAAAAGCGTTTTATCCACACATCCCATTTTAAAACCCTTAGCAAGCAAAAAGGTTTTCAACCTATCATACCAGGATCTAGGGGCTTGTTTCAAACTATATAAAGCTTTGTGGAGTTTAAAAACATGGTTAGGAAACTTGGGATTTTCAAAACCGGGGGGTTGTTCGACATACACCTCTTTCTTCTAGGTAGCCGTTTAAGAAGGCACTCTTGACATCCATTTGAAAAAGTTTGAACCCTTTGGATGCAGCAAAAGCCAAGAGTATCCTAATAGCCTCCAAACGTGCTACAGGAGCAAAAGTCTCCTCATAGTCTATCCCCTCCTTCTGACTATAACCCTTGGCTACAAGTCTGGCCTTGTTCCTCACAATGTGGCCATCCTCTCCTTGTTTGTTTTTGAAAACCCATTTTGTCCCAATAGGATTACAGTCTGGAGGAGGTGGAACCAAAACCCAAACCCGATTTAGCTCAAAATTTTCTAACTCCTCATGCATGGCATTGACCCAATTCGGATCCGTCAAAGCATGTCCAACATCTCGGGGTTCAAAATCAGCAACAAATGCAGAATGAGCAAAGTGAGAGATTTGTTGTGACCTGGACCGAGTGACACGTTCGTCGATGCTGTCGATCATCTATTGAGGTGGGTGCTGGCGCTGAATGTGTCATGGCGCCTCCCGAGCTGAAGATACCTCCCCCTCAACAGCAGCTGGTGCCTCCTTGGGTACCAACGGTACAGCCCGAGGTGGCGGATCCCACGTAGTCAAAGAAGAGGGATCGGGGCCGTGAGTCATAGTAGAAGCCGCTCCTTGCGGCACAACAGGTGGAGAAGGTGCTGGATCATCCATCCCTTCAGCACCCTCGTCCTCGTCATCAAAAAGAGGCTCACCAACCTCATGATCACCTGCACGCTCAAAACGAGAAGAAGGACAAACCGTGGTCTCATCGAAGGTGACATCAGATGTCTCCATGACTCGGTTAGTATCAAGGTTAAGTACACGATAAGCTCGAGTGTGAGTGCCATAACCTAAAAATACACCGTCAGAAGAACGAGACTCAAATTTGTCCAGGTTGCCTTTCTTAAGTATAAAACAATAGCAACCAAAAACTCTAAAGTAACTCACTTTGGGCTGTCTTCCAAAAAAACTCATAAGAAGTCTTTTTCAAGAAAGCTCGAAGAAAAATGCGATTGGAAATATAGCATGCAGTGTTCATAGCTTCGGCCCAATATCGCCTAGGAGTCCTATGCTCATCGAGCATCATCCTGGCCATCTCTACAAGGGTCCGATTCTTCCTCTCTACAACACCATTTTGTGGCGGTGTGTAGGGGGAAGAAAACTGATGCTCCAAACCCAAAGAGTTACAAAACTTCTCAAAATCCGAATTCTTGAATTCGAAACCATTATCACTACAAATAGCTCGCATCGAGTTCATTGGGAACTCATTCTTAAGATGCAAAATCAGATTGCGAGCAAAAGAGAAAGTCTTAGTCTTCTCAGTCAAAAAGAAGACCCACGAATATCTCAAAAAATCGTCAACAACCACAAGTACATAACACTTCCCCCTACCGAGCTCACCCGAGCCGGACCAACAAGGTCCATGTGTAAAAGCTCTTCAGGGCGCTTAGTCATGACCTGAGTCACTGGATGGTGGGGAGCGGCAACCATCTTCCCATGTCTACAAGAATGGCAAACAAGATCCTTCTCCATGGACAATTTGGGCAATCCTCGGATTAGGCCAAGTGAGCTAAGTCTTGCAAGCAAGTCGAAACTCAGGTGACCGAGTCTCCTATGCCACTTCCATAGATCAAAAGAGGAAGGACCAGCCATAAGACAACGAGAAAATCCAAATGACTTCGAGAAATTCGCACGAAAGACTTTCCCAAAGGGCAAAATCAAACATACAAGATTGCCCTGAGGATCTAAAATCCAACTGAGATTCGGCTTAAAACGAATCTCATAGTCATCATCAAAAAGTTGCGAAACAGAAAGAAGGTTAAAATGCAAGTTAGAAACAAGAGCAACATCACGCAACACAAAGTGCTCATTAACTCGCACCGACCCACGAGACAACACTTTACCTTTACTATTGTCGCCGAAGGTGATAAACTCCTTTTCGGCAATAGGACTAAGACTGGAGAACCACTTGACATTTCCGGTCATGTGCCTCAAGCAACTGGAATCCACCAACCAAATGTCTTGCAATCGTTTTACCTACATCAATAAAAAGACATAGGGTGAGCATACGGTCCAACACTGGGGTGAGTAAAATAGGAAGAGTACCAGTGTTGGGCCGGCTGCTCAAAAGAACAGTTAGTAGAAAAACCATTCCTAGCACGCCTACAAGGAAAGCGATCACCACGCACAGGAAAACGTGGTCCGCTAAGGAAGGAGCGTCCATCGCGAAACTCAAAACGCGGTGGAGGGTAATGCTCAACAAAGCCACCGACACGGGGTCCGTATCCTGCAAAGTTAGGACCCCGCCGGGCAACACCTTCCTGACGCCTAGGACCTTGAGGCATTGGTCCTCTAGGCCTTGCAGCTCTCCTCTGAACATTTGGCACATGTACATCATGGAAAGGATGGTACATGTCCGCATTGTTCATCTCCCTAGCTCAGCGCTCCTCTCTGTTGCGCCTAAAACAAAACTCACTCAACTGTCCATCTCTCCCACAGTGCTCACAATGGTACCTCACCGCTCTCATAGGGGGTTGTTGGTACTCACGGTAGTGGGTGTGGATCACTTTGCCCTTCTATGGCATAAGCTCCTCTTGGATAGGTGGCATTGTATCAAGCTTGTTTTTCAGGTGATTGGGTTTGGGATGCCACACTTGTTTCTTGGGTGGAGCTCTCGGAGGTTCCTCATACACTCCATCTCTGGTGTTAGGCTTGGGAGGCTCTTTGGGTGGAATCTTGGTAAGCTTGGGAGTAGTGGTGGAGTTTGGTTTCTCACTCGGGTTAAGACCACTCGACTCTCCAATCTTGCCAAAAGAAGAAGCATCAACACCCTGAGCAAAACCTACACTTGGACCTCCAGCAGCACGCTTGAACTAGGAGATCATCATCCCAAGCTGCGGCTCACCACAAGACACCCATGACAAGGTGGTCCGAAGGTATGTGTTTTCTTCCTCGGTTTGCATCTTGTCATGCTTCACGTTTGCAATCTCCATCTCCAAACCCTCGCACAAAGCGCACCTAGCCACACAAGTGCTACCCGAGCTGGTCTTCTCAAGAGATTCAATCTTGGCATTCTTCTCTGCCAACTCGGATTGCAAGCCTGCACAAGACTTGCACGCACCCAACAACACGGGTCTAGCCCGGAGCTCATCCACCTATCCAACCAAAGCAGCATACATACCTCTCAAAGTGAGAAGGTCAGTCATGTGCTTGGTGCACATCTCGCACTCACCCTCCTCAGAAACTACAACCGTGGATCTAGCAAACTCAAGCTCCTTCACGATATCCTCCCACTTCTGCCTAAACTCCTTCCTCTCTCTAGCTGCACGCCTAAGCAACTTATCTTGACTCAACAAAGCGACAGTAAGCTTATCAACCTCAGCAGAGAGTTCCTCAGGAGTTTGAGATACCTGAGAGGAGTCATCGTCGTCATCGTCGTTCTGAGGGATCTCCTCTAGCTTGCCGTCGACCTCGTCACCAAGGGCCATGGTGCAGAAGCCCTCGTCGTCGACGAAGAAGCAGAGGCCGTTCAGCTTGTCCTCGATCCTCTTCCTCTTCTCGGACTCGTCATCGCTTGAGGGTGCAGAGTCGTCATCCGAGTCGTCGACGTCGCTGAGCGTGGTGAAGAAAGCACGCTGCTCAGCCTGGGCCTTTTCCAAGTACTTCTTCTTGACGTACTCCTTGTTGAAGCCGCCCTTCCGCTTTTGCTTCACGGGGACGTACTTCTCCTTACGCTTGACGGAGTCGTACTTGTGCCCATGATCGCCCTTCCCAGATGCTTGCTTGTTCTTCTTGGGACAGTTGGCGATGAAGTGGTCGGGGTCGCCGCACTCGAAACATCCCGAGCGTCCTCCTCCGCGGCGACGGTTCATGCCGTTGTTGTGAAACCGCGAGAACCAGTTGGCAAGCAAGGCCAACTCATCATCCCCCAAAGACTCCAACTGCTCCTCTGTGACAGAAAGAAGTGAAGAGAGTGCAAATCCTCCAAAGGGGTTAGCAGAAGAGCCAGAAACCAAAGCCATCGACGGGCCAGAAGGATTTTCATAAGATGCCCTCGACATGGCGTCAATCTCACTAGACTTGAGCTTACTAAAGAGATCGTCGCATGTGAGGGTCTCATAGTTAGACAATTCGATGATCGCCTGGACCTTTGAGTCCCACACCGACCGATCAAGGGTATGCAAAAGCTTCAAAGCTCTCTCATGATCGTCGAAAGGCAACATCTCCTTGTTTGCTCTCATCCTGTTGACAATCACTTGAAAGCGAGCGAATAAACTTTCTATGCTCTCGCCAGGCATATATTTAAAGTTCTCATATTCCCGCTTGTGCGACTCGTAGTGACGGGATTTGACTTGAGTGGTTCCCTCATGGAAGCGCATGAGGGTCGCCTAAATCTCACGAGCCGCGGGGAGGTGAGAAACGCGATCAAACTCGGACATGCTCAAACAAGAGAAAAGAGCGTTACGCGCTCGGCTATTGGCATCGTGCTCATCGATCTGAAGCTGAGTAGCACGAGCAGCCAAGACAACGTAATCGGCCTTATTGCAAATCTCCCAAACAGAAGAGCCCATGCTCTGGAGATAGGCTGACATGCGTATCTTCCAATACGCATAGTTCGTCCCATCAAAAAACGGCGGTTTTCCCACGCCGCGATCCATGTCGCCTTCTGTGGATCTAGAACCGGCTAAGGTGGAAGATCCCTAACCTGCTTTGATACCAATTGAAGGACCAAAAGTGCTACGAGAAAGCGACCAGAGGGGGGGGGAGTGAATGGGAGCTTCAAATTTCTTTTCAGAAACTTGTAGCCACTGTCCCGAGAATCAACCCCTAGGAGCAAACCTAGAGCTTGCGAGTGTCCACAACCCTAGATGTAGAGTGGTGTAACACCCCTGGTGTTAAGCACTAATTAAAATTTTAATTAAGTTGTTTAGTATGCATAATCATCTGGCATCATGGCATAAAAGCATTTCATGTTTTAAGTATAATGGTGATGCTTCACATGCTTTAATATAAGTGTTGCATGATCTTGTGTGATTTACCTAGTATTGTATGTTGCATGAGAGTGTAGTTAAGTGTCACATAAAATGTTAAGTAGAAAACCTAAATTTTCTATGCTTCTTTTTATTCCCTTTTCTATAAGTCAAAAAGTATGTAAAATTTCAAAGTGATTTCAAAGGCAAAGTTGTATCTCTTGTTGAGAGGCACAACTTTGGTATTCAAAGTTTTTAAAGTTTCTGTACAAAAGTTTGAATAAATTTGGAATCTTTCAAACCCTAAATTTGACCTCTAAACTAGATTTCAAAAACTAAAAAGATTTAGACTTTGGTCCTTTAAGCAAAGTTGTAGAGAGGATTAAAATCAACAACTTTTATTAAGATAGATTTTCAAGTTACTAAAGAAAATCTGAAGTAATTTGGAAAACAAGTTTGATTTGGTTTCAAATTGGAAAATCAATTTCTAAACCT
The DNA here is from genome assembly GCA_009763385.1 of Coix lacryma-jobi var. lacryma-jobi. Classification (NCBI taxonomy): domain Eukaryota; kingdom Viridiplantae; phylum Streptophyta; class Magnoliopsida; order Poales; family Poaceae; genus Coix; species Coix lacryma-jobi. Next base: position 104,001,286 of record CM019830.1, on the reverse strand, counting down.
AGTTTTATCCCCTTTTGTGTAGTTTCAAAATTAAGCACAATTTGGATATATGACCAAAAACAAAGTTGTAGATAATTTTATAAGGAACAACTTTTATATTGGTGAAATTTGAAGTTGTTCAGAAAATTCAAAAGTAATTTTGGATCAAAGTTTGAATGCATTTCAAATTCAAAATGTGATTTCAAAATCTAGGTAGATTTTGGGTGTGCTCCTTAAATGAAAGTTGTAGATCTTAATTTTTGGAACAACTTTCATGTTGGGAGTTTTGCTTGATGTGTAGGGTTTTTAGGAGATTTAGAGAAAAGAAAACCAAAAACTTCTCTGTGCTACAGTAATCGGGAAGGGGGGAAAATAGGGCACGGCTGGTGCCCTGCACCCGGACGCCGCCGCCGTCGCGCCGTGGCCATTCGGCCGGCCGTGGGCACGCGCCGCGCGTCCACCCACGTCACCAAGTTCAAGCAGGAGCTGGCGAGCATGCCATCACCACCTATACCGCAAGCCCACATCGCCGCCCGGAACTTTCCTTCTCCTCTGTTTCGGCCGGCAAAAGCAGAGCACAGCCGCCGCGCTTGTTCCTCGCCATCGCTCGCTACATGGCCAATCTAGCCCCGTGGTTAAGTTCGCCATGTCCTTGTCTCCCTTTTGAACCACCCAGAGATAGCTCTAAACTCCGAGAGCAGCCACGCCGTGGTGTCTTCCCCGTGGCCGGTGCCAGCGCCGCCGCGAGTACCTCCACCATGGCCAGCCCACTCCACTGAGCTCTGAACCCACCCAGCTAGTGTTTAGGCTTCCTCGTGAGGTCGTGGTCGTGGTCGGCTCGTTAGTTCGGTCTCTACCGGTCTGTCAACGCCGGACCGCCGCCGCAGTGTTGGTTCAAGCCGCCGCCGCCGCCGCCATGACCGTCGAGTCCCTAGCTCCGAGTGGTTCCCGACCTAGCTATGGTGCGCAGAGGGATCGAGGAGAGTCCCTGGTGCTAGTAAGCCCAACCCTGAGGTCGCTACCGAGCTCCCCTCTCCGGAGCCTCCGTGCGCCGCCGCATCGATCGTCGCTGTCCGCCATGACCGGTGGCTGAGCTCCTCTAGTGCCCTAACTCCCTACCCAACTAGTTGTTTGGTGCGCCGAGTGGTGGAGGCGTTGCCGAGCCGGGTCTGGTGGACTGGGAGTGTGACGTAACAGCCCTAATCCCAGGGCCCACTGATCACTGTCAACCACTGACAGTCGATCCGTACAGCCAAGAGATTACGACCGGGTTCCGCCACTGGGCTACATCAGTGCCCGATGTCCGCAGGATCATCTCACAATTCAGTTACAATCTCTTGAACATTTTGACAAATAACATCGGAGTAAATAGCGGAAGACTTAGATAACAATAGTTTTACAAACCAGGGTTCAATATAAAATTAAAGTGAAGTTATTACAGACCATAGTTCAAACAGATAGAGTTGGCAGGGTAGCATATGACAACAACTAAAAGATAAAGATACTTCACCCAGCCCAAGGGTGAATAATTACTCATCGGCCTCATCGGCCTCTTCCTGAACAACAGTCACACAGCAGGGTCCAAGGCATACTGAGGAATCTGCCATACCTGCAACATGGGTAAAAGAACCCTGAGTACAAAGGTACTCAACAAGACTTACCCGACTAAAGAAAAGGGAGAAGACTCAGGAATGCAGGCTTAGGGTAGTCAAGGTAAGGCTTAAGCAAGTTCAAGTATTTTGCAGAAAAAGCATTTTTGGTAAACCTTATTTTAATTTTGAAAGATTCAGTATTCCTTGTTCCATCATAATCCTTGATTCATTTTACTTTCCAAAACAGACCTAGTTGAGAACCACTCCCTGTTGACAGTCAGTGACTAAGTCTCCATAACCGAGGAGCAGCGTTAATCCGGATAGATAATACTCAGCTGAGGGTCCCTATCCACACTGCATATGTAGCACCAAAGCTTGCATATGCCAACTCGTCTACCACGATTCCTCCAAGATTGGGCCCGGTCCTACGCCACCCGGAAGTACAGTACACCACTCCAATTCGGGACTTTAACCCTCCAATCCGGGACTTTAACACACGTGGGTACATGCTACTTCCGCCATCTCTCCACTCCCAGTGCGCGGTTGTCGGTCCAATAAAGGATTCCTCGGAGCCAAAGCTTTCCGTAGTATGTGAATAGTTGCAAGTCTTAGTCAGCAGGCCCCCATACAGGTGGTCCCTAAATTTTCCAGCTAGCGACAAGCACCTCGGGACTCTAACCCAAGAGTACAGGTCCTGTCAGTTTTTCAACCCTGTCCCGGTCGGTGTCAACTGTTGAGTCCCGGACTACAACATGACGGCACCGTACTCAAGGACAACCTCTCCTTCCCATTGACTAAGTACGGATCAGATACTTAGCCAATAGTGGGAGTAAACCAGAAATTCCCATAAATGTTCTTAAAGTGATCACACTTTTGAAATTGACATTTTTATTGCAAATCTATCATATAGCATTGCTAAGCATTTTGCAAATAGTTTTTGAAAAGCAGGTATCGGGTGTATCATTGGTCAAGGTAGATAATGCATCAGATAGGATTTCACTCAACTCCTATCAACCTAATGCAACAATTTAACTCAAAGACATTTAAGGAAACATTTATAAATTCAAGGAAAGGGTTAAATGCACCGGGGCTTGCCTTGGATGGCAAAAAGAGTAGACTCGGGGTAGGTATAAGCGTCGGAGCTCGGGGTTGTCTCGGGGACAGATCCTTCGGTGGCTACCTCGACTTCAGGGCCTTCTTCGTCAACTATACGGATGCAATGATGAATGCTCATGAGAATGCTAGTATGAACAAAGTGCATAAGATAACACTAGAGTATAGCCTTGCAAGGTATGAAGGGTGGTTAAAGTGGACAATAGATTACTTTTCCCTTTTAGCAATATTAACAATTTAATTAAGCAACTTTTATTAAACCTAAGTATGGACATAGCAAGGCATCACAAACATCATAGACCAAAGGGTAGGGGTCTATGAACATCAAGCAATCCAAAAGTCACATCACAGGGCATTCAACGCTAACCCTAATCACCTTTTCTATTTTTCCTAATTATTTAAAAAGGTCATTTTATGAAGGTGCTCCAAAAATTACCAAATTAATTACACAAGTTCATTAGGGTACAAGTATATGGCAAAACAAATTTCATAACTTTTGGAGGTCATTAAGGTGCTCAATTAAATCTAGACATTTAATTAACAAAAGGCACTATTCCTTAATTAAAATAAAGCTCAAAAATCAACTTGCTCCAAATGCCTTCAAAATTTCACCAGAGACTTTTCATGGCATAACTAGCTCACAAAAAGTGATCTCATAAATTTTGGAGTTATAAATCATTTTCTAAAAAATCCAAAACCATCATTTATTAATTAAAAGGGAGATTTTTCATTTTCAAACTTTTGCACAAAACTCAAGTTTCATATTTTTCTAAAATACTTCAGAGCATAAAGAGTTTACCACAAAAATTTCAGAATTTAAGGATGCACATAGAAAATCATACAAAAAGATGAAATTTGAACACTATTCAAAACTCTTCAAAAAGGAAAAGGGCACTGTGCTCCTTCTATGAAGGGCTCGGGCGAAACGGGCTCGGGCGAGATGGAAGGCTCGGGCGAGACGGAAAAACAAGCGTCCGTCCGAGGCCTAGCTCGACGAGGCGGAGGGTGCATGAGTCCGCTCGAGGCTTGGGCTCGGGCGAAACGGAAACGCGTGCTCGACGCTCGGGCTCGGGTGAGACGGAGTGGAAGCAGAGGCCGGAGGCCTCGGGTGCTTACCACGGGTCGGAGGCAGGGCTCGAGGGTGAGGCTCGACACGTGCTCGAGGGTGAGGCTCGACACGTGCTCGAGGGTGAGGCTCGACACGCGCTCGAGGGTGAGGCTCGACACGTGCTCGAGGGTGAGGCTCGACACGCGCTCGAGGGTGAGGCTCGACACGTGCTCGAGGGTGAGGCTCGAGGACGGAGACGGTCGCGGCGGCACTCCGGCGAGTCGGCGATCCTGCGCAACACACGAGACCGCAAGGGCCGGGTTAGAGTCGCGCGGAGCCGAGGAAGCTGACACAGGGATCAGGGAAAGGCATTCGTGACCGGAGAGGAAATATTTCACGAACCCGAGTTCACCGGGTTTCCGCCGGAGATGGGAACGATGGGGTTACGCCGGACGATTGGAGGCGGTAGAAGTGAAATTGGAGGGTGGGAAAGCTTCACGAGCTCAAGGCGGAGCTTCTGAGCTAGGTGGTGGAGCGGCGGAGGCACTGGACTGGCCTGGCCACGGTGGCGGAGAGGATGAGAAGCTCGGGGCTCCGGCGGGGCTTTTATAGGCGCGGCCTGAGGCCGGTAGAGAGCACGGCGAGGCGCGGATAAGATCGGCGGGAGCGTGCGCACTCGATTGCGCTAAGGCGGGGGCTGGCGTGCAGCCGGGGCCGGTGCGCAAGCTTGGCCGGCAGTGGCCACGCGGCGGCGGCGCGCTGGACACTGTAGGGGCCGAGAGCGAGGGTCAGCGCCCGCGTGCGGGCGCGGAGGGGACAGGGAGACAGCGGCGGCAGGATAAGGGCGCGTGGGGAGCAGCCGTATGCGCTGCAGACGCAGCGCCGGCGCCATGGCCGGGCCCCCCCTGACCCTAGGAAGAAGAGGAACAGTGCTAGGGGTAGGGTTTGACTTTTGGCTGATCTCAGAACTTTGCAAAATTTCTCCCAAAAATTGAACTGTGCGACAAAAACTCAAAATACCAAAGTTGTTCAGAAAAAAGAGATCTACAACTTTGTCAATATGAACATTTTCAAATTCGAAATAGTTTTTGAACAATATTTGAAAACAGTAAAGGGGACACTTTTTCAAACTTGATTTAAATCAAAATTACTCTGGATTTCATACTGAAACTTGAAAATTTGTAAATACCAAAGTTGTTTCTCTTTGACAGATCTACAACTTTGCTTTTTGGACCAACCTCAAATTTTGAATAATTTTTTGAATTACAAAAAGAGGGATAACATCCAGGATTTGGAAATCAGGGTTTTTGCAAAGAGATTTGAAATCAAATTCTGATTTTTGAACTTTGACCAACACAACAACACTTCAAGACACCAAAGGAACAAGAATCACATAAGGCTAGGCACAGAGGTGAAATTACCATTTTGCCCTAGTAGAGAGAAGTGGGCTTTTAGGGTTTTTGAAAAGGGAATCAAAGCATAGTAATTAGGCAAATCAAATGCATCACAGGAAATGATTAATGCTTAAGATGATGACATGTCAAGTTAATTACATGCTAAACACCAGAGGTGTTACAGCCTCCCCCCCTAAAAGAAATCTCGCCCCGAGATTCCACGTCTTAAGAAGGAAAAGGCAAAACTTTACATAGACAGGGATTCGAGAAAGTCGGGGTAGTTCTTTGCTAGGAAGTCTTCGGATTCCCAGGTAGCTTCTTCTTCAGAGTGCTGGTTCCACTGGATTTTGTACCATCTCGTGGTAGTTCTTCGGGTAACACGATCCTTGTGATCCAACACGCGAACTGGATATTCCGAGTAGGATAGGTCAGGCTCTAGCTCGACACCTTCCACTTCCACGACATGTTCTGGCACTCGGAGACACTTCTTGAGTTGGGAGACATGGAAAACATTGTGGACAGCGGAGAGATGATCGGGCAACTTCAGCTTGTAAGCTACCTTGCCACAACATTCCAAAATCTCAAACGGACCAATGTAGCGGGGTGCTAACTTTCCTTTGACTCCAAAACGAGTGACTCCTTTGGTTGGTGAAACCTTGAGATATACATAATCTCCAACTTGAAACTTCAGAGGTCGACGTCTCTTGTCAGCGTAGCTCTTCTGTCGAGATTGGGCAATCTTCATATTCTCTTGTATCTGCTTGACTTTCTCTTCCATATCTTTGACCAGGTCAACTCCAAAGAATTCTCTTTCTCCGGGCTCAGACCAACTAAGGGGTGTACGACAACGACGACCGTACAGTGCTTCAAAGGGTGCCATTTTTATGCTCTCTTGGTAACTGTTATTATAAGAGAACTCTGCCAAAGACAAACAGTCATCCCATGTATCTGCGAAGGTGAGAACACAGGCTCTCAACATGTCCTCCAGCACTTGGTTGACTCGCTCAGTTTGTCCATCAGTTTGCGGATGATATGCCGTACTATGCAAGAGCTTGGTTCCAAGTGAGGTATGGAACGCTTTCCAAAACTTAGCGACAAACTGGGTACCACGATCAGAGACAATGGTCTTGGGTATGCCATGAAGTTTCACTATGTTGTTCTTGTACAAAGTGGCATACGTAGGGACGGTGTAACTGGTCTTCACTGGCAGAAAGTGAGCTTGTTTGGTGAGTCGGTCCACGATTACCCAAATAGAATCAAAACCTTTCTGGGTCTTGGGTAGTCCATTGATAAAATCCATACTAATGTCGTCCCATTTCCAAGCGGGTACTGACAAAGGTTGCAATTCTCCTCCAGGCTTCATGTGTACTGCCTTGACTCTTTGGCAGGTATCACACTGAGCGACATACCGGGCAATCTCAATCTTCATTTTAGTCCACCAGAATCTCTGCTTTAAGTCTTGGTACATCTTGTTGCTGCCGGGGTGAATAGAGAATCTGGTCAAGTGTGCTTCATCAAGGATTAACTGTCTCAATTCAGGCACCTTGGGAACTACTAGACGGTTCTTGAACCAAACAACTCCTACATCATCGATCCTGAAACAATCAGTCTTTCCGGTCTGGACCTTTTCGATGATGTGCTTGATTCCAGGGTTTTCCTTCTGAGCAGCAACGACTTGATCCTTGATGGATGTTTCTATGCTGACATTGTTCAAGCTTCCTTGCGAAATCATTTCGATACCCATCCTTTCAAGTTCATGGCACAAGGAAAGATCATAGGGCTTCGTCGTCAGACAGTTGCAGTATGACTTGCGACTGAGGGCATCGGCAACTACATTTGCCTTACCAGGATGGTAATGCACTTCAAGATCATAATCTTTAATCAACTCAAGCCATCTTCTTTGCCTCATATTCAATTCTTCTTGGGTGAAGATATACTTTAGGCTCTTGTGATCTGTATACATATTGCAGGTGCTGCCCAACAGATAGTGACGCCAAATCTTCAAGGCATGCACGACTGCTGCTAGCTCAAGATCATGGGTTGGGTAGTTTTCCTCATGTCGCTTAAGCTGTCGTGAGGCATAAGCAATTACTCGTCCTTCTTGCATCAAAACACAGCCCAAACCAGTACCAGATGCATCACAGTATACATCGAAGGGTTTCTCGATATCTGGTTGAGCTAGGACTGGTGATGTAGTTAGCAGTTTCTTCAAGGCTTGAAAGGCTTACTCACAGGCTGGTGACCAAACGAAATCCACGGAATTCTTCAACAACTCTGTGATAGGCTTGGCGACTCTGGAGAAATCTGGGATGAAACGACGATAGTACCCAGCCATTCCCATAAAGCTGCGAACTTCGCGGACAGTGGTAGGTGGCTTCCAATCCAAGATATCTGCCACTTTTCCAGGGTCAACTGACACACCTTCAGCGGACAGGACATGACCAAGGAATTGAATTTGATCTAGCCAGAATTCACATTTACTGAACTTGCCATACAGCTGGTGATCTCTGAGACGAGAGAGAACGATCCGAAGATGCTTGGCGTGATCTTCAGGAGTTCTTGAATAGACAAGGATGTCGTCAATGAACACGACTACAAATTTATCGAGCTCTGGCATGAACACAGAGTTCATGAGATACATGAAATGAGCGGGGGCATTGGTCAAGCCAAAGGACATGACCAAGTACTCATATAGGCCGTATCTGGTGGTGAAAGCTGTTTTAGGAATGTCTTCTGGACGGATTTTTATTTGGTGATAGCCAGATCTGAGATCAATCTTGGAGAACACTCTGGCTCCAGATAACTGGTCGAAAAGAAGGTCAATGCGAGGCAAAGGATATTTATTTTTGATGGTGACCTCATTGAGCGGGCGATAGTCAACGCACAGACGAAGACTTTTGTCCTTCTTCTTCACAAAGATAGCAGGACAGCCCCAAGGAGATGAACTTGGGCGAATGAGACCCTTATCCAACAGCTCTTGCAATTGGGTCTTCAGCTCTGCCAACTCTCTGGGAGGCATTCGATAAGCTCTACGGGATATAGGAGCAGTCCCGGGCTTTAGCTCTATGGCAAACTCAACATTACGGTCGGGAGGCAGACCAGGTAGATCTTCTGGAAAGACACCAGGGAACTCACAGACCACGGGAATATCCCTGACTTCTGGAACACAGGCGGTATTCAACTGGGTGGTTGCTGGTTTTTGAGGCATGGGAAGTTGGAGAAGGAGTTTGGAAGTACTGTTAGGAATATCCACTCTCACAACTCTATTCAGGATGTCTATCATGGCTTTATACTGACACATCCAATTCATGCCTAAGATGACATCTATCTCTTGATTGCGCAGTACTATCATGGTGGTAGGAAAGACATGTTCCCCCAACATTACTGGTATACTGCGGACCACTTCCTTAGTATTTATCCGCCCTCCAGGCGAAAGTATACAGAAACTTTCTTTTAACTCCCCCATGGGTAACTCATGCTTGATGACAAAAGTGCGACTGATGAAGGAATGCGATGCACCAGAATCAAACAAGACGACTGCAGGATGATTGGCAACAGGGAACCTACCGAGCATGACGGGCTCTCCTTCTGGGATATTACTGACGGTGGTGAAGTAGACTTGCCCGTGCTTCTTGACAAACTTGCCCTTCTGGACGTGCTGCTGCGGTACACGGTGCTGCTGCTGTGATCCTCCAGGGCCTTTCTGTGCATGCTGGGCATTCTTCTTGGGTTTTGGGCACTCGCGAGACCAGTGACCAACTTGACCACAGTTGTAGCATGGGTGGTTGTAAGCTGTTTGAGGGGTGGTGACACGAACACCTGGGGCGTTCGGCTGAGTGGTACTTTGCTGATTGGCATTGTGGGTGGTGGCCGCGGTACGAACGACCACTTGCTGATGGGGGTATGGGGCACGGTTTTGGTGGTGGCTGGGGTGATAAACGATTCTTGGGTGCTTATGATTGCTGGAGAAGCTGCTAGACCCAGCCTTCTTCTTCTTCTTCTCCTCCTGATACTGGCGGTTACTTTCCTCGAAAGCGACAGCATGGTCAACAACATCATGATAAGATCCGTTGAGGTTGTTGGATAGACCTCTGCGAATCTTAGGGTGCAGACCCCTAAGGAAACAATCTCTCTTCTTTTCCTCTGTGTTGACATAGTCGGAGGCATACTGACTCAGGTGGTTGAACTGTCCCACGTACTGCATAACGGTGGAATCTTTCTGTTGCAGGGCTAGGAACTGATCAAGCTTCATCTTCATCAGACCTGATGGGATGTGGTGTGCACGGAAAGCGGTGCGGAACTCTTCCCAGGTCAACTCATGACCTTCAGGCTGGGCAGCCAAGAGGTTGGCATACCAAGCACTTGCTGGGCCACGAAGCTGCTGCGAAGCAAACCGGGGCTTCTGGATTTCAGTGCATCGGATGAGACCAAACTTCTGCTCCATGGTGCGGAGCCAATCATCAGCTTCGAGAGGTTCATCGGCTCTGGTGAAAACCGGTGGACGGGTTTCAGTAAAGTCCACGTAGGTTGTCTCTTGGTTGTGACGACCACGGTGACCAACATTCTGCTGTCCTTGGTTCTGAGCCATCAGATTGGCAGCGGCGGCCAAGGCTGCAATGGCATCTGCCAGGGTAGCAGGAACTGGTGGAGGGTTTGGAAGGTTGGCACCTCCGGAACTTCCGGCTCCAGTGCGGGTGTTCACAGGCATCTGTATAAGGAACTCGGAACTTAGCATCCAAAGATTGAGTTTGAACGAAACTGACTGATAAGATTCATTGATGCAAGGGTAGATAACTGATACAGAGATTCGATAGATAGCCACTAACTGACAAAGGGAAGGTACAAGGCAAGATACAGACTCGACTAGACAGAAGACCAACTAACGCCCCAAACCTAGACTTAAGGCTTTAGGTGAGCAGATGGCATAGACACAACGAGTCTAGTCGTCATCGATGATGATCATCTCTTCATCGTCATCTTCATCTTCGATGATGAGTTCGGGCTCTTCCTCCTCATCCTCGTCCTCGGCATGGACATCTTCATTCAGGTTTGGTTCAGGTTCTACTTCAGGTTCCTCCACGACTCCATCCTCTGGATCCTCAGCAACAGGTGGAATCACGGGGTGAAGTTGGTTGTACAGCTGATGTACCTCCTCATGAAGTATATCATTGTACTGCTCGATCTGGGCAGTGTACTGCTGCAGTCCATGGAACTGGGCTCTGGTGACATCCTCTCGGGTCCAAGCATCATTGCGCTGCTCGATAGCGCGAACCGTGTTCCGATTGGCCTGCTCCAGGGAAGCTCGTGCCTCATAAAACTCCATGCGGGAAAGATAGAAATCGTGCTCCATGTTTTCCATCTCCGCCTTCAGGTTTTTGATTTCCTCCTTTAGCTGCTTGCGGTTGCGACGGGGAAAGCGACGACCATTGGAGGATTCTCCAGTCTCTTCTCCGGTGCGTGGCGCCAGCTGGTGACGCGGCACACCGTTCGGTCCAGTCGACTTGCGAGCAGTCAGCTTGATGATGGCCATATCTGGACAAGAGGTTATAGATGAGAAGGGCTAGCAATAAAAAGGTATAGGTACACTATCCCAACGAACTCTTTTATAAACTTAAGTGATTATGACATGATGCATGATTCGTTCCTACGGAACAAGGCAATGCAACTACTAAGGTAAGGTACATAGGGCTTATACAAGTTGTCTTGCTACTAGTTGCCAAAGACAAGATGAGATGAGAGAAGCAATTTGGACTCAAAATAGTCAAGTTTAGTTTTTGGACTTAAAAACCTTTTGAAGTTTTCGCAAAAAGATTGCAACGTCGTAGTGAGATGCTCCGATACCACTCTGTGACGTAACAGCCCTAATCCCAGGGCCCACTGATCACTGTCAACCACTGACAGTCGATCCGTACAGCCAAGAGATTACGACCGGGTTCCGCCACTGGGCTACATCAGTGCCCGATGTCCGCAGGATCATCTCACAATTCAGTTACAATCTCTTGAACATTTTGACAAATAACATCGGAGTAAATAGCGGAAGACTTAGATAACAATAGTTTTACAAACCAGGGTTCAACATAAAATTAAAGTGAAGTTATTACAGACCATAGTTCAAACAGATAGAGTTGGCAGGGTAGCATATGACAACAACTAAAAGATAAAGATACTTCACCCAGCCCAAGGGTGAATAATTACTCATCGGCCTCATCGGCCTCTTCCTGAACAACAGTCACACAGCAGGGTCCAAGGCATACTGAGGAATCTGCCATACCTGCAACATGGGTAAAAGAACCCTGAGTACAAAGGTACTCAACAAGACTTACCCGACTAAAGAAAAGGGAGAAGACTCAGGAATGCAGGCTTAGGGTAGTCAAGGTAAGGCTTAAGCAAGTTCAAGTATTTTGCAGAAAAAGCATTTTTGGTAAACCTTATTTTAATTTTGAAAGATTCAGTATTCCTTGTTCCATCATAATCCTTGATTCATTTTACTTTCCAAAACAGACCTAGTTGAGAACCACTCCCTGTTGACAGTCAGTGACTAAGTCTCCATAACCGAGGAGCAGCGTTAATCCGGATAGATAATACTCAGCTGAGGGTCCCTATCCACACTGCATATGTAGCACCAAAGCTTGCATATGCCAACTCGTCTACCACGATTCCTCCAAGATTGGGCCCGGTCCTACGCCACCCGGAAGTACAGTACACCACTCCAATTCGGGACTTTAACCCTCCAATCCGGGACTTTAACCCACGTGGGTACATGCTACTTCCGCCATCTCTCCACTCCCAGTGCGCGGTTGTCGGTCCAATAAAGGATTCCTCGGAGCCAAAGCTTTCCGTAGTATGTGAATAGTTGCAAGTCTTAGTCAGCAGGCCCCCATACAGGTGGTCCCTAAATTTTCCAGCCAGCGACAAGCACCTCGGGACTCTAACCCAAGAGTACAGGTCCTGTCAGTTTTTCAACCCTGTCCCGGTCGGTGTCAACTGTTGAGTCCCGGACTACAACATGACGGCACCGTACTCAAGGACAACCTCTCCTTCCCATTGACTAAGTACGGATCAGATACTTAGCCAATAGTGGGAGTAAACCAGAAATTCCCATAAATATTCTTAAAGTGATCACACTTTTGAAATTGGCATTTTTATTGCAAATCTATCATATAGCATTGCTAAGCATTTTGCAAATAGTTTTTGAAAAGCAGGTATCGGGTGTATCATTGGTCAAGGTAGATAATGCATCAGATAGGATTTCACTCAACTCCTATCAACCTAATGCAACAATTTAACTCAAAGACATTTAAGGAAACATTTATAAATTCAAGGAAAGGGTTAAATGCACCGGGGCTTGCCTTGGATGGCAAAAAGAGTAGACTCGGGGTAGGTATAAGCGTCGGAGCTCGGGGTTGTCTCGGGGACAGATCCTTCGGTGGCTACCTCGACTTCAGGGCCTTCTTCGTCAACTATACGGATGCAATGATGAATGCTCATGAGAATGCTAGTATGAACAAAGTGCATAAGATAACACTAGAGTATAGCCTTGCAAGGTATGAAGGGTGGTTAAAGTGGACAATAGATTACTTTTCCCTTTTAGCAATATTAACAATTTAATTAAGCAACTTTTATTAAACCTAAGTATGGACATAGCAAGGCATCACAAACATCATAGACCAAAGGGTAGGGGTCTATGAACATCAAGCAATCCAAAAGTCACATCACAGGGCATTCAACGCTAACCCTAATCACCTTTTCTATTTTTCCTAATTATTTAAAAAGGTCATTTTATGAAGGTGCTCCAAAAATTACCAAATTAATTACACAAGTTCATTAGGGTACAAGTATATGGCAAAACAAATTTCATAACTTTTGGAGGTCATTAAGGTGCTCAATTAAATCTAGACATTTAATTAACAAAAGGCACTATTCCTTAATTAAAATAAAGCTCAAAAATCAACTTGCTCCAAATGCCTTCAAAATTTCACCAGAGACTTGTCATGGCATAACTAGCTCACAAAAAGTGATCTCATAAATTTTGGAGTTATAAATCATTTTCTAAAAAATCCAAAACCATCATTTATTAATTAAAAGGGAGAATTTTCATTTTCAAACTTTTGCACAAAACTCAAGTTTCATATTTTTCTAAAATACTTCAGAGCATAAAGAGTTTACCACAAAAATTTCAGAATTTAAGGATGCACACAGAAAATCATACAAAAAGATGAAATTTAAACACTATTCAAAACTCTTCAAAAAGGAAAAGGGCACTGTGCTCCTTCTATGAAGGGCTCGGGCGAAACGGGCTCGGGCGAGATGGAAGGCTCGGGCGAGACGGAAAAACAAGCGTCCGTCCGAGGCCTAGCTCGACGAGGCGGAGGGTGCATGAGTCCGCTCGAGGCTTGGGCTCGGGCGAAACGGAAACGCGTGCTCGACGCTCGGGCTCGGGCGAGACGGAGTGGAAGCAGAGGCCGGAGGCCTCGGGTGCTTACCACGGGTCGGAGGCAGGGCTCGAGGGTGAGGCTCGACACGTGCTCGAGGGTGAGGCTCGACACGTGCTCGAGGGTGAGGCTCGACACGCGCTCGAGGGTGAGGCTCGACACGTGCTCGAGGGTGAGGCTCGACACGCGCTCGAGGGTGAGGCTCGACACGTGCTCGAGGGTGAGGCTCGAGGACGGAGACGGTCGCGGCGGCACTCCGACGAGTCGGCGATCCTGCGCAACACACGAGACCGCAAGGGCCGGGTTAGAGTCGCGCGGAGCCGAGGAAGCTGACACAGGGATCAGGGAAAGGCATCCGTGACCGGAGAGGAAATATTTCACGAACCCGAGTTCACCCGGGTTTCCGCCGGAGATGGGAACGATGGGGTTACGCCGGACGATTGGAGGCGGTAGAAGTGAAATTGGAGGGTGGGAAAGCTTCACGAGCTCAAGGCGGAGCTTCTGAGCTAGGTGGTGGAGCGGCGGAGGCACTGGACTGGCCTGGCCACGGTGGCGGAGAGGATGAGAAGCTCGGGGCTCCGGCGGGGCTTTTATAGGCGCGGCCTGAGGCCGGTAGAGAGCACGGCGAGGCGCGGATAAGATCGGCGGGAGCGTGCGCACTCGATTGCGCTAAGGCGGGGGCTGGCGTGCAGCCGGGGCCGGTGCGCAAGCTTGGCCGGCAGTGGCCACGCGGCGGCGGCGCGCTGGACACTGTAGGGGCCGAGAGCGAGGGTCAGCGCTCGCGTGCGGGCGCGGAGGGGACAGGGAGACAGCGGCGGCAGGATAAGGGCGCGTGGGGAGCAGCCGTATGCGCTGCAGACGCAGCGCCGGCGCCATGGCCGGGCCCCCCCTGACCCTAGGAAGAAGAGGAACAGTGCTAGGGGTAGGGTTTGACTTTTGGCTGATCTCAGAACTTTGCAAAATTTCTCCCAAAAATTGAACTGTGCGACAAAAACTCAAAATACCAAAGTTGTTCAGAAAAAAGAGATCTACAACTTTGTCAATATGAACATTTTCAAATTCGAAATAGTTTTTGAACAATATTTGAAAACAGTAAAGGGGACACTTTTTCAAACTTGATTTAAATCAAAATTACTCTGGATTTCAAACTGAAACTTGAAAATTTGTAAATACCAAAGTTGTTTCTCTTTGACAGATCTACAACTTTGCTTTTTGGACCAACCTCAAATTTTGAATAATTTTTTGAATTACAAAAAGAGGGATAACATCCAGGATTTGGAAATCAGGGTTTTTGCAAAGAGATTTGAAATCAAATTCTGATTTTTGAACTTTGACCAACACAACAACACTTCAAGACACCAAAGGAACAAGAATCACATAAGGCTAGGCACAGAGGTGAAATTACCATTTTGCCCTAGTAGAGAGAAGTGGGCTTTTAGGGTTTTTGAAAAGGGAATCAAAGCATAGTAATTAGGCAAATCAAATGCATCACAGGAAATGATTAATGCTTAAGATGATGACATGTCAAGTTAATTACATGCTAAACACCAGAGGTGTTACAGGGAGAGGCCACCGCCGGCCAGCTGGTCGGTCCAAACCATGGCCGCCGCGGTCATGGCCATGGTCTTGGCCTGGCCAGGGCTCTGTTGACATGGTCCCGCGCGTCAGTGAGGAGAGGTAGGAAGGAGGTGGGTAAGAAAAGGTTTACTCGTTTTAATCTTTTTCAGAAATGCTTTTTGTGCTAATTCTTGTTTATTTCATAAGTATTTCTCTGTGCATGATAAAATTATGAAATAAATTTTGTTGAATTCCTTGTGTAGTGTTCTATCAAATAAAAATATGAAACATGATGTTTGAATAATTTTTGTATGTGATTTAAATATGACTTTTAATTAATAAATGAGACTTTGATGATTTTTGTAGGCTTAATTATATGTCCAAAAGATCATGAAACTAATTTTCTACTGTTTGTACTATGTGCTTAACCTTCACAAAAATTTTGAAGTCTTTTGGACAAAATAATTTTCATGCTAGTTTTATGCTTTGTTTATTAATTAAATAATGCATGAAGCTTAAATAATTTGTAGAGGCTAAAATAAGGATCCAAAAATTATGAAATTTGTTTTGCAACTGTTATTCACCATAATCAATCATCCCTAAAAGCTTGAGCTTAGTTTGGCAAAGTTTAGGTTAAACCCTAGATTCCATAATTAATTAATAAAGTATAATAATGGAGTTTGTTTAAGAAGTTAATTAACAAAGATGATTAGAAAGAGTTTAGGGCTAACCTTTGTTACCTTAATGACCTTTTGTTGATATGTTCTATGTTGTGATTTTGAATTGTCATGTATACCTTTGAAATGAATCAAGTGGTGCATTTGATCTTGTATGCATGAAAGGATGAGGTTGCTAGATCAGTTCTCGTTAAGAGACTGTTTTCATGATTGTGATTCTGTTACCTGTGAATGAGTTGTATAGAGAAGTCATAGCCAACTTCTATATCTAGCTTGTCCTAAAATTTCATGATTTTAGGCCTGCCAGATTAGGAGTTGTGGTTTTTATAATTCAGCGGGTTAGATCTGTCCTATCTTCTGGACAGATTTCTGTAATGTAGTTGTTTGAGCTAATTAATTTATGAATCACCTGATGGCCATAATAGGAAAGTTGTAGTAAACTTTATAAGCTTTCTAGATTGTTAAGGATCACCCTTTTTGGTGACCCAGAGCTCCAGTTATAGCTGTTTGAAGTGGGGTTAGCAAATCTGTCCTAGCCCTGGACAGAAATGTTTGTCCCAACTGTTTGACCTAGTTGCCTATAGAACCAACCCTAGGTGATAATAACAAGTTTGTAGATAATTTGATAAGCTTTTCAAATTGTCTAGGATCATCCCATTTGGAAGTTAGGAGCTCTAGTTATGGATGATTAGTATAGGTGGTGTAATCTGTCCAAAGTGGGGGCAGCAGTGTTTACATCTTGCATGACTTTGGATTATTGTTTGAAGACCATGGGACACCTCTCATCTTGTGCTCCTATGGCTTGAGTGATGTTTTAATGAACCTTAGTCATCTTTGGTTAACTCACCTAAAGGTGCTTGGTGGAAGTTGTACTTGTAGCTAAGAATCTTAGTTGGTAAATTGCAAGTTGGTTTTGTTGGTTTGCAACTTTACCGCGAAGGAAAGTTGTACTCGACTTTCCTTAAGTTTGTTTAATCTTATGTTATAATTGTCCTGCACCTTAGCATGCATTCCATGGCATCATACTAAGCATACATCATTTATCTACGTGTAGTATCCGAGAGTGTTGGAGTCGTGTTGATCAAGCTTTGGTGATCACCCTTGTCGTACAAGCCTCGGAAGGAAATCGTTGTTGAACAAGCTTCGTCGAGAAGACTTAACGTCAAGATGAAGGAACTAACTTGTGTGGATCATCCTTGGATCCTAGTTTTCCCTGCAACAAAGGCAAGCCCCGGTTCAATTAACCATTTCCTTGGATTTACAATTACACTTACTTTCGATAACCTGATGCATTAAATGTTTATCAAATAAATGCTTTAAACCTGTTGATGCATGATCGGCCTTGTTATCGATATATCATTCCTTGATACCTGCTTTATGCAACTGATAGAAATGCTTAGCCTTGCTTTATAAAGCTTTTGGTAAATGTTTTCAATAATTTTCGTTTTGGAATGATAATGAGAAAGAATGATGGTTAAGACCAGACGAGCACCTGCATCGACCCTTGGATCGGTGTAGGGTAACCCGGATGTGTCGGTTTAGGGTTAACCGTTGTTGGCCTGCCAGATTGAGAAACTGTGAAGTACCGATCATATGCTACGGTAAGCTCTGCCTTGGTGGTTCTTAAATGAGAACGGCTAATCGCGCACTGGGAGTGGAGAGATGGCGGGAGTACTAGCTACCCTCGTGGGTTAAAGTCCCGGATTGGAGGTGTACAAGTACTCTCAGGTGGCGCAGACCCGGTCTTGTTTGGAGAATCCGAGGTTGGGGTTGATATATGTGTGATCGAGGGTCTACATATGTCGTATGATCATGGAAAACTCCCAGATCTGGTTGAATCGGTTCGAATCGTCGTGCTCCTCGGTTAAGGAGACTCAATCTTCTGACCCGCACCGTAGAATAAAAATGGAACTGGTTTAAGAAAGAATGATAATGATCTGTCACTAATGTTCACTTTCAATTCTTATCATGTACTTAAATGATTAAGTAAAATTTGGATCTAGGATTACTTTAGTAAGCTTTTATGCAAATGAAAAGTACTGTTGAGCCTACCCAAACCAGCATGACCATGAAGTCTTTTTTGTTGACGGTTAAGTCTTGCTGAGTATCGACCGTACTCAGGGTTTGTTAATTCCCTGTTGCAGGTTTCTTTAATAGGTGATGTTGATCATGATCATGTCAGTGGGCTTGACGTGATCTGGTTGTTCTTCTTCTCCATCTTAGGTGCTCCACCTAAGTGTGGCTCCATAGTACTTCTCTACTTCTGCAATACAAGTTATGTTTATGTAAAAAGTAACTTATTCACGTTTTGTAAAGTTTATCTATCTTGCTTCCGCACTCCGATGGTATTTGATAACCAATGTTGTAATGTTGTAATTATTCCAACCTTCATGATGATGATCCTGTGGTTCGTGGATAATTCGGGGTTCTCTCGGGGACACCCGACAGATCTTTCCAGTAATGTGCTTCATTTGCACTGTCATTGGGCTCCTTATGACGATGACGTGTGCAGGTGGGCCACATTAATGGGAGGTTCTGCCACAGGTGGATGCTCCCAAGAAGCACAGCGAGACACTACACAACCCTAAAAACCCAACGCAAAAGACGAAAATCAAATCCGACAACGGACGAACGAACTACGGACGAAACAGCGCAGAAACACCTGCATCGGACGCTAGTCTGCGTCCGATGGCTCAGCACCGGACGCGTCCGATGCCAAATGAAACTCTCTGGAACCTTACTGGACTGGCATCGGACGCTGCTACAGTGAAACCCTAGCGTCCGAAGCTAGACCTCCGGCGCGTCCGATGTCAACGGACGCTCTTGAAGGACCGGATTAGCGACCAGAGGGGGGTGAATGGGAGCCTCAAATTCAACTCGTGAATTGTATAGCCCTTGTCCCAGAAAATCACCCCAAAAGCGAAGACTCGAAACGATCGGAGAGTTCATGACCTACGAGTAGGTGGATACCCTAGGAGATGTCCTAGTGGTACAGCGGAACCTCCGGAGAAACCCCAAAACCAACTGCCAAAGCTACGAAGCAAAACAGCACAAACTGCAGATTCGCGGACTGTCCGCGATCAGAGTCCCTGACTGTCCGCCGTTAAGTCCCGGACTGTCCGCCGGCAAAAACGCAGAAACCGAACTGTTCTGCAAGTCTGCTGGACAGGTCCTGGACTGTCCGCGGGTTTGTACCGCGGACTGTCCGCCGTTCACTTGACAGTGAACAGTCAGGGGACTGCGCCTGACTGACCTGGCCAACCCTGATCCCCGGACTGTCCGCCGCTGGCGGCGCGGACTGTCCGCGGATGAACAGAGAGCAGAAAAACTGCTCGGGTCAAAAGGGAAATCAATCGAAACTTCACCAAATCAAAAGAGGCTTCGATCAAACTTCTCCCTGGTGTTCCTTAATGTATTGGGGTGCTAATCCTAAGAAATCATCGCACCAATCCAAGTCAATCGAGGGTAATCCGAGAAACACCGAAAAGAGGAAAAGAGGAAGAACGAATACGAAATCAACCCGATCTATGGATTCGTGAGGTTAAAAGAGAATCCCTTCGGTAGAAAGAAGGGGTTCACGACCAAGAACAAATTGATTCAAGTGGAATCGAAAATCATCTCGCGGAGAGGAAGAATGAAGCAAATCTCCGGGAGATGAAAAACCAAAACGTGAAGAACACAGAACACGATTCGATTTCAGCCGAAATTCCTCCACACGAGGAGACAACGAGAATACGGTCTCGTTTCCTCAAAAGATCCAAATACACAGAGGTATGATTTCCGTCTCTGCGGATCGCTTGCAGCGAGGTATGATTAGAACCTAAGCGAGGGCTAGAGAGAGAGAGCTCAGGAACAAATGACTGCAAGAATAGAGGGAGAGGAGGGGTGCCTCTCTTATTTATAGCCTAAAACAATAATCCCCTTACTACCCCTAGATACACGAGCGAAGCGGCCAACCCTTGGGGTATCCCGATCCAACTCTGCTGATAGTTGATCTGACGGCCACGCGCCTTCCTCATTCTTAGCTTCACCTCGACGCAAGCCTCATGATGCCGCCATGTGCTGCCCAGTCGACCGCCGCGCCTACGTCGTGGATAGCCTTGCCTCCGCGCCAGCCTCTCCACGCCGCCACGCGTCGACCGTCCTTTTTGCGGACCTCCCCCCGGTTTTGAGGCCGAAAACGGGAAACCTGGGCCTTCCCTTGGTTTTGAGGCCGAAACCGAGAAACCTGTCCTCAGGCTGAGTTTTGTGGCCCAAACTAAGAAACCCGCGCGCCCAGGTTTTGAGGCCCAAACCTGGAAACCGTCCACGCCGAGTTTTGAGGCCCAAACTCAGAAACCGGCCACCCCGAGTTTTGGGGCCCAAACTCAGAAACCGTCGAGGGTAGCTTTTCGAGGCTCAGCTACCGAACCCGTGCCGTAGACGGGATGTGGTTCGCACACCCCGAGTTCCAGCACCGATGCCGGAGCATGTCTAGCCTCCACGCCAGGCATCCTCCCGACTCGGCCGATGCACCGCACATCCCCATGTACTCTTGCTTGTCAACGCCACGTGCCAGCTACCACAGCTGATCCTCAGGTCTCCTGGTCCGTCGGTCCAAGCTCCACGTCCGCCCTTCACCGCTCCCGGTCCGTCGGCACGGCACGTCCCCACTTGACCTTCACCTCACCTTCGACCATTGTCCGAGCTCCGCACCTGCACATCAACACAGCCAAGAGACATGTTGCCCGTTGATCGATCACTCATCACTCAGGAAGGGAACCACAAGGGCATGTATCAACCTTGTGTTCTCAATCTCCCCCTTGATGAGTGCATCGTCAACTCATTGTATCCGTAACCAGAATAGAAGAAAGCAGAATTAGATAGAAGGAGAAAAGCTCACTCGAAATGTCCAAAAGCCAGAGAAAAGGCCGAAGAAGAACAATTCGAGATAAGCAAAGCTTGGTCCCCAAAGACATGGGCAACAGTTCGACACAACCAAGCAAAAGATCGGAGCAACAACTCATCAAGAAGCAAAACTCGATCAAAATCAGAGCACAAGACTTGGTTCCCAAAGACATGGGCTACGGCTCGACGCAACCAAGTCAGAAGCAGGCTAGTTCTCAAGAAAAGGCAGAAGGGGCTCAACACCACTAGCAGTAAGCTCAAAACCAATCAAGAACCACAAAGACAAGATGACAGCTAGTCCCTCAAGACAGAGGCACAGAGGCTCGACGCAACTAGCTGAAAAGATCGATATCAACTAAAACCAACTCAGAGCAGGCAGAAACACTCCCCCTCACTCAAAGAACTGCCCCTCAACAAGTGAAGCACAACTTGCAAATTGTCACCACAACAAGACATTTTCTCCAATTCTCCCCCTTGGGGGCAATTTGCAATCAAAAAGAGAAGGAAAAGAGCTCAAGTAAGTCAAACGGAGCTAGGTCATGCCTATTGGAGTCAAGCACATGCACATGAGTCAAAAATACATGTTAGCAGCTTCAGGTATACACTCAAAAGAGTGAAAGAATGCTCTAATGAGTGCTAATCCGACTACATAGCAACATACACAAGTGCTAGCAAAGGCTCAAACTGATTACTGAAAAACAAGATATGAATGCATAAGCCCAGTGAGCAATTTTAAGCCATTTAGAAAGGAGTTTCACCATCAAATTAGCACTAAGCATGTATAGACAGGGAGTCAAACAAGTGCTAAACATGTATGTAAGGTGAACTACCCCTAGCAAGGTTCAACCATCATGCTATAGAGTGAAACATAAACTTGTGTTTTTAGATTTTATCGAAGCTATTTGCAGCGGTTTTTACACAAGTTCAAATTCAGCATGTGATGGCGAGAGGTTGAAAGCTTGTCATTGCCTAACTTTCCAACCGTGCTAAGCCTATGCATATGCAATCAGGAGCTTAAAGCATCGGTTTCGGTCTTACACTACACGGCTCAAGTTTAACTCAAAGTGCTATGAGAAACAGTCTCGATACCGTGATGTGCTGACAAAGCAATCCCATCTCGATCTTTTCAATTCACTAAAACTTGGTTCATTTTAAGCAAAATATGAACAGACCAAGCAAGTGAATGACTCAGAACTAGAGACATAGCAACCTAGCATATATGAAATAGCTCAAGTGACCTCAACACATCCTACACATGCTAGTTGCCAATCTCAATGGTGAACATGTATCAAGATTTAAGTTCATTAGACATGTTCAACGTTCAGAAAGAAATAGCTTAGCTCACAAAGTGTAACAGTGATCAAAGAGAGCCTAAGCTACAAGCATCATCAGATATCATCGAAGCATACACTAATCAGAGCATAATTCATTCTAAGGAATATAGACATGAAGCTTGAAATAAAAGATGTATGCATGATGAAGTCAGAATCGAAGCCAAAGCAAAAATAGAAAGACTCAAGACCCAAAAACAAAAAAGAATCAGAAAAATAGTTTATTTTACAACAAGCAAAATGTTTTCCCCATCTAAAAGGGGAAACACACACCAAGCTCACCTCTCAACCTAGCAAAAGTTGAGAGATGCAAAGGCTTGGTGAAAATATCCGCAACCTGGTTATGGGTGTCTACATGCCTAAGATCAATGTCGCCTTTCTCATAGTGATCACGAAGAAAGTGAAAGAGAACATCGATGTGCTTGGTCTTGGAGTGAAGAACAGGGTTCTTTGCTACACTAATGGCAGAAGTGCTATCGCAAAGCAAAGGGACCCGACTGAAATCTAGACCAAAATCACATAATGTAGCAACCATCCATAAAAGCTGGGAAGCACAAGAAGCAGCGGCAACATACTCGGCTTCAGTAGTAGACTGGGCTACGTTCGACTGCTTGTGAGAAGACCACGAAACCAAAGAAGAGCCAAGAAACTGACAAGTCCCAGAAGTAGACTTGCGCTCGAGTCGACAGCCGGCAAAATCCGCATCGGAATAACCATAGAGCAAAAGAGTCGAAGAAGAGGAGTACCAATGTCCAAACTCAGGAGTGTAACGGAGGTACCTCATGATGCGCTTGACTGCTTTCTTGTGGGAAGTCCGAGGGGACGCCTGAAAATGAACGCACAGACACACAGAAAACTGTATATCTGGCCTCGTTGCCGTCAGGTACAGAAGCGAGACAATCATGCTTCTGTACTCCTTCTGGTCAACCGGCTCTCCGTCCTGGTCCGCGTCCATCGCAGCAGTCGTCGGCATGGGCGTCGTAAGAGGCTTGGCCTCGCCCATGTCGAATTTCTTCAGGATATCCTTCGTGTATTTTCCTTGATGCACAAATGTCCCGTCTCGGGTTTGCTTAATTTGCAACCCGAGGAAGAAAGTCAACTCGCCTATCATACTCATCTCGAACTCCCTGCTCATAGTATCTGCAAACTTGGCAACAAGCGCATGAGAAGAGCCACCAAAGATGATGTCATCCACGTAAATCTGGACTAACAGGGTATCGTTGCCTTGCTTGAGGAGAAACAAAGTTCTATCGACCCGTCCCATTTTAAAACCCTTGGAGAGTAAAAAGGTTTTCAAACAATCGTACCACGCTCCCGGGGCTTGTTTCAATCCATACAAAGCTTTTGAAAGTTTATAAACATGGTTTGGAAACTTGGGATCCTCAAAGCCAGGGGGTTGCCTAACATAAACCTCTTCCTCTATATACCCATTCAAGAAGGCACTCTTGACATCCATCTGGAAAAGCTTAAAACCCTTCGAAGCAGCAAAGGCTAGAAGGATTCTAATGGCTTCTAAACGGGCTGCAGGGGCAAAGGTTTCCTCATAGTCTATACCCTCTTTTTGGCAGAAACCCTGAGCTACTAGTCTAGCCTTGTTCCTCACTACCATCCCGTCCTCACCCTCTTTGTTCTTGAAAACCCACTTGGTACCTATAGGGTGGCATTGTGGTGGAGGTGGCACTAAGGTCCAAACTTGGTTTCGCTCAAAGTTTTCTAACTCCTCATGCATGGCATTGACCCAGTTAGAATCAGAAAGTGCGTGTCCAACATCTTTGGGCTCGAAAGAAGCAACGAATGCAGAATGAGCAAAGTGAGAGATTTCATACGCTCGCGACCGCGTGACTCGCTGGTCGATGCCGCCGATCATCTGTCGCGGGGGGTGAACTTGTTGAACGCTTCGGGGCGCTTGCCTCGCTAAATTCGCCTCCCCCTCGCTAGATGTTGTCGCTCCCTCAGGTGCAGCGGGTGCTTTCTGGAGAGGTGGCTCAAGAGGACCCCAAGAAGAAGATGTCGTGGGATCGGGTCCTTGAGCTGAAGTAGACGTCGAAGGGTCGACGGGGGCAGCCAGTGGAGTTGGCTCGGGATCACCCCAATCGGCATTCTCCTGCTCCTCCTCCACAAAGATGGTCTCTCCCATCTCCTGTTCTCCTGCAACATCAAAAGCAGAAGAAACACAAGGCATAGTTTCGTCGAATGTGACCTCGCAGGTCTCCACTATCCGGTTAGTTTCAAGGTTAAGAACTCGATAAGCACGTGAATAAGAAGCATAACCAAGAAACACCCCATCAGCAGAGCGAGATTCAAATTTATCCAAATTGCCTTGCTTCAGGATAAAACACTTGCACCCAAACACCCAAAAATGAGATACCTTGGGTACTCGTCCAAAACGCAACTCATAAGAAGTTTTTTTCATCAAAGCACGAAGAAAGATGCGATTTGAAACATGGCAAGCGGTGTTGATCGCCTCGGCCCAAAAATGCCTAGGAGTCCTATGCTCATCAAGCATAGTCCTGCTCATCTCAACAAGGGTCCGGTTCTTGCGCTCAACAACACCGTTCTGCTGAGGGACATAAGGAGAAGAAAACTGATGCTTGATTCCATTAGAAGAACAGAAGGAAGCAAACTGAGAGTTATCAAATTCAGTACCATTATCGCTACGAATAGCTCTAATGGTATCAGATGAAAACTCAGTTTTCAACTTTAGAATAAGATCACGAGCAAACGGAAAAGCTTCATCCTTACCCTCCATAAAGAACACCCAAGAGTACCTCAAAAAATCGTCAACGATCACTAGAACGTACCACTTCCCACCCGCTGAGCAAACCCGAGCTAGACCAACTATGTCCATGTGAAAAAGCTCGCCGGGTCGCTTTGTCATCACCTGATTAACAGGTGGGTGAGAAGCAGCGACCATCTTCCCGTGACGACAAGGATGGCAAACGAGGTCCTTCTGAAACTTAAGCTTGGGCAATCCTTGGATTAGGCCAAGTGAACTAAGCCTTGCAAGCAAGTCAAAACTCAAGTGACCGAGCCTCCTATGCCACTTCCACAAATCAGAAGAAGGACCAGCCATCAAACACCTAGCAGAGCCGAAAGACTGAGAAAAGCCGGCTCTGAAAACACGGCCAAAAGGGACGATCTGACAAACAAGATCTCCCCGAGGGTCTAAAACGCGACTCAAACCCTTGTTAAAGCGCACTTCACAATCATCCTCAAGAAGTTGCGAAACAGAAAGCAAGTTGAAATGCAAATTAGAAACCAAGGCAACATTCTTCAGGACAAAGTTCTCATTGAGCCGGATAGCTCCCTGAGAAACAACCTTACCTCTACTATTATCCCCGAAAGTGATGTACTCCTTGTGCATCACGGGGCTAAGGCTGGAGAACCATTCCTTCTTTCTGGTCATGTGGCGCGAACACCCGGAATCCATGAGCCACATGTTCTCCAACCGAAGTTCCTGCATCAATAGAAAGGTAGGAAGTGAGCATATCGCACAACACTGGGGTTAGTATACTAAGAAGAATACCAGTGCTGTGTCATAGGCCCAAAAAAAGTGTTAGCAGCAACACCAAACTGTCCTCGTCCCATGGGTGGATAGCGATCACCACCAACCTGAAAGGGTGGTCCGCTATGGAACGGAAAACCTCCAAACTGACCTACCTATCCCATCTAAGCAAAGCGATCACCACCATACTGAAAAGGTGGTCCGCTATGGGACTAAGCAGCAAAACCTCTTACACTCGGCTCACGATCGTATAGAGGACGACCAGAACCGCGACGGGCACGACCACCACCCTGTGGTCTAGCTGCCTGGGGCCTAGCAACCTGAGGGGGTGCTCCTCCAGGTCTAGCGCCCTGCCTCTGAACTTCCCGACCTTGCACACCATGGAAAGGGTGGTGCCTGGCCTGGTTGTTCAGCTCCAACACCTTCCTAGCGTCTCTCTTCCTCCGAAAGCAAAACTCAGCTAGGTGACCCTCACGGTGACAATACTCGCACTCGAACCTCACCACTCTCTTGGGTTGTTGGTTCCTATTGTTGCGAGGGTTGTTCACTCTGGCTGGCTGCTTGCCTCTCGGAAGGGGATCACTAGAGACATCAGGAAGGGTGTCAAGTGTGTTCCTCAGATGGTTAGCTTTTGGAACCCACAATTGCTTGCGAGGTGGAGCCTTGGGAGGTTCATC
This sequence comes from Coix lacryma-jobi var. lacryma-jobi, assembly GCA_009763385.1. NCBI lineage: Eukaryota > Viridiplantae > Streptophyta > Magnoliopsida > Poales > Poaceae > Coix > Coix lacryma-jobi. The sequence continues at coordinate 103,975,094 of CM019830.1, read as the reverse complement.
AAGGATGTCGTCCTTGGTGATAGGCTTGGGAGGCTCAGGTGGGGTGATCTTGGTAAGCTTAGGGATAGCGGATGGTTTCTCACTTAGGTTCACTCCGCTAAACTCACCGATCTTACCAAAGGTACTAGCGCCCTTCCCACCTGAAGTAAAGCCTACTCCCGAGCAATCAGTTCCCCTCTTGAACTGACTGATCATCATGCCCAACTGCGGCTCACTGCATGACACCCAACTCAGGATGGACCGAAGGTATGTGTTTTCCTCCTCGGTTTGCATCCTGTCATGCCGACAGTTGGCAATCTCAAGCTCCATCCCCACGCATCGCTCACATGGAGCGGACAAGGTGCTAACTGAGCTGGCCTTCAAGGCTTCAGCAAGCTTGGCATTAACTCCTGCCAACTCAGTTCGCAAGCTAGGACAAAGCTTGCATGCACCCAGCAAAGAAGATCTAGCCTTCACTTCCTCCAGCTCTTCCTTCAGGGAGGGACACTCTTTGCAATCACCCACCAAGTCTAGCCTACTCTTCAGCTCATCATACACCTCAATCAAAGAGGCATACTTGGTTTGCAGGGCGGCAAAGTTTGTCATATGCATCATGCATTCATCACACTCCTCCACATCGGCCACCTTCACCTCGGATCTAGCGAGCTCAAGCTCCTTACGTGCCTCTTTCATCTTAGCCTTAAACTCACCGCGCTCTTGGAAAACTTCCGTAAGCCTCTTCTCTAGAACTAGGACTAAATCCGCAAACCTATCCCGCTCCTCCATGAGACGATCGACTTCAGAAGAGTTTGATACCTCAGAAGCGCTGTCGTCGTCATCGTCATGGGCGTCATCGTCGTCCTCTGCCTTGTGCTTGCTGTCCTCTTCATCCAAGGCCATGGTGCAAAAGCCCTTGGAGGATTTGCCAAGGAAGCAGAGTCCGTTGAAGCGGTCCTCCATCTTGTGCTCGGACTCGTTGTCGCTGGAGTCGCCGTCGGAGGTCTTCTCGCCATCGCCGATGGTGGCGAGGAAGGCACGCTTGCCGGCATCGAAAGCCTTCTCCATGTCCTCCTGGCGGTAGAAGCCATCTTTCTTCTTCTTCCCGGCCTTGTTCTCAGGCTTGCCCTTGTGCCTGAAGTTGCGGTTCTTGCCGGGGAAGATCTTGACGTTCTTGGGGCAGTTCGCCCTGAAGTGGTCTAGATCACCACACTTGTAGCAACCCTCACGTGCGCCACCACGCCGGCGATTCAGACGGTTGTTGTGAAACCGCGAGAACCGGGTGATGGCGAGGGCGAGCTCGTCGTCTCCGAGCGCCTCCAACTGCTCCTCCGTGACTATATGCAAAGAAGATAAAGCAACAAGAGGAGGTGAAGCGTCAGCAGAGAAGGTCGATCCACCTGTGCCTGAGACCAAAGCCATGGTGTGTGAAGATGGGTTCTTCAGCTTGGCCTGAGTCAGATGATCGATCTCGGTGGACTTGAGCTTGCTGAACAGCTCGTCCACGGTGAGGGTGTCGTAAGCAGGAGACTCAATGATGGTCGACACCTTCACCTCTCATACCCTCCGGTCCAGGGCGTATAGCAACTTGAGAGCCCTCTCATGATCGTCATAGGGTAGGTTAGCCCGATTGGCACGCATCTTGTTCATGATCGTCTGGAAACGAGTGAACATAGCGTCAATCGTCTCTCCCTCCAACTGAACAAAGTTCTCGTACTCTTGCTTGTAGGTCTCGAAGAGTCTAGTCTTGACCTGAGCGGTCCCCTCATGATAGCTTTGAAGCTTCACCCAGATCTCTCGTGCCGTCTCAAGCTCTGAGATACGTTCGAACTCAGGAAGGGAGAGGCAGGCCAGAAGAGCATTACGAGCCTTGGAGTTGGCCTCGTGTTCGTCAATCTGGACCTGACCCACACGAGCCGCAAGGACTACGTACTCAGCGTTCTCACATATCTCCCAGATAGAAGATCCGATGCTGTTGAGATAAGCACGCATCCGAATCTTCCAATAGGGGTAGTTCGTCCCATCGAACCAAGGAGCCTTGCTATTCCCTCGTTCCATGTCGCCCTTAGGATCCGAAACCGATTAAGGTAGGAGAGATCCTTAACCGGCTCCGATACCAATTGAAGGACCGGATTAGCGACCAGAGGGGGGGGGGTGAATGGGAGCCTCAAATTCAACTCGTGAATTGTATAGCCCTTGTCCCAGAAAATCACCCCAAAAGCGAAGACTCGAAATGACCGGAGAGTTCACGACCTACGAGTAGGTGGATACCCTAGGAGATGTCCTAGTGGTACAGCGGAACCTCCGGAGAAACCCCAAAACCAACTGCCAAAGCTACGGAGCAAAACAGCACAAACTGCAGATTCGCGGACTGTCCGCGATCAGAGTCCCTGACTGTCCGCCGTTAAGTCCCGGACTGTCCGCGACTAGGCGCCGGACTGTCCGCAGGCAAAAACGTAGAAACCGAACTGTGTCTGTAAGTCTGCTGGACAGGTCCCGGACTGTCCGCGGGTTTGTACCGCGGACTGTCCGCCGTTCACTTGACAGTGAACAGTCAGGGGACTGCGCCTGACTGACCTGGCCAACCCCGATCCCTGGACTGTCCGCCGCTGGCGGCGCGGACTATCCGCGGATGAACAGAGAGCAGAAAAACTGCTCGGGTCAAAAGGGAAATCAATCGAAACTTCACCAAATCAAAAGAGGCTTCGATCAAACTTCTCCCTGGTGTTCCTCAATGTATTGGGGTGCTAATCCTAAGAAATCATCGCACCAATCCAAGTCAATCGAGGGTAATCCGAGAAACACCGGAAAGGGGAAAAGAGGAAGAACGAATACGAAATCAACCCGATCTATGGATTTGTGAGGTTAGAAGAGAATCCCTTCGGTAGAAAGAAGAGGCTCACGACCAAGAACAAATTGATTCAAGTGGAATCGAAAATCATCTCGCGGAGAGGAAGAACGAAGCAAATCTCCGGGAGATGAAAAACCAAAACATGAAGAACACAGAACACGATTCGATTTCAGCCGAAATTCCTCCACACGAGGAGACAACGAGAATACAGTCTCGTTTCCTCAAAAGATCCAAATACACAGAGGTATGATTTCCGTCTCTGTGAATCGCTTGCAGCGAGGTATGATTAGAACCTAAGCGAGGGCTAGAGAGAGAGAGCTCAGGAACAAATGACTGCAAGGATAGAGGGAGAGGAGGGGTGCCTCTCTTATTTATAGCCTAAAACAATAATCCCCTTACTACCCCTAGATACACGAGCGAAGCGGCCAACCCTAGGGGTATCCCGATCCAACTCTGCTGATAGTTGATCTGACGGCCACGCGCCTTCCTCATCCTTAGCTTCGCCTCGACGCAAGCCTCAGGATGCCGCCACGTGCCGCCCAGTCGACCGCCGCGCCTACCTCATGGATAGCTGTGACGGAACCCTCTGGATTATTAGGGCCCACGTGTATCTGTCCTTGTCCTACCGACCTCAGACAGTCATACACTGTGCCCCAATAGCCGAAAAGACCCACCACGTGTCATCGGGTAACCCGACTCATTCTCGTTTCCTTACACTCCCAGGATCATTGCAAGAGTCATCGCAGTATTACAACATTTCACAGATAATATACATCAGAGATAAAAGTGCGGAAGTATTACACCATAAGTTTTACAAACCAGTTGTTCAAACTCGCGTAGTTATTACAAACCATAGTTTCAAACCTTACCCTAGGTAGTGGAAAACAACATTACTAAAACTGTATATCACACAGACAACCCCGCCTAAGGGTTGCATTACTCCTCCCCAGACATGTCCTCCTCAATGACAGTCACGCAACAAGCCTCCAAGCAAGGCTGCTCGTGAACATCACCTGCAACAGGGGTTAACAAACCCTGAGTACAAAGATCTCAACAAGGCTTACCCGACAAGAAAAGAGAAGAAACAGGTATGCTGGCTTGGGTAGGCTCAACAACACTTTTCATTTGCATAAAAGCTTACTAGAGTAATCCTAGATCCAAATTTTTCTTAATCATTTAAGTACATAGTTAAGAATTGAAAGTGAACATTAATGAAAGATCATTATCATTCTTTCTTAAATTAGTCCCATTTTCATTCTACGGTGCGGGTCAGTAGATTGAGTCTCCATAACCGAGGAGCACGACGATTCGAACCGATTCAACCAGATCTAGGAGTTTTTCCACGATCATACGATATATGTAGACCCTCGATCACACATATATCAATCCCTAACCTCGGATCCTCCAAACAAGACCGGGTCCACGCCACCCGAGAGTACTTGTACACCTCCAATCCGGGACTTTAACCCACGAGGGTAGCTAGTACTCCCGCCATCTCTCCATTCCCAGTGCGCGAATAGCCGTTCTCATTTAAGAACCACCAAGGCAGAGCTTGCCGTAGCATATGATCGGTACTTCACAGTTTCTCAATCTAGCAGGCCAACAACGGTTAACCCTAAACTGACACATCCGGGTCACTCTACACCAACCCAAGGTTCGATGCATGTGCCCGTCTGGTCTTAACCCTACGTCTTTCTCTTGATCATTCCAAAATGATAAGTATCAAAACATTTATCGGAAGCGTGAGAAAGCAAGGCTGAGCATTTCTATCATTTGTGTAAAGCAGGTATCAAGGAATGATATATCAATAACAAGGTTGATCATGCATTAACAAGTTTAAAGCATTTATTGGCTAAACCTCTAATGCATCAGGTTATTGAAAGTAAGTGTAATTTGCAAAACCAAGGAAATGGTTAAATGAACCGGGACTTGCCTTCGTTGACCGGAAGAGTCTGAAATTCCTGATAATCCGGATCAACTGGATACTCTAAACTTTCCGGACCAACCTCGTCCGGACACTCGATCACTTCGGAAGCTACACGATAACAGAGTGCATGCTTAATGGAATGCTCTTGACATGATCATGGTAAAGATGGAAATTTTCTAAGCTATAAACATTTATCTTGCAACAACTTTCCATCACGGTACAGTTGCAAACCAAGAAACCAACTTAGACAAACATACATGATTAAATGAGTGAAGCTTGTCTGCATCAAACAACAGATCAAGATAATTCACTTAACTTAACCATCAAATTTACCATAAATAGACTTAGGTTTTCATGTTAAACAATATCACTTATTCCTAAAGAAAGTAATTTAATTAACACGCAATTACGTTGTGAAGAAAACTATGCCCAAATTAGTTCAAATTTTTTTAGAGATGATAAATTATATCAAATAACAGTGGTAAAATAACTGTCACAATTTTTGAACCAACATATAAGTCTGCAGAATTAAATCAAACCATAAAAGTTAAATGATTAATTAAGGCATAGAAATAAGATTAAAAATTTATTTTCTCCAATAGAGCTCAAAATTTTTGTGATGATACATTTTTAGCTCAAAACAGTGACAAAAATAGTTTCATGATTTTTGGACCTTTAAATAAGCCTACAAAAATCATCAAAGTCCATTTACTAATAAAAAGACCAATTTAAATCAGTTTTAAAATTTGTTCAAAACTCAAGTTTCATATTTTTCATAAATATTAGGCAGCTTGAGAAAGCTACACAAAACTTTTCACAATTTTTGGAGTTTGCTACAAAAAGATATCAAAAAGACAAAACCTAACACTATTCACCCATTTCAGAGAAAGAAAAAAACCCCTCTAACCCTTACTGGGCTCGGCCCAACATCGGCCCACGGCCGCTGACAACCGGGCCCTAGGCGTCAGCCTCTGCTTCTTCCCCTTCGCGCCCAGACCAGGGCTCGGCCGGCCTTGACCAGCCGCCGGCGCGTTGACTGGTCGTCGGCCTTCGCACCGGCGAAGTCTCCGGCGACGGCGAGGGCCTCAACGTCTCCGGCTTCACCTCGCACATCGATTCCACCCCTCACCAGCCTTAGCACCTACACGACCATGAGCTGGCAGCGGCCATGGCGGCTCGGCCAGACTGGGCACGATGGCGACGCGGCGTTCCGGCCATAAGGGCTCGGTAGAGATCACAGCTTCGACAGCACTGCACTCCCGCATTCCTCGTGAACATGGTGCTCACCTTAACTCAAACAAACTCGACTCGGAACCCTTCGGTCCACGACGGCGGCCATGGCGGCGCTTGCACCGACGGCGAGCTACGCGGACAGACCAAGACTGCACGGTAGAGACCAAACTGAGGGACGCAACACGCCTAGGGACTCAACGCGACTACGATGCGCGCTTTACCTTGACTTGAGGAGCACTGAACCGAGGTTGGCGACGGCGGCGGCGATGGCAGAGCTTGCACCGACGGCAACCTCCGTGGACTGCTCAAGCCAGAGCGATAGAGACCTCAAGAGCGAGCCGAACATGATCTACAACACAACACAAAGCTAAAGCACAGGTTAGATTAACCGGAGGAACTCTGGCTCATCGTGGCCACGATCACGATACCTGCGGCGGCTCCCTGTCGGCAACGAGGAAGAAGACCGCGGCGACGGCGATTACCAGCTCTAGGGCTCGGGTTAGCTAGCTCAGGAGACGCAAGGGAGGCAGGCGGAGCTAGCTGGGAGATGGAGAGTACAAGGATGCAGCGAAGGCGGAGAGAAAGCTCGTCGGAGCTTGACTGGAAACAGAGGAGAAGAAAGAGGAGGTGGCGGACGGGGACGCTGGGAGATGGAGAAGCTCTCAGAGCTTGCCACCGCGCGGAGCGAAGCAAGCAAGCAGCCAGGTGCGTGGCCAGACACGCGGAGCGGCGCGGAGTTGGCCAGGCCACGGCGACGGCGCACGCGGCGGCCTGCCCTGCTCCGGCAGGTCCCCCCCTCCTCCTGTAGCTACAGTACCAGAACTATCCCCTTTCAAAAATCTCCAGATTTTTGTACTGCATGCCAAAAACTCTTAAAACAAAAGTTGCTCCAAATTTTGTGTTCTACAAGTTTGTTTTAAGAACCAAAGTCAAATTCTGCATACATTTTGAAATAAAGTTCAAAATCAAATTTGGACCAAAATGAATTCAAAATTACTTTTGAATTTCCTGAACAACATCAAATTTTGCCAATATATGAAAGGTAGAGTTTGAAAAGTTGCACAACTTTGCTTTAACACCCTATGGCTGATTCCAACTGGAAATAGGTCAATTTGATCAAAACAGTTCAAATTGATTTCAAATTGGAAATTTGAAAAGGGGTCAGAACTAGGGTTTTGCAGTAAAAGCAAAATTACTTTTGATTTTGCATTGACACTTGTAAAATGGTCAATGTATGGAATGTTCATTTTGAAATTCTCTACAACTTTGATATAGATCTCAAACTCAGATTTCAAATAGTTTTTGGAATGCAAGTTTAAAGTAAAAAGGGGACCATTTACAGGGTTTGAGTAAATTCATAATTACTTGAAATTTTGTACAGAAACTTTGAAAACTTTGAATACCAAAGTTGTACCTCTCTTCAAGATCTACCAAAAAGCTTTTAGGGTCAACCCGTAATTATGCACAGATGTTGAGTTAACTAAAAAGGGCTAATTACTTATATAGGAATTTAATGTTTTTTCCAAGTTTTAGCTAAATAGATTTTGGTTTCTTTTGAATTGTTGAACTCAGATCCATGCCTTTACATGAATTTAGTCAAATGGGAATGAACTCAAGTTATTTCATAATGGCATTCTAAATTAGGTTTTTGAGCTGCATCACAAGCATATAAACAGAAATGCTCACATATTAGGAGTTAAACTCATTTTAGTGAATGCATCTCAAGGTGAGCTAGCACATGATGCTATGAAATGCTTATGATGACATGACAACATTTTATTCATGTAAACACCTGAGGTGTTACAATAGCCTCGCCTCCGCGCCAGCCTCTCCACGCCGCCACGCGTCGACCGTCCTTTTTGTGGACCTCCCCCCGGTTTTGAGGCCGAAACCGGGAAACCTGGGCCTTCCCTCGGTTTTGAGGCCGAAACCGGGAAACCTGTCCTCAGGCTGAGTTTTGTGGTCTAAATTCAGAAACCCGCGCGCCCAGGTTTTGAGGCCCAAACCTGGAAACCGTCCACGCTGAGTTTTGAGGCCCAAACTCGGAAACCGGCCACCCCGAGTTTTGAGGCCCAAACTCGGAAACCGTCGAGGGTAGCTTTTCGAGGCTCAGCTACCGAACCCGTGTCGTAGACCGGATGTGGTTCGCACACCCCGAGTTCCAGCACCGATGCCGGAGCATGTTCAGCCTCCACATAGGGCATCCTCCCGACTCGGCCGATGCACCGCACATCCCCATGTACTCTTGCTTGTCAACGCCACGTGTCAGCTACTACAGCTGATCCTCAGGTCTCCTGGTCCATCGGTCCAAGCTCCACGTCCGCCCTTCACCGCTCCCGGTCCGTCGGCACGGCACGTCCCCACTTGACCTTCACCTCACCTTCGACCACTGTCCGAGCTCCGCACCTGCACGTCAACACAGCCAAGAGACATGTTGCCCGTTGATCGATCACTCATCACTCAGGAAGGGAACCACAAGGGCACATATCAACCTTGTGTTCTCAGCTCTGATGGTCAGCGTCCGATGCACCTTTAAACCACTGTCAGATGACACGTGGCACCGGACGCGTCCGATGTGATGAACACAACGTCCGATGCTCACGGCTTGAGCATCCGATGGTCCCAAAACAGTGCTGTTCTTCCGCGAAAATCACCCGATCTCCTCCGAATCAAAAGCACCAAGGCTTAGACTTGGTATGAGGAGTTCCAAGGAGGTTAGTGAGCTATCCCAAAGGGATCATGGCACAAACCTAACTCCAAATCGGTGAATTGGAAGATTTCGGGGCAAAGGGAGCAAAACTCGATCCAAAACGAAAATCGACCGATCTACTAGCTAGTGAGGTTAGAGGAGATTTCCTTCGGTGGAAAGAAGTGCCTCACCATCTAGAACAACTCAGTTCAAACGAATTTGAAAAAGATGCACCTAAAAGAGAGATCGATCAATGGGAAAATCGTGGAGAAAAGCAACCCGCGAAGAACAAGAACAAAACGCGAATCACAACCACGAATTTGCAACCGTGTGGCTACCACACGCTACAATAGTGAGATTACGGTCTCACTTCCTCAAAATCTCACGAACACAGAGGTATTATTGTCTTCTCTGTGGATCTCAGTTCGCTACAGCAGGGAATTGGGAGAGCAGGAAAACCCTAGAAGGCAAAGAGCAAATGACTGAGATAGTTTGGGAGGTGGGTGTCTCCCCCAACTTATCCTAATTCTAATTCCCACTCTACCCCTAATTATTTACAGAGCGAACCAGCTAAACCCTAAGGTTATTCTGGACCAACTCATGGTAGGTGGTGATCTGACGGCCTCGCCTGCACAACTTGTAGCGTTGCCTCGACGCAACCTCACCGATTGCCGCCACGTGCCGCCACCGCTCTGCTTGTCCTTTTCCCGGACTCTGCCCCCCCCCGGTTTTGTGGCCGAAACCGGGAAACCAGGCGTTCACGACCAACCCCTGGTTTTGAGGCCCAAACCGGGAAACCAGCCGCCCATCGCCCGAGTTTTGTGGCCCAAACTCAGAAACCCACCAGCGCCCAGGTTTTGAGGCCCAAACCTGGAAACCGTCCTCAGCCCGAGTTTTGTGGCCCAAACTCAGCAAACCCGCAGCACCCAGGTTTTGTAGCCCAAACATGGAAACCGTCCACCCGATGGTTTTTATGTGGCTCAACCATCAAATCGACGTTGTAGAGGGGATGCACCGCTCGTGCACCCCGTCCACTGACACATGTCCCTAGGTCCTCGACCCAAGCAACACTATGCCCCACAAGTCTCCCCTCGTCGCTGTCTCAGGCTGTCGGCCACCACAGCTGATCCTCAAGCCACCGGTCCCTCAGTCCAAGCCTCACGTCTGCCCTTCACCGCTCCCGGTCCATCGGCACAACACGTCTCTACTTGACCTTCACCTTGCCCTCGATCACTGTCTCCGTGCTCGACACCTGCACAACACAAGCCAAAGAACATGCGCATCAAACCTGTTGACAATCACTCATCACTCGAGACTCGGCATACACCCATGTATCCGCAGAGGGCGGAACAGAAAGCCTGCGGGCAGTACAAACCAACCCTCCAGCAAATCGAGAGGGCGGAAAGAAAGACTGCGGGCAAGCAAAAACTTACTTACCACCAACAAAAAATGAAAAGGTGGAAAACAAACACAAGGCCACTGCGAATCTACCCTCAAAAAATGAGGGAGAATAGCAGTAGCAAAAGGGCAGACTGAGCAAACCCTGTCGTACGACAAAAAAACGGGAGCCAGTAGCTCATCTAACAGAGCAGAATTTAATGCTCTCTTAAACTCTTCGCCGGCCAAAACCTACCGGCCTTAGCAACCCACCAACCACCAGGTACAACCAAAAACTAAATGCACAGACCCGCCACCACAGAGGCAAGGCCCATAAATAGAGGCTAGAGCACAAGCCACCCAAGCAACCAAAAAAGTTACCAAGTGTACCCAGTCGCATCTCGAAGATGTGCCCAATAGAGTGAGCTGCGAATAGGAAGCATCGGGAGTTCTAGTTTTGCTTTTATGATTGTGTCATCGGCGCACTAGTTAGACAACATCGTCAGTAAAATGCTTTAGATGAAAGAAATTCGAAGTAGCAAAACCGTCTCAAATCTTAGCTGGTGGAGAAGCAACACCAAATCTGCTGCCAGAAGACAATAAGGGCAATATCTCAGATATAGCCGGTTGTAGCCTTCTTCATCTTGTCCGAGAATCGCTTTGATTAATCAAGTTTTTGGCACAGTACACCAAGCAGTTTCGGGCCGAGGGGCTTGCAACGAAAGCACCCTCGCGCGAATGCCACCGCCCCTCGACTAAAAAGTGTGGGGCAGGCATCTTTTAACGTCCGGCCGAGGGGCTCGCAACGAAAGCACCCTCGCGTGAATGCTACCGCCCCTCGACTAAAAAGTGTGGGGGCGGGCGTCTTTCAACTTCCGGCCGAGGGGCTCGCAACGGAAGCACCCTCGCGTGAATGTTATCGCCCCTCGACTAAAAAGTGTGGGGGCGGGGGTCTTTCAACTTCCGGTCGAGGGGCTCGCAACGAAAGCTCACTCGCGCGAAAGCTACCGCCCCTCGACTAAAAAGTGTGAGGGCGGGCGTCTTTCAACTTTCGTCCGAGGGGCTCGCAACGAAACCACCCTCGTGCGAATGCTACCGCCCCTCGACTAAAAAGTGTGGGGCGGGCATCTTTAAACTTTCAGCCGAGGGGCTCACAACGAAAGTGTTGACGTCGGAAGTGATCCAAATCACACACCAGCAGGGCTAGAACGCCCGAAGAGGTTGCAGATCAACCTGGGACAGCAAGGACCCTGGCTAAACCGACGAAAACCGATCTGGAGACCGGTCCAAGTCGATCTAGGGTTTTAAGCCCTTGTGTTGGTAACTCTAGAACTCCTCCCGGGAAGACCCATCACGGAGAAGCACGTAGAGGTTGCTCTAGGACCAGCAAGGCCGCCTAGAACGCCGTCGAGCCTCACTGGGAGATGCGCCGAACAGCAAGGTAGAGGGGAAAAAAGGGTAAAAGGGATAGTAGATTGATTTTGATCGATTGGTGTTGGATGTCTCAATCGGCCATGATCCTCTCATATATATAGAGGGGTTGGTCTTATCCCAATAGGAAACATCTCCAAATACGAACTCCAAGTTTCCTATCCGGACTCTATCAAACTATAGAATCCAATTCGGAAGTAACAGGGTAACCCTGATCTCGCTAATCCTTGGATTGACCATGTGACAAAACCGACCAATTTATAAGAGCACAAGTGAGAAAACCACTGCCGGAGCAGCCGAATTAGCACACTTGAGCCCATATAAAACCCGGTAGTCCATGAAATCCTGAGGGATTTCAAACTTTTCAACATTTCAGCCAAGATCGCATGGTCAAGCAAATACATATCATGTTCACGGAGCTTTGCAGCGGAAATAAATTACAATAGAGTTCACAAATAATAATACAAGTGGAGTTCCACTTAATTTTAGAAGAAACAACATAGCTTTGAAATGAATACCATAATGTAAGTTGAAATACTTTGCTAGCTTGAGTGACACCCTCCAACAACAACACAGAGAGAAGAAGTATGGAACTGCCGAGCCCACCGGCACTGGCCATCACCTTTCGGCAGACCTAACCTTCACCTGCAACAAGGTGGGATAAACCCTGAGTACTCGAATGTACTCAGCTAGACTTACCCGTCGGAAACCAAAAATAAAGAGACACCAAGGAGTATGCAAGGCTGATATAAATAGTGGAGCTGGCTAACTTTATTTACAAAAAGAGATTAAGTTAAAGGGTTCATTATTTAATTATATGAGCAGTCATATTTTATCCTATTCCTTAAACTCTAGGTTTTGCACCTACACTAGAGCACTCACTTGAATCTAGCAAACAATAATATAATACCATATCAGGTTTGCTTATCAATATTTTAGTTGAACCATCAATGTCACATGGAGTTGTATCGTGGTGAAGCTCACCATAGTTTCCCACTAACCGGGGGAGACGGCGACTCGAATCGAATTCTAAACCAGCTGGTGAAAAACCTTTAATACCAACCCACACTTTCCCCATCGGGTCCATGCATTGGGTAACCGCTCGATGCTTGCTCGTGATGGTAATCGTCGCGGTTCATGCACGGACTGCCCAATTAGAACCTGGCGATGGCCACGCGAGGCAGATCGCATTTCCATACTAGAGGGCACGACACGGGTTGATTCTGGCCTGAACAGCGTCTAACCGGCTTTGGGGTCGATGATTACAGCACCGACATATCCCTAAGTAAAAGGGCGCTTTCAAAAATGAACGAGGGCCAACATCGATACAAAACCTTCACGATCCAACGGATGGACTGCCCTAAGTTTCCAAACTTGTGCCTTGCCTTCTAGTTGACCGTATTTCATTACTACTCAGGATCTTTTCCACGATAGCAAATATAGCCAACCGTGATCCGGTAAATACCCATCCGGGGTATTACGGGAACATCCTTAACTACTACTTTTATTAAGCAGGCTAAGCAATTCTACATTATAAACACTAACAGGATAACAAGGCAGGTATAATCAATAATCAAGGAATGATAATGCAGCAAGTAGGATTCAATCAACTCCTATACCTAATGCATCACAATATAAAATACTCAATTAAATTAATTGTAAATACTGGAAGACTTAAAATGCTCCGGGGCTTGCCTGGGAACCAACACTAGGTTAGTGTTTGTTAGATGATACTCGCTTGGCGAGCATCTCCGCTGTAGCACTTGCTTAACTCCGCATCTTCGGGATAATCCACCAAACACCGTCTTCGGGTTTAACCTCATCATCACGTCCTTCACGAGGTATCTACCGTTACCTAAATGAGATGTGCAATACAAGCGTATGAATGCAAGGGAAACTCTTATGAAGCAACATAAGGCGCACAACAAAAATGTTACTAATTACTTCGCATAAGCAATCAGGATAACTACGAAAAGAAGGCATAGCTCTAACTCACAACATGGCATGGCCACTTCAGCAGGTTCATATTAAGGAAAAGTGTGACACGGTTCATTTGGCACTCAGAGAGGCTAACTATAACAATCAATCAAGACTACATCACACATCACACAAATAGAACACATGTATGCACATACAATTCCTATTTTTGTTAAACAAGTCAATCATCATTATCTAACATATTATTTATATAATATATCAAGTTTCATAACATGAAATGCATAAACTAAACATTATCAAGTCATGACATAGCATCAAAGATCACATAATCAACATTAAGCTATAGTAATCAAGTTGGGTTCATTTATACAGTTTCGACAGGAACACACCATGTACTTTAAACAGACATAACTGGAGCTACACATATCCCAACAAGGTGATCCTAGACTTTATAGAAAGCTAATGAAATTATCTACAACTTTGCTATTATCACTTAAGCATGATTCAGCAATTAAAAAGACCAAACATAACAGACAAGCACTTCTGTCCAAACTTTGGACAGAATATTACATTCATCTTCAAACAACCACAACTAGAGATCTGAAGCACCAAAAGACTTGACATAAGACTTGTTAGAAAGCTTATTAAGTTGTCTACAACTTATTTATAATCATCTCAAGATGATTAGGCAGTTATCAAGGCTAACCAACTCAAACAAGTAAATCTGTTCAGACTTGGACAGATTCTGACTTCTAATTTAAACACATGTAACTCAAGTTCTAGACCACCAAAAATAGTGATCCAAGACAATTCAGAAAGCTTATGAAAAGTAATACAACTTTTATATTAACATTAAGACAAGATTCATAACTTAAATAAGCCAAACAATTTATTCTTTTCAGATCTGCACAAAAAGTATGCAAAACCTGACAGCAAACTTGCAAAATCTATAAATCCTAAACTACTGGGCCTAAAATCATGACATTTTAGGACAAGCAAGATAAAGAAGTTATCTACAACTTTTATATATAACACATCTACAGAAAACATCATTTTCTTCATGCACTAATCACCTCTACAGAAACTATGCATGCAACAATTTCAGCATATTAACAAATCACTTCATCACCTGTTTAGTTAATCCTTTGAGCACATATATAAGCTATTAAAGCACTTCTAACAGTCATAAACATGAACACATAATAATCATCTCAGATTAATATAAAACAAAGACAATCATTTACACATGTATATTTTCATTTATCTCTATACTTTCATTAATTAAATAATCAACAAACGTAGGCATTATTTTTAAGTGATGTTGCAAACATATAATTTGGGGCACATATTTTTACTAAGGATAGATAATACCAAATCATGACTACTGCAAAAAATATTACATGCTCAGGTATTATAATTTATTTATTAAAATCATGGCGAGATTTATTCACAAAAATGCATGTGAGAGCAACAAAATTCTATAAATCATATTTTCTGTAAACACATGGCCATGATAAAATTACCTAAACTACAACAACATCATAGGAAGGCAGTGGAACTATCTTTTCCATTTTTACATGCAAACATTTATCATAAATCATTTTAATTCATTTAATGACCTGAAAACAAGATAAATTCATAACTAATTCATATATGCACAAGAAATCCTGAAATGTTTATCACAGCACACATGACACATGAAAAGCCTACCATAAAAATTGCACAGCAAAGTAGGCAATACAACATCAGATGTGATTTTCTCCCTATTTAAACCTATTTAACACAAATCAATCATCACAACAGAAACTATCAACTAACACCCAACATATAAAACATTCATTGGACAGAACTATTCGCATGGATTCCAAAAAGTCCTTACTCGCAATTTTTTGACATTCCTATGATTTACTACGTATTTTACAACTTTCAGCCAGATTTGCTTAATTAAACGAAAACGGAAAACAGAAAACTCTTTTACATCGGGAACCCTGAAACCTGCAGAAATTATTTAGGGACTAATTAGAAAACACATGAGTCATGACACTTAACATAAAAACCCAACAAGTTGTTTCAGCTTCGCTAGATGGTCCTTCACCTTCGTTTTCACGGGACACGACGAAATACGACGGAGATGCCGAGCTTCTGCTTGGGGAAGGAAGGCCGGGCTCGGGCTAGAGTTGGGCGCCGGGCTGCTGCCTGCTGGGGCGCCCTGCCGGCGGCTTCCTCCGGCGCTGCTGCCTGCCTCCTGCAGGCCGGCGGCCAGAAAAGGGCCGCGACCGCGGGCGCAGGAAGCCGGGGCTTCAGCCGCTGGCGCGCAGGGAGCAGGGAAAGGAGAAAAGGGGGTCCTGCTGCGGGGAGGAGGAAGTGAAGGAGAAAGAGGTCTGCTGCACTGCTACTGTTATCAAGAGTAGGAAGGCAGGATGGAGACGAGCAGAGAGGAGAATGGCCGGCTTGCTGCGAGGGAAGAAGTGGCCATGGCTGCTCTTCTGTTTCTGCAATGAAGGGGAAACTATTGCTTTGTGGAGAAGAGACCGAGTGAATGAGGATGGGAGGAAGACCGAAGAAAAGACCTCGGTCTTTTGCGTGAGGAAGGGGGCGCGCGCCAGGGAGGGGACGGGCGCGGCAGGCGAGGCCTCGGGGCGCGGGCGCGACCTTGACCTCGGGGCGCGGATGCGACCTCAGGAAAAACTCCCGTGTATTTTTTCCCCAATTTCTTTCCCAAATTGGCAGGTTTCCGGAAACTTTTGGTCAAACTCTAAAATTGCAAACACTGCTCAAACAAACTCCGATTTCGACGAAACTAATTTTGCTGTCGTCGTCTCGCTGAGTACTCCAACTTTCGTTAAAGGCACTTGGTCAGATTCCCAACGGTTTGCCAGGTAACGATCGTCGACGGCAGCATTGCGGTGACCGAAATTCCAATTTTTGCAGTAGAGACTTAACTGATTTCCGGAACCTGAAAACTGTGTTGTATCTCATCTTGCGAGCTCATTTTCAACCTTTTCGGCATCGATCCAGGTCTCGGCCATAAAACCAAATTTGTTCGTTTCGGTCTGTACTACAACTTTCGTTTAAGGCGCACTGACATGCGAACACCCGAAAATACCGTTCAACTCCGGTCAAAGCGGTCACCCGGTAGGATCCAGATTATGGTCTCGTTGGTCGAAATATTTTCCGGTCGTCTGCTCAACATAAAACTTTCATAACTTTTGCTCGTGAGTCCATAAATAATTGATTGGGCATAATCGCAAGACTTGGTTGAACCCGAATGATTTTCTTCAGTTAATCAGCCAGAACACGCAAAGCTGCGACTCGTCATTTCATGTGACTTATTGATTCCAAATTTTGCCAAACTTTTCTACCAGTCACTATAGATAGGAACTGAAGCAGGGAACATGAAAAAGTCATGTTTAACAGTAATCTTGAATATTCCAAAATTGGGCAATCATTATTACGTGTGCTATTAATTATTTTCGGAATAATTTAAACAGAGGCTCTATTTCCGGGGTTGATTCTAAATCTTCAGTCATCACTGACGATACTAGAAATCATCTTTCGATCATCACCTGACAGATCATGTCTGTGTTCAAACTGACTGCTCGTCTGGCGTCAAACACCTGGGGTGTTACAGACCAGATCAGTTTAATGGGCTTTATCAGCCCATACTGATCAACAAATCGTCGTTACAAGAGAAGGATCCACATATTAGCGCCGGACTCAGCTTTCATTATAACCATAAGGCCGACCAGAGCCACCTGGTCAGACATAACATGAGTGATCGGAAACCCAAAATGATCAGACTCATTTAACTTAGAACATCCGATCTCTCAAAAAGACAAATTTGACTCTAATATTACAGGCTGAATACTTCATCTAAATTCATCTTTATCTGTCACACTTTTGAGTGTCAACATATGCCACCCTGTTTTTAGGTGATCTTTGATAGAACCTAAAAACAAACCGAATAACAACGATGTCCAACTCATCGGCTATTCGAAAATTAAGGATAAATATTCTGATTATTTTTTGTTCTAAGGGTGATACATGTATCGGCCATTGTTTAGAAGGCGCTTAGGCTTCTTGCCAAACACTTGGAAAGTATTTTTTCAAATACCTCCCATTTATTGCTCTTGGGAGACTTTCACCTTGTAACGTCTCTAGCACATATGCATTCCCGATTATTACTTTGATCACTTTATAAGGACCTTCCCAACTCGGCGACCACTTGCCAAACTTGTTGCTTCTCGATCCGAGTGGTAGTATGGTCTTCCATACCAATTCTCCCACCTAGAACGATTTGCTTCTCACCTTCTTGTTGTAAGCTCTGGCAATCCGAGCTTTGTCTTTCTCCATCTCCTTAAGAGCCTTTAATCTCTTATCGGTCACCTCATCAACGTTATCCATCATGGCATCATGATACATAACAACAGAGAAATCATTTTGTTTAGCTAGTCTATATGCATCCAGATTTACCTCGACGGGCAACACTGCCTCTTGCCCATATACCAACTCGAAAGGAGTAACTTTTGTAGCGTCATGTCTTGATACACGATGAGCCCATAAAGCTTCAGACAAAACCCCATGCCACCTCCTTGGGTTATCCTCAATCTTCTTTTTGACAAGCTTGATCAAAGCCTTATTACTAGACTCAGCCTGGCCATTAGCTTGAACATAGTATGGAGATGAATTGAGCATTTTTATCTTGTATAATTTGGCAAAATCTCGTACCTCTTTAGAAATAAAAGACGTCCCTTAATCTGTAGTTAATGTTTGAGGTATGCCGAATCTATGTATGATATGCTCAGTAATAAACTCAATTACCTCCTTATGTGTCATATTCTTCAAAGGCACTGCTTCAGTCCACTTAGTGAAGTAATCTGTAGCGACCAGAACAAAACGATGTCCCTTTGAAGATGGGGGATGAATTTGACCAATAAAGTCTAGCCCCCAACCACGAAAAGGCCACGGTTTGATAATAGGATGAAGCATAGCAGCAGGTGCAAGTTGTATGTTTCCAAACCATTGACATTCTGCGCATCCTTTGTAGTAACGAAAATGATCGGCCATCATTGTGGGCTAATAAAACCCAGCTCTACGCAACAGCCATTTCATCTTAGGCGCCGATTGATGTGTATCACAAATACCTTCATGAACCTCTCCCATAGCCACCTTTGCTTAATCAGATCCCAAACACTTAAGTAACAAGTCTTCGGCAGTCCTTCGGTAAAGCTCATCATTATGCAATACATATTTAAATGCACTCCGCCGAACACTTTGATCAACCTTAGTACTCGGATCATTGAGATATCTTAGCAAGGGAGTTCTCCAATCTTCCAAATCGATTCCACTTTCATTAGATCTTGATTTAGACCGATTTAGAGTTCTTTTAGACAAATTTATCGTTCCATGATCGACCAGGTCAACCGGACGAATTAGCTGACTTGATTCATAAACAACCTGGTCGGCCATAGCGTCTACCCAAGCATGCTTAACATGTACCTGGTCGCCGGGGGGTAAGGTGGCCGAACTGGTTGTAAAACAAACTGATCGGCTATAGGAGCTGACAATATTCCTGCATGCTGTTGCATCGGCTTTATGTGAAAATTACGTCTACTGATGCTATAGCTAGATGCTTGCTGAGATAACATGTTGGCTTCATGATTTTCATGCCTTGGTATATGTCGAATATGGAATTCGGTAAAATGAGTGATGATATCAAGGCACATATCAAGATAGACATTTAACGATCCCTCTAGGCATTGAAACTCACCAGCAACCTGTTGTACTACTAGTAAGGAATCGCCATATGCCTCAACATGTTTAACCTCCATGGAACATAATATTTCTAAACCGAATAACAGAGCTTCATATTCGGCTTGATTATTGGTGCAAGAATAATCTAATCGGCTTAGCATTTCGAATTTAGTGCCACTAGGAGAAATAATGACTATACCAACACCTTGGCCCTCCTTACAAGCCGATCCATCAAAATAAAGTTTCCACGGAGTAAAAGTAAAGTAACCGATTTCATCTTCTAAACTAATACCATGCTCAACAATGAAATCGGCAAGAACTTGACCCTTCAAAGTTTTCAATGGTTGATAAGTCAAGTCAAACTCAATCAATGCATACGCCCATTTACCAATCCTTCCTCTAAGGATTGGCCGATATAACATGTGCTTAATTACATCAGCCTGGCATGCAACAACACATGTACTAGATAGCAAATAGTGTCTCATTTTAGCGCAAGCATAGTACAAGGATAAACATAATTTCTCAATATGGGCGTACCTTGTCTCAGGATCAAGAAGACGGCGACCAATATAAGCAATTATGTACTCTTTACCTCCATCTTCTTGTGTTAAAACAGCTCCAATAACCTTCTCTTCGGCGGTGACATATAATCTGAAGGGGATTCCTCACTTAGGCGCCCGAAGAACTGGTGGAGATGACAAATATTCCTTTATCTTTTCAAACGCTTCTTGTTGCTCTGCCCCCAAGTGAACTCAGTTTCATTCTTCAGCTTTACTATAGGGGTAAAAGGAATAATTTTCCCGGACAAGTTTGCAATAAATCTCATCAAGTAGTTCACTTTTCCCAAGAACTTCTGCAAGTCCTTTTTACATGTAGGCGCTTGAACTTTCTTGATCTTTTCTATCCTTTTAGGATCAATTTCTATGCCTTTGTCGTGAATGATAAACCCTAAAAACTTCCCAGCCGATACACCAAAAGCACATTTTAGTGGGTTCATCTTCAAACCATAGTGGCGCATTCTCTCAAACGCTAAACGTAAATCAGCCAGATGAGACACATGGGCAGCCGATTTAATCACAATATCATCAATATACACTTCCATGACTATCCCAATCAAATCATGAAAGATCATATTCATAGCGCGTTGATAAGTAGCACCGGCGTTCTTTAAACCGAACGTCATCGCGACCCACTCAAAAAGACCAAGAAACCCAGGACAAATAAAGGTCGTCTTGGACATATCTTCCTCGGCCATAAATATCTGATTATAACCAGCGTTGCCATCAAGAAAACTGACAACCTGATGTCCTGAAGCATCATTGATCAACATATCGGCTATAAGCATAGGATACTCATCTTTGGGAGTGGCTCTATTCGGATCTCTAAAATCAATGCAGACCCTATTTTTCCAATGTCCTTCTCCACAGGCACGATATTAGAGACCCACTCCGCATATCTGCTGTAACACCCGGATTTACGAATAAAACCGAGATAAAGCATATGTGGGCCCAGGGGGTCACAAATCCACATATACCACAAAATGTATATCATTACAACACGAACAACGTTTAAATAACTTATTACATCACAGGGAATTGTTCATCACATCGGCCAACAGCCCATTATTACAACGGTAGCGTAGACGTAGACATCACTCCACAGGGACACCAACTAGGGGTACGCCATCCTCAGAAGTCTGGCCCGTCCTCTGGATACTCCTCGTAATCTCCATCATCTGGTACCCATCCGGGATTTTTATGTGAACCAACAACAAGCGTCAGCTCACCATGCTCAACAAGTACAACTACGGGGAATGCAAGGCTCAAAGGTTTGACCTGGTTGACTGCGGTTAGCATTTTAACTTGGTCATATTTTAATATTATCCTTTCATTACTAAGTATATGATCCCTGTTGTCCCATAAAGTATGATCATTATTATGTTAACAAGAGGTAAGCCACAAACCACCAACATACCCCACCATGAACCACTTAAAAAGGATCCGAGTCGCTCGTATCCGTGAGCACGGCTGATATATCAGGTTTACACTCTGCAGAGGTTGTACACTTTCACCTTAGGCCATGATTCCCATATGCCGGGGAGAGCCAATCCCACATTACCTCCTCTATGGAAGTACGACAGGGTTTCACTGCGTAGCCTTTCACTAGCTACCCTAACAAGTAGTAGCCACAAGGTTTCGGCTTTCAAGCGAATGGAGGCTCCCTTCAAGATGGCACACCTGACAGCCGACCAGTACACATCTTGACAGGCAAGGAAGCCATTCTTTAACCCAGTTCCCCCCTCTAGCGCCTTTCGGTAACTACTACAAGCTAGAGAAAGTCTAGTTACACAACTAAGATCAAAGCCATATAATACCCAAGGTTGCACGGGATCTCCCGGGTGGCCGCTTTAAAAGGTAGTCCCTAGGGTGGGTCACTGAGTGAACAACATGCTCCAGTGCCATAGATGTGGTTAAAAAGCCTCTTTTAACATTGTTCCATAGTCATTAATCAATATTAAACAATTAGCATTTATATAGCGCGTAGCATATCTAGTCAAATTATGCAAAACCCTCCCATAGATACAAGGTATACAGTTCAAAGGAAACTAGTATGGTCCTATGGTTCATCATATTTGACACATGCATAATGATTACTAGGTCTTGCATTTAAATAGGTAACAAGGAAACCGTAGGTTGTACTTGCCTTGGTCACACGCTTGGTCCTGGTACTACTCCTGCGAAACTTGCTCCTCGAACACGTCACCGTCTGGACTCGATATACAATCACCAGTCATACAATCCATACAGTCATTACATGCAAATAAAATATACTTTTATTAGAACAGTACACCAAGCATCAAAAACAGTTAGAGAAACATATATAGAACTATTATACTCGTCGATACAATGACATGAACATAAAGATCACTCTAATCGGACCTAAAACGAGAAAGTTATAAAGAAAACAAGTTTCAGGGGCACTTTTGTAAATAAAACTCATTTTCCGGGGGCTAACTCGCGAAAACCGAGGACCTATACGTAAATAAATGTAGCCGGCGGGGGCTAGCACGCGAAACTCGTGGCTCTGGATAGCGGGCACTAAATCTAGAAAGTTCAGGGGCTAAAACATAAGAAAATAGGACCTAAAAGAAACTCTTTTGAACTACGGTGGACTGCGGGTTGATTTTCATAAAACACAGGGGCCTTTTTGCAAAAGCGGCGGCTACAGCTGCGCAGGCGCTCAGCGGCGCCACGCGGCGTGACGCGGTTGGCCGGTCCACCACGCGGCCGGTGGACCGCGCGCGGGGCCGCTGGTCTACGGATCCGTGGACCCAGTGTATACCCCTTCGGGGTGGGATCTAATCAGGGCCGTCCACTGCAGATCGAAAGGCGCAGGGGGCTCAGCGGGTGCGACGCGGCGGCGGAGCGGCGGCGGGATCATTGGCGAGCGGCGGCGCGCCATGGATGGCGCTCGGGAGCTCACGATTCGGGCGTTCTCGAGCTCGATTGGCCCTACGGGTTGGTCCAGCGGACAGCGGGGGTGACGGCGAGTTCATTGGTGGCCTTGGCGCCGGCCAAGGCGCTTACCATGGCGACGAACAACGGCGGAGGGAAACTGCAAAAAGGGGAAAAACTCGGGTGAGCTCGGATTCGCGCAAAGGAACAAAGGGAGGGCACCAGGGCCGTTCGGGTGGATGCGGCATCACCTGGGGTCGCTCGGAGAGGCGCTTGGGCGGCTGGTGTGGCTCTGTTAGCGGTGGCAGAGACGGTGGGGCGAGCGGGTGCATGAGGGAGGGCTCGGGGCTTCGGCCTTGGTCTTTATAGGGTGCGGGGAGGGTGGCGAAACGCCGTGGACTTCTATCGCGGCTTAATGGAAGCCGAGTGACTTTGAAGGCCACTCCGTGGCGGTTACCGGGAGCGGAGGGAGCGCGACGGCGGGATGCCGAGCGGGCGCAAGGAAGGGGAAAAGTTCCCATCGCTGGTAGGTGGGACCGGGAGGCAGGAGCGTAGCGAGGCGCTGCCGAGTGGGACTGGGAGGTCAGCTGGCGGGGTGCTGCGCGCGGCTGAGTGGCGAGCGGGCCGTGCGGTTGGGCCGCGAGCGTGCGAGGTGGAGAGGGAGGCGAGCGCACGCGGGGAGAAGGGAGCGGGCCAGGTTGGGCCGGAGTGGTGCGGGGAGAAGGGAGAGGGAAACGGGAAGGGAGGGGCGCTGTGGGCTGGGCCGCATCGCCGGCTGGGCCAAAAGGGTGAGGGGAGGGAGAGAGAGAAGAAAAACCCTTTTCTATTTATTTCTTTTGAAAAATTTGTTCAAATTCAAAACTAATTTGAATTCAAACCACTCAATACTATTCCTACACTCAAACAAAATATTATGCTCCAGCATGAATGCAACAAAAATGTTTCTAAGCCCCGAGATATTTTATTAATTCACCAAAAGATATTATTTGGCCTATATGTTTCATGGAAAATAAACGAATAAAATCATATTAACTCCTAATTTCCGAAAAACAATTTTTAGGGTGTCACAAACCTACCCCCTTAGGATGAATCTCGTCCTCGAGATTCGGAAGATTGAAAAAGATTGGGATACTCTGATCTTAAATCCTCTTCTCTTAAATCCTCTTCTCTTTCCCAAGTGGCCTTGTCCTCAGAGTGCCTATTCCACTGAACTTTACACATCCTGATTATCTTACTCCGAGTAATTCTCTCTACGGTGTCCAAGATTTTGATAGGATATTCTGCATAGGTAAGATCTCCTTTGATGTCCAACTCTTCCAAAGGTAACTGTTCTTCAGGTACTCGTAAATATTTCTTTAACTGCGATACATGAAACACATTATGCACCCCTGAGAGACTTTCTGGCAACTCAAGCTGATATGCCACTTCACCTCTTCTATTTGAGATTCTGAACGGTCTCACATATCTGGGTGCAAACTTGCCTTTGGCATGAAACCTCTTGGTTCCTCTCATGGGTGAAACTTTTAGGTAAACATAATCCCCGATTTCAAACTCCAAATTTCTTCTTCTGTTATCTGCGTAACTTTTCTGCCTTGACTGAGCTATTTTCAGATTCTGTCTGATTATATGAACTTGATTTTCTGCTTCTTTTAAGACCTCAGGTCCGAAAACTTGACTTTCACCAGTTTGATTCCAAAACAAAGGAGTTCGACACTGCCTTCCGTATAATGCCTCAAAAGGTGACATCTTTAAACTCTTCTGGTAGCTGTTATTATACGAAAATTCTGCATATGCCAAACTCTTGTCCCAACTGATTCCATACTGAAGTGCACATGCTCGTAACATATCCTCGAGAATCTAATTCGTTCTTTCAGTCTGCCCATCAGTCTGTGGATGATATGCGGAGCTGAAATTGAGCTTGGTTCCCAAAGATTCATGTAACTTCTGCCAAAACTGAGATGTGATCTGAGTCCCTCTGTCTGACACAATCTTTTTAGGAACTCCATCCAAACATACTATTCTTTCCATATATAGCTCTGCTAGCTTAGCTCCTGTGTAAGTGGTTTTGACAGGAAGGAAATGTGCCACTTTAGTTAACCGATCCACTATAACCCATATTGAATCATAACCCTTCTGAGTACGGGGTAAACCCACAATGAAATCCATTCCCACTTCTTCCCACTTCCATTCTGGAATTTTCATGGGTTGAAGCAGTCCTGCGGGTCTTTGATGTTCTGGTTTAACTCTCTGACATGTATTATAGATTGCAACATATTCAGCTATGTCCCTTTTCATACCACACCACCAATACTTTTCTTTCAGATCTAGGTACATATTTGTACTGCCTGGATGAATTGAGTATGCTGAATTATGAGCTTCATTAAGAATCATATCCTTGATTGACTTGATATCCGACACACAGATTCTATTACCATGCCATACAGTCCCTTGTTCATCCATTCTGAAACCAGGTGCTTTGCCATCCACTATGCGTTCTGCGATGGCTATGATGTCTTCATCTTTCAACTGACCCTTACGGATCTCTTGTTCAAGAACAGGTTCCACTTCTAACTCCACGGTGTGTGCAATGATTGCTAGGTTCAACTTCCCAAATTCCTCTGCTAACTCTGCCGGAAACTGAGATGCACCAACCATATTTGCATAGCTTCTCCGACTAAGAGCGTCTGCCACGACATTTGCTTTTCCTGGGTGATATTGTACTTCAAGATCATAATCCTTGATTAATTCCAACCATCTCCTTTGCCTCAAGTTTAGATCTGACTGAGTAAGGATATACTTTAAGCTCTTATGATTAGTGTATATCTCACACTTGTGACCTATCAGATAGTATCTCCATATTTTTCAAAGCATGCACAACTGCTGCCAATTCAAGATCATGAGTCGGATAGTTGAGTTCATTCTTTCTTAGCTGCCGTGACGCGTATGCCACTACCTTGCCATCTTGCATAAGGACACATCCCAAACCTTGCCTGGATGCCTCACAATATATCGAGAAACTTCTGGTGAGATCTGGCAGAACTAACACTGGAGCGGTTGTCAACCTCTTCTTTAACTCCTCAAAATATTCCTGACACTTCTCTGACCGGACAAACTTAGCATTCTTCTCTAGCAAAGTAGTCATTGGCTTGGCAAGCTTGGAAAACCCTTCTATGAACCTTCGGTAGTATCCGGCCATACCCAGAAAACTACGAATCTCACTGACATCCTTGGGTGGGTTCCAACTCAACACATCTTGAACTTTCTTCGGGTCCACTGCTACTCCACCATTAGAGATAACATGCCCAAGAAAGGATACTTCCTTTAACCAAAACTCACACTTGCTCAACTTGGCATATAGCTCATTCTCCCTGAGCTTTTGCAACACTAGCCTTAAATGTTCCTCGTGTTCTTCTTCATTCTTGGAATAGACCAAAATGTCATCTATGAAAACCACAACGAACTTGTCCAAGTATTCCATGAGCACATTGTTCATTAAGTCCATGAAGTGAGCTGGTGCGTTGGTCAAACCAAAAGACATCACTGTGAATTCATACAAACCATAACGGGTGGTGAAAGCAGTCTTTGGTATATCTGACGCTCGAATTCTCAACTGGTGATATCCAGATCGGAGATCGATCTTAGAGAACACACATGCTCCTCTCAACTGATCAAACAAGTCATCAATCCGAGGCAAAGGGTAATTATTCTTTTTGGTCACTTCATTCAAAGATCTGTAATCTATGCACATCCTTTGAGTTCCATCTTTCTTTTCTATGAACAACACAGGTGCTCCCCAAGGTGAGGAACTAGGTCGAACATAACCCTTATCCTGTAACTCTCTTATTTGTTTCTTTAGCTCTTCTAACTCATTAACACCCATTCTATAAGGTCTTTTTGCTATTGGTGCAGTGCCCGGTAAAAGATCTATTATAAATTCAATTTCACGTTCAGGTGGCATACCTGGCAGATCATCGGGAAAAACATCCGGGAATTCTCTGACTATTGGAATATCATCAGTCGTTGATCCCTTAACCTGATTCACTTGGCATACTTCAAGAGTAGGTGACACTGCCTTGCACTCTATTATCTCTCCTTCCGAAGTTTTCAACTGAACGGTTCTCGATGCACAGTGAATAACTGCATCATGCCTTGTCAACCAGTCCATACCAGTATGACCTCGATCCCATATGTATTTAACACCATTAGATCAGATAAGAAGTCTACCCCCTTATATTAACCTTAACTTTCGGGCAACGGAAACTTGCTCTCATTTCACCACCTGGTGAACTAACAAGCATGGCCTTGTCCATGGTATGCATGAGTAGTGTATGCCTCTTCACAAAATGTGCAGATATAAAAGAATGCGATGCTCCGGAATCAAACAAAACTGAAGCAGAGTGGGAGTTAACTGGGAACGTACCGATCACAACATCTGGGGCGCCCTGAGCAGATTCTGTTGTCACATGATTCACCCTGCCATGAGCATAGTTCTGCTGACCTTGACGGCTTGGCGTGTGGGTGTTGAGCTTCTGATTGCTTTGGGATCCCTGTCCTGTCTTCTTGGGACAATGATAGGAGAGATGCCCAACGTCACCACAGACGAAGCACTTGTCGTTTGTTGGAGTGGTCGGTGTGTTGGGAGAGTTCTTCACTGGCGTTCCACCAGTCTGTCCTTGGCGAGGGGTTTGTGCACGGTTCTGGTTCTATTGCGACTGCTGAGGGGTCCTCTGCTGGTTCTGGCTGCGCTGGTCATTGCTTGACTGTCCGTACTGCCTCTGTTGGTTGTTGTATCCGGTAGAAAAGCGCGGGCGGCTGCTGCTTCCGGACTGCTGGTTCTGAAACTTCCTTTTTTTGGCTTCCATATCACGCCTCTTCCCCTCAATCACCAACGCCTTATCAACCATCTGCTGAAAGTTAGCGAAGGTGTGAGAGAGTAGCTGGTACTGGATTCCATCATTCAGTCCTTCCATGAAAAGCTCCTGCTTATCAAGGTCTTCTTCAATGTCCCGTGGTGCATAACGAGAAAGCTAGGTGAACTTGTCCTTATACTCGCTAACGGACATGCTTCCTTGTTTCAAAGCTAGAAACACTTTCCTCTTCAATCGCACTATTCCCGCCGGCACATGATGCGTGCGGAAACTGTCGCGAAACTCTTGCCATGTGATCTGGTTGGGGTTGGGGTGTGCTTGCTAGTAGGTCTCCCACCAATCCAGAGCTGCTCCTTGAAGCTGCCCTGACGCATACAAGACCTTCTCACGATCGTTGCATTGCGCTATCTCAAGCTGACATCCAACTGCCTGAAGCCAGTCATCTGCCTGGAGTGGATCAGGGGAGTGATCGAAGGTAGGTGGGTGTCCCTTCATGAACTCGCCTCTCTTGTCTCTTACTTGAGGTGCGGGTGGGGGTGGATGGTTCTGGTTGTTCTGGATTGCGTTTGTCATCTGTTGCATGAGCTGTGTCTGCATAGCCAGGAGTTGCTCTATTGACACATTGGGAGGTGGTGGTGGTTGGTTTCCTCCTCCGGAGGTTCTCCTAGTGTCAACCATCTGTAACATATGTATAGACTTAATAAGCTCTTTTGTACTGCATGATAAAGCACTGATAGAGATAGAGATAACGAAAGAAAACTGATCTGAGAAGAGATGATATAGAACCCCACGTTATTATTATAAACCATATAAGAGTACTAAGATGGTGTGGACATGCCCCACACTCATCTCAATCATGCAAAGATCCAACTCATTACATATCCATCATAACAAGCATTAAAACACATTATTAAACTCAAAGTTTATCACGGACTCGACAACATGACACTGACTCAACACTGACTCGAACTCGCGTAACTATCGATCTGGTCTGATCTGGGGTGGAACTCCTATGGGTCGTAGATCGTGCGGGTGCAGGTGCAACTCGGGTGGTGCCTCTTGTGCTGGGCGACGATGGCTGGGTCCATCGCTGCGGCGGTCGGAAGGGGATCCTAGGGCTGAACTCCATGTCGCAGCTGGTGCTCAAGGTTGTGGATCCGAAGCTGCATCCTCTCCGTCTCTATCCACAGAGTCCTCTGATCTAGCATGGCGCGATCCAGGGCTGTGTTGAGGGCGACTACCAGGGGCACCGTCTCTATCATCCGAGCACTCTTGTGCTGCTGCACCCTGGCAACCACACAGCCGTCATCCAGAGTATGGCGTCGAGGGAAGTAGCAGTCATCATCCTGCTGGATCGTCGGGAACAGCTTGTCGCGGAAGATGAGGCAAGCCTACCTCGCTGCTTCCTCCAGGCCAAACTCCCGGGTGAGAGTCGGACTCAAAGCGTAGATCACGTCGCGCACAACCCATGTCTTGTCCTCCTCGTCCCTGGTCTTCACGAACGCCTTCGTGACCCAGTAGCCGGTATGCTTGGGGTGAACATACTCCCGGCTACGGTACTCCACCATGGTGCGGCTGGGTCCATAGTGCAGGTCGACGAGCTTCAGGAGCTTGGGGTGGTAGAAGTTGTCGCCCTCCTCGGTGGTACGGGTCTTCCAGATCCAGTCGGCGTCGTCCTCGTCCTGGACGTGGTACTTGGGGGACCTCGCACCACTGCCGTCGTCGTGCGAGTCGCTGGAGTCGGAGCTGGAGTGGTCGTCGGAAGAGTCGTCGGAGCAGTAGTCGTTAGACGAGTCTCCGGAGTCATCACTAGAACCTGCAGCCTGCTGCTCCTCGGGCTCCTCCTCGGCCTCCTGCCTCTGCTGACAGAACAGACGGCGGTACTCGGCGCTGGTGGGTGCACGTCCTCCGGTGCTCTTGTGAGCGGTCTGCTTGGTCCGTGCCATCTACAAATTTTAAATATGAGTCAGATACGGATAAAAAGTTTTATGAAAGACAGAGGAGTACTAGAAATTTTATAAATTACAAAAAGCAATAAAATTTTGGAATTACTCCTAGGAAAAGGGGTGTCCAGTCTATCTAGGGTAGCATCCTACAGTCAGTTCGACTTTGATACCAATTTGTAACACCCGGATTTACGAATAAAACCGAGGTAAAGCATATGTGGTCCTAGGGGGTCCCAAATCCACATATACCACAAAATGTATATCATTACAACACGAACAACATTTAAATAACCTATTACATACAGGGAATTGTTCATCACATCGGCCAACGACACATTATTACAACGGTAGCGTAGACGTAGACATCACTCCACAGGGACACCAACTGGGGGTACGCCATCCTCAGAAGTCTGGCACATCCTCTGGATACTCCTCGTAATCTCCATCATCTGGTAACCATCCGGGATTTTTATGTGAACCAACGACAAGCGTCAGCTCACCATGCTCAACAAGTACAACTACGGGGAATGCAAGGCACAAAGGTTTGACCTGGTTGACTGCGGTTAGCATTTTAACTTGGTCATATTTTAATATTATCCTTTCATTACTAAGTATATGATCCCTGTTGTCCCATAAAGTATGATCATTATTATGTTAACAAGAGGTAAGCCACAAACCACCAACATACCCCACCATGAACCACTTAAAAAGGATCCGAGCCGCTCATATCCGTGAGTACGGCTGATATATCAGGTTTACACTCTGCAGAGGTTGTACACTTTTACCTTAGGCCATGATTCCCATATGCCGGGGAGAGCCAATCCCACATTACCTCCTCTATGGAAGTACGGCAGGGTTTCACTACGTAGCCTTTCACTAGCTACCCTAACAAGTAGTAGCCGCAAGGTTTCGGCTTCCAGGCGAATGGAGGCCCCCTTCAAGATGGCACACCTGACAGCCGACCAGTACACATCTTGACAGGCAAGGAAGCCATTCTTTAACCCAGTTCCCCCCTCTAGCGCCTTTCGGTAACTACTACATGCTAGAGAAAGTCTAGTTACACAACTAAGATCAGAGCCATATAATACCCAAGGTTGCACGGGATCTCCCGGGTGGCCGCTTTAAAAGGTAGTCCCTGGGGTGGGTCACTGAGCGAACAACATGCTCCAGTGCCATAGATGTGGTTAAAAAGCCTCTTTTAACATTTGTTCGATAGTCATTAATCAATATTAAACAATTAGCATTTATATAGCGCGTAGCATATCTAGTCAAATTATGCAAAACCCTCCCATAGATACATGGTATACAGTTCAAAGGAAACTAGTATGGTCCTATGGTTCATCATATTTGACACATGCATAATGATTACTAGGACTTGCATTTAAATAGGTAACAAGGAAACCGTTGGATATACTTGCCTTGGTCACACGCTTGGTCCTGGTACTGCTCCTGCGAAACTTGCTCCTCGAACACGTCACCGTCTGGACTCGATATACAATCACCAGTCATAGCATCCAAACAGTCATTACATGCAAATAAAATATACTTTTATTAGAACAGTACACCAAGCATCAAAAACAGTTAGAGAAACATATATAGAACTATTCTACTCGTCGATACAATCACATGAACATAAAGATTACTCTAATCGGACCTAAAACGAGAAAGTTATAAAGAAAACAAGTTTTAGGGGCACTTTTGTAAATAAAACTCATTTTTTGGGGGCTAGCTCACGAAAACCGAGGACCTATACGTAAATAAACATAGCCGGCGGGGGCTAGCACCCGAAACTCGCGGCTCTGGACGGCGGGCACTAAATATAGAAAGTTCAGGGGCTAAAACATAAGTAAACAGGACCTAAAAGAAACTCTTTTGAACTACGGTGGACTGCGGGTTGATTTTCATAAAACATAGGAGCTTTTTTGTAAAAGCGGCAGCTGCAGCTGCGCAGGCGCTGACGCGGCGCCACGCGGCGTGACGTGGTTGGCCGGTCCACCACGCGGCCAGTGGACCGCGCGCGGGGCCGCTGGTCTACGGATCCGTGGACCCGGCGTATACCCCTTCGGGGTGGGATCTAATCTGGGCCGTCCTCTGCAGATCGAAAGGCGCAGGGGCCTCAGCGGGTGCAACGCGGCGGCGGAGCGGCGGCGCGCCATGGATGGCGCTCGGGAGCTCGCGATTCGGGCGTTCCCGAGCTCGGTTGGCCCTACGGGTTGGTCCAGCAGACAGCGGGGGTGACGGCGAGTTCGTTGGTGGCCTTGGCGCCGGCCAAGGGGCTTACCACGGCGACGAACGGTGGCGGAGGGAAACTGCAAAAAGGGGAAAAACTCGGGTGAGCTCGGATTCGCGCAAAGGAACAAAGTGAGGGCACCGGGGCCGTTCGGGTGGACGCGACATCACCTGGGGTCGCTCGGAGAGGCGCTTGGGCGGTCGGTGTGGCTCTGCTAGCGGCGGCAGAGACGGTGGGGCGAGCGGGTGCGTGAGGGAGGGCTCGGGGCTTCAGCCTTGGTCTTTATAGGGTGCGGGGAGGGTGGCGAAACGCCGTGGACTTCCATCGCGGCTTAATGGAAGCCGAGTGGCTTTGAAGGCCACTCCGTGGCGGTTACCGGTAGCGGAGGGAGCGCGGCGGCGGGATGCCGAGCGGGCGCAAGGAAGGGGAAAGGTTCCCATCGCTGACAGGTGGGGCCGGGAGGCAAGAGCGGAGCGAGGCGCTGCCGAGTGGGACCGGGAGGTCAGCGGGCGGGGTGCTGCGCGCGGCTGAGCGGCGAGCGGGCCGTGCGGTTGGGCCGCGAGCGTGCGAGGGGGAGAGGGAGGCGAGCGCACGCGGGGAGAGGGGAGCGGGCCAGGTTCGGTCGGAGCGGTGCAGGGAGAAGGGAGAGGGAAAGGAGAAGGGAGGGGTGCTGTGGGCTGGGCCGCATCGCCGGCTGGGCCAAAAGGGTGAGGGGAGGGAGAGAGAGAGAGAAGAAAAACCCTTTTCTATTTTTTCTTTTGAAAACTTTGTTCAAATTCAAAACTAATTTGAATTCAAACCACTCAACACTATTCCTACACTCAAACAAAATATTATGCTCCAGCATGAATGCAACAAAAATGTTTCTAAGCCCCGAGATATTTTATTAATTCACCAAAAAATATTATTTGGCCTATATGTTTCATGGAAAATAAACAAATAAAACCATATTAACTCCTAATTTCCGAAAAACAATTTTTAGGGTGTCACATCTGCATGGCTGGATAAACCCCGCTTGCAATAACCTATTAATCTCTTCTTTAATCTGGTCATATATTGTAGAATTAAAGCGGCCAGGATGCTGCTTGAATGGTCGGAATACCGGCTTGATAGGAAGCCGATGCTCGACATGTTCTCGACTTAATCCGGGCATCTCCGTATAATTCCATGCAAAACAATCGACAAATTCTTTTAACAATGCGATTAATCTTAGCTTATAATCATCCTCAAGATTTTGATTTACAAAGGTCGGCCTAGGTACAGAACCATCACCAATATCTACCTGTTCTAAAGGGTCGGCCGACGTAAAACCTTGACCCAACTTATTGAGGTCATCAAAGTCATCAATAGCTTCACAAGCAGTGTCGGTCTTGTAAGCCCGATATTGTTCGACACGATGTTTTAACCAATCAACATTAGCATCCATCAATTTACATGATAATGTTGAACCGATTGTCAATCGGCTTTAAAGACACTGGTACAAAACCTTCCCTAGTAACGCTAACAAATTGGAAACCAGATAGACAAGCGATAGTATCATGCCCCCCGAGTGTTGACGCTGGTTATCTGTCATAATTAAGGGATAAATAAATATGAAAAGGGCAAGAATTTGATCACCAACAAAGGTTTAGGGTTTCAACTAACAATATTCCACGAGTTTTGGTGAACTATGATTCTGCAGGGACTAAACCAGGAAATCAGCACCGATAGCTTCCCATAGAAGGAAACCGACGGGAGATAACGCCACCACCACGTCAGGATTATTCTAGAAAATTCCAGAGGACGCAAGAAGACATCAGGAGGTCGACCACCATGAGGGGATGACTGGTGGGACCGACCGGTCCCACCTAGAGACCGACCGGTCCCCCCTTGAGGCCTACGGACTCCTCCTTCTGGAACCTTCCTCCACCGACCTCTAGGATGCATCTCGGCCGTACCTTAAGTTGGTTTGATCCAAGGGCCACGGTTCATCGCCTAGGGCTATATAAACAGCCCCTGACCCCCCTCTCGAGAGCATCAGGGTTTGATCATTAGACATCATCAATCAGAGCATCAGG
The DNA here is from genome assembly GCA_009763385.1 of Coix lacryma-jobi var. lacryma-jobi. Lineage (NCBI taxonomy): Eukaryota > Viridiplantae > Streptophyta > Magnoliopsida > Poales > Poaceae > Coix > Coix lacryma-jobi. The sequence continues at coordinate 103,941,362 of CM019830.1, read as the reverse complement.
CATTCATCAGAAGGGGATCAATCGGAAGCCCTAGAACTACATCCACTTAGAATAGTAGATAGAATAGGATTAGAGGAGGCAAGCTTCGCTTGGATTCCTGATCTAGTCACAAGAAGGCTCGGTAAACCCAAGATCTTCTCTCTTGTATTAACATTATGGATCTATTTCATAATTGCTCTTCTAGTTCATCATTGTTCTTCATTGTTTATGTTCTAGTTCATCATCTAGTTCATAATCTTGTTCTAGTTCATGTTCTAGTTCGTACTTTAGTTCTTCTCGATGATCTAATTCACCTTATTGTTCATCTTCGTGTTCTAGATAGCAATACAATTGATATGATTAAGACATCAACTATTATATTCTTAATTATATTGCTTATAGTCTGCTTTGATTATATATTTGGCATAGATAGTTCATCTTTATGTTTATACTCATGTTCGTATAGCGCTCATCTTAAAGTACAACGGGTGGGTGATAGATGCTGTGTAGGCGTGGTGCCTATACATTATTTATCTGCGAATGCATCCTATGTTCCGGATAGAGTGGTAGATCGCGGGTGTGATATTCCTGTTGAGTCCTTTGTATTCCACCTCCCGAATATAGTGTTCAGTATGGCTTAGTTAACTCATGGTATAGGGGTTACTTTGTTTGACACCTTTACTATGGAGTTGCCTCTTGATTATAAATATGATGTGACCTAGCCAATGATTGCCAAATATGTTTGCACTAATCAATGTATGTTATGACTTGTAATTAGAATAACTTAGGAATGTTTCTTATTAATACCTGTTCTAATCATCACTTGCTAGGTAGTACTGTTCTAGGATTATCCTTGATTGATCTTATCTCTGTTATCATTTATTATTTATCATTTATCATTATCATTTACTTCGTAACCTGATCCCTGTTTGGAGTATAATTAGTGTGTTATCAGTCTTATTATAAGTGTGTGCCATAATAAATGTTGTTAAGTCCTTATTAGTATAATACCATCATACCTTGAATTGATTAGTCTCTAGGCTAAATATAAATAACGATACCTGAGACTAGCTTGGGTGAAATGCTTCTACAACGGGTATATTTATCTGTGTGCTTGCGGGTAAATATCTATCTTTAAATCCAGTGCCCTGATATAATTACATTGCTAGCTTCATGTTGGGGATGACAACTTGACGTTAAGTGAAGTTAGTAGTGTCCCGTACACTCTTTAGTGCCTTCACTAGTTTATTATTTTATATGGTTTATTCTTAGAGTGATTCCATTAAGGAGTGTCAACACCGAGCAAAGGAACATCGGTCGTAGCTACATAGGCCGATGAATCTGAGTGCACTACCTCAACATCGTCCCCCACCCATTGAATGAGAAACTAATGTAGGCTAGAAGGTATGCACCGATTAGCATGAATCCAGTCACGCCCAAGTATAAGATTGTAGCTACCTTGTATGTCGGCAAACGAAGAAAGTAGTGGCCAAAGTCTTGCTTCCAACGGTCTGCTCCATGGACGCAACTCCTTTGGCCAGAATGGGATCTCCTCCTCTGACTCCAGTGATAGTCATGTTAGTCTTTATTAGCTCTTCCTCAGTGCCACCAAGCTTCAGGTAAAGCGAGTATGACATTAAATTCACGATCGCCCCGCTGTCGACCAACATCATGTGAACTGGTGTACCGTTGATGTGACCTTTTATATGCAGTAGTTTAAGATGATTGACGGATTCCTCCGGCTTCTGAAACACAACAGTCTGCGTAGCGAAGTTGAACTCTGTTGCCGTCGAATCATCTCCGACCACATAGTAGTCGGCCGACAAGTACACCACATTGACCTCTGCCCTTTCTAGGGAAGGTTCATAATCCACCACCTCCTCATCTTGTTCTTCAGGTAATTCTTCACTGGTCGCAACAACACCAGTGGAGGAAATAGGGTTACTAAGAAGTGAGTCGGATCCCATCGGAACATCAGGAACCGATTCGGTCCTGGACTCTGGTCGGGACGGCTCAATTCCTGATCCAGTAGTAGCCGATTCAACCTGCTCGACCGCTAAACTAGTCGGCACCTGTCCTGAGGTGGTCGGATCGGTGTCTGACCTAATTAATTCCGAAGTCACTTGAGTAGATTCGGTGTTCAGACTGGTCGGTTCAGGATCCGACTTGTTTAGCTCTACGACTGTCAAAGTCGGCTTCTGATTACAAGCCGGCACTTCACCTCCTCGCTTGCCCTGAGGGAAAATAGGATGTGTTGAGTTAAATATGTCTTCCCTCATTTTGTTGAGCTGTTCTTTTCTCTGTTTGTTGCAGTGGGCCCTCTGCAGCTTCCTTTGATGAGTTTTAGTCAAACCAGGAGGGCACCACCTGAGCTGCATGTATCTGGGATCACGCTCAACAGGCTTTTCTACTTCTGCCTCAGCCAAAGTATCTTGAGCTTCTGGGACCTCTTCAGCTGGTCCCTCAGCCGCCATCAGCTCGGGTTCATTGGCAAGAGGGACTTTCATAGATCCGATCGTAACGGTAGGCATAGGATCGGGTCTAGTCGGAGAAACAATGGGGATATTTTGCACCTTCTTGGGTACATAGACTTGTCGCGTCTGCGCCTTTCCCATTTCTTGAGAGGTTAAAGCCCTTGACATGACCAGCCGATTCTGATTCACGTTACTAGAGCTCGGACGATCACCTAAGCGATCGAACACTGAGACCCTTGTAGGCTGATTGGTGGGCATTCCCCATCCTGGCTGATAATACATATGTGCCGGCATAGGGTAAGGTACCCATACTCCTTGAGGACCCCATTGTGGTGGTGGCGAAATAGGAGGAGCCCACTGATGGTAATAAGAGCCAGCCTTTGGTGCCGGAGACGCCGCCTGAGACACCATAATCTGTTTGGATTTCTCATCCTCACGCTTCGGAGGAGTAGACTCTCTCTTTTTTAAGGACCAATTCTGGGAATCAGCCTTTTGCTGTTTGTATTTGGCCATGAGCTTATCAAAGGTACATAGTTCTCTAACAGTTTTCCCCTTGCTTCTATCCGCATTAGTCTTCCAAGTGCCAACTTCAGGTTTCTGCGGGACAAAAGTGCGAATGACAGGTACTCCGGAAGGAGCAGGGTCTTTAGAAACAGCTAAATCGACTGTATTAGTCGATTTATTGATCCCACTGGAATTAGTAGAGACCGGCCTGACCTGGTCAGCCTTCTGTTTCGGCTGCTTTGAAGATGAACCAGACTGGTCGGCTTGAGAGCCCAACCTGGTCGGTCTTTGTTGTGCTGCCCTGGTCTCAAAATACCTCTGTCTATGCAAGTGTCGCGTTGACCCTGCAGTGATTGTGAGCTTGCTTTTGCCATCATCACCCTTCTCGAGCACCACCTTGCACCCCGAATCGCTCTCAGTATTCGGTGCAACCCGTGGTTCGCCGATGACAACATTCTTCCCTCTGGTCGTATCGGCTTGCTCTGGATGAATTAGAATAGCAGGGCTCCCTGCTTCCACCATATGAACTGGGAAGGGGGTCGTACTGATCTGCATCTCAGTAAGACTCAATCGTCCTTCATTAAGGGCCGATTGGACCTGTCGACGAAAAACATTACAATCATTAGTGGTGTGAGAGAAAGAATTATGATATTTGCAATAGGCCCTTCTCTTCAATTCGTCGGGTGATGGCAAAGTATAATTAATTTTAAGATAACCGAATTTAAGCAATTCATCAAATATTTGGTCACATTTAGAGAAATCAAAAGTAAACTTCACTTCCTCAACCCGATTCTTTTGAATCGGTTTAAGGGAAGGACAAGTGACTAGTTTATTCTGCACTAGCCATAAAAATTTGGCAGCGTAACAATCTTTAGATTCATCGTCGGAACTATCGGAGTTCATCTCAACCATATGTACGCCCGACCGATGAGTCTTATGAGGATCATAAGGTTCTTTAAGGCGCGATTCTATTGAAACGGCCTTTTGTAATAGCTGATTTACATTGAACAAATCATGATGCTCAAGTTTTTCCTTAATCTCCCGATGTAGACCAACGAGACATAGATCTGTTAGATCTCTATCGGAGATCATCAAATGGAAACATCAGTTCTTAATTTCTTTAAAACGTTTAAAGAAGTCGACCACAGGCTCGTTGCGTCCTTGTTGAACCGATGTGAGGTGTGATAACCTAGTTTCTTGAACCCCATCATAAAAGTGGTTATGAAATTTTTCCTCCAACTCGGCCCAAGAACCTATGGTGCATTCTGGTAGTGACGTAAACCAGGCGAAAGCTGTACCAGTAAGAGACAAAGGAAAATGTCGTACATTCATGTAATCTAAAGTACTGGCTTCACCCATTTGCGCAAGGAACATGCTGACATGTTCCATAGTTGTTTTGCTACCGTCACCGCTAAACTTATAAAAATCTGGTACCCTCCAACCGTTAGGTGCTTTCATAAAATCAAAACACAAAGGGTACGGTTTAGAATAAGTGGTCCTAGTAGGCTTAAATTGGACCCCCAAGCTGGTCTCAAGCGACCTAGTTATTTCTTCTTTAAACCGATTTATGGCTTGTCCAAAATCGATGTCAGCAATATTGGTAGTGCCACCATGCATGGCATTGTGGGCTGGGTACGTCGGTGGATTGGGCAACACTGTTCCTTGTCCTCCTGAAGTCCTATTCGTCGCTGTACCCTGGTCGGTCTGCGTGGTTCGACCAGAGCTATAATGAATATTATTGGCAGTTGCCGACGTACCGGCTTCACCACGCCTGGTCTCAGTAGACCCTAGATGTCCAAAATCAATGTGTGACGTCTGCCCATGAAGGAATTCAAAGGCATGTCGAACTTTGGTTGCCCAGTTTGAACTTCGGGTTCGGGTGGTTTTACCCTCTAACTTATCCATGCGATCACTAAGCAATTTAAACAAATGCTCGATAGTATTGGTAAGAGTTTTTGAAGTATCGACCAGCATTGCAGAATAGTTAGCATGAGTAGAGTAAGAATCTTCACGTACCTTGGTATTTACCTTATCAGTAGCGTCTTCAGCGTTCATAGTGGATGTAGTGGGGATGATCTCGCTAAAGTCTGGCTCCTTGTCTTGAGTGACCCTGCCGCGCCGATCCTTTGAACAGCTTTCTAGGAAAGCCTTCAAGACGGCGTCGAGCTTGGCCTGCGCCTGTTGCTTCAACTCGTCGGGGATTCAACTCGTCGGGGAGCTCGTCAATGCCCGCAGGACGAACGACGATGCTATCCTTATCTGTAGCACTGTCTTTGCCGCCCATGTTGGTAGTAGATGAGATTTCAATCGTTCCCCAGCGGAGTCGCCAAAAAGTGTGTTGACGTCAGAAGTGATCCGAATCACACACTAGCAGGGCTAGAATGCCCGAAGAGGTTGCTGATCAACCTGGGACAGCAAGGACCCTGGCTAAACCGACGAAAACCGATCTAGAGACCGGTCCAAGTTGATCTAGGGTTTTAAGCCCTTGTATTGGTAACTCTAGAACTCCTCCCGGGAAGACCCGTCGGGGAGAAGCACGTAGAGGTTGCTCTAGGACCAGCAAGGCCGCCTAGAACGCTGTCGAGCCTCACCGGGAGACGCGCCGAACAGCAAGGTAGAGGGGAAAAATGGTAAAAGGGATAGTAGATTGATTTTGATCAATTGGTGTTGGATGTCTCAATCGGCCATGATCCTCTCGTATATATAGAGGGGGTTGGTCTTATCCCAATAGGAAACATCTCCAAATACAGAATCCAATTCGGACGTAACAGGGAAACCGATCAGTATGTTTCCTATCTGGACTCTATCAAAATATAGAATCCAATCCGGACGTAACAAGGTAACCCTGATCTCGCTAATCCTTGGATTGACCAGATCGGTTTAATGGGCTTTATCAGCCCATACTGATCAACAAATTGTCCTTACAAGAGAAGGATCCACATATTAGCACCAGACTCAGCTTTCATTATAACCATAAGGCTTCTAACCAGAGCCACCTGGTCGGACATAACATGAGTGATCAGAAACCCAAAACGATCAGACCCATTTAACTGAGAACATCCGATCTCTCAAAAAGACAAATTTGACTCTAATATTATAGGCCGAATACTTCCTCTAAATTCATCTTTATCTATGACACTTTTGAGTGTCAACAGAAAGCCCCCTCGTGCGAATGCTACCGCCCCTCGACTAAAAAGTGTGGGGGTGGGCGTCTTTCAACTTCCGGCCGAGGGGCTCGCAACGAAAGCACCCTTGCGCGAATGCAACCGCCCCTCGACTAAAAAGTGTTGGGGCGGCGTCTTTCAACTTCCGGCCAAGGGGCTCGCAACAAAAGCACCCTCGCGCAAATGCTACCGCCCCTCGACTAAAAAGTGTGGGGGCGGGCGTCTTTCAACTTCCGGCCGAGGGGCTCGCAGCGAAAGCACCCCTTGACAAAAAAGTTGGAGCGCGTTTAAAATTTAAAATAACACCGAAGGGCTGGCAACATGATCCCCATGTAGCAAAACATAACTTTCCCACCTTTCAAACGCGCACCTCCATCCACATCATACGAAGTGACAAAAAGAGAACAGTTAACATCACAAAGGGACTAGGACTAAAACCAAACTTTATTGTTGCAAAAATTACATTCCCACAGAGAAAACCTTGGCACGCGCCAGTTTAAAGGTCGTCTATCGCGCCAAGGGACACGCTATATTTGCGGGCATGAGGAGAAAACGAATAATCTTTCGGCTCCTCCTTTACGGCCGGCCCTTCAGAAGCAGCCGGATTCGCGTGAGAATCATTTTGTCGTCTCTGTCGCTCTTCCAGTTGCCGACGATCAAAACCGCTGTAAAATTCCCAAAGTCTTTCTTCGGCTCGGCGAAGTTGAATGCATCTTGGCCCCTAGTGGGTTTCGGTGATTGGATGAAACACAAGATTACTGTGACTAACGTGTGTTTTGCAGAAACAGGGATGAGTTAGGTCACGGTAATGGCGACGATACGGGCGTATGGAGTTCATGTCCCCTAGCGATGGAAATCGTTTCGGTTTTCAAAGGATGGACGAAGAAGACGGTGGTAGACTAGGCTAAGTGTCGTATGGTGTTGGAGGACACTTAGGTAGTCTTAGGACTTTGTTTTTCCTTTGGCCATACTATAAAGGGGAGCGTGAATCAGTAGCTTGACCTAGATGAGTCTATTGAGGTAGGTGTGGTGCACACTTGTTATTTCATAGCCCTAGGTAGCTCAGAGAGAGCCCTTATGTCATGAGGATGAAAAGTCGTTAAGGCCGCGTCGCGATCCGAGTGAGTTTTGCTTGTAAAACAGGCATCAGACGCTGGCCTGGTGAGCATCGGACGTGTCCGATGCTCACTAGACTTGGGTTAAGTCTGGTGCGTGGCATCGGACGCTCCGTTGTTGCCACATCGGATGTGCCCATGCCACTGTTCACTTGAGAGTGGAACTGGGCATGCATCGGACGCTAGCATCGGACACTGAGGGCCAGCGTTCGATGGCCATGCAGAGAGGTTCCAGAGAGGGTAAAACTGCATCGGACGTGTCCGGTGCAGGGGTATTGGACGCTGCCTAGCGTTTGATGCTCCTTTAAACTGTCTGACAGGTTGTACAGTTGACCGTTGGTCGAGGTCATCGGAGCGTCCGATGCCTAGCATCGAAGCGTCCGATGCCCCCGCCGAATGACCTGTTCAGTGCTCTTTTGGATGGCCGATTGGGGGAGTATTTATACTCCTCCCCCTCCTCCACTAGAGTGTTCTTGCCACTTTCCTCTGCTGAGAAACACATTGTGAGTGTGAGAAAGAGCAAGAGCCCTAGTGAGGTTGAGAGATTTGCTAATTGAGAGAATTAGTGACCTCCTAGTGAGAATTGAGTAGCAAGTGTGCATCCATCCATCTCTTTGGCCTTGTCTTGGTCAAGTGAGAGTTCTAGCTTGTTACTCTTGGTGATCGGCATCACCTAGACGACTTGGTGGTGATTGTGAAGCTTGGTGATCATCCGAAGGCTTGTGGATGACCCAAGTTGGCTTGTGATCGGTAGTGAGCGATTCACCGGGCCGGAGTGGCAAAGAATCAGCTCATAGTGAGCACTTGATCCTTGCACGGATCAAAGAGGAGCGATACCCTTGCGCGGGTGCTCCAACGAGGACTAGGGGGTGTGCCCACACCTCGATACTTCGGGAAAAAGATCGTCGTGTCATCTCTACTCTCTTTACATACGCATTTACTTTTGAGCAATTCAATTCCACAATTTACTTGTTGTTCTTTCATAAGTTGAATTGCCATGCTAGAGTAGAAATGGTTTAGCGATTGTCTTTTGTGCGGTAGAGTTTAGAGAAATGGTTTAGTTGAATTGCCATGCTTGTTAGGATTTAATTATCGCAAAAGTTTTAGAAAAGCCCAATTCACCCCCCCCCTCTTGGGCATCTTGATCCTTTCAATTGGTATCGGAGCCTCGTGCTCTCGATTTAGGCTTAACCGCCTAGAGTTAAGATGTCCGGGGGTGATGGACCACCTCCCATGTTCGAGGGAGACGACTTCCCATATTGGAAAATCCGTATGGAGTCGTACCTAGAAGCGGTAGATGTGAAATGCCGCCAAGCCGTGATCACCGGCTTTCCCAAGCCCAAGGAGGGCACAAGCCTAACTCCTAATGAGGAGGAGAATGAGAAGTGGAATGCAAAGGCCAAAAATATCATCTTTAGAGGCATTTGCAAGGATGTGTTTAACCGCGTCCGGAACCACAAGAATGCCCTTGAGCTATGGGATAACATTTGTGCGCTCCATGAGGGAACCAAGAGTGAGAGTGAGGAGCGTTATCATTTGGTCATGCAAAAGTTAAACTCTTTTGAAATGCTTGCTCATGAGAATGCCAATGAAATGTACTCACGCTTAAAGTTTCTTGTAGAGGAGCTCAATGGACTTGGCCTCACACAAATGCAACCATCCGATGTTGTGAGGAAGATTCTATGTGTCCTTCCAATTGACAGGTATGGACACATTGTGACGGTGCTACATCAAGGTGATCTTTCCACATCCACACCAACACAAGTCTTGGGGAATATCAATGCTCATGAGATGTACATGCACATCACACCAAGTGGTGGCTCTTCCACCGACAAGAAGAAGGACTTGGCCTTCAAAGCAAGCCATGACAAGAAAGGAAAGTCCAAGGCTATTGAGGTGCATCATGAGAGCACATGTGATGATGAAGATGATTTCAACATTGCTCTCATGGTGAGGAAGACCACCAAGATGTTGAAGAAGAAGTTCTTCACAAGTAGCAAGAGAAGGCCAATCTCCGAAATGGATTGCTACAATTGCGGTGATCTTGGCCATCTTGCTCATCAATGCCCCAAGCCCAAGAAAGAAAGCTACAAGAACAAGAACAAGGGCAAGAAATATGACTCATCTAGGGAAGATGAGAAGAAGAATGAGAAGCCCTACAAGAAGGATGGCAAGAAGAAGAAGCAATACCACAAGAAAGGTGGCAAGGCTTACATTGTTGGTGATTGGCTCACCGACATTGACTCCTCCGGTGGCTCATCAAATGAAGATAGTGATGATGAGAAGGAGAAGGTGGTCGCTCTAGTAATTGGGACTTCTACACCACCACCGTCGCCATCATCCTCTACACACCTATGCCTCATGGCAAAGGGTGACCGGAAGGTACAAAGCGATGATGACTCTAGTGATGATGAAAGTGATGGAGAGTTCCAAGCTCCTACTTATGATGAACTTGTTGAATTGCTAAACAACTACACTAAAATCATAAGAAAGACTAAAGCTAAAAATGAAAGGCTTGTTCATGACAATGAATCTCTTGTTGAAAAGTATAACAATGCTATACATGCTAGTGATGAGTTAAAAGATGAACTTGCTACTATGTCATCCTCTATCATGGAGCTCAAGTCCTCTAACAAGGAGCTCAAAGCTAAAAATAAAAAACTTGATAAGATGCATAGTGACCTTAACACTAGTTATGCTTTGCTCAAAGAACAATACACTCAAGTGAAAGTTGATCATGATACTCTCACCATTGCTTATGATATGCTTTCTCATGAGACACATGATGCTCCTAACCTTGTTGTTAAGTGTGACATAGCAACATCTTGTGAGGACTTGGTTAGTGAGCATGATGAGCAAAGAGCTAGTAGCAAGGGCAAAAAAGTGGTTGAGGCTAAACACTATGATGACTATGTCAAGATTAAGAATGAGAATGCAAAGCTCAAGATTGATCTAGAGAAGCTTACAACCACCAAGCAAGTTGTCATTGAAACTCATGATGAAGATTATAGCATGACACTTGAGCTAGACATGCTAAAAGAAGAGAACAAGAGATTGAAGATGGAGAGGGATTACAAGATGACACCATTGTCGGTGTTTATTAACCGGCAACTCGTCTTGAGTAATCTCAGACGATTTGTTCGGTGGGGATCGGCGTTCGTAGAACTCGGCGAGTACACAGGGACAACGATTTATACTGGTTCAGGCCGCTAAATAGCGTAATACCTTACGTCCAGTGCGGCGTGTGCCTTGTGTATGATTCAAGATTCAATGATAGGAGCCTGCGCCTGCTTCCCCTTATATATCCAGGTGAAGCATAGCGCAGACCGAGTCCTAGTCGGTTACAACGGAGGAGTCCTATTCTAATTACAAGACTTCCTTTAAGAACTCGACTAAGTTACAGCGAGAGTCCTAATCCAAGTACACTATGTATCAAGTCTTCAAATCTCTAGTGCCGTCCAAAATTAGTCGAAGTAATCATCGTTTGATGATATCTCTGACATCCTGGTTCGTCAAGCCCCTGAGCTCTTCATCATTTCTTAAAAATGTTATCTTCTAGTTTCTCTTTGAGAATCTCCGAGTAATGTCTTGAGAAATCTTGAAGTCCTCTTTAGGTAAAGAACTTCCATGGCGTGCACTTTTTCCTGAAAAGTGCACCCATAGGGTGTAGCCCCCGAGCCTCTTGTTATTTATAATAACTTTGAGGATCTTTTGAGCTCTTTCCGAGTAATCCTTGGGTAAGAAAAAAATTTTCCTTTATGGTATATACCCTGCAGCCCCTGAGCCTGAGTTCCGAGTACTTTAGTAGTCGGTTCTTGGGGTCTTCCAAATATATTACCAGGTAACCCATAAAGATTTTGAGAATTCGAAACATGACATTGATATGTTGCTTAAATCATCCGAGTAATAAATATCCAGCTTCAGGTGGGTAATGTTTTCATCAAACATACCTTATCACCCCCCACTGAATAAAAATTACTGTGAAGTCTGCAATAATTGACCATTGACTGTTCCAGCTGAACATATTTATAGTTCTTGTCGTTTTCCGCAACTGCAAACTTTGTCGTCTTCCTCTTGAAGTGCGCATCGGAATCAATCCCATCACTGGTGCTAGGTTTCACATGTGCAACAGTGCATAGGTTGAATTATTGACCCTTCAGTCACTTATATCCATGAACAATGTCCATAGACCAAGATGAACTGCCTATAAATACCCTGCCTAGGAAGCAAGGAACACATATCTTTCTTGAGCATATGACTTCCCTTAGTCCCATGAGTATTGTAGTATCAGTAGCTGATATGGCTGAGCCCCCGGGTATCTTCCTTCTGTAAAATAGATGAGGTGTCCAGAAGAACTCTTGTGAAGGGACCATCCGCCAGGGTGGTTTCCAAGTGGTCGCGAGTAGAGGGATACAGAGGTGCGCCTAGACGAACTCTTGTGACTACCACTCGTAGATAACCTCGGAGTCACAGGTTGTCAAAAGGGCGCTAGGGTTAGGGCCTTCCCCCGAGTTCCTTGGGCACTGGGGCGGTGCCTTAAACCCACCTTGGGATGCACTGAAAAGATAGTGTCTACCCAAGGTTCTGTGTCTGCTTTACTGCGTCTCACTGAACCCGGTCCATGGTGCACTAAGCATCAAGACTCTGTACCTTGATTACACTAGAGTAGCGTTTTACATCCTGATTATACTTGTGCTGGTAGTTGTTTTATCTCAAGATGTTTCCATGTATCTCTATTGTAATTCCGAGTAATAATAATTAAGATCCGGGTACATGGAATATTTTCCAAGTCCTTTGTCTTTTTTTCCGAGTACTAAATGTGTCTTGTGAAAGAAGGAAACTTGTCTGCTTGCGGTATGTCTGTTCACTGTCTCTGACGCCGTCTGAAACATCCCCCCAGCCGTTAGGGTTTTGAACGGTTGGATAACGCTGTTTGGAAAAGAAGAACGGTTGCCAAAACAGATCTATAATTAGCCGCCGTCGGGCCTGCGTTTTCCTCACGCTTTCATCAAGCCATTACCTTCGGAGTTAGAAATCCTATAGCCAATCCTCAGTTGATGCATAGAAAATCCCTTGTCACCAACATGGGTCCTAAGAAGCAAGCCGCTGCGGAGAAGAAGAAAACCAGGATCACCACAACCGGGAAGCCGCGCCATCCTTGCCCGCCCACTGATGTCTTGGCGTGGAAAATGTCGGATACTAGGCAGACAAAACTTGCTTACTTGGCGCAGCAAGGACTGCTCCGAGCGCAGCCGCTTGATGGGTGGAGGGTACCTACTGACCATCACGCTCCCGCCCCCAATACGACGGAGATAGTCATGTTCAAGTCCTTTGTGGAGCGGGGATTGGGGCTTCCAGCGTCTGACTTTCTGCGGGGGTTGCTCCATTACTATGGTTTGACTCTCAACCATATCACTCCCAATGCCTACTTCCACATTGCTATTTTTACCCATCTGTGTGAAGCTTTTTTGGGGATCTGCCCTTCCTTTACCCTGTTCCGCTACTTCTTCTGGGTGAAGTGTCAACCCAGTGATGCTAACGTAGAGGTAGTCGGAGGGGCTGGCATCCAGCTTAGGCTAGAGGTAGCTAGTCAATATATAGTTGTAGAGTTGTCGGAATCTGTCCAGGATTGGGCTGTCAGGTGGTTTTACATGGCTAACCCGCCACCAACCCTTCGTCGCCATGATGGATGGCCGCCGCAGAAATGCCGGGAGTGGAAGGACAAGATTACCGCCAATGAGTTAGAGACTGTCCAACCTCTCATTGACATGATAGATGGGTTGAAGCTCAGCGGATTGAACGGGTACACTGTCGTCCAAGACTTCATCGCGCGCCGCATCCATCCTCTTCAACAGTGAGCCAACTTTGGCTTCGAGTACCTGGGCACGAAGGACCCGGGTCGTCATGACGCTGAGCAGCTGCCTGACCACGAGATCCTGAGGAGGGTGAACCGAGTGCTGAAGGGCTGTGAACATCTTGTTCCGGTGATGACAACATTCTCCGCCATCAACCCTCCTCCATAGGTAAGTAGTTGAGTTGTCTTGTCTTTGAGATTCTTGGTAGATATCCTTCTGACTCGACTTGAAAATCTTCTTATTTATAGGGCCAAGGGAGGAGTAACAATGACTGCCCACCCTTGCCCCCGGTGACTCAAGAAGGCTGAGGCATAGCTCTCGGGGGTCCCATCCGAAGTGAGGACCTCCCAAACAAGTCGAGCTCTCCCGCTGACTTTGGCTGGCTTGACTCAGATTCAACTGACTCTGATGTCGTGCTCATAGATCCAGAAGCCGAGAGTAGTCGGAAGAGGTCTCCGACTCCATTGCAAGAAGTCGGGGAACCTGTCCCAAAGAAGGCTCGCACTGGTAATCACTGTGCTTGTCGAAAAATACTTTTGTCAACAGAATTGGCTGAAAAGCACTGTAATACGAGTGCTCCGGGTAAGGAGAAACCCGAGTACTCTGTAGTCTTTCTATGTTTGGATTTTAATAAACCCTTGTCTTATATCTTTGCTTGTTCCAGATGTTGAAACAGCCCAAGAGACTTCGAGCGGTGCAGTTCCTGAAGAAGCTCCGGCTTCAGATCCGCAGCTGAAGAAGCCGCTCCTGAAGCTGCCGCGGGCATTGAAGCTCGTAAAGTAAGTCACAAAGCTTTCTTTAGAATACCCGCATGTTTCTGGTACTAGCATGGATGCTTGTCTGTTGTAGGAAAACGAAGCTGGCTGAAGCACCCTCAAATGTTGTCCCTGAGACCCGGGCGGTAGAGGAGTGGAGACACTGAACAAGGATGAATCCGGCGTCCCTCCAACCTTTAGCCAGGTAGATCCTCTGCCCGGCTCCTCCCCGTCCAGGTCCCAGGTCGATACAGCACCTGAAGCGGATGTTCTCCCTTTGCCTCAGGTTGGTGTGCCATTTTCAATCTTCCGTTCTCCTGCTCAGTTGGAGTTTGACCGAGTAATCAATGAGTGGTTTTTCTGCACTCGACAGCCGGACGATCCAACTCTGGAGATGGACTTGGCCAACGTCAACACTGAAGCTTCAGTTCGCCCGCAGGGAGGGTCCGATGGTGCCCCCGAGTCCTCGCACCAAGGTGCGACGCTTGATGTTATCGGGTACAACCAGGACCTCACCCGGCTGAAGGAGTTGAGTGAGCAAGTGATGGCACCTACCGAAGCGCTTCGCCAATTTGTTGAGGTAATTCTCTTGTAGTCCTCTTCATATGTTGTAGTCTCATCCGAGTACTTACAGTATTGTCTCTGCGCAGGGCTTTGATGTAAAGGTCAAGGAACAAATCACTCGGATTCACCAAGAGATATCCCGTGAGAATCAGGAGATCAAAGATTACATCACCCAGGATCAAATTAGCCAAAAGGTGGCCACTCAGCTCCTACACAACTGCATCAATGAGTTGCAAAGCAGTCTCAAGGTTGTTGTTGAGGAGTGCAATGCTGCCAACAACCGGGAGATTGCGCAGATAGCTAAGGATGCCATCTTGGAGCAGAAGATAAAGGAGCTCAAGAAGTCTTCCAAGAAGCAGCTGGCTGGTAAGTTGAAAGTACTTATCCTGAGTCCTTTTTGCTTTTCCATACTGATGACGCTTTATCTGACTGATGTATTTTCAAATGCAAACACGCTAGCTTCTGGGTGGCAAAATGCTTTCAACCGGAAGGAGGCGGAGCTCGAAGAGGTATATGCTAATGCGCAAAGTACTCTTCAAGAAGCCAAATTGATGCGTGAGGGTGCTGATCAGGACCTCCTGCAGGCTTTGAAATCGACAAAGGAGTCGCGGGAGGCTCTTGAAGCGGTTCAAGCACAACTGAAGGCACTGGAGCTTGTTGTTGAGCCCGTGCTGGATATGATCCCACGCCCTGAAGGAGCCGACGAATCCTTGATTGATCGAGCCAAGGCTGCACCCGGGCGGCTGACTCAGTACATCAAGGATATGGCGACTTCAGTGGTGTAGGGTCTGCTTGCCACACTGCGACTTCATATGCCGTCCTTCGACCTATCGTCCGTCATGACGCTCCCCGAAGGCAAGAGCGATGAGGACCTTGTGGCGATGCAGGAGGAGGTCAAGCCCATGGCGGAGGAGTACTCTCAGATTCTCGATCTTGTAGAGTAGTCTAGCCTCCTTGGTCCTTTGACCATGACTTGTATTCCCTATAAACAATTAATATTAAACATAAAGAATCAAAGTATTAGTTACTTTTGAGACTTGTGAATTTCGTGTATGGTCAACTCGGTATTGCAAGAAATGTCTTGTCAATGGGTCGTTCCGTTTGATGTGGATGTGTGACCAGACGTCTTATTAGACGGGTCTATCCGGGTGCTCTCTAGCACTTAAGTTAGGGTCATATGACTTCTTTTGTCTAATAATCTTTTAACGATCGTATAAAGAACTTAGTCTGCCCAAGTACTACTCTTAGTACCCTTGTTCAAGGGATAATTTTGATCAAGCACCTCTGAAGGACCGCAACGATGGTTCATTCTGGGTGAATCATATCCTCTTGGTAGTCGCAGCTTGAGTGCGAAAGCGGGTGGACCTCTGTCCGGTTAAGATGTAACAGGGTGAGTATTACTCCCCTTGTTATGCCTTATAGGAACTAGTATCTACTTTTGTAGATACCATATTCGCTATAGGCTGATAGCCGGGTATTAAACTGTACTATCATTTGAGTTGTATTGAGCTCGGAGCTCGTAACTCGAGTATGGTTGCTGCTGGACCATCCATCCGAGTAATATTACATATTAGTCGGTGGAATACAATAGCTAAAACTTATTGTATAAATTGAAAGACTTTATCCGACTAAGTAGTCGTGATGAAGTATAATAAAAGGACAAGTCATAAAGTTCTTGTTTCTGATGAACACCAAACTTTATTAATATCCGGTGAATAAGTACATGTGCCCTGAGTCAAATTTGCAGCGTGGTCCTTAGGTATGGAACTTCTTTAGATGCTCAATATTCCATGAATTTGGCAGTGCAGAACCATCCTCGGTGACTAGCTCAAATGACCCAGGTCTTGTTACTTTAGATACTATGTAGGGTCCTTCCCATAGACTCATAAGCTTATGGCGTCCTCCCGTGTTCTGAATCTTCTTCAGGACCATGTCGCCTACTTGGAAGGTACGGTGATGGACGTTCTTATCATAGTAGCGCCTCATCCATTGAAGGTATCTTGCTGACTGAGAGAGCGGCTAATCGGGCCTCTTCAAGACTATCGACTTCTAGTTGCATTGTATCATCAGCTTCGCCTTCATTGTACTGCTCTGTTCATGGAGAATTCCAGATTAAATCTGCCGGTAGGATTGCTTCAGTGCCATAAACCAGGAAGAAGGGAGTTTGTCCTGTTGCTCTACTTCGCTGTGTTCGTAGCCCCCAGACTACTTTTGGCAATTCTTCGACCCACTTTCCACCGTGATCTTTTAGAAGGTCAAATAGCCTTGGCTTTAGTCCGGCAAGAATGAGGGTGTTTGCTCGTTCAACCTGACCGTTTGATTGTGGATGAGCCACTGATGCATAGTCTATCTTAATTCCACAGTCGCTGGCCCATGATTTGAACTCAATAGCCGTGAAAGGGGACCCAAGGTCGGTGATGATTCTTTGTGGCATCCCAAAACGGTGGAAGATGCTCTGCACGAATTGAACTGACTTGGATGCATTGAACTTGACCAACGGCATGTACTCAATCCACTTGGTGAATTTGTCGATTGTGACGTAGATGTACTCGAATCCGCCTGGAGCACGTTTAAGAGGACCCACCATGTCGAGTCCCCAACATGAAAAAGGCCATGACGGAGGAATACAGATTAACTTATGTGCAGGTACATGCTGCTGTTTGGCAAAGAACTGGCATGATTGACAACGACGGACTAAGTCTTATGCATCTTTCAAGGCTGAGGGCCAATAGTACTCTGATCTGAAGATTTTTCCGACTAGTGTCCGTGATGCTGCATGGTTGCCGCAACACCCGGAGTGAACCTCATTTAGGATTTCTCTGCCTTCTTCTGGTGAGATGCACTTGAGGAGGACTCCAGATGAAGCACCGCATCGATATAGCCTGTCTTCGACTAGAACATAGTTTTTGCTACGGCTGGTGACCTGTTCTGCAGCAGTTTTATCACTGGGCAGTTTATGCTCCTTGAAGTAGTTGATGAAAACTTGTGTCCAGTCGGGTGCTAGAGTTAGAATCTGAGCGGAGGGTGCGGGGTCAACCTCATCCTTCTCTTGAATTGAAGGCTTGGATAGCTCATGTACGAAGGTACCGCTGGGAACTAGAGCTCTGTCGGATCCCAATTTTGCTAGGATATCTGCTGCCACATTAAGGTCCCGGGTAATATGAATGAGTTCCAGCCCTGAAAAGTGTTTTTCTAGCTTACGGGCTTCAGCGCAATAGGCGTTCATTGTTTCCTTGGTACAATCCCAATCCTTGTTAACTTGGTGAATTACCACGGAAGAATCACCATAGACTAGGAGTCGCTTGATGCCCAATGCGACTGCTAGCTTGAGTCCGTGTAGTAGTGCTTCATATTCTGCTTCATTGTTGGTAGCAGGCCACAATATCTGCAGAACGTACTTGAGCTGCTCTCCGGCGGGTGATACAAGTAGTACTTGTTGACGCTCACTAAGTGTCATATTCTTAGCATCAACAAGGTCATATAACGCAACACAAGGACCTAAAATAAACCAAAAACCTTTTATAAACTAACGATTTCCACTTGTCCTTGAGTTTTATTTGAATGTAGGAAATTGCAGGGTTTTTGAGCAAAATGACCAAATGGACCCACCAAGAAGCAAGCCCACTTGCCTGGGCTCACTTTGGGCCAAGGAGGGGTGGCGCCCGCCACCCCTAGCTGGCGGCCGCCAGGGGGAGAAGCCCAAACTCCCCCCTACCACGTCACTGATCCAGGGGAAGCACCCCACACTCATTTGCAGCCGTTGCTCACCTAAGTCGGTTCATCCAAGGGCTAAGAAGCAGCGTCACATGGATCATGGCCTAATTGCCCATGTGACGGTTATTGGACAACCCTAACCGACCCTAAACCGACTTGGAGGACCTCCTGGATGCCGTTGGTGAAGAGGAAGTGGATCCAAGGGCCAGGGGGGTGGCGGCCACCACCTAGGGCTGGCGCCCGCACCACATTCACCCCCTGACCTAACCCTAGGTTCATAAGTACCCCCCTAGGTCCCTTATGCTATAAGTAGGACCCCCCGAGCTCATTTGTACTCAGACCTCACCTCATTAGTCCCACTCTCTTGTAAGAGAAGCTCTAGTGAAGGAACACTCTAGTTGAGAGACTTAGAGTGAGAGCGAGAGCGTAGAAGAGAAGAGCTGGAGTTGTAATAGAGGACCTTCCAAGTCTCTGGTATAATTCCAAGTCTTTCTTCATTTATCTTAGTGTTCTTCTACTTTCAGCATTTACTTTAAGTTCTTTACTTATTGTTCTTGTTGAGTGCTTTCGATCATAGATAACTTAGTATTTAGTTTGCATCTAGTTTGGGTTCTTCACTGAGTAATCAGTGCTCTAGTTTTGGACGCAAGATTAGAGTAGTTTATATTAGTGTAAGCGCGGTGCTTAGACTTGTTATACCTTAGTTTGTGGCTAGCCCCCCGGATAGCTGTGGTAGCAAACAAGTGGTGACAGCCCTGGGAGCCTTGAATTCCACCACGTAGTTGGGTTAGTTCTTAAATCATAAACCTCGTTGTGCACGTCTGAGGTAAATAGTCCAGAGGGTGTGTACAGTTCGAAGAACTAGATAAAACCTTTATTGCTAAGTTAGTTGTGATCGTAAGTGTGTAGGGAAACATTAATCTGTTCATCGGCCGGACCCCGCCGATTTAGTTTAGTAGTAGTTAGTCTTTCTTTTCTTTTTAGTAGTAGTAGAAACCAACCCCCATTCATACATTTCGATCAACCTTGCTAGAATCACTAGTTGTTCATAGCGGTCCTAGTGTTAGTTCTGCCCTAGTAGCTTCCCTGTGGAAATAAATAAGATACTCGGTTACTCCCGGGTGAAGTGCTACAATAGACTTATTCTGTGCGCTTGCGGAACCTACCAATAGTCATACGAATAGTTAGTTATACTTCTTACATCAAGAAGTACCAATAAACCTTTCTAGCGCCGTTGCCGGGGATAGATTCATAATCTACTCCTAGTGACGATGTTAGCAAGAGTCAACAAGCATTTCTGGCGCCGTTGCCGGGGAAGCAATTGGCTAGAATTAATTATTTGTGATTTCTATTGAATTAACCCCCGTAGTTCTAGCGGGTATATATTGTTTGTTGTTTGTGATCATTCAAGTAGTCATGGCCGGATTCAATCTTTCGAGCGACTATCAAGAAGATCCCGAGGTCATTCTTAGGAGAGCGAGAACTAATCTCACTCCTCCGAGGAAGAACCTGGAGCTTCGTGAGAGGAGTTCGTCGAGACAAGAATCCCAGTCAAGAGTGACTGACGAACCAAGCTGCTCCAACAATCAATCAACATCGACGTCGACCAAAACACTCTGTGAGTATTCCATGCCTACTCTTGCTCACATTCCAGTGTTACCTTCTACTAGTAATGTAGATTTTGAGCTTAAACCTCACTTAATACGTATGGCTCAAGCTATTGCATTTAATGGCAAACCTTCTGAGGATGCCAATGCTCACCTCCAGAATTTTCTGGAGATATGTAGTACAATTTCTGTGCAGGGAGTTTCGCAGGATGCCATCAGACTTCGTCTTTTTCCATTTTCATTAGTGGAAAAAGCGAAGCAGTGGTTCCTCTTCAACTCTGGACACCTGCTGACATGGGTGAGATGCGTGGATCAATTCCTCAACAAGTTCTGCCTGATAAGTCGGACTATTCTTTTCCGTAGCAAGATTTCCAACTTTGGACAGGGAGACGAAGAAACAATCACTGAAGCTTGGGAGAGACTACAAGAGTATGTTGAACACTGTCCCCACCATGGTATGCAAGACTGGTACTTGATCCAGAGCTTCTACCATGGACTCCAGCAAGAATCTCGACAACACATTGATGCTGCCGCCGGAGGTGCATACCTCTCTCTCACTGTAGAGAAGGCAACCAAATTGATCGAGACAATGGTGGCGAATCAAGGATGGACAGAAAAACGTGCTAGAGGTATGTCTGAAATTAAGCAAGCTGATTCTGTTACCTTGCAAACTTTGGTAAAATTGCTAGAGCAAAGAATAAATGAGAAGAGAGATCGTGCTGCAAAGGAGTACTACGCCAAGCAAAGAGTCGCTTCGTCAAGTGAAGGTCAAGCAGAAATTAAGAAAGAGGATGCCAAATCCCTTCTTAATAATGGTGGCTACGGACAACCTCCAATTCGAATGATCCAACAATGGAATAATAAAGGTATGCCTCAAACCTCCGTATTTAATTCTCTTATTGGAAAATTAGTTTCTAATCAAGGTAGAATTAATGATAGAATAAATAATAAATTAATTGAACATGATAAAATGTTAGAAGGAATTTATGCTAAACTGAAAGATTTTTCTGAAGCATTTAAGGAACAGATTAATTTTAATAAGAGATTAGAGCAAACAGTAGATAACATTAAATCTCAAATTAAATACTATGAGGAGGTAAAAGCTGTAACCACGAGAGGTGGTAAATCCAGTCGTGATCCCCCTCATCCTAATTTAGTTCCTAGTAGTAATACAGCTGCAAAGAAAAATATTGTTAATGTTGAAGAAGACGAAGAAGGGGAGACGCCAGCTGAACCTTCATCAAAGGTACGAACTGCTCCTCATGAATTCTATGATACACATGTATTACCTTTTCCAGATCAAAACAGAAATCCGACAGAAGACGACCAATTCAAGAAATTCGTCGAGGTAATTCAAAAATTATATATACATGTGCCATTTATTGACGCTATGCAGGTTCCAACTTATGCAAAATATTTGAGAGACATGCTCAATAAGATAAAACCAATTCAAAGTAGGGATGTGGTTAAATTGACCGAAAATTGCAGCGTGGTCATTTTAAACCAACTCCTAGAAAAGAAGAAGGACCCAGGAAACCCAACGATCGCATGTTCAATTGGAGAGCAGCACTTCGAGCATACACTCTGTGATCTGGGAGCAAGCGTCAGCGTCATGCCCAAGGTAATATATGATAAATTAAATCATCATACCTTGTCCCCTACTTCTATGTGTTTGCAGCTAGCCGATCAATTGCTCCGATATCCCGCGGGAATAGCAGAGAATATTCCGGTGAAAATCTGGGATCTCTTTGTCCCGGTGGATTTCGTGGTTCTGGATATTAATCCCGACCACCGGACGCCATTGATCTTGGGACGGCCATTTCTGAGCACTGCAAAAGCCACCATTGATGTAGGAGCTAGAGAAATTCAGCTCCACATCATTGGAAAGGAGGAGAAATTCGAGTTCACACCACGACCGGAAAAACGCCCGTCATCAAAGTTCGTCGGTGCCTACATTCCACCACAACCACCGTGAAGGCGACACTAATCGGGAATCCAAAGCAGCTAACCAAGGTAAGCTAGGCTAAGGTAAGTCTTTATCCCCCATTTAAATTTTCGTTTTTACTTAAGCAATTTAATTTCTGCAAATTGGGTGATTACTAGAGTGATTAGGTGGCTCCCAGGGAGCTTAGGGCAGCCATAGGGGTGGCGCCCGCCACCCCATGCTGGCGCCCGCCACCCTAGGGTGCACTAGGGAGCACTAGCCAATCTCTAGACTATTACACCTCCTCCTAGACCCAAATAACACCAAGGGAGACCCATGGCTTTGCTCATTTCAATGCAATAACTCACTCTCATGTCTCCTCATGTCTCCCCCTCTTCACTCCACCTTTTGGACACATCTCCACCCAAAAATTCTGGTGCACATGTGATGGAGAGTGACAAGGAGAGCACTAGGTGAAAGGAGGGGTGAGTTGGAGTGAAATTCAGCAAAGGAGGGTGGCCCCGCCACTTTTTCCTGGCGCCCGCCACCTCTATTTCCACATTTCGGTACAAAACTACTCCCGAGTAAGTTTCCCACCATCCTTGGTATAATGTATGACCAGGATGAAGAAGTGGTCTTTGAAATTTTCAGCTCACTTGCCCCATTTAGGAGGTTACACTCTTTCACTTTGCACCGACCCCACCACTTTATTCCCCACTTGGAATTTCAGTGGACATTACGAGGGAAACCTCATGTGTCAGTTGCAGGCAGAAATGGGCAATGTGGGGTGGCGCCCGCCAGGTGGGAGGAGCTCACAGCCTTCTCCCTTCCATCCTCAACCTATAAATACTACCCACACCCCATGCAAGTTCTCACAACTCACTCAAAACACAAAAACATCAGCCATCTTGAGCACTAGCAAGGAAGCCATGGGCCCTCTCAAGAACTTCTTCACCGGCAAGAAGAAGAAGAGTAAGGGTGAGGGAAGTTCGTCGAGAGCAAACACCCACATTCGCTTTGCTGGGAGTGATGAGGAGAGCGCCGGGTGGGGTACTCCATCCACTAACGAAATGTCGGTGGATCGGGACTCTCTGCCCACACACCAGGCTGGACCGACCATCCGCATCCTGAACTCTGTCAATGATATCATCTGACACAGTGATCGGGAACGGCAGGCCCGGAACATCCTCAGTGAGAGGGAGATCGTTCACACCTGCCGCATCGACGATGACTTGCTACGTCGCACTAGTATGGACAGTGAGTTTCTCTATATTTCTCGAACCTTAGGATGGGAAGATGCATGGATGGTTAATGAGGAGGGAATCCTTCCCCTCACAATGGAATTTCTAGCTACCATGCAATTGTCTGCTACTCACATAACCTTCTGGCTTCTTAATGAAGAGCACACTCTTTCATGGGGGCAGTTTAGCAAGCATTTAAATTTTGATGATTCATGCTTGCTAAACCTGGAATCTGCTTGTACGGGTTTTAATAGAAATAATTTTTGGAAAAGCATTGCTGGGAACAGAGACCCAGGCTTGCCCCGTACAAGTAATATCCACAACCCCACGCTCAGGTTTTTCCACAAATATATTAGTATCACACTCTTTCCAAGACTTGACTTAAGACCAATTAAAAAGCCTGAAATGCTGCTGCTTTATGCTCTAGTAAACCACATAAAAGCATCACCCGCCAAGGCCATGGCAGACTACTGGTCTAAATTTAATCAACGCACTGGAAATATTGAAATGACATCATGGATAACTAGACTGACCTTTAACATGGGTTTGCTGAACACCGCTATATACTCCTACATTCCTAGTGACCGAGACCTTTTGACCATAGAGCATTTCTCGCAAGGACACCTCTTGCGTGAGAACCAGGAGACCGGTGAGATTCACATGATCTACAATAGACTTATTCTGTGCGCTTGCGGAACCTACCAATAGTCATACGAATAGTTAGTTATACTTCTTACATCAAGAAGTACCAACAAACCTTTCTGGCACCGTTGCCGGGGATAGATTCATAGTCTACTCCTAGTGACGACGTTAGCAAGAGTCAACAGTACTCCAGCTCTGTCTCCACCGAGTTTTAAGGACCCATCGAAGTACATCTTCCAATGCTCAGGAATAGCATTGTTTTGGACCCGTTGTATTTCTGTCCACTCAGCGATGAAATCAGCTAGAGCCTACGACTCGATTGCTTTCCTTGGAGTGAAGTTGATGTTGGGCGCCCCCAACTCGACTGCCCACTTGGAAATTCTTCCGGTGGCATCACGGTTGTGGAGGATTTCTCCCAAAGGAAAATCCGTAACAACTGTGATCTCATGTGCTTCGAAGTAGTGTCGTAGCTTTCTTGAAGATATGAGTAGAGCGTAGAGTAATTTCTGTACTTGCGGGTACCTGACCTTTGAGTCGGAGAGTACCACGCTGATGTAGTATACTGGTCGCTGGGTGTGATAGATGTGCTTGTCGTCGTTGCGCTCCACTACAATTGTTGTGCTCACAACGTGTGTGATAGCTGCAATATAAAGCAGCATTGGCTCCCTGGGTTCTGGTGGCGTCAGTATAGGTGAATTGGTAAGGTATCCTTTGAGCTGTTCAATGGCCCTGTCCGCTTCTTTCGTCCACTGAAATTTATCGCCGGCCTTGAGTAATTTGAAGAAAGGTAGTCCCTTTTGCGGATACATGGGTGTATGCCGAGTCTCTAAGTGATGAGTGATTGTCAACTGGGATAATGCACATGTTCTTTGGCTTGTGTTGTGTAGGTGTCGAGCACGGATACAGTGATCAAAGGCAAGGTGAAGGTCAAGTAGAGACGTGCCGTGCCGATGGACCGAGAGTGGCGAAGGGTGGACGTGAGGCTTGGACTGAGGGACCGGTGGCCTGAGGATCAGCTGTGGTGGCTGATAGCCTGGGACAGCAATGAGCGAAGACTTGCGGGTGGATGGGGTGCACGAGCGGTGCATCCCTTCTACGACTCGGTTTGGGGGTTGAGCCACAGAAAAACCACCGAGTGGATGGTTTCCGAGTTTGGGCCACAAAACTCGGGTTGAGGACGGTTTCCAGGTTTGGGCCTCAAAACCTAGGCGTGGATGGTTTCCGAGTTTGGGCCACAAAACTCGGGCTGAGGACGGTTTCCAGGTTTGGGCCTCAAAACCTGGGTGCTGCGGGTTTGCTGAGTTTGGGCCGCAAAACTCAGGCGATGGTCAGCTGGTTTCCCGGTTTGGGCCTCAAAACTGGGGGTTGGCTGTGAAGGCTGGTTTCCTGGTCTAGGTCACAAAACCGGGGGTGCGACGTCCGGGAAAGGACAAGCAGAGCGGTGGTGGAACGTGTCGGCAATCGGTGAGGTTGCGTCGAGGCAACGCTACCAGTTGTGCGGGCGTGGCCGTCGGATCACCACCTACCGCGAGTTGGTCCAGAATAACCCTAGGGTTTAGCTGGTTCACTCTGTAATTAGTGAGGGGTAGAGTGGGAATTAGAATTAGGATAAGTAGAGGGAGACACCCTCCTCCCATTCTATCTCAGTCATTTGCTCTTTGCTTCTAGGGTTTCCTGCTCTCCCAATCCCCTGTTGTAGCTAGCTGAGATCCGCAGAGAACCATACCTCTGTGTACTAGAGATTTTGAGGAAGTGAGACTGTAATCTCACTGTTGTAGCGTGTGGTAGCCACACGGTTGCAGATCGATGACTTGATTCGTGTTTTGTTCGTGTTCTTCACGTTCTTCGTTTCTCCGTGATTTTCCCATCACTCGATCTCCCTCTCTACTGCGTCTTTGCAAAATCCATTTGAATCAACTTGTTCTTTATAGTGAGGAGATCATTTCCACTGAAGGAATTCATCTAACTCCTCCAGAACAAGTAGATCAGGTTGATTTCGTTTTCGTTGCGCTTTTCCGTTCATACTCCTCCCCTTTCGATTTTCCGGTGATTGAAATGATTTGAGCGGATGATTTCTTGGGGATAGTCTTCTAACTATCTCGTGATCATCCTCTCCAAGTTTGAGAACGTGGGATTGAGTTTTGATTCGGATTTGGGAGGATTCGTGAGAGGGGCGACCGAAATCGCCCTCTCTGTTCATCCGCGGACAGTCCGCCTCTGGTACTGCGGACAGTCCGCGCGTCGGGGTTGGCTGGACCAGTAGCCTGACTCCGCGCTTTTGGACTTGGTCTTTTTGAACCACGAACAGTCCGCCGTTGGGACTCGCGGACAGTCCGGGAGCCATCCAGAGAGGTTCCAGCAGGGTTGCTGTTTCTGGTGTTTGGCCGGCGGACAGTCCGCCAACCCCTCGCGGGCAGTCCGTAGTAAGGACGGACAATCCGGGACCTCAGGGCCGGACAGTCCGGGATTTGGCTGAAGCCTCCGGTTTAGTTCGTTTGCTCTCCCGGCTTCGTCGCTTAGTTTCCGGACTTCTCGTTTGGCCCTAGAGTTGATCAAGGAACCTCTCTAGGTATCTTTGCTACTTGTTAGCATAGGTATTTGAGGATTTCTCGATGTAGCCATCTATCTACGTTCGTGACTTGGTTTTTGAGGGTCGAACTTGTGCCAGTGCTTTTGGAGTTTGGTTCGTTCTTGCTTTGTGGTGCCTCGCTGTGATCCTGGGGATCATCCACCCTCTTCCAAGGGTCGTGGGCATCACGGTTCTTCTTCGTAGCTTTTGGGGTTGATTTGTGGGACAAAAGCCAAAGTTTCGAGAGAAATTTTTTGAGCTCCCAATCACCCCCCTCTGGTCGCCTTGCTATTGCATTCTCGGTCCTTCAATTGGTATCGGAGCGGGTTAAGGATCTTCCACCTTAGCCGGTTCCAGATCCACAGAAGGCGACATGGATCGCGGCGTGGGCAAACCGCCGTTCTTTGATGGGACGATCTATGCGTATTGGAAGATACGCATGTCGGCCTATCTACAGAGTACTGGTGCTTCCATTTGGGATATTTGCAACTCTGTCGATTATGTGGTCTTGGCTGCTCGTGTCACTCAGCGTCAGATCGATGAGCACGATGCCAATAGCCGTGCTCGTAATGCTCTTTTCTCCTGTTTGAGCATGTCCGAGTTTGATCGCGTTTCTCACATAACTATGGCTCAGGAGATTTGGGCTACCCTCATGCGTTTCCATGAGGGAACCTCTCAAGTCAAAACCCGTCTCTACGAGTCGTTCAAGCGAGAGTATGAGAACTTTCGACATATGCCTGGCGAGAGCATAGAAAGTTTATTCGCTCGCTTTCAGGTGATCGTCAACAGGATGAGGGCTAATAAGGAGCTGTTGCCTTTCGATGATCATGAGAGAGCTTTGAAGCTTTTGCATACTCTTGATCGATCGGTGTGGGATTCCAAGGTTCAGGCGATCATTGAATTGCCTAACTATGAGACCCTCACGTGCGACGAGCTCTTCAGTAAGCTCAAGTCCAGTGAGATCGATGCCATGGCGAGGGCTTCTTATGAAAATCCTTCTAGCCCGTCGATGGCTTTGGTTTCTGGCTCTTCTGCTAACCCCTCTGGAGGCTTTGCACTCTCTTCTCTTCTTTCTGTCACAGAGGAGCAGCTAGAGTTCATGGGGGATGACGAGTTGGCATTGCTCGCCAACCGGTTCTCGCGGTTTCACAACAACCGCATGAACCGTCGCCGCGGAGGAGGACGCTCGGGATGTTTCGAGTGCGGCGACCCCAACCACTTCATCGCCAATTGCCCGAAGAAGAACAGGCAAACCTTCGGCAAGGCGGATCATGGGCACAAGTACGACTCCGGCAAGCGCAAGGAGAAGTACGTCCCCGCGAAGCACAAGCGGAAGGGCGGCTTTGACAAGGAGTACATCAAGACAAAGTACTTGCAGAAGGCCCAGGCTGAGCAGCGTGCGTTCTTCGCCACGCTCAGCGACGTCGATGACTCAGATGATGACTCTGCTGCCTCAAGCAACGACGAGTCCGAGAAGAAGAAGAGGATCGAGGACAAGCTGAACGACCTCTGCTTCTTCGCCGACGACGAGGGCTTCTGCACCATGGCCCTCGGCAAGGAGGTCGACGGTGAGCTGGTGGACACTCCTCGCGACGACGACGACGACACCTCCCAGGTATGTCAGACCCCCGATGAGCTTTCTGCTGAGGTCGAGAAGCTTACTCCCGCGCTCCTTAGTCAGGATAAGTTGCTTAGGCGTGCCGCTAGAGAGCGCAAGGAGTTTAGGCAGAAGTGGGAGGATACGGTGAAGGAACTTGAATCTGTCAAGTCCACTGTAGTTGTTACCGAGGAGGAGGAGTGTGAGATGTGCTCCACACACATGACTGACCTTCTCACCTTGAGAAGCAAGTATGCTGTGTTGGTAGGAGAGGTGGATGAGCTGAAGGCGAGATCTTTGCTGTTGGGTGCGTGCAAGTCCTGTGCGGGCTTGCATTCTGAGTAGGCAGAGAAGAATGCCAAGATTATGTCTCTTGAAGAGGCCAACCTGGGTAGCACATGTGTGGCTAGGTGTGTTATTTGTGAGGGTATGGAGATGGAGATCGCTAATGTGAAGCATGACAAGATGCAAACCGAGGAGGAAAACACATACCTTCGGACCATTTTGTCATGGGTGTCTAGCGGTGAGCCACAGCTCGGGATGATGATCTCCCAATTCAAGCGAGCTGCTGGAGGTCCAGGTGTAGGTTTTGCTCCGGGTGTTGATGTGTCATCTTTTGGCAAGATTGGAGAGTCGAGTGGTCTTAACCCATGTGAGAAGCCTAACTCCACCACTACTCCCAAGCTTACCAAGATTCCACCCAAAGAGCCTCTCAAGCCTAACACCAAGGATGGGGTCTTTGTTCAGCCTCCGAGAGCCCCACCCAAGAAACAGTCATGGGCTCCCAAACCAAACCACCTCAAGAACAAGCTGGACACTATGCCACCCATCCAGGAGGTACTTATGCCACAGAAGGGCAAAGTGATCCACACCCACTACCGTGAGTACCAACAACCCCCTTTGAGAGCGGTGAGGTACCATTGTGAGCACTGTGGGAGAGATGGACACTTGAGTGAGTTTTGCTTTCGGCGCAAGAGAGAGGCGCGCCATGCAAAGGAGATGAACAACACGGACATGTACCATCCTTTCCATGATGTACATGTGTCGAATGTTCAGAGGCGTGCTGCTAGGCCTAGAGGTCCGAAACCTCAAGTTCCTAGGCCTAGGCCGCGAGGAGGTCGTGCCCGGCGGGAGCCTCCAGTTGTGGGCTATGGACCCCGTGGCGGTGGCCTTGTAGTTGAGCGTTTTCCCCCACCGCATTTTGAGTATCGCGCTGGACACTCTTCCCTTAGTGGACCACGTTTTCCTCAATGTGGTGATCACTCTTCCCGTAGGCGTGCTAGGAATGGTTTTTCTGCTAACCGTTCTTTTGAGCTGTCGGCCCAACACTGGTATTTCCCTTACTTCACTAACCCCAGTGTTGGACCGTATGCTCACCCTATGTCATTTTATTAAAGTAGGTCAAACGATTGGAGAAAGTTTGGTTGCTGGATTCCGGTTGTTCGAGGCACATGACCAGAAATGCCAAGTGGTTCTCCAGTCTTTGTCCGGTCGCCGGAAAGGAGTTTATCACCTTCGGCGACAATAGCAAAGGTAAGGTATTGTCTCGTGGGTCTGTGCGAGTTAATGAGCACTTTGTGTTGCGCGATGTTGCTCTTGTTTCTAACTTGCATTTTAACCTTCTCTCTGTTTCGCAACTTTTCGATGATGACTATGAGATTCGTTTTAAACCGAATCTCAGTCGCATTTTGGATCCTCAGGGCAATCTTGTTTGTGTGATTTCGCCCTTTGGAAAAGTCTTTCGTGCGGATTTCTCGGAGTCGTTTGGAATTTCTCGTTGTCTTTTGGCTGGACCTTCTTCCTCTGATCTTTGGAAGTGGCATAGGAGACTAGGACATTTGAGCTTCGACTTGCTTGCAAGGCTTAGTTCACTTGGCCTAATCCGAGGATTGCCCAAGTTATCCATGGAGAAGGATCTTTTTTGCCATTCTTGTAGACATGGGAAGATGGTTGCCGCTCCCCACCATCCAGTGACTCAAGTCATGACCAATCGCCCTGGAGAGCTTTTGCACATGGACCTTGTTGGTCCGGCTCGGGTGAGCTCGGTTGGGGGGAAGTGGTATGTGCTTGTTGTTGTTGACGACTTTTCAAGATATTCGTGGGTCTTCTTTTTAGCTGAGAAGACCGAGACTTTCTCCCTTGCTCGCAATCTGATTTTGCGTCTTCAGAACGAGTTCCCTTTGAACTCGATCCGAGCTATTAGGAGTGATAATGGTTCCGAATTCAAGAATTTGGATTTTGAGAAGTTTTGCAACTCTTTGGGTTTAGAGCATCAGTTTTCTTCCCCCTACACACCGCCACAGAATGGTGTTGTAGAGAGGAAGAATCGGACCCTTGTAGAGATGGCCAGGACGATGCTCGATGAGCATAGGACTCCTAGGCGATACTGGGCCGAAGCTATGAGCACTGCATGCTACATTTCCAATCGCATTTTTCTCTGAGCTTTCTTGAAAAAGACTTCTTACGAGTTGCGTTTTGGAAAACTGCCCAAGGTGAGTTATTTTCGAGTTTTTGGTTGCCATTGTTTTATACTCAAAAAGGGCAACCTGGACAAGTTTGAGTCTCATTCTTCTGACGGTGTGTTTTTGGGTTATGGCACTCACACTCGAGCTTATCGTGTACATAACCTTGACACTAACCGAGTCATGGAGACATCCGATGTCACCTTCGATGAGACCATGGTTTGTCCTTCTTCTCATTTTGAGCGTGCAGGTGATCATGAGGTTGGTGAGCCTCTTTTTGATGACGAGGACGAGGGTGCTGAAGGTATAGACGATCCAGCACCCCCTCCACCTGCTGTGCCGCAAGGAGCAGTTTCTACGATAACTCACGGCCCCGACACGTCTTCTTCCTGGGGGCCGTGGGATTCGCCACCTCGAGCGGTACCTTTTGTACCCGAGGAGGAACCAGCTGCTGTTGAGGGGGAGATCACTTCTGCACGGGAGGCGCCACGACACATCCAGCGCCAACACCCCCCTCAACAGATGATCGGCAACATTGACGAACGTGTCACTCGGTCCAGGTCTCAAATCTCTCACTTTGCTCATTCTGCTTTTGTTTCTGATTTTGAGCCCCGAGATGTTGGACACGCTTTGACGGATCCGGATTGGGTCAATGCCATTGATATTTTAGAGTTTTTGGTTGCCATTGTTTTATACTCAAAAAGGGCAACTTGGACAAGTTTGAGTCTCGTTCTTCTGACGGTGTGTTTTTGGGTTATGGCACTCACACTCGAGCTTATCGGGTACTTAACCTTGATACTAACCGAGTCATGGAGACATCTGATGTCACCTTTGACGAGACCATGGTTTGTCCTTCTTCTCGTTTTGAGCGTGCATGTGATCATGAGGTTGGCGAACCTCTTTTCGATGATGAAGAAGAGGGTGCTGAAGGGATGGATGATCCAGCACCTCCTCCACGTGCTGTGCCGCAAAGAGCGGCTTCCACTACGACTCACGGCCCTGACCCCTCTTCTTCGACTTGGGGGCCGTGGGATCCGCCACCTCGAGCGGTACCTTTTGTACCCGAGGAGGCACCAGCTGCTGTTGAGGGGGAGGCCACTTCGGCAAGGGAGGCGCCACGACATATTCAGTGCCAACACGCGCCTCAACAGATGATCGGCAGCATCGGTGAACGCGTTACTCGGTCAAGGTCACAACATATCTCTCACTTTGCTCATTCTGCATTTGTTGCTGAATTTGAACCCCGAGATGTTGGACACGCTTTGACAGATCCAGATTGGGTCAATGCCATGCATGAGGAGTTAGAAAATTTTGAAAGAAATCGGGTTTGGGTTCTAGTTTCTCCTCCCTCTTAGTGTCACCCAATTGAGACAAAATGGGTTTTCAAAAACAAACAAGGAGAGGATGGCCATGTAGTGAGAAACAAGGCCAGACTTGTAGCCCAGGGGTATAGTCAGAAGGAGGGGATAGACTATGAGGAGACGTTTGCTCCTCTAGCTCATTTGGAGGCTATTAGGATACTCTTGGCTTTTGCTGCATCCAAAGGTTTCAAACTTTTTCAAATGGATGTCAAGAGTGCCTTCTTAAACGGCTACATAGAAGAGGAAGTGTATGTGAGACAACCCCCCAGTTTCGAAAATCCCAAGTTTCCAAACCATGTTTTTAAACTCCACAAAGCCTTGTATGGTTTGAAACAAGCCCCTAGAGTCTGGTACGATAAGTTGAAAACCTTTTTGCTTGCTAAGGGTTTTAAAATGGGATGTGTGGATAAAATGCACTTTCTCCTCAAGCAAGGCACTGATACTCTCTTGGTCCATATTTACGTGGATGATATCATTTTCGGTGGTTCTTCTCACGCTTTGGTTGCCAAGTTTGTAGATACTATGAGCAGAGAATTTGAGATGAGCATGATGGCCGAGTTGATGTTTTTCCTCGGATTGCAAATCAAGCAATCTTGAGAGGGAACGTTTGTGCACCATGGTAAGTATACCAAGGATATCCTGAAGAAATTCGATATGGGTGAGGCCAAGCCTCTTCCAACACTCATGTCGACCACGACGGCCCTGGATGCGGACAAGGAAGGGGAAGCAATGGACCAGAAGGAGTACCGGAGTATGATCGGATCGCTGCTGTACCTGACGGCGACACGCCCGGACATCCAGTTCGCGGTGTGTCTCTGCGCGCGATTTCAGTCTTCGCGGCGCACCTCTCACCGTCAGGTGGTCAAGCGCATTATGAGGTACTTATGCTTCACTCCTGAGTTTGGGATCTGGTATTCTGCTTCCTCTACCCTTTCCCTTTGCAGTTATTCTGATGCCGATTTTGCTGGTTGTCATATTGAGCGCAAGTCCACTTCCGGGACTTGCCAGTTTATTGGTTCTTCTCTTGTATCGTGGTCTTCTCGCAAGCAGTCTAGTGTCGCCCAGTCTACCGTGGAGGTTGAGTATGTTTCTGCAGCTAGCTGCTGTTCCCAGTTGCTTTGGATGATGGCCACTTTGCGTGATTTTGGTCTGAGCTTTTCTCGCGTTCCTTTGCTTTGTGACAGCACGAGTGCTATTAGCGTTGCTAAGAACCCCGTGCTGCACTCTAAGACCAAACACATTGATGTGCGCTTTCATTTTCTGCGAGACCACTATGAGAAAGGTGATATCGACCTTTGCCATGTCGATACTCATCATCAGTTGGCTGATATTTTCACCAAGCCTTTGGACCAATCAACTTTTGCTATGTTGAGAGGTGAGCTTGGTGTGTGTTTCCCCTTTTAGATGGGGGAAACATTTTGTCTCTTGTACTATAAACTGACTTTGTGTTTTTCAGTTGGTTTCTTCATGCATCTCTGCATTTCATCTTGCATATTTACATTCAGAGCTTCATGTATATAATCTGAAGAATGTAACTATGTTCTGTATAGTATTTGCTCCGATGCTTTATGATGATACTGTAGCTTATGCTTTTTCTGATCACTATTACATGTTGTGAGCGGAGCTATTTTATGAATGGTGAATCTGATTAATGAACTTAAAATTTGAAAATGTTCACCATTGAGATATGCAACTAGCATGTGTAGAATGTGTTGAAATCACTTGTGCTCTTCATATATGCTAGGTTGCTATGTCTCTAGTGTTGAGTCACTCACTTGCTTGGTATGTTCATATTCTGTTTTAAAAATCTAAACCAAGTTAAGTGAATTGGAAAGATCGAGATGGGTTTGCTTGTCAGCACATCATAGTTTCGAGACTGTTTCTCATTGCACCTTGAGTTAAACTTGAGCTGTGTAGTGTATGACTGAAACTGTTGCTTTAAGCTTCTGATTGCTTCTGCATAGGCTTCGCACAGTTGAAAAGTTAGGCAATGACAAGCTTTCAACCTCTCACAATCACATGCTGAAATTTAAACTTGTGTAATTTAACCGCTGCAACTCTGATAAAATTTGGATACACAAGTCTATGTTTCATTCTCTAGCATGATGATTGAACTGTTCTAGGGGTAGTTCACCTTGTATACATGTTTAGCACTTGTTTGACTTCCTATCTATACATGTTTCGTGCTATTTTGATGGTGAACACCTTTTTGGCTGAAAACTGCGCTTTTTGCTCCCATGTTCATATTTCGTATCTAGTGATCAGTTTGAGCCTTTGCTAGCTTCTTATGGATGTTGTTGAGTCATCAGATCAGAACTGTATTGAGCATCCTTGCACTCTCTTGATTATATTCCTAAAGCTGCTAACTTGCATTTTCGTTCATATGCATTTCTGGAGGGAGATATTCTGTCAAGGGGGAGAACCTTGAGTGCTTGTGCACATTTGCTTGATGGTGCATTTTCAACTAAGGGGGAGAAAATACTGACAAATCATGTGTTCCCTAGGTTGTGCACTATTTGAGGGGGAGTTTGCTAGTTGCGTTGAGCCTTTGCCTCTTTCTTGAGGAACTAGCAAACATTTTCAGCTCTTCACTTGGTTTTCAGCTTTTCAATTGGTATCGAACTCTTTTGTCCTTGAGATTGGTATCAGTTGGTATTGAGCTGCTTCGCTAGCGGTGTTGAGCCCGTTCTGCCTCTTGTTGAGGGCTAGTTCTGTTTTGCTTGAATTTCAGTTGATTTTTCAATTGGTATCAAGTTTTCTTGCTAGCGGTGTTGAGCCTGTTCTACCTCCCCTTGAGGGCTAGCTTTGCTTTGCTTGGTCGCGTCAAGCCGTTGCCCATGTCTTTGGGGACCAAGTTGTCTTGCTCTTTCCACTTGACCTTCTTCGGCTTTGCTATGCTTTTGGGTCATTTGGTCGAGTTCTCTCTCCTTCTTCCTTCCTTCTTCTATTTCACTATGATTTGTGTTGGTAGTTGACAATGCACTCATCAAGGGGGAGATTGCGGATACATGGGTGTATGCCGAGTCTCTGAGTGATGAGTGATTGTCAACTGGGATAATGCACATGTTCTTTGGCTTGTGTTGTGCAGGTGTCGAGCACGGATACAGTGATCAAAGGCAAGGTGAAGGTCAAGTATAGACGTGTCGTGCCGATGGACCGAGAGTGGCGAAGGGCGGACGTGAGGCTTGGACTGAGGGACCGGTGGCCTGAGGATCAGCTGTGGTGGCTGACAGCCTGGGACAGCGACGAGCGAAGACTTGCGGGTGGACGGGGTGCACGGGCGGTGCATCCCTTCTACAGCTCGGTTTGGTGGTTGAGCCACAGAAAAACCACCGAGTGGATGGTTTCCGAGTTTGGGCCACAAAACTCGGGCTGAGGACGGTTTCCAGGTTTGGTCCTCAAAACCTGGGCGCGGATGGTTTCCGAGTTTGGGCCACAAAACTCGGGCTGAGGACGGTTTTCAGGTTTGGGCCTCAAAACCTGGGTGCTGCGGGTTAGCTGAGTTTGGGCCACAAAACTCAGGCGATGGTCGGCTGCTTTCCCGGTTTGGGCCTCAAAACCGGGGGTTGGCTGTGAAGGCTGGTTTCCCGGTCTGGGTCACAAAACCGGGGGTGCGACGTCTGGGAAAGGACAAGTAGAGCGGTGGTGGAACGTGTCGGCAATCGATGAGGTTGCGTCGAGGCAACGCTACCAGTTGTGCGGGCGTGGCCGTCGGATCACCACCTACCGCGAGTTGGTCCAGAATAACCCTAGGGTTTAGCTGGTTCGCTCTGTAATTAGTGAGGGGTAGAGTAGGAATTAGAATTAGGATAAGTAGAGGGAGACACCCTCCTCCTATTCTATCTCAGTCATTTGCTCTTTGCTTCTAGGGTTTCCTGCTCTCCCAATCCCCTGCTGTAGCTAGCTGAGATCTGCAGAGAACCATACCTCTGTGTACTGGAGATTTTGAGGAAGTGAGACCGTAATCTCACTGTTGTAGCATGTGGTAGCCACACGGTTGCAGATCGATGACTTGATTCGTGTTTTGTTCGTGTTCTTCGCGTTCTTTGTTTCTCCGTGATTTTCCCGTCACTCGATCTCCCTCTCTACTGCGTCTTTGCAAAATCCGTTTGAATCAACTTGTTCTTTATAGTGAGGAGATCATTTCCACCGAAGGAATTCATCTAACTCCTCATGAACAAGTAGATTGGGTTGATTTCGTTTTCGTGGCGCTTTTCCATTCATACTCCTCCCCTTTTGATTTTCTGGTGATTGAATCGATTTGAGTGGATGATTTCTTGGGGATAGTCTTCTAACTATCTCGTGATCATCCTCTCCAAGTTTCAGAACGTGGGATTGAGTTTTGATTCGGATTTGGGAGGATTCGTGAGAGGGGCGACCGAAATCGCCCTCTCTGTTCATCCGCGGACAGTCCGCCGCTGGTACCGCGGACAGTCCGCGCGTCGGGGTCGGCTGGACCAGTAGCCTGACTCCGCGCTGTTGGACTTGGTCTTTTTGAACCGCGGACAGTCCACCGTTGGGACTCACGGATAGTCCGGGAGTCGTCCAGGGACGTTCCAGCAGGGTTGCTGTTTCTGGTGTTTGGCCGGCGGACAGTCCGCCAACCCCTCGCGGACAGTCCGCAGTAGGGACGGACAGTCTGGGATTTGGCTGAAGCCTCCAGTTTAGTTCGTTTGCTCTCCCGGCTTCGTCGCTTGGTTTCCGGACTTCTCGTTTGGCCCTAGAGTTGATCAAGGAACCTCTGTAGGTATCTTTGCTACTTGTTAGCATAGGTATTTGGGGATTTCTCGACGTAGCCGTCTGTCTAGATTCGGGACTTGGTTTTTGAGGGTCGAACTTGTGCCAGTGCTTTTGGAGTTTGGTTCGTTCTTGCTTTGTGGTGCCTCGCTGTGATCCTAGGGATCATCCACCCTCTTCCAAGGGTCGTGGGCATCACGGTTCTTGTTCGTAGCTTTTGGGGTTGATTTGTGGGACAAAGGCCAAAGTTTTGAGTGAAATATTTTGAGCTCCCATTCACCCCCCCTCTGGTCGCCTTGCTATTGCATTCTCGGTCCTTCACCTTTTGTCCTAGCCTTGAGATAAATCGATTGAGCGTAGCCATACACCCGGTGAGTTTCTGAACATCACTGACTGAGGTAGGTGGCTTCATATTGATGATAGCTGTGATCTGCTTTTGACTAGCCTCGATGCCTCGATGACTAACAAGGAAACCGAGTAACTGTCCTGAGGGTACTCCGAAAATGCACTTTGTGGGGCTGAGCCTCCATTGGTATGCGCGCAGTCGGTTAAAGGTTTCCTCCACGTCTGATATGAGAGTAGTCGGATCCTTCGTCTTTATGACCACATCATCAACATAAGCTTCCGCGTTGCGACCGATTTGGTCGCCCAAACAATCTTGGATAGCACGCTGGTAAGTAGCCCCTTCGTTCTTGAACCCAAAGGACATGGTTTTATAACAGTAGGTGTCGAAAGGAGTTGTAAACGATGTCTTGGGTTGGTCTTCTTCTTTGAGAGCAATCTGATGGTACCCGTAGTATCAATCCAGAAAACATAATAGAGCAGAGCCTGTAGTGGCATCAACTATTTGATCTATCCTTGGTAGTCCGAAGGGATCTTTTGGATAGTGCTTGTTGAGGTCTGTGTAGTCGACATACATGCGCCAATCGGCAGAGTTCTTCTTCTTCACTAGTACTGGATTGGCTAACCACTCGGGGTGGAGAATTTCTCTAATAAACCCAGCCGCGAGTAGTTTAGCTATCTCCTTCTTGATTGCCTCTTTCTTCTCTGGTGAGAATCATCGTAGTCTTTGCTTGATGGGTCTGGAGCCGTCTTTTAATTCCAATTTGTGCTCAGCCAAGTTCCTAGGAACTCCTGGCATATCAGCCGGTTTCCAAGCAAATATATCTTTGTTTGCTGTGAGGAACTTGGTGAGCGCGAGTTTCTATTCTTCAGATAGGTGAGCACTGATAACCGCTGTCTTGGAAGGATCACCGGTTTCCAGGTCAATGGTTTTTGTAGAGACTTCTGCTGATGGTTGTATAGCACCCGCCTTCTTGGTTGGGATTTCTGAATCTCCAAGCTTAGTGTTATGCACCATTTGTGAGAGTTCTTGTACTTCTAGGGCGAGTTGAGCTTTCTCAGCGATTTGAACAACCTCTGTGTCACAATCAAATGACTGTCTGTTATGTCAAAAACTGTGGAGCGGGTTTCCGAGAATCGTCTGTAGTACTCCCGCATTGTCTCGTTTTTCTGCTGCTTGCAAGTCCTGAGCTTAGTCCGGGGATCTGATCTCTCAGGAACACCCGCAAAGTTCTCTATGAAGATACGATGGAGTTGTTCCCAGGAGTCAATGGATTCGGGCTTAAGCCTGTCAAACCATGCGAGTGGCATTGTCTCTAGAGCCATGGGGAGAAAAAGTGCTTTGACATAGTTGCTGCCTCCTGCTAACTCGACTGTTTGAGCGTACAGCCTGAGCCACCGTTTAGGTTCTGTCTTCCCATCGTACTTTGAGTAGTTCCCGGGCTTGAATTTTTGTGGAAACGGGACTGCTCGGAGTCTCTAGGAAAAGCAAGGGAAGCGATCAACTGCGTTAGATGCTGCGATTGCAACTCCTTGGTATGATGATTCGGCTCCTCCTTCAGCTTGATCAGGTTCTCGGTTGCCCAGGCGACTCCTTACTGGTGCCCGGCCGAGTCGCTCATGAACAGGTCGCCTCTGGCTTGGGTGGGATGACGCTTGTTCGTCGGCTAAGGACTCGAGGTTCCGTCTCTTGAGTTGTAGCGCAGTACTCTAAAGCATGACTAGTCGTCGCTCTTCGTCAGGGGTGCGGTTGTCCTTGGCTCCCATCTCTGTGGCCAAAGCAATAATGTTCTGGTAGGGTGTCTGGTAAACCTTGTGGCCAGCAACCCTCATAAATTCAGGCTCAAGGTTGCGGAAGCAATCAACTCATCGAAGGGGAGCTGATGTCCATGTTGATATGGAAGTTACTGGTCGATTGTGCTAATCAGCCTAGCCGGAGCTGGCTGTATTGGCCAATGGACAATGTTACCCTCCTTAGTAGAGCTGAAAATGAGTCCCTGTTGAGCTCCGGTCAAAGGAATCTGTTGATACTCTTTGAATTTTACGTCAATCAGGTCATGGAAGTTTTCAGCTGAGTTCCGCAGTCCAAAGGTGATACCGTGTCTGGTGTCCGGGTCCTTTTTGTTCTCAGAATTCGAATCCGAGTAGGAGTCGGATGCTTCAAATTGGTCCTCATAATCTTGCGGGTCTTGGATTGCAAGGTTCGCTAGGTTCTGAGTGAGATGATCCATCTTTGGCGTGGCTTGCGCTTCTGAATCAGTGCGAAGTTGTCGATGTAGCTTCCCTTGATCATCCGTGAAGCAAGTCCACGAGCCAAAAACGAAAATAGATCCCACCGAGAACATGTTGACGTGGTTCGTCGAGCTCTTGATCGTCGAAACGCCGAGAGCCCCTACCTGGCACGCCAGCTGTCGGTGTTTATTAACCGGCAACAAAGGAATCCTATTCTAACTACAAGACTTCCTTTCAGAACTTGACTAAGTTACAGCGAGAGTCCTAATCCAAGTACACTTCTTATCAAGTCTTCGAATCTCCCGTGCCGTCCAGAATTAGTCTGAGTAATCATCGTTTGATGATATCTCTGACATCCTGGTCCGTCAACCATCCCAATTGCAACTCCAACAAGAGAATGACAAGCACAAGAAGGAGAAAGAGCACCTCACCACCGGGCTAAGAAACTTCATCAAGGGTCAATGTCTTCAAAGTGAGCTACTCATGAACACCGTAATGAAGACCAATAGAAATGGCATTGGCTTTCTTGAAGAGAAGATGAAGCAACGCAAGAGCATCACAAAGCCAAAGAAGAAGAAGATTGGGAGATGTTATGAGTGCGGAAAAGAAGGACACTTTGCTCACAATTGTGAAGAGCCAAAACCCACACCCTTGCCCAAGCATGCTAGGCCCTTTGCTTTCAATGCTCACTACATGCTTAGACAAGATTCTAGTGGC
Source organism: Coix lacryma-jobi var. lacryma-jobi (assembly GCA_009763385.1). NCBI lineage: Eukaryota > Viridiplantae > Streptophyta > Magnoliopsida > Poales > Poaceae > Coix > Coix lacryma-jobi. The sequence goes on along the minus strand of CM019830.1, from coordinate 103,901,807 downwards.
AAAGTGAAAGTCATGTTCATGGGGCCTCCTAACAAGAATAGGCCAAAGCAAATATGGGATGCAAAGTCTCTAGTTGAGAAGGTTAAGGGACCTCAACAAGTTTGGGTCCCAAAAGCTCAAGCTTGATTTCTTGTGTGTGTAGGTGAACTACAAGACCAGTGGATCTCATTGGGTGATTGATAGTGGTTGCACACAACATATGACCGGTGATCCCTGGATGTTCACCTCACTAGAAGAGAATGTCAATGACCAAGAAAAGATAACATTTGGTGACAACTCAAAGGGCAATGTCAAAGGATTGGGCAAAGTGGCAATATCAAATGATCATACCATCTTCAATGTGCTTCTTGTTGCATCATTGAGCTTCAACTTGCTATCCGTTGGGCAACTATGTGATCTTGGCTTTCAATGTTTGTTCACCGACAAAAAAGTGGTTGTAACCAAGAAAGATGATACACAAGTGATCTTCCAAGGCTTTAGATACAACAATCTCTATCTAGTGGATTTCTCCTCCGAAGATGCCAACTTGAAGACATGTTTGTTCACTAAGCAATCACTTGGTTGGCTATGGCATAGAAGATTGGCACATGTGGGAATGAACACTCTCAACAAGCTATTGAAGAAGGATTTGGTTAGAGGCTTGAAGGATGTCAAATTTGAGAAGGACAAATTGTGTAGTGCATGTCAAGGCGGCAAGCAAGTTGCAAATACTCATCCAACCAAAGCCTTTGTGTCAACATCAAGAGAGTTGGAGCTACTTCACATGGATTTATTTGGGCCAACAACATATGCTAGCTTGGGTGGAAATCTTTATTGCCTAGTGATTGTTGATGACTATTCGAGATACACTTGGATATTCTTTCTTCATGACAAATCCGAAGCAACACCTTCATTCAAGAAGTTTGCCAAGAGAGACCAAAATGAATTTGAAGTGAAGATTAAAAAGTTTAGAAGTGACAACGGAAAGGAGTTTGACAACACCCATATTGAGCAATATTGTGATGAAGTTGGGATCAAGCATGAAGTCTCCGCAACCTACACACCACAACAAAATGGGGTAGTTGAGAGAAAGAACCAGACTCTAATCACCCTTGCAAGGACAATGTTAGATGAGTACTCTACACCGGAAAGATTTTGGGCCGAAGCAATCAACACCGCTTGTTATGCATCAAATCGGTTGTTCCCCCATTGTCTCCTTGGCAAGACCCCCTATGAGCTACTCAACAACAAGAAGTCAGATGTATCTTTCTTTAGAGTGTTTGGGTGTAAATGCTACATCTACAAGAAGCGCCAACACCTAGGGAAGTTCCAACGCGATGTGATATTGGTTTTCTTGTTGGTTACTCATTGAAGTCCAAAGCATATCGAGTATTCAACCATGCCACCAGGATGGTAGAAGAAACATATGATGTGGAATTCGATGAATCTAACGGCGCTCAAGGAGAGCATGAGAATCTTGATGATGTAGGTGATGAACCATTGAGGGAAGCAATGAAGAACATGTCAGTTGGAGCCATCAAGCCTAAAGATGATGATGATGATGTGCAAGTCATTGACAAGCCATCTTCATCCAATGTACCACATGATGATGACAAAAATGGGAGGAATCCAAATGAAGATACTCATGTCTCCCATAATCAAATGGTGGTACAAGCTCAAGATGTTGATGCTCCACAAGAGGCCCCTCAAGTGGTTGATTGAAGGACTACTCCTCTACTACAAGACCATCCTCAAGATCTCATCATAGGGAGTCCAACAAGGGGTGTAATGACTCGATCTCAAAAACTTGCTTTATTTATGGAACATCACTCCTTTGTTTCTCTTGTTGAGCCTACCATTGTAGATGAAGCTCTAGGTGATCCGGATTGGGTGAATGTCATGCTTGAAGAATTAAACAACTTCACCCGCAACCATGTTTGGACACATGAAGAGCGACCAAAAGGCGCAAGAGTCATTGGAACAAAATGGGTGTTTAGAAACAAGCAAGATGATCAAGGCAAGGTTGTTAGAAACAAGGCAAGGCTAGTGGCAAAGGGGTTCTATCAAGTTGAAGGTTTGGATTTTGGAGAGACCTTTGCACCCATTGCAAGACTTGAAGCCATTCGTATCCTCCTTGCATATGCATCACATCATGACATTAAATTATATCAAATGGATGTGAAAAGTGCATTTTTAAATGGCTTCATAAATGAACTAGTCTATGTTGATCAACCTCCCGGGTTTGAGGACCCTAGATATCCTAATCATGTTTGTAGGTTGTCCAAGGCGCTATATAGGCTCAAGCAAGCCCCTAGAGCATGGTACGAGCGCCTTCAGGACTTCCTCATTAAGAAGGGATTCACCATTGGGAAGGTTGACACCACACTATTCACCAAGAAGCTTGATGGAGAGATCTTCATTTGTCAAGTCTACGTTGATGATATCATCTTCGGGTCAACAAATGAAGCCTATTGCAAGGAATTTGGTGACTTGATGTCGAAGGAGTTTGAAATGTCCATGATTGGCGAGCCCACATTCTTCCTAGGCTTCCAAGTCAAGCAATTGAAGGAGGAGACTTTTATATCTCAAGAGAAGTACACAAAAGACCTCCTCAAGCATTTCAATATGGATGATTGCAAGCCTATCAAGACTCCAATGCCAACAAATGGACATCTCGACCTAGATAAGGGAGGTAACCCGGTTGATCAAACTCTCTACCGTTCTATGATTGGCAGCTTGTTATACTTGACCGCATCTAGGCCCGACATCATGTTTAGTGTGTGCATGTGTGCTCGTTTTCAAGCCGATCCTAGGGAATCTCATCTCATAGCCGTGAAGAGAATCCTTAGGTACCTATGCGGATACATGGGTGTATGCCGAGTCTCTGAGTGATGACTGATTGTCAACTGGGATGATGCGCAAGTTCTTTGGCTTGTGTTGTGCAGGTGTCGAGCACGGATACAGTGATCAGAGGCAAGGTGAAGGTCAAGTAGAGACGTGCCGTGCCAAGGGACCGAGAGTGGCGAAGGGTGGACGTGAGGCTTGGACTGAGGGACCGGTGGCCCGAGGATCAGCTGTGGTGGCTGACAGCCTGGGACAGCGACGAGCGAAGACTTGCGGTCATGTGTTGCTGAGTCGTGGACTTGGGGACACGTGTCGGTGGATGGGGTGCACGGGCGGTGCATCCCCTCTACAGCTTCGGTTTGGTGGTAGAGCCAGAGAAAAACCATCGAGTGGACGGTTTCCAGGTTTGGGCCTCAAAACCTGGGCACGGATGGTTTCTGAGTTTGGCCACAAAACTCGGGCTGAGGACGGTTTCCAGGTTTGGGCCTCTGTGCCCGTGAGATCCACAGAGAAGAGAACAATACCTCTGTGCCCGTGAGATTTTGAGGAAGTGAGACCGTAATCTCACTGTTGTAGCGTGTGGTAGCCACACGGTTGCAAATTTGTGGTTGTGATTCGCGTTTTGTACTTGTTCTTCGCGGGTTGCTTTTCTCCACGTTCTTCCCGTTGTTCAATCTCTTTGCTCGGTTCATCTTTTGCAAATCCGTTTGAACCAAGTTGTTCTAGGTCGTGAGGCACTTCTTTCCACCGAAGGAATTCACCTCTAACCTCACGGTCTAGGAGATCGGTCGATTTTTGTTTCGGGACAAGTTTTTCTCCTTTCCCCCGAATTTCTTCGATTCATCGATTTGGAGATTGGTTCAAGCCATGATCTCTTAGAGATAGCTCACTATCCTCCTTGTGACTCCTCTCACCAAGTTTGATCCCTAGAGGATTTGTTTTGGGTGAGATCGAGTCGAATCGGTGAACGAACAGTGAAGGTTCGAAGTGACCGGACGCTGGGCCCGGGCTGATCGGACACTAACCCCGTGCGTCCGGTCGTTGAATGCTCAGGGTGTTCGTCTTCTACTTGACCGGACGCTAGCCTTCCTGTGTGACCGGACGCGCCCCTTCTACTGTTCACAACATTTGTTTGTATTGACCGGACGCACAGCAGTCGACCGGACGCCCTGCCTCTCAGAGTCCGGTCCAACTCAGAGAGGTTCTATTTTGGATTTCACTCGATCGGACGCGTCCGGTGCCTCGTGACCGGACGTAGGCAGAGTCCGGTCAGTACTGTTTTGCGGTGTTTCTTTCGCGGTTCATTTGTTCATTGTCAGACTTGGTTTCCGTCTTTTGCGTTGGGTTTCTAGAGTTGTGTAGAGTCCCGCTGTGCTTCTTGGAAGCATCCACCTTACATCTAGGGTCGTGGACACTAGCAAGCTCTACGGTTTGCTTTCGGGGTTGAGTCTCGGGACAGTGGCGACAAGTTTTCGAAAGGAAAATTTGAAGCTCCCATTCACCCCCCTCTGGTTGCTTTCTGGTAGCACTTTCGGTCCTTCAATTGGTATCGGAGCAGGTTAAGGATCTTCCACCTTAGCCGGTTCCAGATCCACAGAAGGCGACATGGATCGCGGCGTGGGCAAACCGCCGTTTTTCGATGGGACGAACTATGCGTATTGGAAGATACGCATGTCGGCCTATCTCCAGAGCATGGGCTCTTCTGTCTGGGAGATTTGCAACAAGGCCGATTACGTTGTCTTGGCTGCTCGTGTTACTCAGCTTCAGATGGATGAGCACGATGCCAATAGCCGAGCGCGTAACGCTCTTTCATCCTGTTTGAGCATGTCTGAGTTTGATCGCGTTTCTCACCTCCCCACGGCTCGTGAGATTTGGGCGACCCTCATGCGTTTCCATGAGGGAACCACTCAAGTCAAATCCCGTCTCTACGAGCCGCACAAGCGGGAGTATGAGAACTTTCGACACATGCCTAGCGAGAGCATAGAGAGTTTATTCGCTCGCTTTCAGGTCATTGTCAACAAGATGCGAGCTAACAAGGAGCTATTGCCTTTCGACGATCATGAGAGGGCTTTGAAGCTTCTACATACTCTCGATCGGTCGGTGTGGGACTCAAAGGTCCAGGCGATCATTGAATCGTCTAACTATGAGACCCTCACTTGCGACGAGCTCTTTAGTAAGCTCAAGTCTAGTGAGATTGACGCCATGTCGAGGGCTTCTTATGAGAATCCTTCTGGCCCGACTATGGCTTTGGTTTCTAGCTCTTCTGCTAACCCCTCTGGAGGATTTGCACTCTCTTCACTCTTTTCTGTCACAGAGGACCAGTTGGAGTCTTTGGGGGATGACGAGTTGGCGATGCTTGCCAACCGGTTCTCGCGGTTCCACAACAACCGCATGAACCGTCGCCGTGGAGGAGGACGCTCAGGATGCTTTGAGTGCGGCGACCCCGACCACTTCATCGCCAACTGTCCCAAGAAGAAGAACACATCTGGGAAGAGCGGTCATGGGCACAAGTACGACTCTGGCAAGCGCAAGGAGAAGTACGTCCCCGCGAGGCACAAGCAGAGGGGCGGCTTCAACAAGGAGTACATCAAGACCAAGTACTTGGAGAAGGCCCACGCTGAGCAGCGTGCTTTCTTCGCGACGCTCAGCGACGTCGATGACTCGGACAACGACTCCGCTTCTTCAAGCGACGATGAGTCCGAGAAGAAGAAGAGGATCAAGGTCAAGCTGAACGGCCTCTGCTTCTTCGCCGACGACGACGGCTTCTGCACCATGGCTCTCGGCAAGGAGGTCGACGGCGAGCTGGTGGACACCCCTTGGAACGACGACGACGATGACGACACCTCCCAGGTATCTCTGACCCACGACGAGCTTTCTGCTGAGGTCGAGAAACTTACTGCTGCGCTCCTTAGTCAGGATAAGTTGCTTAGGCGTGCTGCTAGAGAGCGCAAGGAGTTTAGGCAGAAGTGGGACGATACGGTGAAGGAACTTGAGTCTGTCAAGTCCACCGTGGTTGTTACCGATGAGGAGGAGTGTGAGATGTGCACCACGCACATGACTGACCTTCTCACTTTGAGAGGTAAGTATGCTGCGTTGGTAGGAGAGGTGGATGAGCTGAAGGCTAGACCCTCATTGTTGGGTGCGTGCAAGACTTGTCCTGTCTTGCAATCCGAGTTGGCAGAGAAGAATGCCAAGATTGTATCTCTTGAGGAGGCCAGCTCGGGTAGCACTTGTGTGTCCAGGTGTGTTTTGTGTGAGGGCCTGGAGACGGAGATAGCCAATGTGAAGCATGACAAGATGCAAACCGAGGAAGAAAACACATACCTTCGGACCATCTTGTCATGGGTGTCTTGTGGTGAGCCACAGCTCGGGATGATGATCTCCCAATTCAAGCGAGCTGCTGGAGGTCCTGGTGTAGGTTTTGCTCCGGGCGTTGATGTGTCTGCTTTTGGGAAGATTGGAGAGTTGAGTGGTTTGAACCCGAGTGAGAAGCCCAACTCCACCACTACTCCCAAACTTACCAAGCTTCCACCCAAAGAGCCTCTCAAGCCTAACACCAAGGATGGAGTGTTTGAGGAACCTCCGAGAGCTCCACCAAGAACCAAATGTGGCATCCCAAACCCAACCACCTAAAGAACAAGTTAGACACAATGCCACCCATCCAGGAGGAGCTTATGCCATAGAAGGGCAAGGTGATCCTCACCCACAACCGTGTGTACCAACAACCCCCTTTGAGAGCGGTGAGGTACCATTGTGAGCATTGTGGGAGAGATGGACACTTGAGTGAGTTTTGCTTTCGGCGCAAGAGGGAGGCGCGCCGTGCTAGGGAGATGAACAATGCGGACATGTACCATCCTTTCCATGATGTACATGTGCCGAATGTTCAGAGGGGAGCTCCAAGGAGAGCTGCTAGGTCCAGAGGTCCAGAACCTCAAGTTCCCAGGCCTAGGCAGCGGAGAGGACGTGCCCGGCGGGAGCCTGCAGTTGTAGGCTATGGACCCCGTGGCAGTGGCTTTGTAGTTGAGCGTTTTCCACCACCGCGTTTTGAGTATCGCGATGGACGCTCTTTCCTTAACGGACCACGTTTTCCTCAACGTGGTGATCGCTCCTCTCGTAGGCCTGCTAGGAATGGTTTTTCTGCTAACCGTTCTTTTGAGCAGCCGGCCCAACACTGGTATTCCCCTTACTTCACTAACCCCAGTGTTGGTCCGTATGCTCACCCTATGTCTTTTTATTGATGTAGGTAAAACGAATGGAGAACGTTTGGTTTGTGGATTCCGGTTGCTCGAGGCACATGACCGGAAACGCCAAGTGGTTCTCCAGTCTTAGTCCGGTCGCCGGAAAGGAGTTTATCACCTTCGGCGACAATAGCAAAGGTAAGGTATTGTCTCGTGGGTCTGTGCGAGTTAATGAGCACTTTGTGTTGCGCGATGTTGCTCTTGTTTCTAACTTGCATTTTAACCTTCTCTCTGTTTCGCAACTTTTCGATGATGACTATGAGATTCGTTTTCAACCGAATCTCAGTCGCATTTTGGATCCTCAAGGCAATCTTGTTTGTGTGATTTCGCCCTTTGGAAAAGTCTTTCGTGCGGATTTCTCGGAGTCGTTTGGAATTTCTCGTTGTCTTTTGGCTGGACCTTCTTCCTCTGATCTTTGGAAGTGGCATAGGAGACTAGGACATTTGAGCTTCGACTTGCTTGCAAGGCTTAGTTCACTTGGCCTAATCTGAGGATTGCCCAAGTTATCCATGGAGAAGGATCTTGTTTGCCATTCTTGTAGACATGGGAAGATGGTTGCCGCTCCCCACCATCCAGTGACTCAAGTCATGACCAAGCGCCCTAGGGAGCTTTTGCACATGGACCTTGTTGGTCCGGCTCGGGTGAGCTCGGTTGGGGGGAAGTGGTATGTGCTTGTTGTTGTTGACGACTTTTCGAGATATTCGTGGGTCTTCTTTTTAGCTGAGAAGACCGAGACTTCCTCCCTTGCTCGCAATCTGATTTTGCGTCTTCAGAACGAGTTTCCTTTGAACTCGATGCGAGCTATTAGGAGTGATAATGGTTCCAAATTCAAGAATTCAGATTTTGAGAAGTTTTGCAACTCTTTGGGTTTAGAGCATCAGTTTTCTTCCCCCTACACACCGCCACAGAATGGTGTTGTAGGGAGGAAGAATCGGACCTTTGTAGAGATGGCCAGGACGATGCTCGATGAGCATAGGACTCCTAGGCGATATTGGGCCGAAGCTATGAGCACTGCATGCTACATTTCCAATCGCATTTTTCTCCGAGCTTTCTTGAAAAAGACTTCTTATGAGTTGCGTTTTGGAAAACTGCCCAAGGTGAGTTATTTTCGAGTTTTTGGTTGCCATTGTTTTATACTCAAAAAGGGCAACCTGGACAAGTTTGAGTCTCGTTCTTCTGACGGTGTGTTTTTGGGTTATGGCACTCACACTCGAGCTTATCGTGTACTTAACCTTGACACTAACCGAGTCATGGAGACATCCGATGTCACCTTCGACGAGACCATGGTTTGTCCTTCTTCTCATTTTGAGCGTGCAGGTGACAATGAGGTTGGTGAGCCTCTTTTTGATGACGAGGACGAGGGTGCTGAAGGTATAGACGATCCAGCACCCCCTCCACCTGCTGTGCCGCAAGGAGCGGTTTCTACGATGACTCACGGCCCTGACACGTCTTCTTCCTGGGGGCCGTGGGATCCGCCACCTCGAGCGGTACCTTTTGTACCCGGGGAGGAACCAGCTGCTGTTGAGGGGGAGATCACTTCTGCACGGGAGGCGCCACGACACATCCAGCGCCAACACCCCCCTCAACAGATGATCGGCAACATTGACGAACGTGTCACTTGGTCTAGGTCTCAAATCTCTCACTTTGCTCATTCTGCTTTTGTTGCTGATTTTGAGCCCCGAGATGTTGGACACTCTTTGACGGATCCAGATTGGGTCAATGCCATGCATGAGTTACAGAACTTTGAGCAAAATCGGGTTTGGGTTTTAGTTCCACCTCCTCTGGACTGTAAGCCTATTGGGACAAAATGGTTTTTCAAAAACAAGCAAGGAGAGGATGGCCACGTTGTTAGAAACAAGGCCAGGCTTGTAGCGAAGGGCTATAGTCAGAAGGAGGGGATAGACTATGAGGAGACTTTTGCTCCTGTAGCTCGTTTGGAGGCTATTTGGATACTCTTGGCTTCTGCAACATCCAAAGGTTTCAAACTTTTTCAAATGGATGTCAAGAGTGCCTTGTTAAACGGCTACATAGAAGAAGAGGTTTATGTTGAACAACCCCCCGGTTTTGAAAATCCCAAGTTTCCAAACCATGTTTTCAAACTCCACAAAGCTTTATATGGTTTGAAACAAGCCCCTAGAGCCTGGTATGATAGGTTGAAAACTTTTTTGCTTGTTAAGGGTTTTAAAATGGTATGTGTGGATAAAACGCTCTTTCTCCTCAAGCAAGGCAAAGACACTCTCTTGGTCCAGATTTACGTGGATGATATCATTTTCAGTGGTTCTTCTCACGCTTTGGTTGCCAAGTTTGCAGATACTATGAGCAGGGAGTTCGAGATGAGTATGATGGGCGAGCTGACTTTCTTTCTCGGATTGCAAATTAAGCAATCCCGAGAAGGGACGTTTGTGCACCAGGGCAAGTATACCAAGGACTTGCTGAAGAGGTTCGATATGGGTGAGGCCAAGCCTCTTCCAACACCCATGTCGACCACGACAGCCCTGGATGCGGACAAGGATGGAGAAGCTGTGAACTAGAAGGAGTACCGAAGCATGATCGGGTCGCTGCTCTACCTGACGGCGACACGCCCGGACATCCAGTTCGCGGTGTGTCTGTGTGCGCGCTTTCAGGCGTCGCAGCGCACTTCTCACCGTCAGGTTCATGCGCATTTTCAGGTACCTTCGTTTCACACCTGAGTTCAGGATTTGGTATTCAGCTTCTTCCACCCTTTCCCTTTGCGGTTATTCCGATGCCGATTTTGCTGGTTGTCGCATTGAGCGCAAGTCCACTTCTGGGACTTGCCAATTCATTGGTTCTTCTCTTGTATCGTGGTCTTCTCGCAAGCAGTCTAGTGTCGCCCAGTCTACCACGGAGGCTGAGTATGTTGCTGCGGCTAGCTGCTGTTCCCAGTTGCTTTGGATGATGGCCACTTTGCGTGATTTTGGTCTGAGCTTTTCTCGTGTTCCTTTGCTTTGTGAAAGCACGAGTGCAATTAGTGTTGCTAAGAACCCCGTCCTTCACTCGAAGACCAAACACATTGATGTGCGCTTTCACTTTTTGCGAGACCACTATGAGAAGGGTGATATCGACCTTCGCCATGTCAATACTCACCATCAGTTGGCTGATATTTTCACCAAGCCTTTGGACGAATCAACCTTTAATCGGTTGAGGGGTGAGCTTTGTGTGTGTTTCCCCTTTTAGATGGGGGAAACATTTTGGATCTTGTATCATAGACTGACTATTTTCTCGTTTGCTTTGTTTTCCTTTGCATTTCAGCATACGCTTTTACATTCTGAGCTTCATGTATATAATCTTTAGAATGTGATTATGCTCTATGTAGTATGCTCCAATGCTTCTATTGATGCTTGTAGATTATGCTCCTTCCGATCACTAATACAAGTTGTGAGCTGAGCTATTTTGAATGGTGAACCTGCTTAATGAACATAAAATTTGAAAATGTTCACCATTGAGATATGCAACTAGCATGTGTAGGGTGTGTTGAATTCACTCGTGCTTTTCATATATGCTAGGTTGCTATGTCTCTAGTTCTGAGTCTGTCACTTGCTTGGTCTGTTCATATTCTGTCAATAAAATTTGAACCAAGTTTGAAGTGATTTGAAAAGATCGAGACGGCATTGCTTGTCAACACATCACAGTTTCAAGACTGTTTCTCATTGCACTTTGAGTAAAACTTGAGCTATGTAGTGTTTGACCGAAACTGTTGCTTTAAGCTTCTGATTGCTTCTGCATAGGCTTTGCACAGTTGAAAAGTTAGGCAATGACAAGCTTTCAACCTCTCGCAATCACATGCTGAAATTTTAACTTGTGTAATCTTAACCGCTGCAACTCCGATAAAATTTGGATACACAAGACTATGTTTCACTCTATAGCATGATGATTGAACTGTGCTAGGGGTAGTTCACCTTGTACACATGTTTAGCACTTGTCTGGTTCCCTGTCTATACATGTTGTGTGCTATTTTGATGGTGAATACCTTTTTGGCTAAAAACTGCTTACTTTGCTCATATGTTCGTATTTCATATTTGGTGATCAGTTTGAGCCTTCACTAGCTTGTATGCTTTCCAGTGAGTCGTTGGAGCTATACTGTTTAGAGCATCTTTGCATTTTCTTGACTATATTCCTGAAGCTGCTAACTTGCATCGTGACTCATATGCATTTTGGAAGGGGGGGAACTTCTTTTCTTGGCACTTTTTGATGGTGCATTTTTTAAAGGGGAGAACATTGCTTTCGGTTCCTTTTACTTGATGGTGCATTTTCAACTAAGGGGGAGAATTTTGGACAAATCATGCCTCCCATGTTCAAAGGGGAGAGGAATCGGTTGTGTGCACCATGCAAGGGGGAGTTTGCTCGTGCTGAATTTTTTTGAATTTTCCAATTGGTTCGGAACGTTTTTGCTAGTTGTGTTGAGCCTTTGCCTCTTTCTTGAGGGACTAGCATTCGCCTCTCAGATCTTCAATTGGTGTCGAGCTTTCTTGCTAGTTGTGTTGAGCCTCTGTGCCTCTGTCTCGAGGGACTAGTATTTTGCTTAGATTTTTCAATTGGTAGTTGCTAGCGGTGTTGAGCTTGTTCTACCTCTTCTTGAGGGCTAGTTTTGCTTTGCTTGGTCGCATCGAGCCGTTGCCCATGTCTTTGGGGACCAAGTTGTTGTGCTCTTTCCACTTGACCTTCTTCGGCTTTGCTATGCTTTTGGGTCATTTGGTCGAGTTCTCTCTCTTTCTTCCTTTCTTCTTCTATTCTGTATGATTTGTGTTGGTAGTTGACAATGCACTCATCAAGGGGGGAGATTGCGGATACATGGGTGTATGCCAAGTCTCTGAGTGATGAGTGATTGTCAACTGGGATCATGCGCATGTTCTTTGGCTTGTGTTGTGCAGGTGTCGAGCACGGATACAGTGATCAGAGGCAAGGTGAAGGTCAAGTAGAGACGTGCCGTGCCGAGGGACCGAGAGTGGCGAAGGGCGGACGTGAGGCTTGGACTGAGGGACCAGTGGCCCGAGGATCAGCTGTGGTGGCTGACAGCCAGGGACAGCGACGAGCGAAGACTTGCGGTCATGTGTTGCTGAGTCGTGGACTTGGGGACACGTGTCGGTGGATGGGGTGAACGGGCGGTGCATCCCCTCTACAGCTTCGGTTTGGTGGTAGAGCCAGAGAAAAACCATCGAGTCGACGGTTTCCAGGTTTGGGCCTCAAAACCTGGGCGCAGATGGTTTCTGAGTTTGGCCACAAAACTCGGGCTGAGGACGGTTTCCAGGTTTGGGCCTCAAAACTTGGGTGCTGGGGGTTTGCTGAGTTTGGGCCACAAAACTTAGGCTACGGTGGGCTGGTTTCCCAGTTTGGGCCTCAAAACCGGGGGCTGATCATGAAGGCCTGGTTTCCCGGTTTTGGCCACAAAACCGGGGGCGGAGTCCGCGAAGAGGACGCAGAGCGGTGGCGGCACGTGGCGGCAATCGGGAGGTTGCGTCAAGGCAACGCTACAAGTTGTGCGGGCGTGGCCGTCGGATCCACCTACCATCGAGTTGGTCCAGAATAACCCTAGGGTTTAGCTGGTTCGCTCTGTAAGTAGTTAGGGGTAGAGTGGGAATTAGGAATAGTTAGAATTAGCATAAGTAGGGGGAGACACCCACCTCCCCATTTATCTCAGTCATTTTGCTATTTTGCCTTCTAGGTTTCCTGCTCTCCCTCTCCTCTGCTGTAGCGAACTGAGATCCACAGAGAAGCGTGTGGTAGCCACACGGTTGCAAATTTGTGGTTGTGATTCGCGTTTTGTAATTGTTCTTCGCGGGTTGCTTTTCTCCACATTCTTCCCGTCGTTCGATCTCTTTGCTCGGTTCATCTTTTGCAAATCCATTTGAACCAAGTTGTTCTAGGTCATGAGGCACTTCTTTCCACCGAAGGAATTCACCTCTAACCTCACGGTCTAGGAGATCGGTCGATTTTCGTTTCGGGACAAGTTTTTCTCCTTTCCCCCGAATTTCTTCGATTCATCGATTTGGAGATAGGTTCGAGCCATGATCTCTTAGAGATAGCTCACTATCCTCCTTGTGACTCCTCTCACCAAGTTTGATCCCTAGAGGATTTGTTTTGGGTGAGATCGAGTCGAATCGGTGAATGAACAGTGAAGGTTCAAAGTGACCGGACGCTGGGCACGGGCTGACCGGACGCTAACCCCGTGCGTCCGATCGTTGAATGCACAGCGTGTTCATCTTCTACTTGACCGGACGCTAGCCTTCCTGTGTGACCAAACGCGCCCTTTCTACTGTTCACAGCGTTTGTTTGTATTGATCGGACGCACAGCAGTCGACCGGACGCCCTGCCTCTTAGAGTCCGGTCCAACTCAGAGAGGTTCTGTTTTGGATTTCACTCGACCGGACGCGTCCGGTGCCTCGTGACCGGACGCAGGCAGAGTCCGGTCAGTACTGTTTTGCGGTGTTTCTTTCGCAGTTCGTTCGTTCATTTTCAGACTTGGTTTCCGTCTTTTGCGTTGGGTTTCTAGAGTTGTGTAGTGTCCCGCTGTGCTTCTTGGAAGCTTCCACCCTACATCTAGGGTCGTGGACACTAGCAAGCTCTACGGTTTGCTTTCGGGGTTGAGTCTCGGGATAGTGGCGACAAGTTTTCGAAAGGAAAATTTGAAGCTCCCATTCACCCCCCCCCTCTGGTCGCTTTCTAGTAGGACTTTCGGTCCTTCAACCTAAAGCACACCCCAAGCATTGGCCTTTGGTATCCCAAAGGAGCTAACTTCCAACTCGTTGGGTATTCCGATTCGGATTACGCGGGTTGCAAAATTGATAGAAAGAGCACATCTGGAGGATGCCATTTGCTTGGGAGATCACTAGTTTCATGGAGTTCGAAAAAGCAAAATAGTGTGGCCTTGTCTATCGCCGAGGCGGAATACATAGCCGCGGGTGCTTGTCGTGCACAAATTCTTTACATGAAACAAACCCTTTTAGACTATGATGTAGTTCTAGAAAGTGTACCTTTGTTGTGTGATAATGAGAGCGCGGTTAAGCTTGCTAACAACCCAGTTCAACACTCTCGCACAAAGCACATTGATATTCGCCAACACTTTCTTAGAGACCATGTTTCCAAGAAAGACATATCCTTAGAGGGAGTTAGAACCGAAGATCAATTGGCGGATATCTTCACAAAACCCCTAGATGAGAACACCCTTTGTAGATTGCGAAGTGAGCTTAATGTGCTTGATCTATGTAACTTTGTCAAAAGGTGAACGGGGGTTGTCTTTGCATTGCATTGTATCATATGCCATGTTTAAATTATGCTATGCACATAGGCTTGTCAGACATGGTTAAGATAACCGCCCTAAAAAGCGTGTGAAGAAGCTTACCCATGAGCAAACTTGACAAGCACCCTACATTCAAATTCCGTATTGCATTGCATATGCATGTGTGTTGCTTTGTCGTTTCTTTATTTGTTAAGCTTTGAGCAATCGCTGTGTTCGTCCACCGCTAGGGGGAGCATTTGAGGCTCCTAATGGTTGAGACCCCTAGTTTTGGTGGCCACATGTTGTTCCTCGGTTTTTATTGCCTATTTTCGCTAAAAACATTATGCAGCCTATGGCAAAATATTTATAAAATTGAGTGTTTATGCGAGGATGCTCATACTAGGTTCCAACTGGTGTTTATTTGCCTCTTATTTGAGTTGGAACTTGGTTGGGAGAGGGAGCCGCAACAGAAAACTTCAAAACAGTCCAAAAATTGGCATCGGACGTTGCATCAGACGCTGCCCGAGCGTCCGATGCCCTGAACTATAGACAGCTCCGGCTGGAACAGTGTTAGGGTAACGTCCGATGTGTCTCCATCGGAGCGTCCGATGCCCCATCGGACGCCGCCGATGCGTTTTTGGCAAAAAATGGAGCTCTCTGAGTGGACATCGGAGCATCCGATGTGATTACATTGGCGCGTCTGATGCCCCTTTAAGTGGCATAGTTCGTTCTTCTATTGACAAAAGGGACCCACCTGTCACCTCCTTCTCCATCGTCTTCCTCATGCTCGTACCCGACCCTAACCCTAAGCGCCTGCACCGCCGCTGAGCTCCACCCGCGCCCTCAGCCCGCAGCCGGCCCTCTCGTACCCGACCCTAACCCTAAGTGCCTGCACCGCCGCTGAGCTCCACCCGCGCCCTCAGCCCGCAGCCAGCCCTCGCACTCGCGCCCGCCCTTCTTGTTGCCGGCCGCCGTGCCTCGTCCCCTCGCTCGTGCGCGCCCACAGTCGCTTCAGTTCACCGGCGCCGTGCGTGTGGTCGTCGGAAGTCTCACCGGAGCCGACGGTCTTCGCCGGCGCTCGCCTTCAACCTCGCCGAAGTTCGAGCATGTCTTCCCATCCTCCGGTGATTTCTTCCCCAGCACACAGCCCTTCAACAGTGAGCCCCCACTCCTTCTTCATAAGCCTTGCACACAACCTATTCGACGAAATGCCTAACTAGCTGTTCCTTCACCTTTTGACCCTCGTTTCGCTTCAACTCTTGTGCAGTCTCATTCGGTGTGATACGTGGGTGCCAGAACATCAGTTCTTACCTATTGTTTGGGTCCGTTTCGTCGATCGTCAGGTAGCTGTTGGCGCAAAATGTGGTGCACCGCGCCTCACACACAGCAAGCCAGAAAGCGTGGCTTCAATTGGGTGCCCGGATGATTCGGATTCCAGAGACGTGCCAGTCGGTTTGACCTAAAAATCAACAAGGGATAAACTGTGAGAATAAAACTAGAACATGTCGGGTGAGACAAGACAGTTCCATATTTAGGGCCCTGATGCCACTCACAACGACATACAACTATAGAAGCTGTCTGTCAAGCATGTTTATAGAGTCATTCGGTTAATATAAAAAGAAAAGCATGTAAACGCATTGATTACCGAGTGCACATGTAAGAAAAGACATCCTTGAACAAACAAAAATTGGTCATCATATATCATTTAAAAGAAAATGTAAATTCTAGACCCAAGACACCATCAAGACATAATGAACTATAAACAGGTAACTTGTAATTATAAATCTACTCAAACAACACATACATAGGTTAATCCAACTAGTCTGTCGCACGTCTAGTCCTCATAAACCCGTCAAGCATAAACCCAAGCAAAGTTAATACACGTATCATACTACTCGCTACAAGTCTATGCCACTTCTTACGATCAGATCAATCCACCGCATGATACAATCTGATAATAGGAAGCTAAAAACATGTATATATCTGAACAGATCTATAAATATTCATTACTCGTGCAAGCTTAACCAAGCTCGGTAAGTTAGCCGAGTTGGGGTCCATGAAGAAGGAACATACAAACAAACACGATTAAACCAATCTAAAACCTGCATCTGCCGCACGATACCTAGTTTTATCGAAGCTCAAACGTAATTGATATGCATGAACCCACAACATGTAACAATCTAGATTGGAAATTAATTCGGCCATCATGATCATGCAGTTATTGGAGCACAAGTAAACTTGTAAAGCAAGGCCCAACAAAGATCAATCTAGATTGGGCAAGAGAGTGTTACAAAATTAAATAAATCATGCAACACATGATAACTTGGTGAATCTACTAGATCTTGCCAAATCTATTAGAGCCGATAACTATCTCGCTTTTGCTAAACATATGAATAAACGCCTGCCGCACGGTATCTACCCATAAGCCCAAGCATAAGCAAAGACTTCTTGATCGCTAACAAAGGTCTGCCGCACGACCATTGAAAATGAACAAGACTACTTGCATCATATCTAAATCCACCGCATGATACTAGACATGATAAGCAAGGTTGTCGGGACTTACGGAGGTCGACGGATCGATGATTCCTCTCGAAGAACTCGATGACACGACTAAGGACTCGAAGGTGGCACGGGGCCGGTTTGTATTGGTATGGTTGTGAACAATTTTACAATGGCCGAGGGTTTATATTTATACCCTGGGCGAAAAACGAGTCCTAGAAGACTACGATAATGAAATTTGGAAAATACAAGTTCTATTCCTATTTTCTACTCGGTGCCCTCCATTGTCACGTGTCCTCTCGTGCAAGCCGGCTTCACTTGCCATATCTGTTTCCCGAATGGAATCACCGCCTTGCAAGACAGCCGACCGCACAGACATTTGTCGAAACCCCGAAGGCCAACCGACCGCCTGGTTGTTCGCCGAATCCCTTTGTCACTGCTGGCTGGGTCCACTTGTCATTTCCTTGATCCACTTGATCAACCGATCTTCCTTAATTCTGTCAATTCCTTAAACCGCAACCATCTCTAGTAAAATTCGGCCTATGTCTTTCTTAGTCCAAATTTTGGTGTAAACACATGCCCCTAATTTTGGGATAAATATTTATTCCAAATTTCCTTTTTCCTAAACAATTGACGTGGAACCTCTGGAAGCGTCCACTCCTATGGAAATTTCACGTGCCATAATTGCTGTACCTGCCGATTCACCTCATGATGCACCTTTTGGGGTCCTTTTAAGTCACCCTTCACTCTGTTTCGGCTTGCAGTTCCAAACTCCCCTGTTTCGATCTCAAAGCCAAGAAAAACCCTTCTTCCTCCTATCATCATCCAATCTAACCTAGAAGATGTCTTCCGTGGTGAGCCGACACAGCTCCAGACTTGGTGCTTCCAGCACCTCTAAGAGGAGGTTGCTCTTTTCTATTTTTTCCGCTTCAAAATGAAGCAGCCGTTCTTACTTTGTTACTTCTATTTAGGAGGACCAGCGATGATTTCTACAAAGACCTGACTCAGAAGGTCATAGACCTTCAATTTGATCTGGAGGGGAAGGATCGAGAGATTACCCGAATCTCTCGGGAGCGTGACGTCGCTCGGAATCGGGCTGTTGGGGTAGAGACAGCGGAGCCTGCTCTCCTCCTTGTAAAAAAGCCCGACGCCTAACAGGTCTAAGGACCTTCTTGTAAGTACATGAACTATGAGAGGAGTGGAGGAAGAATTTTCCTCTCACCGCCTGTATAAATAAAGCCTGAGGGGCTCCCACTGTGTGGGGCTTGGTGTCTCGCTTCTTTCCCTCTTGTGTGAGACGAGTCCAGCTCACCCTCACCTCTGGTGGGGGACTGAGCGAATGGCGCTATCTCAACAGCTAGCGCCGTCCATGGGGAAGGGACAAAAAAAAAACAAAAAGCTACCTTCGTTATGCTACGGTAGTTAGACTCAGCAACCTTCGTCCAGGTCTGATCAGACAACCCTCGCCGTGACCAGCCGGAGTAACCTTCGTCATGGCCTACCTCAGCAGCTTTGCCCACGGCTACCTTCGACAAGAAGAACTAGCTAAGTGGCTCGCCTGAGGATCTGCTGCTTGTGGAGACGCACATGCCTCCACTTTTCTGCCCAGCTTTCAAAGTTCGCCCAAGCCGTGTTGCTAGCGATGGTTTCGCGGCGAGCCGAAGGTGCACCTGCTCTCTGATGCCTCGAAGCCAGGCCCAGCCCTCCTGGCCGAGGGGGTATGTTGTTCATGCAACGTGCCAACCGTAACGACCTGCGCGCAATCGACGAGGGTCCGGCAGTCCAAATCCACGCGAAGCTAGCAGTTTTGGTCCGGAAGAGTTCATCCTCACAAACAGTTGGGGAACCTTCGCCTAGCCTGAACGGCACCGGCTTTGTCAACCTGAAATACCATCGCCCAACAAAAAAAAAGAAGGCTACCCTCGTTATGCTATTGAAGCCGGAAGGAGCAACCCTCGTTGTGATAAGAATGAACAACCCTCGTCACGGATGATCAAAACACCCTCGTCACGGCCAGGCAAAAAAAAAGGAAGCTATGCTCGTGATGTTACTGTAGCTAGACTGGACAACCCTCGTCGAAAGCTACCCTCGTCGCACCACCGTGATCGGGGCTGATTTACCCTCGTCAGACTATCCTCGTTGCTTAGAGTCCACCCGACAGAGTCTGATGCACTTGCGATACTCTCGGTCACTAGGCGTGCAACTCCATCGAGGCGGTAACACACTACAACGTTCAATTTTTGCCCGACCCTTTTTTGCTCGTGATGATTTTCATAGGAAGGCAAGCGAAGGTACACTAGAGTCTGATGCTCAGCCCACCGCTCAAGTCGTCGAAGAAAAAAGAAATAAAAGAAAAAAAGAGGAAAAACACAAAGGACTACCTTCGTCATGTTCATGTAGTCAGACTCTGCAACCTTCGTCGGCCTACGATCGGGCAACCTTCATCGCGGCCAGACGGAGCAACTTTCGACATGGCCTACCTCAGCAACCCCGTCCACGGCTACCTTCGCTAAGAAGAACTAGCTAAGTAATCCAAGCATCTGTATTGGTTTCCACTAACCGTTTTCATGGCTCGTGCTAAGCGAAGGTCTGCCCGACGCCATGCACGAACATTCATCACGTGCCCAAGCTGGCTGACCAAAGTGCTGAGATCCGTGCGAAGATGGCTCGCCTGAGGATCTGCTGCTTGTGGAGACGCACTTGCCTCCACTTTTCTGCCCAGATAAGAAACCCGGCTACTCTTTCAAACTCGTGCGCGAGTTAAATAAACATATAAACAAAGTATGTGCGTGTATCACACTTTTTTCCGCTTAAAGTCTACGCTCATGGTTGAGTTCACGAGTCACACTAGTTTTGAGGATAGACTCAAACTCAAACACAAATACAATTTACACGCGTTATTAACAAATGGCGTCTTGCAAGTTCATGTATGATGCTTGCTCAGCGGGAGCAGAGGTGTGCACGTAAAATCTTTTCTTTTCAGCAAATCCAAGTCTGCACTTACGCATAACACAT
This sequence comes from Coix lacryma-jobi var. lacryma-jobi, assembly GCA_009763385.1. Lineage (NCBI taxonomy): Eukaryota > Viridiplantae > Streptophyta > Magnoliopsida > Poales > Poaceae > Coix > Coix lacryma-jobi. The sequence continues at coordinate 103,881,998 of CM019830.1, read as the reverse complement.
AATTTCCAAACTATACACATATTTTGTTCCGTCAGGTAATACCTACGAACAAAAGTGAAGACCTCTAAAACGTTTGTAACACTAACCTCTAGTGCACGTGCACCCCTTTTAGAGTGAAGCAAGTTACCGTGAGCCCTGCTCTGTGCACGCTCTTATGAAGCTCGAGGCCATAACACCCACGCGGCCACGCTGCTCTAGCTTTCAAAGTTCGCCCAAACCGTGTTGCCAGCGATGGTTTCGCGGTGAGCCGAAGATGCACCTGCTGTCTGGTGCGGGGGTTCTCGTAGCTGCGTCTAATGCCTCGAAGCCAAGCCCAGCCCTCATGGCCGAGGGGGTTGTGTTGTTCATGCAACGTGCTAGCCGTAACGGCTTGCTCGCTTCGACGAGGGTTCGACATTCCAAATCCACGCAAAGCTAGCAGTTTTGGTCCGGAAGAGTCCATCCTCACGAACAGCTGGGGGACCTTCGCCTAGCCTGGACGGCTCCGCACCGTCAACCTGAAACACCGTCATCCAGCCAAACATGGTGTCAAACCGAGCTCAGCACCCAGCTCTGCGAAGCCCCCCTCCCCCAACCAAAAAAAACTGCTTTTGTAGATTTAAAGATCTTTAAGAAAAAGTCATCATGAAGACAAAGCTTGTGAAGGTCCGTTCGGAGCAAGGGTCATCAGGCTCAAGCGCCCCAGCGTAACCAAACCTAGTGTGCTTTTCAGGGTATAGTACCTGTAAACAAAGTAAAATACTTCTGAAACAAACACAACACTGGACTTTGATGTATATGCATCACGCATGGACTGAAATATGTTACCCTCGAGCCTCGCCTTTGGTTTATGCATGGTCTCAAACAGTCAAACCTCTGTGCCTGTTCAAAGATCAACCTTCTCAACCAGATGAGTTTTCTCTTTGTGAGTATCTCTTGCTCTTTTAGGACTGTCATCCTGTAACTAGCCCTATAGCATCAAAAACCAAATGCAGAATCACCTCCGCAAAAAAAGACTAACCTCGTGAGGACCAAAACACCTGCATGAACCTCAGTGACCTTTGGCTTAAACCAGCCTCCGACCCATCAGATATGTGAGGGGGTCGCCCAGGATCCGAAGGTCCTGGTCGGGCAAGGATCATCAATCTCCAACGAAAACTAGGCTGCTACGGCGAAGGTCCAACAGCTTTGGTCCGTGACACGAAGGTTCAGCCCGCATGAAGTTTCTTCTGGACCTCTGAGCAACACATCGAAATATCTCTATGCTGTTTTCTCAAACGCTAACTCTCAGTGCATCTGCGCTGTCTGTGCTCCAAAATGTTTTATCCTTCGCATACAGATATATCGCCTATTTATTTATTTATTATATAACTAAATATCTCTTTTGTTAGTCGAAACACCAACTATTTTTCACAGGAGAAAAACACCTTTTTCGAGTCGGCAAAGACAGAAGATGTCAGGCAGAAGGAGCCGCATGCTCATACCATTCTCCATCGACGGGAGCTAGTGGAGGCTAGCCATCAGGGACACCTTCAGACTCACTTGCGCATCCAAAAGCCTCGCCATCAAACACCTTCGGCAAGGATCTTCGTACGTCACTTAATTAACTGCCCGACCAAAAGTCAGAGCCAATGAGCCAGCTAAGTACTTCATGCACCCTCAGCTCCTTATATTCGTTCGAAAGGATCTTTTTGTATTCCTTGTATACACCCTCACAATCTCTTGACCTATCTTGGTCACCTTCGCAAATAATCGCCACTCCAAACCTTCGCATTAAAATTTAAAACAAATTGATATCGGTGCTAACTCTCTCCTTGTAAAGCAAGGTACCTCTGTATTGCAGATATTTGTGCTTCACTCGAGGTAACGAATTCCTACCGCACAAAACCAACTAAATTTGATATCATATCTCATCTATTGGGACAGCTAACCCTTCGCTAATCTCGGACTTTCACTTCTCATGCTCAAATGTGCGAAGGTCTCATATTACAAACTATCTTGCAGGATTTTATTATTTACAATACTTCAAAACTCTTATGTGAGTATACAATTTATCGAAACATCTACGTAGGATGACCTCTAACATGTGAAGCCCCTCTCATTATTGATTGACTTTGCAGGGATCCAATTACCTATGTTGGCAGGTGCCTTAAATATCACATTTTGCTATGAAAATGCTCAGCTCATCTTTGCACTAATTTCGTGCAAGTACTTGTCATAAATGCATCAAACATACACATTCATCACACCATCGCATATTCATAGTGCATACCAAACCTCACTTTGCACTCCGAAAGACAAAGGAGACGAAGAGGGAAGTCACAAACTTTCACAACCAAACCTCACTTCGCCCTCCAAAATATAATGGAGGACGAAGAGGAATGTCCAAATTGAGTACCCTCACAAAGAAACACGCAAAGGACTCAATTCTTACAATTCCTCGTATATGAAAATAAATTTGTTTTGCAGCAACAAAAAGCAAGTCGAATGTTTCTCTCGGAAATCTTATCGACTTCACATTGGTTACGGAGATTCCCTTGTAGGTCTTCAACTTGTCCACGAGGGAAACCTCCTGGCCAACAAAAAATATGAGCTATGACATCAGCTGCACTCTCTCCGATTCCACGGCTAAGGGGCACGCCATCGACCTCAGTGACACCAGCTTCGCCTCCGACCTCGGCGACACCAGCTCGCCATCAACCTCAGTGACACCAGTTTTGCCTTCGACCTCGGCGACACCAGCTTCGCCTCCAACCTCGGCGACACCAGCTCGCCATCGACCTCGGCGACACCAGCTTCGCCTTCGACCTCGGCGACACCAGCTTCGCCTCCGACCTCGGCGACACCAGCTCGCCATCGACCACGGCGACACCAGCTTCGCCTTCGACCTCGGCGACACCAGCTTCGCCTCCGACCTCAGCGGCATCAGCTCTCCATCGACCTCGGTGACACCAGCTTCGCCTCCGACCTTGGCGAAATCAGCAGCACCCTCACCGACTCCACGGCAAGGAGCTCGCCTCCGACCTCGGCGACACCAGCTTTGCCTCCGACCTTGGCGACATCAGCAGCGCCCTCGCCGACTCCACGGCAAGGGGCTCGCCTCCGTCGCCTCTGACCTCGGTGGCATCAGTTGCACTCTCGCCGACTCCACGGCAAGGGGCTCGCCTCCGTCGCCTCCAACCTCGGCAGCATCAGTTGCACTCTCACCGACTCCACGGCAAGGGGCTCGCCCCCGACCTCGGCAACACCAGCTCGCCATCGACCTCGGCAACACAAGCTCGCCTCCGACCTCGGCGACACGAGCTCACCATCGACCTTGGCAACAATAGCTCGCCTCTGACCTCGGCGACACTAGCTCGCCTCCGACCTCGGCGACACTAGCTCGCCTCCGACCTCGGCGACACCAGCTTCGCCTCTGACCTTGGCGACATCAGCAGCACCCGCGCCGACTCCACGGCAAGGGGCTCGCCTCCGTCGCCTCCGACCTCGGCGGCATCAGTTGCACTCTCACCGACTCCACGGCAAGGGGCTCACCTCCATCGCCTCCGACCTCGGCGGCATCAGTTGCACTCTCGCCAACTCTACGGCAAGGGGCTCGCCCTCGACCTCGGCGACACCAGCTTGCCATCGACCTCGGCAACACTAGCCTCACCTCTGACCTCGGCGACACTAGCTCGCCTCCGACCTCGACGACACTAGCTCGCCTCCGACCTCGGCGTCACCAGCTTCGCCTCTGACCTTGGCGACATCAGCGGCACCCTCGCCGACTCCACGGCAAGGGTCTCGCCTCTGTCGCCTCCGACCTCGGTGACATCAGCTGCACCCTCACAGATTCCACGGTTCGCCATCGACCTCGGTGACACCAACGATGCCTTAGCCAACCGCCGCAAAGGGATCATCAACATCTTCGTCAACTAAGCATAAGTCCTCTGCCCGCTCGTAAACACCAGCCAAGAGGGGCTAGGGGGTGTATTAAAGGGGGCACTTCAACCCGGAGAACATGTCTTGGCCGCTGCTTATGAGCTGAAAAAGGCAGGCATTGGTAACTGCAACGAATGCCATATCAACATCCACCTCCACAAACGCGTCATTTTCAACCCTCGGTGGAAACTCCGGCGTCTAACCACATCCGGTGATCACGACCACACGGATGGTTACCTCTGCTGCTTTGACTACTTCTGTTATAGAGAGTTGCTCCCTACGAGGCGAAGTCCCTTGCTGAAGCTGAGTCTAACGAGTGCTGGGTCACCGACCTCTGCATTTGACAAGTCACCGTCATTATCAAGGCCTCCGACCTTCGTGGGAGAAATTGCTTGCTGCTCTAAGGACACCAATCGAAGCTCGAGATAGACTAGGGAATTATAATATCGGGCCTTTTTCCTGTTCTTTAGCAACTAGGTTTTGTTTTGCCTGCCAAAACCTAGTGGCTAAGGGGCTACTGTTGGGGTAGAGACAGCGGAGCCTGCTCTCCTCCTTGTAAAAAGGCCCGACGCCTAACAGGCCTAAGGACCTTCTTGTAAGTACATGAACTATGAGAGGAGTGGAGGAAGAATTTTCCTCTCACCGCCCGTATAAATAAAGCCTAAGGGGCTCCCACTGTGGGGGGCTTGGTGTCTCGCTCCTTTCCCTCTTGTGTGAGACGAGTCCGGCTCACCCTCACCTCTGGTGGGGGTATGAGCGAAGGGCGCTATCTCAACACGGGCCGCCGGTGAATATTTTGCATCATTTCTTTCCTTGTTTTCCCCTCCTGCCTTTACTTACTCTTCTTCCTTTCAGCTCTGGCGACCAAACTTCATGCTCTTGAAGCCGCCGTCGCCAAGCTTGCCATTACGGCCGACGTGGCGGGTATGACGGCCCTGAATCGGGTAAATGAGGTTAATCGAATCCTCCCCGATATCTCCAGGGCCGGCATGGGATACAGCGCAACGCTCGCCTTCAATGCCGTACGGATTCACTCCGGCGCTGATTACCGTAGATTCGATGTCTGCGAGCGAGGGCTGGAATATAGGGTAGAACAGTCTGTAGATGATATGAAGGAAGCCAGAACAGATCTGGCCGATTCTTTTGACCATTTTCTCCCAATTAGGTGTAGGATGTGGTGGACGATCTGATCGTCTTCATTGTAATCTTGTACCCCCCTTTTGTAAATAAAAAGTTCTTACGCCTGATCTTCAAATCAATCTGTGACTAATCCTTCAAGATCAATGAGTGTTTTGCTTTGTGCATCAGTCATTGACTTTTATCTCTACTCCAGCGGCGATGTATACCACATCGGCTATTGCTGATAATCACGTCAGTCACCTTTGCTCTATAGGCAATTGTTGTAATCGGTTATTTCAGATCCAAAGTTTCAGTCTTCTCTCAATCTTCCAACCCATGACGATGTCAGGATAGTACTCCTTAAGGGATCTCTCCATTTTCAGCTTTCTTCAAGACTTCTCCATTAAAACTTCATTGTTTGGAATAAAATATAGTCCTTCTCAATTCGAAAACCATTGGCCAAACCTACTATCTTTGGTGCCAATCGGTAATATGAGTTCCCAAACAATCAATCCAAAACTAAACTCTTCATGCGGCAACAATTCTTAGCCGACTCCTATCGGCTTCCCGATTCTGGATTCACGACCTCCTCAAGTCAGCAAAAATCCAGCCTGGCCCAATAACGGCCCACAAAGCGTGAAAACCCTACTCCGACACCTGGTTTTTCCAGCGTGCAAATCATGGTCCCATAAATATGACTCTACACAGGCCATCACCCTCAATTCCAATTGAACAATTGACTTGCAAACTGGATAACTCCTCGGCTCTTAGCTCAGGCCAAAGAGAAAAAATTCTTGCCCGTATCTCCATCAATGGCAGGTAATGGTGAACACAGCAAACGTCCTATTGGAGATGAAGCGGGAGGAAGCCGAGTATTGAGTTACCGACGTCATGGGTAAAAAATTAGTCTCTTGCCCCCTTGCGGTAGCTTTTCTTGTTTATCCGTTCCTGATTCACCGTTCATCCTCCTTCCAGTGCGAGGTCTTTCCTTAGCCAAAACCAGGTTCCTTTTCTAGAAACGGCAGCTCCAATAGCCTTTCCCAATCCTTTTCCCGGTCATCAGATTCCTCTGAGTTTGACAACTCACCTCGGTACATCCGTTTGGATGCTCTTCGGTACCGTGAGGAGAGAGATAAAGCCCAAAAGGAGTTGGAAGACGTATCCAAAAAGCACGGCATCGAGGAGGCTGAATGGGCGAACCAATGGTAGCAGCTCTGCAACGTTATCACAGGTTAGTGAAGCCTTCGTTCGATTCCTTCCTTCTGATTGAGCTTGCTTTGCCTGACGCATTTTTTCCTCTGGCCAGCTGTTTCTGCAGAGAATGACCGTCTGAGAGCGGCAGCGAACAAAGTTGCCGACAAGGTGAATGCTCACGGGAACTCAGCCGAGGCGCGCCTTGATGCTGCGGATGGCCGCATAGATCAGGCCATCGTCCAAGGTGTGCGTCTTGGCGTCTCTCTTGGGCTGGCGGCGATGAGCTCTTGGACCAAAGAGGACTACTCCTCCCTACCAGTCGGCTTCGCAGGCGGATACCTGGATGAAATCAAAGATATTGAAGTTTATGATGACCATGCAGCCGCTCTCGTCGAAGTTACTGATCCGCAGTTTGTTCTGAACAAATTATTCCAAGAGTAGTTTGTACTAGGACATATCTGCAAATGAATAAATGAAGTTTGTTCTCCTCTTAATAATGTCTATTTGCATCTCCCGATCACCCTAGTGACTTTTCCTGATCGCAACATCTCTTCAGAGAAACGTTTCCCGAACGCATGACGTCATCTTAGCCGACTAGATCTTGTTTTGACATGTCATGTCACTCGGCATCTCACTTACTGCACTTCACCTTTTCTCTTCTCCCGATAAACCTGCTAACTCGAAAAATGCTAGGGTCACCAGGGTTATGAAAAAATTTTGTGCTAAAGGCGATATAAACAATATCGGCTATATTTTAAATTCTTGGAGCATTTTTTTACTAAAGACGATGCTTTACATCGGCTATCTTTGTATATAAATATTCTTGAATCTGCTTCACATACAATTTCCACGCGTTCGGCATTTAACAAGTAGTGCCAAAGCTTGGTTCATGAGTACACACATATGAACAAAATTTCTCAATAGCCGAATACCTCATCTCTGGTTCTAACATCTTTCGGCTAAGGCAAGCTATCACTCTTTCTTTTTCCTTTAAATTTTGTATAAGGGCCGATCCTATTGTAAGGCCATCGGCCGCCACGTACAACTTGAAACGATTACCAAGTTGTGGAAGTGCCTTCATATATTCTTCAATCTCATCAAAAACCCTTTGTTGTACGTCACCTCATACGATTTTTTTTTATCTTTCCTGAGCTTCAGCAACGGAGAAACATGCAGAAACTCTTTCAAAAGGTTTATTAATTTCAATCTATAGTCTGGATCCAAAACTGCATATATTGGTCTTGTTTTGGCTTCATTACTAACACTTTATTCCTTATCAGCCAACATGAAACCTGGTCCCAACTTTTCTCCATTACCACCAATCGGATTATTTATTCAAAAATTGCTCTGAGAGCCGATTGTTTGAATTAGCTGTTGGTCTTTGTCGAAAACATTCACATGACCTACTTCCCAAACTCTTCTAGAGAAGCACTCGACACCATCATATTCCCAGTAAATGGGCTCTGTATTAGCAATACTCACCGAATCATCAGCATGGACAATTTCGACGTCATCTCCAATCCACTGGATGAGGAATTGATGCATAGTTGACGGAACACAGCAGTTTGCATGTATCCAATCCCTTCCTAAGAGCAAACTGTATGCCCCCTTGCCATCAATGATGAAGAAGGTAGTAATCAAAGTTTTCGACCCGATTGTTAACTCAACATGAACCGCCCCTCGAGTATCAGAAGAATTACCAGCAAAGTCCCTTAACACCATGTCAGTCTTCATTAATTCCTCACTTACCATCCCAAGTTTCCTGAAGGTAGTATATGAAATGATATTTATGGCAGCTCCTCCATGAATAAACATTTTCGTTAGTGGCTTGCCATTAACATACCCCCTCATATAAAGTGGCTTCAAGTGTCGATGCTTAGCTGGTTTATCAAAAACTGCCCGTTGAGTCAAAACAAGCTGAGCCAACAGATCTTGGTATTCGTCTTCGTCAAAATCCGAATACACTTCTTCTTGAACATCCTGATCTCCGAGAGCTATGAATTCTGATGGAAGAAAGAATGCCATGCACGCATCAGTCGAACGATCACCCTCATCAGGCTTCTCTTTAGGACGCCAAATTTGTTTTGCCTTGGCGCCTGCTTGTGCCAATTCTCTGTTCCTCAGGCGCTGCACTCTTCTTTTCTGGCTTTTCCTCAATCCTGGTGGACACCACTGTCCTTTCTGCCAAACATATTCGCGGTATTCTTCTTCTCCAGTGTGAGTCCAACTTCGATCGGCAAATCTTCTTCCTTGCCGATTCTCGGCAAATTTCCTCGTCCCTATGTTCTCGATTCTTATTTTTAAGCGCCAATCGTCCTCAGGGATTCGCACCCCAAGCCTTTCATGGACCGAACGATGGTTGACTCGAGACTGCCAGTATTCAGAGTACTGATCACTGCATTGAGGGCAATTGTTCTTAGCAGGCAACTTCAAGCCTTCATTCCAACAATACTTGAAGAATGAGCACTCCCAATGAGACTGCTCTTGCTCTATCATATATTCTCGTTTCTCTCGGTTTATCTCCTCTTCCTACCTCTGTTGCTTCTTCATGAATTTTTGTTCCTCATAAAACCTTTGCTTCTGGTACCGTTCCTGCTCCCGACGCCATTTGTTTAACAAATTACGTGTCGTGACTCTGGGCCTGGAAGCCACACCCCTTTTAGTTCGGCTATTCTGGAAACGAACTTGTTGCCGAAATTCTTCATTTGTGATTTGCCGATCAGGGTCAACAACACCAGTTTCTCTCGCTCTATCAGAAGTTAACACCTTCATCTTATTTTTACCCCTGGAGTCAGCTGCATTAACCATGTTAACAGAGAAAGAAACGGTATTCTGTCCAAAAGGGCTACCATCAATTTTCATTTTTCCGTCGAACTTCAAATGTCCTTCCTGGATAGACTTCTGGATCCGCACTCTGAACACTCGGCAATCATTTATAGAGTGAGATCTGGTATTATGGAAACCACAATACTTCTTGTCTTTAACTCCCTCAGGGTGCAGCATGGGATGGCCTTCCGGCAGCTTGAGGCATCCTTCCTTCAATAAGTATTCAAATAGTTTATCTGATTTGGAAACATCAAAGTCGTAGGTACCCTTTTGCTGCCTCAGCCATCGTTGATTGACTTGAGTCGGCTCCTTCGCCCAGACTAACTCAGCTGCAGCTACCTCATCTTCGTCATCATATTCCGCTGCTTCTTCCAAGAAAGCCTGATACATTTCGCTAGCCACATCACCTTTCTGGAATTGGTTATTTCTCCTAAACCCCTGAGCCTGACTATTCATCATTGCCAATCGTTGTGACAATTGCCCAAGATCATCAAACTCCATGCCGAACAGCTTATCCCTGATATTCGGCAACATGCCAGCTATAGCTATCCCTGGCAATTGATCATCTGGTAAATTCAGGGAATAGCAGAGATTTTTAGTGTCCCTGAATCTGCGCAAATATTCTTGCAGTGTCTCATTAGCTCTCATCATCAGACTCATGAGATCGACCAACTTCTTCTCATTGGTGCCCGTAAAGAAATACGCGTGGAATTTCTGTTCTAGCTCTGCCCATGTATTAATAGAATTTGCTGGCAGAGATGTAAACCATGAGAAAGCTGGTCCAGTTAATGACAATGGGAAATACCGAATTCTCTAGGCCTCATCTGTAGATGCCTCTCCATGTTGCATCAAGTAACGGCTGATGTGTTCAACAATATTGGTATCATCTTGGCCTGAGAACTTAGTAAGATCAGTGGGAGGCTTCACCCTTGGAGGAAGTGCCACTCGGCTGTACCACTCTGGGTAAGGAGATTTGTAAGCATAAGATTGGTTCTTTGGCTTTAGGCCGAATTGATTTTGCATCATGTCGGCCATCCTATGCATGATGAGGTCGACACTCGAATCTGGAGCTGCTTGTACTTGTCCCCCAGGAAACGCCCCTGCTGAATTTTTATAGCCTCAATTCGGGAAAGCATTAATCGCACTGTAATCAACGAACTCCTGATATCCGTCTCCATACATGTTCTTCTGCAATCTATTTGTTGCTGAAGGCACTCTGAAAGCAGACGGTGGGACGTTTCCCATTGTGCCGAATGCAAGTTGGCCCTGAGTTGTGGGAGGTTGCTGCGCCTGGTGAAGAACCATCCCACCTCTGCTTGAACCAACTCCGCCGTTTTAGTAGTTTTTCTCTGATCTTGGGGTACGGGGAATAACAATGGCCCCCGTATCATACCAGCGGCTTCCTCAAAACATTTATCAACTGCCGGGCCGAAGGTACCAACCATGATGGCACGAAAGGTTTTTAAGAAAGCTGATTGATGATTGGTCATGGCCTCTGATATAGCCTTGTGCACTAGTTCGGTCAATTTCTGAACATCTTCCTCATCAGTACTATCAGATTGATGAGGAAGGAGAGCTCTTGGGAATGGCTGCTTCTGGAAGACCTTGTTGCTGTTGTTCTTAGAGAAGGACATCAAGCACTTGCGCTGAAACTCATCGCATGCTTGTTGTACTAAATTTTTTGAATCTGGTGGCAACTCATCCATGGTCACTTCCAGAATTTGAGTGTTGTCGATATCAGACATCTTGAAATGAAGTGTCCCACTGGGCATGCCAAAAAGTGTGTTCGCGCAAAATGTGGTGCACCACGCCTCACACACAGCAAGCCGGAAAGCGTGGCTTCAATTGGGTGCCCGAATGATTCGGAATCCGGAGACGTGCCAGTCGGTTTGACCTGAAAACCAACAAGGGATAAAACTGTGAGAATAAAACTGGAACATGCCGGGTGAGACCAGACAATTCCATATTTACGGCCCTGAAGCCACTCACAACGACATACAGCTATAGAAGTTGTCTGTCAAGCATGTTTATAGAGTCATTCGGTTAATATAAAAAGAAAAGCATGTAAACGCATTGATTACCGAATGCACATGTAAGAAAAGACATCCTTGAACAAACGAAAATTGGTCATCATATATCATTTAAAATAAAATGTAAATTCTAGTCCCAAGACACCATCAAGACATAATGAACTATAAACAGGTAACTTGTAAATATAAATTTACTCAAACAACACATGCATAGGTTAATCCAACTAGTCTGCCGCACGTCTAGTCCTCATAAACCCGTCAAGCATAAACCCAAGCGAAGTTAATACACGTATCATACTACTCGCTACAAGTCTACGCCACTTCTTACGATCAGATCAATCCACCGCATGATACAATCTGATAATAGGAAGCTAAAAGCATGTATATATCTGAACAGATCTATAAATATTCATTACTCGTGCAAGCTTAACCAAGCTTGACAAGTTAGCCAGTTGGGGTCCATGAAGAAGGAACATACAAACAAACATGATTAAACCAATCTAAAACCTGCATCTGCCGCACGATACCTAGTTTTATCGAAGCTCAAACGTAATTGATATGCATGAACCCACAACATGTAACAATCTAGATTGGAAATTAATTCGGCCATCATGATCATGCAGTTATTGGAGCACAAGTAAACTTGTAAAGCAAGGCCGAACAAAGATCAATCTAGATTGGGCAAGAGAGTGTTACAAAATTAAATAAATCATGCAACACATGATAACTTGGTTAATCTACTAGATCTTGCCAAATCTAATAGAGCCGATAACTATCTCGCTTTTGGTAAACATATGAATAAACGCCTGCCACACGGTATCTACCCATAAGCCAAACATAAGCAAAGACTTCTTAATCGCTAACAAAGGTCCGCCACACGACCATTGAAAACGAACAAGACTACTTGCATCATATCTAAATCCACCGCATGATACTAGACATGATAAGCAAGGTTGCCGGGACTTGAGGAGCTCGACGGATCGATGATTCCTCTCGAAGAACTGGACGACACGACTAAGGAGTCGAAGGTGGCACGGGGCCGGTTTGTATTGTATGGTTGTGAACAATTTTACAATGGCCGAGGGTTTATATTTATACCCTGGGCGAAAAACGAGTCCTAGAAGACTACGATAATGAAATTTGGAAAATACAAGTTCTATTCCTATTTTCTACTCGGTGCCCTCCATTGTCACGTGTCCTCTCGTGCAAGCCGGCTTCACTTGCCATATCTGTTTCCCGAATGGAATCACCGCCTTTCAAGACAGCTGACCGCTCAGACATTTGCCGAAACCCCGAAGGCTAACCGACCGCCTGGTTGTTCGCCGAATCCCTTTGTCACTGCTGGCTGGGTCCACTTGTTATTTCCTTGATCCACTTGATCAACCGATCTTCCTTGATTCTGTCAATTCCTTAAACCGCAGCCATCTCTAGTAAAATTCGGCCTATCTCTTTCTTAGTCCAAATTTTGGTGTAAACAGTAGCAATGCCAAACTCTTTTCTTATCCAATTGCTTTGCACCGAGTCAGTATATATATATCCCCTCTCTATCTTGCACCGAGTCAGTGACTTGATCGGTTGTCAGTTGGGCAGTGTCAGCGAACCCGGGGCCAAGCCCGTGGGTAAGGATCGAGGTCAAGCCTCGCGAGTGTCAGTGGCCGCGGATCAGTGATTCAGGGGGAGTTTCTTTGTCAGAGGCTTGTTTGTTAGTTGATTCTGTCAGTTGGGTTTCTTGTCAGTTTGTCAGGGGATTTCAGTGGCAGTTCAGCTTCTTTAGTGTTAGTTGACTCTCATTCTTGTCAGTCATGCGTTGCAAGAACGTCAGCGGTGCTCCCGAGGACTCTCCTCCACGCCCCCCTTCCAGTCAGCGACCCGGGAAGGGGAAGCTCGTCACGCGTAGGAAGCGCACCAGACAGGAGCGAGAGGCAACGCAGGCTTAGGCAGTTGCAGGCGCCGCTGAGTGTGTAGAGCAGGGAGGCCGTGGTGGCAGCTTGAGGATACAGGACCAGTTGACGCCAGAGCAGAGGCGTGCAGTTGAGGAGGTCGAGCGCTTTCACGGTTCGCCGACTGGCACGCTCATGGCTGTCGGTCGTCGAACGACCTTCACCTCTCCAGGTGTGGAGCCCCAGAGCTCCGGGCAGGGCCAGGCAGAGGCCGAGGCAGCAAAGGCAGAGGTTGAGGCTGAGGAGGAGGTCCCTGAGGAGGTTCCCAGGCACAGGTCATCCCGTCGCAGGACTGAGGTGCCACCCCGGTCCGACGTCCCTCTGCGGGGTGCATGTGCTCCTTCGAGGTGCGCGCCACCGCCGATTCCGCACCTAGACCTCAGGGTGGCGAGGTGTTCTCGGATTTAGACACTACGGCTAGTCCCAGTTGAGCAGTGGTTCCCGAGGGAGAGGCGGGAGCAGGCTGGTCCGAACTTCTTCACAGTACTGCAGGAGGACTTTTACAGAGGTTACAGGAACGCCGGGATCAGCCTGTGTTCTCAGAGAGTCTGCACCCTGGAGGCCCTGGTTTCAGCGTCAGAGCAGCTCCATCTAGTTCTTACTTACCTACCTGGTCTGGCAGATCTTCTGGGACGGTCTGTGTGACGTAACGGCCCTAATCCCATGGCCCACTGATTACTGTCAACCACTGACAGACGATCCGTACAGCCAAGAGATCACGACCGGGCTCCGTCACTGGGCTACATCAGTGCCCGATGTCCGCAGGATCATCTCACAATTCAGTTACAATCTCTTTAACATTTTGACAATTAACATCGGAGTAAATAGCGGAAGACTTAGATAACAATAGTTTTACAAACCAAGGTTCAACATAACATTAAAGTGAAGTTATTACAGACCATAGTTCAAATAGATAGAGTTGGCAGAGTAGCATATGACAACAACTAAAAGGTAAAGATACTTCACCCAGCCCAAGGGTGAATAATCCTCATCGGCCTCAGCGGCCTCTTCCTGAACAACAGTCACACAGCAGGGTCCAAGGCATACTGGGGAATCTGCCATACCTGCAACATGGGTAAAAGAACCCTGAGTACAAAGGTACTCAACAAGACTTACCCGACTAAAGAAAAAGGGAGAAGACTCAGGAATGAGAGGCTTAGGGTAGTCAAGGTAAGGCTTAAGCAAGATCAAGTATTTTGCAGAAAAGCATTTTTGTAAACCATATTTTATTTTGAAAGATTCAGTATTCCTCAATTCTTCATCATTCATGATTCATTTTATATTTCAAAACATTCCTAGTTGAGAACCACTCCCTGTTGATAGTCAGTGACTAAGTCTCCATAACCGAGGAGCAGCGTTAATCCGATAGATAATACTCAGCTGAGGGTCCCTATCCACACTGCATATGTAGCACCAAAGCTTGCATATGCCAACTCGTCTACCACGATTCCTCCATGATTGGGCCCGGTCCTACGCCACCCGGAAGTACAGTACACCACTCCAATCCGGGACTTTAACCCACGTGGGTACATGCTACTTCCGCCATCTCTCCACTCCCAGTGCGCGGTTGTCGGTCCAATAAAGGATTCCTCGGAGCCGAAGCTTTCCGTAGTATGTGAATAGTTGCAAGTCTTAGTCAGCAGGCCCCCATACAGGTGGTCCCTAAAATTTTCCAGCCAGCGACAAGCACCTCGGGACTCTAACCCGAGAGTACAGGTCCTGTCAGTTTTCCAACCCTGTCCCGGTCGGTGTCAACTGTTGAGTCCCGGACTACAACATGACGGCACCGTACGCAAGGACAACCTCTCCTTCCCATTGACTAAGTACGGATCAGATACTTAGCCAATAGTGGGAGTAAAGCCAAATTCCCATAAACATTCTTAAAGTGATCACACTTTTGAAATTGGCATTTTTATTGCAAATCTATTGCATAGCATTGCTAAGCATTTTGCAATTAGTTTTGAAACAAGGGTATGTGTATCTTTTGGTGGGGGTAGATTATGCAAGTAATAGGTCATCACACAACTCCTATTACCTAATGCAATAGTTTAACTCAAAACATTTAAAGAAAACATTTATAAAAGCAAGGTAGGGTTAAATGCACCGGGGCTTGCCTTGGATGGCAAAAGGGCAGGCTCGGAGTAGGTATAGTTGTCGGAGCTCGGGGTCGCCTCGGGGACAGATCCTTCGGTGACTACCTCGACTTCAGGGCCTTCTTCGTCAACTATACGGATGCAATGATGAATGCTCATGAGAAAGATGATATGGACTTATGGTGCAAGACAATACCACTGATTCTAGATTACTCTAGGCAAAGCATGATCGAAATCTAGGTTGAGCATAAAGGTAACCATTTCTTCCTAAAGCAATTTTGATTAAACTAGACCTTATTATAATTATCCTAAGCATCAACCAAACATAGCATCACAAACATCATAGACCAAAGGGTATGAGTCTATGAACATCAAGCAATCCAAAAGTCACATCACAGGGCATTCAACGCTAACCCTAATCACCTTTTCTATTTTTCTTAATTATTTAAAAGGTCATTTTATGAAGGTGCTCCAAAAATTACCAAATTAATCACACAAGTTCATTAGGGTACAAGTATATGGCAAAACAAATTTCATAATTTTTGGAGGTCATTAAGGTGCTCAATTAAATCTAGACATTTAATTAACAAAAGGCACTATTCCTTAATTAAAATAAAGCTCAAAAATCAACTTGCTCCAAATGCCTTCAAAATTTTACCAGAGACTCATCATGACATAACTAGCTTGCAAATTTTATCTCAAGATTTTTGGAGCTAAAGAACACTCTCCAAAAATACCAAAGCCTTCATTTTCCAATTAAAAGGGGAATTTTACATTTTCAAACTTTTGCACAAAACTCAAGTTTCATATTTTTCTAAAATACTTCAGAGCATAAAGAGTCTACCACAAAAATTTCAGAATTTTTGGACCAACACAGAAAATACCACAAAAGAGAAATCAGAGCACTATTCACATGTTGAAGAAAAAGAAAAACGGCACTGTGCTTCGTTCCCGCACGCCGGCGATCGCCGGACGACGGCAGCGCGATTACGCGGGCTCTTCGAGCGCTCCGCGGTGGAACCAGGGCACGGGAGGCAACAGGGAGCTCACCGGCGTCAATTAAGCGGCTCGGCGAGGAAAGAGGATGAACGGTGGAGGTGGTCGACGGTGACCGGCGGGAAGCTCATGGCGGCGATCGTCGACTCGGCGATTCTGCGCGACACAGGCAACCGCAGGGGTCAGTTAGAGGCGCCAAGGGGTAAGGAAGGTGAAGCGGGGGTCAGTGGAGGATGATCAAGGCCGGAGAGGGAGTATTTCACGATCCCGACCTCGACGGGATTCTCGCCGGAGATGGCAACGACGAGCAACGCCGGGCAAACGGGGACGGTAGAGGTGAAATTGGAGGGTGGGGAAGTTGTGCAAGAACGCGGCGGAGCTCCTGAGCTAGGTGGTTGGGCTCGGGAGGCTCTGGACTGGGCTGGAGGCGACGGCGGAGGTGAGTGAGAGAGGTCGGGCTCCGGCGGCCGTTTTATAGCCGCGGCCAGAGGCCGGTAGAGACCTCGAGGTGGGGTGGATAAGCACGGCGAGCGCGTGCGCACTCGATTGCGCTCTGGCGGAGGTGATGGCGTGCAGCCGGGGCTCGGGCGTGTGCTCGCCGGCGATGGCCACGCGGCGGCGGCGCGTAGAGCTCTGTAGGGGACGGGAGCGAGAGTCAGCGCTCGCGTGCGGACGCGGAGGGAACAAGGGGACAGCGGTGACAGGTTGGTGGCGCGTGGGGAGCAGCCAGGCGCGCGGCACGCGCGACGCCGGCGGGCTGGCCATGGCCGGGCCCCCCTGTCCCTAGGAAGAAGAGGAACAGTGTAGGGTGTAGGGTTTGACTTTTGGCTAGTTTCTGAATTTTGCAAATTACTTCCAAAATTTGAACTGGGCAACAAAACTCAAAACACCAAAGTTGCTCAGAAAAATGAGATCTACAACTTTGTAAATTTGAACATTTTCAAATTCGAAATAGTTTTTGAACAATATTTGAAAACATTAAAGGGGACACTTTTTCAAACTTGATTTAAATCAAAATTACTCTGGATTTCAAACTGAAACTTGAAAATCTGCAAATATGAAAGTTGTTCCATTTGTCAAAACCTACAACTTTGCTATTATACACTTTTCCTGAAACTCAATAGTTTTTGAACTCATTTTGAAAACTGAAAAGGAACAAAAGTTGGGTTTGAATGAATTTGAAATAACTCAAAACTTAGCACTGCAACTTGAAAAGTTGTAAATACCAAAGTTGTTTCTCTTCGACAGATCTACAACTTTGCTTTTTAGACCAATCCCAAATTTTGAATAATTTTTGAATTACAAAAAGAGGGATAAAATCCAGGGTTTGGAAATCAGGGTTTTGCAAAGAGATTTGAAATCAAATTCAGATTTTTGAACTTTGGCCAACACAACAAAACTTCAAGACACCAAAGGAACAAGAATTACACAAAGCTAGTCACAGAGGTAAAATACCATTTTGCCCTTAAAGAGAGAAGTGGGCTAATTAGGGTTTTGGCAATAGAGGGACTCACATAAAATGATGCACTTAGCAAAATGCAAACACAAGAAATCATGATCAAGATGCTTAAAGATGATAATGATGATATGTCAAGTTAATTACATGCTAAACACCAGAGGTGTTACAGCCTCCCCCCCTAAAAGAAATCTCGCCCCGAGATTCCACGTCTTAAGAAGGAAAAGGCAAAACTTTACATTGACAGGGATTCGAGAAAGTCGGGGTAGTTCTTTGCTAAGAAGTCTTCGGATTCCCAGGTGGCTTCTTCTTCAGAGTGCTGGTTCCACTGGATTTTGTACCATCTTGTGGTAGTTCTTCGGGTAACACGATCCTTGTGATCCAACACGCGAACTGGATATTCCGAGTAGGATAGGTCAGGCTCTAGCTCGACACCTTCAACTTCCACGACATGTTCTGGTACTCTGAGACACTTCTTGAGTTGGGAGACATGAAACACATCATGACTGCTGAAAGATGATCGGGCAACTTCAGCTTGTAAGCTACCTTGCCACAACATTCCAAAATCTCAAACGGACCAATGTAGCGGGGTGCTAACTTTCCTTTGACTCCAAAACGAGTGACTCCTTTGGTTGGTGAAACCTTGAGATATACATAATCTCCAACTTGAAACTTCAGAGGTCCACGTCTCTTGTCAGCGTAGCTCTTCTGTCGAGATTGGGCAATCTTCATATTCTCTTGTATCTGCTTGACTTTCTCTTCCATATCTTTGACCAGGTCAACTCCAAGAATTCTCTTTCTCCGGGCTCAGACCAACTGAGGGGTGTACGACAACGACGGCCGTACAGAGCTTCAAAGGGTACCATTTTTATGCTCTCTTGGTAACTGTTATTATATGAGAACTCTGCCAAGGGCAAACAGTCATCTCAAGTATCTGCGAAGGTAAGAACACAGGCTCTCAACATGTCCTCCAGCACTTGGTTGACTCGCTCAGTTTGTCCATCAGTTTGAGAGGATGAGCTGTACTATGTAAGAAGAGCTTGGTTCCAAGCGAAGTATGGAACGCTTTCCAAAACTTAGCGACAAACTGGGTACCACGGTCAGAGACAATGGTCTTGGGTATGCCATGAAGTTTCACTATGTGGTTCTTGTACAAAGTGGCATACGTGGGGACGGTGTAACTGGTCTTCACTGGCAGAAAGTGAGCTTGTTTGGTGAGTCGGTCCACAATTACCCAAATAGAATCAAAACCTTTCTGGGTCTTGGGTAGTCCATTGACAAAATCCATACTAATGTCGTCCCATTTCCAAGCGGGTACTGACAAAGGTTGCAATTCTCCTCCAGGCTTCATGTGTACTGCCTTGACTCTTTGGCAGGTATCACACTGAGCGACATACCGGGCAATCTCAATCTTCATTTTAGTCCACCAAATCTCTGCTTTAAGTCTTGGTACATCTTGTTGCTGCCGGGGTGAATAGAGAATCTGGTCAAGTGTGCTTCATCAAGGATTAACTGTCTCAATTCAGGCACCTTGGGAACTACTAGACGGCTCTTGAACCAAACAACTCCTTCATCATCGATCCTGAAACAATCAGCCTTTCCGGTCTGGACCTTTTCGATGATGTGCTTGATTCCAGGGTTATCCTTCTGAGCAGCAATGACATGATCCTTGATGGATGTTTCTATGCTGACATTGTTCAGGCTTCCTTGCGAGATTATTTCGATACTCATCCTTTCGAGTTCATGGCACAGGAAAGATCATAGGGCTTCATCGTCAGACAGTTGCAGTATGACTTGCGACTGAGGGCATCGGCAACTACATTTGCCTTACCAGGATGGTAATGTACTTCGAGATCATAATCTTTAATCAACTCAAGCCATCTTCTCTGCCTCATATTCAATTCTTCTTGAGTGAAGATATACTTTAGGCTCTTGTGATCCGTATACATATTGCAGGTGCTGCCCAACAGATAGTGACGCCAAATCTTCAAGGCATGCACGACTGCTGCTAGCTCAAGATCATGGTTGGGTAGTTTTCCTCATGTTGCTTAAGCTGTCGTGAGGCATAAGCGATTACTCGTCCTTCTTGCATCAAAACACAGCCCAAACCAGTACCAGATGCATCACAGTATACATCGAAGGGTTTCTCAATATCTGGTTGAGCTAGGACTGGTGATGTAGTTAGCAGTTTCTTCAAGGCTTGAAAGGCTTGCTCACAGGCTGGTGACCAAACGAAATCCACGGAATTCTTCAACAACTCTGTGATAGGCTTGGCGACTCTGGAAAAATCTGGGATGAAACGACGATAGTACCCAGCCATTCCCATGAAGCTGCGAACTTCGCGGACAGTGGTAGGTGGCTTCCAATCCAAGATATCTGCCACTTTTCCAGGGTCAACTGACACACCTTCAGCGGACAGGACATGACCAAGGAATTGAATTCGATCTAGCCAGAATTCGCATTTACTGAACTTGGCATACAGCTGGTGATCTCTGAGACGAGAAGAACGATTCGAAGATGCTTGGCGTGATCTTCAGGAGTTCTTGAATAGACAAGGATGTCGTCAATGAACACGACTACAAATTTATCGAGCTCTGGCATGAACACAGAGTTCATGAGATACATGAAATGAGCGGGGGCATTGGTCAAGCCAAAGGACATGACCAAATACTCATATAGACCGTATCTGGTGGTGAAAGCTGTTTTAGGAATGTCTTCTGGACGGATTTTGATTTGGTGATAGCCAGATCTGAGATCATTTTGGAGAACACTCTGGCTCCAGATAACTGGTCAAAAAGAAGGTCAATGCGAGGCAAAGGATATTTATTTTTGATGGTGACCTCGTTGAGCGGGCGATAGTCAACGCACAGGCGAAGGCTTTTGTCCTTCTTCTTCACAAAGGTAGCAGGACAGCCCCAAGGAGATGAACTTGGGCGAATGAGACCCTTATCCAAAAGCTCTTGCAATTGGATCTTCAGCTCTGCCAACTCTCTGGGAGGCATTCGATAAGCTCTACGGATATAGGAGCAGTCCCGGGCTTTAGCTCTATGGCAAACTCAACATCACGGTCGGGAGGCAGACCAGGCAGATCTTCTGGAAGACATCAGGGAACTCACAGACCACGGGAATATCCCTTCTGACTTCTGGAACACAGGCGGTATTCAACTGGGTGGTTGCTGGTTTTTGAGGTATAGGAAGTTGGAGAAGGAGTTTGGAGGGTTGGCACCTCCGGAACTTCCGGCTCCAGTGCGGGTGTTCACAGGCATCTGTATAAGGAACTCGGACTTAGCATCCAAAGATTGAGTTTGAACGAAACTGACTGATAAGATTCATTGATGCAAGGGTAGATAACTGATACAGAGATTCGATAGATAGCCACTAACTGACAAAGGAAAGGTACAAGACAAGATACAGACTCGACTAGACTGAAGACCAACTAACGCCCCAAACCTAGACTTAAGGCTTTAGGTGAGCAGATGGCATAGACACACGAGTCTAGTCGTCATCGATGATGATCATCTCTTCATCGTCATCTTCATCTTCGATGATGAGTTCGGGCTCTTCCTCCTCTCCTCGTCCTCGGCATGGACATCTTCTGCAGGTTCCACTTCTTCATTCTGGTCTGGCGCATGTTCTACTTCGGGTTCCTCCACGACTCATCTTCTGGATCCTCAGCATCTGGTGGAATCACGGGGTGAAGTTGGTTTACAGTTGATGTACTTCCTCATGAAGCATATCATTGTACTGCTCAATCTGGGCAGTGTACTGCTGCAGTCCATGGAGCTGGGCTCTGGTGACATCCTCGCGGGTCCAAGCATCATTGCGCTGCTCGATAGCGCGAACCGTGTTCCGATTGGCCTGCTCCAGGGAAGCTCGTGCCTCATAAAACTCCATGCGGGAAAGATAGAAGTCATGCTCCATGTTCTCCATCTCAGCCTTCAAATTCTTGATTTCCTCCTTCAGGTTCTTGCGGGTGCGGCGGGGAAAAGCGACGACCATTGGAGGATTCTCCAGTCTCTTCTCCGGTGCGTGGCGCCAGCTGGTGACGTGGCACACCGTTTCGGTCCAGTCGACTTGCGGGCAGTCCGCTTGATAAAGACCATATCTGGACAGAGGTTATAGATGAGAAAGGCTAGCAAGAAAAAGGTAAAGGCATACTAACCCAACAGACTTAGGGAGGAAGTTAACTTAAGTGATTATGACATGATGCAGATTCGTTCCTACGGAACAAGGCCATGCAACTACTTTTAAGGTAAGGTACATAGGGCTTATACAAGTTGTCTTGCTACTAGTTGCCAAAGACAAGATGAGATGAGAGAAGCAATTTGGACTCAAAATAGTCAAGTTTAGTTTTTGGACTTAAAAACCTTTTGAAATTTTCGCAAAAAGATTGCACGTCGTAGTGAGATGCTCCGATACCACTCTGTGACGTAACGGCCCTAATCCCATGGCCCACTGATTACTGTCAACCACTGACAGACGATCCGTACAGCCAAGAGATCACGATCGGGCTCCGTCACTGGGCTACATCAGTGCCCGATGTCCGCAGGATCATCTCACAATTCAGTTACAATCTCTTTAACATTTTGACAATTAACATCGGAGTAAATAGCGGAAGACTTAGATAACAATAGTTTTACAAACCAAGGTTCAACATAACATTAAAGTGAAGTTATTACAGACCATAGTTCAAATAGATAGAGTTGGCAGAGTAGCATATGACAACAACTAAAAGGTAAAGATACTTCACCCAGCCCGAGGGTGAATAATCACTCATCGGCCTCAGCGGCCTCTTCCTGAACAACAGTCACACAGCAGGGTCCAAGGCATACTGGGGAATCTGCCATACCTGCAACATGGGTAAAAGAACCCTGAGTACAAAGGTACTCAACAAGACTTACCCGACTAAAGAAAAAGGGAGAAGACTCAGGAATGAGAGGCTTAGGGTAGTCAAGGTAAGGCTTAAGCAAGATCAAGTATTTTGCAGAAAAGCATTTTTGTAAACCTTATTTTATTTTGAAAGATTCAGTATTCCTCAATTCTTCATCATTCATGATTCATTTTATATTTCAAAACATTCCTAGTTGAGAACCACTCCCTGTTGACAGTCAGTGACTAAGTCTCCATAACCGAGGAGCAGCGTTAATCCGATAGATAATACTCAGCTGAGGGTCCCTATCCACACTGCATATGTAGCACCAAAGCTTGCATATGCCAACTCGTCTACCACGATTCCTCCAAGATTGGGCCCGGTCCTACGCCACCCGGAAGTACAGTACACCACTCCAATCCGGGACTTTAACCCACGTGGGTACATGCTACTTCCGCCATCTCTCCACTCCCAGTGCGCGGTTGTCGGTCCAATAAAGGATTCCTCGGAGCCGAAGCTTTCCGTAGTATGTGAATAGTTGCAAGTCTTAGTCAGCAGGCCCCCATACAGGTGGTCCCTAAAATTTTCCAGCCAGCGACAAGCACCTCGGGACTCTAACCCGAGAGTACAGGTCCTGTCAGTTTTCCAACCCTGTCCCGGTCGGTGTCAACTGTTGAGTCCCGGACTACAACATGACGGCACACGTACGCAAGGACAACCTCTCCTTCCCATTGACTAAGTACGGATCAGATACTTAGCCAATAGTGGGAGTAAAGCCAAATTCCCATAAACATTCTTAAAGTGATCACACTTTTGAAATTGGCATTTTTATTGCAAATCTATTGCATAGCATTGCTAAGCATTTTGCAATTTGTTTTGAAACAAGGGTATGTGTATCTTTTGGTGGGGGTAGATTATGCAAGTAATAGGTCATCACACAACTCCTATTACCTAATGCAATAGTTTAACTCAAAACATTTAAAGAAAACATTTATAAAAGCAAGGTAGGGTTAAATGCACCGGGGCTTGCCTTGGATGGCAAAAAGGGCAGGCTCGGAGTAGGTATAGTTGTCGGAGCTCGGGGTCGCCTCGGGGACAGATCCTTCGGTGACTACCTCGACTTCAGGGCCTTCTTCGTCAACTATACGGATGCAATGATGAATGCTCATGAGAAAGATGATATGGACTTATGGTGCAAGACAATACCACTGATTCTAGATTACTCTAGGCAAAGCATGATCGAAATCTAGGTTGAGCATAAAAGGTAACCATTTCTTCCTAAAGCAATTTTGATTAAACTAGACCTTATTATAATTATCCTAAGCATCAACCAAACATAGCATCACAAACATCATAGACCAAAGGGGTATGAGTCTATGAACATCAAGCAATCCAAAGTCACATCACAGGGCATTCAACGCTAACCCTAATCACCTTTTTCTATTTTTCTTAATTATTAAAAAGGTCATTTTATGAAGGTGCTCCAAAAATTACCAAATTAATCACACAAGTTCATTAGGGTACAAGTATATGGCAAAACAAATTTCATAATTTTTGGAGGTCATTAAGGTGCTCAATTAAATCTAGACATTTAATTAACAAAAGGCACTATTCCTTAATTAAAATAAAGCTCAAAAATCAACTTGCTCCAAATGCCTTCAAAATTTTACCAGAGACTCATCATGACATAACTAGCTTGCAAATTTATCTCAAGATTTTTGGAGCTAAAGAACACTCTCCAAAAATACCAAAGCCTTCATTTTCCAATTAAAAGGGGAATTTTACATTTTCAAACTTTTGCACAAAACTCAAGTTTCATATTTTTCTAAAATACTTCAGAGCATAAAGAGTCTACCACAAAAATTTCAGAATTTTTGGACCAACACAGAAAATACCAAAAAAGAGAAATCAGAGCACTATTCACATGTTGAAGAAAAAGAAAAACGGCACTGTGCTTCGTTCCCGCACGCCGGCGATCGCGGACGACGGCAGCGCGATTACGCCGGGCTCTTCGAGCGCTCCGCGGCGGAACCAAGGGCACGGGAGGCAACAGGGAGCTCACCGGCGTCGATTAAGCGGCTCGGCGAGGAAAGAGGATGAACGGTGGAGGTGGTCGACGGTGACGGCGGGAAGCTCACGGCGGCGATCGTCGACTCGGCGATTCTGCGCGACACAGGCAACCGCAAGGGGTCAGTTAGAGGCGCCAAGGGGTAAGGAAGGTGATGCGGGGGTCAGTGGAGGATGATCAAGGCCGGAGAGGGAGTATTTCACGATCCCGACCTCGACGGGATTCTCGCCGGAGATGGCAACGACGAGCAACGCCGGGCAAACGGGGACGGTAGAGGTGAAATTGGAGGGTGGGGAAGTTGTGCAAGAACGCGGCGGAGCTCCTGAGCTAGGTGGTTGGGCTCGGGAGGCTCTGGACTGGGCTGGAGGCGACGGCGGAGGTGAGTGAGAGAGGTCGGGCTCCGGCGGCCGTTTTATAGCCGCGGCCAGAGGCCGGTAGAGACCTCGAGGTGGGGTGGATAAGCACGGCGAGCGCGTGCGCACTCGATTGCGCTCTGGCGGAGGTGATGGCGTGCAGCCGGGGCTCGGGCGTGTGCTCGCCGGCGATGGCCACGCGGCGGCGGCGCGTAGAGCTCTGTAGGGGACGGGAGCGAGAGTCAGCGCTCGCGTGCGGACGCGGAGGGAACAAGGGGAACGCGGTGACAGTTGGTGGCGCGTGGGGAGCAGCCAGGCGCGCGGCACGCGCGACGCCGGCGGGCTGGCCATGGCCGGGCCCCCCCTGTCCCTAGGAAGAAGAGGAACAGTGTAGGGTGTAGGTTTGACTTTTGGCTAGTTTCTGAATTTGCAAATTACTTCCAAAATTTGAACTGGGCAACAAAAACTCAAAACACCAAAGTTGCTCAGAAAAATGAGATCTACAACTTTGTCATTTGAACATTTCAAATTCGAAATAGTTTTTGAACAATATTTGAAAACATTAAAGGGGACACTTTTTCAAACTTGATTTAAATCAAAATTACTCTGGATTTCAAACTGAAACTTGAAAATCTGCAAATATGAAAGTTGTTCCATTTGTCAAAACCTACAACTTTGCTATTATACACCTTTCCTGAAACTCATTAGTTTTTGAACTCATTTTGAAAACTGAAAAGGGAACAAAAGTTGGGGTTTGAATGAATTTGAAATAACTCAAAACTTAGCACTGCAACTTGAAAAGTTGTAAATACCAAAGTTGTTTCTCTTCGACAGATCTACAACTTTGCTTTTTGGACCAATCCCAAATTTTGAATAATTTTTGAATTACAAAAAGAGGGATAAAATCCAGGGTTTGGAAATCAGGGTTTTGCAAGAGATTTGAAATCAAATTCAGATTTTTGAACTTTGGCCAACACAACAAAACTTCAAGACACCAAAGGAACAAGAATTACACAAAGCTAGTCACAGAGGTAAAATTACCATTTTGCCCTTAAAGAGAGAAGTGGGCTAATTAGGGTTTTGGCAATAGAGGGACTCACATAAAATGATGCACTTAGCAAAATGCAAACACAAGAAATCATGATCAAGATGCTTAAAGATGATAATGATGATATGTCAAGTTAATTACATGCTAAACACCAGAGGTGTTACAGCCTCCCCCCCTAAAAGAAATCTCGCCCCGAGATTCCACGTCTTAAGAAGGAAAAGGCAAAACTTTACATTGACAGGGATTCGAGAAAGTCGGGGTAGTTCTTTGCTAAGAAGTCTTCGGATTCCCAGGTGGCTTCTTCTTCAGAGTGCTGGTTCCACTGGATTTTGTACCATCTGTGTGGTAGTTCTTCGGGTAACACGATCCTTGTGATCCAACACGCGAACTGGATATTCCGAGTAGGATAGGTCAGGCTCTAGCTCGACACCTTCAACTTCCACGACATGTTCTGGTACTCTGAGACACTTCTTGAGTTGGGAGACATGAAACACATCATGAACTGCTGAAAGATGATCGGGCAACTTCAGCTTGTAAGCTACCTTGCCACAACATTCCAAAATCTCAAACGGACCAATGTAGCGGGGTGCTAACTTTCCTTTGACTCCAAAACGAGTGACTCCTTGGTTGGTGAAACCTTGAGATATACATAATCTCCAACTTGAAACTTCAGAGGTCCACGTCTCTTGTCAGCGTAGCTTGATTGGCAATCTTTCAACATCATCTTCATATTCTCTTGTATTGCTTGACTTTCTCTTCCATATCTTTGACCAGGTCAACTCCAAAGAATTCTCTTTCTCCGGGCTCAGACCAACTGAGGGGTGTACGACAACGACGGCCGTACAGAGCTTCAAAGGGTGCCATTTTTATGCTCTCTTGGTAACTGTTATTATATGAGAACTCTGCCAAGGGCAAACAGTCATCTCAAGTATCTGCGAAGGTAAGAACACAGGCTCTCAACATGTCCTCCAGCACTTGGTTGACTCGCTCAGTTTGTCCATCAGTTTGAGGATGATAAGCTGTACTATGTAAGAGCTTGGTTCCAAGCGAAGTATGGAACGCTTTCCAAAACTTAGCGACAAACTGGGTACCACGGTCAGAGACAATGGTCTTGGGTATGCCATGAAGTTTCACTATGTGGTTCTTGTACAAAGTGGCATACGTGGGGACGGTGTAACTGGTCTTCACTGGCAGAAAGTGAGCTTGTTTGGTGAGTCGGTCCACAATTACCCAAATAGAATCAAAACCTTTCTGGGTCTTGGGTAGTCCATTGACAAAATCCATACTAATGTCGTCCCATTTCCAAGCGGGTACTGACAAAGGTTGCAATTCTCCTCCAGGCTTCATGTGTACTGCCTTGACTCTTTGGCAGGTATCACACTGAGCGACATACCGGGCAATCTCAATCTTCATTTTAGTCCACCAAAATCTCTGCTTTAAGTCTTGGTACATCTTGTTGCTGCCGGGGTGAATAGAGAATCTGGTCAGTGTGCTTCATCAAGGATTAACTGTCTCAATTCAGGCACCTTGGGAACTACTAGACGGCTCTTGAACCAAACAACTCCTTCATCATCGATCCTGAAACAATCAGCCTTTCCGGTCTGGACCTTTTCGATGATGTGCTTGATTCCAGGGTTATCCTTCTGAGCAGCAATGACTTGATCCTTGATGGATGTTTCTATGCTGACATTGTTCAGGCTTCCTTGCGAGATTATTTCGATACTCATCCTTTCGAGTTCATGGCACAGGGAAAGATCATAGGGCTTCGTCGTCAGACAGTTGCAGTATGACTTGCGACTGAGGGCATCGGCAACTACATTTGCCTTACCAGGATGGTAATGTACTTCGAGATCATAATCTTTAATCAACTCAAGCCATCTTCTCTGCCTCATATTCAATTCTTCTTGAGTGAAGATATACTTTAGGCTCTTGTGATCCGTATACATATTGCAGGTGCTGCCCAACAGATAGTGACGCCAAATCTTCAAGGCATGCACGACTGCTGCTAGCTCAAGATCATGGGTGGGTAGTTTTCCTCATGTTGCTTAAGCTGTCGTGAGGCATAAGCGATTACTCGTCCTTCTTGCATCAAAACACAGCCCAAACCAGTACCAGATGCATCACAGTATACATCGAAGGGTTCTCAATATCTGGTTGAGCTAGGACTGGTGATGTAGTTAGCAGTTTCTTCAAGGCTTGAAAGGCTTGCTCACAGGCTGGTGACCAAACGAAATCCACGGAATTCTTCAACAACTCTGTGATAGGCTTGGCGACTCTGGAAAAATCTGGGATGAAACGACGATAGTACCCAGCCATTCCCATGAAGCTGCGAACTTCGCGGACAGTGGTAGGTGGCTTCCAATCCAAGATATCTGCCACTTTTCCAGGGTCAACTGACACACCTTCAGCGGACAGGACATGACCAAGGAATTGAATTCGATCTAGCCAGAATTCGCATTTACTGAACTTGGCATACAGCTGGTGATCTCTGAGACGAGAAAGAACGATTCGAAGATGCTTGGCGTGATCTTCAGGAGTTCTTGAATAGACAAGGATGTCGTCAATAACACGACTACAAATTTATCGAGCTCTGGCATGAACACAGAGTTCATGAGATACATGAAATGAGCGGGGGCATTGGTCAAGCCAAAGGACATGACCAAATACTCATATAGACCGTATCTGGTGGTGAAAGCTGTTTTAGGAATGTCTTCTGGACGGATTTTGATTTGGTGATAGCCAGATCTGAGATCAATTTTGGAGAACACTCTGGCTCCAGATAACTGGTCAAAAAGAAGGTCAATGCGAGGCAAAGGATATTTATTTTGATGGTGACCTCGTTGAGCGGGCGATAGTCAACGCACAGGCGAAGGCTTTTGTCCTTCTTCTTCACAAAGGTAGCAGGACAGCCCCAAGGAGATGAACTTGGGCGAATGAGACCCTTATCCAAAAGCTCTTGCAATTGGATCTTCAGCTCTGCCAACTCTCTGGGAGGCATTCGATAAGCTCTACGGGATATAGGAGCAGTCCCGGGCTTTAGCTCTATGGCAAACTCAACATCACGGTCGGGAGGCAGACCAGGCAGATCTTCTGGGAAGACATCAGGGAACTCACAGACCACGGGATATCCCTGACTTCTGGAACACAGGCGGTATTCAACTGGGTGGTTGCTGGTTTTTGAGGTATAGGAAGTTGGAGAAGGAGTTTGGAGGGTTGGCACCTCCGGAACTCCGGCTCCAGTGCGGGTGTTCACAGGCATCTGTATAAGGAACTCGGAACTTAGCATCCAAAGATTGAGTTTGAACGAAACTGACTGATAAGATTCATGATGCAAGGGTAGATAACTGATACAGAGATTCGATAGATAGCCACTAACTGACAAAGGAAAGGTACAAGACAAGATACAGACTCGACTAGACTGAAGACCAACTAACGCCCCAAACCAAGACTTAAGGCTTTAGGTGAGCAGATGGCATAGACACACGAGTCTAGTCGTCATCGATGATGATCATCTCTTCATCGTCATCTTCATCTTCGATGATGAGTTCGGGCTCTTCCTCCTTCCTCGTCCTCGGCATGGACATCTTCTGCAGGTTCCACTTCTTCATTCTGGTCTGGCGCATGTTCTACTTCGGGTTCCTCCACGACTCCATCTTCTGGATCCTCAGCATCTGGTGGAATCACGGGGTGAAGTTGGTTGTACAGTTGATGTACTTCCTCATGAAGCATATCATTGTACTGCTCAATCTGGGCAGTGTACTGCTGTAGTCCATGGAGCTGGGCTCTGGTGACATCCTCGCGGGTCCAAGCATCATTGCGCTGCTCGATAGCGCGAACCGTGTTCCGATTGGCCTGCTCCAGGGAAGCTCGTGCCTCATAAAACTCCATGCGGGAAAGATAGAAGTCATGCTCCATGTTCTCCATCTCAGCCTTCAAATTCTTGATTTCCTCCTTCAGGTTCTGCGGGTGCGGCGGGGGAAGCGACGACCATTGGAGGATTCTCCAGTCTCTTCTCCGGTGCGTGGCGCCAGCTGGTGACGTGGCACACCGTTCGGTCCAGTCGACTTGCGGGCAGTCCGCTTGATAAAGACCATATCTGGACAAGAGGTTATAGATGAGAAAAGCTAGCAAGAAAAGGTAAAGGCATACTAACCCAACAGACTTAGGGAGGAGTTAACTTAAGTGATTATGACATGATGCATGATTCGTCCTACGGAACAAGGCAATGCAACTACTAAGGTAAGGTACATAGGGCTTATACAAGTTGTCTTGCTACTAGTTGCCAAAGACAAGATGAGATGAGAGAAGCAATTTGGACTCAAAATAGTCAAGTTTAGTTTTTGGACTTAAAAACCTTTGAAATTTTCGCAAAAAGATTGCACGTCGTAGTGAGATGCTCCGATACCACTCTGTGACGTAACGGCCCTAATCCCATGGCCCACTGATTACTGTCAACCACTGACAGACGATCCGTACAGCCAAGAGATCACGATCGGGCTCCGTCACTGGGCTACATCAGTGCCCGATGTCCGCAGGATCATCTCACAATTCAGTTACAATCTCTTTAACATTTTGACAATTAACATCGGAGTAAATAGCGGAAGACTTAGATAACAATATTTTTAAAAACCAAGGTTCAACATAACTTAAAGTGAAGTTATTACAGACCATAGTTCAAATAGATAGAGTTGGCAGAGTAGCATATGACAACAACTAAAAGGTAAAGATACTTCACCCAGCCCGAGGGTGAATAATCACTCATCGGCCTCAGCGGCCTCTTCCTGAACAACAGTCACACAGCAGGGTCCAAGGCATACTGGGGAATCTGCCATACCTGCAACATGGGTAAAAGAACCCTGAGTACAAAGGTACTCAACAAGACTTACCCGACTAAAGAAAAAGGGAGAAGACTCAGGAATGAGAGGCTTAGGTAGTCAAGGTAAGCTTAAGCAAGATCAAGTATTTTGCAGAAAAGCATTTTGTAAACCTTATTTTATTTTGAAAGATTTAGTATTCCTCAATTCTTCATCATTCATGATTCATTTATATTTCAAAACATTCCTAGTTGAGAACCACTCCCTGTTGACAGTCAGTGACTAAGTCTCCATAACCGAGGAGCAGCGTTAATCCGATAGATAATACTCAGCTGGGGTCCCTATCCACACTGCCATATGTAGCACCAAAGCTTGCATATGCCAACTCGTCTACCACGATTCCTCCAAGATTGGGCCCGTCCTACGCACCGGAAGTACAGTACACCACTCCAATCCGGGACTTTAACCCACGTGGGTTACATGCTACTTCCGCCATCTCTCCACTCCCAGTGCGCGGTTGTCGGTCCAATAAAGGATTCCTCGGAGCCGAAGCTTTCCGTAGTATGTGAATAGTTGCAAGTCTTAGTCAGCAGGCCCCCATACAGGTGGTCCCTAAAATTTTCCAGCCAGCGACAAGCACCTCGGACTCTAACCCGAGAGTACAGGTCCTGTCAGTTTTCCAACCCTGTCCCGGTCGGTGTCAACTGTTGAGTCCCGGACTACAACATGACGGCACCGTACGCAAGGACAACTCTCCTTCCCATTGACTAAGTACGGATCAGATACTTAGCCAATAGTGGGAGTAAAGCCAAATTCCCATAAACATTCTTAAAGTGATCACACTTTTGAAATTGGCATTTTTATTGCAAATCTATGCATAGCATTGCTAAGCATTTTGCAATTAGTTTTGAAACAAGGGTATGTGTATCTTTTGGTGGGGGTAGATTATGCAAGTAATAGGTCATCACACAACTCCTATTACCTAATGCAATAGTTTAACTCAAAACATTTAAAGAAAACATTTATAAAAGCAAGGTAGGGTTAAATGCACCGGGGCTTGCCTTGGATGGCAAAAAGGGCAGCTCGGAGTAGGTATAGTTGTCGGAGCTCGGGGTCGCCTCGGGGACAGATCCTTCGGTGACTACCTCGACTTCAGGGCCTTCTTCGTCAACTATACGGATGCAATGATGAATGCTCATGAGAAAGATGATATGGACTTATGGTGCAAGACAATACCACTGATTCTAGATTACTCTAGGCAAAGCATGATCGAATCTAGGTTGAGCATAAAAGGTAACCATTTCTTCCTAAAGCAATTTTGATTAAACTAGACCTTATTATAATTATCCTAAGCATCAACAAACATAGCATCACAAACATCATAGACCAAAGGGGTATGAGTCTATGAACATCAAGCAATCCAAAAGTCACATCACAGGGCATTCAACGCTAACCCTAATCACCTTTTTCTATTTTTCTTAATTATTTAAAAGGTCATTTTATGAAGGTGCCTCCAAAAATTACCAAATTAATCACACAAGTTCATTAGGGTACAAGTATATGGCAAAACAAATTTCATAATTTTTGGAGGTCATTAAGGTGCTCAATTAAATCTAGACATTTAATTAACAAAAGGCACTATTCCTTAATTAAAATAAAGCTCAAAAATCAACTTGCT
This sequence comes from Coix lacryma-jobi var. lacryma-jobi, assembly GCA_009763385.1. Lineage (NCBI taxonomy): Eukaryota > Viridiplantae > Streptophyta > Magnoliopsida > Poales > Poaceae > Coix > Coix lacryma-jobi. The sequence goes on along the minus strand of CM019830.1, from coordinate 103,849,613 downwards.
CCAAATGCCTTCAAAATTTTACCAGAGACTCATCATGACATAACTAGCTTGCAAATTTTATCTCAAGATTTTTGGAGCTAAAGAACACTCTCCAAAAATACCAAAGCCTTCATTTTCCAATTAAAGGGGAATTTTACATTTTCAACTTTTGCACAAAACTCAAGTTTCATATTTTTATAAAATACTTCAGAACATAAAGAGTCTACCACAAAATTTCAGAATTTTTGGACCAACACAGAAAATACCACAAAAAAGAGAAATCAGAGCACTATTCACATGTTGAAGAAAAAGAAAAACGGCACTGTGCTTCGTTCCCGCACGCCGGCGATCGCCCGGACGACGCGGCGCGATTACGCCGGCTCTTCGAGCGCTCCGCGGCGGAACCAGGGCACGGGAGGCAACAGGAGCTCACCGCGTCGATTAAGCGGCTCGGCGAGGAGGAAGGGGATGAACGGTGGAGGTGGTCGACGGTGACCGGCGGGAAGCTCACGGCGATCGTCGACTCGGCGATTCTGCGCGACACAGGCAACCGCAAGGGGTCAGTTAGAGGCGCCAAGGGGTAAGGAAGGTGATGCGGGGGTCAGTGGAGGATGATCAAGGCCGAGAGGGAGTATTTCACGATCCCGACCTCGACGGGATTCTCGCCGAGATGGCAACGACGAGCAACGCCGGGCAAACGGGGACGGTAGAGGTGAAATTGGAGGGTGGGGAAGTTGTGCAAGAACGCGGCGGAGCTCCTGAGCTAGGTGGTTGGCTCGGGAGGCTCTGGACTGGGCTGGAGGCGATGGCGGAGGTGAGTGAGAGAGGTCGGGCTCCGGCGGCCGTTTATAGCCGCGGCCAGAGGCCGGTAGAGACCTCGAGGTGGGGTGGATAAGCACGGCGAGCGCGTGCGCACTCGATTGCGCTCTGGCGGAGGTGATGGCGTGCAGCCGGGGCTCGGGCGTGTGCTCGCCGGCGATGGCCACGCGCGGCGGCGCGTAGAGCTCTGTAGGGGACGGAGCGAGAGTCAGCGCTCGCGTGCGGACGCGGAGGGAACAAGGGACAGCGGTGACAGGTTGGTGGCGCGTGGGGAGCAGCCAGGCGTGCGGCACGCGCGACGCCGGCGGGCTGGCCATGGCCGGCCCCCCCTGTCCCTAGGAAGAAGAGGAACAGTGTAGGTTGTAGGGTTTGACTTTTGGCTAGTTTCTGAATTTTGCAAATTACTTCCAAAATTTGAACTGGGCAATAAAAACTCAAAACACCAAAGTTGCTCAGAAAAATGAGATCTACAACTTTGTCAATTTGAACATTTTCAAATTCGAAATAGTTTTTGAACAATATTTGAAAACAGTAAAGGGGACACTTTTTCAAACTTGATTTAAATCAAAATTACTCTGGATTTCAAACTGAAACTTGAAAATCTGCAAATATGAAAGTTGTTCCATTTGTCAAAACCTACAACTTTGCTATTATACACCTTTCCTGAAACTCATTAGTTTTTGAACTCATTTTGAAAACTGAAAAGGGAACAAAAGTTGGGGTTTGAATGAATTTGAAATAACTCAAAACTTAGCACTGCAACTTGAAAAGTTGTAAATACCAAAGTTGTTTCTCTTCAACAGATCTACAACTTTGCTTTTTGGACCAATCCCAAATTTTGAATAATTTTTGAATTACAAAAGAGGGATAAAATCCAGGGTTTGGAAATCAGGGTTTTGCAAAGAGATTTGAAATCAAATTCAGATTTTTGAACTTTGGCCAACACAACAAAACTTCAAGACACCAAAGGAACAAGAATTACACAAAGCTAGTCACAGAGGTAAAATTACCATTTTGCCCTTAAAGAGAGAAGTGGGCTAATTAGGGTTTTGGCAATAGAGGGACTCACATAAAATGATGCACTTAGCAAAATGCAAACACAAGAAATCATGATCAAGATGCTTAAAGATGATAATGATGATATGTCAAGTTAATTACATGCTAAACACCAGAGGTGTTACAGTCTGGTTCTTACATCGAGGATTGGGTCTTCTAGTTCTACGCGTCGCTATGGGTGCACCCGGACAGAGAGACCATTGAGTTTGCCTTTAGAGAAGTACACTACAGGCTCTTTGTGTCCGAGATCCGGGATTGGTTTGGTCTTCGTCGCTCTCAGACTCGGATCCACGACCTGTGCTATGACAAGACAGAGCCACCGCGACGTCCTCATGGCGGAGAGTAGCCTTGAATAGACCTGGTGCGCCCGTGTTTCTAAGAGCACTTTGGGGAGGGTTCGAGCCGCGCGCCTAAGAATCTTACTCCTGCGGCTTGGATCCTCCACGAGGTCCTTCAGCACACCTTGCTGCCCCGTGTTGGCTTCCGAGAGGCTCTCTCATGACTCCAGCTGTGGCTTCTTGCTCATCTGATTCAGAAGAAGGAGTTTGATATTATGGATGTGATTATTTGCAAGATGGAGGACACAGTGGCAGGGGCCATCAAGGCCCGCTGGTAGCTACTGTACGCGCACTGGACTTCCTACATTCTTTGGAAGGTAGCCGTCACCACTGGGAGCCGACCAGACCAGTCACTCACCGGCTCCGCGATCGTGTTCCCCGCGTACAACATGAGTCAGCTCTTGGGACACGGTCGGGACCGCAGGCAGCAGCAGGAGGCACCGTTCAGCTCTCTACAGTGTCCAAAGGTGCCAGAGTCCGCGCAGGAGCAGGACGAGGCTGTCAAAGCCCTCGCCGAGCAGGAGCTAGCCGACCTAGAGGGAGAGGACACGTTCGTGGCCGAGGACCCCACAGATAGCTCTGACGAGGACTACCAGCTCCGGCCCCGTTTCCAGCCTCGCGCACATGACTCTCAGGCCAGGATGAGTGGTACTGCTTCCTCCGACCCTGCATTACTTGCTATTCTCGCACGGATGGAGGAGCAGCAGAGGACCGTCAAGCAGGACGTGCAGTGGTTAGCTCAGGAGCAGCAGCGACTCGCTGAGGCATAGGCTCTGGCACAACAGCAGGCTCAGGAGAGGTCCGACGCGCTTTAGCTTCAGCAGCAGACTCTGAGTTTCATGGAGCGGCTTACGAGTGGACCTCAGTGGCAGTGGTAGCAGCCCCCACCCCAGCAGCAGCTCCAGTGGTCGTCTCCAGTTCCACCTCAGCAGTTCAGCCAGCAGCCGCAGCTCTCAGGCCCGGGTCCCTCTCAGTTCACCAGCTTTACTACTCCACCTGGAGGGCCCCCATTGTTCAGTCCGCTTCACACAGGATTCACTCCTCGTCCGACAGAGTCCCTGTTCGCGAGGACCACCACTGTGACGCGTGACCTAGCTGCTATGTTCAGTGAGCTCACTGGGTTTCCCATGCCGGATCTTCAGGACCTAGTTTCGACGTCGACGGCTCCGGTGACTTCCACTACCGAGACCCTACCGAGCTCCGTCGCTTCTTCAGAGTAGACAAAGCCTGTTTAGTCCGAGACGACCACGTCAGTGCAGCCTGAGTTAGCACCTATTCCAGAGCTTCCGCACTCCGACCCTCAGGCAGGCATAGCTACCGAGACTGAGACAGCTTCTGAGCAGGCAGAGCAGGCCGAGTTGGTTGAGTAGCCAGAGCAGGCAGATCCGACCCAGACGGCGTCACCTTCGTGTACAGCTACGGAGGGTCAGATTGTCGGGTCCTCTTCTTCAGACTCCGAGGCGCTTCTTCAGCAGTTTGAGTTCACCCAGCACACTCCAGAGACTGCACCTGACTCGTCTGCGCTACCTCCACCCTCCGACGCTTAGTTTGGCGCTTGATGCCAAAGGGGGAGAGTGGGTCGATGCGGATACATGGGTATATGCCGAGTCTCTGTGTGATGAGTGATTGTCAACGGAGATGATGCGCATGTTCTTTGGCTTGTGTTGTGCAGGTGTCGAGCACGGAGACAGTGATCGATGGCAGGTGAAGGTCAAGTTGCGACGTGTCGTGCTGACGGACCGGGCGCGATGAAGGATGGGCGTGCCGTGCGGCGGACGTGCCATGCCGATGTATCGGACGGTGAAGGGCGGACGTGGACTTGGACTGAGGGACCAGAGACCGGAGGATCAGCTGTGGTGGCTGGCAGCCTGTGACAGCGACAAGCGGAGAAGTGCGATCATGTCAGTGGAAGGGTGCACAGGCGGTGCATCCCCTCTACGACGCCGGTTTGTTGGTGAGCCAGGGAAAAACCAACGGGTGGACGGTTTCCGAGTTTGGGCCTCAAAACTCGGGTGCACGGTTTCCAGGTTGAGCCTCAAAACCTGGGCTGGACGGTTTCCAGGTTGAGCCTCAAAACCTGGGCTGGACGGTTTCCAGGTTGAGCCTCAAAACCTGGGCTGGACGGTTTCCGGCTGAGCCTCAAAACCTGGGCTGGATGGTTTCCGATTTGGCCTCAAAACTCGGACAGTGGCTGGTTTCCCGGTTTGGGCCTCAAAACCGGGGGTACAGAGCAAAGGCGGCACGTGGCGGCATCGGAAGGTTGCGAGAGGCACGCGGACGAGTTGTGCGAGCGTGGCCGTCGGATTCACCTACCACTTGAGTTGGTCCAGTTTAGCCTTAGAGTTTGGCTGGCTTGCTCTGTACTTAGAGTAGAGAGGGGTAGAGTAGGAAATAGACTTAGGCTAGTTGTAGTATAAATAGAGGGAGACACCCTCCTCCCATGGCATCTCAGTTAGTTGCTTTGGCTTCCTGCTCTCCCATTCCCTGCTTTAGCTAGTTGAGATCCGCAGAGAGACTCCGCTCTGTGTACTATTGATTCAAGGAAATGAGGCCGTATCCTCATCTTTCCTGAACAGACCCGAGCCGTGCACTGTGCCCTTCGATCTGTGCGTTTGCGTTTTCGCTGTGTAGAGCACTGTGTTCGTTGCTTTTTGGCTCTGCTCGTTCTTCTCCTTCGATCGATCTCTCTTTTCTGAGTGTCTTTGCGAAATCCGTTTGAATCAGTTTGTTCGTATCATTGAGGAGGTCATTTCGACCAAAGGAATTCATCTAACTCCTCATGATCGAATAGATCGGGACGATTTCGTTTTCGTGGCACTTTTTCGTTCATCCACTTTCCCTTTTTGATTTCCCTGCATTCTTGGTTATTCTGAGAAGATGATTTCTTGGGGATAGTCTCCTAACTACCCTGTGATCTTCTTCTCCAAGTTTGGAAACTTGGGATTGTGATTTGAACGAGTTTGGAGGGATTTGTTCTGCCGGAATTTCAGTACAGTTCGGGGTGACCGGACGCTCTGCGTACTGGTCGGACGCATGCCCCAAGGGTCCGGTCCGTGAGCTCGGCGCCAAGCTTTCTGCGTACTGACCAGACGCTCACGACCGGACGCTCTGTACGCGTTACAACCGGACGCTTTGCTTGCACTGTTCCTGGCTTTGTTGGTTGTGAACGGACGCTCAGTGAACGACCGGACGCTTGTGCCTCGTGCGTCCGGTCCAACTCAGAGAGCTCCCAGATCGAGTTTTTGGTGACCGGATGCGTCCGCTGCCAGCTGATCGGACGCTGGTTTGAGTCCGGTCGAGCCGTCTCGCGCAGCAACCCTCGAGCACTCCGAGGCATTCCCTCGGGCCTCGGGCGAATCGCTGCAGATCCTCGAGCGAGCGAAGGCATAGACCCTCGAGGAGGCCGAGGCCTTTCCGTGAGCCTCGAGTCTCGACCCTCGGCCTTGACCCTCGAGCCTCGACCCTCGGCCTCGAGTCTCGACCCTCGGCCTCGAGTCTCGACCCTCAGCTTCGAGCCTCGACCCTCGGCCTCGACCCTCGCCCTCGACCTTTACTCTCGGCTTCGACTCTCGGCCCGAGCCTCTCTGCCCGTCGCGAGTCGGATATTTCGTCAAGGCTTTCCCGAGAGCCTCGGCGTATCGGCCTCCGGGCGAATCGGTCGTTTGTTCTGGTAACCTCCTTGCCGTGGCGAATCGTTTTGTTGCCGTCTCGGTGTTTGACCGTTCACGTACCGGTGCCTGTCGACCGACGTTCCAGTCCATGCAGTCAGCTCGAGGTTTCTCCGTATCTTTTTGCGTTCGAGCTCCGATTTTGAGAATCCGCTTTTGCATGGCTTTCGTAGAGTTGTATATGGTTCCCCGCTGTGGCTCTTGAGGCATCCACCCTACATCTAGGTCGTGGACATTAACATCTTCCTATGGGTTTTTCGTTTTGGGTTGAATTCTGGACAAGTGGCCTAGTTTCCGAAAGGAAATTTGAAGCTCCCATTCACCCCCCCCTCTTGGTCGCTTTCCGGGGTAGCTTCTCCGTCCTTCAATTGTTCAGGAGCAGTTCGGACTTCCACCTTAGCCGTTCCAGATCCACCGCAGGCCATGGATCGCGCGTGGGCAAACCGCCGTTTTTCGATGGGACGAACTATGCGTATTGGAAGATAGCATGTCGGCTATCTCCAGAGCATGGGATCTTCTGTTTGGGAGATTTGCAACACGCCAATTTACGTTGTGCCTCTGGCTGCCCGGTCTCTCAATCGCTCAGCTTCAGATCGATGAGGCACGAAGCCAATAGTCGGGCGCGTCACGCTTTGTTTCTCCTGTTTGAGCGTGGGTGAGTTTGATCGTGTTTCTCACCTCTCTAACGGCTCGGGAGATCTGGGACACCTCAGCGTTTTTCATGAGGCACCCTCAAGTCAAAACCCGCTCTACGAGTCGTTCAAGCGAGAGTCTGAGAACTTTCGCCTCATCCTTGCGAGAGCATAGAGAGTTTATTCGCTCGCTTTCATGTGATTGTCACAGGAGGAGGCTTAACCGAGAGCAGTTGCCCTTTTGAGATCATTGAAGCTGCCTTAAGCTTTGTGCACACTGATCGTTCGGTGTGGGTTTCCAAGGTTCAGCGATCCATCGAATCGCCCGAACTATGAGACCCCCTACCTGCGACGAGCTCTTCAGTAGCTCAAGTCCATTGAGATGTGCTATTGGAGGGCTTCTTTGAAAATCCTTCTCGCTCCCATGGCTTTGGTTTCCCTCCTCCCTCCTCCCCGGCTCTTCTTTCCTTCTAACCTCTCAGCTGGCTTGCTCTTTCCTTGTCCTCTTTTCTGTTACAGAGGACCAGCTCGAGACGTTGGGAGACGACGAGTTGGCTTTGCTTGCCAACCGGTTCTCGCGGTTCCACACAACACCGCATGAACCGCCGTCGTGGAGGAGGACGCACGGGATGCTACGAGTGCTGCGACCCCGACCACTACATCGCCAACTGCCCCAAGAAGAACAAGCACTCGGGGAAGGGCGATCAAAGGGCGCAAGCGCGACTCCAAGTTCAAGGAGAAGCACGTTCCCCCTAGGCACAAGAAGCGGGGCGGCTTCGACAAGGAGTACATCAAGAAGAAGTACTTGGAGAAGCAACAAGCCGAGCAGCGTGCTTTCTTTGCCACGCTCAGCGACGTCGACGGCTCGGATGACGACTCCGCTGATTCCAGTGAGGACGAGTCCGTGAAGAAGAAGCTGGAGACAAGTTTCAACGGCTTGTGCTTCTTCGCCGGCGACGGAGGCCTGTGCACCATGGCGCTCGGAGATGAGGTCGGAGGCGAGCTGGAGCACACGCCTCGGAACGACGACGACGACGACACCTCCCAGGTATCTCTCACCTACGACGAGCTTTCCTCCGAGGTAGAGGAAGTTGACCGCTGCCTTGATTAGCCAAGACAAGTTGCTTAGGCGCGCAGCTAGAGAGCGCAAGGAGTTCAGGCAGAAATGGGAGGACACGGTGAAAGAGCTTGAGTTAGCTCGTTCCACCGTGGTTGTGTCAGAGGAGTTGGAGTGCGAGAGTTGCGCCGCGCACATGACAGATCTTCTCACTCTGAGGAGTAAGCATGCTGCGCTGGTAGATGAGGTGGATGAGCTCCGAGCTAGACCGCAGCTGTTGGGTGCATGCAAGACTTGTCCTGTCTTGCAATCTGAGTTGGCAGAGAAGAATGCCAAGCTTGAGTCCTTAGAGAAGGCCAGCTCAGATAGCACTTGTGTCATGAGGTGTGTTTTGTGTGAGGGCCTGGAGATGGAGATTGCCAATGTGAAGCATGGCAAGATGCAAACCGAGGAAGAAAACACATACCTTCGGTCCATCTTGTCATGGGTCTCCAGTAGTGAGCCACAGCTCGGATGATGATCTCCAATTCAAGCGAGCTGTTGGTGCCCCCCTGGTGTAGGTCTTGCTCAGAGTGTTGATCTCTCAGCTTTGGGAAGATTGGAGAGTGTAGTGGTCTGAACCCATGTGAGAAGCCCAACTCCACCACTACTCCAAACTTGCCAAGCTTCCACTCAAAGAGTCAGCCAAGCCTATCACCAAAGATGGTATGGTTGAGGAACCCTCTAGAGCTCCTCCCAAGAACCCAGTTTGGGCACCCAAGCCAAACCACCTCAAGAACAAGCTTGATGCTATGCCACCCATCCGAGAGGAGTTGCCACAGAAGGGCAAGGCAAGGTGAACCATACCACATCCCTGCAAACCAACAACCCCCTTTGCGCGCGGTGAGGTTTCAGTGTGACTTTTGTGGGCCGGATGGTCACCTGAGTGAGTTCTGCTTTAGGCGCAAGAGAGAGGCGCGCCGTGCTAGGGAGATGCAGAACCCGGACATGTTTCACCCAGCTCGTGGTGGACATGCTCCGAAGCCTCAGGGGAGAGCTGCTAAGTCTGGAGGGAAGCGTACCCAGCCTAGGCAGCAGGAGAGAGCCCCTAGGAGGGAGACTAGGCCTAGAGGTGGAGCACCTCAGTTTGTTAGGTCTAGGCAGGAGAGAGCTCCGAGGAGAGACGCTAGGCCTGGAGGTGCAGTTGCCCAGGCTCCTAGGCGTAGGCCTCGTAGAGAGCGTGCCCGGCGGGGACCTGCAGCTGCTGGTTTTGGACCCCGTGGCGGAGGCTTAGTTGAGCGCCTTTCCCCACCGCAGTTTGGGTATTGCGGTGAGCGCTTCTTCCCGAGCGGACCACGTCTTCCTGTGCGTGGTGATCGCTATCCCCTAGACAGGATGGTTTTTCTGCTAACCGTTTTTTTGAGCAGCCGGCCCAACACCTGGTATTACCCTTATTTCACTAACCCCAGTGTTGGACCGTATGCTCACCCTATGTCTTTTTATTGATGTAGGTAGAGCGGTTGGAGGACATTTGGTTGGTGGATTCCGGTTGCTCGAGGCACATGACCGGAAACGCCAAATGGTTCTCCAGCCATAGTCCGGTCGCCGGAAAGGAGTATATCACCTTCGGCGACAAAGGTAGAGGTAAGGTGTTGTCAGTTGGCTCGGTGCGGGTTAATGAGCATTTTGTGTTGCGCAATGTTGCTCTTGTTACTAATCTGCATTTTAACTTACTTTCTGTTTCGCAACTTTTTGATGAGGGCTATGAGATTCGGTTTAAACCGAACCTTAGTCGCATCTTAGATCCTCAGGGCGATCTTGTATGTCTGATTTCGCCCTTTGGGAAAGTCTTTCGTGCGAATTTTTCGGAGTCGTTTGGATCTTCTCGCTGTCTTTTGGCTAGTCCTTCTTCTTCCGATCTTTGGAAGTGGCATAGGAGGCTCGGTCATTTAAGCTTCGACTTGCTTGCAAGACTTAGCTCACTTGGCCTAATCCGAGGATTGCCCAAGCTTTCGATGGAGAAGGATCTAGTTTGCCATTCTTGCAGACATGGGAAGATGGTTGCCGCTCCCCACCATCCGGTGACTAAGGTCATGACTTCACACCCCGGAGAGCTTTTACATATGGACCTTGTTGGTCCAGCTCGTTAGAGCTCGGTTGGTGGCAAGTGGTATGTTTTGGTTGTTGTTGACGACTTTTCGAGATATTCGTGGGTCTTCTTTTTAGCTGAGAAGACCGAGACTTTCTCTTTTGTTCGCAATCTGATTTTGCGTCTTCAGAACGAGTTCCCTTTGAACTCGATGCGAGCTATTAGGAGTGATAATGGTTCCGAATTCAAAAATTCAGATTTTGAGAAGTTTTGTAACCGCCTTGGTTTGGAGCATCAGTTTTCTTCTCCCTACACACCGCCCCAAAATGGTGTTGTAGAGAGGAAGAATCGGACCCTTGTTGAGATGGCCAGGACGATGCTCGATGAGCATAGGACTCCTAGGCGCTTTTGGGCCGAAGCTATGAACACTGCATGCTACATTTCAAATCGCATTTTTCTGAGAGCGTTTTTGAAGAAGACCTCTTATGAGTTGCGTTTTGGTCGCCAGCCCAAGGTGAGTTATTTTAGAGTCTTTGGTTGCCACTGTTTTATATTGAAAAAGGGCAACCTGGACAAGTTTGAGTCTCGCTCTTCTGACGGTGTGTTTTGGGTTATGGCTCTCACACTCGAGCTTATCGTGTACTTAACCTTGACACTAACCGAGTCATGGAGACATCAGATGTCACCTTCGACGAGACTCTTGTTTGTCCCTCTTCTCGTTTTGAGCGTGCAGGTGATCATGAGGTTGGCGAGCCTCTTTTCGATGAGGAGGATGAGGGGTGCTGAAGGTATAGATGATCCAGCACCCCCTCCACCTGCCATGCCGCAAGGAGCGGCCTCGACGACGACTCACGGCCCCGACACCTCTTCTTCTTGGGGGCCGTGGGATCTTCCACCTCGCGCGGTACCTTTTGTACCCGGGGTGGAACCAGCTGCTGTTGAGGGGGAGGTTACTTCTTCCCGGGAGGCGCCACGACATATCCAGCACCGGCACCCTCCTCAGCAGATGATCGGCGACATCGACGAGCGAGTTACTCGCTCCAGGTCACAGCACATCTCTCACTTCGCTCACTCTGCTTTTGTTGCTAATTTTGAGCCCCGAGATGTTGGACACGCATTGACGGATCCAGATTGGGTCAATGCCATGCATGAGGAGTTAGAGAATTTTGAGCGAAATCGGGTTTGGGTTCTAGTTCCACCTCCACCTGACTGTAAGCCTATTGGGACAAAATGGGTATTTAAAAACAAGCAAGGAGAGGATGGCCATGTTGTGAGAAACAAGGCCCGGCTTGTAGCGAAAGGCTATAGTCAGAAAGAGGGAATAGATTATGAGGAAACCTTCGCTCCTGTAGCACGTTTGGAGGCTATTAGGATACTCTTGGCTTATGCTGCATCCAGGGGTTTCAAACTTTTTCAAATGGATGTCAAGAGTGCCTTCTTAAACGGCTACATAGAGGAGGAGGTTTATGTTGAGCAACCCCCCGGTTTTGAAAATCCCAAGTTTCCAAACCATGTTTTTAAACTTCACAAAGCTTTGTATGGTTTGAAACAAGCCCCTAGAGCCTGGTACGATAGATTGAAAACTTTTTTGCTAGCCAAGGGTTTTAAAATGGGATGTGTAGACAAGACGCTCTTTCTCCTCCGGCAAGGCAAAGACACACTCTTGGTCCAAATTTACGTGGATGATATCATTTTCGGTGGTTCTTCTCACGCTTTGGTTGCCAAGTTTGCAGATACTATGAGCAGGGAGTTCGAGATGAGCATGATGGGCGAGCTGACATTCTTTCTCGGGTTGCAAATCAAGCAATCCCGAGAGGGGACGTTTGTGCACCAGGGCAAGTACACGAAGGACTTGCTGAAGCGGTTCGATATGGGTGAGGCCAAGCCTCTTCCAACACCCATGTCGACGACGACTGCCCTGGATGCAGATGTGGACGGCGAAGCAGTGGACCAGAAGGAGTACCGCAGTATGATCGGGTCGCTCCTCTACCTGACGGCAACACGGCCGGACATTCAGTTCGCCGTGTGCCTGTGCGCGCGTTTTCAGGCGTCGCCGCGCACTTCTCACCGTCAGGCGGTGAAGCGCATCTTCAGGTACCTTCATTTCACGCCTGAATTCGGGATTTGGTATTCTGCTTCCTCCACTCTCTCGCTTTGTGGCTATTCCGATGCTGATTTTGCTGGTTGTCGCATTGAGCGCAAGTCCACTTCTGGGACTTGCCAGTTTATTGGATCTTCTCTTGTGTCGTGGTCTTCTCGCAAGCAGTCTAGTGTTGCTCAGTCTACCACGGAGGCTGAATATGTTGCTGCAGCTAGCTGCTGTTCCCAGTTACTCTGGATGATGGCCACTCTGCGTGATTTTGGTTTGAGCTTTACTCGAGTTCCTTTGCTTTGTGACAGCACGAGTGCCATTAGCGTTGCTAAGAACCCCGTGCTTCACTCGAAAACCAAACACATTGATGTGCGCTTTCATTTCTTGCGAGACCACCAGGAGAAGGGTGATATCGACCTTCGCCATGTCGATACTCATCACCAATTGGCTGATATTTTCACCAAGCCTTTAGACGAATCAACCTTTAATAGGTTGAGGGGTGAGCTTGGTGTGTGTTTCCCCTTTTAGATGAGGGAAGCATTTTGAGATGTACAGATTGACTCTTTTATTTTGAGGCTCTTTTCTTTTGAGTTTCTTGAGTCTTTCCAATTGGTATCTTCTTTCCTTCAGTTTTGTGTCGGGCATACGCATTTACATTCTGAGCTTCATGTCTATATTCACTAGAATGTAATTATGCTCTTGTTAGTATTGCTCCGATGCTTATGATGATGCTTGTAGCTTATGCTCTTTCTGATCACTGTTACATGTTATGAGCGAGCTATTTTTGGAATGGTGAATTATACCTAATGTATATAAATCTGAAAATGTTCACCATTGAGATATGCAACTAGCATGTGTAGGGTGTGTTGAGTCCATTCCTGCTTTTCATATATGCTAGGTTGCTATGTCTCTAGTTCTGAGTCATTCACTTGCTTGGTTGTTCATAACTTGCTTAAAATCTGAACCAAGTATTGTTGAATCGAAAAGATCGAGATGGGATTGCTTGTCAACACCTCATGGTATTGAGACTGTTTCTCATTGCACTTTGAGTTAAACTTGAGCCATGTAGTGTATGACCGAAACCGTTGCTTTAAGCTTCTGATTGCTTCGGCATAGGCTTCGCACGGTTGAAAAGTTAGGCAATGACAAGCTTTCAACCTCTCGCAATCACATGCTAAAAAATGATCTTGTGAATTCTTTTACCGCTGCAACTCCGATATGATTTTGAAATCACAAGTATATGCTTCATTCCTATGCATGATGATTGAACTTTGCTAGGGGTAGTTCACCTGGTATATATGCTTAGCACTTGTTTGGATTCCTTCTATACATGTCTAGTGCTATTTTGGTGGTGACTATCCTTTTGGCTTAACACTGCTCACATGCTCATATGCTTCATATTTCGTATAGGTGATCAGTTTGAGCCTTTGCTATTTGAGTGCTTAATTGAGATGTTGGAGCTATACTGATTAGAGCATCTTTGCACTCTTTTGACTATATACTTGAAGCTCCTAACTTGCATTTTGACTTCATATGCATTTTGGAAGGAGATCTTGTGGTCAGGGGGAGTTTATGTGAAGGGAGTTGCTTCTCCGATACCTTTGGCCTTGATAAGTGCATTTTCAACTAGGGGGAGAAATTTATGCAAATCATATGCTCCTGTGTTGATCAACTAAGGGGAGATTCATTAGTCCTAGTTGCTTGCATTTGTCGAGGGGGAGTTTGCTAGTTGTGTTGAGCCGTTGCCTCTGTCTTGAGGGACTAGCAAACGTTCCTAGCTTTTCATGAGCTTTCATAAGCTTTATCTTTTGGCTTTCAATTGGTATCGTCTGGTGTGCTTTCCCAATTGGTTTGGGTTGATTTCCAATTGGTTCGGAGTGATTTTCTTGCTAGTTGTGTTGAGCCTCTGTGCCTCTATCTTGAGGGACTAGCACTTCGCTTCTGTTATCCTCCGATCTTCAATTGGTATCTGCTAGCGGTGTTGAGCCTGTTCTACCTCTTCTTGAGGGCTAGCTTTGCTTTGCTTGGTTGCGTCGAGCCGTTGCCCATGTCTTTGGGGACCAAGTTTTCGCTTCATCCACTTGACCTTCTTTGGCTTTTGTTAGGCTTTTGGGTCATTTGGTTGGGTTTTCTCTTCCCACTCCTCCCTACCTCCTTCTTCTTATTCATGGTTTGTTGTGGAGTTGACAATGCACTCATCAAGGGGGAGATTGCGGATACATGGGTATATGCCGAGTCTCTGTGTGATGAGTGATTGTCAACGGAGATGATGCGCATGTTCTTTGGCTTGTGTTGTGCAGGTGTCGAGCACGGAGACAGTGATCGATGGCAGGTGAAGGTCAAGTTGCGACGTGTCGTGCTGACGGACCGGGCGCGATGAAGGATGGGCGTGCCGTGCGGCGGACGTGCCATGCCGATGTATCGGACGGTGAAGGGCGGACGTGGACTTGGACTGAGGGACCAGAGACCGGAGGATCAGCTGTGGTGGCTGGCAGCCTGTGACAGCGACAAGCGGAGAAGTGCGATCATGTCAGTGGAAGGGGTGCACAGGCGGTGCATCCCCTCTACGACGCCGGTTTGTTGGTTGAGCCAGGGAAAAACCAACGGGTGGACGGTTTCCGAGTTTGGGCCTCAAAACTCGGGTGCACGGTTTCCAGGTTGAGCCTCAAAACCTGGGCTGGACGGTTTCCAGGTTGAGCCTCAAAACCTGGGCTGGACGGTTTCCAGGTTGAGCCTCAAAACCTGGGCTGGACGGTTTCCAGGCTGAGCCTCAAAACCTGGGCTGGATGGTTTCCGAGTTTGGCCTCAAAACTCGGACAGTGGCTGGTTTCCCGGTTTGGGCCTCAAAACCGGGGGTACAGAGCAAAGGCGGCACGTGGCGGCAATCGGAAGGTTGCGAGAGGCAACGCGGACGAGTTGTGCGAGCGTGGCCGTCGGATTCACCTACCACTTGAGTTGGTCCAGTTTAGCCTTAGAGTTTGGCTGGCTTGCTCTGTACTTAGAGTAGAGAGGGGTAGAGTAGGAAATAGACTTAGGCTAGTTGTAGTATAAATAGAGGGAGACACCCTCCTCCCATGGCATCTCAGTTAGTTGCTTTGGCTTCCTGCTCTCCCATTCCCTGCTTTAGCTAGTTGAGATCCGCAGAGAGACTCCGCTCTGTGTACTATTGATTCAAGGAAATGAGGCCGTATCCTCATCTTTCCTGAACAGACCCGAGCCGTGCACTGTGCCCTTCGATCTGTGCGTTTGCGTTTTCGCTGTGTAGAGCACTGTGTTCGTTGCTTTTTGGCTCTGCTCGTTCTTCTCCTTCGATCGATCTCTCTTTTCTGAGTGTCTTTGCGAAATCCGTTTGAATCAGTTTGTTCGTATCATTGAGGAGGTCATTTCGACCAAAGGAATTCATCTAACTCCTCATGATCGAATAGATCGGGACGATTTCGTTTTCGTGGCACTTTTTCGTTCATCCACTTTCCCTTTTTTGATTTCCCTGCATTCTTGGTTATTCTGAGAAGATGATTTCTTGGGGATAGTCTCCTAACTACCCTGTGATCTTCTTCTCCAAGTTTGGAAACTTGGGATTGTGATTTGAACGAGTTTTGGAGGGATTTGTTCTGCCGGAATTTCAGTACAGTTCGGGGTGACCGGACGCTCTGCGTACTGGTCGGACGCATGCCCCAAGGGTCCGGTCCGTGAGCTCGGCGCCAAGCTTTCTGCGTACTGACCAGACGCTCACGACCGGACGCTCTGTACGCGTTACAACCGGACGCTTTGCTTGCACTGTTCCTGGCTTTGTTGGTTGTGAACGGACGCTCAGTGAACGACCGGACGCTTGTGCCTCGTGCGTCCGGTCCAACTCAGAGAGCTCCCAGATCGAGTTTTTGGTGACCGGATGCGTCCGCTGCCAGCTGATCGGACGCTGGTTTGAGTCCGGTCGAGCCGTCTCGCGCAGCAACCCTCGAGCACTCCGAGGCATTCCCTCGGGCCTCGGGCGAATCGCTGCAGATCCTCGAGCGAGCGAAGGCATAGACCCTCGAGGAGGCCGAGGCCTTTCCGTGAGCCTCGAGTCTCGACCCTCGGCCTTGACCCTCGAGCCTCGACCCTCGGCCTCGAGTCTCGACCCTCGGCCTCGAGTCTCGACCCTCAGCTTCGAGCCTCGACCCTCGGCCTCGACCCTCGCCCTCGACCTTTACTCTCGGCTTCGACTCTCGGCCTCGAGCCTCTGCCTCGGGCGAGTCGGAGATTTCGTCAAGGCTTTCCCGAGAGCCTCGGGCGTATCGGCCTCGGGCGAATCGGTCTTGTTCTGGTCTCTGCCTCGGGCGAATCGGTTTTTGCCGTCTCGGTGTTTGACCGGTCACGTCCGGTGCCTGTCGACCGAACGTTCCAGTCAGTGCAGTCAGCTCGAGGTTTCGTCCGTATCTTTTGCGTTCGAGCTCCGATTTGAGATCCGCTTTTTGCATTGGCTTTCTAGAGTTGTATAGTGTCCCGCTGTGCTTCTTGGAGGCATCCACCCTACATCTAGGGTCGTGGACATTAACAATCTCTAGGGTTCGTTTTTGGGGTTGATTCTTGGGACAGTGGCTCTAGTTTCCGAAAGGAAATTTTGAAGCTCCCATTCACCCCCCCTCTGGTCGCTTTCGGGTAGCTTCTCGGTCCTTCAGTCGAGTATAGCGATAGGGGAGTGATGTGAGAGGGTTTTGGATCTTTTGTTGTGTTATGTTCACATACGCTCTTTGCATATGGCATCTTTTGCACTTTATTATGTTATATATGTGTGCTATGGACCTTATGACATGCATGTGCTCACTATGATATCTTATATGGCATGTCATCTCATTTCGCTCGATTACTTGCACTTAATTCTCACTTGTTATATATTCGAGCTCTTTTACTCTTGCACTTGCTATTCACTCTAACTTGTTGAGTGCAGGATGTTGGCATGATATGTATGAGCTTGCCCCTAACCATTTTCACTTATTCATTGCAAGTTCATACATATCATCATTTGAAAACCTCTTCTCTCTATACTCAAGGTCGTGTTGTCATCAATCACCAAAAAGGGGGAGATTGAACGCATCTTGGCCCCTAGTGGGTTTCTGTGATTGGATGAAACACAAGATTACTGTGACTAATGTGTGTTTTGTAGAAATAGGGATGAGTTAGGTCACGGTAATGGCAACGATATGGGCATATGGAGTTCATGTCCCCTGGCGATGGAAATCGTTTCGGTTTTCAAAGGACGTACGACGAAGACCGTGGTAGACTAGGCTAAGTGTCGTATGGTGTTAGAGGATACTTAGGTAGTCTTAGGTCTTTGTTTTTCCTTTGGCCGTACTATAAATGGGAGCGTGAATCAGTAGCTTGACCTAGATAAGTCTATTGAGGTAGGTGTGTGTTGACACTTCTTAATGCAATTGCCCATAATAAACTTTAATGAACTGATTCTAGCAAAAGCCCTCAGAAATGTACAGGACACTCCTAGCATCACTTAAGTCAAGTTGTCATCCCCAACATGATACTAGAAATGTAATTCATATGTGACACTAGCTCCAAAGATATAAACAAATATTTATCCGCAAGCGCACAAATAAATATACCTGTTGTAGCAGCATTTCACCCAGGTTGTCTAGGTATCATTATTTATATTTTACCGAAGAAAACAACGAAGCAAGGAACAAATGAATATAAATGTGATTCAAAGGTAGTGGAGATTACTATTCATTCATTACTACTCACAAGTCTAAACAGGGGTAAGACAAGGTAAAGATAATGGATAATAATGACAATGATAATAACGGGAATTCTAGAGATAGGGCGAACTACATGGATCAATTAGAGAGTCAGGAGATTAATTAAGAGATTTGAATCCTAAGTTACTTCATATTTACTAAGCCTAGTGATTACTCTAGTTAATATACAATCATTTATAGCTAATTAATCTATCATCCATGATCAAGGGACATTACTAAATTAGAATCAAGAACAAAGTAATTAATTCTAACTTGCAACCGCGTCCTACTAAGATCTACACTCGGGGGGAGGACTACAAAGGACTCAACAGGAGTGTCACTCCTGCTATCTACCTCTCAACCCGGAGCATAGGATGTATTCGCAGGTAAACTTAGCCTAAACACCATGTTTACACCAGTTTGACCACTTAACTCTATCCAGAATAAAGCTAAGTACTTTACGAACATGATCGTAAACTCTATCATAAAAAGATCTATATTAAATATATAACTAGAATAAACTCCAAAACTGAATAAACTGAAATATATTAAAGTAGAACAAAGTCGAATAAAGATACAAATTACCGAGTCTTCGACAACGATTCGGAGACTCAAACGAAGCTTCTAGCCAGATATGCCGACGAAGTCGCGTGCCTCTACTTGAACCTAGCTAGACTAAACTATAATCTTGATTTAGAGCTCTAACTCTCTCTCGCTAGAAACCCTAATTCTCTGTCCTCTGTCTTGTCTTCTGATCTTGATCCTCTGATGATCTGGAGGGGGGTCAGGGGTCTGGTTATATAGCCCTAGGCGTGGAACCGTGGCCATTGGATCAAACCGACTTAAGGTACGACCGAGATGCATCCTAGAGGTCGGTGGAGGTAGGTTCCGGAAGGGGGAGTCCTAGGGACTCTGGCCAGGACCGACCGGTGGGCCCAGGGGACCGGTCGGTCCCACAGGTCAGCCTCCCGTGGTGCCTCGCCTCGTGGTGTCTTCTGGTGTCCTCTGGAGTCTTCTAGAAACATCCTGACTTGGCGGTGGAGTAATCTGCGTCGGGTTCCTTCTTGGGGAAGCAATGTAGTTGGTTTTCCTGTTTAATCCCTGGAAAATATATAATCATCAAAACTCATGGAATTTGTTAGTTTAAACCTCCTATTTCTAAGTTGGCAATCCTTTTTGGCATTTATTCAGGTAATGTTGACGGTAGATAATGATAGTTAATAGACGTCAACAGTGTGGTGCACACTTGTTATTTCATAGCCCTTATGTCGTGAGGATGAAAAGTCGTTAAGGCCGCGTCGTGATCCGAGTGAGTTTTGCCTGTAAAATAGGAATCGGACGCTAGCCTGGTGAGTGGTGCGTTAAACTGTGTCCGGTGCTCACTAGACTTGGGTTAAGGGCGCGTCCGATGCTCACTAGACTTGGGTTAAGTTTGGTGCGTGGCATCAGACTCTCCGTTGTTGCCACATCGAACGCGCCCGTGCCACTGTTCATTTGAGAGTGGAACTAGGCATGCATCGGACGCTGGCATCGGACGCTGAGGGCCAGCGTCCGATGGCCATGCAGAGGGGTTCCGGAGAGGGTAAAACTGCATCGAACGCGTCCGGTGCAGGGGCATCGGGCGCTGTCCAGCGTCCGATGCTCCTTTAAACTGTCTGACAAATTGTACAGTTGACTGTTGGTCGAGGTCATCGGAGCGTCTGATGCTTAGCATCGGAGCGTCCAATGCCCCCGTAGAATGACCTGTTCAGTGCTCTATTGGATGGCCGATTGGGGGGAGTATTTATACTCCTTCCCCTCCTTCATTAGAGTGTTCTTGCCACTTTCCTCGGCTGAGAAACACATTGTGAGTGTGAGAAAGAGCAAGAGCCCTAGTGAGGTTGAGAGATTTGCTAATTGAGAGAATTAGTGACCTCCTAGTTAGAATTGAGTAGCAAGTGTGCATCCATCCATCTCTTTGGCCTTGTCTTGGTCAAGTGAGAGTTCTAGCTTGTTACTCTTGGTGATCGGCATCACCTAGATGGCTTGGTGGTGATTGTGAAGCTTGGTAATCATCCAGATGCTTGTGGATGACCCAAGTTGGCTTGTGACCGGTAGTGAGCGATTCACCGGGCCGGAGTGGCGAAGAATCAGCTCATAGTGAGCACTTGATCCTTGCGCGGATCAAGGGGGAGCGATACCCTTGCGCGGGTGCTCCAATGAGGACTAGGGGGATGTGCCGACACCTCGATACCTCAGGAAAAAGATCGTCGTGTCATCTCTACTCTCTTTACATACACATTTACTTTTGAGCAATTCAATTCCGCAATTTACTTGTTCTTCTTTCATAAGTTGAATTGCCATGCTAGAGTAGAAATGGTTTAGTGATAGTCTTTTGTGCGGTAGAGTTTAGAGAAACACACTTCTTGGCACAAGGGGTTAATTGGGCTTGTTAGGATTTAATTATCGCAAAAGTTTTAGAAAAGCCCAATTCACCCCCCTCCTGGGCATCTTGATCCTTTCAGAAGTTTCTTGGCACGTTTTTTCAAATAAGACGAAAGTGTCGCCGTGGGAAAGCTCGCATGAAAACTCCGCCATAAATTGCCGCCAACACACAAGTAGCCGGACCTAATCATTAAAGGGCAGACATCGAGAACCTCCGCAATTCCTGCACACGAAACCTGATTCAACATAGCACTAAAGTTCAATAAGTACATTACACAAGTTTTCGGCGTTCAGCTCACCCCAAAATACAAAAAAAAAGTATTTGCGTTTCATCGACTATCAGGCTACCCCATCGCGAGTTCCATCGCCACCACGCGACGCCCCAGCCGCCGAGCTTTTGGGATTTTCGCCGGGAGTCGCCGCGGGGGTGCTCTCCTCGCCCCTCTCCATTTCACGATTCCGGCGCTCGGAGATGTACGCCATGAAGGACTGCTTGATTTGCGCCATCTCCTCTAGAGTCTACGAAAGCAAAGCAATGAATCACCAAGCAGAAAATCAATACTCAAAAAACGAGTTCGAGATTGCAACCAACCTTGCCACGGCTCACAGCAGACTGAATTAAGGCCATGTCGTTGCTGTCCGCCAGCCAAAACTCTTCAAAAAAATTTCCCCAGGGCTTTCGCATCGCTTTGGGTACGCTAGTATGAGTCGACGTCCTCCACGCCCAAGTCAAGTATGTGCACACACCCGGCATCGACAAGGCTGTGGCCAATAGCCTTTATCACGGTCGCGGCAGCAGAGTCGCGCGAAAGGGAAACATACCCTTCCAGCGAATCAATCTCAGCTCCGAGCCAGTCGAATGCGGCGTCAGCCAAGCTTTCGCGCGGGCCACTGGAATATACACCAAGGTATTGGAGGGCACGACGATAGCGCGCAGCCAGGTCGAATGCAGTGGCGAGGGTCTTATTCTCCTTTTTGCCCATGGTGGTCTTCATCTCCGCAAGATCTTTTTTCTGAGCTTCTCATTCTCACGCTGAACGGTACGGCGGGCCGTCTTGTCTTCGTCTGCTTTCTTCTTTAGGGCTTCGTTCTCCTCCTCTAGAGCTTTCAGTCGGCGCTCTGTTTCACGCCGCTGGGTGTCCGCCTGCCGGCTAACTAGGTCATGCTGATGACTCTGGCTCCGTGCAATAAGCATCGCCTGCGAACACAAGCAAAAAGCAAAATTAAACAAGGCAGAAGCAACCAAAAACACACGAAAGGCGCTAGGTCACTCACACTGGCCAAATAAAGCGACAACGCGTCCACGAGGTCCTGGTTTTCGACGGACAACAAATCGTGCTTGACTTCTGGAGCGACGAAAGCCTTGTCGGCAAACTCAATGAACTTGGCGGTTTCGCTGTTCGTAGCAGGCAAAACACCCACCTGACGACAGTCGAAACGACACGCAAGCTGCAAGTCAGAAGCTGCACCCAATGAACGAGCAATCCTATAAGACTCTCACACCTCGTCCATCTTGCTTGAAGAACTCAGCCTGGAGTAAAATCGGGGATTTTCGTAATCCCTAAGATCGGATCCAAGCACAAACCGGTCGTGACCCAACAGCTGGTTATCGACCATAGCCTGCGTCAGGCGAACAGACTCGTGGTAAAACCTGGTCTTACCTTTCCCAGCGGTAGTCTCCGCTTGCACCTTCTCCGAAGAGCGAGCAGGTGTATCCACAGTCGCGGTACGGGCGTGTTTCGCACCACGTTCGGCGTCAGGACTTCGGCTTCCGCACCCCAGCTTTCGCAACCGTAGGCATGTCCGAAACATCCTCGTCAAAAAACATGGTCGTGGCAGCCTTACGAGAACTCATGCAGGTCGGCGCTGACGAACCCTGGAAACACAAAAATAAGGGTGTCAAAATCGACACAAAAAACGAAAGCATGCCGCGAAAAAACATAATAAGAATGAAAGCAGAAAGCTAAGAGCATGTCTAAAAAAAGCACCAAAGCAACCTAGAAACGACCCAAAAGGCGAAAGCTATTTGTTCTACCTCAGCGCAATCCGAGGGACAGGCCTCAGGAATCGATCCCGAGGGTTTTCCGCGACCCAGGTTCATGGGCTTCGCGGTCAACCGGCTTTTCCAGACGTCTTTAGGCTCCTAAGACTTGCGTTTTCTTTCAACCTTCGCCCGCCCGTGCTCAGACTTCGTTTCTTTCCCTTTCGCGCGAGTACTGCCCTTGTCATCGTTCGAGGGCAGTGGGCGTTCCCCGTACGAAACACCCATTGCGTCGAAAGCACGGTTCAGCCGTCTGCGACCCCCAATAGAGTTATGTTTAAACTCGCTCTCCTTCGTCAAGTAAGGGTCGCATATATTGTTCGCTTCCGTCTCGATATGATGAACATATGAGTCATCGTTGGGGAAGTTAGCAGGCCGTTCGATTAGAAGCGTGGGCCCGTGGTACCCGTTTTGCACGATGAAGTCTTCAAACATAGTTTCAGAGCACAGGGGATTCTGACCAATACTTATCCATTCCTCAATAAGATCCTGGCTGATCTGGTAGCGGGATGTAACAGCGAAAGCGTCCCCGCAACTGATGCTTTCGTCGTCCATCAAAGCGGCTGGCGGCGCATGAACCCCCTCGCACTCCTCCAACGTCGACACGAGAGGAGAAGCTTTGTGCAAATGGTTCAGCTTAGCCTCACGGACAGCCTCGTTCGGGCAGACACGAATGTAAAATCAGAAATCCGTCCACTGCGCCCACTTGTTCTTGTACATGGGCGAAATAGAAATATTGCCCCTGGCCTTACGCGGAACGATATTAACAGATCCAATTTCGCTTGGTAGTCTCTTCTGATGAAAAAAATCAGTCACTTGGCTTCGGCAGCGATGAATGTCATAAAATCTGACGAAAACGTCGACACGTGGTTTGTACCCCATCATCTTCGAAGCCATCGCAAAAACACTCAGCCGCGAAAAGGCATTCGGAGTAAGCTCGTGGATCTGAATCTTGAACGCATCTAGCACTTCAGCAACGAACCCTTCCACCGGAAAGTCCAGATCGGCGACGAAGTAGTCACGAAACACTATAGCCTCATACAGTCGAGGCGTGGGAATCACTTCGTCCCCGGGCGCGCGGCACAGCGAAAGCACCTGCCCTATGAAAATCCCCTTGTCGGTGTAACCTTGCAGAATAGAAGGCGTCATGCGTGAGCAACCCACGTAAAAGGAGCAATCATCCGGGATTGAAACCGATGAAGACTCCCCCCATCTGAACGCGTGCTCTCGGCGCGATCCTCTGTTCGCACGTTGGCGGTTCCCGACCCGATAGACACTGTCTGGCTTGATTCGCGCGCCGCCGAGCCGGTTTCAGACAAGGAGGTGCTCAAGCTTTTGCTAGAAGTGCCGGATGTGGACGAAGACGATCTCGTGGACGCCATCTATCATGGTGACGAAAACGAGAAAAATAATAAAGACGAAAAGCAAAGGATGCGTGCCAAAAGCAAAGTTACAAGAGTAATGAAAACAAGATTAACTTGTAAAAGGAAGACAGCAAACTAACCAAGTGCACGGACAAAAGTCTAGAAACCCAACGCCGAGCGAAATGGGAAATTCGGAATTTCAAGCGCGTCGAAAGCACCGCAGCACCGCAGCGGCAAGGGTAGGCAGACGACAGAGGCGACTGGCGTATGGCCTTTGAAAGACAGGGCCGACCCTTCTTATAGACCCACACATACGGGTCGGCGCGGAGCCCGAGGAGTCACAGGGACAGTGAACTGTCATGCCTCGAAACGTGAACCATCACACCCCGAAGCACGAACCGTCACCTCCCACACACAAGCATCCTTGCGCATTCGTTCAACGCACAAAAAAATATCTATAAACAGCGCCAAGGACGGGCGAAGATGAGGTAATGCTTTCGCTATCCTCTCGCGGGTGGGCGTACAGGCAGGTAACGTCGACCCCCAGCGCCGCGCAGAGCGACGTGGAAGGGGGTGGTAGCCCATGCGCGAGGAACCCGTTTTTGCCATGCAGAGCTCTCGTCGGTCGCCTCAGGGCACGAAAGCAAGGTTGACCGGAAGGCGCTCACACCGGTCTAGCTTTCGTATGAATGTGTACCACCGAGGCGGGGCATAAGGTACCCGTCCATGCAACATGGAGCTTTCACCGATTAGTTCGGGGGCGCGAAAGCATGGCGGGCCCCAAGGTGCTCGCACCTGTCTAGCTTTCGCGTGAACGCATACCGCCGAGGGCACATTTTTGCTTTTTGCCTTTACCCAAGCCGCGTGGTTCTTTCGCAGGGCTCCATGGCTACAGCTAAAGAGGAGGGGCTCACAGTTCAGAAGGAGGAGCGCGCGCGTGGGCGGCTCCTTTGCAAGGTGAAATTACAAGAAGCCCCCCCGGGCCATGGGTGCAGAAGAGGCCGCGAGGGGTAGTTGGAGAGGGCATATGTGTAATCTATAAAGGAGCGGTTGGAAGGGCACTCTTGTACTTACAGACTGATTCAAGTCAATATAAATACCGCCGCCTCTCTATAAAGAGGGGGAGAGAGTACACTGTTCACTTCAACTAAACTCTCGTCTACTTTCGCCCTTGCCTCGTGCATTCGCTCGTGCGTCAACCTGCTGTTCCAGGGTCTCGGCCCTAAAACAACACCATCAACTGGGCCAACCGAAGGATCACCGACTGCATCGATGTCGTCGAGACGACTCGCTTGCAGCTCTCTAGCCGTCCTCATCACCAGCATCACCAGCGTACACCGTTGGGAGTCTCCAGCGCTCGAGTCGCCTGTCGCCCCAGATCGGATCTGCATCTGGCACCTCGCCCTGCTCCATGGCTTGCCAGTCACACTTCGCCATCAATCTCCATGCCCTATGGGCTGCACGGTGTGGCGTTTACCACCAGGCTCGGATCTTCGGCTCTGACCAAATATCTCCGACCAGCCTGTCCGACCAGGCATCTTTGGCTCTAGTCGTTGGCATGGTGACCCTTCGTGAGTTCTCTGGCGACATTGTCTCAGTGACCTCCGCGTCCGGGTCTACCTCACCGATCAAATTCATCTCCATACAGACCATCACCATCATCTCCACAGAGTCCGACGCTAACTTCCCAGCCTACTGCGGGGGTGTTATCTTCAACATCTCCGCCGACAGTGCTCCACAGCCGAACGAGACGGATGTTGAGCGCACCAACCGGGAACAATGCAACGTTGAACACCAACGCCGTCGCGACGAGGAACGCCACGACCTGGAGTGCCACGACAACGAACGCCGTAATCGGGGGCACTACGGAGGCTGCAACGTCCGGGAGGACATGGATATGGTCGGCGACCACAAAGTCTACATGACTCTAAGCACCAACCTCGCCGTCGTCGCCAACGAGCTCTCCAGGTTCCCTGTCACACCGAAGCTTGAAAAGATCATCGCCCATGTGAAGGCTGCTGCCGTACAGTGCAACGAAAGGGGACGTCGACCTTCTTCCTCCGGCTCTGCGCATAGCAAGACTAAACGACCACCGAGCCCTTGCCGCTCTCCTAGGCGCCCGCCATCACCGCCTTATCGCGACAAAGAGGTCTCCTAAGGGGTCCGTGGCGCCCACCGAGCTTCGGCTCCAGACTCTTCGACAAGGCCCCACCCTTTCACCGCTCGACTCCAAACCGTATAGTGGCCCCAAGGGTTCAATGTCAACACGGTGGAGAAGTATGATGGGAAAGCCGACCCCGAGCAGTGGCTGACCACGTATGAAATCGCCATCCAAGCGACCGGGAGAGGATCCGACATGATGGCCAAATACATCCCGGTCATGCTTTCCTCCTCAGCGAACAGCTGGCTTCATAAGCACGCCGAAGACTCCATCGACACCTCGGAGCAGCTGAAGGAGGTTTTCATCAAGATGTATAGAGTTACCTGTGATTAGCCAGGGACGTGCTACGATCTCCAGGGCGCTCGCTAGGACTGCAATGACAGCCTCCAAAGCTACACTCGCTGCTTCTCCAACCAGCGGCTGACGATACCAGAGATCGCCAACGCCGAGGCCATCTCCATCTTCTCCAATAGCCTTCGCCATAGGGAGCTTCGTGACAAGATCACCCGCAAGAAGGTGGCCACGGTCACCGAGATGATGATGATCGCCAATTCCTATGCCGACACCAATGATGCCCACTGCCATCACGAGCACCTGCGTCGTCGTTCACGTTCCCAGAGCGCCCCCGTGATGACGGACGTTGTGATGATCGGCGTCATGGAGGACGTAACCACCACTCCGGCTACCGCGATCGCCGCGATGACCGGGACCACCGCCACGATCGCTCTGAGTCCTCTCGTCAGAGGCCGGACTACCGCCGCCACGACAACTGCTACATCACCAACACCAATACTCACCCAAAGCGCACCTACTGAAGGACCGAAAGTGCCACCAGAAAGTGACCATTGGGGGGGGTGAATGGGAGCTTCAACTTTCTTTTCATAAACTTGTTGCCACTGTCCCGAGAATCAACCCCAAGAGCAAACCTAGAGCATGCGAATGTCCACGACCCTAGATGTAGGGTGGATGCTACCAAGGAGCACAACGGGACACAACACAACCATAGAATCCCAACGCAAAAGCTGGAAACCAAAACCGAAGTCGCACGAACAAACGGCAGACAAAACACCGCAGAACAGAGATGACCGGACTCTATCTGCGTCCGGTCAGTGACCACCGGACGCGTCCGGTCATGCAAAACTCAGTTTGGGAACTCTCTGTTTGTGACCGGACTCACTGGTGAAGAGCGTCCGGTCGATGTGTCGACCGTCCGGTCAAAAGCATGCAAGATGTGAACAGTGAAAGTGTTGCGTCCGGTCAGTGATAGATCAAGCGTCCGGTCGAGTGTCAAAGAAAAATGCGGTGAGAGAGTTCAATGACCGAACTCTGACCCTAGCGTCTGGTCAATGACAGATCAAGTGTCCGGTCGAGTGTCAAAGCAAGACGCGGTGAGAGAGTTCAACGACCGGACTCTAACCCTAGCGTCCGGTCAACCCGAAGGGAGCGTCCGGTCACCCCGATTCTGTGCAGTTCGTCCACCGATTCGATTTGATCTCACCCAAAATGATTCCTCTATGGATCAAACTTGGTGAGAGCAGTCACAAGGAAGATAGTGAGCTACTCCTACGAGATCATGGCTTGAACCTATCTTCAAATCGATGAATCAAAGAAAATCGAGAAGAGAAGAGAAAAGTTGATCCAAGACAAAAACCGATCGATCTACTTGTTCGTGAGGTTTGATTTGAATTCCTTTGGTGGAAGTGATCTCCTCACAGTAAAGAACAAGTTGATTCAAAGGGAAATGAAAAAGACGCAATGAGTAGAGAGATCGATCACCGGGAAAATTGCGGAGAAAAGCAAAACGCGAAGAACAACACCAAAACGAGAATCATAGCCACGAATTGCAACCGTGTGGCTACCACACGCTACAATAGTGAGATTACGGCCTCACTTCATCAAAATCTCATAGGCACAGAGGTATGGTTCTCTGCGGATCTCAGTAGCTACAGCAGGGATTGGGAGAGCAAGAAAACCCTAAGTGGAGAATAGCAAATGACTGAGATAGTTTGGGTGGTGGGTGTCTCCCCCTACTTATCCTAATTCTAATTCTCACTCTACCCCTAATTATTTATAGAGCGAACCAGCTAAACCCTAAGGTTATTCTGGACCAACTCAGAGAAGATGCTGATCCGACGGCCACGCCCGCACAACTGGTAGCGTTGCCTCAACGCAACCTCACCGGTTGCCGCCACGTGCCGCCACCGCTCTGCTTGTCCTTTTCACGGACTCCGCCCCAGTTTTGAGGCCGAAACCGGGAAACCAGCCTTCAAGTCCTCCCCCTGGTTTTGAGGCCGAAACCGGGAAACCCGACGTCCATCGCCTGAGTTTTGTGGCCCAAACTTAGAAACCCGTTAGCACCCAGGTTTTGAGGCCCAAACCTGGAAACCGTCCTCAGCCCGAGTTTTGTGGGCCAAACTCGGAAACACGCAGCACCCAGGTTTTGTGGCCCAAACCTGGAAACCGTCCACCGGTGGTTTTTTTGTGGCTCAACCACCAAACCGACGCCGTAGAGGGGATGCACCGCCCGTGCACCCCGTCCACCGACACGTGTCCCCAGGTCCTCGACCCGAGCAACACTGTGCCCCGCAAGTCTCTGCTCGTCACTGTCCCAGGCTGTCAGCCACCACAGCTGATCCTCAGGCCACCGGTCCCTCAGTCCAAGCCTCACGTCCGCCCTTCACCGCTCCCGGTCCGTTGGCACGACACGTCTCTACTTGACCTTCACCTTGCCTTTGATCACTATCTCCGTGCTCGACACCTGCACAACACAAGGCAAAGAACATGCGCATCAAACCCGTTGACAATCACTCATCACTCAAGATCCGGCATACACCCATGTATCCGCAATCTCCCCCTTGACGAGTGCATTGTCAACTACCAACACAAATCATAATGAGAGTAGAAGAAAGAAGAAGGAGAAGTAGAGAGCTCGTCCATATGACCCAGAAGCATAGCAAAGCCGAAAGAAGGTCAAGTGAAAGAGCGAAACAACTTGGTCCCCAAAGACATGGGCAACGGCTCAACGCAACCAAGAAAAGCAAAGCTAGCCCTCAAGAAGAGGTAGAACAGGCTCAACACCGCTAGCAAGAAAGCTTGACACCAATTGAAAGTAAGAAAGCTCGACACCAATTGAAATATCAGTTGAAAATCAAGCAAAATAGAGCTAGCCCTCAAGAAAAGGCAGAACAGGCTCAACACCGCTAGCGAGAAAGCTCAATACCAACTAAAGAACAAAAGAGCTCGATACCAATTGAAAAATATACTTTCAAAGCAAAACTGCTAGTCCCTCAAGATAGAGGCACAGAGGCTCAACACAACTAGCATACAATCGCTCCGACCCAATTTAAAAAATGCTCCAAGTCAAACAAGCAAACTCCCCCTCCAATAGTGCACACAACTAGAACATGCATGATTTGTCAAATTTCTTCCCCTTAGTTGATAATGCACTATCAAGCAAATTTTCTCCCTTCAAAATACATATGAGTCAAAAAATGCAAGTTAGCAGCTTCAGGAATATAGTCGATGGAATGAAAAGATGCTCTATAAAGTGCTGAACCGATGACTCAACAACATATACAACATGCTAGCAAAGGCTCAGACTGATCACTAAATACGAAATATGAACATATGAACAAAGTGAGCAGTTTTAGCCAAAAAGTATTCACCATCAAAATAGCACTAAACATGTATAGACAGGAAGTCAAAAGAGTGCTAAACATGTATACAAGGTGAACTACCCCTAGCAAAGTTCACTCATCATGCTGCAGAATGAAACATATACTTGTGATTTCAGATTTTAATCGGAGTTGCAGCGGTGAAATTACACAAGTCTTAGAGTTCAGCATGTGACTGCGAGAGGTTGAAAGCTTGTCATTGCCTAACTTTTCAACCGAGCTAAGCCTATGCATATGCAATCAAAAGCTTAAAGTGTCGGTTTCGGTCATACACTACATGGCTCAAGTTTCACTCAAAGTGCAATGAGAAATAGTCTTGATACCGTGATGTGCTGACAAGCAATCCCATCTCGATCTTTTCAATTCACTTAAAACTTGGTTCAATTTTAGAACAGAATATGAACATACCAAGCAAGTGAATGACTCAGAGCTAGAGACATAGCAACCTAGCATATATGAACAACACAAGTGATTTCAACACATTCTAAACATGCTAGCCGCCAATCTCAATGGTGAACAATTTCAAATTTTATGTTCATTAAGCATATTCACCATGTATAAAATAGCTCAGCCCATAACATGTATCAGTGATCAGAAAGAGCATAAGCTACAAGCATCATCATATAGCATCGGAGCATACTAGATAAAGCACAATCACATTCTAAAGATTATATACATGAAGCTCAGGAAGTAAAGATGCATGATGAAATGCAAAGACTAACCTATCAGAAAGGAAAACAAAACGAAAGAAAAAGAGTCAGTCTTATGATACAGGAATCAAAATGTTTCCCCTATCTAAAAGGGAAAACACACACCAAGCTCACCTCTCAACCTATTAAAGGTTGATTGGTCCAAAGAATTGGTAAAAATATCAGCCAACTGATGATGAGTATCGACATGGCGAAGGTCGATATCACCCTTCTCAAAATGGTCTCGCAGAAAATGAAAGCGCACGTCAATGTGTTTGGTCTTAGAATGCAGCACAGGGTTCTTAGCAACGCTAATCGCACTCGTGCTGTCACAAAGCAAAGGTACGCGAGAAAAGCTCAGACCAAAATCGTGCAAAGTGTCCATCATCCAAAGCAACTGAGAACAGCAGCTAGCCGCAGCAACATATTCAGCCTCCATGGTAGACTGGGCAACACTAGACTGCTTGCGAGAAGACCAAGATACAAGAGAAGAACCTAAAAACTGACAAGTCCCAGAAGTGGACTTGCGTTCAAGTCGGCAACCAGCAAAATCGGCATCAGAATAACCGCAAAGGGAGAGGGTGGAGGAAGCTGAATACCAAATCCCAAACTCAGGTGTGAAACGAAGGTACCTCATAATGCGCTTGACCGCCAGACGGTGAGTAGTGCTCAGCGACGCCTGAAAGCGCGCGCAAAGACACACCACGAACTGAATGTTCGGGCGTGTCGCCGTCAGGTAGACCAGCGACCCAATCATGCTTAGGTACTCCTTCGGGTCCACAGCTTCTCCATCCGCATCCGCATTCAGGGCCGTCGTGGTCGACATGGTTGTTGGAAGAGGCTTGGCCTCACCCATATCGAATTTCTTCAATATGTCCTTAGTGTACTTGCCCTGGTGCACAAACGTCCCCTCTCGGGATTGCTTAATTTGCAATCTGAGAAAGAATGTCAGCTCGCCCATCATACTCATCTCGAACTCCCTGCTCATGAGATCTGCAAACTTGGCAACCAAAGCGTGAGAAGAACCACCGAAAATGATATCATCCACGTAAATCTGGACCAAGAGAGTGTCTTTGCCTTGCTTGAGGAGAAAAAGCATTTTATCAACACATCCCATTTTAAAACCCTTAACAAGCAAAAAGGTTTTCAACCTATCATACCAGGCTCTAGGGGCTTGTTTCAAACCATACAAAGCTTTGTGAAGTTTAAAAACAAGGTTTGAAACTTGGGATTTTCAAAACCGGGGGTTGTTTCACATACACTTCTTCTATGTAGCCATTTAAGAAGGCACTCTTGACATCCATTTGAAAAAGTTTAAACCCTTTAGATGCAGCAAAAGCCAAGAGTATCCTAATTGCCTCCAAACGAGCTACAGGAGCAAAACTCTCCTCATAGTCTATCCCCTCCTTCTGACTATACCCCTGGGCTACAAGTCTGGCCTTGTTTCTCACAATGTGGCCATCCACTCCTTGTTTGTTTTTGAAAACTCATTTTGTCCCAATAGGATTACAGTCTGGAGGAGGTGGAACTAAAACCCAAACCCGATTTCTTTCAAAATTTTCTAACTCCTCATGCATGGCATTGACCCAATCCGGATCAGATAAAGGGTGTCCAACATCTCAGGGTTCGAAATCAGCAACAAATGCAGAATGAGCAAAGTGAGAGATTTGTTGTGACCTTGACCGAGTGACGCGTTCGTCGATGCTGCCGTTCATCTGTTGAGGCGGGTGTTGGCGCTGAATGTGTCGTGGCGCCTCCCGAGCTGAAGAAACCTCCCCCCCCCCAACAACAGCTGGTGCCTCACCGGGTACAAAAGGTACAGCCCGAGGTGGCGGATCCCACGGCCCCCAAGTAGTTGAAGAAGAGGGATTGGGGCCGTGAGTCGTAGTAGAGGCCGCTTCTTGCGGCACAACAGGTGGAGGAGGTGCTGGATCATCCATCCCTTCAGCACCCTCATCCTCGTCATCAAAAATAGGCTCACCAACCTCATGATCACCTGCACGCTCAAAACGAGAAGAAGGACAAACCATGGTCTCGTTGAAGGTGACATCGGATGTCTCCATGACTTGGTTAGTATCAAGGTTAAGTACACGATAAGCTCGAGTGTGAGTGCCATAACCCAAAAATACACCACCAGAAGAACGAGACTCAAATTTGTCCAAGTTGCTTTTTTAAGTATGAAACAATGGCAACCAAAAACTCTAAAATAACTCACTCTGGGTTGTCTTCCAAAACGCAACTCATAAGAAGTCTTTTTCAAGAAAGCTCGGAGAAAAATGCCATTGGAAATATAGCTTGTAGTGTTCATAGCTTCGGCCCAATATCGCCTAGGAGACCTATGCTCATCGAGCATCGTCCTGGCCATCTCTATAAGGGTCTGATTCTTCCTTTCTACAACACCATTTTGTGGCGGTGTGTAGGGGAAGAAAATTGATGCTCCAAACACAAAGAGTTACAAAACTTCTCAAAGTTCGAATTCTTAAATTCGGAACCATTATCACTACGAATAGCTCGCATCGAGTTCATAAGGAACTCGTTCTGAAGACGCAAAATCTGATTGCAAGCAAAAGAGAAAGTCTAAGTCTTCTCAGTCAAAAAGAAGACCCACGAATATCTCGAAAAATCATCAACAACAACAAGTACATACCACTTCCCCCCAACCAAGCCCACCTGAGCCGGACTAACGAGGTCCATGTGCCAAAGCTCTCCAGGGCGCTTAGTCATGACCTGAGTCACTGGATGGTGGGGAGCGACAACCATCTTCCCATGTCTACAAGAATGGCAAACAAGGTCCTTCTTCATGGATAATGTAACACCCCTGGTGTTAAGCAACCCTAAATGCATAACTTGACATCTCATGAGCATAAGCATCATCATCACATGTTGCATTCTTTTTGTAAAGTGTCATTTCATGTGTTGGCTTGTAATGTTATGCTTGGTGTGATGCTTGTTTGACTTGTTTTTGGAGTGTTTGAGTCTCCTAAGTAGTTGAACCTTGTTGAGCAGTCAAAGTGAAGCTAGGTTTGTGTTGGTCATTAGGGCTAACCAAGCCTCTAACCCTAGTTGCCTTGATAGAGCCCTAGGAGTCCTTTTGTTTGACTAACTAAGACCTCCTTGATAGAAGCTTTGCATGGCTGTAGGCCCTTAACCAAAAGTGTGTAGATTTTAGAGTAGAACAAAAAGTATTTAAGGGCCAACTCATGAAAATGGGTTTAACAAGGTGTTTTAGGACCCACAAGGCAGAAATGGGGGAGATTTGACTTAGAAAAATTCTTTTAAGTCCTAACTGCCGAAACAGTTTCGCTGAGTGATCTTTGGAGCTTTCTTGAGAGCAATCTAGGCCAAACCAAAGCTTTACCTTGTAACAAAAGTTGTAGTCGGCATGTAGCTCTAACCAAAGGATCAATTGGAGTGTCATTTCATCGAGTGGTTAGCGAGTTAATCGTGTTCAAAATCCGGCCATCAGTCGGCCATCAACTGCGGATACATGGGTGTATGCCGGGTCTCTGAGTGATGAGTGATTGTCAACTGGGATGATGCGCATGTTCTTTGGCTTGTGTTGTGCAGGTGTCGAGCACGGATGCAGTGATCAAAGGCGAGGTGAAGGTCAAGTAGAGATGTGCCGTGCCGATGGACCAAGAGTGGCGAAGGGCGGACGTGAGACTTGGACTGAGGGACCAGAGGCCCGAGGATCAACTATGGTGGCTGGCAGCCTGGGACAACGACAAGCGAAGACTTGCGGTCATGTGTTGCCTAAGTCGTAGACTTGGGGACACGTGTCGGTGGACGGGGTGCACGGGCGGTGCATCCCCTCTACGACGTTGGTTTGGTGGTAGAGCCAGGGAAAAACCATCGGGTGGACGGTTTCCAGGTTTGGGCCTCAAAACCTGGGTGCGGATGGTTTCCGAGTTTGGCAACAAAACTCGGGCTGAGGACGGTTTCCAGGTTTGGGCCTCAAAACCTGGGCGCTGAGGGTTTGCTGAGTTTGGCCTCAAAACTCAGAAGCTGGTGGGCTGGTTTCCCGGTTTGGGCCTCAAAACCGGGGGATGGCTGGAAAAGGCTGGTTTCCCAGTTTGGGCCACAAAACCGAGGGTGCAGAGCGGTGGCGGCACATGGCGGCAATCTGGAGGTTGCGTCGAGGCAACGCTTCGTATTGTGCGGGCGTGGCCGTCGGATACACCTACCACCGAGTTGGTCCAGAATAACCCTAGGGTTTAGCTGGTTCGCTCTGTAATTAGAATAGTGAGGGGTAGAGCTGGAATTAGACTTAGGTTAGAATTAGGATAAATAGAGGGAGACACCCTCCTCCCTTCTGACCTCAGTCATTTGCTCTTTCGCACTTAGGGTTTCCTGCTCTCCCATCCCCTGCTGTAGCTAGCTGAGATCCGTAGGGAGACTTGCCTCTGTGTACTGTTGATTGTGAGGAAGTGAGACCGTAATCTCACTGTTGTGCAGTTCGTGGTTGTGATTCGCATTTTGTTCGTGTTCTTCGCGGAATCCTTTTTCTCCACGACTTTCACATCGCTTGATCTCTTTGCTCGGTTCATCTTTTGCAAATCCGTTTGAACCAAATTGTTCTAGATCGTGAGGCACTTCTTTCCACCGAAGGAATTAAACTCTAACCTCACGGTCTAGGAGATCAATCGATTTTCGTTTCGGATCAAGTTTTCTCCCTTCCCCCGAAATTCTTCGATTCATCGATTTGGAGATAGGTTCGAGCCATCATCTCTTAGGGATAGCTCACTATACTCTTTTTGACTCCTCTCACCAAGTTTGATCCCTAGAGGATTTGTTTTGGGTGAGATCGAGTTGAATCGGTGGACGAACAGCACTATATCGGGGTGACCGGACGCTTGGTCGAGATGACCGGACGCACGAGCAGAGAGTCCGGTCGTTGAACGCTCGGTGTGTTGATCTCGTGACTTGACCGGACGCTCGGTTTGAACACTGACCGGACGCATAGGTTCTACTCTTCATTGAGCTTGTCGTCTTTTGACCGAATGCACTGTTGTTGACCGGACGCTCCCTGCTCGTGAGTCCGGTCAGGAACAGTAAGGTTCCAGGTCGGTTTTTGTGTGACCGGACGCGTCCGGTCCCTGCTGACCGGACACTGACCAGAGTCCGGTCGTGACTGTTTTGCGCTGTTTCGTTCGCGGTTTGTTCGTCCGCTGTCAGAATTGATTTCCGTCTTTTGTGTTGGCTTTCTAGAGTTGTGTAGTGTCCCGCTGTGCTTCTTGGAAGCATCCACCCTACATCTAGGGTCGTGGACATTAGCAAGCTCTAGGGTTTGTCCTTTTGGGTGACTCTCGGGACAGTGGCTACTAGTTTCCGAAAGGAAATTTTGAAGCTCCTATTCACCCCCCCCCCCCCTCTGGTCGCTTTCTGGTTGATTCTCGGTCCTTCAATTGGTATCAGAGCAGGTTAAAGATCTTCCACCTTAGCCGGTTCCAGATCCACAGAAGGCGACATGGATCGCGGCGTGGGCAAACCGCCGTTCTTTGATGGGACGAACTATGTGTATTGGAAGATACGCATGTTGGCCTATCTCCAGAGCATGGGCTCTTCTGTTTGGGAGATTTGCAACAAGGCCGATTACGTTGTCTTGGCTGCTCGTATCACTCAGCTCCAGATCGATGAGCACGAGGCAAATAGCCGGGCACGTAACGCCTTGTTCTCCTGTTTGAGCATGTCTGAGTTTGATCGTGTTTCTCACCTCCCCATGGCTCGCGAGATTTGGGCGACCCTCATGCACTTCCATGAGGGAACCACTCAGGTCAAATCCCGCCTCTATGAGTCGCACAAGCGGGAGTATGAGAACTTTCGACATATGCCTGGCGAGAGCATAGAGAGTTTATTCACTCGCTTTCAGGTCATTGTCAACAAGATGAGAGCGAACAAGGAGTTGTTGCCTTTTGACGATCATGAGAGGGCCTTGAAGCTTTTGCACACTCTTGATCGGTCGGTATGGGACTTAAAGGTCCAGGCGATCATCGAATCGTCTAACTATGAGACCCTCACTTGCGACGAGCTCTTTAGTAAGCTCAAGTCTAGTGAGATTGACGCCATGTCGAGGGCTTCCTATGAGAATCCTTCTGGCCCGACTATGGCTTTGGTTTCTGGCTCTTCTAACCCCTCTGGAGGTTTTGCTCTTTCGTCTCTCTTTTCTGTCACAGAGGACCAGCTTGAGTCGTTGGGGGATGACAAGTTGGCAATGCTCGCCAACCGGTTCACGCGGTTCCACAACAACCGCATGAACTGTCGCAGCGGTGGAGGACGCTCAGGATGCTTTGAGTGCGGCGACCCCGACCACTTCATCGCCAACTGCCCCAAGAAGAAGCATTCGTCTAGGAAGGGCGATCATGGGCACAAGTACGACTCCGGCAAGCGCAAGGAGAAGTACGTCCCCGCAAGGCACAAGCGGAGGGGCGGCTTCGACAAGGAGTACATCAAGAAGAAGTACTTGGAGAAGGCCCACGCTGAGCAGCGTGCGTTCTTTGCCATGCTCAGCGACGTCGACGGCTCGAATGACGACTCCGCTTGCTGAAGCGACGACGAGTCCGAGAAGAAGAAGAGGATCGAGGACAAGCTGAACGGT
This sequence comes from Coix lacryma-jobi var. lacryma-jobi, assembly GCA_009763385.1. Classification (NCBI taxonomy): domain Eukaryota; kingdom Viridiplantae; phylum Streptophyta; class Magnoliopsida; order Poales; family Poaceae; genus Coix; species Coix lacryma-jobi. The sequence continues at coordinate 103,813,230 of CM019830.1, read as the reverse complement.
CTCTGCTTCTTCGCCAATGACGACGGCCTCTGCACCATGGCCCTCGGCAAGGAGGTCGACGACGAGCTGGTGAAATCCCCTCGGAACGACGACGACGACGACGACACCTCCCACGTATCCATGACCCACGATGAGCTCTTTGCAGAGAATGAGAAGCTTATTGCCGCCTTGCTTAGTCAGGATAAGCTGCTTAGGCGTGCCGCTAGAGAGCGCAAGGAGTTTAGGCAGAAGTGGGAGGACACGGTTAGAGAGCTTGAGTTTGCCAAGTCCACCGTGGTCGTGTCGGAGGAGGTTGAGTGTGAGATGTGCACCACGCACATGACAGACCTTCTCACTTTGAGAGGTAAGTATGCTGCGTTGGTAGGAGAGGTGGATGAGCTGAAGGCTAGACCTTCTCTGTTGGGTGCGTGCAAGACTTGTCCTGTCTTGCAATCTGAGTTGGCAGAGAAGAATGCCAAGATTGTGTCTCTTGAGGAGGCCAACCCAGGTAGCACTTGTGTGGCTAAGTGTGCTTTGTGTGAGGGCTTGGAGATGGAGATAGCCAATGTGAAGCATGACAAGATGCAAACCGAGGAAGAAAACACATACCTTCGGACCATCTTGTCATGGGTATCTTGTGGTGAGCCACAGCTCGGGATGATGATCTCCCAATTCAAGCGAGCTGCTGGAGGTCCCGGTGTAGGTTTTGCTCAGGGTGTTGATCTTTCTGCTTTTGGGAAGATTGGAGAGTCGAGTGGTTTGAACCCGAGTGAGAAGCCCAACTCCACCACTACTCCCAAACTTACCAAGCTTCCACCTGTAACACCTCTGGTGATTAATATGTAATTAACCTAACATGTCATCATCTTTAGTCATTAATCATTCTTGCCATGCATTATGTTTGCCTAGCTTGTTTTGCTTTTACCTTTTTCTGAGGTGACTTGTGTAGTGATCTCTTTTTCGAAAACCCTAAAGGCCCAAATCTTCCTTGAGGGCAAAATGGTAATTTCACCTCTGTGTCTAGCTCTGTGTAAATCTTGCTCAGTTTGTGCCCTGATGTTTGTTGTGTTTACCAAAGATCAAAAATCAAAAATAGAATTGGATTGCCTTTTGAAAAACCCTAATTTCCAAACTCTACTTTTACCCCTCTTGTTATAATTCAAAAATTATTAAGAATTTGGAGTTGGTCCAAAAAGCAAAGTTGTAGATCTGGTCAAGAGAAACAACTTTGGTATTTACAAATTTTCAAGTTTCTGTACAAAGTTTGAAGTAATTTCAAATTCATTCAAACTCCAGTTTTGTCTCCTTTTTAGTTTCCAAAACTATTTCAAAAACTAATGAGTTTCAGAAAAAGTATATAATAGCAAAGTTATAGGTTTTGACAAAAGGAACAACTTGCATGTTTACAAATTTTCAAGTTTCAGTATAAAATCAAAAGTAATTTTGATTTTATTTAAATCCCAAAAGTGTCCCCTTTTCAGTTTTTAAATGTGATTCAAAAACTATTTGGATTTTGAAAATGTTCTTATTGGCAAAGTTGTAGATTTTTTTTTCTACACAACTTTGGTATTTTTGAGTTTTTGCTGCTCAATTCAAATTTTGGGAGAATTTTGCAAAATACAGAAAGTCAAACCCTACACCCTAGCTACTGTTCTTCTCCTACCTAGGGTCAGGAGGGGGCCCCGGCCATGGCCGCGCGCTGGCGCTGCGTATGCCACGCGCCTGGCAGCCGCCCGCCTGCTCCCGACCCGTCGCCCTCATCAGTGCATTCATTCCGCCCCCGCACGCACCACAGTTGACTTCTATCCCGTCCCCTACCGGTCCCTGCGCGTCGCCGCCGCGTGGCCATTGCCGGCGAGCTCTTGCGCCCGGGTCCTGAGCGATATTCTCGCTCCCTTTTCCCATCAACCGACAGCACGCGCGCACGCCCGACCTTATCCCTGCCACAGCACGCCCCGAGCGGCAGCACGCTTGGCTATAAAAGCCACCCGCCGGCCGCCGTTCCTCCGCCACTGTCGCCAGCTCACTCCAGAGCCTCCGCCGCTCAACCACCTAGCCCGGAAGCTCCGCCTTGAGCTCGCGAAGCTTCCCAGCCCCTCAATTTTACCTCCGCCGCCTCCAATCGCCCGGCGTAACCCCATCTTCCCAAACTCCGGCGAAACACCGGTGAGCACAGGATTGAGAAATACTCTCTCCCCGGCCGTGATCTTTCCTCCCCGACCCCTGCTTCATCTTTCTTGCCTCCTTGCGCTCCTAACCCGCTCCTGGTGACCGTGTCTGGTGTACAGAGCCGCCGGCACGCCGCTTGCCGCCGAGAGAGCTCCGCCGAAGCACCGCCAACGTCAAGCTCCCTCCTTCGACCCTTGTTCCGCCGCGGAGCCCTGCCTCCGACCCGTGGTAAGCACTCGAAGCCCCCGGTCTCTGCTTTCACGGCGCAAAGCTCGAGCCAGGCCTCGAGCACACGTTTCCCGTTTCGCTCGAGCCAGGCCTCGAGCAGACACGCACCCTCGCCACTTCGCCGAGCCTAGTCTCGAGGGGACTCATGCACCCTTCGCTTCGCCCGAGCCTCCCAGCCAGGCCTCGGACGAAGCGATCGCTTTCCGTCTCGCCCGAGCCTCCCAACCAGGCCTCGGACGAAGCGATCGTTTTCCGTCTCGCCCGAGCCTCCCAGCCAGGCCTCGGACGGACGATTGTTTCCGTCTTGCCCGAGCCTCCCAGCCAGGCCTCGGACGGACGACTGTTTCCGCCTCGCCGCGATTCGCCCGTGCCCTGCCCGTTTCGCCCGAGCCCTTCAAGGATGGAGCACAGTGCTCTCTTTTTTTTGAAAAAGTGTGAATAGTGTTCTGTTTTCTCTTTTTTGTGTGAATTAATCTGTTGTTCCTTAAATCCTGAAAAAATTATGGTATGCTCCTTGCACTGTGTAGTATTTTAGAAAAATATGAAACTTGACTTTTCTACAAGAATTTAAAAATGTAAAATCCCTCTTTTAATTAATAAATGGATGGTTTTGGATTTTTAGAAAATCATTTATAACTCCAAAAATCATGAGATAAATTTTTGTGAGCTTCCTATGCCATGTTTAGTCTCTGGTGAAATTTTGAAGTCTTTTGGAACAAGTTGATTTTTGAGCATTTATTTTAATTGTTAAATAGTGCCTTTTGTTAATTAATGTCTGATTTTAATTGAGCGCCTTAATGACCTCCAAAAATTATGAAATTTGTTTTGCCAACTATCTACACCATAATAAACTTATGAGATTAATTTGGTAAATTTTGGAGCAACTGCATAAAATGACCCTTTTAAAATAATTAAGAAAAATAGAAAAAGTGATTAGGATTCTTGTTGTATACCCTGTGTTGCATTGTTCATGCTAGCATACTCATGTTCATGCATCATTGCATTCGTATAGTCACCGAAGAAGGAGTCAAAGTCGAGGCCGCCGCCGACGAACCTGCTCCCGAAGTAACCCCGAGCTTCGACCTCTGCACCTCCAACCCTGAGCCAGCTGTCTTTGCTCTTCAAGGCAAGCCCCGGTGCATTTAGCCTTTCCTTGCTTTTATAAAAGTTTTACTTAAATGCTTTTGAGTTAAATTACTGCATTAGGTGATAGGAGTTGTGTGATGACCTATTACCTACACTTTACCTCCACCAAAGATCCCCTACCCTGTTTAAAAACTATTTGCAAAATGCTTAGCATTGTTATACAATAGATTTGCAATAAAATGCCAATTTCAAAAGTGTGATCACTTAAAGAATTTTTATGGGAATTTGGCTTTACTCCCCAACTGTTGGCTAAGTATCTGATCCGTACCTAGTCATCAGCGAGGAGAGGTTGTCCGAGCGTACGATGTCGTCATGTTGAAGTCTGGGACTCAACAGTTGACACCGACCGGGACAGGGTTGAAAAACTGACGGGACTATTACGCTTGGGTGAGATATAACCAAGGTGTAGTTCTGGCTGGAAAATTAGGGACCATCCGTATGGGGGCCTGCTGGCCAAGACATGCAACTATTCACATACTTCGGAAAGCTCTGGCTCCGAGGAATCCTTTATTGGACCGACAACCGCGCACTGGGAGTGGAGAGATGGCGGAAGTAGCATGTACCCACGTGGTCGTCGTACCTGGATAGGAGTGGTGTACTGTACTTCCGGGTGGCGTAGGACCGGGCCCAATCTTGGAGGAATCGTGGTAGACGAGTTGGCATATGCAAGCTTGGGTGCTACATATGCAGTGTGAATAGGGATCCTCAGCTGAGTATTATTTATCCGGGTTAACGTTGCTCCTCGGTTATGGAGATTTGGTCACTGACTGTCAACGGAGAGTGGTTCTCAACTAGGTATGTTTTTGAAAGGTAAAATGAATCTTGAACAATGAAGAATTGAGAAATACTGGAATTCTTTCAAAAATAAAACAAGGATTTCAAAATGCTTTTCTGCAAAATACTTGATCTTGCTTAAGCCTTACCTTGACTACCTAAGCCTCTCATTCCTGAGTCTTCTCCCCTTTTTCTTTAGTCGGGTAAGTCTTGTTGAGTACCCCAGTACTCAGGGTTTGTTAACCCCCTGTTGCAGGTTTCTCCTAGTGACGTTGATCATGATCGTGTCAGTGGGCTTGACGTGATCTGGTCGTTCTTCTTCTCCAACTTAGGTACTCCGCCTAAGTATGGTTCTGTAATACTATTCTGCTTCCTCGATACCGGTTGTATTTATGCAAAAAGTTACACCTTCGTGTTTTATAAAGGTTATCTATCTTGCTTCCGCACTCCGATGGTATTTTGTATCAAATGTTGTAATGTTGTAATTATTCCAACCTTCAGGATGATGATCCTGTGGCTCGTGGATAATTTGGGGTTCCCTCGGGGACACACGACAGATCTTTCCTGTGATGTGGTACATGTGCACAGTCATTAAGAGCTCGGGGAGACGGTGAAGTGTGCGGGTGGGCCACATTACCGGGAGGTTCTGCCACACCACCCAAAGAGCCTCTCAAACCTAACACCAAGGATGGGGTATTTGAGGAATCTCCGAGAGCTGCACCCAAGAACCAAGTGTGGCATCCCAAACCCAACCACCTTAAGAACAAGCTAGATACAATGCCACCTATCCAGGAGGAGTTGCCACAAAAGGGCAAAGTGATCCACACCCACAACCATGAGTACCAACAACCCCCTTTGCGTGCGGTGAGGTATCATTGTGACTTCTGTGGGAGAGATGGACACTTAAGGGAGTTCTGCTTTAGACGCAAGAGAGAGGTGCGCCGTGCTAGGGAGATGAACAACACGGACATGTACCATCCTTTCCATGATGTACATGTGCCGAATGTTCAGAGGAGTGCTCCGAGGAGAGCAGCTAGGCCCAGAGGTCCAGAACCTCATGTTCCCAGGCCTAGGCAGCAGAGAGCTCCGAGGAGAGATGCTAGGCCTAGAGGCGCAGTGCCTCAAGTTGCTAGGCCTAGGCCTCGTAGAGAGCGTGCCCGACGGGGTCCCGACTTTGCAGGATACAGACCCCGTGGCGGAGGCTTTGTTGAGCGTTTTCCCCCACCGCGTTTTGAGTATCGCGATGGACGCTCCTCCCTTAGCGGACCACGTTTTCCTCTACGTGGTGATTGCTCCTCTCGTAGACGTGCTAGGAATGGTTTTTCTGCTAACCGTTCTTTTGAGCAGCCGGCCCAACACTGGTATTCTCCTTACTTCACTAACCCCAGTGTTGGACCGTATGCTCACCCTATGTCTTTTTATTGATGTAGGTAAAACGGTTGGAGGACATTTGGTTGGTGGATTCCGGTTGCTCGAGGCACATGACCGAAAACGCCAAGTGGTTCTCCAGCCTTAGCCCTGTTGCCGGAAAGGAGTACATAACCTTCGGCGACAATAGCAAAGGTAAGGTATTGTCTCGCGGGTCGGTGCGAGTTAATGAGCACTTTGTGTTGCGCGATGTTGCTCTTGTTTCTAACTTGCATTTTAACCTTCTTTCTGTTTCGCAACTCTTTGACGATGACTATGAGATTCGTTTTAAACCGAATCTCAGTCGTATTTTGGATCCTCAGGGCAATCTTGTGTGTTTGATTTTGCCCTTTGGAAAAGTCTTTCGTGCGAATTTCTCGGAGTCTTTTGGCACTTCTCGTTGTCTTGTGGCTGGACCTTCCTCCTCTGATCTTTGGAAGTGGCATAGGAGACTTGGACATTTGAGCTTCGACTTGCTTGCAAGGCTTAGTTCACTTGGCCTAATCCGAGGATTGCCCAAGTTGCATATGGAGAAGGATCTTGTTTGTCACTCTTGTAGACACGGGAAGATGGTTGCCGCTCCCCACCATCCAGTGACTCAGGTCATGACCAAGTGCCCTGGAGAGCTTTTGCACATGGACCTTGTTGGTCCGGCTCGGGTGAGCTCGGTTGGGGGGAAGTGGTATGTGCTTGTTGTTGTTGATGACTTTTCGAGATATTCGTGGGTCTTCTTTTTAGCTGAGAAGACCGAGACTTTCTCCTTTGCTTGCAATCTGATTTTGCATCTTCAGAACGAGTTCCCTTTGAACTCGATGCAAGCAATTCGGAGTGATAATGGTTCCGAATTCAAGAATTCGGATTTTGAGAAGTTTTGTGACCGCTTGGGTTTGGAGCATCAGTTTTCTTCCCCCTACACACCGCCCCAGAATGGTGTTGTAGAGAGGAAGAATCGGACCCTTGTAGAGATGGCCAGGACGATGCTCGATGAGCATAGGACTCCTAGGCGATATTGGGCCGAAGCTATGAACACTGCATGCTATATTTCAAATCGCATTTTTCTGAGAGCTTTCTTGAAGAAGACATCTTATGAGTTGCGTTTTGGAAAACTGCTCAAGGTGAGTTATTTTTGAGTTTTTGGTTGTCATTGTTTTATACTCAAAAAGGGCAACTTGGACAAGTTTGAGTCTCGTTCTTCTGACGGTGTGTTTTTGGGTTATGGCACTCACACTCGAGCTTATCGTGTACTTAACCTTGACACTAACCGAGTCATGGAGACATCAGATGTCACCTTCGACGAGACCATGGTTTGTCCTTCTTCTCGTTTTGAGCGTGCAGGTGGTCATGAGGTTGGTAAGCCTCTTTTCGATGATGAGGACGAGGATGTTGAAGGCATAGATGACCCAGCACCACCTCCACCTGCAGTGCCGCAAAGAGCGGCTTCTACGACGACTCACGGCCCCGACACCTCTTCTTCCTGGGGGCCGTGGGATCCGCCACCCCGAGCGGTACCTTTTGTACCCGGGGAGGCACCATCTGCTGTTGAGGGGGAGGCTACTTCAGCTCGGGAGGCGCCACGACACATCCAGCGCCAGCACCCGCCTCAGTAGATGATCGACAGCATCGACGAACGGGTTACTCGGTCCAGGTCACAACACATCTCTCACTTCGCTCAGTCTGCTTTTGTTGCTAATTTTGAGCCCCGAGATGTTGGACACGCTTTGACGGATCCGGATTGGGTCAATGCCATGCATGAGGAGTTAGAAAATTTTGAGAGAAATCGGGTTTGGGTTCTAGTTCCTCCCCCTCCTAACTGTAATCCTATTGGGACAAAATGGGTTTTCAAAAACAAACAAGGAGAGGATGGCCACATTGTGAGGAACAAAGCGCGTCTTGTGGCCAAGGGTTATAGTCAGAAGGAGGGGATAGACTTTGAGGAGACTTTTTCTCCTGTAGCTCGTTTGGAGGCTATTAGGATACTCTTGGCTCTTGCTACATCCAAAGGTTTTAAACTCTTTCAAATGGATGTCAAGAGTGCCTTCTTAAACGGCTACATAGAAGAGGAAGTGTATGTTGAGCAACCCCCCGGTTTTGAAAATCCCAAGTTTCCAAACCATGTTTTTAAACTTCACAAAGCTTTATATGGTTTGAAACAAGCCCCTAGAGCCTGGTATGATAGACTGAAAACCTTTTTGCTTGCTAAGGGTTTTAAAATGGGATGTGTAGATAAAACGCTCTTTCTCCTCAAGCAAGGCAAAGACACTCTCTTGGTCCAGATTTACGTGGATGATATCATTTTCGGTGGTTCTTCTCACGCTTTGGTTGCCAAGTTTGCAGATATTATGAGCAGGGAGTTCGAGATGAGCATGATGGGCGAGCTGACTTTCTTTCTCGGGTTGCAAATCAAGCAATCCCGAGAGGGGACGTTTGTGCACCAGGGCAAGTACACCAAGGACTTGCTGAAGCGGTTCGATATGGGTGAGGCCAAGCCTCTTCCAACACCCATGTCGACGACGACTGCCCTGGATGCGGATGTGGATGGAGAAGCAGTGGACCAGAAGGAGTACCGAAGCATGATCGGGTCGCTGCTCTACCCGACAGCGACACGCCCGGACATCCAGTTCGCGGTGTGTCTGTGCGCGCGCTTTCAGGCGTCGCCGCGCACTTCAAACCATCAGGCAGTGAAGCGCATATTCAGGTACCTTCGTTTCACACCTGAGTTCGGGATTTGGTATTCTGCTTCCTCCACCCTCTCCCTTTGCGGTTATTCGGATGCCGATTTTGCTGGTTGCTGTATTGAGCGCAAGTCCACTTCTGGGACTTGCCAGTTTATTGGTTCTTCTCTTGTTTCGTGGTCTTCTCGCAAGCAGTCTAGTGTCGCTCAGTCCACCACAGAGGCTGAATATGTTGCTGCGGCTAGCTGCTGTTCTCAGTTGCTCTGGATGATGGCCACTTTGCGTGATTTTGGTCTGAGCTTTTCTCGCGTGCCTTTGCTTTGTGACAACACGAGTGCCATTAGCGTTGCTAAGAACCCTGTGCTTCACTCGAAGACCAAACACATTGATGTGTGCTTTCATTTCTTGCGAGACCACCAGGAGAAGGGTGATATTGACCTTCGCCATGTCGATACTCATCATCAACTGGCTGATATTTTCACCAAGCCTTTAGACGAATCAACCTTTAATCGGTTGAGGGGTGAGCTTGGTGTGTGTTTCCCCTTTTAGTTGAGGGAAACATTTTGGATCTTGTATATTTGACTGACTCTTTTGTCTTTCTTTTCTTTTGCATTTTAGCATACACATTTACATTCTGAGCTTCATGTCTATAATCACTAGAATGTAACTATGCTCCATGTAGTATGCTCCGATGCTTATGTTGATGCTTGTAGCTTATGCTCTTTCTGACCACTAGTACATGTTGTGAGCTGAGCTATTTTTTAAATGGTGAATTTGCTTAATAATTTCAAATCTGAAAATGTTCACCATTGAGATATGCAACTAGCATGTGTAGGATGTGTTGAGTTTACTCATGCTTTTCATATATGCTAGGTTGCTATGTCTCTAGTTCTGAGTCATTCACTTGCTTGGTCTGTTCATATCATGTTTAAAATTTGTACCAAGTTTTAGTGAATTAAAAAGATCGAGATGGGATTGCTTGTCAACACATCACGGTATCGACACGGTTTCTCATTGCACTTTGAGTTAAACGTGAGCCGTGTAGTGTATGACCGAAACCGTAGCTTTAAGCTTCTGATTGCTTCGGCATAAGCTTCGCTCGGTTGAAAAGTTAAGCAAAAGAGAAAGTCTTAGTCTTCTCAGTCAAAAAGAAGACCCACGAATATCTCGAAAAATCATCAACAACAACAAGTACATACCACTTCCCCCCAACCAAGCCCACCTGAGCCGGACTAACGAGGTCCATGTGCCAAAGCTCTCCAGGGCGCTTAGTCATGACCTGAGTCACTGGATGGTTGGGAGCGACAACCATCTTCCCATGTCTACAAGAATGGCAAACAAGGTCCTTCTTCATGGATAATGTAACACCCCTGGTGTTAAGCAACCCTAAATGCATAACTTGACATCTCATGAGCATAAGCATCATCATCACATGTTGCATTCTTTTTGTAAAGTGTCATTTCATGTGTTGGCTTGTAATGTTATGCTTGGTGTGATGCTTGTTTGACTTGTTTTTGGAGTGTTTGAGTCTCCTAAGTAGTTGAACCTTGTTGAGCAGTCAAAGTGAAGCTAGGTTTGTGTTGGTCATTAGGGCTAACCAAGCCTCTAACCCTAGTTGCCTTGATAGAGCCCTAGGAGTCCTTTTGTTTGACTAAGACCTCCTTGATAGAATCTTTACATGGCTGTGGGCCCTTAACCAAAAGTGTGTAGATTTTAGAGTAGAACAAAAAGTGTTTAAGGGCCAACTCATGAAAATGGGTTTAACAAGGTGTTTTAGGACCCACAAGGCAGAAATGGGGGAGATTTGACTTAGAAAAATTCTTCTAAGTCCTAACTGCCGAAACAGTTTCGCTGAGTGATCTTTGGAGCTTTCTTGAGAGCAATCTAGGCCGAACCAAAGCTTGACCTTGTAACAAAAGTTGTAGTCGGCATGTAGCTCTAACCAAAGGATCAATTGGAGTGTCGTTTCATCGAGTGGTTAGCGAGTTAATCGCGTTCAAAATCCGGCCATCAGTCGGCCATCAACTGCGGATACATGGGTGTATGTCGGGTCTCTGAGTGATGAGTGATTGTCAACTGGGATGATGCGCATGTTCTTTGGCTTGTGTTGTGCAGGTGTCGAGCACGGATGCAGTGATCAAAGGCGAGGTGAAGGTCAAGTAGAGACGTGCCGTGCCGATGGACCAAGAGTGGCGAAGGGCGGACGTGAGATTTGGACTGAGGGACCAGAGGCCCGAGGATCGGCTGTGGTGGCTGGCAGCCTGGGACAGCGACGAGCGAAGACTTGCGGTCATGTGTTGCCTAAGTCGTAGACTTGGGAATGAAGGACCGAGGAGCTATCCGAAAGCGACCAGAGGGGGGGTGAATGGGAGCTTCAAAATTTCCTTTCGGAAACTAGATGCCACTGTCCCAAACTCAACCCCAAAAGCGAAACCTAGAGCTTGCTAATGTCCACGACCCTAGATGTAGGGTGGATGCTTCCTAGAAGCACAGCGGGACACTAGACAACCCTAGAAAGCCAACGCAAAAGACGGGAATCAAATCCGTCAACGAACGAACGAACCGCGAACGAAGACGCGCGAAACTGCAGCGACCGGACTCTGGCCTGCGTCCGGTCAGCAGGGACCGGACGCGTCCGGTCGTCAGAAAACAGCTCTGGGAGCTCTCTGTTCGCGACCGGACGCACGGAGCTCAAGCGTCCGGTCGTTCACTGAGCGTCCGGTCAGATGAGACAAAGACACGGGAACAGTGCGAGCAGCGCGTCCGATCAGTTCCAAAAACCAGCGTCCGGTCGAGCAAAACGAAACACCGAAAAACGATCGGACTCACCAGAGGGTCCGGTTACTGGGCATCGGACGCGTCCGGTCACAGAAAAACGTTTCTGGAACCTTTCTGTTTCTGACCGGACTCACTGAAGGGAGTGTCCGGTCGATTTGAACAGAGCGTCCGGTCAAGCAAAAGAACTCAGACAGAGTTCAACCACCGGACGCACTGTAGCAGCGTCCGGTCGTTGAATGAAGCGTCCGGTCACTCCGCGAATTCACTGTTCGTCCACCGATTCGACTAGAACTCACCCAAAACAAATCCTCTAAGGATCAAACTTGGTGAGTGAAGTCACAAAGAGGTTAGTGAGCTATCTCTAAGAGATCATGGCTCGAACCTAACTTCAAATCGGTGAATCGAAGAATTTCGGGGGAAGGGAAGAAAAGTGACCCGAAACGAAAAATCGATCGATCTCCTAGACCGTGAGGTTAGAGGATGATTCCTTCGGTGGAAAGAAGTGCCTCACGATCTAGAACAACTTGGTTCAAACGGAATTGCAAAAGATGAACCGAGCAAAGAGATCAAGCGACGGGAAAATCGTGGAGCAAAAAGGATTCCGCGAAGAACACAAGCAAAACGGAAATCACAGCGACGAACTCGAATCAAGGACGCAAATCAACCCATCGATCAGTGCTCCAAGGTGAGGATACGGCCTCACTTCCTCGAATCAACAGTACACAGAGTGGAGTCTCTCTGCGGATCTCAACTAGCTAAAGCAGAGGTGTGGAAGAGTGGAAACCCTAATGCTAGGAAGCAAATGACTGCGCTAACTGAGATTGAGATCGGGAGGAGGGTGTCTCCCCTAGACTACTTATACTAACCTAGCCTAAGCCTATTTCCTACTCTACCCCTCTCTACTCTAATTACAGAGCGGGCCAGGAAAACCCTAAGGCTAATCTGGTCCACCCGCTGGTGGTAGGTAGATCCGACGGCCACGCCCGCACGGTCTTCCGCGTCGCCTCCACGCAACCTTCAGATCGCCGCCACGTGCCGCCACCACTCTGCACCCCCGGTTTTGCGGCCCAAACCGGGAAACCAGCCTTTTCCATCAGCCCCCGGTTTTGAGGCCCAAACCGGGAAACCAGCCTCCAGCCCGAGTTTTGTGGCCCAAACTCGGAAACCCTCAGCGCCCGAGTTTTGAGGCCCAAACTCGGAAACCGACCCACTCCCAGGTTTTGAGGCTCAACCTGGAAACCGTCACGCCCAGGTTTTGTGGCTCAACCTGGAAACCCAGCACCCAGGTTTTGAGGCCCAAACCTGGAAACCGTCCACCGTTGGTTTTTCCCGGGCTCTACCAACAAACCGGCGTCGTAGAGGGGATGCACCGCCTGTGCACCCCTTCCACCGACATGATCGCACTTCTCCGCTTGTCGCTGTCGCAGGCTGCCAGCCACCACAGCTGATCCTCCGGCCTCCAGTCCATCAGTCCAAGTCCACGTCCGCCCTTCACCGTCCGATACATCGGCATGGCACGTCCGCCGCACGGCACGCCCATCCTTCATCGCGCCCGGTCCGTCGGCACGGCACGTCGCAACTTGACCTTCACCCGCCATCGATCACTGTCTCCGTGCTCGACACCTGCACAACACAAGCCAAAGAACATGCGCATCATCTCCGTTGACAATCACTCATCACTCAGAGACTCGGCATACACCCATGTATCCGCAATCTCCCCCTTGATGAGTGCATTGTCAACTCCACAACAAATCATGAATAAGAAGAAGGAGGTAGGAAGGAGTGGGAAGAGAAAACCCAACCAAATGACCCAAAAGCCTAACAAAAGCCGAAGAAGGTCAAGTGGATGAAGCGAAAACTTGGTCCCCAAAGACATGGGCAACGGCTCGACGCAACCAAGCAAAGCAAAGCTAGCCCTCAAGAAGAGGTAGAACAGGCTCAACACCGCTAGCAGATACCAATTGAAGATCGGAGGACAACACAGGCAAAATGCTAGTCCCTCAAGATAGAGGCACAGAGGCTCAACACAACTAGCAAGAAAATCACTCCGAACCAATTGGAAATCAACCCAAACCAAAAGGGAAAGCACACCAGACGATACCAATTGAAAGCCAAATGAAAAAGCTTATGAAAGCTCATGAAAAGCTAGGAACGTTTGCTAGTCCCTCAAGACAGAGGCAACGGCTCAACAACTCCCCCTCGACAGATGCAAGCAACTAGGTCAAATGATTTGCATAAAATTTCTCCCCCTAGTTGAAAATGCACTTATCAAGGCCAAAAGGTATCGGAGAAGCAATTCTCTTCACATAAACTCCCCCTAAACACAAGATCTCCTTCCACAATGCATATGGAGTCAAAATGCAAGTTAGGAGCTTCAAGTATATAGTCAAAAGAGTGCAAAGATGCTCTAATCAGTATAGCTCCAACATCTCAATTAAGCACTCAAATAGCAAAGGCTCAAACTGATCACTTATACGAAATATGAAGCATCTGAGCATGTGACCAGTTTTAAGCCAAAAGGATAGTCACCATCAAAATAGCACTAGACACGTATAGAAGGAATCCAAACAAGTGCTAAGCATATATACAAGGTGAACTACCCCTAGCAAAGTTCAATCATCATGCATAGGACTGAAGCATATACTTGTGATTTCAAATTCATATCGGAGTTGCATCGGTAAAAGAATTCACAAGTTCATTTTTTGGCATGTGATTGCGAGAGGTTGAAAGCTTGTCATTGCCTAACTTTTCAACCGTGCGAAGCCTATGCCGAAGCAATCAGAAGCTTAAAGCAACGGTTTCGGTCATACACTACATGGCTCAAGTTTAACTCAAGGTGCAATGAGAAACAGTCTAAATACCATGAGGTGTTGACAAGCAATCCCATCTGGATCTTTTCAATTCAACGATACTTGGTTCAGATTTTAAGCAAGTTATGAACAACCAAGCAAGTGAATGACTCAGAACTAGAGACATAGCAACCTAGCATATATGAAAAGCAGGAATGGACTCAACACACCCTACACATGCTAGTTGCATATCTCAATGGTGAACATTTTCAGATTTACGTACATTAGGCATAATTCACCATTCCAAAAATAGCTCGCTCATAACATGTAACAGTGATCAGAAAGAGCATAAGCTACAAGCATCATCATAAGTATCGGAGCAATACTAACAAGAGCATAATTACATTCTAGTGAATATAGACATGAAGCTCAAAATGTAAATGCGTATGCCCGACACAAAACTGAAAGAAAGAAGATACCAAATGGAAAGACTCAAGAAACTCAAAAGAAAAGAGCCTCAAAATAAAAGAGTCAGTCTGTACATCTCAATATGCTTCCCCCATCTAAAAGGGAAAACACACACCAAGCTCACCCCTCAACCTATTAAAGGTTGATTCGTCTAAAGGCTTGGTGAAAATATCAGCCAATTGGTGATGAGTATCGACATGGCGAAGGTCGATATCACCCTTCTCCTGGTGGTCTCGCAAGAAATGAAAGCGCACATCAATGTGTTTGGTTTTCGAGTGAAGCACGGGGTTCTTAGCAACGCTAATGGCACTCGTGCTGTCACAAAGCAAAGGAACTCGAGTAAAGCTCAAACCAAAATCACGCAAAGTGGCCATCATCCAGAGTAACTGGGAACAGCAGCTAGCCGCAGCAACATATTCAGCCTCCGTGGTAGACTGAGCGACACTAGACTGCTTGCGAGAAGACCACGACACCAGAGAAGATCCAATAAACTGGCAAGTCCCAGAAGTGGACTTGCGCTCGGTGCGACAACCAGCAAAATCAGCATCAGAAAAGCCACAAAGCGAGAGGGTGGAGGAAGCAGAATACCAAATCCCGAACTCAGGCGTGAAACGAAGGTACCTGAAAATCCGCTTCACCGCCTGACGGTGAGAGGTGCGCGGCGACGCCTGAAAGCGCGCACACAGACACACCGCGAACTGGATGTCCGGGCGTGTCGCCGTCAGGTAGAGGAGCGACCCGATCATGCTGCGGTACTCCTTCTGGTCCACTGCTTCTCCATCCACATCTGCGTCCAGGGCAGTCGTCGTCGACATGGGTGTTGGAAGAGGCTTGGCCTCACCCATATCGAACCGCTTTAGCAAGTCCCTCGTGTACTTGCCCTGGTGCACAAACGTCCCCTCTCGGGATTGCTTAATTTGCAACCCGAGAAAGAAAGTCAGCTCGCCCATCATACTCATCTCGAACTCCCTGCTCATAGTATCTGCAAACTTGGCAACCAAAGCGTGAGAAGAACCACCGAAAATGATATCATCCACGTAAATTTGGACCAAGAGAGTATCTTTGCCTTGCTTGAGGAGAAAGAGCGTTTTATCTACACATCCCATTTTAAAACCCTTAGCTAGCAAAAAGGTTTTTAATCTCTCATACCAGGCTCTAGGGGCTTGTTTCAAACCATACAAAGCTTTGTGAAGTTTAAAGACATGGTTTGGAAACTTGGGATTTTCAAAACCGGGGGGTTGCTGGACATAGACCTCCTCCTCAATGTAGCCGTTTAAGAAGGCACTCTTGACATCCATTTGAAAAAGTTTGAAACCCATGGATGCAGCATAAGCCAAGAGTATCCTAATAGCCTCCAAACGAGCTACAGGCGCGAAGGTCTCCTCATAATCTATCCCCTCCTTCTGACTATAACCCTTCGCTACAAGCCGGGCCTTGTTTCTCACAATGTGGCCCTCCTCTCCTTGCTTGTTTTTAAATACCCATTTTGTCCCAATAGGTTTACAGTCAGGAGGTGGTGGCACTAGAACCCAAACCCGATTTCGCTCAAAGTTCTCTAGCTCCTCATGCATGGCATTGACCCAGTCCGGATCCGTCAATGCGTGTCCAACATCTCGGGGCTGAAAAGACGCAACAAAAGCAGAATGAGCAAAGTGCGAGATGTGCTGTGACCTGGAGCGAGTAACTCGCTCGTCGATGTCGCCGATCATCTGTTCAGGGGGGTGCTGGCGCTGGATATGTCGTGGCGCCTCCCGGGAAGAAGTGACCTCCCCCTCAACAGCAGCTGGTTCCACCCCGGGTACAAAAGGTACCTCGCGAGGTGGAGGATCCCACGGCCCCCAGGAAGAAGAAGTGTCGGGGCCGTGAGTCATCGTCGAGGCCGCTCTTTGCGGCACGGCAGGTGGAGGGGGTGCTGGATCATCTATACTTACAGCACCCTCGTCCTCGTCATCGAAAAGAGGCTCTCCAACCTCATGATCACCTGCACGCTCAAAACGAGAAGAGGGACAAACAAGAGTCTCGTCGAAGGTGACATCTGATGTCTCCATGACTCGGTTAGTGTCAAGGTTAAGTACACGATAAGCTCGAGTGTGAGTGCCATAACCCAAAAACACACCGTCAGAAGAACGAGACTCAAACTTGTCCAGGTTGCCTTTTTTCAATATAAAACAGTGGCAACCAAAGACTCTAAAATAACTCACCTTGGGCTGGCGACCAAAACACAACTCATAAGAGGTCTTCTTCAAAAACGCTCTCAGAAAAATGCGATTCGAAATGTAGCATGCAGTGTTCATAGCTTCAGCCCAAAAGCGCCTAGGAGTCCTATGCTCATCAAGCATCGTCCTGGCCATCTCAACAAGGGTCCGATTCTTCCTCTCTACAACACCATTTTGGGGCGGTGTGTAGGGGGAAGAAAACTGATGCTCCAAGCCAAGGTGGTTACAAAACTTCTCAAAATCCGAATTTTTGAATTCGGAACCATTATCACTTCTAATAGCTCGCATCGAGTTCAAAGGGAACTCGTTCTGAAGACGCAAAATCAGATTGCGAGCGAATGAGAAAGTCTCGGTCTTCTCAGCTAAAAAGAAGACCCACGAATATCTCGAAAAGTCGTCAACAACAACCAAAACATACCACTTGCCACCAACCGAGCTCACCCGAGCTGGACCAACAAGGTCCATATGTAAAAGCTCTCCGGGGTGCGAGGTCATGACCTTAGTCACTGGATGGTGGGGAGCAGCAACCATCTTCCCATGTCTGCAAGAATGGCAAACTAGATCCTTCTCCATCGAAAGCTTGGGCAATCCTCGGATTAGGCCAAGTGAGCTAAGTCTTGCAAGCAAGTCGAAGCTTAAGTGACCGAGCCTCCTATGCCACTTCCAAAGATCGGAAGAAGAAGGACTAGCCAAAAGACAGCGAGAAGATCCAAACGACTCCGAAAAATTCGCACGAAAAACTTTCCCAAAGGGCGAAATCAGACATACAAGATCGCCCTGAGGATCTAAGATGCGACTAAGGTTCGGTTTGAAACGAATCTCATAGTCATCATCAAAAAGTTGCGAGACAGAAAGCAAGTTAAAATGCAGGTTAGAAACAAGAGCAACATCGCGCAACACAAAGTGCTCATTAACCCGCACAGTTCCACGGGACAATACCTTACCTTTACTATTGTCGCCGAAGGTTATGTACTCCTTTCCGGCGACCGGGCTAAGGCTGGAGAACCACTTGGTGTTTCCGGTCATGTGCCTCGAACAACCGGAATCCACCAACCAAACGTCCTCCAACCGTCTTACCTACATCAATAGAAAGACATAGGGTGAGCATACGGTCCAACACTGGGGTTAGTGAAATAAGGGGAAAACCAGTGTTGGGCCGGCTGCTCAAAAGAAGGGTTAGTGTAAAAACCATTCCTAGCACGTCTACGAGGGAAGCGATCACCACGCTGAAGAAAACGTGGTCCGCTAGGGAAGAAGCGCTCACCGCGGTACTCAAAACGCGGTGGGGGAAAGCGCTCAACTAAGCCTCCGCCACGGGGTCCGTTACCTGCAAAAGCAAGACCCCGTCGGGCACCCTCTCTACGAGGTTTACGCCTAGGAGCCTGGGGCTCAACTGCTCTAGCGTCTCTCCTCGAAGCTCTCTCCTGCCTAGGCCTAACAAACTGAGGTGCTGGACCTCTAGGCCTAGTCTCCCTCCTCGGGGCTCTCATCTCCTGCCTAGGCCTGGAACCCTGACGTCCGGACCTAGCAGCTCTCCCCTGGGCCTTCGGTACTTGTCCACCATGAGCTGGATGGTACATGTCCGGGTTCTCCATCTCCCGAGCCCTGCGCGCCTCTCTCTTGCGCCTAAAGCAGAACTCGCTCAAGTGACCATCTCTCCCACAGAAATCACACTGGTACCTCACCGCACGCACAGGGGGTTGTTGGTGACCAGGGCTGTGGGTGTGGCTCACTTTGCCTTTTCCCTTCGATGGCAACTCCTCACTAATGGGTGGCATAGCATCAAGCTTGTTCTTGAGGTGGTTTGGCTTGGGTGCCCAAACTGGGTTCTTGGGAGGAACTTTAGGGGGTTCCTCAACCACACCATCTTTGGTGATAGGCTTGGCTGGCTCTTTGAGTGGCAGCTTGGCAAGTTTGGGAGTAGTGGTGGAATTGGGCTTCTCACATGGGTTCAGACCACTAGACTCTCCAATCTTCCCAAAAACTGAACGATCAACACTCTGAGCAAAACCTACACCAGGGGCACCAACAGCTCGCTTGAATTGGGAGATCATCATCCCGAGCTGCGGCTCACTACTGGAGACCCATGACAAGATGGACCGAAGGTATGTGTTTTCTTCCTCGGTTTGCATCTTGCCATGCTTCACATTGGCAATCTCCATCTCCAGGCCCTCACACAAAGCACACCTCGAGACACAAGTGCTATCTGAGCTGGCCTTCTCTAAAGACTCAAGCTTGGCATTTTTCTCTGCCAACTCAGATTGCAAGACAGGACAAGTCTTGCACGCACCCAACAGCTGCGGCCTAGCACGGAGCTCATCCACCTCTCCAACCAACGCAGCATACTTACCTCTCAGAGTGAGAAGGTCAGTCATGTGCGCGGTGCACGACTCACACTCCGTCTCCTCCGACACTACCACGGTGGACCGAGCGAACTCAAGCTCCTTCACCGTGTCCTCCCACTTCTGCCTAAACTCCTTGCGCTCTCTAGCGGCACGCCTAAGCAACTTATCTTGGCTAAGGAGGGCAGCAGTCAACTTCTCAACCTCGGAGGAAAGCTCGTCGTAGGTGAGAGATACCTGGGAGGTGTCGTCGTCGTCGTCGTTCCGAGGGGTACGCTCCGGCTCGCCGTCGACCTCATCGCCCAGCGCCATGGTGCAGAAGCAGTCGTCGTCGGCGAAGAAGCAGAGGCCGTTCAGTTTGTCCTCGATCCTCTTCTTCTTCTCGGACTCGTCATCGCTCGAGCTGGCGGAGTCGTCATCCGAGCCGTCGACGTCGCTGAGCGTGGCGAAGAACGCGCGCTGCTCAGCTTGCTGCTTCTCCAAGTACTTCTTCTTGATGTACTCTTTGTCGAAGCCGCCCCGTTTCTTGTGTCTTGGGGGGACGTGCTTCTCCTTGTACTTGGAGTCGCGCTTGCGCCCATGTTCGCCCTTGCCCAAGTGCTTGTTCTTCTTGGGGCAGTTGGCGATGAAGTGGTCGGGGTCGCCGCACTCGTAGCATCCCGTGCGTCCTCCTCCTCGACGGCGGTTCATGCGGTTGTTGTGGAACCGCGAGAACCGGTTGGCGAGCAAAGCCAACTCGTCATCTCCCAAAGACTCCAGCTGGTCCTCTGTCACAGAAAAGAGAGAAGAAAGCGCAAAGCCAGCTGAGGGGTTAGAGGAAGAGCCGGAAACCAAAGCCATGGACGGGCGAGAAGGATTTTCAAAAGAAGCCCTCGCCATAGCATCAATCTCACTGGACTTGAGCTTACTGAAGAGCTCGTCGCAGGTGAGGGTCTCATAGTTCGGCGATTCGATGATTGCCTGAACCTTGGAGTCCCACACCGAACGGTCAAGAGTGTGCAAAAGCTTCAAAGCACGCTCATGATCGTCAAATGGCAACTGCTCTCTGTTAGCCCTCATCCTGTTGACAATCACCTGAAAGCGAGCGAATAAACTTTCTATGCTCTCGCCAGGCTGATGTCGAAAGTTCTCATACTCTCTCTTGAACGACTCGTAGAGTCGGGTTTTGACTTGAGAGGTGCCCTCATGAAAACGCATGAGGGTGTCCCAGATCTCCCGAGCCGTAGAGAGGTGAGAAACGCGATCAAACTCACCCACGCTCAAACAGGAGAACAAAGCGTTACGCGCCCGGCTATTGGCTTCGTGCTCATCGATCTGAAGCTGAGAGACACGAGCAGCTAGGACAACGTAGTTGGCGTTGTTGCAAATCTCCCAAACAGAAGAGCCCATGCTCTGGAGATAGGCCGACATGCGTATCTTCCAATACGCATAGTTCGTCCCATCGAAAAACGGCGGTTTGCCCACGCCGCGATCCATGTCGCCTTCGGTGGATCTGGAACCGGCTAAGGTGGAAGATCCTTAACCTGCTCTGATACCAATTGAAGGACCGAGGAGCTATCCGAAAGCGACCAGAGGGGGGGTGAATGGGAGCTTCAAAATTTCCTTTCGGAAACTAGATGCCACTGTCCCAAACTCAACCCCAAAAGCGAAACCTAGAGCTTGCTAATGTCCACGACCCTAGATGTAGGGTGGATGCTTCCTAGAAGCACAGCGGGACACTAGACAACCCTAGAAAGCCAACGCAAAAGACGGGAATCAAATCCGTCAACGAACGAACGAACCGCGAACGAAGACGCGCGAAACTGCAGCGACCGGACTCTGGCCTGCGTCCGGTCAGCAGGGACCGGACGCGTCCGGTCGTCAGAAAACAGCTCTGGGAGCTCTCTGTTCGCGACCGGACGCACGGAGCTCAAGCGTCCGGTCGTTCACTGAGCGTCCGGTCAGATGAGACAAAGACACGGGAACAGTGCGAGCAGCGCGTCCGATCAGTTCCAAAAACCAGCGTCCGGTCGAGCAAAACGAAACACCAAAAAACGATCGGACTCACCAGAGGGTCCGGTTACTGGGCATCGGACGCGTCCGGTCACAGAAAAACGTTTCTGGAACCTTTCTGTTTCTGACCGGACTCACTGAAGGGAGTGTCCGGTCGATTTGAACAGAGCGTCCGGTCAAGCAAAAGAACTCAGACAGAGTTCAACCACCGGACGCACTGTAGCAGCGTCCGGTCGTTGAATGAAGCGTCCGGTCACTCCGCGAATTCACTGTTCGTCCACCGATTCGACTAGAACTCACCCAAAACAAATCCTCTAAGGATCAAACTTGGTGAGTGAAGTCACAAAGAGGTTAGTGAGCTATCTCTAAGAGATCATGGCTCGAACCTAACTTCAAATCGGTGAATCGAAGAATTTCGGGGGAAGGGAAGAAAAGTGACCCGAAACGAAAAATCGATCGATCTCCTAGACCGTGAGGTTAGAGGATGATTCCTTCGGTGGAAAGAAGTGCCTCACGATCTAGAACAACTTGGTTCAAACGGAATTGCAAAAGATGAACCGAGCAAAGAGATCAAGCGACGGGAAAATCGTGGAGCAAAAAGGATTCCGCGAAGAACACAAGCAAAACGGAAATCACAGCCACGAACTCGAATCAAGGACGCAAATCAACCCATCGATCAGTGCTCCAAGGTGAGGATACGGCCTCACTTCCTCGAATCAACAGTACACAGAGTGGAGTCTCTCTGCGGATCTCAACTAGCTAAAGCAGAGGTGTGGAAGAGTGGAAACCCTAATGCTAGGAAGCAAATGACTGCGCTAACTGAGATTGAGATCGGGAGGAGGGTGTCTCCCCTAGACTACTTATACTAACCTAGCCTAAGCCTATTTCCTACTCTACCCCTCTCTACTCTAATTACAGAGCGGGCCAGGAAAACCCTAAGGCTAATCTGGTCCACCCGCTGGTGGTAGGTAGATCCGACGGCCACGCCCGCACGGTCTTCCGCGTCGCCTCCACGCAACCTTCAGATCGCCGCCACGTGCCGCCACCACTCTGCACCCCCGGTTTTGCGGCCCAAACCGGGAAACCAGCCTTTTCCATCAGCCCCCGGTTTTGAGGCCCAAACCGGGAAACCAGCCTCCAGCCCGAGTTTTGTGGCCGAAACTCGGAAACCCTCAGCGCCCGAGTTTTGAGGCCCAAACTCGGAAACCGACCCACTCCCAGGTTTTGAGGCTCAACCTGGAAACCGTCACGCCCAGGTTTTGTGGCTCAACCTGGAAACCCAGCACCCAGGTTTTGAGGCCCAAACCTGGAAACCGTCCACCGTTGGTTTTTCCCGGGCTCTACCAACAAACCGGCGTCGTAGAGGGGATGCACCGCCTGTGCACCCCTTCCACCGACATGATCGCACTTCTCCGCTTGTCGCTGTCGCAGGCTGCCAGCCACCACAGCTGATCCTCCGGCCTCCAGTCCATCAGTCCAAGTCCACGTCCGCCCTTCACCGTCCGATACATCGGCATGGCACGTCCGCCGCACGGCACGCCCATCCTTCATCGCGCCCGGTCCGTCGGCACGGCACGTCGCAACTTGACCTTCACCCGCCATCGATCACTGTCTCCGTGCTCGACACCTGCACAACACAAGCCAAAGAACATGCGCATCATCTCCGTTGACAATCACTCATCACTCAGAGACTCGGCATACACCCATGTATCCGCAGGGAACACGTGTCGGTGGACGGGGTGCACGGGCGGTGCATCCGCTCTACGACGTCGGTTTGGTGGTAGAGCCAGGGAAAAACCATCGGGTGGACGGTTTCCAGGTTTGGGCCTCAAAACCTGGGTGCGGATGGTTTCCGAGTTTGGCCACAAAACTCGGGCTGAGGACGGTTTCCAGGTTTGGGCCTCAAAACCTGGGCGCTGAGGGTTTGCTGAGTTTGGCCTCAAAACTCAGAAGCTGGTGGGCTGGTTTCCCGGTTTGGGCCTCAAAACCGGGGGATGGCTGGAAAAGGCTGGTTTCCCGGTTTGGGCCACAAAACCGGGGGTGCAGAGCGGTGGCGGCACGTGGCGGCAATCTGGAGGTTGCGTCGAGGCAACACTTCGTATTGTGCGGGCGTGGCCGTCGGATACACCTACCACCGAGTTGGTCCAGAATAACCCTAGGGTTGTGCGGGCGGGCGATCTCGGATTTGGTTTCCGTCTTTTGTGTTGGCTTTCTAGAGTTGTGTAGTGTCCCGCTGTGCTTCTTGGAAGCATCCACCCTACATCTTGGGTCGTGGACATTGGCAAGCTCTAGGGTTTGTCCTTTTGGGTGACTCTCGGGACAGTGGCTACTAGTTTCCGAAAGGAAATTTTGAAGCTCCCATTCACCCCCCCCTCTGGTCGCTTTCTGGTTGATTCTTGGTCCTTCATCAACGACTAAATCCGGCGATTCAGTTTGAATCGGCGCCATGGTCGTGGCCGACCGCGCGCAGAGCTTGGACGCCGCGTGGCGCCCGGCGCCTGGCGAGCCCGCGCCCGCGCGCGGCGTGGCGAGCACAAGGCCGCCCGCCTGCACTCGCGCAGCCAAGCCACCCCACTCCCTCCGTTCTGTCTCCTCCTTGCTCTCGCCGTTGCTCGGGCGGAAAAGGGGGGAAAGCACCGAGCGCCGTCGTCGTTCACCGCCGTCCCGCCGCCTCACCGCCAAACCAACGACCCTGCCAGCCTCGCCTTCACCTCCCGCATCGCCTGCTCTAGCTAGTGCTCGCCAAGAACGCCTAGGTAAGCCGCGGGGTGAGTTCCCGCCATGACCGCTGAGCTCGGTCCGCCGTGGTCGGCCCTCCCTCCGTGCGAATCCTTCCGCTCTAGCTCACGTTCGAGGGTCAGTGAGGTTCGTGGAAGAGGTAGAAGGTGATGGTTTGGCTGATTAGGGTTTGGTGACCGCGGTACGCCGTGTCCGCCATGGCCGGCGAGCTCGGTCCGCCATGGCCAACCCCCTTTCCGAGTTTGTCTGTTTGTCCTAGCTAGCGTTCGCGAGTCGCCTTGACCCGTAGAAGACGTTGGTGGTGTTGGTTTGGCCGATTAGGGTTTGGTAGTGGTCGTACGTCGCCGTCCGTCGTCGGCTCTGCTCGCCATGGACGACGAGCCGTGGTCTCGGCCGTTTCTCATGGCAACCCTCGCTTCGTTGCTTCGATTAGGGTTCGCTAGGGTTTGGGGAGTGTGAGATGGCCGTCGGTTTGCTTCGGGAAGCCCGGAGATGGCCGGCGTGGCGAGCTCCCGCCGCCGCGGCCGCCATTCTCACCGGCGAAGCTTGCTCCGAGCATGCGCTAGGCCTGCGAGTGGTATCACCGGGTGCGGAAGGAAGAGAGGAGTAGAATGGTGATGTCTGTTTCGCCGGGGAGGTCGCCGCCGGCGAGCTCCGCCGCGGTCAACCTTTCCCCTGCTTCGGTGAAGATGACCGGTGGTGCCGGTTTGACCCGGGGTCCCGCCAGTCAGTGGCTCGGGTCCCGGCTGTCAGCGGACCTGGGTGCAATAGTTTGGGTACGCGTAGCAGTTTAGGTTGAAGAGTTTTCAGGGTTTTGTTTAAATAGTTTTCAGAAATGCTTATGTGGTTTGTTTAATTAATATCTTGAATTCTGTAAATGCTAAAATGGTGAAATAAGTTTTGTTAAGTTTGTTGTGATGAGTTCTATGCATGAAAAATATAATATGTCCAGTTTGTGATAAATTTATGTGTAGTTATATTTAAATTATGTTTGGGCTGAAATCTTGTTAAATGCATAGTAATTTGTGTATTGCTCAGAAAAATGTGATTCTTGTTTTGTTAGGTTTGTATGGATGAATAGTTTCTAGGAAAAATATAATATGATGTTGTTCTGTGGAGTATTTTGGCAGTAGCAATTAAAGTGATTAAATGTTGCTTTCTTGTTTAAATTGTAGTAATTAAAATATGAGGAATATGAACCTGAGAATTTTTATACATTGCTCTTGTGCTAAGAAGTTCAGTAGAAAAATGGGAAATTTGTCGTTTGACACTTTTTGTTAGGGTGTGTAGTTCAAAGCACCTTTTCCTGTTAATACTTGTCTTTTTCATACAGGATAGGGTTTAAGTCCAATTGGGTTGAAATTTGGATAGGGGACTAGATTGCATGCTGTCAACTTCCAGTAATTTCTGTAGTTTTTCTGAAGTTGTTATCTGAGGGTTACTGTTCTAGGCTAAATAAAATGATTAAGTGGTAGCAAAGGATTAAGTAATAATCGGATGATGTTGACTACCGTGTTGAAGAAAATGAAGTAGATGACATGTGCTTATCTCCTGAGTTATCTTGTTCTATGTTGCATCCCAATGCATATCATGTGCATTCATTTTACTTATACGTGTTATGCATCATACAGGATCGGTAGTGGAGATCCAGAACCCGCAGCCACTGGAGGAGCCGTGTCCGGAAGAGACCTAGGACGAGAGGACCGAAGAAGGAGACGTCGAGGACCTGCCTGAGTGCCGCGACCATCGACCCTCCGACTTTGAAAGAGGCAAGCCCCGGAGCATCCCACTCCTACGGTTTGCAAATGCAATTACAAAATTAACCTGATATGTTTGTTGCATTAGGTTATAGGAGTTGTGTGATACCGTTGATGCATTACTTACTTATCCTTGTCCAACTGCAATTATTATCTTGATATCCCTGTTAAGTCTAGGCTCGTTTATGCTTAGCCCTGCTTAGACCGGTAAAAGTCAGGTGATTTCCTGTCTCCCGCATATCGGTGGATACTGATCATGACTAGCCTCGTGCTATCATGGAGATAACCATGTGATAATTAATCTGAGTCCGAGCGGGATGTAGGAGCAGCAGGACATGGGTCCTGTGTGCTAGTAGTCTCCCGTCTGTGTCGATTAGGACCCGACGAAGGCACACCTCAGTCATTTTGAACGCGTCAATCACTTAACGGAGCAGGTGCGGGTACCTCCCTTGAAGCCGAGTAAGGTTATTCGAGGCAGTGATGGAGATGTTGACGCCTAACATCCAGGGCCTTATATGTACCGTGGGCAACTATTCTGAGCAACCTGGCTTGGTCCGTGGACAGGCGGGGCCTGATTGACCTGGCATGACTGCGGGCAGTTATAGCTTGAGCGTCCTGGCATTGAGATAACCCCCGGTGTAGAAGGGCCCATGACCGTCTCGCGCGTTGTGTTCTCGAATCTCCTGAATTGGTCGTCGATGGCTGCCTGGAAAGGTGTGATTGGGCGAGTGTGCGACATTTTATCCCCAGCTGGGTAGGAATCGATTATAATCGCCATCGCTCCTAGTTAGTGAGTAACGTGACTCGGCATGTGTTACCGTAGTAACTTATGGAATTAAAGATGGTTATGGTACTAAATCTGAAAGGCTATTGATGAAATAGTCACTCTTGCTTGATTAATTAGCCAAGTGATTGCTCTAGATCAGGTGCAAATCTAGTTAATTAGGTTGATTACATATAATGGACTGCTAATACTATAATGATGATTATTTAAATAATAAAAAGCTTTATGCAAAAGGGTAAGTATGGCCAAACCCAGATACAACCTTGCATACTCCTTGGTGTCACTTTATTTCTGGTTTATGACGGGTAAGTCTAGCTGAGTACCTTCTCGTACTCAGGGTTTTATCCCTTGTTGTTGCAGATGGGCAGTGCTTCTATGGCTATTGCGAGAACTGTCTGTACCCCGTCGCGGGTGATGATTAGACCATGGGCATGGTCATCTCTTATCCTATCCTGATGCTTTTGTGAACTGATCAGGCAATGGCACCGTATTGTGAACTAAGAACTTATGTTTAAAACTATGTTGCTTCCGCTTTTGAATTTCCGAACTATGGTTTGTAATAACTGTTAAACTCCGATGTATCTGAACTATGTGCGAACTGAATGTACCTCGTGGACATGTACGCTAATCTATTACGATCTTGGGTATTGTTGAATGATTGAAATCCTTCGAGATTTTCGGACTACCGGGTTTGTACGAGCTTAAGTACCTATTAATCTCTGTGAAAGCGGGGATTCAGTGCTTAATCTGGTATAAATTGGTCGGTTCTGTTACAGATAACTTGGGCAATCCTCGGATTAGGCCTAGTGAGCTAAGCCTTGCAAGCAAGTCGAAGCTTAGGTGACCGAGTCTCCTATGCCACTTCCAAAGATCAGAGGAGGAAGGACTAGCCAAAAGACAACGAGAAATCCCAAACGACTCCGGGAAATTCGCACGAAAGACTTTCCCAAAGGCGAAATCAAACATACAAGATTGCCCTGAGCATCTAAAATACGACTGAGATTAGGCTTAAAACGAATCTCATAGTCATCATCAAAAAGTTGCGAAACAGAAAGAAGGTTAAAATGCAAGTTAGAAACAAGAGCAACATCACGCAACACAAAGTGCTCATTAACTCGCACCAACCCATGAGACAACACTTTACCTTTGCTATTGTCATCGAAGGTGATAAACTCCTTTCCGGCAATAGGAATAAGACTGGAGAACAACTTGGCATTTCCGGTCATGTGCCTCAAGCAACCGGAATCCACCTGAAGGACCGAGAGTGCTACCAGAAAGCGACCAGAGGGGGGGTGAATGGGAGCTTCAAATTTCTTTAGAGAAACTTGTCGCCACTATCCCGAGAATCAACCCCTAAGAGCAAACCTAGATCTTGCGAGTGTCCACGACCCTAGATGTAGGGTGGATGCTTCCCAAGAAGCACAACAAGACACTATACAACTCTAGAAACCCAACGCAAAAGCCGGAAATCAAAACCGATAATGAACGAACAAACTGCGGATGAAAACGTGCAGAAACACACTTGATCGGACTCTGTCTGCGTCCGGTCAGAGAAAAACACTTCTGGACCCTTTCTGTTAGTGACCGGACTCTCTGTGGGGATGCGTCCGGTCAGGTGTTCAGCGTCCGGTCAGTGAGCAAACAAACAGTGAACAGTGAGTGAGTCGCGTCCGGTGAATGAACAACTAAGAGTTCGATCGAGTCAATAGAAAACGAGTAGATCAAACCTTCAACGACCGGACTCTGGACCAAGCGTCCGGTCAACCCGAGGCAAGCGTCCGGTCACCCCGACGCAGTACTGTTCTTCTGCGAAATCAACTTGATCTCCTCCGAATCAAAAGCTCTACGGCTTAGACTTGGTATGAGGAGTTCCAAAGAGGTTAGTGAGCTATCCCAAAGAGATCATGGCTTGAACCTAACTCCAAATCGGTGAATCAGAAGAATTCGGAGCAAGGGGAGAAAAACTCAATTTGAAATGAAAAGCGACTGATCTGCTAGCTCGTGAGGTTAGAGGTGAATTCCTTCGGTGGAAAGAAGTGCCTCACGATCTAGCATAACTTGGTTCAAACAGATTTACAAAAGACCCAACGATGAGGAAGATCAACCAACGGGAAAATCGTGGAGAAAAAGTAATCCCCGAAGAACAACACCAAAACGTGAATCACAACCACGAATTTGCAACCGTGTGTCTACCACACGCTACAACAGTGAGATTACGGTCTCACTTCCTCAAAATCTCATAGACACAGAGGTATGGTTCTCTTCTCTATGGATCTCAGTTCGCTACAGCATGGTATAGGGAGAACAGAAAAACCCTAGAAGGCAAAGAGCAAATGACTGAGATTATTTGGGAGGTGGGTGTCTCCCCCTACATATCCTAATTCTAATTCCCACTCTACCCCTAATTATTTACAGAGCAAACCAGCTAAACCCTAAGGTTATTCTGGACCAACTCAAGGTAGATGCTGATCCGACGGCCACGCCCGCACAACTAGTAGCGTTGCCTCGACGCAACCTCACGGATTGCCGCCACGTGCCGCCACCGCTCTGCTTGTCCTTTTCCCGGACTCCGCCCCCCCCGGTTTTGAGGCCGAAACCGGGAAACCAGGCCTTCAAGTCATCCCTTGGTTTGGAGGCCCAAACCAGGAAACCGCCCTCAGCCCGAGTTTTGTGGCCCAAACTCGGTAAGACCCGCAACACCCTGGTTTTGTGGCCCAAACCTAGAAACCGTCCACCCGATGGTTTTTCCATGGCTCAACCATCAAACCGAAGCTGTAGAGGGGATGCACCGCCCGTGCACCCCGTCCACCGACACGTGTCCCCAGCTCCTCGACCCGAGCAACACCATGTCCCGTAAGTCTCCGCTCGTCGCTGTCCCCTACTGTCAGCCACCACAGCTGATCCTCAGGCCACCAGTCCCTCAGTCCAAGCCTCACGTCCGCCCTTCACCGCTTCCGGTCCGTCGGCACGGCACGTCTCTACTTGACCTTCACCTTGCCTTCGATCACTGTCTCCATGCTCAACACCTGCACAACACAAGCCAAAGAACATGCACATCAAACCCGTTGACAATCACTCATCACTCGAGACTCGGCATACACCCATGTATCCGCAATCTCCCCCTTGATGAGTGCATTGTCAAATACCAACACAAATCATAATGGAATAGAAGAGGGAGGAAGAAGGAGAAGAGAGAACTCGACCAAATGACCCAAAAGCATAGCAAAGCCGAAGAAGGTCAAGTGGAAAGAGCAAGACAACTTGGTCCCCAAAGACATGGGCAACGGCTCGACGCAACCAAGCATAGCAAAGCTAGCCCTCAAGAAGAGGAAGAACAGGCTCAACACCGCTAGCAGAAAGCTCGAAACCAACTGTTACCAACTCAAGAACAGTAGAGCTTGATACCAATTGAAAGGCTGAAAAGCGTATGCTAGTCCCTCAAGACAGAAAGCTCGAAACCAACTGTTACCAACTCAAGAACAGAAGAGCTTGATACCAATTGAAAGGCTGAAAAGCGTATGCTAGTCCCTCAAGAAAGAGGCAAAGGCTCAACACAACTAGCTCAAAAATGCTCCATACCAATTGAAACCTTACGGTCAACAAACAAGCAAACTCCCCGTCAAATAGTGCACATACAACTCATGATTTGTCAAAATTCTCCCCCTTAGTTGATAATGCACTATCAAGCAAATTTCTCCCTTATGATTTGACATTTCTCCCCCTTTTAAAATGCATATGAGTCAAAGATGCAAGTTAGCAGCTTCAGGAATATAGTCGAGAGAATGAAAAGATGCTCTACAAAGTGCTAATCCGATGACTCAAAAACATCCAAACATGCTAGCAAAGGCTCAAACTGATCACCAAATATGAAATATGAATATATGAGTAGAATGAGCAGTTTTTAGCCAAAAAGTATTCACCATCAAAATAGCACTACACATTGACGGATGAGGATGTCGCAGATATCATCAGAAGTTGATTACTCTGACTAATCCTGGACGGCACGGGAGATCCGAAGACTTGATACAAAGCGTACTTGGATTAGGATTCTCACTAGAACTTAGTCGAGTTCTTAAAGGAAGTCTTGTAATTAGATTATGACTCCTCTGTTGTAACCGACTAGGACTCGGTCTGCGCTATGCTTCACCCGGATATATAAGGGGAAGCAGGCGCAGGCTCCAGACAATTGAATCATAATCATACACAAGGCACACGCCGCACTGAACGTAAGGTATTACGCTATTTAGCGGCCTGAACCAGTATAAATCGTTGTCCCTGTGTACTCGCCGGGTTCTACGAATGCCGATCCCCACCGAACAAATCGTCTGAGATTACTCAAGACGAGTTGCCGGTTAACAAAAACCGACAGCTGGCACACCAGGTAGGGGCTTTCGGCGATTCGACGACCAAGAGGCCGGCGAACCACGACAACATGTTCTCGGCGGGATCAATTTTCGTTTTTGGCTCATGGACTTGCATCGCGGATGATCAAGGAAAGCTGCATCGACAACTTCACACTGATCTGAAAGCGCATGCCACACCAAAGATGACTGATCTCACTCAAAACCTAGCAAACCTTGCTATCCAAGATCCGCAAGATTCTGGAGACCAACCGGAAGCACCCGACTGAAAGGTCCTAGTTTGGTTTTGGTAATTGAGTGACAACTTAGGTGGACTAATATGTGTTTAAAGTGAACTACACAGGTGATTAGTCCATAGGTGATCATGTGTGAGCAACATATGCCATAGAGGTAAAATGGCTTGAAGGATGTTGCAATGCTCATGCATGAGATGAAAAAGGAGCTTAATGCACATGAAACATGACATGTGGTCATGTGGCTAAGATGGTGAAGATCAAGGCAAGACTTGGCTTGATGGACCGGTCGCGAAGGTGAAGGGCAAGTTCAGGCTTTGAAGCCGTTGGTACCGAGTGTCGGGAGGCTTAAGCAAGACTTGGCGCCGAAGGACCCAAGCGATGGTGAAGAGCAAGTGATGTCAAGATCAATGGACCATGGAGGCCATGTGATGATATGAAGTGGATCATATCATTTGAAGATAGGTTGGTGCATGTGTTGCATCAACACCGGAGGAGATGGAATGGAATGCGCAAGGCAAAGGTATATTTGTAGGGCATTTCATTTCACCGGTCATAGGTGTGTAGAGAAGTTTATGACCGGGTTTAGGGTAGATGGCCGTACTATTAAGAGGAGCAAACTTGTTTGCATATCGGTCATCTAGTGCCACTTGAGCGATCTAACTTTGCGATGTTACTATGATCGAGTGGCGTGGTGAGTGCAAGTGAAAATCCTTTGAAAAATGATTGTGAAAATGCTAACACACTTGCACAAGATGATGAACACTTGGTGGTGTTAGCACATTTGCAAAGGAGAAGTTGTTGGAGTTGATTTGGTTCAACTCAGAGAAGAAAATGGAGTTTTCTGTGTGTTGTCGGTGGTACCGACCTGGGGGTGTCGGTGGTACCGCCCAAGGATGCAGTGTGCAGACCTCTCTGTGTTGGGGCGTTTTTGGCCTGGCGGTGGTACCGCTATTATCTCGGTACTACCGCCGGCGGTGGTACCGACCAGGGGTCGGTGGTACCGTGGCCCTGAAGGGGTTTTGCGGAGCTCTCTGGAAGTGGCCAGTTTTGGCCTACCGGTAGTACCGCCATTACCTCGGTAGTACCGCGCTCGGTGCTACCGACTCAAGGCCGGTGGTTGGCAAGTTTGCGGAGCTCTCTGTGTTGGATGGAAAATGACCTGGCGGTGGTACCGCCATAGGGCCGGTACCACCGGGCTCGGAAGTACCGACCAGGGGTCGGTAGTTTCAAGGTCTGAAGGATGTTTTTGAATCCATTCTGTATAGATCCAAAAAGTAGCCTGGCGGTAGTACCGCCATTACCTCGGTACTACCGACCTCGGAGGAACCGACCAGGGGTCGGTGGTTTGCCTAAATCAGCGCCTTGTGGTAACGGCTAGTTTGACTAAGCCGGTAGTACCGCCCAGGAAGGGTCGGTACTACCGACCGAGGCGCAGGAAAGGGGAAACGGCTAGTTGGCCGCTCCTCTCTATAAATAGGAGTTGAGGCCGGCTTAGGGCCGGCTGCTGAGCACTCCAAAGCCTTGGTGGCTTGAGTGGATGTGCCTGGGAGCCCTCTAACTCGCTTGTGCTTGCTAGTGCGCGAATCTATTGCGAGTGAGCGATTCTAGTGCGTTGCTTTGAGAGATAGCATCGAGTGGCACTAGGTGTTCGAGTTGCAAGCCGGTGGTGCTTATTACTCTTGGAGGTTGCCACCTCCTAGACGGCTTGGTGATCGAGTCTCCGTCGTGAAGCCCGCGTGAAGATTGTGCGTGGCTCCGGAGAAGGATTGTGAGGGGCATTGTGCTCGCCCCGCGGGGATCGCGAAGAGCAACTCTAGTGGATTGCGCGTGTCATTGAGTTACCCTCACTTGTGGGTGAGTTCTTGCGGCGCTCGAGTGTCGAGCTAGGTGTGGTGCCTATTAGCCGCCGAACTACTAAAGTGTGTGGTCGACACAACGGGGACTAGCTTGGTGGCAACCAAGTGAACCTCGGGGAAAAATCACCGTATCAACATTGTCTACTCTTCTCGGTGGTTTGCAATCTCCATACATAAGCTTATATTTACTTTCATACATATTGTGCTTGTGTAGCTATCTAGTTTGTGTAGCTAAGTTGAGCTCTCTAATTTGGCCTGTGTAGCCTTGTTATTGAGCATTGCTAGTGAGCTTAGGCTTTGTGCTTTGCTTGCTAGATTGTGTAGGAGCTCCCTCGTGCTTAAAGTACTAGTTGCATAGGATTGTGTGACCTTGCTTCTAGAATTGGTTAGGTGAGCTCTAGCTAGCCCGACACCTTATTTGCTTTGATTAGGATCTTTTGTAAGGTGTCATAGAGTATAGGTAGAGGGGTGTAGTCTTGGCTAGACCGATAGTTTTAATTCCGCATTTGTTTCGGTTAGCCATTCCGCTGCGATTAAGTTTAAGTTTTTAAAAAAGGACTATTCACCCCCCCTCTAGTCCGCCATCTCGACCCTTCAATTGGTATCGGAGCGAGGTCTCTCATTTGTGGTCTTCACCGACCCGAGAGGATGGCGTCTAGTGGGCTAGATGATGTGTGTGATACACATATTTTTGATGGCACACACTTTGCACAATGGAAACACCATATGCTTGATCATTTTCGTGCAAAGGGGCCAAAGTTTTGGTGGATTATCACTAGTGGTCTCACTCATGTTTTGGACCATAGAAATCTCACCAAAGCTCAAAAGGATCTCTTTGAACTTGATGCAAATGCTTATTGTTATCTAATGGATGCATTGAGTTTTGAGTTGTTTTATAAGATCAACTCCAAAGGGACCGCCCATGAGATGTGGGAATCCATCAAGACCACCTTCGGTGATCCCTCCACGTTTGATGATGGCAAGTTCATAAAGGAGGATGAACCGGTGGCATATGAGGATGTTGAGCAAGACCACAACTCCGTGATTGTGGAAGATTGCTCCACCTCACGTTCAAGTGATGCAATCAATGAAGATACTTCAAGCACACTTGACAAGATGGAAGATGATGCCTCAAGTGATGCAAGTGATGATTCAACCTCAAGCACACTTGGTAATAATGGTACATGCTCCAATGATGATGCTACTACAAGCTCTCCAACATCATCATATTGCTTCATGTCACAAGGTGACACTAAGGTATCAAATTGCAATATGATTAATCATGATTCATATGATGAGCTTGTAAGTAGACTTGCTAGCATGACCATGTCTTTAGAAAATGAGAAAAATAAAACAATGAAATTAGCAAATGAAAACTCATTTCTAAAGAACTCATGTGAAGAACATAAGCGCTTACTTGATGTTCTTAGAGCTTCACATGATGATTTAATTGAAAAGTATGGCTCTCTCATTAAGGAGCTTTCAAAGAAAATTAAAAATAATGAGAGCTCATCACATGGATCAAATGATAAATTGCAAAATGTTGCTAACCCATGTGATGTAGGCAAGAAGCATGTATCCACCTCTTGTGATGATTTAATATCTATGCCATGTTCTTCACAATTAGATGCTTGTTCTACTTCTTTGTCTTGTGAGACTAACCTTTTGAAGGAGAACAATGAGCTCAAAAGTGAAGTGAAGAATTTGAGCAACAAGTTAGAGAGGTGGTGTAAATCAAAGGTCACCCATGAGCACATAATGAAGAATCAAAGAAGCTATGGTGACAAGAGTGGCATTGGCTTTAACAAAAGCAGTGTCAAAGGCAAGAGGTGGGGCAAGAGAACATATGCAAAAGAAATGAAGAAGCAAGAACAAGAAAAGCTATCTCATTTCATGTGCTATCAATGCCATGAGATGGGACATCTTGCAAAGGCTTGCCCCAACAAGAAGAAGCCCCAAGCTCAAATCAAGAACAACCATCATGATGGTGACTTGATGAAGAAGAAGAAAACAAGAAGGGGCGGAAGAGCAAGGCATCCAACTAATATCCATGATGCCAAGATGATGATGAGCAAGAATGAAGAAAAGAAGAAAGATTTGGCTCACATCAAGTGCTACAAGTGTGGTGACATGGGACACTTTGCCTCGAAGTGTCCTATCAAGCTTGAGAAGAAGGCTCAAGCAATTCATGAGAGGCAAGGCAATGAGAAGCAACAAATGAGCAAGGAAGAGAAGGCTCAATCAAAGAGAGTTTGCTACTCATGCCGGGAAAGGGGACACATGGCAAATTCATGTCCCCTAGGTAACATTCCTAAGCCTATTTCAATTGCTAATGATTCTATGCTTAGGAAGGATGAAAATGGTACCTCTAAGGCTACTATTGCAACTCATCCCGCTACTCATACTAAGGCTATGCCAAAGTATGTTGCACCTAACTTGAGAGGACCCAAACTAGTTTGGGTACCATCAAAAAGTGGATGATTGTGTGTAGGTACCATGGCATTGGAGGCTTGATTCAATTGGATTCATGATGATTACTATATGATTGAGTCAAGTAATGAAGCTTAGTGCTATCCAAACCCAATGCCAAGACAAAAGAGTGAAGTCCAAGTGCTACAACATACAAGTGCAAAAGATCAAGTTGTGGTGGTTGGTTGGATTTATTTAAAGGCTTGCAAATGTTAGATGAAGAAGCTTGCTATTTCATGATCATGAGCTACTAAGGTATATCTCTAGTTGATCATGTTATTTTAGATGCATATGAGATGATTGAATTGGATATATATATGCATATGTTGCTTGCTATAAGATGATTGAATGGATTTAATGATTAGTGATCAAAATTGAGTTAGTTTGAATGGATATGTTCATGAGACTTCTTTTAGTAAGTGTTTTGAATGGATATATGTCTTGTGAGATTATTCAAACAAGTTAGCTTCAAGTTTGATTCAAATTAGTAAAGTATAGCTCAATTGCTCAAAACTGTCCAATATCGCAAAATCTGAGTGAGCTGAGAAGATAGCCATATTTGGATGATAAAATCTTTTTGGATTGGCTTGAAATTTGGTACACATGCTCTACACTTATGGTATTAGTTGCTGTGCAAAAATTCATGATAATTGGATAAGTGATGCTTCGGTTTTGGAGTGGATCTTGTCAACTATAGTGCAGCAGTTTTCAGCATGTAGTACTATGGAAAGAATTGAAATCTGGTAGCAATCTAGAAAGCCAATGAAGCTCAAATTTTTATGGCTGCTAGAACACTTAGTGAAGCACATCTCCACCAAATTTCATGGTCATTGGACTTATATTTTGGGAGATATGTATGTTTCTTTGAGAAGGACAGAATCTGCCAGAAAAGTGACAAATAATTGGATTGATCTAGAGTCACTTTAATTGAAAGGCCCTCAAGTTGGAATCATGTTTATAAGTGGTTGAGGGACCTATGTTTGGTTTTGAGATGAGTTAGAAGCATGACAAAGATGAGTACAAGTTCATTTGAAAGATGAGTGTATTTGGCACACATTTGGTACTCAAATTGGAGATCAAGACCAATATCAAAATGAAGATGAAGCTCAAGTTCTAGTCTCAAATGAACATCATTTTGGAAGAAAGAAAAGGACTCAAAGAAGGATTTAAAGTCAAATTTCAAGAAGAGTTCAAATGGATCAATCAAACAAAGTCAATTCGAGTGAGTATCAAGGATGGTTCTTTGGAGAAAGGTCACTTCTCCCTTTTGTAGGGGCTTGCCGCCTTTTGTAGGTTAACCAAGCGAGGCTTGGAAGGCTAACATGGAAGTGGTGATCTAAAGTGTCATTGGAGATGCTTAGTTGAAGTAATCATAAGGGATTGACCAAGCAAAGCAAGCAACATGCAAGATAGAAAAGCAAATCATGTCAATTCAAGTGGTATTCATATGCAAGCTATGTTCAAATGAAGAAGCAAGCCAACCACAACAAGATAGTGCACTTAATCATATGGGTGAAGATTTGTTCTATCAATTGGTATATATTGGTCTTCACCATGGACTTCACATTGCTATTTGGAGCTTAATTGGAATCAAAATGACTATCCTCTACTCCAAGATAGCGAAGGTATCATTGTAATGTGCATGATCATTTCATCCCTTACTAGTATGCGGTTAGTGCATATAGTACATGCTTAATAGGATCATACATAACAAATGAAAAGTTTAAATTCATAGCCTACCACTATTGCTTGTTTGATTATATGATCTAGTGGTTAGTATATGAGTTTGTTCATGAGCTAGTGAACCCAAGTACTTGATCTAGAAGATGAACATTCAAGTGTCTAATTCAACATGAGTAAGATAACCATTGAAAGATGTGTGAAGAAGCTTACTCTAGAGCAAACCGAGTTAGATATCTTGTCCAATATTGCCTAGTTCAAGTCACAAATGAGAAGCTCATGAAGATGACAAGAGTTCAAGAAAAAGACAATAATGCCAATGGATATCAAGTTTCAATTTTCATTCAATTGGTATCCTACAAGACTTCAAGTGATCCTCAACTTTAAGTGATCAATTCAAGCAAAACATCCCTCACCTTCAAGAGCTCAAGTTTATCAAGTGGATGACCCATGCTATGACATAGGGGACGAGCCCCACCTATTGGTATCAAGGTCAACGATCCTACACATAGTGACATTCCAACACATATGGTGGTGTCCATAAAAAATGAAGCCTAAAGCGTCCACCATCTACCCTAGTGTCACCCTTTGTAAGAAAAGAGCAAGAGCATACCTTTTATGGTCATTGATGACAAAGGGGGAGAAGTTATGGAAAAGATATGTCAATTATGATATGTCAATTATGATATGTCAAGGACAAAGGGGGAGAAAAGAAGATGGACATGGATCATGAGGGAGCAAGATTGAGAAATAGAAAAGGATCACAATTCTTGGACAATGAGAGCACACAAGTAGGGGGAGCAAGCTCATGAACTTGGTTGTTGCATTTGATATGTGCATAATTATGTGCTTGCTTGCATTGCATAAATTTTAAAATTTTTATATGCATGCTTGTGTGGTGTATGCTAGTTATAGGATTTAATTGATGATTTAATAACTAGCATGCATAGGTTGATAGCTAGACTTGTGCTTTTCATGCAAAACTAGACCCTTGCTATTAATGTTGATCTCACGGGGTTTCTAGTTTTTATGATGTCTAGCTACTCTTCGATGCTAAGGATGAATCAAAATGTGGTATGCACGCTTCAAAGGTAAAATTTCATCATGTATACCTTAGCATCACTTAGTAGTGCTAACACTCCCACAAATTTCATATTTATGCATGTGTGCAAGCTTGAAACCAAACCATTTGAGCACACATGTAAGGGGAGTTAACACTACAAAGTCGGGTTGTATGGTGCTTATCCAAATTCTCTTATATGGTCTTAATGTTGGATAAGTAACATAGAATCCAAAGAGCTTAATTTCCATATCTTTGTAGAGTTGTCATCAATTACCAAAAAGGGGGAGATTGAAAGGTCCTAGTTTGGTTTTGGTAATTGAGTGACAACTTAGGTGGACTAATATGTGTTTAAAGTGAACTACACAGGTGATTAGTCCATAGGTGATCATGTGTGAGCAACATATGCCATAGAGGTAAAATGGCTTGAAGGATGTTGCAATGCTCATGCATGAGATGAAGAAGGAGCTTAATGCACATGAAACATGACATGTGGTCATGTGGCTAAGATGGTGAAGATCAAGGCAAGACTTGGCTTGATGGACCGGTCGCGAAGGTGAAGGGCAAGTTCAGGCTTTGAAGCCGTTGGTACCGAGTGTCGGGAGGCTTAAGCAAGACTTGGCGCCGAAGGACCGAAGCGATGGTGAAGAGCAAGTGATGTCAAGATCAATGGACCATGGAGGCCATGTGATGATATGAAGTGGATCATATCATTTGAAGATAGGTTGGTGCATGTGTTGCATCAACACCGGAGGAGATGGAATGGAATGCGCAAGGCAAAGGTATATTTGTAGGGCATTTCATTTCACCGGTCATAGGTGTGTAGAGAAGTTTATGACCGGGTTTAGGGTAGATGGCCGTACTATTAAGAGGAGCAAACTTGTTTGCATATCGGTCATCTAGTGCCACTTGAGCGATCTAACTTTGCGATGTTACTATGATCGAGTGGCGTGGTGAGTGCAAGTGAAAATCCTTTGAAAAATGATTGTGAAAATGCTAACACACTTGCACAAGATGATGAACACTTGGTGGTGTTAGCACATTTGCAAAGGAGAAGTTGTTGGAGTTGATTTGGTTCAACTCAGAGAAGAAAATGGAGTTTTTTGTGTGTTGTCGGTGGTACCGACCTGGGGGTGTCGGTGGTACCGCCCAAGGATGCAGTGTGCAGACCTCTCTGTGTTGGGGCGTTTTTGGCCTGGCGGTGGTACCGCTATTATCTCGGTACTACCGCCGGCGGTGGTACCGACCAGGGGTCGGTGGTACCGTGGCCCTGAAGGGGTTTTGCGGAGCTCTCTGGAAGTGGCCAGTTTTGGCCTACCGGTAGTACCGCCATTACCTCGGTAGTACCGCGCTCGGTGCTACCGACTCAAGGCCGGTGGTTGGCAAGTTTGCGGAGCTCTCTGTGTTGGATGGAAAATGACCTGGCGGTGGTACCGCCATAGGGCCGGTACCACCGGGCTCGGAAGTACCGACCAGGGGTCGGTAGTTTCAAGGTCTGAAGGATGTTTTTGAATCCGTTCTGTATAGATCCAAAAAGTAGCCTGGCGGTAGTACCGCCATTACCTCGGTACTACCGACCTCGGAGGAACCGACCAGGGGTCGGTGGTTTGCCTAAATCAGCGCCTTGTGGTAACGGCTAGTTTGACTAAGCCGGTAGTACCGCCCAGGAAGGGTCGGTACTACCGACCGAGGCGCAGGAAAGGGGAAACGGCTAGTTGGCCGCTCCCCTCTATAAATAGGAGTTGAGGCCGGCTTAGGGCCGGCTGCTGAGCACTCCAAAGCCTTGGTGGCTTGAGTGGATGTGCCTGGGAGCCCTCTAACTCGCTTGTGCTTGCTAGTGCGCGAATCTATTGCGAGTGAGCGATTCTAGTGCGTTGCTTTGAGAGATAGCATCGAGTGGCACTAGGTGTTCGAGTTGCAAGCCGGTGGTGCTTATTACTCTTGGAGGTTGCCACCTCCTAGACGGCTTGGTGATCGAGTCTCCGTCGTGAAGCCCGCGTGAAGATTGTGCGTGGCTCCGGAGAAGGATTGTGAGGGGCATTGTGCTCGCCCCGCGGGGATCGCGAAGAGCAACTCTAGTGGATTGCGCGTGTCATTGAGTTACCCTCACTTGTGGGTGAGTTCTTGCGGCGCTCGAGTGTCGAGCTAGGTGTGGTGCCTATTAGCCGCCGAACTACTAAAGTGTGTGGTCGACACAACGGGGACTAGCTTGGTGGCAACCAAGTGAACCTCGGGGAAAAATCACCGTATCAACATTGTCTACTCTTCTCGGTGGTTTGCAATCTCCATACATAAGCTTATATTTACTTTCATACATATTGTGCTTGTGTAGCTATCTAGTTTGTGTAGCTAAGTTGAGCTCTCTAATTTGGCCTGTGTAGCCTTGTTATTGAGCATTGCTAGTGAGCTTAGGCTTTGTGCTTTGCTTGCTAGATTGTGTAGGAGCTCCCTCGTGCTTAAAGTACTAGTTGCATAGGATTGTGTGACCTTGCTTCTAGAATTGGTTAGGTGAGCTCTAGCTAGCCCGACACCTTATTTGCTTTGATTAGGATCTTTTGTAAGGTGTCATAGAGTATAGGTAGAGGGGTGTAGTCTTGGCTAGACCGATAGTTTTAATTCCGCATTTGTTTCGGTTAGCCATTCCGCTGCGATTAAGTTTAAGTTTTTAAAAAAGGACTATTCACCCCCCCTCTAGTCCGCCATCTCGACCCTTCACCGACTCCTACTCGAACTCAAATTCTGAGAACGAAAAGGACTTGGAGACCAAACATGGCATCACCTACGGACTGCGGAACTCAGCTAAAAACTTCCAAGACCTGATCGATGCAAAATTCAAAGAGTGTCAACAGATACCTTTGACCGGAGCTCAACATGGACTCGTTTTTAGCTCTACCAAGGAGGGTAACATTGTCCATTGGCCAATACAGCCAGCTTCGGCCAGGCTGGTTGGCAAAATTGACCAGCAACTTCCACATCAACATGGACATCAGCTCCCCTTTGAGGAACATGACACCTCAACAGAACTAATCTCCAGCACTTTTACTTTGAGTCGGTTACGCCAGGATCAATAAACCAGGCTACACCCGTGAAGTTTTCATGGCGGGGCATCAGTCATCTCTACGACTGCCAACCCCTCCAGATGTCTTCCAGGATGATGAAACTCTGAGTATGATATCTGACAATGACCCAGAAGGACCCGGAGAAACCGAGTCAATAAAGGCTGAGAGAAACAGAAGGAATCAAGCTAAAGAAGCTCACAGAAGGCGCGCAAATCATTGCAAGGAAGTCGTAGATCGCTACAATGTACGACTCGAAGAATATAATACTCGGAGGCGCCTAGAAGAGGACGCAGAAAATCATGCTCGCGCCCAACGTGATCAGGAGCATCAATCACAAAATGATCACAATCGCCGACGAGCTGATTGCTCCCGCAACCTCGAGCCTGAGTTTATGAGAGTCACTGGTCACAAGGTTTTCCAGACACCCTACCAGAACATTATGGCCCTAGCTAAAGAGATAGGAGCCAAGGACAACCGCACCCCCGATGAAGAGCGACGATTGATCATGCTTCAGACTACTGCGCTACAACTCCGGGGATGGAACCTTGAGTCTCTAGCTGATGAACAAGCGTCATCCCATCCAAGCCAGAGGCGACCTGTTCAGGAGCGACTCGGCCGGGTTCCAGCAAGGTGTCGTCTAGGCCATCGAGTAACTGATCAAGCTGAAGGAGGAGCCAAATCTTCAAACCGAGAAGTCGCAATTGCAGCATCTGATGCAGTCGATCGTTTCCCTTGCTTTTCCCAGAGGCTACGAGCAGTCCCGTTTCCACGAAAATTCAAACCCAGGAACTACTCAAAGTACGATGGGAAGACAGAACCTAAACAGTGGCTCAGGCTGTACGCTCAAGCAGTTGAGTTAGCAGGAGGAAGCAACGACGTCAAAGCACTCTTTCTCCCAATGGCTTTAGAGACAATGCCACTCGCTTGGTTCGACAGGCTTAAGCCCGAGTCCATTGACTCCTGGGAACAACTCCATCGTATCTTCATAGAGAACTTTGCGGTTGTCCCCGAGAGATCAGATCCCCGGACTAAGCTCAGAACTTGCAAGCAACAGAAAAATGAGTCAATACGGGAGTATTATAGACGCTTCTCAGAGATCCGCTCCACAGTATCTGACATTACAGACAGAGAAGTAATTGACCTTTTTGGCAACGGAATTTGCGAAAGGTACAATTACAAAGATTTCATCAAGCAGGACCCGACCACCGCTGACGAGTTCCATCGGGCCGTAAATTCCATGATAGCAACAGAAGAACGCACTCAGGAACACTTCCTCGAGAGGAACACACAGGGCGATTGAGGGAACAATCAGAGAGGCAACCAGGCACCACAGCAAAACACCGCGTAAGAGAACAGGAGACAATACTGTTGCTGCCATGGAGCCTCAGAAGAAGGGAAATAAGCCATCCACCTTTGACGACTTACTCGATGGACCGTGCCCTTTCCATCCTAAAGGAGGACATCAGGCTAGGCATTGTCGACAGCTCAAGGAGGGAGGCTTAAACTCCGACTTCAATAAAAACAAGAAAGACAAAGGGAAAAAAGCAGCCGGAGACCCTCAGCAGGAAGCTGGCGGTTTCCAGCACCCCAAAGGGACCATCAACGTCATATTTGGGGGAGTAACTACCAGCGATAATAAAAGGCTCCAGAAGCTTTCCCTACGAGAGATCATGTCTATAGAACCAGCAACTCCCAAATATCTTGACTGGTCTGAGCACCCAATTAATTTCTCCCGAGCGGACCAATGGACCAGCGTCTCCAATGCAGGGCATTACCCGCTAGTCCTGAATCCTACGGTTGCCGGGTTTACATTGGGAAGAGTACTCATTGACGGAGGGGCAGGACTTAACGTCATCTTTGCAAGCACCCTACGCAAGATGAACCTGGATCTCGCAACCCAGCTCACACCATCAAGTGCCCCCTTCTACGGCATAGTACCCGAAAAGGCGGCTGTACCACTCGGAAGAATCCAACTACCCGTTACTTTTGGAACTCAGATCAATTACCAGACTGAGTACGTCAGTTTTGAAGTAGCCGACTTCGAATCATCGTACCACGCCATATTTGGATGACCAGCCATCACCAAGTTTGTGGCACTGCCTCATTACCCGTACCTTCTGCTGAAGATGTCGGGTCCTAAGGGAATCCTAACCTTCAGGGGTGACTTGAAGCGATCATTCGATTGTGACACAGAGGCTGTTCAAATCGCTGAAAAAGTTCAACTCACTCTGGAAGTACAAGAACTCGCTCAGATGGTACATAATACCAAGCCTGGAGATTTAGAAACCCAACCAAGAAGGCGGGTACTATCCAACCATCAGCAGCAGTCTCTACAAAAACCATTGACCTAGAAACCGGTGATCCCTCCAAGACAGCGGTTATCAGTACTCACCTATCTGAAGAATAGGAACTCGCGCTCACCAAGTTCCTTAGAGCAAACAAAGATATATTTGCTTGGAAACCGGCTGATATGCCAGGAGTCCCAAGAAATTTTGCTGAGCACAAATTGGAATTAAAAGAGGGTTCCAGACCTATCAAGCAAAGACTACGACGGTTCTCACCAGAGAAAAAAGAGGCGATCAAGAAAAAAATAGCCAAACTACTCGCAGCCGGATTCATCAG
Organism: Coix lacryma-jobi var. lacryma-jobi; assembly: GCA_009763385.1. Classification (NCBI taxonomy): domain Eukaryota; kingdom Viridiplantae; phylum Streptophyta; class Magnoliopsida; order Poales; family Poaceae; genus Coix; species Coix lacryma-jobi. The sequence goes on along the minus strand of CM019830.1, from coordinate 103,769,647 downwards.
AGAAATCCTTCACCCCGAGTGGTTAGCCAACCCAGTGCTAGTTAAGAAGAAGAATTCTGCCGAGTGGCGCATGTGTGTCGACTACACAGACCTCAACAAACACTGTCCAAAGGATCCTTTCGGATTACCGAGGATAGATCAAATAGTTGATGCCACCGTAGGCTCCGCTCTATTATCCTTTCTGCATTGCTACTCCGGGTACCACCAGATTGCTCTCAAAGAAGAAGATCAACCCAAGACATCGTTTATAACTCCCTTTGGTGCCTACTGTTATAAAACCATGTCCTTTGGGTTGAAGAATGCAGGGGCCAATTATCAACGAGCTATCCAAGATTGCTTGGGTGACCAAATTGGCCGCAATGTAGAAGCTTATGTTGATGATGTGGTCATAAAGACAAAGGATCCGACTACTCTCATACCAGACCTGGAGGAAACTTTCAACCGACTGCGCGCATATCAATGGAGTCTCAATCCCACAAAATGCGTTTTCGGAGTACCCTTAGGCCAGTTACTCGGATTTCTTATTAGCCATCGGGGCATCGAGGCTAGTCAAAAGCAGATCACAGCTATCATCAACATGAAGCCACCTACCTCAGTCAGGGATGTTCAGAAGCTCACCGGGTGCATGGCCGCGCTAAACCGCTTTATCTCACGGCTAGGAGAAAAGGGACACCCTTACTTCATATTACTCAAGGCCGGCGATAAATTTCAGTGGACGGAAGAAGCGGACAGGGCCTTTGAACAACTCAAAAGATACCTTACCAATTCACCTATACTCACGCCACCAGAACACAGGGAGCCGATGATGCTTTATATCGCAGCTACCACACACGTTGTAAGCACAGCGATCATAGTGGAGCGCAAGGATGACAAGCACATCTACCACACCCAGCGACCAGTATACTACATCAGTGAGGTACTCTCCGATTCAAAGGCCAGATACCCGCAAGTACAGAAATTACTGAAGGACCGAGAAAGCACTAGCAAGGCGACCAGAGGGGGGGTGAATGGGAGCCACAAAAATTTCTCTCGAAACTTTGGCCAAATGTCCCAAAATCAACCCCCAGAAGCTACGACCAAAACCGTGATGCCCACGACCCTTGGAAGAGGGTGGATGATCCCTAGGATCACAGCGAGGCACCACAAAGCGATAGCAAACCAAAACGCCAAAAGCAGCGGCACGAGTTCGACTCCTAGAAACCAAGTCCCGAACGTAGATAGATGGCTACGTTGAGAAATCTCCAAATACCAATGCTAACAAGTAGCAAAGATACCTAGAGAGGTTCCTTGGTCAACTCTAAGGCCAAACGAGAAATTCGGAAACCAAGCGAACAAGCCGGGAGAGCAAACGCACTAAACCGGAGGCTACAGCAGGATCCCGGACTGTCCGGCAGTACGGTCGCGGACTGTCTGCCCAGTGGCGGACTGTCCGGGCTCAGGTCGCGGACTGTCCGCCGGCCAAAAGAGCAAAACCGCAGTGCTGCTAAAGTCCCCTGGACGGTTCCCGGACTGTTCGCGAAAAACAACGACGGACTGTCCACCGATCAAACGAAGACAAGACAACCGAAGAACACGGCCACTGATCTGGCTCGTCCCCAACGCGCGGACTGTCCGCCGGTCAAACCGCGGACAGTCCGCGAACGCGCAGAGAGGGCGATTTCAGTCGCCTTCTCCCCAAATCTCTCCAAATTCGATCCAAATCAAAATCCCACTTTCCCAGACTTGGAGAAGATGATCACGGGGTTGTTAGGAGACTATCTCAAAGAAATCATCCGCTCAAATAGATTCAAACACTAGGAAATCGAAAGGGGAAGATCAAGAATGAAAAAGCGCCACGAAAATGAAATCAACCCGATCTACTTGTTCGTGAGGAGCTAAATGAATTCCTTCAGTGGAAATGATCTCCTCACTATAAAGAACAAGTTGATTCAGATGGATTTCGCAAAGACGCACTAGAGAGAGAGATCGAGCGATGGGAAAAACGTGGAGAAACGAAGAACGTGAAGAACACGAGCCAAAACGCGAATCAACACATCGATCTGCAACTGTGTGGCTACCACACGCTACAACAGTGAGGTTACGACCTCACTTCCTCAAAATCTCCAGTACACAGAGGTATGGTTCTCTGCGGATCTCAGCTAGCTACAGCAGGAGATTGGGAGAGCAGGAAAACCTAGAAGCAAAGAGCAAATGACTGAGATCGAATGGGAGGAGGGTGTCTCCCTATACTTATCCTAATTCTAATTTCTACTCTACCCCTCACTACTTACAGAGCAAACCAGCTAAACCCTAGGGTTATTCTGGACCAACTCAAGGTAGGTGGTGATCCGACGGCCACGCCCGCACAACTCGTAGTGTTGCCTCGACGCAACCTCCCGATTGCCGCCACGTGCCGCCCTTGCTCTGCACCGCCGGTTTTGTGGCCCAAACCGGGAAACCAGCCTTCACAGCCAACCCCCGGTTTTGAGGCCCAAACCGGGAAACCAGCCGACCATCGCCTGAGTTTTGAGGCCCAAACTCAGCAAACCCGCAGCGCCCAGGTTTTGAGGCCCAAACCTGGAAACCGTCCTCAGCCCGAGTTTTGTGGCCAAACTCGGAAACCATCAGCAACCAGGTTTTGAGGCCCAAACCTGGAAACCGTCCACCCGATGGTTTTTCTCTGGCTCTACCACCAAACCAAAGCTGAAGATGGTATGCACCGCTCGTGCACCCCGTCCACCGACACGTGTCCCCAGGTCCTCGACCGAGGCAACACCATGCCCCGCAAGTCTCCGCTCGTCGCTGTCCCACGCTATCAGCCACCACAGCTGATCCTCAGGCCACCGGTCCCTCAGTCCAAGCCTCACGTCCGCCCTTCGCCACTCTCGGTCCCTCGGCACGGCGCGTCTCTACTTGACCTTCACCTTGCCTTCGATCACTGTATCTGTGCTCGACACCTGCACAACAAAAGCCAAAGAACATGCGCATTATCCCAGTTGACAATCACTCAGAGACTCGGCATACACCCATGTATCCGCAATCTCCCCGTTGATGAGTGCATTGTCAACTACCAACACAAATCATAATGAAAAGGAAGAAGAAAGGAAGAAGGAGGGAGAACTCGACCAAATGACCCAAAAGCATAGCAGAGCCGAAGAAGGTCAAGTGGAAAGAGCAAGACAACTTGGTTCCCAAAGACATGGGCAACGGCTCGACGCAACCAAGCAAAGCAAAGCTAGCCCTCAAGAAGAGGTAGAACAGGCTCAACACCGCTAGCAGGAAAACTTGATACTAATTGAAGAATCAACTGAAAATCAAGCAAAGCAGAGCTAGCCCTCAAGAAGAGGCAGAACGGGCTCACACCGCTAGCGAGGAACCTCAAAACCAACTGTTACCAACTCAAACACCAAAAGAGTTCGATACCAATTGAAGATTCGATATCAATTGAAGGGCTGAAGAACCAATTGAAAAGCTGAAAATGTTTGCTAGTCCCTCAAGAAAGAGGCAAAGGCTCAACACAACTAGCAAACTCCCCCTCAAATAGTGCACACAACCCAGGGAAACTCCCCCTTGAACTTCGGAGGCATATGATTTGCAATCTCTCCCCCTTTGTTGAAAATGCACCAATAAGCAACAAAGCACTCAAGGTTCTCCCCCTTGACAGAAAATCTCCCTCCAGAAATGCATATGAAGGAAAATGCAAGTTAGCAGCTTCAGGAATATAATCAAAAGAGTGCAAGGATGCTCTACATAGTTCTGATCCGATGACTCAACAACATCCATAAGAAGCTAGCAAAGCCTCAAACTGATCACCAGATACGAAATATGAACATGAGAGCAAAATGAGCAGTTTTCAGCCAAAAAGGTATTCATCATCAAAATAGCACCAGACATGTATAGACAGGAAGTCAAATAGGTCCTAATCATGTATACAAGGTGAACTACCCCTAGCATAGTTCAATCATCATGCTATAGAATGAAACATAGACTTGTGTATCCAAATTTTATCGGAATTGCAGCGGTTAAATTACACAAGTTTAAATTTCAGCATGCGATTGCAAGAGGTTGAAAGCTTGTCATTGCCTAACTTTTCAACTGTGCGAAACCTATACAGAAGCAATCAGAAGCTTAAAGCAATAGTTTTGGTCATACACTACACATCTCAAGTTTAACTCAAAGTGCAATGAGAGACAGTCTCGAAACTATGATGTGCTGACAAGCAATCCCATCTCGATCTTTCCAATTCACTTAACTTGGTTCAGATTTTAAGCAGAATATGAACATACCAAGCAAGTGAATGACTCAACACTAGAGACATAGCAACCTAGCATATATGAAGAGCACAAGTGATTTCTACACATTCTACACATGCTAGTTGCATATCTCAATGGTGAACATTTGCAAATTTTAAGTTCATTAATCAAATTCACCATTCAAAAATAGCTCCGCTCACATGTAACAGTGATCAGAAAGAGCATAAGCTACAACATCATCATAAAGCATTCAGATCAAAGACTATACAAAGCATAGTTACATTCTTCAGATTATATACATGAAGCTCTGAATGTAAATATGCAAGATGAAATGCAGAAGAGATGGTAAAAGAAGAAACCAACTGAAAAACTCAAGGTCAGTGTATGATACAAGAGTCAAAATGTTTCCCCCATCTAAAAGGGGAAACACACACCAAGCTCACCTCTCAACCTAGCAAAAGTTGATTGGTCCAAAGGCTTGGTGAAAATATGAGCCAACTGATGATGAGTATCGACATGGCGAAGGTCGATATCACCCTTCTCATAGTGGTCTCGCAGAAAATGAAAGCGCACATCAATGTGTTTGGTCTTAGAGTGCCGCACGGGGTTCTTAGCAACGCTAATAGCACTCGTGCTGTCACAAAGCAAAGGAACGCGAGAAAAGCTCAGACCAAAATCACGCAAAGTGGCCATCATCCAGAGTAACTGGGAACAGCAGCTAGCCGCAGCAACATACTCAGCCTCCATGGTAGACTGGGCGACACTAGACTGCTTGCGAGAAGACCACGACACAAGAGAAGAACCAATAAACTGGCAAGTCCCAGAAGTGGACTTGCGCTCAATGCGACAACCAGCAAAATCGGCATCGGAATAACCGCAAAGAGACAGGGTGGAGGAAGCAGAGTACCAAATCCCAAACTCAGGAGTGAAGCATAAGTACCTCATTATGCGCTTGACCGCCTGATGGTGAGAGGTGCGCGGTGAAGACTGAAATCGCGCGCAGAGACACACCGCGAACTAGATGTCCGGGCGTGTCACCGTCAAGTACAGCAGCGACCCGATCATACTCCGGTACTCCTTCTGGTCCACTGCTTCTCCCTCCTTGTCCACATCCAGGGCCGTCGTGGTCGACATGGGTGTTGGAAGAGGCTTGGCCTCACCCATATCGAATTTCTTCAATATGTCCTTGGTATACTTACCCTGGTGCACAAACATTCCCTCTCGAGATTGCTTGATTTGCAATCCGAGGAAAAACGTCAACTCGCCCATCATGCTCATCTCAAATTCCCTGCTCATAGTATCTGCAAACTTGGCAACCAAAGCATGAGAAGAACCACCAAAAATGATATCATCCACATAAATTTGGACCAAGAGAGTATCAGTGCCTTGCTTGAGGAGAAAGAGTGTTTTATCCACACATCCCATTTTAAAACCCTTAGCAAGCAAAAAGGTTTTCAACCTATCATACCAGGCTCTAGGGGCTTGTTTCAAACCATACAAAGCTTTGTGGAGTTTAAAAACGTGGTTTGGAAACTTGGGATTTTCAAACCCGGGAGGTTGTCTCACATAAACCTCCTCTTCTATGTAGCCATTTAAGAAGGCACTCTTGACATCCATTTGAAAAAGTTTGAAACCTTTGGATGCAGCAAAAGCCAAGAGTATCCTAATAACCTCCAAATGAGCTACAGGAGCAAAAGTCTCCTCATAGTCTATCCCCTCCTTCTGACTATAACCCTTCGCTACAAGCCTGGCCTTCTTTCTAACAACGTGGCCATCCTCTCCTTCCTTGTTTTAGAAAACCCATTTTGTCCCAATAGGCTTACAGTCTGGAGGAGGTGGAACTAGAACCCAAACCCGATTTCGCTCAAAATTTTCTAACTCCTCATGCATGGCATTGACCCAATCCGGATCCGTCAAAGCGTGTCCAACATCTCGGGGCTCAAAATTAGCAACAAATGCAGAATGAGCAAACTGAGAGATATGCTGTGACCTGGACCGAGTGACACGTTCGTCGATGCTGCCGATCATCTGCTGAGGGGGGTGCTGGCGTTGAATGTGTCGTGGCGCCTCCCGGGAAGAAGTGATCTCCCCCTCAACAGCAGCTGGTGCCTCCCCGGGTACAAAAGGTACCGCTCGGGGTGGCGGATCCCACGGCCCCCATGAAGAAGAAGTGTCGGGGCCGTGAGTCCTCATAGAAGCCGCTCCTTGCGGCAAAACAGGTGGAGGGGGTGCTGGATCATCCATACCTTCAGCACCCTCATCCTCGTCATCAAAGAGAGGTTCACCAACCTCATGATCACCTGCACGCTCAAAACGAGAAGAAGGACAAACCATGGTCTCGTCGAAGGTGACATCAGATGTCTCCATGACTCGGTTAGTATCAAGGTTAAGTACACGATATGCGCGAGTGTGAGTGCCATAACCCAAAAATACTTTTTAAAAACCCATTTTGTCCCAATTGGGTGACACTCAGAGGGAGGAGAAACTAGAACCCAAACCCGATTTCTTTCAAAATTTTCTAACTCCTCATGCATGGCATTGACCCAATCTGGATCCGTCAAAGTGTGTCCAACATCCCAGGGTTGAAAATCAGCAACAAATGCAGAATGTGCAAAGTGAGAGATTTGCATTGACCGGGTGATGCGTTCGTCGATGCTGCCGATCATCTGCTGAGGCGGGTGCTGGCGCTGAATGTGTCGTGGCGCCTCCCTTGCCGAAGTGGCCTCCCCCTCAACAGCAGCTGGTGCCTCCTCGGGTACAAAAGGTACCGCTCGAGGTGGCGGATCCCACGGCCCCTAGGAAGAAGACGTGTCTGGGCCATGAGTCGTCGTAGAAGCCGCTCTTTGTGGCACAGCAGGTGGAGGAGGTGCTGGGTCATCCATCCCTTCAGCACCGTCTTCTTCATCATCGAAAAGAGGCTCGCCAACCTCATGATCACCTGCACGCTCAAAACGTGAAGAAGGACAAACCATGGTCTCGTCGAAGGTGACATCGGATGTCTCCATGACTCGGTTAGTGTCAAGGTTAAGTACACAATAAGCACGAGTATGAGTGCCATAACCCAAAAACACACCGTCAGAAGAATGAGACCCAAATTTGTCCAAGTTGCCCTTTCTGAGTATAAAACAATGGCAACCGAAAACTCTAAAATAACTCACTTTGGGCAGTTTTCCAAAACGCAACTCATAAGAAATCTTTTTCAAGAAAGCTCAGAGAAAAATGCGATTGGAAATGTAGCAAGCAGTGCTCATGGCCTCGGCCCAATATCGCCTAGGAGTCCTATGCTCATCGAGCATCGTCCTGGCTATCTCTACAAGGGTCTGATTCTTCCTTTCTACAACACCATTCTGAGGCGGTGTGTAGGGGGAAGAAAACTGATGCTCTAAACCCAAATAGTTACAAAACTTCTCAAAATCAAAATTCTTGAATTCGGAGCCATTATCACTTCTAATAGCTCGCATTGAGTTCAAAGGGAACTCATTCTGAAGATGCAAAATTAGATTGCGAGCAAAAGAGAAAGTCTCAATTTTCTCAGCTAAAAAGAAAACCCACGAATATCTTGAAAAGTCGTCAACAACAACAAGCACATACCACTTCCCCCCAACCGAACTCACCCGAGCCGGACCAACAAGGTCTATGTGCAAAAGCTCTCCAGGGCGCTTAGTCATGACTTGAGTCACTGGATGGTGGGGAGCGGCAACCATCTTCCCATGTCTACAAGAATGGCAAACAAGATCCTTCTCCATGGATAACTTGGGCAATCCTCGGATTAGGCCAAGTGAACAAAGTCTTGCAAGCAAGTCGAAGCTCAAATGTCCTAGTCTCCTATGCCACTTCCAAAGATCAGAGGAGGAAGGTCCAGCCAAAAGACAACGAGAAACTCCAAATGACTCCGAGAAATCCGCACGAAAGACTTTCCCAAAGGGCGAAATCCAACAAACAAGATTGCCCTGAGGATCCAAAATACGACTAAGATTCGGCTTAAAACGAATCTCATAGTCGTCATCAAAGAGTTGCGAAATAGAAAGAAGGTTAAAATGCAAGTTAGAAACAAGGGCAACATCGCGCAACACAAAGTGCTCATTAACTCGCACCGACCCACGAGACAACACTCTACCTTTGTTATTGTCGCCGAAGGTGATAAACTCCTTTCCGGCGACCGGACTAAGACTGGAGAACCACTTGGCGTTTCCGGTCATGTGCCTCGAGCAACCGGAATCCACCAACCAAACGTTCTCCAATCGTTTTACCTAGATCAATAAAAAGACATAGGGTGAGCATACGGTCCAACACTAGGGTTAGTGAAGTAAGGGGAATACCAGTGTTGGGCTGGCTGCTCAAAAGAACGGTTAGCAGAAAAACCATCCCTAGCACGTCTACGGGAAGGGCGATCACCACGTTGAGGAAAATGTGGTCCGCTAAGGGAGGAGCGTCCATCGCGATACTCAAAACGCGGTGGGGGAAAACGCTCAACTACAAAGCCACCGCCACGGGGTCCATAGCCCATAAACGCAAGCTCCCGCCGGGCACGCTCTCTATGCGGCCTAGGCCTAGGAACTTGAGATTTTGGACCTCTAGGCCTAGCAGCACGCCTCTGAACATTCAGCACATGTACATCATGGAAGGGATGGTACATGTCTGTGTTGTTCATCTCCTTTGCGCGGTGCGCCTCTCTCTTGCGCCGAAAGCAAAACTCACTCAAGTGTCCATTTCTCCCACAGTGCTCACAATGGTACCTCACCACTCTCAAAGGGGGTTGTTGGTACTCACGGTAGCGGGTGTGGATCACTTTGTCCTTCTATGGCATAAGCTCCTCCTGGATGGGTGGCATGGTGTCCAGCTTGTTCTTGAGGTGGTTTGGTTTGGGAGCCCATGATTGTTTCTTGGGTGGAGCTCTCGGAGGCTCAACAAAGACCCCATCCTTGGTGTTAGGCTCGAGAGGCTCTTTGGGTGGAAGCTTGGTAAGTTTGGGAGTAGTGGTGGAGATGGGCTTCTCACATGGGTTAAGACCACTCGACTCTCCAATCTTGCCGAAAGATGAAACATCAACACCCGGAGTTAAACCTACACCAGGACCTCCAGCAGCTCGCTTGAATTGGGAGATCATCATCCCGAGTTGTGGCTCACCGCTAGACACCCATGACAAGATGGTCCGAAGGTATGTGTTTTCCTCCTCGGTTTGCATCTTTTCATGCTTCACATTAGCGATCTCCATCTCCAAACCCTCACAAAGAACACACCTAGCCACACATGTGCTACCTGATTTGGCCTCTTCAAGAGACACAATCTTGGCATTCTTCTCTGCCAACTCAGATTGCAAGCCCGCACAGGACTTGCACGCACCCAACAGCGAGGATCTAGCCTTCAGCTCATCCACCTCTCCTACCAACACAGCATACTTGCTTCTCAAAGTGAGAAGGTCAGTCATGTGTGTGGTGCACATCTCACACTCCTGCTCGGTAACAACTACGGTGGACTTGACAGATTCAAGTTCCTTCACCGTATCCTCCCACTTCTGCCTAAACTCCTTGCGCTCTCTAGCGGCACGCCTAAGCAACTTATACTGACTAAGGAGCGCAGCAGTAAGTTTCTCGACCTCAGCAGAAAGCTCGTCGGGGGTCTAAGATACCTGGGAGTCGTCGTCGTCGTCGTCGTCGTCATTCCGAGGAGTGTCCACCAGCTCGCCGTCGACCTCCTTGCCGAGGGCCATGGTGCAGAAGCCGTCGTCGTCGGTGAAGAAGCAGAGGCCATTCAGCTTGTCCTCAATCCTATTCTTCTTCTCGGACTCATCGTCGCTTGAGCCAGCGGAGTCGTCATCCGAGTCATCGACGTCGCTGAGCGTGGCGAAGAAAGCACGCTGCTCAGCCTGGGCCTTCTCCAAGTACTTTGTCTTGATGTACTCCTTGTCGAAGCCGCCCTTCCGCTTGTGCTTCGTGGGGACGTACTTCTCCTTGTGCTTGCTGGAGTCGTACTTGTGCCCATGATCTGCCTTGTCGAAGGTCTGCTTGTTCTTCTTCTGGCAATTGGCGATGAAGTGGTTGGGGTCACCGCACTCGAAGCATCCCGAGCGTCCTCCTCCGCGGCGACGGTTCATGCGGTTGTTGTGGAACCGCGAGAACCGGTTAGCGAGCAACGTCAGCTCGTCATCCCCCATGAACTCCAGCTGCTCCTCTGTGACAGAAAGAAGAGAAGAGAGTGCAAAGCCTCCAGAGGGGTTAGCAGAAGAGCCAGAAACCAAAGCCATCGATGGGCCAGAAGGATTTTCATAAGAAGCCCTCGCCATGGCATCAATCTCACTGGACTTGAGCTTACTGAAGAGCTCGTCGCACGTGAGGGTCTCATAGTTAGGCGATTCGATGATCGCCTGAACCTTGGAATCCCACACCGATCGATCAAGAGTATGCAAAAGCTTCAAAGCTCTCTCATGATCATCGAAAGGCAACAGCTCCTTGTTAGCCCTCATCCTGTTGACAATCACCTGAAAGCGAGCGAATAAACTTTCTATGCTCTCGCCAGGCATATGTCAAAAGTTCTCATACTCTCGCTTGAACGACTCGTAGAGACGGGTTTTGACTTGAGATGTTCCCTCATGGAAACGCACGAGGGTAGCCCAAATCTCCCGAGCCGTAGCGAGGTGAGAAACGCGGTCAAACTCGAACATGCTCAAACAAGAGAACAGAGCATTACGAGCTCGGCTATTGGCATCGTGCTCATCGATCTGACACTGAGTAACACGAGCAGCCAAGACCACGTAATCAGCAGAGTTGCAAATATCACAAATGGAAGCACCAATACTCTGCAAATAGGCCGACATGCGTATCTTCCAATACGCATAGTTCGTCCCATCAAAGAACGGCGGTTTGCCCACGCCGCGATCCATGTCGCCTTCTGTGGATCTGGAACCGGCTAAGGTGGAAGATCCTTAACCCGCTCTGATACCAATTGAAGGACCGAGAAAGCACTAGCAAGGCGACCAGAGGGGGGGTGAATGGGAGCCACAAAAATTTCTCTCCAAACTTTGGCCAAATGTCCCAAAATCAACCCCCAGAAGCTACGACCAAAACCGTGATGCCCACGACCCTTGGAAGAGGGTGGATGATCCCTAGGATCACAGCGAGGCACCACAAAGCGATAGCAAACCAAAACGCCAAAAGCACCGGCACGAGTTCGACTCCTAGAAACCAAGTCCCGAACGTAGATAGATGGCTACGTTGAGAAATCTCCAAATACCAATGCTAACAAGTAGCAAAGATACCTAGAGAGGTTCCTTGGTCAACTCTAAGGCCAAACGAGAAATCCGGAAACCAAGCGAACAAGCCGGGAGAGCAAACGCACTAAACCGGAGGCTACAGCAGGATCTCGGACTGTGCGGCAGTACGGTCGCGGACTGTCTGCCCAGTGGCGGACTACCCGGGCTCAGGTCGCGGACTGTCCGCCGGCCAAAAGAGCAAAACCGCAGTGCTGCTGAAATCCCCTGGACGGTTCCCGGACTGTCCACGAAAACCAACGGCGGACTGTCCGCCGGTCAAACGAAGACAAGACAGCCGAAGAACACGGCCACTGATCTGGCTCGTCCCCGACGCGCGGACTGTCCGCAGGTCAAACCGCGGACTGTCCGCGAACACACAGAGAGGGCGATTTCAATCGCCTTCTCCCCAAATCTCTCCAAATTTGATCCAAATCAAAATCCCACTTTCCCAGAATTGGAGATGATCACGGGGTAGTTAGGAGACTATCACAAAGAAATCATCCGCTCAAATCGATTCAAACACCGGGAAATCGAAAGGGGAAGATCAAGAACGAAAAAGCGCCACGAAAACGAAATCAACCCGATCTACTTGTTTGTGAGGAGCTAGATGAATTCCTTCGGTGGAAATGATCTCCTCACTATAAAGAACAAGTTGATTTAAACGGATTTTGCAAAGATGCACTAGAGAGAGAGATCGAGCGACGGGAAAAATGTGGAGAAACGAAGAATGTGAAGAACACGAGCCAAAACGTGAATCAACACATCGATCTGCAACCGTATGGCTACCACACGCTACAACAGTGAGGTTACGGCCTCACTTCCTCAAAATCTCCAGTACACAGAGGTATGGTTCTCTGTGGATCTCAGCTAGCTACAGCAGGGGATTGGGAGAGCAGGAAAACCTAGAAGCAAAGAGCAAATGACTGAGATCGAATGGGAGGAGGGTGTCTCCCGCTACTTATCCTAATTCTAATTCCTACTCTACCCCTCACTACTTATAGAGCGAACCAGCTAAATCCTATGGTTATTCTGGACCAACTCAAGGTAGGTGGTGATCCGACGGCCACGCCCGCACAACTCGTAGCGTTGCCTCGACGCAACCTCCCGATTGCTGCCACGTGCCGCCCTCGCTCTGCACCCCCGGTTTTGTGGCCCAAACCGGGAAACCAACCTTCACAGCCAACCCCCGGTTTTGAGGCCCAAACCGTGAAACCAGCCGACCATCGCCTGAGTTTTGAGGCCCAAACTCAGCAAACCCGCAGCACCCAGGTTTTGAGGCCCAAACCTGGAAACCGTCCTCAGCCCGAGTTTTGTGGCCAAACACGGAAACCATCGGCACCCAGGTTTTGAGGCCCAAACCTGGAAACCGTCCACCCGATGGTTTTTCTCTGGCTCTACCACCAAACCGAAGCTGAAGATGGGATGCACCGCTCGTGCACCCCGTCCACCGACATGTGTCCCCAGGTCCTCGACCCAGGCAACACCATGCCCCGCAAGTCTCCGCTCGTCGCTGTCCCAGGCTATCAGCCACCACAGCTGATCCTCAGGCCACCGGTCCCTCAGTCCAAGCCTCATGTCCGCCCTTCGCCACTCTCGGTCCCTCGGCACGGCACGTCTCTACTCGACCTTCACCTTCCCTTCGATCACTGTATTCGTGCTAGACACCTGCACAACACAAGCCAAAGAACATGCGCATTATCCCAGTTGACAATCACTCATCACTCAGAGACTCGGCATACACCCATGTATCCGCAATTACTCTACGCCCTACTTATATCTTCAAGAAAGCTACGGCATTACTTCGAAGCCCAAGAGATCACAGTTGTTACAGATTTTCCTTTGGGAGAAATCCTCCACAATCGTGATGCTACTGGAAGAATTTCCAAGTGGGCAGTCAAATTGGGGGCACTTAACATCAAGTTCACTCCTAGGAATGCAATCAAGTCACAAGCTCTAGCTGATTTCATCGTCGAATGGACAGAAATACAGCAGATCCAAGACAATGCTATTCCCGATCATTGGAAGATGTACTTTGATGGGTCCCTAAAACTCGGAGGAGCAGGAACCGGAGTACTACTTGTATCACCCGCTGGAGAGCAGCTCAAGTACGTTCTGTAGATATTATGGCCTGCTACCAACAATGAAGCAGAATATGAAGCGCTACTCCACGGACTCAAGCTAGCAGTCGCATTGGGCATCAAGTGACTCCTAGTCTACGACGACTCTTCTGTGGTAATTCACCAAGTCAACAAAGACTGGGATTGTACCAAGGAAATAATGAATGCCTATTGCGCGGAAGTCCGTAAGCTGGAAAAACACTTTTCTGGGCTGGAACTCATTCATCTTACCCGGGATCACAATGTAGCAGCAGATGTCCTAGCTAAATTGGGTTCCGACAGGGCTATGGTCCCCAGTGGTATGTTCGTTCATGAGTTATCCAAGCCATCAATTCAAGAGAAGGAAGAGGTTGACCCGGCACCATCTGCTCAGGTTCTAGGTCTAGCAACCGACTGGACATAAGTTTTCATCGACTACTTCAAAGAGCATAAACTGCCAAGTGGCAAAATAGCTGCAGAGCAAGTCACCAGACGTAGCAAAAACTATGTTCTAGTCGGGGACCGGCTATATCGACGCGGAGCTTCATCAGGAGTCCTCCTCAAGTGCATCTCACTAGAAGAGGGCATAAAAATCCTAAATGAAGTCCACTCTGGGTGCTGTGGCAACCATGCAGCATCAAGGACACTAGTCGGAAAAATCTTCAGATCAGGGTACTATTGGCCCTCAGCCTTGAAAGATGCAGAAGATCTAGTCTGCCGCTGTTAGTGATACCAGTTCTTTGCCAAACAGCAGCATGTACCTGCACATGAATTGATCTGTATTCCTCCATCATGGCCTTTCTCATGCTGGGGACTCGACATGGTGGGTCCTCTTAAGCGCGCTCCAGGCGGATTAGAGTACATCTACGTCGCAATCGACAAATTCACCAAGTGGATTGAGTACATGCCATTGGTCAAGTTCAACGCATCCAAGTCAGTACAATTCATGCAGAGCATCTTTCATCGTTTTGGGATGCCACATAGAGTTATCACTGACCTCGGGTCCCCTTTCACGGCTATTGAGTTCAAGTCATGGGCCAGCAACTGTGGAATCAAGATAGACTACGCATCAGTAGCCCATCCACAATCCAACGGCCAAGTTGAACGAGCAAATGCCCTAATTCTTGCTGGATTAAAACCAAGGCTATTTGACCTTCTAAAAGATCACGGCGGAAAGTGGGTCGAGGAGCTGCCTAAGGTAGTCTGGGGGCTACGGACACAATGAAGTCGGGCAACAAGCCAAACTCCTTTCTTATTGGTATACGGCACTGAAGCAATCCTCCCGGCTGACTTAATTTGGAGCTCCCCGCGAATAGAGCAGTACAATGAAGGCGAAGCGGATGATACCAGGCGGCTAGAAGTCGACAGCCTTCAAGGGACCTGGAGGATTGCTTCAAGGGATGATGCGCTACTACGACAAGAACGTCCATCACCGCACCTTCCAAGTAGGTGACCTGGTCCTGAAGAAAATTCAGAATACCACAGGACGCCACAAGCTCATGAGTCCATGGGAAGGACCCTACATAGTATCTAAAGTAACAAGACCCGGGTCATTTGAGCTAGTCACTAAAGATGGTTCTCCCTTGCCAAATTCATGGAATATTGAGCATCTGAAAAAATTCCATACCTAAGGACTATGCTACAAATCAGGCTCAGGGCAAATGTAGTCATCTTACAAATATTAATAAAGTTTGAAGTTCATCAGCAATAATGAGCTTTATACTTTCTTTTTTACGCTTTATCACGACTATTTAGTCGGACGAAGCCCATCTATCATACAATAAAATTTAGTTATTGTATCTCACCGACTAATATATAATATTACTCGGATGACTTGGTTCAGCAGACACCACACTCGAGTTACGAGCTTCGAGCTCAATACAACTCAAAAGATAGTACGGTCTAATACCCGGCTATCAGCCTATAGCGAATATGGTCTCTACAAAGGTAGACACTAGTTCCTATAAGGTATAACACGGTCGGGTAGTACTCACCCTGTTATATATTCACTGGACAGAGGTCCACCCACTTTCGCACTCAAGATGCGAGTACCAAGAGGATATGATTCACCCAGAAGGAACCATTATCACGGTCCTACAAGAGGTGCCTGATCAATATTATCCCTTGAACAAGGGTGCTAAGAGTAGTACTCGGGCCAGACCAAGTTCTCTACACGATTGCTAGAGAAACGAAGTCACACGACCCAAACTAAAGTGCTAGAGAGCACTAGGATAGACTCATCTAATAAGACGCCTGGTCACACATCCACATCAAATAGAAACATCCCATTGACAAGAAATTTCTTGCAATGCCGAGTTGATTATATAATAAATTCACAAGATTCAAAGGCAGCTAATACTTTGATTCTTTATATTTGATACTAATTGTTTCCAGGGAATACAAGCGGCGGCTAAACGATCAAGGAGGCTAAACTACTCTACAAGATCTAAAATCTGCGAGTACTCCTCCGCCGCGGTCTTCACCTCCTCTTGCATCGCCGCAAGATCCTCATCGCCTCTGCCTTCAGGAAGCATCATAAGAGCTAACAAGTCGAAGGATGGTAGATGAAGTCGCAGTGTCGCCATCAGACCCTGCACCACTGAAGTCGACATATCTTTGATATACTGAGTCAGCTGCCCAGGTGCAGCCTTGGCCCGATCAATCAAAGATTCCTCGACTCCTTCAGGGCACGGAATCATATCCAGGATAGGCTCGACGGCACGCTCCAACGCCTTCAAGGAATCCCGCGAAGACTCGAAGGCCTCCTGCGACTCCTTCGTCGATTTCAATGCCTGCAGGAGGTCTTGGTCAACACCCTCACGCATCAATTTGGCTTCTTGGAGAGTACTTTGTGCATTAGCATATACCTCTTCAAGCTCCGCTTGCTTTCGGTTGAACGCGCTTTGCCACCTAGAAGCCAGCTTGTTTGCATCTGAAGGCGCATCAATCGGTTAACGCGTCATTAGTTGGCATGGAGCAGAAGACTTGAAGCAGTATTTTCAACTTACCATCCAGTTGCTTCTTGGAAGTTTTCTTCAGCTCCTTCATCTTCTGCTCCAAGGAGGCCTCTTTGGCTATCAAGCCAATCTCTTGGTTATTGGCAGCATCATGCTCTTCAACAACACCCTTAAGGTTGTCTTGTAACTCAAAGATGCGGCTGCGCAAAAGCTGAGTGGCTATCTTTTGGCTGATTTGGTCTTGAGAGATGTAGTCTCAGAGCTCCTGATTCTCACGGGACATCTCTTGCCGGATCCGAGTGATCTGGTCCTTGACCTTCACATCAAAGCCCTGCACAAGAAACAATACTGTCAGCATTCAAACGAGACTATAATATACGAAGAGGACTTCCAAAGATTTACCTCGATAAATTGCCGAAGTGCTTCGACAGGTGCTGTGACTTCATCGCTCAACTCTTTCAGCCGGGTGAGGTCTTGGTCATACCCCATAACATCGAGCGTCGCTCCTTGACACGAGGACTCGGGGGCATCAGCGGACCCTCCCTGCGGACGAGTGGAAGCTTCAGCTTGGACGTCAGCCAAGATCATCTCCAGAGTTGGTTCGTGCGGCTGTCGAGTGCGGAAAAACCACTCATTGATTACTCGATCGAACTCCAATTGTGCAGGAGAACGAAAGATAGAAAATGGCACACCAACCTGAGGCAAAGGGAGAACATCCGCTTCAGGTGCTGCATCGATTTGAGACCTGGTTGGAGAGGAGCCGGGCAGTGGATCTACCTGGCTACTAGTTGGTGGAACGTTGGACTGACTAAAAGTTGGCGGAATGCTGGATTCCTCCTTGTTCAGCGTCTCCGACTCCTCTACCGCCTGGGGTTCAAGGACGGTACTTGAGCCTGCAGCAGCCAACTTCATTTTTCTACAACGGACAAGTATTTATGTTAGTTCCAGAAATATGTGAGCACTCTAAAAGTAAAGTTCTGTAACTTACTTTACGAGCTTCAATTGCCGCGGCAACTTCAAGAGAGGCTTCTTCAGTAGCGGGTCTAGAGTCGGAGCTTCTTCAGGGACCGCACCACTTGAAGCCCCTTGAGTTGTTTTAGCATCTGGTACATAGACATATATAAGACAAGAGTTTATCAAAATCCAAATACAGAAGGACTACAAAGTACTCGGGTTTTCCCTTACCAAGAGCACCCAGATTACAGTGCTTTTCAGCCAACTCTTGTGATAAAAGAATTTTTCGACAAGCAAGGCGATTACCAGTGCGAGCCTTCTTAGGGACAGGTCCTCCGACTTCTTCCTGTGGAGTTGGCGACCTCTTCCGGCTACTCTCGGCTTCTGGGTCTATAAGCATGACATCAGAGTCAGTTGAATCTGTGTCAACCCAGTCAAGATCTTCAGGAGAGCTTGGTTTGTTGGGAAGGTCCTCACTTCGGAAAGGACCCCCCAGAACTATGCCTCCACCTTCTTTAGTCACCGGAGGCAGGGGAGGGCAATCATTGTTATCTCTCCCCTGGCCCTACAAGAGAAGAGCATTCAGTCAAATCAGAAGGATATCTTTTTAGAACCTCGAAGACACGACAGATCAACTATTTACCTGTGGAGGAGGATTAATGGCGGAGAATGTTGTCATCAACGGAACTAGGCGTTCACGGCTTTTGAGCAGCCGGTTCACCCTTCATAAGATTTTGAAATCAGACAACTGCTCGACGTCATGACGCCCCGGGTCATTCTTACCCAGGTATTCAAATCCAAAATTTGCCCGCTGTTGAAGAGGATGGATACGGCATGCGATGAAATCTTGGACTATGGTAAAACCGGTCAGTCCGCTGAGTTTCAAGTTGTCTATCATATTGTTGGCACTAAAAGTGACGCACTGTACCAATCACACAGCAAGCCGGAGAAGCTGGCTTCAAATGTGGCCCGGGTGCTCAGAAGTCCGGTGCGTGCCAGTCAGTTTGCCCTGCAACTAACAAGGGAGATAAACTGTTAAATACAAAGCTGGAACGTGCCGGGTATGACCAGACAGTTCCAAGATGTACGGCCCTGAAGCCACTTACGACGACATATAGCTATGAAAGCTATCTGCCAACAGGTTTAAAAGATTATTCGGCAATATGAACAAAGTTACGTGAATAACAGGTTGCCGAACACGTTTGCATGAGAATCGTACTTGCATGACGTATTAAATATAAGTTAAAACTTAACCAATCTCGATTGTACGACCGAGTTGGGGTCCATGGGGATTGAACATACAAACTAAGCATGACTAAGCTAATCTAAAGCCTGCGCCTGCCGCACGACACCTGACTCTATCATAGGTCAAACATGCTTAACATGCATGAACCCTCACCACGTGGCAATCTAGATACGATCCAATCGGCTATTACGAACAGTAGATCTACTACATAAAAGACTTTACAATAATAAACGTGAGAGAACAAAGCAGATCTATAAAAGATAAAGCCGAAACGAACGGTATCTAGATTGGGCAAAAGTGTTACGATGAAATAAACATAACAAAACATATAACACAAGGTAACTTAATGAATCTACTAGACTGCCACATCTAATAGAGCCGATAACTATCTTTATTTGTGTCTCAATCCGCCGCACGATACAAGACATAAACAAAGACTTCCCGTCATTAGCTTAAATCCGCCGCACGATACTAAGCTTAACGTACGAGACTACTTGCACCATATCTAAATCCGCCGCACGATACTAGACATGATAACAAGGTTGCCGGAACTTACGGAGGTCGACGGATCGATGGCCCCTCTCGAAGAACACGACGACACGACTTGGACTCAAAGACGGCACGGGGCCGGGTTGGTTGTATTGATTGTGAACCTCTTTTACAATAGCCTCAGGGTTTATATTTATACCCTGGTGTTCTCTGAGTCCTAGAAGGACACGACTACAACGATAGAATTAGGAAACTTATCAAAATATGATGCCTTCTACTCTAAGTTTCCTTCAATAACCGGCATGCACTAAAATGACGAGATCCCCATCGCTAAATCTTCTTGTCATGCCGTATTTGTCATCTTCTAACGCAAACCGACTTGGCTTGAAGTAGCCGACCGCAGCGTCATGTTGCCGAACCTGCTCGCCGTTGACTAGTTGCCTTCACAGCCTTGCCGAATACATTGAGTTAGCCGACCGCGTTCGCTATCTGCCGAATCCCTTAGGTGGCGACTTCTTCCGAATCTGCGTCGTGCTGGCCCACTTGTCATAGTGCGAAAATTCTGTGTTAACACATGCCCCCTCAATTTCTGAATAAAGGCATTTGTTCTGAAATTGACCACTAGTCCACCGCGCGCCCTAGATCGGCACTGCTTCAAACTCCGCATTCTCCCCAAATCGCCAACAGTTTCAATTTCCACCTGAGCTCCGTAATGGCAACCCGTGACGAGATTCCAGAGGTAATCCTCACTTCTCCCCTCAACACGTTCGGTCAACTCCTATTGGCATTCGGTTCTTCTAACTTTTCTTGCACATATCTTCTTTTAGGCTTTTAGGGACGAAATTCTGATCCCTTGTGATGCGGACCCCGATTCCTACTTCTTGGGTCCAATGGGAAACCCCAATCCAACCAACATCATTAGTATGGAGACCAACAGAATTCCATTCAAGCATGGAGTCATTTCGTCGAACAGGTGGCGGTACACCTTCAAGAGCTGGCCTTTGCCTGCGGTCACTGGCTGGAGGAACTAGTATAAAAGAATCCAGGCGAAATTTGGTCCCTATTGGGAAACTCAAGACATTCAACATGCCCTGGAACTGTCTCTGGCCGAAATGCCCAAAAATGAGCCATTACTCATAGCAGCTTCTCATTTTTGGTCGGATGCCCTCAATGCTTTTGTATTTGGCCATGGTATAAAGACGATCACATTAGCTGATGTCTTCATGATGAGTGGTTTGAATATCACTTCGACCATGAACGCTGATGAACTGTTAGAGAAAATTACCCAGAGGTCCATTGATGTCAGCGTTGGATGGATGAAGTACGTCGAAATCCATAACAAAGCGCCAAGCCCAGTGGCAGAGACAGAGCACAGGGCCTTTCTGAACATGTGGCTGTGCAGATTCATCTTCTGTGGGAGATCCAACGAGCCAACCCTCAACTACATTGCACTGGCTGACAAACTGTCCAAAGGAAAGCAAATTCCTCTAGGCAAACTTTTCCTGGGATCCATATACCACATGATGCATCAAACCTCCACTCAAATGTATCATGCCACTCATGCTGACACAATCAGACTACCACCAATTGATTGTGTCAATGGCCCCTGGTGGTTTGTCAAGATGTGGCTTCAGCTATATATGCATCAAATAGTTGCCGTGCCATTGGACAATCTCAGCTTCCCTTCCAGCAACTTTGCTGAGGATGAAGAAGCCACAGAAAAGGCCTGCCAAACTTATGGGGAAGCAGCCACTGCTATAACCATTAACAAAAGTATTGGCAATCTCTTCAAGTTATTCTTCAAGGGCTTTAGTCAGGTACTCTGGTTACCTTACAGGGAGGATGACAACCTTACTTTCCCTATCAAATTCAACTTTGATGATGGCTGCGTAGATGAAATGGCCACAGGAGTCTTCAACTCATTTATCAAGCCCTGCATTCTACCAGCCGAATTCAATAGGGGAAGACAAGTGAAGCACACCTATGAGTTCTATCACCCCAACATAGCAGCCAGGCAATTGGGTTGTGGACAGCTCCCTCCAAAACTCATCTTTTCTACTGTCATCAGGCCTAGGGAGCAAATTCAATCCAAAGAGCAGATTACAATAGGGATGCAGGCCCATCGGGTATTCAGGCTGGGACAAGATCTGCCAGACTACCAACCAGTACCACTCCACTTGATTCAGTCTGCTCATCCCCTTTTTGAGTCCTGGTGGCAAGAATGGCATGATCATATCTTCAACAGCCCAATCCACCCCATGTGCCTGGAACTTCAAGCAGACTTCAGCTCTGACAGCGAGGTACAATAACAAGCCACTTGTTGCTTTAGTATTTGATCCTTGAGATTTCTAACTCCTTTAAAATTTCCACAGGACTTCATACCCAACCCTGACACCAGGCCCATCCAATATCATCAAGCTGGTCCAACCACTGTCCTGGGGCACAACGCTCCTTCATTGTCTCGGTTCATGAAATCCCAAGCAGCTTCATCAACCGTCCTTTCGGCTAAAGGATGGAAAAGAAAGGCCACTGAGGAATCCTCCCGTTCTAGGCACACCAAAACCAAGCAGAACACACCTCTTCCAAAGGTAAGATGTTTTAGCTCTTCCCTCATTATTAACTTATTCTTGATTGGCTTGTATGTCACTATAGGCCTCCTCCTCCGAACAAGAAAACGTTCAAACAACAGTGCCCCCAGTCCTTATTACCTTGGAAGATGAGTGTAACACCCCGGTGTTAAGCAATCCCTAAATGCATAATTTGGCATGGCATAAGCATAGCATCTCATCATTTCATGTGCATATGTTTGTTGAATGCTTAAGTCCTTGTTGGTCTCTAGGGTAACCTTGTTATGCTTTCTGTTTCTGACCAAGTGCCTTATAACAAAGTTGTAGATCTTGATGAAGGGAACAACTTTGCTTTAAAGCACTTTCTCAGAAAAAGCTTTTGAGTTAGGATTTCTTGCATTAGAAAAATGGTTTAGCGCTAAATTTCTTGTTTTAAGCAGAATTTGGACTTGAGCCTTAAAGATGATTTGTTCCTTGCAAAATTCTAAGTAACTTTGTTGTTGGGACCTTTTCCTAGTTCGGTCTAGTTTAGGAGTTATAGAGCATCAAAGTTTGAAACAAAGCCTCATTAGTTTAATCTTGACCGTGGACCCCACCGGTCAGTCCCTCTCTTCTTCCCCGCGCGCACGCCGCTCCCTCCGCGCCGACCGAAACCGCCCGCCGCCGCGAGACCGCCTCGCCGGTCGGCCAAACCATCGTCATCACCGCCCGTGGTTTGCGCCCGAACTCGCCACGTCGCCCGGGAGCTCGGTGCATGCTCGCCGCGTGGAGCGCGACGCCTGACGCCGCCGCGTCCGGTCGGGAGCTTCCCCGATGGGAACTGGCCAGGTGCAATGCACCTAGCACTTCGTTCCGTTTGCCTTCGCTCCGCCTATGCTCGCAACCAGCAGAGCATCCCATTGCTCAGTCTCTCCTTCGCTCCACTCCACTCCATCTTCATCAGAGCAGAGCTCCGCCGTCGCCCGCCGAACCTCGGCGAGCGATTACTCGCTCCACCGCTCACCGCCGTCCAATTCCTCTCGCCAGTCTCTCCGTCTTGGTCTCCTCTTTCTCCGGTAAGGGTTGGTTTCCCCTCTCTTTCTCTCTAGCTGCCGGAACAGCGGACGCCATCCGCAAGCTTCCGCCATGGCCGCCACCGTGACCTTCACGTGGACCGGTCATCTCCGGCCATGCTACCCTAAGCTGAGCCATGTTCTAGTCTTCTCTACCGCCGTAGTAGCTTAGAGTCAAATGGAGACCTCTCTCGTGCCCTGAGTTCGCCGGACCACGGGCCAGTCGCGCTGTGTCCGCCATGGACCGCCGCCGTGCATCGCGCCGGACAATGCCGGGGATGCCGAAGCCTGGGAGTTGCTCCAATAGGTCACTTGTGACTTGCTTAGGCTAGTGTTAATCTCGCCGAGTCGCGAGCCGCCGGGAAGAGTTCCGCCGCCGAGTCGCAGAGCCGCCGCTCCGCCATGGCCGCCGTCGAGCTTGCTCCGGTATCCCTCTGTCTCAGCGAGTCGGTTAGTTGTGTTCGCCTCGCAAACCCGCACCCAATGATGGTCTCAGTGTCGCCAGAAGTGTCGCCGTCGACGAGCTAGGGCCGGTCAACGACCACGGCGCTAAACTCCGCCGTTGACTGCCGAGCCTGGCCTCGCGCGGTAACGTGCCGAGCTTGGCCTCGGAAGCTTGGTCGCCCTGACCAGCGGGCCTCGACTGGCAGTAAGAAAGAGAGAAAGGGAAAAGCTTGGGTGCCGTAGGCCTCGGAAAGCCGGAAGCGCCGAGCCTTCGCCTCGAGCCTCGACCGAGTCGGTTGAGTCAGTTAGTCTCGGTTGAGTCAGTTAGTCTCGGTTGAGTCAGTTAGTCTCGGTTGAGTCAGTTAGTCTCGGTTGAGTCAGTAGCCTCGGCTGAATAGGTTAGCCTCGGCTGTCAGTGTGCCTCGGCCGAATCGGAAAAAGGTGTCTGAGCCTCGGCCGAATCGGTCGAGTGCGTCTAGCCTCAGCCGAATCGCGCCGAACGTGCCGAAGCCTTTGCCTCGAGCCTCAGCCGAATCGCGCCGGGTGTGCTGAGCATTTGTCTTATGCCTCGGCCGAACCAAGTGGAGTCCGTACGTTTAGGTTTGAGTTCCTTTTTAGTTTGTTTTTGCAGAATTGTGTAATGGCTTCAAAAAATTCCCACAAGGCTCATTTTAAGTCCAACTCCTGTGAAACAAATTTTGTTAGGTCAAGCATGTTTAGATCTATCAGTGAAAATTGTCGAAAGCATTCTTGGTGATACTTTTATGTGTAGATTTATTTAAATTAGAAAAGTGCTGATAACTTGGAAAATGCATAACTAATTATGTATAAGTCAAAAAAAAATGTAATTTTAGTTTTGTTAGATTTGTATGAATGTGTAGTTTCGGAGAAAAATATAATATAAGGTTATTCTGTGAATTAATTTGACAGTAGCTTTTAAAATAGTTAAATGTCATTTCCTTGTTTATTTTGTAGTAATTAAAATATGAGGAATATGCACCTGAGAATTTAAGCACATTGCTCTTATGCTAGGAAGTTTAGTAGAAAAATAACAAATTTGTTGTTTGACACTTTGTACTAGGGGGTGTAGTTCAAAGCACCTTTTCATGATAGAATTTGTCTTTTTCATAGGGGGTGGAGTCTAGGTCCAAATGGGGTAAAATTTGGACAGGGGATTAGATTAAGTGTTGTGAATCTCCGGTAATTTTTGTAGATTTTTCCCAAGCTGTCTAGAATGGGTTGCTGTTATAGGTTGGTTTATTTAGGGTTAATCTAGCTCTGATTAGAGGGTAATAAACCCGTTAAGCAAACTTTGATGTGGTGACAACAGGACGTAGTAAGTTAGTTATGTTAAATTAGGTGATTGATTAGCAATAGATGACATGTGCTTATCTCCTGAATTGTTACTCCATGTTGCATCACCATGCATCTCATGTGCATTCATGTTATTCATTCATGTACCGCATCATGCAGGATCGGTAGTGGAAGCCCAGGAGACGCCGGAGGAGCAGCGTCAGGAGGAGACACCCGAGGAGAGGATCCCGGAAGGAGACGTTGAGGACCTGCCGGAGTGCCGTGATCACCGCCCCGCCGACTTCGAGCGAGGCAAGCCCCGGAGCATTTTCTCCTACGGTTTGCAAATTACCGTTTACAAGTTAACCTGATATGCTTGTTGCATTAGGTTATAGGAGTTGCGTGATACCGTTGCTGCATTGATTAATTATCCTTGTCCACCTGCAAATACTATCTTGTTATCCCTGATAAGTCTAGGCTCGTTTATGCTTAGCCTGCTTAGACCGGTAAAAGTCGGGTGATTTCCTGTCTCCCGCATATAGGTGGATACTGATCATGTTTAGCCTGGTGCTATCATGGAGATAACCATGTGATAATAAATCTGAGACCGGGCGGGATGTAGGAGCAGCAGGACATGGGTTCTGTGTGCTAGTAGTCTCCCGTCTGTGTCGATTAGGACCCGACGAAGGCACACC
Organism: Coix lacryma-jobi var. lacryma-jobi; assembly: GCA_009763385.1. Taxonomy (NCBI): domain Eukaryota; kingdom Viridiplantae; phylum Streptophyta; class Magnoliopsida; order Poales; family Poaceae; genus Coix; species Coix lacryma-jobi. Next base: position 103,744,373 of record CM019830.1, on the reverse strand, counting down.
TCAGTCATTTTGAACGCGTCAATCACTTAACGGAGTAGGTCGGAGTACCTCCCGTGAAGCCGAGTAAGGTTTTTCGAGCCGGTGATGGAGATGTTGACGCCTAACACCCAGGGCCTTATATGTACCGTGGGCAACTATTCTGATCAACCTGGCATGGTCCGAGGGCAGGCAGGGCCTGATCGACCTGGCATGACCGTGGGCAGTTAATAGCTTGAGCGACCTGGCATTGAGACAACCCCCGGTGTAGAAGGGCCCATGGCCGTCCCGCGATTTGGGTTCTCGAACCTCCTGAATTGGTCGCCAACGGCCACCTGGCAGGGTGTGTCGGGCGAGTGTGCGACATTTTTGTCCCCAGCTGGTAGGAATCGATTATAATCGCCATCGCTCCTGGTTAGTGAGTAACTTGACTGAGCATGTGTTACCGTAGTAACTTATGGAACTAAAGATGGTTATGGTACTGAATCTGAAAGGCTATTGATGAAATAGTCACTCTTGCTTGAATAAGTAGTCAAGTGTTTGCTCTAGATCAGGTGCAAATCTAGATAATCAGGCTGATTACATAAAAGTGACTGCTAATGCTCTAATGATGATTATTTAATAATAAAATGCTTTTATGCAAAAGGTAAGTGTGGCCAACCCCAGATACAGCCTTGCATAATCCTTGGTGTCAATTATTTCTGGTTTATGGCGGGTAAGTCTAGCTGAGTACCTTCTCGTACTCAGGGTGCTATCCCTTGTTGTTGCAGATGGGCAATGCTTCTACGGCTATTGCGAGAACTGTCTGTACCCCGTCGAGGGCAGTGACTAGACCATGGGCATGGTCAACCCTTATCTTCCCTGATGCTTTTGTGGATTGATCAAGCATATGGCACTGTATTGTGAACTAAGGATTTATGTTTCAAAACTATGTCGCTTCCGCTTTTGAATTCAAACTATGGTTTGTAATAACTGTTGAACTCCGATGTATTTGAACTATTTGCGAACTGAATGTAGATCGTGGACATGTACGCTAATCTATTACGATCTTGGTTAAAGTTGAATGACTTGAAATCCTTCGAGATTTCCGGACTACCGGGTTTGTACGAGCTTAAGTACTGGTAATCTCTGTGAAAGCAGCGATTCGGTGCTTAATTTGGTGCAAATTGGTCGGTTCTGTTACAGCTGGCATCGGAGCGTGGTTAGCGTTACTGTTCATGATTCTATTTGAAAAACTGTATTTTCAAATAAAATTTCTCCATTTGCCAAAACTTGTAGCTATAGTATGTTCTGAAAAACCCTTCTTATAAAGATTTAGGTGTGCCATTGATCAAGTCCTTATGCCCAATAGGAACTTAGGTGGCTATTTAAGTACTAACTTTGGGGGTCGTGCATCATACTTATTTTCTGTTTATTCTGTCGTCCATACGGCAAGGGTGAAATTGTATGGATGCTATTCCTCGGAATAGTAATGTATGGATCAATTGCCTCTACGCTAAAGGTAAGGAGAGTTGTGAGAGCATGATTGGATAACCGCCAATCTAGGGAAGTGCTTATATGATACTGACACGTATACCTGTTACACACAAGTATATGTGAAAGTATTGATTGCGGGAGTAATAATTTCTGATGGGTGCATATACTGATTACGTGTATATCGGGTGTACACCTAAGTGAGTATTAGATTTAAATTTCCGCAGTGCATGATATTCATACTGTGGGAAGGGCTGAAGTGAGTTGCTGCAGGTACGCTAACTTGCGAACGCATAGTACGTTTAGTTAACGTTATGAGTGAGCGTGTATGCCACCGTCTAGCCGTTAGATTGTTAGGCAGTGAGGACATATGTTACGCTCATGCATCATGATCATATAATCTTGCATTAATCTTCCTTCCTTATGGTTTCCGTCCCGTTTTTCTAATAAAAGTTGTTCTCAAACTAATAAAAATCTATGTGCGGGTACACTTCTTACAGATGGCACGCACCAAGCGTACTGCTCGCAAGTCCACGGGAGGCAAGAGGCCTAACTACATGCTGGGGCCATGGACCGATGAGGGATCAGAGGACTTTTTGGGAGAGTTTGGGATGCCCACTATCCTCTGGAGAGTTCTGCACCTGGTCGGATATCAGGAGGGCCAGGAGCCGCAGTACGACTGGCACCGTGTGCAGTTGTCAGAGGCTCGTCACGTGTACACGGTGGAGATCGACGTGCCTAGCCGTGATGACCAAGATCACGTCTGGTGCCGCCGAGTGTTTGCTTTGCAGGGGAGGACCCCCTGGGATGCAGCCAACCAGGTTGCTTATACCGTTCTTCGGGACATCATGGAGGACCATCCGGAGGTGGTTGCCCAGGCTACCGCCAGTATCTTCCCGACGACAGACCCTTACCAGGCAGTGTGGCGTCAGCCGGGCGCTACGGTACTTGAGGCTAGCTCTCTTGAGAGGGAGCCATTGTGCTGGACCAGCAGGGAGTGCGATGGCCGCCCTTATGGCTACTTATGGGTGCCTGTCGCGCAGCTATGATCATCTGGATCATATTCTTAGTGAGGAGATGGCTGCACAACATCGCCGGCAGGAGGAGCACACTACAGAGATAGACCTCCTCACTACACAGCTAGCTCAGTTGACAGTAGAGAGAGACCAGGCACTTCAGAGGGAGCAGGAGACTGCTCATCAGCTTGCCATTCAGCAGGGGTCGACTACTTTCTTGGCCTTGGTTATGAGGGAGACTGAGGAGGCGCTTCGAGGAGTTTGTGTTGAGGGCATTCGTGTTTCGGAGGAGAACAGATTGCTGAGGTTGCGAGTGGGAGACCTAGAGCTGCAACTCCATCACCTGCAGGACTACAACGACCGTCTGCACGAGGAGATCCACCGCAGGGAGAATGAGAGGAACCCCATCTTTCCCCAGGAGGATCCGGAGCCGAGTAGTTCTTCTAGTAGTTCCTCCGATGTGTCTAGTGAGGATGGTGACGTTGGTGAGATCGCTAAAGAGTAGCCTAGATCGTATGCTTAGCGCCTAGAGATCTTTTGCGTATGTTAACACGCCCGATCTTTTGTTTTGCTATGAGCTGGATGTAAGCATGGGTAGCAGACTTGTGATGTGTGAGGCTTTGGAAAGTCCCATATGTATGGGCAAAACTATGGATGTTATGTTATCTTTTGCATGATGTGTTAAGTGATCTTGTTATGTGTTGATGCGATGTGGATTGAAATTTATTGTACCTCTGTCATTGTTTGGTGAATCATTTTTCCGAATAATTTCAGTGGGTACGATTTATTGTTCTCTACAAGTTGCAACTTCGCCTAATGGTCAATTACTATCCTATATGCAGATGACGACAACTCGTAGTGGAGCAGGCGGTAGTGGTGGAAATGAGGACCCCAGAGAAAACCGCAATCCACCACCTCCTCCACTACCGACGGCTGAGCAACTTTTTGCTCAATTTCTTGGAAGTCAGCGCAACATCGAAGCTTTGCTGAGGGAGAACTTGGCGCAGGGACATCAACGCCCTGAGCCGAACCAGTATAGTTCTTTCAAGGATTTCTTGGATACCAAACCGCCTATCTTCAAGGAAGCTACGGAACCGCTGGAGGCAGAAGAATGGCTGCACACTCTGGAGCAGAAGTTTCGTTTGCTTAGGCTTACAGAGGAGCTTAAAGCAGAATATGCCGCGCATCAGTTGCAGGGGCCAGCCGGAATTTGGTGGGGACATCACCGCACCACCTACCCTGCCAATGTTCCCATCACTTGGAGGGTGTTTACTGCTGCTGTCCGAGGTCATTATATTCCGCCGGGTTTGACCCAGATGAAGGTGGCAGAGTTCATGAGCCTGACGCAGGGGACTCGATCTGTTACGGAATACCACCACATATTCAATTCACTGGCTCGCTATGTCCCAGACTTCGTTGACACAGATGCTAAGAAGATTGCTAGTTTCAAGAGAGGCTTGAACACTAAAATGGGAAAGTCAGTGGGTACATCTTCCCGTACCAATTTCCATGACTTCATAAGTGACTGTCTCATTCAAGAGAATCATAACAACAAGCATGCTGCTAGCAAGGCCCGGAAGAGGACCTTTGAATTAGGATCATCACAACCTAGAGGACCACCAGCTCAGCGAAATCAGTATCGACCACCAGCGCCGGGGCACGTTTTAGGCCGCCACAGAGGAAGAACCAGCCACAAGCTCAGCGTAATCAGAAGCCATATAAGATAGCTGCCGCTCAGGCTCGTGGAGGTCAAGGCAGTTCTTCAGGGAACAAACCGTTGGTTCGGGGACCATGCTACAACTGCAACCAAGAGGGGCACTTTGCAAGATACTGCCCCTACCCAAAGAAGCAATAGGCCAATTACCCCGCACGCCTGCACAACATGACCGCTGAAGAAGCTCGTGCTGGAGAGCCCGTGACTGCTGGTATGTGCCTTGTTAATCATCATCCTGCAGTCGTTTTGTTTGATACTGGATCATCGCATTCGTTCATGAGTAAAGCATTTGCACAAAAGCATAATCAAGAGGTGTCCGAAATGGATTATGGGTTTCGCGTAAGCTCCGTGGGGAGTAGTGTGTTATCTAGGCAGATGGTTTGTAATGCAACCATCGACATCGGAGGGCACAAATTTGGAGCCAATCTAGTAGTTTTGCCAGGACTCAGCATGGATGTAGTCCTAGGTATGAGTTGGATGAGTATGTGGAATGCGGTGTTAGACACTGCAAATAGAACTCTTACCTTATCTGATAAAAGGATAAACACAAAGTTACGCATCTCTCTTCCTCGAGGTGCTGATTTTGTTGACCTATCTTGCACCTTATCTATAGAAGACCTGTCAAAAATTCCAGTTGTTCGGGATTTCCCAGACGTCTTTCCAGATGAGTTGCCAGGTTTACCGCCCAAGCGGGCTGTAGAATTTACCATTGAGCTGTTACCTGGAACTGCACCGATCTCGAGAAGACCTTATCGTATGCCGCCCAATGAATTAGCTGAACTCAAGACGCAGATTAAGGAACTCTTGGACAAGGGTTTCATTCAACCTAGTGTGTCAGAGTGGGGATGTCCAGCTTTGTTTGTCAAGAAGAAGGACAAGTCTCTACGGATGTGTGTGGATTATCGACCGCTTAATGCCGTGACCGTTAAGAACAAATATCCGTTGCCACGGATAGATATTTTGTTTGACCAGTTATCCAGAGCCAAAGTATTCTCCAAGATCGATCTGAGATCGGGCTATCACCAGATTAGAATCCGACCACAAGGATATCCCAAAGACTGCTTTTTCAACCAGATATGGCCTATACGAGTATTTAGTCATGTCTTTTGGATTGACAAATGCTCCAGCTTACTTTATGAGTTTGATGAATTCGGTATTTATGCCAGAACTAGATAAGTTTGTAGTGGTGTTCATTGATGACATTTTGGTTTATTCTGAGAACCCAGACGACCACGCAGAACATTTGAGGATCGTCTTGAAAAGACTCCGGGAACATAAACTCTACGCTAAGTTTAGTAAATGCGAGTTTTGGTTGAAGCAAGTACAGTTTCTTGGTCACATCCTGTCAGAAGAAGGAATCTCTGTGGACCCTAGCAAAGTACAAGAAGTGATGGAGTGGGAAGCTCCAACTTCAGTTGGGGAGATTCGGAGTTTTCTCGGTTTAGCGGGATATTATCGCCGATTTATTCCTGACTTCTCTAAGATTGCAAAGCCCATGACCAGTTTGCTTCAGAAGGATCAGAAGTTTGAGTGGACAGAGAAGTGTGAAACAGCTTTCCGTACCTTGCGGAAACTATTAACCACTGCTCCTGTCTTAGCTCAACCAGATATTGAGAAGCCGTTTGATGTCTTCTGCGACGCATCGAAAGTTGGTTTAGGTTGTGTTCTTATGCAAGAAGGCAGAGTGATTGCTTATGCGTCACGTCAGTTGAGAAAACATGAAGTTAATTATCCTACGCATGATTTGGAATTAGCTGCTGTGGTACACGCTCTAAAAATATGGAGACATTATCTGCTTGGTAACGTCTGTAACATGTACACTGACCACAAAAGTCTCAAGTATATCTTTACTCAACCTGAACTGAACATGAGGCAGAGAAGATGGCTTGAGTTGATTAAGGATTACAATTTGCAGATACATTATCACCCAGGAAAGGCAAATGTAGTTGCTGATGCTCTGAGTCGAAAGTCACATTGTAATAACTTGAGGTTACAACCAGAAGACGAGTTTAGTCTCATACACCCTGTGATCCTGCATCACATCGAGCTGCAGAGCACCTTAGTTGATCAGATTCTAGAAGGGCAGAAAACAGACAAGGGAATCTATTATATCAAAGAAAAGCTAAGAGCTGCCACTGAACCCGTAAAACATTTCCGAGTTGATGATAAGGGAGTGTTATGGTTTGATAATCGCTTAGTGGTACCCAAGAATAGGGAACTCAAAAATCAGATTATGGATGAGGCTCATCTTTCTAAATTGTCTATCCATCCCGGGAGCACTAAGATGTATCAAGATTTGCGTCCAAGATTTTGGTGGACCAAAATGAAGAAGGAAATTGCCGCATATGTAGCCAGATGCGACACGTGTTGTCGAGTGAAGGCCATTCACCTGAAGCCAGCCGGAACACTTCAACCTTTATCAATACCTGAATGGAAGTGGGAAGAAGTGAGTATGGATTTTATCACCGGTTTGCCTACCACCCAGAAGGGAAATGATTCAATATGGGTAATAGTTGACCGTCTCACCAAGACCGCCCATTTCATACCAGTTAAAACTTGTTATCGAGCACCAGACTATGCAGAGATTTATATCAATCAGATTGTCCGATTGCATGGTATACCCAAAGTCATAGTTTCGGATCGTGGAACACAGTTCACTGCACCATTCTGGGAGAAACTGCAAAAAGAGTTAGGCACCAAGTTAATCCATAGTTCAGCTTACCATCCCCAGACTTCAGGGCAAACTGAAAGGGTAAATCAGGTTTTAGAGGATATGTTGAGAGCATGTGTGGTATCCGCGAAGGGCTCTTGGGAGAAGTGGTTGCCATTAGCAGAATTTGCTTACAACAACAGTTATCAAGAAAGCATTCATATGGCACCTTTCGAAGCTCTGTATGGCAGAAGATGCAGAACACCAGTAAGTTGGGTTGAACCAGGAGAACGTCGCTACTATGGAATTGACTTCGTTAGGGAAGCAGAAGAACAAGTTAGAATAATCCAACAACATATCGCAGCGGCACAGTCCCGACAGAAGAGCTATGCCGATAAGCGGAGAAGGTCGCTTGAATTCAAAGTAGGTGACTATGTGTATTTGAAAGTATCACCCATGAAAGGAGTTAGACGTTTTGGTGTGAAAAGAAAGTTAGCACCAAGGTTTGTGGGACCATATAGGATTTTGGAAAGAAAGGGAGAAGTGGCTTATCAACTACAGTTACCTGAACATTTGAAAGCGATATTCCCTGTTTTCCATGTGTCACAATTGAAGAAATGTCTGCGAGTTCCAGGAGAGGAAATACAACCGGCCAACATCAAGTTACAATCCGACCTCACTTACTCAGTAGAACCGCGCCGAGTGCTTGATGAAAAGGAAAGGATAACCCGCGGAAGAATAGTGAAGCAGTATAAGGTATCTTGGAGTGAGCAAGATGATCGAGATGCCACTTGGGAAACAGAAGACTATCTAAGAGAAGTATATCCCCACTTCTTTAAGAAATGGTTAGTAACTCAAATCTCGGGACGAGATTCCATTAAGGAGGGGAGGGCTGTAACACCCCGGTGTTAAGCAATCCCTAAATGCATAATTTGGCATGGCATAAGCATAGCATCTCATCATTTCATGTGCATATGTTTGTTGAATGCTTAAGTCCTTGTTGGTCTCTAGGGTAACCTTGTTATGCTTTCTGTTTCTGACCAAGTGCCTTATAACAAAGTTGTAGATCTTGATGAAGGGAACAACTTTGCTTTAAAGCACTTTCTCAGAAAAAGCTTTTGAGTTAGGATTTCTTGCATTAGAAAAATGGTTTAGTGCTAAATTTCTTGTTTTAAGCAGAATTTGGACTTGAGCCTTAAAGATGATTTGTTCCATACAAAATTCTAAGCAACTTTGTTGTTGGGACCTTTTCCTAGTTCGGTCTAGTTTAGGAGTTATAGAGCATCAAAGTTTGAAACAAAACCTCATTAGTTTAATCTTGACCGTGGACCCCACCGGTCAGTCCCTCTCTTCTTCCCCGCGCGCACGCCGCTCCCTCCGCGCCGACCGAAACCGCCCGCCGCCGCGAGACCGCCTCGCCGGTCGGCCAAACCATCGTCATCACCGCCCGTGGTTTGCGCCCGAACTCGCCACGTCGCCCGGGAGCTCGGTGCATGCTCGCCGCGTGGAGCGCGACGCCTGACGCCGCCGCGTCCGGTCGGGAGCTTCCCTGATGGGAACTGGCCAGGTGCAATGCACCTAGCACTTCGTTCCGTTTGCCTTCGCTCCGCCTATGCTCGCAACCAGCAGAGCATCCCATTGCTCAGTCTCTCCTTCGCTCCACTCCACTCCATCTTCATCAGAGCAGAGCTCCGCCGTCGCCCGCCGAACCTCGGCGAGCGATTACTCGCTCCACCGCTCACCGCCGTCCAATTCCTCTCGCCAGTCTCTCCGTCTTGGTCTCCTCTTTCTCCGGTAAGGGTTGGTTTCCCCTCTCTTTCTCTCTAGCTGCCGGAACAGCGGACGCCATCCGCAAGCTTCCGCCATGGCCGCCACCGTGACCTTCACGTGGACCGGTCATCTCCGGCCATGCTACCCTAAGCTGAGCCATGTTCTAGTCTTCTCTACCGCCGTAGTAGCTTAGAGTCAAATGGAGACCTCTCTCGTGCCCTGAGTTCGCCGGACCACGGGCCAGTCGCGCTGTGTCCGTCATGGACCGCCGCCGTGCATCGCGCCGGACAATGCCGGGGATGCCGAAGCCTGGGAGTTGCTCCAATAGGTCACTTGTGACTTGCTTAGGCTAGTGTTAATCTCGCCGAGTCGCGAGCCGCCGGGAAGAGTTCCGCCGCCGAGTCGCAGAGCCGCCGCTCCGCCATGGCCGCCGTCGAGCTTGCTCCGGTATCCCTCTGTCTCAGCGAGTCGGTTAGTTGTGTTCGCCTCGCAAACCCGCACCCAATGATGGTCTCAGTGTCGCCAGAAGTGTCGCCGTCGACGAGCTAGGGCCGGTCAACGACCACGGCGCTAAACTCCGCCGTTGACTGCCGAGCCTGGCCTCGCGCGGTAACGTGCCGAGCTTGGCCTCGGAAGCTTGGTCGCCCTGACCAGCGGGCCCCGACTGGCAGTAAGAAAGAGAGAAAGGGAAAAGCTTGGGTGCCGTAGGCCTCGGAAAGCCGGAAGCGCCGAGCCTTCGCCTCGAGCCTCGACCGAGTCGGTTGAGTCAGTTAGTCTCGGTTGAGTCAGTTAGTCTCGGTTGAGTCAGTAGCCTCGGCTGAATAGGTTAGCCTCGGCTGTCAGTGTGCCTCGGCCGAATCGGAAAAAGGTGTCTGAGCCTCGGCCGAATCGGTCGAGTGCGTCTAGCCTCAGCCGAATCGCGCCGAACGTGCCGAAGCCTTTGCCTCGAGCCTCAGCCGAATCGCGCCGGGTGTGCTGAGCATTTGTCTTATGCCTCGGCCGAACCAAGTGGAGTCCGTACGTTTAGGTTTGAGTTCCTTTTTAGTTTGTTTTTGCAGAATTGTGTAATGGCTTCAAAAAATTCCCACAAGGCTCATTTTAAGTCCAACTCCTGTGAAACAAATTTTGTTAGGTCAAGCATGTTTAGATCTATCAGTGAAAATTGTCGAAAGCATTCTTGGTGATACTTTTATGTGTAGATTTATTTAAATTAGAAAAGTGCTGATAACTTGGAAAATGCATAACTAATTATGTATAAGTCAAAAAAAATGTAATTTTAGTTTTGTTAGATTTGTATGAATGTGTAGTTTCGGAGAAAAATATAATATAAGGTTATTCTGTGAATTAATTTGACAGTAGCTTTTAAAATAGTTAAATGTCATTTCCTTGTTTATTTTGTAGTAATTAAAATATGAGGATTATGCACCTGAGAATTTAAGCACATTGCTCTTATGCTAGGAAGTTTAGTAGAAAAATAAGAAATTTGTTGTTTGACACTTTGTACTAGGGGGTGTAGTTCAAAGCACCTTTTCATGATAGAATTTGTCTTTTTCATAGGGGGTGGAGTCTAGGTCCAAATGGGGTAAAATTTGGACAGGGGATTAGATTAAGTGTTGTGAATCTCCGGTAATTTTTGTAGATTTTTCCCAAGCTGTCTAGAATGGGTTGCTGTTATAGGTTGGTTTATTTAGGGTTAATCTAGCTCTGATTAGAGGGTAATAAACCCGTTAAGCAAACTTTGATGTGGTGACAACAGGACGTAGTAAGTTAGTTATGTTAAATTAGGTGATTGATTAGCAATAGATGACATGTGCTTATCTCCTGAATTGTTACTCCATGTTGCATCACCATGCATCTCATGTGCATTCATGTTATTCATTCATGTACCGCATCATGCAGGATCGGTAGTGGAAGCCCAGGAGACGCCGGAGGAGCAGCGTCAGGAGGAGACACCCGAGGAGAGGATCCCGGAAGGAGACGCTGAGGACCTGCCGGAGTGCCGTGATCACCGCCCCGCCGACTTCGAGCGAGGCAAGCCCCGGAGCATTTTCTCCTACGGTTTGCAAATTACCGTTTACATGTTAACCTGATATGCTTGTTGCATTAGGTTATAGGAGTTGCGTGATACCGTTGCTGCATTGATTAATTATCCTTGTCCACCTACAAATACTATCTTGTTATCCCTGATAAGTCTAGGCTCGTTTATGCTTAGCCTGCTTAGACCGGTAAAAGTCGGGTGATTTCCTGTCTCCCGCATATAGGTGGATACTGATCATGTTTAGCCTGGTGCTATCATGGAGATAACCATGTGATAATAAATCTGAGACCGGGCGGGATGTAGGAGCAGCAGGACATGGGTTCTGTGTGCTAGTAGTCTCCCGTCTGTGTCGATTAGGACCCGACGAAGGCACACCTCAGTCATTTTGAACGCGTCAATCACTTAACGGAGTAGGTCGGAGTACCTCCCGTGAAGCCGAGTAAGGTTTTTCGAGCCAGTGATGGAGATGTTGACGCCTAACACCCAGGGCCTTATATGTACCGTGGGCAACTATTCTGATCAACCTGGCATGGTCCGAGGGCAGGCAGGGCCTGATCGACCTGGCATGACCGTGGGCAGTTAATAGCTTGAGCGACCTGGCATTGAGACAACCCCCGGTGTAGAAGGGCCCATGGCCGTCCCGCGATTTGGGTTCTCGAACCTCCTGAATTGGTCGCCAACGGCCACCTGGCAGGGTGTGTCGGGCGAGTGTGCGACATTTTTGTCCCCAGCTGGTAGGAAGCGATTATAATCGCCATCGCTCCTGGTTAGTGAGTAACTTGACTGAGCATGTGTTACCGTAGTAACTTATGGAACTAAAGATGGTTATGGTACTGAATCTGAAAGGCTATTGATGAAATAGTCACTCTTGCTTGAATAAGTAGTCAAGTGTTTGCTCTAGATCAGGTGCAAATCTAGATAATCAGGCTGATTACATAAAAGTGACTGCTAATGCTCTAATGATGATTATTTAATAATAAAATGCTTTTATGCAAAAGGTAAGTGTGGCCAACCCCAGATACAGCCTTGCATAATCCTTGGTGTCAATTATTTCTGGTTTATGGCGGGTAAGTCTAGCTGAGTACCTTCTCGTACTCAGGGTGCTATCCCTTGTTGTTGCAGATGGGCAATGCTTCTACGGCTATTGCGAGAACTGTCTGTACCCCGTCGAGGGCAGTGACTAGACCATGGGCATGGTCAACCCTTATCTTCCCTGATGCTTTTGTGGATTGATCAAGCATATGGCACTGTATTGTGAACTAAGGATTATGTTTCAAAACTATGTCGCTTCCGCTTTTGAATTCAAACTATGGTTTGTAATAACTGTTGAACTCCGATGTATTTGAACTATTTGCGAACTGAATGTAGATCGTGGACATGTACGCTAATCTATTACGATCTTGGTTAAAGTTGAATGACTTGAAATCCTTCGAGATTTCCGGACTACCGGGTTTGTACGAGCTTAAGTACTGGTAATCTCTGTGAAAGCAGCGATTCGGTGCTTAATCTGGTGCAAATTGGTCGGTTCTGTTACAATGAGTATGCAGACACCAGGGAAATAGACATGATCACCCAGAATCCGGATGATGCTAACATTGGTACGTTCCTCAGTTACCTCTTCAACCAGCAGATCTTGCCTCCCTCGGCTGATCGATAATTTCACAGATGACACGACCGATGAGACTTTCATTGGTTCAACTCCAAACCCTGTTGGCGAATCCGATCCTCAACCAGATCAAGACCTTATCAATCAGCCGACCCATCAGGTAAGAATTAATTCCTCATTTCATCCTTTCTTCATACTTTGCCTTGATCGGCTAACCTGTCCAAATCAACATAGACTTTCTTCAATTCAGCCTCCGAGTATGCATTTGATGTCAACGAGTTCCTGGGCAAAAGAACAACGGCTGAAAGACCATCGGCATTCGTCCAAGATGTTCTGAGCAACATAACAAATTTTCTGAACCAAGACATCTTGTCCTTAGTCAGAGACGCCGATGAAGTTAAAAATTTCCTCGAGCCCATTGCTGAGGACATTCCAGAAAATCTGAGGCTTCACCTGGAGGCTGTATCTACACTGGATGACTGCTTTGCCAAGGTAAAACGAGCAATCAGAAGCACTGATCTTCGGACTGCCAAGTCTAAGTGCACCCAGGAAGTCAATGATCTGTACACTCAGTTCCAAGAAGCCAAGAACTCCCAGGAGACTTTGGAGGCTCAATTGAAAGAACTGCAAGAAAAGAGATCTGAATTGGAAGTCCAACTAGCCCAGGTCAACTCTGATATTCAATCATGCACCTCTCGGCTATCGGGTTTATCGAACATCATTGAAACAACATCTTCCAAGCTATCATCAGTGCTCAATGAGGATATCAAACTTAGCACGAGGCTTTCACAGACACAAAGCACCGAAGAGGAGGACCAAAGGACACTGGAGCATGCTAATCAAGTCAAAGCCGATACTCTTGCGGCTATAAATCAATTCTTGAACAATTGAGATGGCTGTGTAATGAACCTTTAGACTCTGTAATCCTGTGTCAGAATGACTCGAACATTTCCTCGTAATATATCTGTATTTTGCATCCAATTGGTTACCGTTCTGATGACATCGTGTTTAACCGTGTGAACCTGTTCGGCAATCTAGCCAGTGTTCATCCCGAACACCTAAATCGGCAATTTTGCCGAAGCCAGACGCTCTATTCCCCGCCGAACACGTGAGTGCATCCAGACGGTTTGCACAGCCCGTTACTGTAGAGGCCCATCTCGGGAAGCAGGAAAACCCTAATCCGCCGGTTGATATTCGGCATAAATCGTCCCTGGAGGCCTGCCTTTTCCCCAATCTTGCATTCGCTCCTCTAGTACTCTCGCCGCCTCGGCTTCCTTGCTTGCTCCGCCCCAGAAAACCCTAACTTTCCGAGTGCAATGGCGAGCCATGATGACCGCGGCAAGCGCCCGGCGACCGTGGAGGCCGAAGGGAGCCTGCGGATACATGGGTGTATGCCGAGTCTCTGAGTGATGAGTGATTGTCAACGGGTTTGATCGCATGTTCTTTGGCTTGTGTTGTGCAGGTGTCGAGCTCGAAGACAGTGATCAAGGGCAAGGTGAAGGTCAAGTTGAGACGTGCCGTGCCGACGGACTGGGTGCGATGAAGGATGGGCGTGCCGTGCGGCGGACGTGCCATGCCGATGTATCGAGCAGTGAAGGGCGGACGTGAGGCTTGGACTGAGGGACCGGAGTGCCTGAGGATCAGCTGTGGTGGCTGGCAGCCTGGGACAGCGACGAGCGGAGACTTACGGGGCATGGTGTTGCTCGGGTCGAGGACCTGGGGACACGTGTCGGTGGACGGGGTGCACGGGCGGTGCATCCCCTCTACAGCTCCGGTTTGGTGGTTGAGCCAGGGAAAAACCACCGGGTGGACGGTTTCCGAGTTTGGGCCTCAAAACTCGGGTGCTCGGTTTCCAGGTTGAGCCACAAAACCTGGGCGCGGATGGTTTCCGAGTTTGGCCACAAAACTCGGGTGATGGGCCGGTTTCCGAGTTTGGGCCTCAAAACTCGGGCGCTGCGGGTTTCTGAGTTTGGGCCACAAAACTCAGGCTGGAGGCTGGTTTCCCGGTTTGGGCCTCAAAACCGGGGGTTGCTGGAAAAGGCTGGTTTCCCGATTTGGGCCACAAAACCGGGGGTGCAGAGCGAGGGCGGCACGTGGCGGCGATCCAGAGGTTGCGTCGAGGCAACGCTTCGGTTCGAGCGGGCGTGGCCGTCGGATCTACCTACCACCGCGGGTTGGACCAGAATAGCCTTAGGGTTTAGCTGGTTCGCTCTGTAATTAGTTTAGAGAGGGGTAGAGTAGGAAATAGGCTTAGTCTAGGTTAGTATAAGTAGTCCAGGGGAGACACCCTCCTCCCCATCTCAGCTATCTCAGTTAGTGCTTTCATTTGCTAGGGTTTCCTGCTCTCCCGTCCCTGCTTTAGCTAGTTGAGATCCGCAGAGAGACTCCACTCTGTGTACTGTTGAGTTGAGGAAGTGAGGCCGTATCCTCACCTTGGAGCACAGATCGTTGGCTTGATTTGCGTCCTTGATTCGAACTCGTGGCTGTGATTTCCGTTGTGTTCGTGTTCTTCGCGGAATCCTTTTCTCCACGATTTTCCCGTCGCTTGATCTTTTTGCTCGGTTCATCTTTTGCAAATCCATTTGAACCAAGTTGTTCTAGATCGTGAGGCACTTCTTTCCACCGAAGGAATCATCCTCTAACCTCACGGTCTAGGAGATCAATCGATTTTTAGTTTCGGGTCACTTTTTCTCTTCACCCCCGAAATTCTTCGATTCACCGATTTGGAGATAGGTTCGAGCCATGATCTCTTAGAGATAGCTCACTATACTCTTTGTGACTCCACTCACCAAGTTTGATCCCTAGAGGATTCGTTTTGAGTGAGTTTGAGTCGAATCGGTGGAAGAACAGAGGGCTGTCGGGGTGACCGGACGCTGCTCGGGCCGACCGGACACTCAGGTCGTGCGTCCGGTGGTTGAACACCGCTGTGGTTGTTTGCGTGTGACCGGACGCTCTGTTCAATCGACCGGACGCTCCCTTCCGTGAGTCCGGTCAAGAACAGAGAGGGTCCGGATCGGTTTTTCAGCGACCGGACGCATCCGGTGTCAGCTGACCGGACGTGCAGGATCCACTGTTCATCGCGCTTGTTCGTTTCTGACCGGACGCACTGCTCTCGACCGGACCCTCCGTACTCGTGAGTCGGGTCGCGAACAGTAAGGTTCCAGAGCCAATTTTTGTTGACCGGACGCGTCCGGTCCCTGCTGACCGGACGCAGGCCAGAGTCCGGTCGATCCAGTTTCGCATGTTTTCGTTCGCGGTTCGTTCGTTCTTGATCGGATTCGAGTTCCGTCTGTTGCGTTGGCTTTCTAAGGTTGTCTAGTGTCCCGCTGTGCTTCTAGGAAGCATCCATCCTATATCTAGGGTCGTGGACATTAGCAAGCTCTAGGGCTCGCTCTTGGGGTTGATTTTGGGACAGTGGCATCTAGTTTCCGAAAGGAAATTTTGAAGCTCCCATTCACCCCCCCCTCTGGTCACTTTCGGTTAGCTTCTCGGTCCTTCAATTGGTATCGGAGCGGGTTAAGGATCTTCCACCTTAGCCGGTTCTAGATCCACCGAAGGCGACATGGATCGCGGCGTGGGCAAACCGCCGTTCTTTGATGGGACGAACTATGCGTATTGGAAGATACGCATGTCGGCCTATCTGCAGAGTTTGGGTGCTTCTATTTGGGATATTTGCAACTCTGCTGATTATGTGGTCTTGGCTGCTCGTGTTTCTTAGCAACAGATCGATGAGCACGATGCCAATAGCCGAGCCCGTAATGCTCTCTTTTCTTGTTTGAGCATGGGTGAGTTTGATCGTGTTTCTCACCTTGCTACGGCTCGGGAGATCTGGGACACCCTCATGCGTTTCCATGAGGGCACCTCTCAAGTCAAAACCCGACTCTACGAGTCGTTCAAGCGTGAGTATGAGAATTTTCGACATCAGCCTGGCGAGAGCATAGAAAGTTTATTCGCTCGCTTTCAGGTGATTGTCAACAGGATGAGGGCTAACAAGGAGCAGTTGCCTTTTGACGATCATGAGCGTGCTTTGAAGCTTTTGCATACTCTTGATCGGTCGGTGTGGGACTCTAAGGTTCAGGTGATCTTCGAATCCCCGAACTATGAGACCCTCACTTGCGACGAGCTCTTCAGTAAGCTCAAGTCTAGTGAGATTGATGCTATGGCGAGGGCTTCTTTTGAAAATCCTTCTCGCCCGTCCATGGCTTTGGTTTCCGGCTCTTCCTCTAACCCTTCAGCTGGCTTTGCTCTTTCCTGTCTCTTTTCCATTATAGAGGACCAGCTGGAGACGTTGGGAGACGACGAGTTGGCCTTGCTTGCCAACCGGTTCTCGCGGTTCCACAACAACCGCATGAACCGCCGTCGTGGAGGAGGACGCACGGGATGCTACGAGTGCGGAGACCCCGATCACTTCATGGCCAACTGCCCCAAGAAGAACAAGCATTCGGGGAAGGGCGATCAAGGGCGCAAGCGCGACTCCAAGTACAAGGAGAAGCACGTTCCCCCAAGACACAAGAAGCGGGGCGGCTTCGACAAGGAGTACATCAAGAAGAAGTACTTGGAGAAGCAGCAAGCTGAGCAGCGTGCCTTCTTCGCCACGCTCAGCGACGTCGACGGCTTGGATGACGACTCCGCTGGCTCCAGCGATGACGAGTCCGTGAAGAAGGAGCTAGAGGACAAGTTCAACGGCTTGTGCTTCTTTGCCGGCGACGGAGGCTTGTGTACCATGGCGCTCGAAGATGAGGTCGGAGGCAAGCTGGAACATACGCCTCGGAACGACAACGACGACGACACCTCCCAGGTATCTCTCACCTACGACGAGCTTTCCTCCGAGGTAGAGAAGTTGACCGCTGCCCTCCTTAGCCAAGATAAACTGCTTAGGCGTGCCGCTAGAGAGCGCAAGGAGTTCAGGCAGAAGTGGGAGGACACGGTGAAGGAGCTTGAGTTCGCTCGGTCCACCGTGGTTGTGTCGGAGGAGGCGGAGTGTGAGTCGTGCACCGTGCACATGACTGACCTTCTCACTTTGAGAGGTAAGTATGTTGCGTTGGTAGGAGAGCTAGATGAGCTGAAGGCTAGACCTTCTCTGTTGGGTGCATGCAAGACCTGTCCCGTCTTGAAATCTGAGTTGGCAGAGAAGAATGCCAAGATTGTGTCTCTTGAGGAGGCCAGCTCAGGTAGCACTGGAGTGGCGAGGTGCGTTTTGTGCGAGGGCTTGGAGCTGGAGACTGCCAATGTGAAGCATGGCAAGATGCAAACCGAGGAAGAAAACACATACCTTCGGACCATCTTGTCATGGGTCTCCTGTAGTGAGCCGCAGCTCGGGATGATGATCTCCCAATTCAAGCGAGCTGCTGGGGCTCCTGGTGTAGGTTTTGCTCAGGGTGTTAATCTTTCTGCTTTTGGGAAGATTGGAGAGTCGAGTGGTTTGAATCCATGTGAGAAGCCTAACTCCACCACTACTTCCAAGCTTGCCAAACTTCCACCCAAAGAGCCTGCCAAGCCTACCACCAAAGATGGTGTGGTTGAGGAACCCCCGAGAGCTCCTCCCAAGAACCAAATTTGGGCACCCAAGCCAAATCACCTCAAGAACAAGCTTGATGCTATGCCACCCATTAGAGAGGAGTGTTTGCCTCAGAAGGGCAAAGTGAACCACACCCACAGCCCTGGTCACCAACAACCCCCTTTGCGTGCGGTGAGGTACCAGTGTGATTTCTGTGGGAGGGATGGTCACTTGATCGAGTTCTGTTTCCGGCGCAAGCGAGAGGCGCGCCGTGCTCGGGAGATGGAGAACTCGGACATGTACCATCCAGCTCATGGTGGACATGTGCCGAAGGCTCAGGGGAGAGCTGCTAGGCCCGGACGTCAAGGTCCCCGGCCTAGGCAGGAGATGAGAGCCCCTAGGAGGGAGACTAGGCCTAGAGGTCCAGCACCTCAGTTTGTTAGGCCTAGGCAGGAGAGAGCTCCGAGGAGAGACGCTAGAGCAGTTGAGCCCCAGGCTCCTAGGCGTAGATCTCGTAGAGAGCGTACCCGGCGGGGTCCTGCTTTTGCAGGTAATGGACCCCGTGGCGGAGGCTTAGTTGAGCGCTTTCTCCCACCGCAGTTTGAGTACCGCGGTGAGCGCTTCTTCCCCAGCGGACCACGTTTTTCTGTACGTGGTGATCGCTACCCCCGTAGACAGGCTAGGAATAGTTTTTACACTGACCGTTCTTTTGAGCAGCCGGCCCAACACTGGTATTCTCCTTACTTCACTAACCCCAGTGTTGGACCGTATGCTCACCCTATGTCTTTTTATTGATGTAGGTGAGACGGTTGGAGGACATTTGGTTGGTGGATTCTGGTTGCTCGAGGCACATGACCGAAACGCCAAGTGGTTCTCTAGCCTTAGCCCGGTCGCCGGAAAGGAGTACATAACCTTCGGCGACAATAGTAAAGGTAAGGTATTGTCTCGTGGGACGGTGCGGGTTAATGAGCACTTTGTGTTGCGCGATGTTGCTCTTGTTTCTAACCTGCATTTTAACCTTCTTTCTGTTTCGCAACTTTTTGATGATGACTATGAGATTCGTTTTAAACCGAACCTTAGTCGCATCTTAGATCCTCAGGGCGATCTTGTATGTCTGATTTCGCCCTTTGGGAAAGTCTTTCGCGCGAATTTCTCGGAGTCGTTTGGTTCTTCTCGCTGTCTTTTGGCTAGTCCTTCTTCCTCCGATCTTTGGAAGTGGCATAGGAGGCTCGGTCATTTAAGCTTCGACTTGCTTGCAAGACTTAGCTCACTTGGCCTAATCCGAGGATTGCCCAAGCTTTCGATGGAGAAGGATCTAGTTTGCCACTCTTGCAGACATGGGAAGATGGTTGCCGCTCCCCACCATCCAGTGACTAAGGTCATGACCTCGCACCCCGGAGAGCTTTTACACATGGACCTTGTTGGTCCGGCTCGGGTGAGCTCGGTTGGTGGCAAGTGGTATTTTTGGTTGTTGTTGACGACTTTTCGAGATATTCGTGGGTCTTCTTTTTGACTGAGAAGACTGAGACTTTCTCCTTCGCTCGCAATCTGATTTTGCGTCTTCAGAACGAGTTCCCTTTGAACTCGATGCGAGCTATTAGAAGTGATAATGGTTCCGAATTCAAAAATTCGGATTTTGAGAAGTTTTGTAACCGCCTTGGCTTGGAGCATCAGTTTTCTTCCCCCTACACACCGCCCCAAAATGGTGTTGTAGAGAGGAAGAATCGGACCCTTGTTGAGATGGCTAGGACGATGCTTGATGAGCATAGGACTCCTAGGCGCTATTGGGCCGAAGCTATGAACACTGCATGCTATATTTCCAATCGCATTTTTCTAAGAGCTTTCTTGAAAAAGACTTCTTATGAGTTGCGTTTTGGCAAACTGCCCAAGGTGAGTTATTTTCGAGTTTTTGGTTGCCATTGTTTTATACTCAAAAAGGGCAACTTGGACAAATTTGAATCTCGTTCTTCTGACGGTGTGTTTTTGGGTTATGGCACTCACACTCGAGCTTATCGTGTACTTAACCTTGACACTAACCGAGTCATGGAGACATCCGATGTCACCTTCGACGAGACCATGGTTTGTCCTTCTTCTCGTTTTGAGCGTGCAGGTGATCATGAGGTTGGTGAGCCTCTTTTTGATGACGAGGACGAGGGTGCTGAAGGTATGGATGATCCAGCACCCCCTCCACCTGCCGCGCCGCAAAGAGCGGCCTCGACGACGACTCACGGCCCCGACACCTCTTCTTCCTGGGGGCCGTGGGATCCGCCACCCCGAGCGGTACCATTTGTACCCGGGGAGGCACCAGCTGCTGTTGAGGGGGAGGCTACTTCAGCTCGGGAGGCGCCACGACATATCCAGCGCCAGCACCCGCCTCAGCAGATGATCGGCAACATCGACGAACGGGTCACTCGGTCTAGGTCACAGCAAATCTCGCATTTCGCTCATTCTGCTTTTGTTGCTAATTTTGAGCCCCGAGATGTTGGACACGCATTGACGGATCCGGATTGGGTTAATGCCATGCATGAGGAGCTAGAGAACTTTGAGCGAAATCGGGTTTGGGTTCTAGTTCCACCTCCACCTGACTGTAAGCCTATTGGGACAAAATGGGTATTTAAAAACAAGCAAGGAGAGGATGGCCATGTTGTGAGAAACAAGGCTCGGCTTGTAGCGAAAGGCTATAGTCAGAAAGACGGGATAGATTATGAGGAGACCTTCGCTCCTGTAGCACGTTTGGAGGCTATTAGGATACTCTTAGCTTATGCTGCATCCAGGGGTTTCAAACTTTTTCAAATGGATGTCAAGAGTGCCTTTTTAAACGGCTACATAGAGGAGGAGGTTTATGTTGAGCAACCCCCCGGTTTTGAAAATCCCAAGTTTCCAAACCATGTCTTTAAACTTCATAAAGCTTTATATGGTTTGAAACAAGCCCCTAGAGCCTGGTATGATAGGTTGAAAACCTTTTTGCTTGCTAAGGGTTTTAAAATGGGATGTGTAGATAAAACGCTCTTTCTCATCCGGCAAGGCAAAGACACGCTCTTAGTCCAGATTTACGTGGATGATATCATTTTCGGTGGTTCTTCTCACGCTTTGGTTGCCAAGTTTGCAGATACTATGAGCAGGGAGTTCGAGATGAGCATGATGGGCGAGCTGACATTCTTTCTCGGGTTGCAAATCAAGCAATCCCGAGAGGGGACATTTGTGCACCAGGGCAAGTACACCAAGGACTTGCTGAAGCGGTTCGATATGGGTGAGGCCAAGCCTCTTCCAACACCCATGTCGACGACGACTGCCCTGGATGCAGATGTAGATGGAGAAGCAGTGGACCAGAAGGAGTACCGCAGCATGATCGGGTCGCTCCTCTACCTGACAGCGACACGCCCGGACATCCAATTCGCGGTGTGTCTGTGTGCGCGCTTTCAGGCGTCGCCGCTCACCTCTCACCGTCAGGCGGTGAAGCGGATTTTTAGGTACCTTCGTTTCACGCCTGAGTTCGGGATTTGGTATTCTGCTTCCTCCACCCTCTCCCTTTGCGGTTATTCGGATGCCGATTTTGCTGGTTGTCGTATTGAGCGCAAGTCCACTTCTGGGACTTGCCAGTTTATTGGTTCTTCTCTTGTTTCGTGGTCTTCTCGCAAGCAGTCTAGCGTCGCTCAGTCCACTACGGAGGCTGAATATGTTGCTGCGGCTAGCTGCTGTTCCCAGTTGCTTTGGATGATGGCCACTTTGCGTGATTTTGGTCTGAGCTTTTCTCGCGTGCCTTTGCTTTGTGACAGCACGAGTGCCATTAGCGTTGCTAAGAACCCCGTGCTTCACTCGAAGACCAAACACATTGATGTGCGCTTTCATTTCTTGCGAGACCACCAGGAGAAGGGTGATATCGACCTTCGCCATGTCGATACTCATCATCAACTGGCTGATATTTTCACCAAGCCTTTAGACGAATCAACCTTTAATCGGTTGAGGGGTGAGCTTGGTGTGTGTTTCCCCTTTTAGATGGGGGAAACCTTTTGGATCTTGTATATTGACTGACTCTTTATTTTGAGTTTCTTTTCTTTGCATTTGTAGCATACGCATTTACATTCTGAGCTTCATGATTATAATCACTAGAATGTAACTATGCTCTGTTTAGTATGCTCCGATGCATATGTTGATGCTTGTAGCTTATGCTCCTTCTGATCACTAGTACATGTTATGAGCTGAGCTATTTCGGAATGGTGAATTTGCCTAATGTATACTACAATCTGAAAATGATTCACCATTGAGGTATGCAACTAGCATGTGTAGGGTGTGTTGAGTCCATTCCTGCTTTTCATATATGCTAGGTTGCTATGTCTCTAGTTATGAGTCATTCACTTGCTTGGTCTGTTCATATCATGTATAAAATTTGAACCAAGCTTTAGTGAATTGAAAAGATCGAGATGGGATTGCTTGTCAACACCTCACTGGTATCGAGACTGTTTCTCATTGCACTTTGAGTTAAACTTGAGCCGTGTAGTGTATGACCGAAACCGTTGCTTTAAGCTTCCGATTGCATATGCATAGGCTTCGCACGGTTGAAAAGTTAGGCAAAGACAAGCTTTCAACCTCTCGCAATCACATGCTGAAATTAAACTTGTGTAATTTTCCCCGCTGCAACTCCGATATAAAATGAAATCACAAGTATATGCTTCATCCCTATGCATGATGATTGAACTTTGCTAGGGGTGGTTCACCTTGTATACATGTTTAGCACTTGTTTGGATTCCTATCTATACATGTGTAGTGCTATTTTGATGGTGACTACTTTTTTGGCTAAAAACTGCTCACTTGCTCATATGCTTCATATTTCGTATGTGTGATCAGTTTGAGCCCTTGCTATTTGAGTGCTTAGTTGTGCCATTGGAGCTATACCGATTAGAGCATTTTTGCACTCTTTTGATTATATGCCTGAAGCTGCTAACTTGCATTTCTGACTTCATATGCATTTTAGAAGGGAGAGTTTTGTTGGCTCAAGGGAAGAGTTTGTGCTTGATAGGTGCATTTTCAACTAAGGGGGAGAGTTTTTGCAAATCATATGTCTCCTGGCGTTCAATTAAGGGGGAGATTTTCCGATCTTTATGCTCTTCTCTTGTTGGACCTAAGGGGGAGTCCCGGGTTGCTTGCACTTGTCGAGGGGAGTTTGCTAGTTGTGTTGAGCCGTTGCCTCTATCTTGAGGGACTAGCAAACATTTTCCTCATTTGGCATCGAGTTTGATTTCGATTGGTTCGAAGACTTTACGATTGTTTTTCAATTGGTTCGGAGTGGTTTTCGTGCTAGTTGTGTTGAGCCTCTGTGCCTCTATCTTGAGGGACTAGCACTTTGCCATTTTTTAGCTCCGATTTCAATTGGTTTTCTGCTAGCGGTGTTGAGCCTGTTCTACCTCTTCTTGAGGGCTAGCTTTGCTTCGCTTGGTTCGCGTCGAGCCGTTGCCCATGTCTTTGGGGACCAAGTTCTCGCTTCTTCCACTTGACCTTCTTCGGCTTTGCTATGCTTTTGGGTCATTTGGTTGAGTTCTCTTCCTCTCCTTCCTCCTACCTTCTTCTTTCATTTTATGATTTGTGTGTGTAGTTGACAATGCACTCATCAAGGGGGAGATTGCGGATACATGGGTGTATGCCGAGTCTCTGAGTGATGAGTGATTGTCAACGGGTTTGATGCGCATGTTCTTTGGCTTGTGTTGTGCAGGTGTCGAGCTACGGAGACAGTGATCGAGGGCAAGGTGAAGGTCAAGTTGAGACGTGTCGTGCCGACGGACTGGGTGCGATGAAGGATGGGCGTGCCGTGCGGCGGACGTGCCATGCCGATGTATCGAGCAGTGAAGGGCGGACGTGAGGCTTGGACTGAGGGACCGGAGTGCCTGAGGATCAGCTGTGGTGGCTGGCAGCCTGGGACAGCGACGAGCGGAGACTTGCGGGGCATGGTGTTGCTCGGGTCGAGGACCTAGGGACACGTGTCGGTGGACGGGGTGCACGGGCGGTGCATCCCCTCTACAGCTCCGGTTTGGTGGTTGAGCCAGGGAAAAACCACCGGGTGGACGGTTTACGAGTTTGGGCCTCAAAACTCGGGTGCTCGGTTTCCAGGTTGAGCCACAAAACCTGGGTGCGGATGGTTTCCGAGTTTGGCCACAAAACTCGGGTGATGGGCCGGTTTCCGAGTTTGGGCCTCAAAACTCGGGCGCTGCGGGTTTCTAAGTTTGGGCCACAAAACTCAGGCTGGAGGCTGGTTTCCCGGTTTGGGCCTCAAAACCGGGGGTTGCTGGAAAAGGCTGGTTTCCCGGTTTGGGCCACAAAACTGGGGGTGCAGAGCGAGGGCGGCACGTGGCGGCGATCCAGAGGTTGCGTCGAGGCAACGCTTCGGTTCGAGCGAGCGTGGCCGTTGGATCTACCTACCACCGCGGGTTGGACCAGAATAGCCTTAGGGTTTAGCTGGTTCGCTCTGTAATTAGTTTAGAGAGGGGTAGAGTAGGAAATAGGCTTAGTCTAGGTTAGTATAAGTAGTCCAGGGGAGACACCCTCCTCCCCATCTCAGCTATCTCAGTTAGTGCTTTCATTTGCTAGGGTTTCCTGCTCTCCCGTCCCTGCTTTAGCTAGTTGAGATCCGCAGAGAGACTCCACTCTGTGTACTGTTGAGTTGAGGAAGTGAGGCCGTATCCTCACCTTGGAGCACAGATCGTTGGCTTGATTTGCGTCCTTGATTCGAACTCGTGGCTGTGATTTCCGTTGTGTTCGTGTTCTTCGCGGAATCCTTTTCTCCACGATTTTCCCGTCGCTTGATCTTTTTGCTCGGTTCATCTTTTGCAAATCCATTTGAACCAAGTTGTTCTAGATCGTGAGGCACTTCTTTCCACTGAAGGAATCATCCTCTAACCTCACGGTCTAGGAGATCAATTGATTTTTAGTTTCGGGTCACTTTTTCTCTTCACCCCCAAAATTCTTCGATTCACCGATTTGGAGATAGGTTCGAGCCATGATCTCTTAGAGATAGCTCACTATACTCTTTGTGACTCCACTCACCAAGTTTGATCCCTAGAGGATTCATTTTGAGTGAGTTTGAGTCGAATCGGTGGAAGAACAGAGGGCTGTCGGGGTGACCGGACGCTGCTCGGGCCGACCGGACGCTCAGGTTGTGCGTCCGGTGGTTGAACACCGCTGTGGTTGTTTGCGTGTGACCAGACGCTCTGTTCAATCGACCGAACGCTCCCTTCCGTGAGTCCGGTCAAGAACAGAGAGGGTTCAGATCGGTTTTTCAGCGACCGGACGCATCTGGTGTCAGCTGACCGGACGCGCAGGATCCACTGTTCATCGCGCTTGTTCGTTTCTGACCGGACGCACTGCTCTCGATCGGACCCTCCGTACTCGTGAGTCCGGTCGCGAACAGTAAGGTTCCAGAGCCGATTTTTGTTGACCGGACGCGTCCGGTCCCTGCTGACCGGACGCAGGCCAGAGTCCGGTCGATCCAGTTTCGCGTGTTTTCGTTCGCGGTTCGTTCGTTCTTGATCGGATTCGAGTTTCGTCTGTTGTGTTGGCTTTCTAGGGTTGTCTAGTGTCCCGCTGTGCTTCTAGGAAGCATCCACCCTATATCTAGGGTCGTGGACATTAGGAAGCTCTAGGGCTCGCTCTTGGGGTTGATTTTGGGACAGTGGCATCTAGTTTCCGAAAGGAAATTTTGAAGCTCCCATTCACCCCCCTCTGGTCGCTTTCGGTTAGCTTCTCGGTCCTTCAGAGCCGCGCTCGGCGCCTCCGTCGGCGCGGGTAGGACTCCTCATTTACGTCCTTTGTGGCAGTTTCTTGAAAACCTCGCTCACGCTCTGTTACTGCTCGCCGACAGGGTCCCCGTTATCTCTTCCACCGGCGGGCATGCCCGACCTTCTCCAGCACCGGGGAGGCCAGAGGCTCCACCATCGGGCTCGTCGAGCTCCTCCGACGGCCTCTCCTACCACTCCCATCCTTGGGAGGCGAGCCCGGACCGGGACTCCGACGGCGGCCTCTACGACCACAACGACGCCTTGAACTTCATGGCGCTGCGGGACGAGTCCCGGGAAGAGCTGGCCGCCGTCTCGAAGCAGTACGGGATTGACCAGCTGGAATGGGAAGACCAGCGCCGACAGTTTTGTGACGCAATCACGGGTATGAACGCCCAATCTTGGATCTGCTTTCGGTCGTTCTCGTTGATCTTTTAACCGATCCATTCCATTTTGTCGCTCACAGCGTTGTCTGAAGAACTGGAGCGCCTGAAGATGGCAGCAAACGCCGTCGCAGACCGGGTGAACGCCCAGGGCGTCACCGCCGACGCGCGCCTGGCCAACGTGTACGGCCGCATCGAGCAGGTTGCCCTGCAGGGTGTGCACCACGGCGTGGCGCTGGGGCTGTCGACGCTAACGGTCCGCACGGAGGAGGACTTCTCCGTGACGCCAGTTGGCTTCCCCGGCGGGGCATGTCCGGAGGACGTCGAGCAGATCGACGATTTTCTGGACTCCTACGAGGATCATGCTCACGCCCTCGCTGCAGTCACCAATCCGCAGACGGTCATCAACAAGGTGCTTGGTAACTGATCTGCACTTTCATACCGCCCCAACTTATGAACAATGTTCTACTCTATCACGTTCGTGTGTATAACCCGTTCTGTGCTTTGTTGAGTGTTTGATTTATCTAGCCGATTGCACAGCACCGCGTGCACTTGGCCCTGTATTTCTGCGTTTTCTGCGCTAGAGGCGACACATGCCATGCCGGCTGCTTTTTGCTCTAAGGGCGATAGACTCTATCGGCCATTTTTTGTGCTAAGGGCGATACAACCTTGTATCGGCCGTCGGTGCCCGCTAGTCCTTGATTCCGTTATGCACCGACCTCCACGCTAGGATGACATCTCTTTAGATAACGTCCATTAATTGCCCTAGCAAACTCTTCTCCTTGGAGGGTTTTCAGAATGTACGCATTACCCGGAGCACGTCTCAGAATTCGAAAAGGCCCTTCCCAGTTAGGGGACCATTTGCCGAATACCTTGTCTTTGGTACCAATTGGCAAGATAATTTTCCAAACCAAGTCTCCTTCTTCGAATCCTTTTTCTCTCACTTTCGAGTTGTAGTACTTGGCAACGCGTATCTTGTTCTTTTCAATATTTTCCAAGGCCTTGAGACGAATCAAATGCAAATCTTCTAGCTCATTCATCATCAAATCTTTGTAATTCCCTTTGGTTAGATCGTTCTGCAATGTAACTCGTCTTGACCCCGATTGCAATTCCCATGGTAGCACTGCGTGATGCCCGTAGACCAACTCGTATGGCGACAGTCTGAGTCGACCCATGACAAGCCATTCGGTAAGCCCACAAAGCTTCGTTGAGTACCAAGTGCCACCTTTTAGGTTTCTCTTCGATCTTCTTTTGAATGATTTTAATCATGATTTTGTTAGAAGCCTCTACCTGTCCATTGGCCTGTGCATAGTAAGGAGAGGAATTATATAGCTTAATCCCCATCCCTTCGGCAAAGCCACAAAACTCCGAGGAAGTGAACTGAGTTCCCTGATCGGTAGTGATGGACTGAGGGATGCCGAATCGGTAAATGATGTGCTCCCTGACGAAGGACACCATGTTCTCTGATGTCACCTTCTTCAATGGGATGGCTTCAACCCACTTAGTGAAATAATCCGTGGCTAACAAAACAAACTTATGTCCCTTGCTAGATGGAGGGTGGATTTGGCCGATCAAATCAATGCCCCATCCTCTGAAAGGCCAAGGCTTAATGATCGGATTCATGGCCGATGCTGGAGCCCTTTGCACATTGCCGAATCGCTGGCAATCCTGACAACCTCTGTAGTACTCAAAGCAATCTTCGAGCATAGTCGGCCAAAAATATCCAGTCCTCCTGATTAACCATCTCATACGGTGAGCCGACTGGTGTGCACCACATACGCCTTCGTGCACCTCATACATCAGTTTCCTAGCCCCGTCTTGGTTTAGGCATTTAAGCAAAACCCCATCTATGGATTTGTAGTACAATTGATTGTCCAAGAGCGTGAACTTAAGAGCCTTGTACCTGAGTTTTCGGGAGACTTTCCTGGATGGGTCCCTGAGGTAATCGGCAATGTTGTCTCTCCAGTCTTCAATTGCCTGATTATCACTTGGGACTGCTTGATCACCTTCTGGGGTTGTTTGCTCTCCCTCAAGTGCAAAAATGTTTTGATTCTCCCTATACCCGGATGCTGCCTGAGCCAACTGGTTTGCTTCTTCGTTTTGCCCCCTAGGAATATGTTGCAAGGTTGCCGATCGAAACTGTCTGAGGAGCTCTTGGCAACCTTCGAGATATTCCTGCAGCGTGTCGTTCTTGCACTCGTATTTGCCGGTCAATTGCTTGATCACCAATTCTGAGTCACCGAAGATCTCCACGGCGTCTGCCTTAATGTCCACAAGCAACCGCAGCCCTCGGAGCAGTGCTTCGTACTCTGCTTGATTATTAGTTACCGGGTACTCGATCGGTATAGAGTACTTGAAGGGTGCCCCCTTGGGAGAAATCAACACGATCCCGACTCCACCACCTTTGCTGCACGAGGATCCATCAAAAAACAATGCCCAAGGGATAATGGTTACCATGTTAGCATTAGGATCACGGTGGTGAGTGACAAAATCAGCCATAATCTGGCCTTTAACAGCCTTTGCCGATTCAAAACGCAAATCAAATTCAGAAAGGGCCAAAACCCACTTGCCGATCCTTCCACTTAAAATCGGCATTGATAACATGTGCTTGATTACATCAAACTCTGATACTACCACGCATTCGGCATTCAGTAGATAGTGCCAAAACTTGGTACAGGAATAGAAAACGCACAAGCACAACTTTTCCGTAGCCGAATACCTTGTTTCGGGGTCCAGTAGCTTTCGGCTAAGATAGGCTACGACTCTCTCTTTTCCTTCGAATTCTTGCATGAGGGCCGACCCTATCGTTAGGTTGTCGGCCGCCACGTACAACTTGAAAGGCTTGTCGAGTTGTGGAGGAACCAACACTGGTGGCGCCTTCATGTATTCTTTGATTTCATTGAAAGCCTTCTGTTGCACGTCACCCCACACGAACTCCTGATCTTTCTTGAGCTTCAACAGTGGAGAGAATGGTAACACGCGCTCGGACAAGTTGGATATGAACCTCCTGACAAAGTCGATCTTGCCGAGCAGTGATTGCAGTTCCTTGAGATTGGTCGGCGGCACTACCTTATCAATTGCTTCCATGCTCTTTTTGCCAACCTCGATACCTCTTTTGTGGACTAAGAATCCCAGAAACTCACCGGCCGACACCCCAAATGCACACTTGGTTAGATTCATCTTCAAACCATGTTTCCTTGTGCACTCCAGGGTCTTCCTTAAATCGGCTAAGTGTCTTTCTTTGCTTCTCGACTTGACTACCACGTCATCAATGTATATCTCTACCACTCTGCCGATCAACTCATGAAATATGTAATTCATGGCCCGTTGGTAAATAGCACCGGCATTTTTCAGACCAAAAGTCATGACAACCCATTCAAACAACCCTAAATGGCCAGGGCACCTGAAGGCGATCTTTGCCACGTCCTCCGCGGCCATGAAGATCTGGTTGTATCCCGCATTGCCGTCCATAAAGCTTATAATTTCAAAACCGGCCGAAGCGTCTATTAGCAAATCGGCCACTGGCATCGGATAACCGTCCATAGGAGTGGCTTTGTTGAGGTTCCGGAAGTCGATGCAGACTCTCATCTTCCCGTTCTTCTTGTACACCGGGACAATATTGGAGATCCATTCCGCATATCGACACGGCCGAATGAATTTAGCTTCTAGTAATCTTTCCACTTCCTTTTTCACGTCGGCCAATACCCCTTCCTTGTAGATCCTGCGCGGAGGTTGTTTGTATGGGCGGTATCCAGGCTTGATCGGCAGTTTATGCTCAACAATGGACCGGTCTAATCCGGGCATCTCTGTGTAGTCCCACGCAAAACAGTCTTTGAACTCCTTTAAAAGATTTACTAGTAGCAATCTGAAATCAGGGTCTAAATTAGAACTTATGAACATCGGCCTTTTCTTACTTGTGTCGCCAACATCCACTTCTTCCAGTTGGTCGGCCGATGCGAAGCCACGTCCCAGTTTGCCCTCGCTGCTGTCAGTTGGGTTGTCCATCTAATAGAAGCTTTGGGAGCCGATTGCTTGGATCGGCTGTTGATCTCTACCATAGACGTTGATAGGACCTTCTCCCCACATGCGATCGGAGAAGCAATCTACTCCGTCGAATTCCCAGTAAGTGGGTTCACTGGTGGCAACACTCACCGAGTCGTCGGCTTGGACAACCTCGATGTCATCCCCAACCCACTGTATGAGTACTTGATGCATGGTTGAAGGTATGCAGCAGTTGGCATGGATCCAATCTCTGCCCAAAAGCAGGCTATATGCCCCCTTGCCATCAATGACAAAGAAGGTCGTAATGAGCGTCTTGGACCCAATCATCAATTCCATGTGCACGGCGCCCCGAGTGTCAGAGGGATTACCGGCGAAGTCATGGAGTACCATATCCGTTTTGAGCAGGTCTTCATCGTTCATGCCCAGCTTTCTGAAGGTGGCGTAAGGCATGATGTTAATCGCTGCGCCGCCATCGACAAACATCTTGGTTAGCGGCTTTCCGTTGACGTACCCCTTGACATATAACGGCTTCAAAAGCCGATGCTTGGCTGGCTTGTCAAATGCTGCCTTCTGAGACAACACGAGCTGTGCCGCGAGCTCGTTGTGCTCGGCCTCGTCGGAGTCCGAACGCGCTTCGTCCTGTGCCCCCTGGCCGATTGGAGCCATGAATTCCAGGGGAAGGAAGAAAGTCATGGCCACGCCAGCGCCTTTGCCAGTGTTGTCTGGCTTTTCCTTCGGACGCCACTCTGGCTTCTTCCCATCGGCAGCTGCTTCTTCCAACTCCCTATTCCGGAGGCGCTGCACCCTCCTTTTCTGACTCTTTCTGAGCCCTGGCGGACACCACTGCCCTTCTTGCCATCTATATGGGCGGGGCTGTGCCTCCTCGCTGTCGCCTTGGTGGTGCACCCACTCCTGGTCGGCATATCTCTTGGCTCGCCGATCTGGGCTCCTCATTTTTAGGCGCCGATCGTCCATTGGGATGCGCGCTCCCAACCTTTCGTGGACGGGACGGCGGTTGACCCGATCCTGCCTATACCCCCTGTACTGATCGCTGCATTCGGGGCAGTTGTTGACGGCAGGCAGTTTCAAGCCTTCGTTCCAGCAGTGGCGGAAGAACGGACAGCCCCAGTGAGCTTGCTCCCGCTCTTGGAGGTGCTCTTGTCTCCAGCGACGGGCCTGTTCTCTGTGGTAAGCCCTCTCCTCCAGATGATACCGGTGCTCTCCCGTGCGACCGTCTTCACGCTGGTATTCCCCCGCGAGTTCCCGCTCTTCGCGTTGGAAACGCCTCTGCTCTTTCTCACTTTGCCGGCACCACTTGTTAAGGAGATCTCTGTAGGTAGGCCTGCGCCTGGAAGACGACTCTCCGTGCTCATCGCCAGTGATTTGCTGATCGGGGTCCACTGCGCCAGACTCGCGCGCCTTGTTGGAGGTGAGGACTTTGACTTTGCCCTTGCCTCTGGGATCCTCTGGGGCTACCATGTTCACTAAGACGAACACGGAGTTCTGGGCGAAGGGGTTGGCATCGATCTTCATCTTGCCATTGAACTTGATGTGCCCATCCTGGATGGCCTTCTGGATCCTTGCCCTGAACACACGACAATCATTAATAGAATGAGTGTTAGTGTTATGAAAGCTGCAGTATTTCTTGTCTTTGACCCCTCCAGGACGCAGCATCGGGTGATCCGGGGGTAGCCTGACTCTCCCTTCGGCGACCAGAAACTCGAAGAGCTTGTCGGCCTTGGTGACGTCGAAGTCGTATGCCCCTTTCTGCTGGCGCAGCCATTGCTTGTTGGCCTGGGTCGGCTCTTTATCCCAGTTGAGCTCTACAGCGGCCACCTCATCTTCGGCATCGGTATAGTCATCGGCTTCGTCCAAGAAAGCCTGATACATCTAGGCCGCGACATTGTCCTTCTGGAAGCGCCCTTCCCTCCGGAAGCCTTGCGCTTGGATAGTCATTTCATTCAGCCGGCGAGAGAGATGACCCAGGTCTTCAAACTCCTGGCCGAAGAGCTTGTCTCTGATGCTCGGGAGCATGCCTGCCACAGCCAATGGTGAAGGCTGGTCGTCCGGCAGGTACATGCCGAAGCACTGGCTCTTGACTTCCCTAAACCTGCGCAGGTAGTCCTGCGGCGTCTCATTTGGCCTCTGGTGCACATGCATGATGTCCACCAGCTTCTTCTCCTTGGTGCCCGTGTAGAAGTGCGTATGGAACTTCTGTTCCAAGTCTGCCCAAGAGAGAATAGAGCCCGGTGGCAGAGACGTGAACCAAGCGAACGCCGGCCCAGTGAGCGATGACGGGAAGTACCGAACCCTGAAGGCATCCTCGGTATTGGCCTCTCCAAGCTGGAGCAGATAGCGACTGATGTGTTCTACCGTGCTAGTGTCGTCTAAGCTGGAGAACCTGGACAGGTCTGTCGGCACATTGACTCTGGGCGGCAGAGCCACACGGTGGAACCATTCGGGGAACGGAGATCTGTATGCATGAGTACCTTTAGGCTTCAGGCCGAAAGTGCGCTGCATCATATCTGCCATCCTCTCTAGCATGACATCGACATTAGAGTCGGTGGTCTTCTCGGCCGTCGGCTTCCCGTATCCTGGATGTGGGGCACCCTCTATGTTGTGAGGCTCAAGCATCTCATGGTACCTGTTTCCATAGTAGTCCTTTATGAGCCTATAGGTTTGCGGGGAGATTTTGCGTGTTGACTCTGGTGTCTGACCCTTAGTGCCGAACGTGAGCTGACCCATGGTCGGCAATTGGCCCTCTGGCATGCGCTTCTCTTGAGTGGCGAGCCCGCCTGATTGAGCCTTAGGCGGGGTCTCCTCACCAGCGGCTCCTGCCCCCTTGAGGTGATTCGGCAGATTGAAAAGATGTGGTCCTGCTATAGGGCCAAACTCCGCCTCCATAAGTTCATCGGCCTTGGGGCCGAATTGGGCGATCATGATGGTACGGAAAGTGTTGAGAAACGCCCCATGCATGCGACCGATGGCGCCAGAGACAGCTTCGTTGATTATGTGAGACATCTTCAGCACTGCCTCCGCTTCCCCGGGATCATCCGGGTTGAGCTGGACGGGCTTCGGCAGATCGTGCAGACGGCGAACCCTTCCGCTCTTGTTCTTGGAAAATGCTTCTAGGCACTTGGCCTGGAACTCGGCACAAGCATTATCCACCTGCTCTTTGTACTCGTCAGGTAGTTCAGCGAGCTGCACCTGCACGAGCCCCGCCTTGTTGCTGGCCTCAGCTTCAATGACTTCGACCATTGCTGCAGGAAAAAGGGGTCCCACCGAGCATGCCAAAAAGTGTGTTGGCACTAAAAGTGACGCACTGTACCAATCACACAGCAAGCCGGAGAAGCTGGCTTCAAATGTGGCCCGGGTGCTCAGAAGTCCGGTCCGTGCCAGTCAGTTTGCCCTGCAACTAACAAGGGAGATAAACTGTTCAATACAAAGCTGGAACGTGCCGGGTATGACCAGACAGTTCCAAGATGTACGGCCCTGAAGCCACTTACGACGACATATAGCTATGAAAGCTATCTGCCAACAGGTTTAAAAGATTATTCGGCAATATGAACAAAGTTACGTGAATAACAGGTTGCCGAACACGTTTGCATGAGAATCGTACTTGCATGACGTATTAAATATAAGTTAAAACTTAACCAATCTCGATTGTACGACCGAGTTGGGGTCCATGGGGATTGAACACACAAACTAAGCATGACTAAGCTAATCTAAAGCCTGCGCCTGCCGCACGACACCTGACTCTATCATAGGTCAAACATGCTTAACATGCATGAACCCTCACCACGTGGCAATCCAGATACGATCCAATCGGCTATTACGAATAGTAGATCTACTACATAAAAGACTTTACAATAATAAACGTGAGAGAACAAAGCAGATCTATAAAAGATAAAGCCGAAACGAACGGTATCTAGATTGGGCAAAAGTGTTATGATGAAATAAACATAACAAAACATATAACACAAGGTAACTTAATGAATCTACTAGACTGCCACATCTAATAGAGCCGATAACTATCTTTATTTGTGTCTCAATCCGCCGCACGATACAAGACATAAACAAAGACTTCCCGTCATTAGCTTAAATCCGCCGCACGATACTAAGCTTAACGTACGAGACTACTTGCACCATATCTAAATCCGCCGCACGATACTAGACATGATAACAAGGTTGCCGGAACTTACGGAGGTTGACGGATCGATGGCCCCTCTCGAAGAACACGACGACACGACTTGGACTCGAAGACGGCACGGGGCCGGGTTGGTTGTATTGATTGTGAACCTCTTTTACAATAGCCTCAGGGTTTATATTTATACCCTGGTGTTCTCTGAGTCCTAGAAGGACACGACTACAACGATAGAATTAGGAAACTTATCAAAATATGATGCCTTCTACTCTAAGTTTCCTTCAATAACCGGCATGCACTAAAATGACGAGATCCCCATCGCTAAATCTTCTTGTCATGCCGTATTTGTCATCTTCTAACGCAAACCGACTTGGCTTGATGTAGCCGACCGCAGCGTCATGTTGCCGAACCTGCTCGCCGTTGACTAGTTGCCTTCACAGCCTTGCCGAATACATTGAGTTAGCCGACCGCGTTCGCTATCTGCCGAATCCCTTAGGTGGCGACTTCTTCCGAATCTGCGTCGTGCTGGCCCACTTGTCATAGTGCGAAAATTCTGTGTTAACACATATCAATGAGAGGCCGGATAGCCTCTACCTCCTCGGTGGTGACACAGTGCTTCCATTCACGACACTTTTGTGGCAGCCATCCATCATGACGACGGAGAGCTGGCGGTGGGTTGGCCATATAAAACCACACGGTAGCCTAGTCTCGGACAGAATCCAACAACTCAACAGTTATATACTGATTAGCTACCTCCAATCTAAGTTGGATACTAGCCCCTCCGACTACCTCTACGCTAGCATCACTGGGTTGACATTTTACCCAGAAGAAATAGCGGAATAGGGTAAAAGAAGGGCAGATTCCCAAAAAAGCTTCACACAGATGGGTAAAGATAGCAATGTGGAGGCAGGCATTGGGAGTAATATGGTTAAGGGTCAAACCATATGTCGGTGTTTCAACCCAGGGGGTACGACACCAACTAGTAATATGATTGCGTGCTCTCTTTCTAGATGGTGATGCAAGGGGACACAAGATTTATCCTGGTTTGGGCAAAGAAGGCCCTATGTCCAGCGGGGGGAGGAGGTTCTTGTATTACTTGCACCTAAGTGCTTGTACAGGGGCAATGCAAGCTCAGTGAGGGACTTGTGCGGACTCGTATGTGTAGTGTGGACTCGTATGTGTAGTGTGGACTTGTGCGGACTTGTGCGTACGCGTGTGTCTAGCCGTCTCTGTGTAACCGCGTAAGTGAAGTTCCCTGGTGTCCCCTTTTATAGAGCAAGAGGAGGCCAGGGTTACATAGGTGTGATACAGGAGTCGGGATGTACAATGCCTAACACTGCGGAGAGTAGGAATCCCGTCTTGTCGATGCCACTGGAGCCGGCGTGGGGGTTGCTGTTGAAGCGTCCTTGAAGCGTGGCCCCCAACCCGGGCGCGGATGTGGAGGCGTGGCGACGTGGAGGTCGTGCAGCGCCCATTCCGGCTCGTACATGACATGGCTGGGTCCCTCCGAGTCTCGGGGTTCCTGTCCTCCAATAGCATGAGGGTAACCAGGGCTCGAGGGACTCAGAGCTGGCCTCGAGGTGGCGCCTACGGGGGGCTCGAGTCCCCACAGGTATGGGCGAGTCCTGGGAAACCCGATTGAGCAGCAGGTATCCGGGCCTCGAGACGTGGCTTGGACGTGCAACAGTGTAGGGTATGGCTTAACAGTGCCGTACTGGTGCCTTTTGGCCCATGCTTGTGGTGGAAACGAGATTTGACTCTGCCCTGGTTCACTGTGGTACACGTCGGGTTGCAGAGGACGTGACCAGAGTAGGTGAGAGCATTAAATGCGCTGCATGGGGTTGGTACGGTCGTCAGAGCTGGGGAGCGGGAAGCTTCCTCTTCGTGGAGGGCTTCGAAGGGTAGTGGAGCGCTCGCCTGAGCCCTGGCGCGGAGGGCTCGGGTGAGTGGTGGTTGGGCTCTAGCTCGAGGCCTAGGGTGTAATAAGCCTCGAGGGATAGGCTATCATGCTGGAGAGGCTCGAGGTCCCCGCGCAGGGTCCCGAGGAGCGGTGCACGGCTGTAGCGGGCTCGTGGCCTACGCGCCGGGGCTCGGGGGGTAGGCTACCAGGAGGCGGTCGGTAAGGCTTTGGCGAGCCCACGCTTTCTGGCGGTGGGCCAGCGTTGCAGGCCTCGAGGGGTCGGTTCTTTGGAAGGTTAGTCTAGCTGGGTTTATTAATTGGTGTTCTAGGTTTAACCTATTTGTTTTGCGTTGATTGGGGGTACCCCTTTTGTGGACCCCCGACAGTAGCCCCCGAGCCCTTGTTCGAGTGCTTGCACTCGAGCAGGGGTCCTTGACTGGGATCTCGATGGTTAGCTGACTGGTCTCGAGGGTTTGGTTATTTTGATTCCGTGGGTGTCGTGCGAGCGACACCCGCGGGTGTAGCCCCCGAGGCCACGGGGGAGTGGTTAGAACTCCCTCTTGGGCTTTTTGTGAGTGTAAGTGTTAGTTGCATTTTTTAGGTTCGGGGATGTCGAGCTCCCGAGTTTTTTGACCCTCTTTCGTCGAGGGGTGCCAGGCTGAACTGACCGGCCGGCTCTTCGAGCTGTCCGGCATGCCAATTGCCCTGGCTTGTCATCCCGCGAGTCCTTTCGATCAGATGCGAGGGGGATGCCTCGTACTACCACGAGCGGGCGAGTATCGAGGTTCCCGGTGAGCTGGTAACGGGGAAATCCAAGTGAGACCTCGTGCCCCGTTCGATAGGGTCGACTGTAGCCCAAAGGCGATCTCATAAAGCATGGGTGCTCGGTCTGCAGGAGTGCCGGGTCCATTCGATAGGACCCCGCGGCTCGATGCCTCCCTCCGAGGGGATCTCACTGCACGTCGTGCGCCCCGCCTTGGATACACGTGAGGGGCCTCGAGGGCTTGGCCCTCGAGCGATGCTGCGAGTGGCGCCCCTTAGTGTCCCTGACTCGGGTGCTCGAAGCCGACTGTCGAACCCTCTTCGAGGGCCAGCCTTCGCTGCTTCGAGGCTTAGGGCCGGGGCCCGTTTGTAACAGAACCGACCAATTTGCACCAGATTAAGCACTGAAAACCTCGGCTCTCACAGAAATCATCGAGTACTTAAGCTCGTACAAACCCGGTAGTCCGGAAATCTCGAAGGATTTCAAATCATTCAACGACATCCAGCCAAGATCGTACTTGTTCCACGAATATGCTCACGGGTTACATCATAGTTGCATAAAGTTCAAATTACATCGGAGTACGGAATAATATTACAAACCATAGTTTTGATAGTAGTAGCGGAAGCAACATAGTCTTTAAAACATAAGTTTGGATTGTTCATAAATACGGTGCCATCAGTTGACTGGGTCCACAAAAGCAACAGATGAGATAAGTGTTGACCATGCCCTTGGTCTAGTCATCACCCGTTACCGGGTACAAGCAGTTCTCGCAGTAACCATAAAAGCACTGGCCATCTGCAACAACAAGGGAATAAAACCCTGAGTACGAGAAGGTACTCAGCTAGACTTACCCGTCATAAACCAAAAATAATGAGACTCCAAGGACTATGTAGGCTATAGGGGTGGGGTTGGCTGTACATACTCTTTTGCATGAAAGCTTTAGTAATAAAACTCAATTTCAGATGTTGGCAATTGCTTTTAGTCATTAACTCTACCTTACTAGATTTGCACCTGTACTAAACAAGCACTTGCTAATTAATCAATCAAGAGTGACTATTTCATCAATAGCCTTTCAGATTCCATAACCATTTTAGTTCCATAAGTTCTACGGGAGATGATCTAGAGTCAACTGCTCACTGTCCAGGAGCGATGGCGATTATAATCGATTCCTACCCAGCTGGGGATAAAATGTCTCACACTCGCCCGGCACGTCCGGCTACGGCAGTCGTAAGCTGCCAGTCAGGAGATTCGAGAACACAAAGCGCGGGACGGCCATGGGCCCTTCTACACCGGGGGTTATCTCAGTGCCAGGTCGCTCAACCTATAACTGCCCACGGTCATGCCAGGTTGATCAGGCCCTGCCTGCCCTCGGACCATGCCAGGTCGATCAGAATAGTTGCCCACGGTACAGCTGAGGCCCTGGGTGTTAGGCGTCAACATCTCCATCTCCGGCTCGAATAACCTTACTCGGCTTCACGGGAGGTACTCAGACCAACTCCGTTAAGTGATCGACGCGTTCAATTTGACTGAAGGGA
The DNA here is from genome assembly GCA_009763385.1 of Coix lacryma-jobi var. lacryma-jobi. Lineage (NCBI taxonomy): Eukaryota > Viridiplantae > Streptophyta > Magnoliopsida > Poales > Poaceae > Coix > Coix lacryma-jobi. Next base: position 103,706,143 of record CM019830.1, on the reverse strand, counting down.
CATTCCCGAACGGGTCCTAGGCGACACAGGCGGGAGACTACTAGCACTCAGAACCCATGTTCTGCTGCTCTTACATCCCGCCTCCGTCTCAGATTAATTATCACATGGTTATCTCATGGTAGCACAGGCTAAACATGATCAGTATCCACCTATTGCGGGAGACAGGGAATCACCCGACTTTTACCGGTCTAAGCAGGGCTAAGCATATAACGAGCCTAGACCTAAACAGGGATATCAAGATATATTGCAGGTGGGCAAGGATAAGTAATAATGCATCAACGGTAGCAATCAATTCCTATAACCTAATGCAACATCCATCATCAGGTTAATTAGAAAATACTTGCAAACCGTAGGAGTTAGAATGCTCCGGGGCTTGCCTTTCTCAAAGTCCGACGGACGGTGATCGCGGCACTCGGGCAACTCGTCAGCGTCGGTCCCTCCGACTTCTTCTGTCAGGATCTCCTCCGGACTGGGCTCTTCCAGCAACGACGGGGTCTGGATCTCCTCCGCTGATCCTGTATGATGCATAGTGCGCATGAATAGGATGAATGCACATAGAATGCATATGTGATGCACATGATCGACAGCAATCAGAAGATAAGCACATGGCATCTACTGCATTCTCTTCAACAAGGTAGTCAACATCATCCCACTATTTAACCTAACATAGTCAACTTGTTAAGCGATGTTGTCACCACATCAAAGTTTACTTAATGAGTTTATTACCCTCTAATTGCTTGCTGAAATAAATCTATTTACACATGCTTAAACAGCAACCTAACCTAGACAGCTTCAGAAAAATCTACAGAAATTACTGGGAGTTAACCACACCTAATCTAGCTCCCTGTCCAAATTTCATCTCATTTGGACTTAAACTCCATTCTCTGTGAAAAAGACAAATTCTATCATGGAAAGGTGCTTTGAACTACACACCCTAGCAAAAAGTGTCAAACAACAGATTTCTTATTTTTCTACTGAGCTACCTAGTACAAGAGCAATGTGCTTAAATTCTCAGGTTCATATTCCTCATATTTTAATTACTACAAAATAAACAAGGAAACGACATTTAACCATTTTAAAAGCTACTGTCAAATTAATTCACAGAACAACCTCATATTATATTTTTCTCTGAAACTACACCTTCATACAAACCTAACAAAACTGGAATCACATTTTTCTGACTGCCATTTAATTAGTTATGCATTTTCCAAGTTATCAGCACTTTTCTAATGTAAATAAAGCTACCCATAAAAATATCACCAAGAATGCATTCAACAAACTTTACTGATAGATCTAAACATGCTTGAGCTAACAAAATTTGTTTCACAGGATTTGGACATAAAATGAGCCTTGTATGAATTTTTGAAGCCTTTACATGGATTCTGCAAAACAAAACTTAAAAAGGAAAACTCAATCCTATATGCTACGGACTTCGGCCGAGGCACAAGACAAGCGCTCAGCACACCCGGCGCGATTCGGCTGAGGCCCGAGGCTCAGACACATTTTACCGATTAGCCCGAGGCATACTGACAGCCGAGGCTAACCTATTCAGCCGAGGCTATTGACTCAACCGAGGCTTACTGATTCAACCGAGACTAACTGACTCAACCGAGACTAACTCAACCGACTCGGTCGAGGCTCGAGGCAAAGGCTCGGCGCTTCCGGCTTTCCGAGGCCTACGGCACCCAAGCTCTTCCCTTTCTCTCTTCCTTACTGCCAGTCGGGGCCCGCTGGTCAGGGTGACCAAGCTTCCGAGGCCAAGCTCGGCACGTTACCGCGCGAGGCCAGGCTCGGCGGTCAACGGCGGAGTTTGGCGCCGTGGTCGTTGACCGGCCCTAGCTCGTCGACGGCGACACTTCTGGCGACACGGAGACCATCGTTGGGTGCGGGTTTTCGAGACGAACACGACCGACTAACTTGCTGAGCCAGAGGGATACCGGAGCAAGCTCGACGGCGGCCATGGCGGAGCGGCGGCTCTGCGACTCGGCGGCGGAACTTTCCCCGGCGGCTTGCGACTCGGCGAGGTTAGCACTAGCCCAAGCAAGACCTAAGCGACCTATTGGAGCAACTCTCGGGCTTCGGCATCCCCGGCATTGCTCGGAGCTATGCACGGCGGCGGTCCATGGCGGACACGGCGATGACACGGCTCGGTTCCAGCTGAAACACGGCAAAAGAGAGGTCTCCATCTAACTCTAAGCTACTACGGAGGTAGAGCAGACTAGAACATGGCTCAGCTCAGGGTAGCATGGCCGGAGATGACCGGTCCACGTGAAGGTCACGGTGGCGGCCATGGCGGGAGCTTGCGGGTGGCATCCGCTGTTCCGGCGGCTAGAGAGGGAGAGAGGGGAACCAACCCTTACCGGAGAAAGAGGAGGTCGCGGCGGAGAAACTGGCGGGAGGAATCGAACGGTGGTGCGGTGAGTAGCGAGCAATCGCTCGCCGAGGTTCGGCGGGCGGCGGCGGAGCTCTGGTCGGGTGAAGATGGAGTGGAGTGGAGCGAGGGAGAGAGCGAGCGAAGAAAGCTCTCCTGGCTTCCGAGCGCGGGGCGGAGCAAAGGCAAAAGGAACGAAGTGCTAGGTGCATTGCACCTGGCCGGTTCCCGTCGGGGGAACTCCCGACCGGACGCGGCGGCGGCAGGCGTCGCGCGACACGCGGCGGGCGAGGACGCGGTGCATGGAGCGACGTGGCGAGTTCGGGCGCAAACCACGGGCGGCGGTGCTGGCGGTTTGGCCGGCCGGCGAGGCGGTCTCGCGGCTGCGGGCGGATTCTGCCGGCGCGGAGGGAGCGGCGTCCGCGAAGGAGAGGAAGAAGAGACTGACAGGCCGGGCCCACTAGGATTAAACTAAAGAAGTTTGATTAAAAACTTGTATGCTCTATAACTCCTAAACTAAGCTGAATTAGGAAAAGGTCTTAACAGCAAAGTTGCTTAGAATTTAGTAAGGAACAAATCATCTTTAAGGCTCAAGTCCAAATTCTGCTTAGAAAAAGAAATTTACTTCTAATCCATTTTGCTAAAGCAAGAAATCACATTTTAAAAGCTTTTTCTGAGAAAGTGCTGTAAAGCAAAGTTGTTCCCTTCATCGAGATCTACAACTTTGTTATAAGGCACTTGGTCAGAAACAGAAAGCAAACAAGGTTACACTTAGACACTACACAAGGACTTAAGCACTTCAGCAAACATATGCACATGAAATGATGAGATGCTATGCTTATGCCATGCCAAATTATGCATTTAGGGATTGCTTAACACCGGGGTGTTACAGCCCTCCCCTCCTTAAAAGAAATCTCGTCCCGAGATTTGGATTACAAACCATTTCTTATAAAAGTGTGGGTATACGTCCTTTAGATAGTCATCCGTCTCCCAGGTAGCATCCCGGTCATCTTGCTCACTCCAAGATACCTTATATTGCTTCACGATTCTTCCGCGGGTCGCTCTTTCTTTTTCATCGAGCACTCGACATGGTATAATTGAGTAAGTGAGATCAGATTGTAACTTGATACGAGCTGGTTGTACCTCTTCTTCTGGTACTCGAAGACATTTCTTCAGTTGAGAGACATGGAACACTGGAAAAATAGCCTTCAAATGCTCTGGTAATTGCAGTTGATAGGCCACTTCTCCCTTCTTTTGCACAATTCTATATGGTCCCACGAACCTTGGTGCTAACTTCCTTTTGACTCCAAAACGTTTTACACCCTTCATTGGTGAAACCTTCAAATAGACATAGTCACCAACATTGAACTCAAGCGGTTTCCTTCGCTTATCAACATAGCTTTTCTGACGAGATTGTGCAGACGCAATATGTTGCTGAATTGTTCTAACTTGTTCTTCTGCTTTTTTCACAAAGTCAATACCATAGTATCGATGTTCCCCTGGTTCTACCCAGTTTATCGGTGATCTGCATCTTCTACCATACAGAGCTTCAAAAGGAGCCATTTGTATACTTTCTTGATAACTGTTGTTATAAGCAAACTCTGCCAATGGTAACCATTTCTCCCAAGAACCTTTTGCTGATAAAACACAGGCTCTTAACATATCCTCTAATACTTGATTCACTCTCTCTGTCTGCCCTGACGTTTGCGGATGGTACGCTGAGCTTCGGACTAAATTCGTGCCTAACTCCTTCTGCAACTTTTCCCAAAATGGTGCAGTAAACTGTGGTCCACGATCAGAGACTATAACCCTTGGTACACCGTGCAGTCGCACAATCTGACTCATGTAGATCTCGGCATAATCTGGGGCCTTATAGTTGGTCTTGACTGGAATGAAATGTGCGGTCTTTGTGAGACGATCCACAATTACCCAAATTGAATCATTACCCTTCTGGGTCGTGGGTAAACCAACGATAAAGTCCATACTCACTTCTTCCCACTTCCATTCAGGTATAGCTAATGGCTGAAGCATTCCAGCTGGTTTCAAGTGAATAGCTTTTACTCGACAACACGTATCGCATCTGGCCACATAAGCAGCAATTTCTTTCTTCATTTTGGTCCACCAAAATCTCGGACGCAAATCTTGGTACATTTTTGTACTTCCAGGATGAATAGATAATTTGGACAAATGTGCTTCATCCATGATCCGATCCCTGAGTTCTCTATCCTTAGGCACCACTAACCGCTGGTTAAACCATAGAACTCCATTTTCGTCAACTCGAAAATGCTTATCGGCCTCTTTTTCATCCTTGAGCCTTCCCTTAATATGATAGATGCCCTTATCAGTTTTCTGGTTCTCTATAATTTGGTCTACTAACACATTGCGCAACTTCAAATCATGTAGCACTGCAGCATGTGTTAAGCTGAACTCATCCTGTGGCAGAAGCTTCATAGCATTACAGTGTGATTTCCGGCTCAGAGCATCGGCCACAACATTCGCCTTGCCTGGATGATAGTGAATCTGAAGATTATAATCCTTAATCAATTCAAGCCATCTTCTTTGCCTCATATTCAATTCTGCTTGCGTGAAAATATATTTAAGACTCTTGTGGTCGGTGTACATATTGCAGACATTCCCAAGCAGATAGTGTCTCCAAATCTTCAAAGCATGCACAACGGCAGCTAATTCCAAATCATGGGTTGGGTAATTCACTTCATGCTTTCGCAATTGCCGCGAAGCATAAGCAATCACTCTGCCTTCTTGCATGAGAACAGAACCTAGGCCTACTTTTGACGCATCACAAAAGACATCAAAGGGTTTCTCGATATCTGGTTGAGCTAAAACAGGAGCAGTGGTCAACAGTTTCCGCAGGATACGGAAAGCAGTTTCGCACTTCTCCGTCCATTCAAATTTCTGATTCTTTTGCAACAAACTTGTCATTGGCTTTGCAATTTTGGAGAAATCGGGAATAAATCGACGATAATATCCCGCTAAACCAAGAAAACTCCGGATTTCACCAACTGAAGTAGGAGCTTGTCAGTCCATGACTTCTTGTACTTTACTAGGGTCTACTGAGATTCCTTCTTCTGACAGAATATGACCAAGAAATTGTACTTTCTTCATCCAAAACTCGCACTTGCTGAATTTAGCATAGAGCTTGTGTTCCCTGAGTCTAGATAAGACAACCCTCAAATGTCCTGCATGATCGTCTGCATTTTCCGAGTAAACCAGAATATCGTCAATGAACACTACCACAAACTTGTCTAATTCTGGCATGAACACAGAGTTCATCAAACTCGTAAAATATGCTGGAGCATTGGTTAATCCAAAGGACATAACAAGATACTCGTATAACCCGTATCTGGTTGAGAAAGCGGTCTTTGGAATATCCTGTGGTCTGATTCGAATCTGATGATACCCTGACCTTAGATCAATCTTAGAAAACACCTTGGCCCTTGATAACTGATCAAAAAGGATGTCTATTCTAGGTAACGGATACTTATTCTTAACAGTCACGGCATTGAGTGGACGATAATCCACACACATGCGCAAGGACTTATCCTTCTTTTTGACAAACAAAGCTGGGCAACCCCATTCTGATACACTAGGTTGAATGAATCCCTTGTCCAAGAGTTCCTTGATCTGGGTCTTGAGTTCCGCCAGCTCATTGGGCGGCATTCGATACGGTCTCCTAGAGATTGGTGCAGTTCCTGGTAACAACTCTATCACAAACTCCACTGCTCTCTTCGGTGGTAACCCTGGTAACTCATCTGGAAAAACGTCCGGAAAATCCCTAACAACTGGAATTTTGGAGAGGTCTTCTATAGCAAGAGTACAAGATAAGTCAACAAGATCGGCACCTCGAGGAAGAGATACGCGAAGCTTGTTACCTGTCCGATAATCAGATAAGGTAAGAGTCCTGTTTGCAGTGTCTAACACCGCATTCCACATAGTCATCCAACTCATTCCTAAGACTACATCCATACTTAGCCCTGGTAAAACCACTAAGTTGGCTCCAAATTTATGCCCTCCAATATCAATGGTCACATTACACACCATCTGCCTAGATAACACGCTACTCCCTACGGAGCTCACGCGAAACCCATAATCCATTTCAGAGATTTCTTGATTATGCTTTTTTGCAAATGCCTTGCTCATAAAAGAATGCGATGATCCAGTATCAAATAAAACAACTGCAGGATGATGGTTCACAAGACACATACCAGCAGTCACGGGCTCTCCTGCACGAGCTTCTTCAGCAGTCATGTTATGCAGACGCGCTGGATAATTAGCCTGCTGCTTCTTGGGGTGTGGGCAATACCTTGCAAAGTGCCCATCTTGGTTGCAATTGAAGCACGGCCCCCGAACTATTGGCTTGGTCCCAGTTGAGCTGCCTTGTCCTGCTCGAGCCTGACTTGCTGCCACCTTGTATGGTCGTTGACCACGCTGAGCTTGTTGCTGCCCTTTCTTCTGAGGCGGCCTAAAACGAGCCCCAGGTGCTGGTGGTCGGTATTGAGAACGCTGGGCTGGTGGTCCTCTAAACTGAGATGATCCAGATTCCAGGGTCCTCTTCCTAGCCTTGCTTGTAGCATGCTTGTTGTTGTGATTCTCCTGGATCAGGCAGTCACTGATGAAGTCATTGAAAACTATGCGGGATGAAGTACCCACTGATTTTCCCATCTTAGTATTCAGTCCTCTCTTAAAGCTAGCTATCTTCTTAGCATCGGTATCAACAAAATCTGGTGCATAGCGAGATAAAGAGTTGAACAAGTGATGATACTCGGTCACTGACCGCGTTCCTTGAGTTAAGCTCATGAATTCAGCCATCTTCATCTGAGTCAAGCCTGGCGGAATATAGTGACCTCGGACAGCTTCCGCGAACAGTCTCCAAGTGACAGGTGTACGAGCTGGGTAAGTGGTACGGTGATGTCCCCACCAAATCCCGGCTGGCCCCTGTAGCTGATGTGCAGCATACTCTGCCTTTAATTCTTCTGTAAGCCTGAGCAGTCGAAACTTCTGCTCTATTGTATGCAGCCATTCTTCTGCTTCTAGAGGTTCTGTGGCTTCCTTGAAAATTGGCGGCCTTGTGTCCAGAAAATCCTTGAACGAGCTGTACTGATTCGGTTCAGGGCGTTGATTGTTATGCGCTAAATTCTCTCGCAGAAGCGCCTCGATGCTGCGTTGGCTTCCCAAGAACTGAGCGAAGAGTTGCTCGGCCGTGGGTGGTGGTGGAGGTGGTGGATTGCGGTTCTCTCTGCTATCATCATTACCACCACTACCACCCGCTCCACTGCGAGTCGTCGTCATCTGCATGTAGCGATAGCAATGATCATTAAAGACGTTGCCAATATTGCGGAGAACAATAAACCATGCCAACAGAAATTATTCGGAAAATAAATTCGCCAAACAATTACAGAGGCATAATAAATTTCGATCCACAACGCATCATCACATGATAAAAAGTGCTCATCACATAACATACAAAAGTCAACATAACATCCATAGGTGCCCATACATATGGGACTTTTCAAGGTCTTGCGCCATACGCATATAGGTCCAACACACACCCTTACATCCACGTGATAACCCCAAAAGATCAAGCACTAGGACATGAGACAAAATCACTACTCGCTAACACTAACTAGTCTACTCCCTAATGGCACCCTCGTCATCATCGTCGTTGTCATCATCATCACTCGAGATGTCCGAAGAACCACTGGACGAAGCATGAGAATCCGGGTCCTCCTGAGGAAGGATAGGGTTCCTCTCGTTCTCACGGCGATGAATCTCCTCATGTAGGCGATCATTGTAGTCCTGGAGATGATGAAGTTGCAGCTCTAAATCTCCCACTTGTAGCCTGAGAAGCCTGTTCTGCTCAGTCGCACGCATACCCTCGAGACAAACACGACGTAGCGACTCCTCAGTCTCGGCCATGATGGTGGATAAGAAGGTCGTCATACCCTGCTGGTCACTAAGCTGTTGTGCCGTCTCCTGCTCCCTCTGACGAGCCTGGTCTCTCTCAATGGTCAAATGAGCTAGCTGAGTGGTAAGAAGGTCGACCTCTGTAGCATGCGCCTCCTGACCCAGGTGATGTGCAGCTATCTCCTCACTGAGGATGTGGTCCAGGTGGTCGTAGCTACGTGACAGACACCCGTAGGTAGCCATGAGTGCAGCCATCGCACTCCCAGCTGGCCTTGCGCAGTGCTCACGCTCTTAAGAACTAGCCCCCAAAACCGTAGCACCCGGCTGACGCCACACGGACTGGTACGGATCTGCTGTAGGGAAGACACCGGCTGTGGTCTGGGCAACTACCTCTGGATGATCCTCCATGATATCCCGAAGAACAGTGTACGCAACTTGGTTGGCTCCATCCCAAGGAGTCCTGCCCTGAAGAGCAAACACTCTGCGGCACCACACATGATCCTGCGGATCACGGCTGGGCACGTCCACCTCAACTGTGTACATGTAGCGATCCTCTGAGAACTGAACTCGATGCCACTCATACTGCGGCTCCTGGCCCTCCTGGTATCCGACTAAGTGCAGCACCCTCCACAAAAGAGTAGGCATGCCGAACTCCTCCAGAAAATCCTCGGATCCCTCCTCGGTCCAAGGACCCAGCATGTAATTGGGCCTCCTGCCTCCAGTCGACTTGCGGGCGGTACGCTTAGTGCGGGCCATCTGAAAGAAGTGTATCCACACAGTTTTTAATTAGTTGAGAACAACTTTTATTTAAGATCGGGACGGATAACATAAGGAAGGAAGTAATTAATGCAAGATTATAGGATCATGATGCATGAGTGTAACATACGTCCTCACTGCCTAACAATCTAACGGTTAAACGGTGGCATACAACGTTCACTCATAGCGTTAACTAGCGTACTACACGTTCGCAAGTTAGTGTACCTGCAGAAAGTTCATTTCAGCCCTGCCCACAATATGAATATCATGCATTGCTGAAAATTAAATCTAATACTGGCTTAGGTGCACACCCAGTATACACGTAAGCAGTATATGCACCCATCAGAAAAGTATTACTCCCACAATTAATACTTTCACATATACTTGTGTGCAACAGGTATACATGTCAGCATCATTCAAGCACTCCCCTAGATTGGCGGTTGTCCAATCATGCTCTCACAACTCACTTATTACCTTGGCGTAGAGGCAATTGATCCATACATTACTATTCCGAAGAATAGCACCCATACAATTTCACCCTTGCCGTATGGACGACAGAATAACAGAAATTAAATATGATGCACAACCCCCAAGTTAGTACTTAAATAGCCACCTAGATTCCTATTGGGCATAAGGACTTAGTCACTGGCACACCTTAGCTTTAAACCTTAAGATTTTCCAAATCCTCATATAACTACAAGTTGGCATTATAGCTTTATTTTTTATAAAAATATTGTTTTTAAATACACCCATGAACAGTAACGCAGAACTTGCTCCGATGCCAGCTGTAACAGAACCGACCAATTTGCACCAGATTAAGCACTGAAAACCTCGGCTCTCACAGAAATCATCGAGTACTTAAGCTCGTACAAACCCGGTAGTCCGGAAATCTCGAAGGATTTCAAATCATTCAACGACATCCAGCCAAGATCGTACTTGTTCCACGAATATGCTCACGGGTTACATCATAGTTGCATAAAGTTCAAATTACATCGGAGTACGGAATAATATTACAAACCATAGTTTTGATAGTAGTAGCGGAAGCAACATAGTCTTTAAAACATAAGTTTGGATTGTTCATAAATACGGTGCCATCAGTTGACTGGGTCCACAAAAGCAACAGATGAGATAAGTGTTGACCATGCCCTTGGTCTAGTCATCACCCGTTACCGGGTACAAGCAGTTCTCGCAGTAACCATAAAAGCACGGGCCATCTGCAACAACAAGGGAATAAAACCCTGAGTACGAGAAGGTACTCAGCTAGACTTACCCGTCATAAACCAAAAATAATGAGACTCCAAGGACTATGTAGGCTATAGGGGTGGGGTTGGCTGTACATACTCTTTTGCATGAAAGCTTTAGTAATAAAACTCAATTTCAGATGTTGGCAATTGCTTTTAGTCATTAACTCTACCTTACTAGATTTGCACCTGTACTAAACAAGCACTTGCTAATTAATCAATCAAGAGTGACTATTTCATCAATAGCCTTTCAGATTCCATAACCATTTTAGTTCCATAAGTTCTACGGGAGATGATCTAGAGTCAACTGCTCACTGTCCAGGAGCGATGGCGATTATAATCGATTCCTACCCAGCTGGGGATAAAATGTCTCACACTCGCCCGGCACGTCCGGCTACGGCAGTCGTAAGCTGCCAGTCAGGAGATTCGAGAACACAAAGCGCGGGACGGCCATGGGCCCTTCTACACCGGGGGTTATCTCAGTGCCAGGTCGCTCAACCTATAACTGCCCACGGTCATGCCAGGTCGATCAGGCCCTGCCTGCCCTCGGACCATGCCAGGTCGATCAGAATAGTTGCCCACGGTACAGCTGAGGCCCTGGGTGTTAGGCGTCAACATCTCCATCTCCGGCTCGAATAACCTTACTCGGCTTCACGGGAGGTACTCAGACCAACTCCGTTAAGTGATCGACGCGTTCAATTTGACTGAAGGGACATTCCCGAACGGGTCCTAGGCGACACAGGCGGGAGACTACTAGCACTCAGAACCCATGTTCTGCTGCTCTTACATCCCGCCTCCGTCTCAGATTAATTATCACATGGTTATCTCATGGTAGCACAGGCTAAACATGATCAGTATCCACCTATTGCGGGAGACAGGGAATCACCCGACTTTTACCGGTCTAAGCAGGGCTAAGCATATAACGAGCCTAGACCTAAACAGGGATATCAAGATATATTGCAGGTGGGCAAGGATAAGTAATAATGCATCAACGGTAGCAATCAATTCCTATAACCTAATGCAACATCCATCATCAGGTTAATTAGAAAATACTTGCAAACCGTAGGAGTTAGAATGCTCCGGGGCTTGCCTTTCTCAAAGTCCGACGGACGGTGATCGCGGCACTCGGGCAACTCGTCGGCGTCGGTCCCTCCGACTTCTTCTGTCAGGATCTCCTCCGGACTGGGCTCTTCCAGCAACGACGGGGTCTGGATCTCCTCCGCTGATCCTGTATGATGCATAGTGCGCATGAATAGGATGAATGCACATAGAATGCATATGTGATGCACATGATCGACAGCAATCAGAAGATAAGCACATGGCATCTACTGCATTCTCTTCAACAAGGTAGTCAACATCATCCCACTATTTAACCTAACATAGTCAACTTGTTAAGCGATGTTGTCACCACATCAAAGTTTACTTAATGAGTTTATTACCCTCTAATTGCTTGCTGAAATAAATCTATTTACACATGCTTAAACAGCAACCTAACCTAGACAGCTTCAGAAAAATCTACAGAAATTACTGGGAGTTAACCACACCTAATCTAGCTCCCTGTCCAAATTTCATCTCATTTGGACTTAAACTCCATTCTCTGTGAAAAAGACAAATTCTATCATGGAAAGGTGCTTTGAACTACACACCCTAGCAAAAAGTGTCAAACAACAGATTTCTTATTTTTCTACTGAGCTACCTAGTACAAGAGCAATGTGCTTAAATTCTCAGGTTCATATTCCTCATATTTTAATTACTACAAAATAAACAAGGAAACGACATTTAACCATTTTAAAAGCTACTGTCAAATTAATTCACAGAACAACCTCATATTATATTTTTCTCTGAAACTACACCTTCATACAAACCTAACAAAACTGGAATCACATTTTTCTGACTGCCATTTAATTAGTTATGCATTTTCCAAGTTATCAGCACTTTTCTAATGTAAATAAAGCTACCCATAAAAATATCACCAAGAATGCATTCAACAAACTTTACTGATAGATCTAAACATGCTTGAGCTAACAAAATTTGTTTCACAGGATTTGGACATAAAATGAGCCTTGTATGAATTTTTGAAGCCTTTACATGGATTCTGCAAAACAAAACTTAAAAAGGAAAACTCAATCCTATATGCTACGGACTTCGGCCGAGGCACAAGACAAGCGCTCAGCACACCCGGCGCGATTCGGCTGAGGCCCGAGGCTCAGACACATTTTACCGATTCGCCCGAGGCAAACTAACAGCCGAGGCTAACCTATTCAGCCGAGGCTATTGACTCAACCGAGGCTTACTGATTCAACCGAGACTAACTGACTCAACCGAGACTAACTCAACCGACTCGGTCGAGGCTCGAGGCAAAGGCTCGGCGCTTCCGGCTTTCCGAGGCCTACGGCACCCAAGCTCTTCCCTTTCTCTCTTCCTTACTGCCAGTCGGGGCCCGCTGGTCAGGGTGACCAAGCTTCCGAGGCCAAGCTCGGCACGTTACCGCGCGAGGCCAGGCTCGGCGGTCAACGGCGGAGTTTGTCGCCGTGGTCGTTGACCGGCCCTAGCTCGTCGACGGCGACACTTCTGGCGACACGGAGACCATCGTTGGGTGCGGGTTTTCGAGACGAGCACGACCGACTAACTTGCTGAGCCAGAGGGATACCGGAGCAAGCTCGACGGCGGCCATGGCGGAGCGGCGGCTCTGCGACTCGGCGGCGGAACTTTCCCCGGCGGCTTGCGACTCGGCGAGGTTAGCACTAGCCCAAGCAAGACCTAAGCGACCTATTGGAGCAACTCTCGGGCTTCGGCATCCCGGGCATTGCTCGGAGCTATGCACGGCGGCGGTCCATGGCGGACACGGCGATGACACGGCTCGGTTCCAGCTGAAACACGGCAAAAGAGAGGTCTCCATCTAACTCTAAGCTACTACGGAGGTAGAGCAGACTAGAACATGGCTCAGCTCAGGGTAGCATGGCCGGAGATGACCGGTCCACGTGAAGGTCACGGTGGCGGCCATGGCGGGAGCTTGCGGGTGGCATCCGCTGTTCCGGCGGCTAGAGAGGGAGAGAGGGGAACCAACCCTTACCGGAGAAAGAGGAGGTCGCGGCGGAGAAACTGGCGGGAGGAATCGAACGGTGGTGCGGTGAGTAGCGAGCAATCGCTCGCCGAGGTTCGGCGGGCGGCGGCGGAGCTCTGGTCGGGTGAAGATGGAGTGGAGTGGAGCGAGGGAGAGAGCGAGCGAAGAAAGCTCTCCTGGCTTGCGAGCGCGGGGCGGAGCAAAGGCAAAAGGAACGAAGTGCTAGGTGCATTGCACCTGGCCGGTTCCCGTCGGGGGAACTCCCGACCGGACGCGGCGGCGGCAGGCGTCGCGCGACACGCGGCGGGCGAGGACGCGGTGCATGGAGCGACGTGGCGAGGTCGGGCGCAAACCACGGGCGGCGGTGCTGGCGGTTTGGCTGGCCGGCGAGGCGGTCTCGCGGCTGCGGGCGGATTCTGCCGGCGCGGAGGGAGCGGCGTCCGCGAAGGAGAGGAAGAAGAGACTGACAAGCCGGGCCCACTAGGATTAAACTAAACAAGTTTGATTAAAAACTTGTATGCTCTATAACTCCTAAACTAAGCTGAATTAGGAAAAGGTCTTAACAGCAAAGTTGCTTAGAATTTTGTAAGGAACAAATCATCTTTAAGGCTCAAGTCCAAATTCTGCTTAGAAAAAGAAATTTACTTCTAATCCATTTTGCTAAAGCAAGAAATCACATTTTAAAAGCTTTTTCTGAGAAAGTGCTGTAAAGCAAAGTTGTTCCCTTCATCGAGATCTACAACTTTGTTATAAGGCACTTGGTCAGAAACAGAAAGCAAACAAGGTTACACTTAGACACTACACAAGGACTTAAGCACTTCAGCAAACATATGCACATGAAATGATGAGATGCTATGCTTATGCCATGCCAAATTATGCATTTAGGGATTGCTTAACACCGGGGTGTTACACCGTTTTTACCTTCGTGAAGAAGCCACCGTCGTCTGGGAATCCTTCTGCCCATTGGGCATGCCTTTTTTGGCGAGGTAGTGGAGATCGTGGCGCTAGGGCGACTGACAAGAAGTCGGAGCGGCGGCCGTGGCGGGCCCGGCGGAGCGGAGCGAGTGCGGAGCTGCCGTGTGTACCTGTCGACCAGCTCGAGATGCGTTTAGGTGGGAACATTAAATGCGCACGGTTACCTTTTCGCCGCAGTGGGAGACCTCGTCCGTTGGGATTTTCTCTTATAAATATCGAAAGAGGGGTGAGGGTTTCTTTTACTTTGCCTTTGCCTTCACCGCCGCCGCAGCCTCCGCACGCCTTCTTCCCGAGCCAGCAATTGGGAATCTTCCCGGCCGCCCGTCCACCGCTCAGATCCACGCCATTGCCGCCATGGCCGCCCAAGTGTTGCCGGCCGAAGACTGGAGCTCGACGAAGACGTCGCAGAGCAAGTTGGAGTCGCTGGTGGCCCAGGGGCTCCTCCGTCCCAACCCGCAAGAGGGATCCGCGTGGTGGATTCTCCCATCGGCGGATCATCAGGAGCCGAGTCCACCGGAGGGGTACGTGGTGAGCTTCACTCGCTACCACCGCATGGGGCTCGGCGTCCCGCCGAGCCACTATATGCGGGGGCTGGCTCATCATTTTGAGGTGGAGCTGCAGCATTTCTCCCCCAACTCCATCTCGCACGCCGCCATCTTTGCCGCGGTGTGCGAGGGGTACTTGAAGATTGAGCCACACTGGGAGATGTTCGTCCACCTCTTCCAGGGCGAGCTCTTCCACAAGGCTGCGAAGCCCAGCGGGAGGAGGCTCGCGCAGGCGGGCTCCCTCACCATCACCGCGAGGACCGGTCCTTCGTCGGCCAACGTCCCCCGCGAATATCTTCGCTATAAGCTCTCCACCAACCAGGCGGGGTGGGACGACCATTGGTTCTACCTGCGGAACGAGGATGGGCTCCTTCCGCGGTACACCGGCAAGGTCATCACCCAGCGCCCGGAGAAGTGGAACTGGGGCGTCTCGGCGGACAGGCAGCGCCACCTGATTCCGCTGATGAGCACGATGCGGACATTGGTGGAGGAGAAGAAACTGACCGTCCAGGCGGTCATTTGGGCGTTCCACCAACGGAGGGTCCTTCCTCTGGCAGACCGCCCCCTCATGTTCGAGATGGGGCCTAAGGCCCCGCTCGAGGCGCTGAACCGGTCGAGGATGGCCGAGGAGGCGCTGACTCGGAATGAGGGTACCTCCCGGGTGGCGGTCACGGTCCATGGATCGTTCCATCCAGAGGAGGCCAATCGGATCGCCATGGCACTCGACACGGGGTGTCTCGACCAGGTAAGCCTCCCTCGAGCTAGACTGTTTCAAGCCTCCCCTCCCTTCTCTTTTCTTCGGTCCTTATTTGCTCCCTTCGCAACTTCTCTCATCGAGCTTCTTTTTTGCAGGGGACGTTCACCTGTCGCGCGTCGAGGCCCCCGGTGAGGGAGGATGCCGCGGAAACACAGGTGAGGCGCCTCTCTGCTTAGAAGGATAAGGAGAGTAAGGATGCCAGGAAGAAGAAGGAGAAAGAGAAGACCTGGCGTCGGGCGGCCCGGGAGCAGAGGCTGGCGAAGGCTCGTCGTAACCGGTAGCCTGGCGATGAGTCTCCCGAGCTCAGCTCCTCGAGCTCAGAGGAGGATGATGACGAGGAGGAGAGCGATGATGAGGGGATGGATGCGTGTTTGAGGCGCGCGGGGGTCATCGACGTCAGGGTTGACCGCTCCTCTGTGCAGGAGGATGTCTTGGAGGTCCCCCAGCAAAGGGATCGCGTGGGGCACAGCAGCGGAAGGCTGCGCCAAGCCCAGCCTCGTCGGAGGCTCAGGGCCCATCGAGCTCTGTGCCGGACGTGCCCCCTGACGCGAGGAAACCTCGAACCAGGGGCGCCATCGCCGCAACGCAGAAGGAGGCCACGATCGCGTCGACCCAGGCGGGGGGTCTCGAGAAGGGCCGGTCGTCGAGGAGCGGCCAATACGTCGAGAAGGACTCCGGGCCCGACCGTCGCAAGGCATCGAGGGCGACATCGAGCCCGCAGAGGAGCGGGCAGCACGAGAGGGAGTCGAGCCCGCGCCACCATGACCGCCGAGGGGGGAGCCCTCGGTCGTCTCGTGACGGGAGTCGCGAGTGACCTCGGAGCCCGTCGCCGCACCGCCGCCGGGAGAAGGAGGCAGGCGCAGGGGGGCGTGACCGTCGGCACGAGCGCCGGAGTAGGTCTCGGAGCCCGCGCAGGGAAGGGCGCCAAGATGACCGCTCGAAGGAGACGCGGTCGCCCCCCCGGGATAGGAGACAAAAGGAGAGCTCTCCGCCAGGGTCGAGCCACGGGAAGCGTCGGGAGCCTTCCCCTCATCCGAGTCATGTGGAGACGGCTCAGGGGCGCGGCTCGAGCCACGGGGCGAGCTCGAAGCCCCCGAGCAGGTCGGGCGATTCGGGGAAGAAGCCCCGCCGTCGCTTTGGGTAAGTAACGTTTCTCAGTCTCGTAGGTAGTGATGCTTTACCTTTTTACTTTTGGTGACGTTTGCTGTTTTCTGGTTTTTTAGGGAAAAACGCTCCCGGCAGGAGGCGGACACCGCGGCGTCCAAGCGGGCTAAGACCTCGAGCTCTGCTGAGGTCCAAGCACCTCGAGGTATGGCTCCTTCTTCTGCTGGGGAGGCCGCTTGGCTGGTGAAGGCTCGGGCAGCCATGGCTCGGGGAAGCCAGATGGCCACCGTGGATCTTGGTGAGGCCGACGCCGCCGACCATGGGGGTCGAGGTTTTTTCCTGTTTCTGACGACGTTGTTTTCATTTTTCAGCAGGGACCACGGCTCCTGGCGCCGAGCCTGCCGCCACTGCGTCCGTCGCGGCACCGCCTCCTCCTCCTCTAGTGGCGCCTACCGAGAGGGCCACTTCTCCCCCGCCAGGACGACCACCTTGGGAGAAGCACCGGGGATAGGAGCGACTCCATCGGCGTCTGAGGCTGAGGGGATAGAGGCCCTTGAGGCCCCGGATGCCGCGAGCCATCTCGCTGGACAGGCTCCCCCACCGATGGAGCCTCGCCCGCTCGCGGGGAGGGAGAAGGAGGGGGAGGCGTCGGTGGAGAGGTGCCAACGGTGGAGGAGCTCTTGGACGAGCTGGAGCAGGTGCCGCCCCCGGTCGAGGGCTCAACGCTGGAGGAAGCGCTCGAGGCATCGGCTGGGGTCGACAAGACGCCGGAAGACCCGGCGAGGGAGGAGAGCTTGGGGACGAGCCACCCCTCGAGCGACCCGCTACCGCTCGAGTCCCCGCCTCCACGCGAGGCCGCGTCGTCGCCTCGGGAGGGGACGGAGCAGCGGGCGGAGACGAAGGAGAGGCGGAGGGAGCCGCAGCCTGTGCCACCGATTAGTGGGCCGCAGCCGGCACCGCTCGAGCCGGAGGAGGAGGGCCTGCCCCTCGTCGAGGTCGATCGATTGGCGTGGCCATATCCTGACGCGCCGAGCCCGTCCGGCACCATGGTCCTCGTCAAGCGGCCGGCTCGGCAGGGGGTTCCGCGGGAGGCGCGGTCCATCTTTAGGGAGGTGGCCGAGCTCGTGGCGGAGGCGGAGAGGTCCTTCTCGGAGGAGTCGGAGAAGTCCGCGCAAGTGGCGGCCGCCCTTGCGAAGGCGGAGGGGGAGCTCCTGGAGCTCCGCGCCGAGCTGGGTCGGAACGCGCAGATGGCGAGCCGGCTCAACGCGGCGCAGGCGGAGACCCAGGCGGCTCGTGACGAGGCCGCCCAAGCTCGGAGGGAGGCCACCGCCGCTCTGGCCACGGTGGAGGCATCGAGGAAGGAGGCCGCAGACGCCCGAAACGAAGCCGCCACCGCCCAGTCTGCGGCGGAGGCGGCGAAGAAGGAGGCTGCCGACGCCCAAAGTGAAGCCGCCACCGCCTGGTCTACAGCGGAGGCGGCGAAGAAGGAGGCCGAGGAGGCCAAGAGCGAGGCTGCCGCCGCCCTGGCAAAAGCGGAGGCAGCGCGACAGGAGGTGATCCGAAAGGATCTGGCCCTTGTGGAGACGGGCAAGCTGGTCGAGGACCTTAGGGGCGAAAAGCTCGACGTGCTGTCCCAAAAGCGTACACTCGAGCAGGGCCTCGAGGTCCTTACCAGCGACTTCGCCGCTCTGGGCGTGCACTGCCAAGGTAATTTTCATGCTTCGTCTTCCTTGGATTTTGAGGTTCTTGTCACGCTGCGGACTCACTTTTTTCTGTTTGTTGCATAGATGTCGAGAAGACCGCCGACGAGCTCCGTGAGACGAATACGGCTCTCGTGGAGCAACTCCAAGGTGAAACCATGGTGGCGGAGCGAGCGCGCGTCACCCTCGATAGGCTCAGCTCCATGTGGGGTGTCGACCCGGTGGCCGCGGCAGAGGGCGTAGTGGCTCGGGGCGACGCCCTGGTCGACGCCCTGTGCTTCTTTGACGTGGCCGCGCGGGACCGCGTCAGGAGCGCTCTCCACCATGGCGTAAAGCAGGCGCTTGCGACCGTCCGCTCCGGCTTTCGCTACCCGGTCAACGTTGTTGCCAAGGGCTTCATCGAGATCGAGGGGAAGGACGAGGAGTGGAACGACCGCCGCGTCGACAAGATCTTGGAGAAGGTGGAGAGGCCGGGGGCGGTGTTCGCCAAGCTCTTCGAGGAGGACGTGCAGCCTCCTGATGCGGACAGTGGTGCAGGTGGTCCCCCTCCTCCTGGCCCGGACGTTGAGGTCAAGCCCGCGGCAGAAGCTCTTGGGGAAGAATTTCAGACGGATGAAGAATGAGGCCTGCGTGCCAAATTTGGGCGTCGAGGCCCTTGTAAGAATTTATGTTATGACTTATGGCCCGTCGAGGCCAACATGTGCATATGACTCGTTTGTTTAAAGAAGCTGTTTTCTGTTCAAATTTATCCGATCATTTCTCTTTATCGCAACCTCGAGCTTTTACTGGCTTAGTCTGTGTTCCTTTGATATGCGTCGCGAGTCCCTCGAGGGGAGGCATAGATAGGGTACCGTAGCCCTAGGGCGTGGGTGGCCATCTACGTCGACGCCTCCCGACTCTTGGAGGCTCGAGGTATCTATGGACTTAGACGTTGCTAGTGCGCTCGAGATGCGAATTGAGATAAGGGTCAAGTTTTTGAAAAGAAAAACGTGTTTTTTCCGGAGTCTGGGGGGTCCCCCCTGTCAGCCCCCGAGGGAGGCTCGACCCTGAGCGAGGCAGGGTCGAGGCTACCTTAAGTTGCTATGTAATATGAAAGATGGTGCATGAGTTTGCTCATTCATATTAATCATGTTTGTACAAAGCAACAAAAAGAACAAGGCCTCGAGGCCATTAAGGGTAGAAGCGACGTAGCTGAGATATGTTCCACGCGTTCGTCAGGATCCTGCCTTGACCATCTTGGAGCTTGTATTTTCCTGGCTTGAGCACCTCAGCTACGGTATATGGGCCCTCCCACGGAGGGGTGAGCTTGTGGCGCCCTCGATTATCTTGCAGACGCCGAAGCACGAGGTCCCCCACCGCCAGGTCCCTCTTGCGTACGTGCTTGTCGTGGTAGCGTCGAAGCGTTTGTTGGTAGCGTGCCGAGTAGATGAGCGCCACGTCTCGAGCCTCGTCGAGCTGGTCCTTGGTGTTTGCAAGCCTCTCGTTGTTGGTTTGCTCGTTGTAGGCTCGAAGTCGAGGGGAGCCGTACTCGAGGTCCGTAGGCAAGACAGCCTCGGCGCCGTAGGTTAGGAAGAACGGGGTGAACCCAGTGACTCGACTCAGCGTAGTCCTGAGGACCCACAACACCGAGGGGAGCTCGGCAGCCCACCCCTTTCCGAAATTCTTGAGGGTCTTGAACAGCCTTGGCTTCAGCCCGTGGAGTATCATGCCGTTGGCGCGCTCGACCTGCCCGTTGCATTGAGGGTATGCGACCGAGGCCCAGGTCACACGAATGCTGTTGTCGTCGCAAAAGTTGGTGAACTTTTTGCCCATGAATTGGGTGCCATTGTCGGTGATGATGACGTTAGGCACCCCAAATCGGTACATGATGTCGGCGATGAATTCGACGGCCTCCTCGGAGGTGGGGTCGCCTACAGGCTTAGCTTCGATCCATTTGGTGAATTTGTCGATGGCCACGAGCACATGCGTGTACTTTCCAGTTATCATCTTGAGGGGGCCCACGAGGTCGAGCCCCCAGACGGCAAATGGCCAAGTGATGGGGATCATCTGCAGTGCGTGCGCGGGCTGGTGTGTTTGCTTGGCGTAGAACTGACACCCTTGGCAAGCTTGGACCAGGCGCTTGGCGTCTCCGATGGTGGTTGGCCAGTAGAAGCCTTGTCGGAAGGCATTCCCTACCAGGGTCCTTGGCGCTGCGTGATGGCCGTAAGCCCCCGAGTGCATGTCGTTGAGGAGCCTGCGTCCTTCCTCGAGGGGGATGCAGCGTTGAAGGATCCTTGATGGGCTTCGACGGTACAGCTCTCATTCGTCGTCGTAGATGACGTAGGTCTTGGCCTTTCGAGCGATGCGTCGGGCCTCCGTTTTGTCTTTCGGTAGCACGCCTTGCGTCAGGTAGTCGAGGAAGGGCGTCCGCCAGTCGAGGGGTCGTGATGAAGGAGAGGCGGGTGCATCAATCTGCATTGCCTCAGTGGATGTCGAGGTGTCGTTCTCGAGGGGTGGCGTTGATGGTCGAGCCCCGTGTCTGGCTCGAGGGGTGGCGTCGAGGGGCCAGCCTCCGGGCCGATTTTGACGGATGGCTCAAAAACGTCCCTCGAGAAGACATCTGGTGGAACCGTGCCGCACGTGGACGCCAACTTTGCCAGCTCGTCTGCGGCCTCGTTGTACTTTCGAGCGATGTGGTTGAGCTCGAGGCCGTAGAATTTGTCTTCTAGCTTGCGTACTTCTCCGCAGTATGCTTCCATCTTAGGGTCGACGCAGCTCGAGGCCTTCATGACCTGGTTGATGATGAGCTGCGAGTCCCCCCGAGCGTCGAGGCGTCAGACCCTGAGCTCGAGGGCGATACGCAGCCCATTGACGAGGGCCTCGTACTCGGCGACGTTGTTGGAGGCGGGGAAGTGCAGATGCAGGAGGTAGCGCATGTGGACTCCGAGGGGTGAGACGAAGAGCAGGCCTGTGCCTGCCCCCGTCTTCATGAGGGATCCGTCGAAGTACATAGTCCAAAGCTCGGCTTGGATTTGTGCTGGCGGGAGCTGGGTGTCGGTCCATTCAGCAACGAAGTCCGCCAACGCTTGTGATTTGATGGCTTTTCGTGGAGCGTAGGTGATGGCCTCCCCCATTAGCTCAGCCGACCACTTGGCGATGCGCCCCGTGGCCTCCCGATTGTTGATGATCTCTCCGAGGGGGAAGGATGACACCACCGTTACGGGATGAGCGAGGAAGTAGTGCTGGAGCTTGCGCCTCGTGATGATGATGCCGTAGAGCAGCTTCTGGATGTGCGGGTACCGGACCTTGGCCTCGGAGAGCACCTCACTGATGAAGTACACTGGTCGTTGGACCGGTAATGCGTGACCCTCCTCGTGCCTCTCGACGGCTACGACTGCGCTGACCACCTGGGTGGTTGCGGCCACATAGAGGAGGAGAGGCTCAGGGGGATCGTCACCCTAGGCTGGTCATGGTGGCACGAGAATTGGCGCGGAAGTCAGCAACCCTTTCAACTTGGTTAGGGCCTCCTCTGCTTCAAAGGTCCACGCAAAGCGTTCCATTTTCTTCAACAGGCGGTAGAGGGGTAGCGCCTTTTCCCCTAGCCTCGAGATGAACCTGCTGAGAGCGGCTAGATAGCCCGTCACCTTATGTACGCCCTTGAGGTTTCGAATTGGGCCCATCCTCGTGACTGCTGAGATTTTTTCGGGGTTGGCCTCGATCCCTCGTTGTGAGACAATGTAGCCAAGTAGCATGCCCCGAGGCACACCAAAGACACATTTCTCGGGGTTGAGTTTCACATTCTTTGCCCGGAGGCACTCGAACGTGGTCTCGAGATCGCTGATGAGGTCCCCGACTTTCTTGGTCTTAACCACGATGTCATTGACGTAGGCCTCAACGGTTTTGCCTATGTGTTCGCCAAAGATATGCTGCATGCAACGTTGGTACGTTGCCCCGGCGTTTCAAAGGCTGAAGGGCATCGTAACGTAGCAATACATACCAAAAGGCGTAACAAAAGAGGTAGCGAGCTTGTTAGATTCTTTCATTTTAATCTGGTGGTAGCCGGAATACGCATCGTGAAATGAAAGTACTTCGCACCCCGCAGTGGAATCGACAATCTGATCAATTCTAGGTAAAGGAAATGGAACTTTTGGACATGCTTTATTCAAACCAGTGTAGTCTACACACATCCGCATTTTCCATTCTTTTTCCTAACTAGTATAGGATTAGCTAGCCACTCCGGGTGAAATACCTCCTTGATGAATCCAGCCGCCAAAAGCTTGTGCACCTCCTCGCCGATGATCCTGTGCTACTCTTCATCGACGCGGCGCAGGCGTTGCCTCACCGGTCTGGACCCGGCCTGGATCTCCAAGGCGTGCTCGGCGACTCCCCTCGGTATGCCTGGCATGTCAGAGGGGCTCCACGCAAACATGTCGATGTTTGCGCGGAGGAAGTCGACGAGCACTGCTTCCTATTTAGGCTCGAGGTTGGCGCTGATGGCCAGTGTCTTGCCGTCAGTCGAGGTCGGGTCGACGGGTATCTGCTTGGTGTGTTCTGCCGGCTCGAAGGTGCCAGCGTGGCGCTTTGCATCCGGGGCCTCCTCGGTGGCCAGGGCTGCTAGGGCCTCGAGTGAATCGAGGTGGACGTTGGCCTCCCCACGCTCGACGCACTCCACATCGCAGTGGTATGCATGCTCGTAGGAGGTGTCGAAGGTGATGACCCCTTTCGGCCCCGGCATCTTGAGCTTTAAGTACGTGTAGTTGGGGACCGCCATGAACTTGGCGTAGCCGGGCCTGCCGATGATGGCGTGGTAGGTTCCTTGGAAGCCGACCACCTCGAAGGTGAGCATCTCCTGGCGGAAGTTGGCCGGTGTGCCAAAGCAGACAGGTAGGTCGATGTGCCCGAGGGGGTGGGCCTTCTTCCCCGGTATGACTTCGTGGAACCCCCGATGCTGGGTCGGAGTTGGTCCCTCGAGATCCCCAGGAGGTTGAGGGTCTCGAGGTATATGATGTTGAGGCTCGAGCCCCCATCGACGATGACGGGGTCGACGACAAGAGGGTATGCTCCCGGGTTTATGACATGATCCGGATGGTCATCACGGTCGAACGAGATCGGCGCATCAGACCAGTTGAGGTACCGGGGGGCGTCGTGGCGGAGTGCAAAGATCTCCCGGCGCTCCTTCTTTCTCCCTTGAGCTGAGAGCCCGACGGTCGGGCCCCCGTAGATCATGAAGCAGTCGCGCACCGGGGGGAAGTCCGCGTCCCCGTCGTCGCGTCGATTGTTGTCCTTGCCCTTAGGCATGTCCTCCTTCTTGTCGCCGAGCTTGGAATAGAAGCCTTTCAGCAGTCGGCAGTCCTTCAACTTGTGATTCACGGGGCCCTTGTGATAAGGGCAGGGGTCCTCGAGCATTTGGTCGAAGATAGCCCCGTCAGGGGGGCCTCGTGGATTCTTATGGTCGAGGGCGCCCACGAGCACTTCTTTGTCGTCGTCGTCATCGGCGTCGCGCTTTGCCTTCTGACCTTTGCCTTTGTTCTTCTTCTTTTTGTTGTTGTTGTTGTTGTTGTTCTTGACGTCGTTGCCCTTGCTCGAGCCCTCTGGCGCGGCCACCGCCTTACCCTTGTCCGTGGATCGGCCAAAGAAGGCCCCCACTGCCTCGTCGCCTGAGGCAAAGCTGGTGACACGATCCATCAGGTCCTCGACCGTCCTAGGACGGTAGCGCCCTAGCTCATGAACTAGCTCTTGGCACGTCGTGCCCGCGAGGAACGCTGAGATGACATCCTCATCAGGCACGTGGGGGAGCTCGAGGCGCTGCTTCGAGAACTGCCGAGCGAAGTCACGGAGGGGCTCGTTCGCTGCCTGCCTGCAACGCCGTAGATCCCAGGGGTTGCCTGGGTGTACGCAAGTCCCCTTGAAATTCCCGTCGAAGACCCTGACTAGGTCAGCCCAGTCATGGATCCGATCCGGCGGGAGCCCCTCGAGCCACCGGCGGGCGGTGTCCGAGAGGTATAGTGGGAGCTGGCGTATGATCACGTGGTCGTCGTTCTTCGCTCCGCCCAGTTGGCAGCCTAGGCGGAAGTCGGAGAGCCAGAGCTTGGGCTCGACCTCCCCGTCATACTTCACGATGTTGGTAGGTGGTCAAAAGCGGTCGGGGAGGGTTGAGCTGTGGATGGCCCGGCTGAAGACCCTGGGGCCCGGGGGCTCGAGGGCTTGCCGGTCCTCGTCGCTGTCGTAACGCCCTCCTCGATGGGCGTTATAGCCACGCTCCTCGGCCCCTTTGTCCTTCCACCGGCGGTTGATGTCGTTGCGGGCGTCATTGGCATCTTGAGGTGGCCTGTTGTCGACGATCCGTTCCCGGACTGGCCTGGCTCGAGGGGCGTCCAGCTGGTGGACGGACATCTCCCGCTCGTTGTGGGGCGCGTCTGCTGGCTTCCCCGAGGCCGCCCAGGTTCTTCATTTCCCTGAGCATGCGCCTGGCGTCAGGGTTGGAGACGGCGGGTAGATCGCGGAGCAGCATTGCGGCCGCCACCACGTTCTGTCCGGCTCGTGGGAAACGCACCTCGGGGCGTGCTGGTGCCCTGTCCTCGAGGATCTACCGGTGGACCTCTCGAGCGTGGCCACGAGCACCGGCGCCTCGAGGCTGGGCTTGTTCCTGCACTAGGGTTTTCTCGAGCTGCAGCAGGCATTGTCGATCCTCCTCAGCCTTGGTGATGGCCTCCCGCAGCTGTGCGAGCTGCGCCGCCCGGTCGTCGCTGTGCCGAGATGGTGCAGCCGGTGCCGAGGGTTCGTTCCACCCCTGAACGCGTGATCCGCCTGCGGCAGCCACGTCTCCGGGCTCTTCGAGGTTGAGCGCCGGCCTGTTGTCATCGCCGTGGTCCTCGGTGTCGCTCACGACCCCCTCGAGCTGGAAGCACTCCCTGGTGGGATCCTAGAGGTCAGGGTCATGGTAGTCGTACTCGTCGGAGTCGGAGCTGTTGACGTCGCGCTGCCCTGGCTCATGCTGGGACTGCAGCTCGCGGTACCACTCTCCGATGGTGGTTGGCCGGGGTGGCTCGATGACTCGTGAGAAGCTGCGGTTGACGTGCGTGGGGTAGACGACCTCCAGGTTGGGGGTGGCTCGTAGGAGCATGCCCGGACGTTCCTCCCGCTCTGCCGCCGCCCGACCCTGATGACGCTCGTCGAGGTGGTGGGCGTAAGCAGCTGCGGAGTTGTTGAGGACGAACGGGGGCCGCTGGCGTCGAGCGCGGTACACCCCGTGCGACAGGAGGCCAGGTGGTGTCGACGGAGCACGGCTCGGGGGCCTCTGGCCAGGCTCCCGGTCCGTGCGCATGACGAACGCAAACTCGCTGGGGGAGTGCGCGTGCCCCCTGGAAGTTTCCGGGCGCGCGCCGGGCAGGTTTCCCCTCGGGGGCTCTGCGCTGGCCACGGGGAAGTGGGTGTACGCCGCGGGCACCGCCTGTGCCTGGCGGCGATGATGATGACGGCGCCGCTCACGAGGTGGCGACGCGTGGTGGTGCGGGCGACGCGCCACGCCCCCCGCGCGGGGTGGCGTGACACGCCCTCCGCTCGGGCTCTCCATGGAGAGCAAAGTCAGCTCGTTGCCGCTGCCGGTGGCCAGG
The DNA here is from genome assembly GCA_009763385.1 of Coix lacryma-jobi var. lacryma-jobi. Taxonomy (NCBI): domain Eukaryota; kingdom Viridiplantae; phylum Streptophyta; class Magnoliopsida; order Poales; family Poaceae; genus Coix; species Coix lacryma-jobi. The sequence goes on along the minus strand of CM019830.1, from coordinate 103,680,116 downwards.
AACTCGAGGCTCCCGAACCAGACGACGGCACCAGCAGAGAACGGAGGAGGGGGAGAAGCCATCCAGAAAACAGCGAGAAATCGACTCCGACACGCGAAGCCCCCTACCTGGCGCGCCAACTGTCGGTGTTTCGACCCGGGGGGTACGACACCAACTAGTAATATGATCGCGTGCTCTCTTTCTGGATGGTGATGCAAGGGGACACAAGTTTTATCCTGGTTCGGGCAAAGAAGGCCCTACGTCCAGCGGGGGGAGGAGGTTCTTTTATTACTTGCACCTAAGTGCTTGTACAGGGGCAATACAAGCTCAGCGAGCGTGGACCGGAGTCCGGACTCGTATGTGTAGTGTGGACTTGTGCGGACTTGTGCGTACGCGTGTGTCTAGCCGTCTCTGTGTAACCGCGTGAGTGAAGTTCCCTGGTGTCCCCTTTTATAGAGCAAGAGGAGGCCAGGGTTACATAGGTGTGATACAGGAGTCGGGATGTACAATGCCTAACACGGCGGAGAGTAGGAATCCCGTCTTGTCGATGCCACTGGAGCCGGCGTGGGGGTTGCTGTTGAAGCGTCCTTGAAGCGTGGCCCCCATCCCAGGCGCGGACGTGGAGGCGTGGCGACGTGGAGGTCGTGCAGCGCCCATTCTGGCTCGTACATGACGTGGCTGGGTCCCTCCGAGTCTCGGGGTTCCTCTCCTCCAATAGCATGAGGGTAGCCAGGGCTCGAGGGACTCAGAGCCGGCCTCGAGGTGGCGCCTACGGGGGCCTCGAGTCCCCGTAGGTATGGGCGAGTCCCGGGAAACCCGATTGAGCAGCAGGTATCCGGGCCTCGAGACGTGGCTTCGACGTGTAACAATGTAGGGTGTGGCTTAACTGTGCCGTACTGGTGCCTTTTTGCCCATGCTTGTGGTGAAAACGAGATTTGACTATGCCCTGGTTCACTGTGGTACACGTCGGGATGCAGAGGACGTGACCGGAGTAGGTGAGAGCATTAAATGCGCTGCGTGGGGTTGGTACGGTCGTCAGAGCTGGGGAGCGGGAAGCTTCCTCTTCGTGGGGGGCTTCGAAGGGTAGTGGAGCGCTCGCCCGAGCCCTGGCGTGGTGGGCTCGGGTGAGTGGAGGTTGGGCTCCAGCTCGAGGCCTGGGGTGTAATGAGCCTCGAGGGATAGGCTATCGTGCTGGAGAGGCTCGAGGTCCCCGCGCAGGGTCCCGAGGAGCGGTGAACGGCTGTAGCGGGCTCATGGCCTACGCGCCGGGGCTCGTGGGGTAGGCTACCAGGAGGCGGTCGGTAAGGCTTTGGCGAGCCCATGCTTTCTGGCGGTGGGCCAGCGTTGCAGGCCTCGAGGGGTCGGTTCTTTGGAAGGTTAGTCTAGCTGGGTTTATTAATTGGTGTTCTAGGTTTAACCTATTTGTTTTGCGTTGATTGGGGGTACCCCTTTTGTGGACCCCCGACACCATAGTAATGCAGGAATCCCCGCAGGAAGTTAGACGCAGGAAGTCCCGATCCCCGCTCCATGAGGGACTTGAACATGACTATTTCAGTAGTGTTGGGGGCAGGAGCGCGATGGTCAGTGGGTTCTCTCCATCCATCAAGTGGCTGTGCTCGAAGTAACCCTTGTTGCGCCATGAACGCCAGCTCTGACAGAATAGTGTCTGGTTGTTTCCACGCCAGAACATCAGTCGGTGGATTTGGGTGTTTTGGCTTTCTAGTGGTGGTGATCCTAGTCTTCTTCTTCTCCTCTGTAGTTTGTCTCTTGGGACCCATGTTGGTGACGAGAGATTTTCTGCGCATCAACTGAGGATTGGCTTGGGGGTTTCTAACTCTGAAGGCAATGGCTTGATGAAAGCGTGAGGAAAACACAAGCCCGGCGGCGGCTTATTATAGATCTGTTTCGGCAACCGTTCATCTTTTCCAGATGGCGTTATGAAACCGTTCAAAACCCTAACGGCTGGGAGAACATTCCGGACGGTGTCAACAACAGTGAACAGGCATACAACAAACAGACAAGCTTCCTTGTTTCACAAGACACATTTAGTACTCCGAGAACAAGACAGAGGACTCGGAAAGTATTCCAAGTACCTGGATCTTATTTATTATTACTCGGAATTACAACTGAGATACATGGCAACATCTTGAGATACAACAACTACCAGCACAAGTACAATCAGGATGTACAACGCTACTCTAGTGTAATCAAGGTACAGAGTCTTGATGCCTAATGCACCAAGGACCGGGTTTAGTGAGACGCAGTAAAGCAGACACAGAACCTTGGGTAGACACTATCTTTTCAGTGCATCCCAAGGTGGATCTCAGGCACCACCCCAATACTCAAGGAACTCGGGGGGAAGACCATCACCCTCGCCGCCTTTTGACAACCTGTGACTCCGAGGTTATCTACGAGTGGTAGTCACAAGAGTTCTTCTAGGCGCACCTCTGTATCACTCTGCTCGCGACCACTTGGAAACCACCCTGGCGGATGGTCCCTTCACAAGAGTTCTTCTGGACACCTCATCTATCATACAGAAGGAAGATACCCGGGGGCTCGGCCATCTCCACTATTGATCCTACAATACTCATGGAACTAGAGGAAGTCATAAACTTAAAAGGATATGAGTTCTCCGCTTCCCAGGCAGGGTATTTATAGGCGGATTCCTCTTGGTCTATGGACTTTGTCTACGGAAAAAAGTGACTGAAGGGTCAAATAATTCAACATATGCACTGTTGCACTTGTTAAGCCTGGCATCGATGATGGACTTGATTCCCATGCGCACTTCAAGAGGAAGACGACAAACTTTGCAGTTGCAGAACACGACAAAAATCTTTAATACGTACAGCTGGAACAGTCATTGGTCAATTATTGTTGTTTCCATAGTATTTTTTGTTCAGTGGGGGGTGCTAAGGGATGTTTGCTGAAAACATTACCCACTTGAAGCTGAAAATTTATTACTTAGATGGAATACGCAACACATCAGTGACATGTTTTGGTTCTTCAAGACCTTTATGGATTACCCGGTTATATATTTGGAAGACCCCAACAACTGACTACTGAGTACTCGGAACTTAGGCTCGGGGGCTATAGGGTACATATCATAAAGGAAGTGTTTTTTCTTACCCAAGAATTACTCAGAAAAGGTTCAAAAAGATCCTCAAAGTTATTATAAATAACAAGAGGCTCGGGGGCTACACCTTATGGGTGCACTTTTCAGGAAAAAGTGCACACCATGGAAGTTCCTTACCTACGGAGCACTTCAAGATTTCTCAAGACATTACTCGGAGATTCTCAGAGAGAAGCCAGAAGATAATGTTATGAGGAAATGATGAAGAGCTCGGGTGCTTGACGGATCACGATGTCAGAGATATCATCAGAAGATGATTACTCCGACTAATCCTGGACGGCACGGGAGATCCGAAGACTTGATACGAAGCGTACTTGGATTAGGATCCTCACTAGAACTTAGTCGAGTTCTTAAAGGAAGTCTTGTAATTAGATTAGGACTCCTCTGTTGTAACTGACTAGGACTCGGTCTGCGCTATGCTTCACCCGGATATATAAGGGGAAGCAGGCGCAGGCTCCAGACAATTGAATCATAATCATACACAAGGCACACGCCGCACTGGATGTAAGGTATTACGCTATTTAGCGGTCTGAACCAGTATAAATCGTTGTCCCTGTATATTCGCCGGGTCCTACGAACGTCGATCCCCACCGAACAAATCGTCTGAGATTACTCAAGACGAGTTGCCGGTTAACAAACACCGACACACATGTATAGACAGGAAGTCAAACAAGTGCTAAACATGTATACAAGGTGAGCTACCCCTAGCAAAGTTCAATCATCATGCTGCAGAATGAAACATAGACTTGTGATTTCAGATTTTAATCGGAGTTGCAGCGGTGAAATTACACAAGTTCAAATATTAGCATGTGATTGCGAGAGGTTGAAAGCTTGTCATAGCCTAACTTTTCAACTGAGCTAAGCCTATGCCTATGCAATAAGAAGCTTAAAGCATCGGTTTCGGTCATACACTACACGACTCAAGTTTAACTCAATGTGCAATGAGAAACAGTCTCGATACCGTGATGTGTTGACAAGCAATCCCATCTCGATCTTTTCAATTCACTTAAAACTTGGTTCAATTTTATAATAGAATATGAACATACCAAGCAAGTGAATGACTCAGAACTAGAGACATAGCAACCTAGCATATATGAAAAGCACGAGTGAATTCAACACATCCTACACATGCTAGTTGCATATCTCAATGGTGAACAATTTCAAGTTTTATGTTTATTAAGCAAGTTCACCATTTACAAAATAGCTCAGCTCACAACATGTATCAGTGATCAGAAAGAGCATAAGCTCCAACCATCATCATATAGCATCGGAGCATACTAAATAGAGCATAATCACATTCCAAAGATTATATACATGAAGCTCAGAAAGTAAAGATGCATGATGAAATGCAACGACTAACCTATCAGAAACGAAAACAAAGCGAAAAGAAAAGAAGTCAGTCTATGATATAAGAACCAAAATGTTTCCCCCATCTAAAGGGGGAAACACAAATCAAGCTCACCTCTCAACCGATTAAAGGTTGATTGGTCCAAAGGCTTGGTGAAAATATCTGCCAACTGACGATGAGTATTGACATGGCGAAGGTCGATATCACCCTTCTCAACATGGTCTCGCAGAAAATGAAAGTGCACATCAATGTGTTTGGTCTTAGAGTGCAGCACGGGATTCTTAGCAATGCTAATAGCACTCATGCTGTCACAAAGTAAAGGCATGCGAGAAAAGCTCAGACCAAAATCACACAAAGTGGCCATCATCCAAAGCAACTGAGAACAGCAGCTAGCCGCAGCAACATATTCAACCTCTGTGGTAGACTGAGCGACACTAGACTGCTTGCGAGAATTCCAAGATACAAGAGAAGAACCTAAAAACGGACAAGTCCCGGAAGTGGACTTGCGCTCAAGACGGCAACCAGCAAAATCGGCATCAGAAAAACCGCAAAGGGAGATGGTGGAGGAAGCTGAGTACCAAATCCCAAACTCAGGTGTGACACGAAGGTACCTCATAATGCGCTTGACCGCTTGACGGTGAGAAGTGCGCGGCGACGCCTGAAAGCCCGCTCAAAGGCACACCACGAACTGGATGCCCGGGCGTGTCACCGTCAGGTAGAGGAGCGACCCGATCATGCTTCGGTACTCCTTCTGGTCCACAGCTTCTCCATCTGCATCCGCATCCAGGGCCGTCGTGGTCGACATGGGTGTTGGAAGAGGCTTGGCCTCACCCATATCGAACTTCTTCAGCAAGTCTTTGGTGTACTTGCCCTGGTGCACAAACGTCCCTTCTCGGGATTGCTTAATTTGCAATCCGAGAAAGAAAGTCAGCTCGCCCATCATACTAATCTCGAACTCCGTGCTCATAAGATCTGCAAACTCGGCAACCAAAGTGTGAGAAGAACCACCGAAAATGATATCATCCACGTAAATCTGGACCAATGGAGTGTCTTTGCCTTGCTTGAGGAGAAAAAGTGTTTTATCCACACATCCCATTTTAAAACCCTTGGCAAGCAAAAAGGTTTTCAACCTATCATACCAGGCTCTAGGGGCTCATTTCAAACCATATAAAGCTTTGTGATGTTTAAAAACAAGGTTTGCAAACTTGGGATTTTCAAAACCGGGTGGTTGTTCGACATACACCTCTTCTTCGATGTAGCCGTTTAAGAAGGCACTCTTGACATCCATTTGAAAAAGTTTAAATCCTTTGGATGCAGCAAAAGCCAAGAGTATCCTAAGTGCCTCCAAATGAGCTACAAGAGCAAAAGTCTCCTCATAGTCTATCCCGTCCTTCTGACTGTACCCCTTGGCTACAAGTCTGGCCTTGTTCCTCACAATGTGGCCATCCTCTCCTTGTTTGTTTTTAAAAACCCATTTTGTCCCAATAGGATTACAGTCTGGAGGAGGTGGAACCAAAACCCAAACCCGATTTCTCTCAAAATTTTCTAACTCCTCATGCATGGCATTGACCCAATCCGGATCCGTCAAAGCGTGTCCAACATCTCGGGGTTCAAAATCAGAAACAAATGCAAACTGAGCAAAGTGAGAGATTTGTTGTGACCTGGACCGAGTGACACATTCGTCGATGCTGCCGATCATCTGCTGAGGCGGGTGTTGGCGCTAAATGTGTCGTGGTGCCTCCCGAGTTGAAGAAACCTCCCCCTCAACAGCAGCTGGTGCCTCCCCGGGTACAAAAGGTACATCCCGAGGTGGAGGATCCCACGGCCCCCAAGTAGTCAAAGAAGAGGGATCGGGGCTGTGAGTCGTAGTAGAGGCCGCTCCTTGCGGCACAGCAGGTGGAGGAGGTGCTGGATCATCCATCCCTTCAGCACCCTCGTCCTCGTCATTCAAAAGAGGCTCACCAACCTCATGATCACCTGCACGCACAAAACGAGAAGAAGGACAAACCATTGTCTCGTCGAAGGTGACATTGGATGTCTCCATGACTTGGTTAGTATCAAGGTTAAGTACATAATAAGCTCGAGTGTGAGTGCCATAACCCAAAAATACACCGCCAGAAGAACGAGACTCAAATTTGTCCAAGTTGCCTTTTTTAAGTATGAAACATTGGCAACCAAAAACTCTAAAATAACTCACTTTGGGTTGTCTTCCAAAACGCAACTCATATGAAGTCTTTTTCAAGAAAGCTCGGAGAAAAATGCAATTGGAAATATAGCATGCCGTGTTCATCGCTTCGGCCCAATATCGCCTAGGAGTCCTATGCTCATCGAGCATCGTCCTGGCCATCTCTACAAGGGTCTGATTCTTCCTTTCTACCACACCATTTTGTGGCGGTGTGTAGGGGGAAGAAAACTGATGCTCCAAACCCAAAGAGTTACAAAACTTCTCAAAGTTTGAATTCCTAAATTCAGAACCATTATCACTACGAATAGCTCGCATCGAGTTCATAGGGAACTCGTTCTGAAGATGCAAAATCAGATTGCGAGCAAAAGAGAAAGTCTCAGTCTTCTCAGTCAAAAAGAAGACCCACGAATATCTCGAAAAATCGTCAACAACAACCAATACATACCACTTCCCCCCAACCGAGCTCACCCGAGCCGGACCAACAAGGTCCATGTGTAAAAGTTCTCCAGGACGCTTAGTCATGAGCTGAGTCACTGGATGGTGGGGAGCGGCAACCATCTTCCCATGTCTACAAGAATGGCAAACAAGATCCTTCTCCATGGACAACTTGGGCAATCCTCGGATTAGGCCAAGTGAGCTAAGCCTTGCAAGCAAGTGGAAGCTCAGGTGACCGAGTCTCCTATGCCACTTCCAAAGATCAGAGGAGGAAGGAACAGCCACAAGACAACGAGAAGATCCAAACGACCCCAAGAAATTCGCACGAAAGACTTTCCCAAAGGGCGAAATCAAACATACAAGATTGTGCTGAGGATCTAAAATACGACTGAGATTCGGTTTAAAACGAATCTCATAGTCGTCATCAAAAAGTTGCGAAACAGAAAGAAGGTTAAAATGCAAGTTAGAAACAAGAGCAACATCACGCAACACAAAGTGGTCATTAACTCGCACGGACCCACGAGACAACACTTTACCTTTACTATTGTCACCGAAGGTGATAAACTCCTTTCCGGCAACAGGACTAAGACTGGAGAACCACTTGGCGTTTCCGGTCATGTGCCTCGAACACCCGAAATCTGCCAACCAAATGTCCTCCAATCGTTTTACCTACATTAATAAAAAGACAGAGGGTGAGCATACGGTCCAACACTGGGGTTAGTGAAGTAGGAAGAGTACCAGTGTTGGGCCGGCTGCTCAAAAGAACAGTTAGTAGAAAAACTATTCCTAGCACGCCTACGGGGAAAGCGATCACCACGCACAGGAAAACGTGGTCCGCTAAGGGAAGAGCGTCCATCGTGATACTCAAAACGCGGTGGAGGGTAACGCTCAACAAAGCCACCGCCACGGGGTCCGTATCCTGCAAAGTCAGGACCCGGCCGGGCAACACCTCCCTGACGCCTAGGACCTTGAGGCATGCACCTCTAGGCCTAGCAGCTCTCCTCTGAACATTCGGCACATGTACATCATGGAAAGGATGGTACATGTCCGCATTATTCATCTCCCTGACACAGCGCTCCTCTCTCTTGCGCCGAAAGCAAAACTCACTCAAGTGTCCATCTCTCCCATAGTGCTCACAATCGTACCTCACCGCTCTCACAAGGGGTTGTTGGTACTCACGGTAGTGGGTGTGGATCACTTTGCCCTTCTGTGGCATAAGCTCCTCTTGGATAGGTGGCATTGTATCAAGCTTGTTTTTCAGGTGGTTGGGTTTGGGATGCCACATTTGTTTCTTGGGTGGAGCTCTCGGAGGTTCCTCATACACTCCATCTTTGGTGTTAGGCTTGGAAGGCTCTTTGGGTGGAATCTTGGTAAGTTTGGGAGTAGTGGTGGAGTTTGGCTTCTCACTCGGGTTAAGACCACTAGACTCTCTAATCTTGCCAAAAGAAGAAGCACACTCAACACCCTGAGCAAAACCTACACCTGGACCTCCAGCAGCACGTTTGAATTGGGAGATCATCATCCCAAGCTGCGGCTCACCACAAGACATCCATGACAAGATGGTCTGAAGGTATGTGTTTTCTTCCTCGGTTTGCATCTTGTCATGCTTCACATTTGCAATGTCCATCTCCAAACCCTCGCATAAAGCGCACCTAGACACACAAGTGCTACCTGAGCTGGCCTTCTCAAGAGACTCAATCTTGGCATTCTTCTCTGCCAACTCGGATTGCAAGCCTGCACAAGACTTGCATGCACCCAACAGCATGGGTCTAGCCCGGAGCTCATCCACCTCTCCTACCAAAGAAGCATACTTACCTCTCAAAGTGAGAAGGTCAGTCATTTGTTTGGTGCACATCTCGCACTCCCTCTCCTCGGAGACTACAACGGTGGACTTAGCAAACTCAAGCTCCCTCAACGTGTCCTCCCACTTCTGCCTAAACTCCTTCCTCTCTCTAGCTGCACGCCTAAGCAACATATCTTGACTAAGCAAAGCGGCAGTAAGTTTTTCAACTTCAGTAGAGAGTTCCTCAGGAGTCTGAGATACCTGCGAGGAGTTGTTGTTGTCGTCCTGAGGGATCTCCTCCAGCTTGCCGTTGACCTCGTTACCAAGGGCCATGGTACAGAAGCCCTCGTCATCGGCAAAGAAGCAGAGGTCGTTCAGCTTATCCTCGATCCTCTTCCTCTTCTCGGACTCGTCATCGCTCGAAGGTGCGGAGTCATCATTCAATTCGTTGATGTCGCTGAGCTTGGCGAAGAAAGCACGCTGCTCAGCCTGGGCCTTCTCCAAGTACTTCTTCTTGATGTACTCCTTGTTGAAGCCGCCCTTCCACTTCTGCTTCGCAGGGACGTACTTCTCTTTGCGCTTCCCGGAGTCATACTTGTGCCCATGATCGCCCTTCCCAAAAGATTGCTTGTTCTTCTTGGGACAGTTGGCAATGAAGTGGTCGGGGTCGCCGCACTCAAAGCATCCTGAGCGTCCTCCTCTGCGGCGACGGTTCATGCGGTTGTTGTGGAACCGCGAGAACCAGTTGGCAAGCAAAGCCAACTCATCATCCCCCAAGAACTCCAGCTGCTCCTCTGTGACAAAAAGAAGTGAAGAGAGTGCAAAGCCTCCAGAGGGGTTAGCAGAAGAGCCAGAAACCAAAGCCATAGATGGGCCAAAATTATTTTCATAAGAAGCCCTCGTCATGGCATCAATCTCACTAGACTTGAGCTTACTAAAGAGCTCATCGCATGTGAGGGTCTCATAGTTAGACGATTCAATGATCGCTTGGACCATTGAGTCCCACACCGACCGATCGAGAGTATGTAAAAGCTTCAAAGCCCTCTCAAGATTGTCGAAAGGAAACAGCTCCTTGTTAGCCCTCATCTTGTTGACAATCACCTGAAAGCGAGCGAATAAACTTTCTATGCTCTCGCCAGGCATGTGTCGAAAGTTTTCATACTCACGCTTGTGCGACTCATACAGGCGAGTTTTGACTTCAGCTGTCCCCTCATGAAAACGCATGAGAGTAGTCCAAATCTCGTGAGCCGTGGTGAGGTGAGAAACGCGATCAAACTCAGACATGCTCAAATAGGAGAAAAGAGCATTAAGGGCTCAGCTATTGGCATCGTGCTCATCGATCAGCAGCTGAGTAGCACGAGTAGCCAGAACCACGTAATCATCCTTGTTGCAAATATCCCAAACAGAAGCACCCATGCTCTGAAGATAGGATGACATGCGTATCTTCCAATACGCATAGTTCGTCCCATCGAAAAACGGCGGTTTGCCCATGCCGCGATCCATGTCGCCTTCTGTGGATCTGGAACCAGATAAGGTGGAAGATCCTTAACCCGCTCTGATAACAATTGAAGGATCGAGAGTGCTACCAGAAAGTGACCAGAGGGGGGTGAACGGGAGCTTCAAATTTCTTTACAGAAACTTGTCGCCACTGTCCCGAGAATCAACCCCTAAGAGCAAACCTAGAGCTTGCGAGTGTCCACGACCCTAGATGTAGGGTGGATGCTTCCAAGAAGCACAGCAAGACACTATACAACTCTAGAAACCCAACGCAAAAGCCAAAAATCAAAACCGATAACAAACGAACAAACTGCGGACAAAAACGTGCAGAAACACACTTGACCGGACTCTGCCTGCGTCCGGTCAGTGACCACCGAACGCGTCTGGTCAGAGAAAAACACTTCTGGACCCTTTCTGTTAGTGACCGGACTCTCAGTTGGGATGCGTCCGGTCAGGTGTTCAGCATCCGGTCAGTGAGCAAACAAACAGTGAACAGTGAGTGAGTCGCGTCCGGTGAATGAACAACTGAGCATCCGGTCGAGTCAACAGAAAATGAGTAGATCAAACCTTCAACGACCGGACTCTGGACCAAGCGTCCGGTCACCCCGATGCAGTACTATTCTTCCACGAAATCAACTTGATCTCCTCCGAATCAAAAGCTCTAAGGCTTAGACTTGGTATGAGGAGTTCCAAATAGGTTAGTGAGCTATCCCAAAGAGATCATGGCTCGAACCTAAATCCAAATCGGTGAATCGGAAGAATTCGGAGCAATGGTAGCAAAATTCGATTTGAAACGAAAAGCGACCGATCTGCTAGCTCGTGAGGTTAGAGGTGAATTCTTTCGGTGGAAAGAAGTGCCTCACGATCTAGCGCAACTTGGTTCAAACGGATTTACAAAAGACCCAATGATGAGGAAGATCAACCAACGGGAATATCATGGAGAAAAAGTAATCCGCGAAGAACAACACCAAAATGCGAATCACAACCACGAATTTGCAACCATGTGGCTACCACACGCTACAATAGTGAGATTACGGTCTCACTTCCTCAAAATCTCATAGACATAGAGGTATGGTTCTCTTCTCTATGGATCTCAGTTCGCTACAGCAGGGTATAGGGAGAACAGGAAAACCCTAGAAGGCAAAGAGCAAATGACTGGGATTATTTGGGAGGTGGGTGTCTCCCCCTACTTATCCTAATTCTAATTCCCACTCTACCCCTAATTATTTACAGAGCGAACTAGCTAAACCCTAAGGTTATTCTGGACCAACTCGAGGTAGATGCTGATCCAACGGCCACGCCCACACAACTGGTAGCGTTGCCTCAACGCAACCTCACCGATTGCCGCCACGTGCCACCACCGCTCTGCTTGTCCTTTTCCCGGACTCCGCCCCCCGGTTTTGAGGCCGAAACCGGGAAACCAGGCCTTCAAGTCCTCCCCCAGTTTTGAGGCCGAAACCGGGAAACCCGACGTCCATCGCCTATGTTTTGTGACCCAAACTCAGAAACCCACCAGCGCCCAGGTTTTGAGGCCCAAACCTGGAAACCGTCCTCAGCCTGAGTTTTGTGGCCCAAACTCGGTAAAACCCGCAACACCCAGGTTTTGTGGCCCAAACCTGGAAACCGTCCACCCGATGGTTTTTCTATGGCTTAACCATCAAACCGAAGCTATAGAGGGGATGCACCGCCCATGCACCCCTGCTGATACATGAGTGTATGCCGAGTCTCGAGTGATGAGTGATTGTCAACGGGTTTGATGCGCATGTTCTTTTGCTTGTGTTGTGCAGGTGTCGAGCACGGAGACAGTGATCGAGGGCAAGGTGAAGGTCAAGTAGAGACGTGCCATGCCGACGGACCGGGAGCGGTGAAGGGCGGAAGTGAGGCTTGGACTGAGAGACCGGTGGCCTGAGGATCAGCTGTGGTGGCTGACAGCCTGGGACAGCGACGAGCGGAGACTTGCGAGACATGGTGTTGCTCAGGTCGAGGACTTCGAGACACGTGTCGGTGGACGGGGTGCACGGGGGGTGCATCCCCTCTACAACTTCGGTTTGGTGGTTGAGCCAAAGAAAAACCACCGGTGGATGCTTTCCAGGTTCGGGCCTCAAAACCTGGGCGCTGGCGGGTTTCTGAGTTTAGGCCACAAAACTCAGGCGATGAGCGGCTGGTTTCTCGGTTTGGGCCTCAAAACCGGGGGTTGGTCATGAAGGCCTGGTTTCCCGGTTTCGGCCACAATACCGAGGGGCGGAGTCTAGGAAAAGGACAAGCAGAGCGGTGGCGGCACGTGGCGGCAATCGGTGAGGTTGCGTCGAGGCAACGCTACCAGTTGTGTGGGCGTGGCCGTCGGATCAGCATCATCTTCGGGATGGTCCAGGATAGCCTTAAGGTTTGGCTGGGTCGCTCTGTAAATACTTAGGGGTAGAGTGGGAATTAGAATTAGGATAAGTAGGGGGAGACACCCACCTCCCAAACTATCTCAGTCATTTGCTCTTTTGCTTCTAGGGTTTCCTGCTCTCCCTATTCCCTGTTGTAGCGAACTGAGATCCACAGAGAAAACAATCATACCTCTGTGTCCGTGCGATTTTGAGGAAGTGAGACCGTAATCTCACTGTTGTAGCGTGTGGTAGCCACATGGTTGCAAATTCGTGGTTGTGATTCGCGTTTTGGGTGTTGTTCTTCGCGGATTGCTTTTCTCCATGATTTTCCCGGTGATCGATCTCTCTGTTCGTTGCGTCTTTTGCGATTCTGTTTGAACAGAGTTGTTCTAGATCGAGAGGCACTTCTTTCCACCAAAGGAAATCACCTCTAACCTCTCGAGCTAGTAGATCGGTCGATTTTTGTTTCGGATCGAGTTTTGCTCTCTTGGCCCCGAATTCTTCCATTTCACCGATTTGGAGTTAGGTTCGAGCAATGATCCCTTTGGGATAGCTCACTAACCTCTTTGGAACTCCTCATACCATGTCTAAGCCTTAGTTCTTTTGATTCGGAGGAGATTCGGTGATTTCTGTGGAAGAACAGCACTGTTTCGGGACCATCGGACGCTCAAGCCGTGAGCATCGGACGCTGTGTTGATTACATCGGACGCGTCCGGTGCCACATGTCATCTGACAGTGTTTTTAAAGGAGCATCGGACGCTGACCACCGGAGCGTCCGTTGTCATCGGACGCGCCGGGGGTCTAGCATCGGATGCTAGGGTTTTCACTGTAGCAGCGTCCGATGCTAGTCCAGTAAGGTTCCAGAAGGGTTCTGTTTGCATCGAACGCGTCCGGTGCCTGGCCATCGGACGTAGGCCAGCGTCCGATGCAGATGTTTCTGCACTGTTTCGTCCGCAGTTCATTCGTCCGTTGTCGGTTTTGATTTCCTACTTTTACGTTGGGTTTCTAGAGCTGTGTAGTGTCTCGCTGTGCTACTTGGAAGCATCCACCCTACAGCTAGGGTCGTAGACACTCGCAAGCTCTAGGTTTGCTCTTAGGGGTTGATTGTTGGGACAGTGGTGACAAGTTTCTGAAAAGAACTTTGAAGCTCCCATTCACCCCCCTCTGGTCGCTTTCTGGTAACACTTCCGGTCCTTCAATTGGTATCGGAGCAGGTTAAGGATCTTCCACCTTAGCCGGTTCCAGATCCACAGAAGGCGACATGGATCGCGGCGTGGGCAAACCGCCGTTTTTTGATGGGACGAACTATGCGTATTGGAAGATACGCATGTCAGCCTATCTCCAGAGCATGGGCTCTTCTGTTTGGGAGATTTGCAACAGGGCCAATTGTGTTGCCTTGGCTGCTCGTGTTACTCAGCTTCAGATCGATGAGCACGATGCCAATAGCCGAGCACGTAACGCTCTTTTCTCTTGTTTGAGCATGTCTGAGTTTGATCACGTTTCTCACCTGCCCACTGCTCGTGAGATTTGGGCGACCCTCATGCGCTTCCATGAGGGAACCACTCAAGTCAAATCTCGTCTCTACGAGTCGCACAAGCGGTAGTATGAGAACTTTCGACACATGCCTGGCGAGAGCATAGAAAGTTTATTCGCTCGCTTTCTGGTCATTGTTTACAAGATGAGAGCGAACAAGGAGTTGTTGCCTTTCGACGATCATGATAGAGCTTTGAAGATTTTGCATACAATCGATCGTTCGGTGTGGGACTCAAAGGTCCAGGCGATCATCGAATCGTCTAACTATGAGACCCTCACATGCGACGAGCTCTTTAGCAAGCTCAAGTCTAGTGAGATTGACGCCATGTCGAGGGCTTCTTATGAAAATCCTTCTGGCCCGACTATGGCTTTGGTTTCTGGCTCTCCTGCTAACCCCTCTGGAGGATTTGCACTCTCTTCACTTCTTTCTGTCACAGAGGAGTAGTTGGAGTGTTTGGGGGATGATGAGTTGGCTTTGCTTGCCAACCGGTTCTCGCGGTTCCACAACAACTGCATGAACGTCGCCGTGGAGGAGGACGCTCAGGATGCTTTGAGTGCTGAAGGACCGAGAATGCAATAGCAAGGCGACCAGAGGGGGGGGGGTTAATGGGAGCTCAAAAATTTCTCTCGAAACTTTGGCCTTTTGTCCCTAAAACAACCCCAAGAGCTTCGATCAAAACCGTGATGCCCACGACCCTTGGAAGAGGGTGGATGATGCCTAGGATCACAGCGAGGCACCACGAAGCGATAGCGAACCAAACGGCAAAAGCACCGGAACAAGTTTGACCCTCAAAAACCAAGTCCCGAACGTAGATAGACGGCTACGTCGAGAAATCCCCAAATACCTATGCTAACAAGTAGCAAAAATACCTAGAGAGGTTCCTTGGTCAACTCTAGGACCAAACGAGAAGTCCGGAAACCAAGCAAAGAAGCCGGGAGAGCAAACGCACTAAAACGCAACAAACACCAGGATCCCGGACTGTCCGTCGGTATGGTCCCGGACTGTTCGGCCCTACTGCGGACTGTCCGCGAGCAGGTGGCGGACTGTCCGCCGGCTAAAAGCGCAAAACTGCATAGCTGCTGAAGTCCCCTGGTCGACTCGCGGACTGTCCGCGATCGACTACGGTGGACTGTCCGCCGGTCTTACAGCAGCAAAGCGACCGAGCCACGCAGCCACTGAACAGGCTGAAGCCCGACGCGCAGACTGTCCGCGCCCCCAGTGGCGGACTGTCCACGGATGAACAGAGAGGGCGATTTCAGTCGCCCCTCTCACGAATCCTCTCAAATCCAAAACAAAACTCAATCCCACGTTCCCAAATTTGGAGAGGATGATCACGAGGTAGTTAGGAGACTATCCCCAAGAAATCATCCGCTCAAATCGATTCAATCATCGGGAAATCGAAAGGGGACGAGTATGAACGGAAAAATGCCATGAAAACGAGATCAACCCGATCTACTTGTTCGTGAAGAGTTAGATGAATTCCATCGGTGGAAATGATCTTCTCACTATAAAGAACAAGTTGATTCAAACGGATTTCGCAAAGACGCAGTAGAGAGGGAGATCGCGGAGAAATGAAGAACGCGAAGAACATGAACAAAACATGAATCAAGTCATCGATCTGCAACCGTGTGGCTACCACACGCTACAACAGTGAGATTACGGTCTCACTTCCTCAAAATCTCCAGTACACAGAGGTATGGTTCTCTGCGGATCTCAGGTAGCTACAGCAGGGGATTGGGAGAGCAGGAAACCCTAGAAGCAAAGAGCAAATGACTGAGATAGAATGGGAGAAGGGTGTCTCCCTCTACTTATCCTAATTATAATTCCTACTCTACCCCTCACTAATTACAGAGCGAACCAGCTAAACCCTAGGGTTATTCTGGACCAACTCGCGGTAGGTGGTGATCCGACGGCCACGCCCGCACAACTGGTAGCGTTGCCTCGACGCAACCTCACCGATTGCCGCCACGTGCCGCCACCGCTCCGCTTGTCCTTTCCCGGACGTCGCACCCCCGGTTTTGTGGCCCAAACCGGGAAACCAGCCTTCACAGCCAGCCCCCGGTTTTGAGGCCCAAACCAGGAAACCAGCCGACCATCGCGTGAGTTTTGTGGCCCAAACTCAGCAAACCCGCAGCACCCAGGTTTTGAAGCCCAAACCTGGAAACCGTCCTCAGCCCGAGTTTTGTGGCACAAAATCGGAAACCATCCGCGCCCAGGTTTTGAGGCCCAAACCTGGAAACCGTCCTCAGCCCGAGTTTTGTGGCCCAAACTCGGAAACCATCCACTCGATGGTTTTTCTGTGGCTCAACCACCAAACCGACCTGTAGATGGGATGCACCGCCCGTGCACCCCGTCCACCCGCAAGTCTTCGCTCGTCGCTATCCCAGGCTGTCAGCCATCACAGCTGATCCTCAGGCCACCGGTCCCTCAGTCCAGCCTCACGTTCGCCCTTCGCCACTCTCGGTCCATCGGCATGACACGTCTCTACTTGACCTTCACCTTGCCTTTGATCACTGTATCCGTGCTCGACACCTGCACAACACAAGCCAAAGAACATGCGCATTATCCCAGTTGACAATCACTCATCACTCAGAGACTCGGCATACACCCATGTATCCGCAATCTCCCCCTTGATGAGTGCATTGTCAACTACCCACACAAATCGTAATGAAATAGAGGAAGAAAGGAAGAAGGAGAGAGAACTCGACCAAATGACCCAAAAGCATAGCAAAGCCGAAGAAGGTCAAGTGGAAAGAGCAATACAACTTGGTCCCCAAAGACATGGGCAACGGCTCGACGCGACCAAGCAAAGCAAAGCTAGCCCTCAAGAAGAGGTAGAACGGGCTCAACACCGCTAGCAAGAAAACTTGATACCAATTGAAAAATCAACTGAAATTCAAGCAAAACAGAACTAGCCCTCAAGAAGAGGCAGAACTGGCTCAACACCGCTAGCGAAGCAGCTCAATACCAACTGATACCAATCTCAAGGACAAAAGAGTTTGATACCAATTGAAAAGCGGAAAACCATGTGAAGAGCTGAAAATGTTTGCTAGTCCCTCAAGAAAGAGGCAAAAGCTCAACACAACTAGCAAACTCCCCATCAAATAGTGCACAACCTAGGGAACACATGATTTGTCAGTATTTTCTCCCCCTTAGTTTAAAATGCACCATCAAGCAAATGTGCACAAGCACTCAAGGTTCTCCCCCTTGACAGAATATCTCCATCCAAAAATGCATATGAACGAAAATGCAAGTTAATAGCTTCAGGAATATAATCAAGAGAGTGCAAGGATGCTCAATACAGTTCTGATCCGATGACTCAACAACATCCATAAGAAGCTAGCAAAGGCTCAAACTAATCACCAGATACGCAATATGAACATGGGAGCAAAAAAACCAGTTTTCAGCCAAAAAGGTGTTCACCATCAAAAGAGCAAGAGACATGTATAGATAGGAAGTCAAACAAGTGCTAAACATGTATACAAGGTGAACTACCCCTAGCACAGTTCAATCATCATGCTATAGAAGAAACATAGACTTGTCTATCCAAATTTTATCGGAGTTGCAGCGGTTAAATTACACAAGTTTAAATTTCAGCATGTGATTGCGAGAGGTTGAAAGCTTGTCATTGCCTAACTTTTCAACTGTGCGAAGCCTATGCAGAAGCAATCAGAAGCTTAAAGCAACAGTTTCGGTCATACACTACACAGCTCAAGTTTAACTCAAGGTGCAATGAGAAACAGTCTCGAAACTGTGATGTGCTGACAAGCAAACCCATCTCGATCTTTCCAATTCACTTAACTTGGTTCAGATTTTTAAAACAGAATATGAACATACCAAGCAAGTGAGTGACTCAACACTAGAGACATAGCAACCTAGCATAAATGAAGAGCACAAGTGATTTCAACACATTCTACACATGCTAGTTGCATATCTCAATGGTGAACATTTTCAAATTTTAAGTTCATTAATCAGATTCACCATTCATAAAATAGCTCCGCTCATAACATGTAATAGTGATCAGAAAGAGCATAAGTTATAGTATCATCATAAAGAATCGGAGCAAATACTATACAGAACATAGTTACATTCTTCAGATTATATACATGAAGCTCTGAATGTAAATATGCAAGATGAAATGCAGAGATGCATGAAGAAACCAACTGAAAGACACAAAGCCAGTTTATAGTACAAGAGACAAAATGTTTCCCCCATCTAAAAGGGGAAACACACACCAAGCTCACCTCTCAACCTAGCAAAAGTTGATTGGTCCAAAGGCTTGGTGAAAATATCAGCCAACTGATGATGAGTATTGACATGGCAAAGGTTGATATCACCCTTCTCATAGTGGTCTCGCAGAAAATGAAAGCACACATCAATGTGTTTGGTCTTAGAGTGCAGCACGGGGTTCTTAGCAACGCTAATAGCACTCGTGCTATCACAAAGCAAAGGAACGCGAGAAAAGCTCAGACCAAAATCATGCAAAGTGGCCATCATCCACAACAACTGGGAACAGCAGCTAGCCGCAGCAACATACTCAGCCTCCGTGCTAGACTGGGCGACACTAGACTACTTGCGAGAAGACCACGATACAAGAGAAGAACCAATAAACTGACAAGTCCCAGAGGTGGACTTGCGCTCAATGCGGTAACCAGCAAAATCGGCATCGGAATAACCACAAAGGGAAAGGGTGGAGGAAGCAGAATACCAAATCCCAAACTCAGAAGTGAAGCATAAGTACCTCATAATGCGCTTGACCGCCTGACGGTGAGAGGTGCGCGGCGACGACTGAAATCGCGCGCAAAGACACACCGCGAACTGAATATCCGGGCGTGTTGCCGTCAGGTACAGCAGCGACCCGATCATACTCCGGTACTCCTTCTGGTCCACTGCTTCTCCTTCCTTGTCCGCATCCAGGGCCATCGTGGTCGACATGGGTGTTGGAAGAGGCTTGGCCTCACCCATATCGAATTTCTTCAGGATATCCTTGGTATACTTACCCTGGTGCACAAACGTTCCCTCTCGAGATTGCTTGATTTGCAATCCGAGGAAAAACGTCAACTCGCCCATCATGCTCATCTCAAATTCCCTGCTCATAGTATCTGCAAACTTGGCAACCAAAGCGTGAGAAGAACCACCGAAAATGATATCATCCACGTAAATCTGGACCAAGAGAGTGTCACTGCCTTGCTTGAGGAGAAAGAGCGTTTTATCCACACATCCCATTTTAAAACCCTTAGCAAGCAAAAAGGTTTTCAACCTATCATACCAGGCTCTAGGGGCTTGTTTCAAACCATACAAAGCTTTGTGAAGTTTAAAAACATGGTTTGGAAACATGGGATTTTCGAAACTGGGGGGTTGTCTCACATACACTTCCTCTTCTATGTAGCCGTTTACGAAGGCACTCTTGACATCCATTTGAAAAAGTTTGAAACCTTTGGATGCAGCAAAAGCCAAGAGTATCCTAATAGCCTCCAAACGAGCTACAGGAGCAAACGTCTCCTCATAGTCTATCCCCTCCTTCTGACTATACCCCTGGGCTACAAGTCTGGCCTTGTTTCTCACTACATGGCCATCCTCTCCTTGTTTGTTTTTGAAAACCCATTTTGTCCCAATTGGGTGACACTCAGAGTGAGGAGAAACTAGAACCCAAACACGATTTCTTTCAAAATTTTCTAACTCCTCATGCATGGCATTGACCCAATCTGGATCCGTCAAAGCGTGTCCAACATCTCAGGGTTCAAAATCAGCAACAAATGCAGAATGAGCAAAGTGAGAGATTTGTTGTGACCTTGACCGAGTAACACGTTCGCCGATGCTGCCGATCATCTGCTGAGGTGGGTGTTGGCGCTGGATGTGTCGTGGCGCCTCCCTTGCCGAAGTGGCCTCCCCCTGAACAGCAGCTGGTGCCTCCTCGGGTACAAAAGGTACCACTCGAGGTGGCGGATCCCACGGCCCCCAAGTCGAAGAATGTAACAGAACCGAGCAATTTATAAGAGCACAAGTACAAAATTCCCTGCCGGGGCATTAAATTTGCAGCACTTGAGCCCATATAAACCCGGTAGTCCGTGAAATCATGAAGGATTTCAAACTTTCCAACATCAACAACATAGGATCGTAATAATCCAGCATCGATTGTCACATAACCGGAATTACACAAATAGTTCGGAGTAGCAACTTAGTTATTACAAACCAGGTTCAGAAATAAGTAGCGGAAGTTTAACTTGAAACATAGTTCTTGAAATCACCCACACACACATAGTTGAATATAGTGCCATCTAGTAGTCATCCTTAACATAGCAAAAGGGTACGGATGGAAGAGGTCATGGCCCGTGACCTAGTTAACACCCAAAGTTGGGAAGAGACAGTTGATGCAATAACCACGGAAGACTTGGCCATCTGCAACAACAAAGGGAACAAAGCCCTGAGTACGAGAAGGTACTCAGCTAGACTTACCCGCCTTAAAGAAATAAAGCGACACCAAGGAGTATGCAAGGCTAGTGTATAGTGGAGCTGGTATTAGACCATATTTTGCGAAAAAGCCAAAGGTTAATTAAATGATTCTCCTACTTACTAGCTACCAATTAAATAGTAATTAACCTGTTTAACTAGGTTAGCTCCTGCACTATAACAAACATGGTAGTGATCCAACAATCACCAGAATATAACAAACAGACCGAGTAACAATTGCCAAAAGTATAATGATAGCTGTCACGTGTTCCACAATTCCAGTATCAAGGTCGATTAGCGTTCAAGTCAAGTGCTCACTATCCAGGAGCGATGGCGATTATAATCGATTACTAACCAGCTGGTGATTTATTTCCCACACAAGCAACACCCACCCGTCGATGAGCTACAGATAACCACAACACTGTTCTAGGAAGTCACGGTTTCAACCGCCACCATTATACCCGGAAGCAAGCCCGACTGCCAAGGAGTTGGACTTAACCACCATCACCCGGGTCTTACTTTTCGCGCCCCCGCGTCCCACTACCCCCTTCGTGGCTTCGGCTGATGCGTGGGACCTGAGAGCCGGCCTGGAACAATGAGTGGCTTCGCGGTCAGAATGAATTATCCTTCCAGCTAAATGTGGGACATGCGTTCAACATGACAAGAAGTCCATCTTACATGATACTGTTTTCCCGTAAAACACGGCTAGAAATACTGTAGCACAACGCTACAGGAGTCTGCCGATCTCCATTTTCCACAACACTCAGTTATCTTACTTAATGGCAATATCTCGTTAACGGTTCAATAACCACCTATTACTCGCGGGTAACATGAAGGTTGCCCGACTTCTACCGGTCTAAGCAAGACTAAGCATAATTTGGACCTCGCAGTCGATAGGTAACAAGGATGATATATCAAGGTAACAAGGTACGGAAAATAATGCATAAACGGTATCAAGCAACTCCTATACCTAATGCAACAAGCATAATCATATTGAGTTAATTATAAACCATAGGTAGTTAGAAATGCTCCGGGGCTTGCCTTTCTCGAACGTGCTTGGCTGATGGTTCGGGCACTCAGGGAGCTCCTCCTCAAGCTCTTCCCCGTCAGCTCCTTGTTCCTGCTCCTGGGGCTGCTGTTCTTCGCTCTCCTCGGCTGCTGCGGTCTCCTCTACCGAACCTGTCATGATGCATATGCGGAAATGAATGAATGCCGCAGGTGCATCGGAGGAGTGCATTACAATTGAATTTGACCGAATACGTGCATATCTCTTCTCCGGTAGAGTGTAACACGCTATCTAGAGAGTAGCTATACTACTCACACAAAGTGCAGCTAGTATGAAATGCACTGAAAAGACAATTTCACCCCTGCTGGTCCCCCATAAAAGAGATACACATGCTTAACTTAAATAAATAAATTATTCTGCTAAAACAAGCCTATAACAGTAACCTATAGCTAACAGCCTTAGAAAAATCTATAAAAATTACTGTAGGTTCACAGCTAAGAACAAAGCATGCTGTACAAATTTCATGTCATTTGCATTTATACACAGTTCCATATGAAAAAGACAAATAACAGGGTGAAAAGGCACTTTGAACTACACCACATCATGAATAGTATCAAACAACAAATTTCATATTTTTATTCAGAACTTTTTAGGACAAGAGCAGTCTATAAAAATTATCAGACTCATATCACATATATTTTATTTACTAAAAATTATACAAGAAAATAGCATTTAAACAATTTAAAGGCTAACTTCAGATTCTTCCACAGTCAAACCACATTTATCATTTTTCTGTGATTCTACATCACTTAACAAGCCTAACAAAACAAGAACCACATTTTTCTGAGCAGTATACGATTTACTATGCATTAAACAAGATATCAGCCTAAACATAATTTAATTATTACTGCACACAAAAACTGTCATAACTAGGCATATCATATTTTTCATGTATAGAACTCCTTAGAACAAACCTAACAAAATCAGTTTCACATTTTTAGCATGTACAGAGCTCAAGATATGAATTAAACAAGCATTTACCAACATTTCTGCAAAACATTTAATCAAAACCCTTAAACCCTAACTGCTACACGCACACAACATCCTTGCACCCAAGCCACTGACAGCTGGGGCCCGAGGTCAAAGCGACCCCACTTGTCACACTCCCGAAAACAGAGGAGGCGTTGACCTCGCCGGAGCTCGCCGACGGCGGCTCCTTCGGCGAAACCATCACCACCACGCGACTCCACTCACCAACCCGCGTCGAACGGTACCCCACTCGAGCTCAGCGACACGACGGATCGAGCTCAACGTCGACAATGGCGGCCACGGTGGCGCGGGCTCACCACGCCGGGCATCTCCGGCCATGCCGAGGCTAACCAACACGCGATTCCTACTCCTTGAACTCCCACGGACCTAGCGCAAGACTCGGATGCCACGGATTTCACTCCGAACCCTCGAGACCACGCCATGCCATCCTTCGGCAACTATGGCGGACGGCGGCGATGACGTACCGAGGCAACCAAACCCTAATCGGCTAAACTGACTTCACTACCTTCTTCCTGGACGCTCACTGACTCACGAACACTAGCTAAGACATCGTGGAACCCACGGGAAGGGAGCCGACCACGGCGGACCGAGCACGGCGGTCATGGCGGCCATGGCGGAAGCTCGTCCCGCAGCTTACCTAGGCGCTTTTGGCGAGAGCTGGCCAAGGTAGGCGAAGCAGGAGGCGAAGGCGAGGTTGGCGGTGCGGTTTGCGGGGTGAAAACACGGCGGACGGCGGTGGCAACGACTTTTCCTCCTTTTGCCCGCGCAGTCGCCAGCGAGAGCGAACAGAGCGAAGCAGAGAGGGAGAGGGCGCGTCTGGGGGGAGAGGAGTGCGTGCTCGGGGTGAAGACTCGCCACGCCGCGCGCGTTGGCTGGCTTCGGCCGGGAATCGGGCGCCACGCGGCGTCCTTCTCCTGCGCGTGGTCGGCCACTGAAGCTGGCGATTTGAACTGAATCGGCGATTCAGTTAGCGCCCTGGCTGACTGACAGGCCATTTTCAAACATGATTAACTCACTAACCACTCCATCAAATGCTAAACCAACTGCACCATTGGTTAGAGCTACACATCGACTGTAACTTTGGTTATAGGATCGATCACTGGTTTGGCTTGGATCGAGCTCGGGATGGTGCCAAACATGGCTAGGCTGAACTGAAAATCAGTTTCAGGACTTAGGAAAATTTCTAAGTCCAAAACCCCTTCAATTCTGCCTTGTGGACCCTAAAGCACCATGTTAAGCTCATTTTCATGAGTTGGTCCTTAAACAACTTTTGTTCTACTCTAAATTCTACACACTTTTGATTAAGGGCCCACAGCCATGCAAAGCTTCTATCAAGGAGGTCTTAGTTAGTCAAACAAAAGGACTCTTTAGGCTCTATAGGGTTGACTAAGGTTTAGCCACTTGATTAGCCAAGATGACCAGCATAAACATGCCTTCATTTTGGCCTCTCAACAAAGTTAGATGGTTAGGAAGACCAAACCACTCCAAAGCAAGTCAAGCAACACACATCACAGTAGTTTTATAAGCAAACCATCACATGAAATGACATTCTATGTGAGAAAAAGAACAACATATGAATGCTCCATGCTCATGAGATGATCATGCATAATGAGAAAATGATGTCATGCTAGCTTAACACCAGAGGTGTTACAGCCCTTCCCCCTTAAAGAAATCTCGTCCCGAGATTTACTGACCATTGCTTATGGAACTCCGGATAAACCTTCTGAAGATAATCTTCTGTTTCGCAGGTTGCATCTCTATCATCATGATGACTCCACAGAACCTTATACACCTTCACTAAGCGATTGCGAGTTACCCTTTCCTTGCTGTCCAAAACTCGCACTGGTTGCTCTTGGTATGTGAGATCTGAGGTTAGCTTCAACTCTTGCGGTTCTATACTTTCTTCCGGTACACGTAGACATTTCTTTAAATGTGAAACATGAAAAACCAGGAAGATCGAACTCATAGCTTTGGGCAACTGGAGTTGATAAGATACTTCTCCCTTTCTTTTCAGGATACGATATGGTCCAACATATCTCGGGGCTAGCTTCCTTTTAATGCCGAACCTTTGTACTCCCCTCATCGGAGTTACTTTTAGGTAAACATGATCTCCCTTCTTAAACTCTAACGGCCTTCTTCTTTTGTTGGCATAACTTTTCTGTCGAGATTGTGCCGCTTGCAAGTGCTGAAGGATGATCTGAACCTTTTTCTCAGCTTCTGCTACGAAGTCGATTCCAAAATATCGCCTTTCCCCTGGTTCTATCCAGTTTAACGGAGTCACACACTTACGTCCATATAAAGCTTCAAACGGTGCCATCCTGATGCTCTCTTGATAGCTATTATTGTACGAGAACTCTGCTAAAGGTAGCCACGATTCCCACGATCCTTTGGAGGATAACACACAAGCTCTGAGCATATCTTCAAGCACTTGGTTTACTCTTTCTGTTTGACCGGCTGTCTGAGGATGATAAGTCGTACTATGAACCAACTTTGTTCCCAAACCTTTATGTAACTGTTGCCAAAAGTGCGCGGTAAACTGTGATCCGCGATCCGAAACGATTGTCTTTGGTATTCCATGCAGACGCACAATCTCTTTGATGTAGATATCTGCATACCGAGGCGGTCGATATCCGGTCTTGACTGGGATAAAGTGAGCAGACTTGGTCAAACGATCCACTATTACCCAAATGGAATCATTTCCTTTTTCCGTAGTGGGTAAACCGGTTATGAAATCCATACTGATGTCTTCCCATTTCCAAATAGGTACAGATAACGGTTGCAACAACCCTGCAGGTTTCATATGCACTGCCTTAACTCTGCAACAAGTGTCACACCTTGCAACATATGCTACTATCTCTTTCTTCATCTTTGTCCACCAAAAACGAGGTCGTAGATCATGGTACATCTTACTGCTTCCTGGGTGAAGAGATAACTTAGATAGGTGAGCCTCACCCAGGATTTTATTCTTGAGATCTTTGTTCTTTGGTACTACAAGACGACTTCCAAACCATAACACTCCCTGCTCATCCAACCTGAAGGAAGTTAAGGGATCTTTCAACATCCTTCGTTTGATATGAGAAATCCCTTTATCAGATTTCTGAGCTTCAACGATCTGACTTTCCCGTGAACAACTCAGCTGAATGTTGAACAAAACTTCTGGGTGTATCAGATTGAACTTCTCTTCAAACAACGGTAGTACCACTACGCAGTGTGACTTTCGGCTCAAAGCATCCGCAACCACATTGGCCTTTCCAGGGTGATAGTGAACTTGCAAGTTATAATCCTTTATCAACTCTAGCCATCTTCGCTGCCTCATGTTCAACTCGGGTTGAGTGAAGATATACTTTAGACTTTTATGATCAGTGTATATATTGCACACATTTCCCAACAAGTAGTGTCTCCATATCTTCAGAGCATGCACTACTGCAGCCAACTCCAAGTCATGTGTAGGGTAGTTGATCTCATGTTTCCTTAACTGTCTTGAGGCATACACTATCACTCGTCCTTCTTGCATCAGCACACAACCCAAACCTGTCTTGGATGCATCACAAAACACATCAAAAGGTTTCTCTATATCCGCTTGAGCCAAAACAGGGGCAGTGGTCATCAGTTCCCTTAAAATTCGGAAAGCTGCTTCACACTCCTCTGTCCAGACAAACTTCACATCCTTCTGCAACAACGAGGTCATCGGTTTTGCGATCTTGGAGAAGTCCGGAATGAAACGACGATAGTAACCAGCCAAACCTAGAAAGCATCTGACTTCTGTGACGGAGGTTGGCGCTTTCCAATCCATTACCTCTTGTACCTTTCCTGGGTCCACTGAAATCCCATCTTCCGATAGCACATGACCAAGAAAGTGAACCTTCTTCAACCAGAACTCACACTTACTGAACTTAGCATATAACTTATGCTCTCGAAGCCTTGTTAGAACTATCCTCAAGTGTTCCGCATGATCTCCTTCGTTCTCCGAATATATCAAGATATCATCCAAGAAGACTATCACGAACCAATCCAACTCAGGCATAAACACGGAATTCATTAGGTACATGAAGTATGCAGGAGCATTTGTCAAGCCAAACGACATGACAAGGTACTCGTACAACCCGTACCTAGTGGAAAAAGCCGTTTTAGGTATATCCTTAGGCCTGATCTTGATCTGATGGTACCCCGATCTTAAGTCTATCTTGGAAAACACTCTGGCTCTCGTCAACTGATCAAAGAGGATATCAATCTGAGGTAAAGGATACTTATTCTTGATTGTTACTGCATTCAAAGGCCTATAATCCACACACATACGCAGACTTTTATCCTTCTTCTTCACGAAGAGCGCAGGACATCCCCACTCGGACGAACTTGGTTGAATAAAACCCTTATCCAACAACTCTTTCAACTGAACCTTCAACTCAGCTAACTCATTGGGAGGCATACGGTACGGTCTTCTGGATATAGGTGCTGTTCCAGGTACCAACTCTATTGCAAACTCCACGTCCCTATCCGGAGGTAAACTAGGTAACTCATCTGGAAACACATCAGGAAACTCACAAACTATAGGGATTTCCTGAAGAACTGCCACTTGCAGTGCACAACTCATAGAACTGAGATTAAGACGGTCAGGAAGAAACACTTGAAACCTTTTGTTTTCCTCGGGATCCTTCAAGGAGATTATCCTTTTTCTGGTATCTATGACCACTTCCCACTTTTTCATCCAGTCCATCCCTAAGATAACATCCAAGGACAACCCTGGCATAACTACTAGACTTACTCGGTACTGATTACCTTTCAAACTAAGAGTTGCCCCTTTTACCACTTGGTTAGACAACACACTTGCACTAGCTGAGTTTATCTGAAACCCAAAATCCATTGTTACCATTTCCTGATTATACATAAGTGCAAATGCTTGACTTACAAAAGAATGGGATGAACCAGAATCAAACAAAACAACTGCAGGGATATTGTTGATAGAGAACATACCAGCAGTCACGGTTTCTCCCTCAGAGATGCCTTCCAAAGAGGTATGATGCACACGAGCTTGTACTTGATTGGTCTTCTTCCTCGGACTAGGACACGTCCTGGACAGATGTCCTTCCTTGCCACAGTTGTAACACGGTCCCTTGACGTAGCTGCCTGTAAAGTTCTGATTTCCAGGTCTTGCTCTGTACTGTGATGATTGACCCTTTGCCACTTTCTGAACCTTGGCCTGCTGTTGATTTCCAAGAAAACGACATTGAGGAGGCTTGAAACGTGCCCCCGGCGCTGCTATACGAAACTAAGGACGATTGGCCACTTGATTTCTGCCCTGCTGTGTTCCTACATCAAAGGTTCGCTTGCGTGCTTTGGATGCACTATAGAGATTGTTGTTGTTTTCTTGAGTCAAACAGTCACTGACGAAGTCATTGAATTGGGTCCTGGAAGAGTTTCCCATCGACTTCAGGAGCTTGGGGCTCAGGCCCCTCTTCATACTGGCAATCTTCTTTGCGTCGATGTTGACATACTCAGGTGCATAACGGGCAAGATTGTTGAAAGCATGCGGATACTCTGCCATGGTCTTGGTACCTTGGGTCAAACTCAAAAACTCTGTTACCTTCATAGCCATTAAACCGGGAGGGATATAATGGCCCCAAAAAGCTGTTGTAAACTGCTCCCAAACTATCGGTTGATTTGCCAGAAAAACGGTACGATGATGTGCCCACCATATATCAGCTGGTCCCTGTAACTGGTGAGATGTGTATTCCACCTTCAGAGATTCCGTCAGACAGAGCAACCTGAACTTCTGTTCGACGGTGTTGATCCATTCGTCTGCTTCCAAGGGTTCAACTGCTTCCTTGAAGATCGAAAGGCTAGTGTCCAAGAAGTCCTTAAACGTGCTGTACTGATTTACATCTTGACCACCCTGACCTGCAGCCCTGCGGGTATTATCAGCGATGTTTCGGAGATTTGCTTCCATATTGCGCTGCATAGCTTCCATGTTGCGCTGACTTCCAAGAAACTGTGCAAAGAACTGCTCTGCCGTGTATGGGGGAGGAGGAGGATTGGCTTCCTCGCCCTGACCATTCCCACCAACACCACTGGCACTGCCGGCTCTAGGACGAGTATTCACCATCTGCATAGCCAATCAATAATCGATGAGTGATGCCATATATATAGACCAAAATGCGTAATGATTGCAGTACTGTATTTGAACGGAGTTCATACAATAAGGCACATTCACAAGTCGTTCCACATAAATAACATCACAGACGGATTACATGAATAGCGCTTAATACTCGCATGGATACGCACGGATAAAACACAACGAAGGTCTGATACTTAAAACGGTTCAACGGTAGCAACGAGGTTCTTAAAGCTTACAACTCACAACTGGTTCGATAGATCCGACACACACGATACACATGACCACAGTGATAAACAACGAAACCTAAGCTCTAGTCGCTCTCAGCATCGGACATGTGACCCTCGGCGTCGTCAGCTCCACCATCTTCTTCTTCCTCTTCTTCGGCCTGGTTGGCGAAGAGCATTCCTCCATCTTCATCACCACCATCAGCAAGAACGATGCCCCACTCCGCATCCATCTCGGCCGCACCTGGAGGATGGTATGGGTGAAGCTGGTTGTGGAGGCGATGCACTTCCTCATGGAGGTTGTTGTTGTATGCTTCGGTTGCCGCCAGCTGTTGCTCCAAGGTCATGATGCGAGCCCTCAAGTCAAACTCTTCTTCCCACGCCTGGTTCCGCTGCTGAAGAAGCTTTATCATCTGGTTCTCCGCACTCTGATTAGCGTGTTTTGCACGCCCTAGCTGCTCCTGCAGCCTGATGATCTCCTGAGCTGCAACCACATTCCTGCGAACGGTCTGATCTTTCTCTATGGTCATCTGCCTCAGCTCTTCTTGCATCTTTTCCATTTCTTCATCAAACTCACGCTGAGCTTGCCTTTTCTCATCCCTGACATGGTGAAAGGACTCAGTCGTACTGCGCATACATGGGTGTATGCCGAGTCTCGTGTGATGAGTGATTGTCAACGGGTTTGATCGCAGGTTCTTTGGCTTGTGTTGTGCAGGTGTCGAGCACGGATACAGTGATCAGAGGCAAGGTGAAGGTCAAGTAGAGACGTGCCGTGCCGAGGGACCAAGAGTGGCGAAGGGCGGACGTGAGGCTTGGACTGAGGGACCAGTGGCCCGAGGATCAACTGTGGTGGCTAGCAGCCTGGGACAGCGACGAGCGAAGACTTGTGCGACATGGTGTTGCTCGGGTCGAGGACCTGGGGACACATGTCTGTAACACTCTGGTGTTAAGCAAGACTAAAACTTGACATGTCATCATATGCACTGGCATTTTATCTGAGTTAATAACCTGATTATGCATTCACTTAAAACAAGTTTAATTTTCATATTTGTGCTTAGTGATAAGGAGTGATTAAGTTTGCAATCCTAGTTTATGCTTTCTTGTTAAGAATAATGCTTTTAGGCTTTATTAGGGTATTATGGTAATCTTATGTATAGTAGTCGAATTTTATACCCAACCCTGGTATTATGTCTCAAAGGCGTAGTAAGAACATGTTTCAAGCTACCTTTGAGGTATAATTCCAGTTTGGAATGAAATTCAAATGAATAGTTTAAATAATTCAAAAACCCTATTTTATCCTCTTTTCTATAAATCAAAATTTTGAAAGAATTTGGGTATGCTCTAAAAAGCAAAGATGTTCTATTTTTGATAAGGAACAACTTTGATGTATAAAGTTTTCCAAGTTTTCATATGAAATCAAAAGTAATTTGGAAAATACTTTTCTGCCCTTTTTATTCTCTTTTGTTTTTCCAACTCTAATTTAAATTTTGAAGCATATTTTGAAAATGTTGCAAAAATAAAAGATGTTCAGTATTAAATTCTGAGCATTTGATATTTTAGCATACTTTCAACTTATATTCAAATTTTCAAAGTAATTTTAAATTTACAGAAAGGGTAGAAAAGGAAATGGGAAAAGGGGGAGATAAGCTTCTGGCTCTGTTCATGGCGGTGGCCGCCGAAGCTTTGATCGGCGACGCCAGCGTTCTGGGTATCGCTCCCTCTCGAATAAGCGTGCGACCGTCTCCGTGGCGAGGTTACTCAGCTGCTGACCCTTTTCTCTCACGTCGTGGCGTCCTCTCTCGCGCTCGCCGTCGACCTCTTGCCACGAAGCCCCGACGAGCACCTTCTCGGCTCAATCTCCG
The DNA here is from genome assembly GCA_009763385.1 of Coix lacryma-jobi var. lacryma-jobi. Taxonomy (NCBI): domain Eukaryota; kingdom Viridiplantae; phylum Streptophyta; class Magnoliopsida; order Poales; family Poaceae; genus Coix; species Coix lacryma-jobi. Next base: position 103,649,149 of record CM019830.1, on the reverse strand, counting down.
ATTCACCGCACACCGATCGTTCTTATCCCAGTATAACCGCGGGTATAAAAACCCTACATCCTTGCGCATCTCCAGAGTTCACTCTTGCAACCTCTACTCACTCAGAGAGCCGGTAACTATTGTTCTTCTTCCCGCCAGGCAAGAAAGCTCCACCGAGCTCGATCTCGCCGTGGTCCGATCCACTGGGCACTTCCTTACTCTCTTTATCTCGCGTTTATGCTTCATCTTGATCCCAGAAACCTCTTAGGCTCACTGGTTTCATGTGTGGTGCCCAGGTCTCGCCGGAACCACCGTCTTTACACCGGAGCTCGCCGCCGGAAGCCACTGCTCCGTGGGTACCTTCCCTCCGTTCATCCTCCGCTCGAACCAACTACACAGGCAGCACCAGAGTGAGCTACTGAAGCTTCCTAGCCCTTCCGTTCTACTGCTACCGACCTAGGTTCGCCGGAACATCTACGCCGTGGCTCGGTCCGCCGCCGTGCGTGGCCACACCTCACCGGAGCGGTAGCGTTTAGGGTTAGAAGCTCTGTCGGCCGCGGGTGACACGCCGGTGATGATGCGCGCGTCGTCTAAGTCTCTACTGGCCGGGGTTGGCCGGCGTAAGGACGGTCGCCGCTCGGTTCGCCGCCGTGCGCTCGGGCCATGGCCAGGGACCTCGCGTTTGTAAAGATAAGATCTTCCAGGGTGTTGGTTGCAAAGTCCAAGACTCAGGTGAATAGTGCCTTGGACTGCGGGTTAGTTTCGCGTAAGCCGAAGGGCTTTTCTGCAAAGCTGTCAGGGCGCTCCGTCTCGCTCGAGCCAGGTCTCGAGCGGACATGTGGACACGTGCTCACGTCTCGAACTATGCCTCGAGCAGGCGCCTCCTCCGCTTCGCTCGAGCCGAGCCTCGGGCGAACATGTTCACCGTTCCGTCCGAGATAGGCCTCGGACGGACGAGCGTTTTTCCGTCTCGTCCGAGCCCTGAGTCAAGCCTCGAGCGGACCCTCGGGCGTTATCTCGCTCGCGCCGAGCCTCGAGCGAACGCACCCGCACTCACCGTCGTGCACTCGCGTCACGCTGGGCCGAGTTGGCTTGGGCCGAAAGCCCAGTTTGGGTTCGTTCAAGTTTTTTCTTTTTCTGGCTTTATGTACAGTAATCAGTTTTGTTGTTTTTGCTATAATTAATCTATAGCTCTGTTAATTATGAAATTTGACATCATAGATGTTAACCAGTCTATGCTAATATAAAAATTGTAAAACTTATGTTTTGAGTACTTTTTATAGGACAATTAAATCTGTGCTTTAATTAATAAATGCAACTTTGAGGAATTATGTATATTTCTGTGTTTCTCCAAAAATCATGAATTTTGACATGTGAGTTTGTATCATTAATATCAATCTTCAGGATTAATTTCAGCTCTGTTGGAATAAGTATAAGTTATGTTTGTGAAGAAAGCTATTCTAAGTGGCTTAGGAAATAAATAAAATTAGTTAATCACTTTAGGATTTGTGTGACTTTTGGAATTGTTTGACAACCAGTGGAAAACTAGCAAGATTTGCTCCCTGGTTATGGATTCCTTTATGCAAATAACCTTTTGTTGCTTGTTAAGTTGCCTAACCATATTTAAAGAAAATAACAAAACTTGTTTAGTACTTTTAATAGCTAAAGTTGGTTTGTTGGTTTGCAACTTTACCGCAAGGGAAAGTTGTACTCCATAAAAGTTATAGTTTAAGAAAATTTCCATCTTTACCATAATCATATCATAAGCATCTCATTATTCATGCATATGCAATTCTACGTGTAGATCCCGCTTCGGAAGGTCCTAACTCTCAGTGGATTCCTCCTGAGGGTGTAGACCCTTCTCGATTTTCAGAATCTTCAAACTTCGCTGATCCTCAAGGCAAGCCCCGGTGCATTTAACCTTTCTGTTTCTATTGCAAAGTTTATACACTGATTTATCAACTGCATTTAAGTAGTAGGAGTTGAATGACACTAGTAGTTGCATTACCAGTTGGTTACCTTTACCCTATCCTTGTTACCTATTTGTTTATAAATGCTTAGCCAAGATGCACGGTGATGAGATTATCCTCCGCTTAGGCCTTGAGCAAACTAAGGGATGATGAGTCATCATTGTTAGGATACCTCTCTCAGGTACAAACTGTTAAATGGATGAAAAATGAATTTCAGACCAGACGGGAAGCCGTTCATGGAAAGATGGCAGGCAGGGTCACCCTAGTCGTGCTAATCCCGTCTGTGTCAATTAGGAACTGTCCGTTGTTGGCCCTTGATCGAGTGCATGATAGTACCAATCACGGGATACGGGTTGATATGTTGCAGGTTAGAGTCCTGCCATACAACGCCGTGGTGCTTTGATATGTTGCAGGTTAGAGTCCTGCCATACAAATCACTTATGGTTGTACAATATGTTGCAGGTTAGAGTCCTGCCATATTGTGTGATTGGGAACCCCCAGCTGGGTAGATAAAGCGGTTCGAATCGTCGTTGCTCTACGATAAAAAGAGACTCGATCTCTGACCCTCAACGTAGAGTTTTCAAAACCAAAGCATTTGAGAAATGATGTTTCTTTCTAAAAGTGTTTTGATGATATATCTGGAATTACTAGGGAAAAGAGAAAGGTTTTGTTAAAAAGCTTTTTCTGGAAATCTCTTCTCTATTGCTAGCCCCACTACATCCATTAAAGCTAGCATGACCTGAAGTCTTTTCTGTTGGCGGGCAAGTCTTGTTGAGTACTTTTGTACTCAGGGTTTGTTACCCTTGTTGCAGGAGAGTACATGGATCCACCTTTTGATGGACAGTGCTATTTCACTGTTGTAGAGGAGAGTGATAACGATTCTGATGTGTGACCTTGGGCAAGTAACAAGAATTTGGGTGATATATGTATTATAAAGTTCCGAACCGTTTATGTAATAAGTACTTATGGTTTGTAAAACTCTAAGTTTTTAACCTATGTATTATAATCTTTCCGCTTTACTCTGATTTATCTTATCTATAAAACTGTTGTAATACTGTGATGCTTGATGAGGAATTTTCCTGGAAGTAATGTAACGTGGATGATTCGGGTTTCCCGAGGACACCCGACAGACCTCTTGAGTCATTTGGAACGCGTGTACGCCGATCAAAGGTCTTTAGGACAATGATGGGTGCACGTGGGCCACTTAATTCAGGAGGTTCTGCCACAGCTGGTATCAGAGCAGGAATTCCTTAGAAAGTATAACAGTATTTATTTCTGAAAACTTCAAAAGTTTTGAGTCAAACTAAAGTTCAAATTGGTTTGAGTCCAAATTGTTTCTAGACTTATCTTATGCTTCTGACTTGCCTTAATTCATTCTTTAGACTTATCTTTCTATCTAAATAAGTATGTTTTTAGTATAGTTATGGTGATATTTATATCTAAGGAACAATACTTATAACAATATAATATTGCCCTATTTACGAAAAGAAAGTTTATTCACTTCTATGGTAAGTGATTACCTTAATTTTAATTATTTGTTTGATATGCTTTGTTCGTAAGTTCGATTCATGCATCATGATTGATAACATATAATTAACTTTCCCTCTTAGAAGTTGTATCTAAATAGAGTTAATATATCTATCTAATTATAAAACTCTATCTCTTAATCCTGGAACATATATAGTTCTAATGTTCAAAATGTATATATTTTAGCAGATGGTACGTACCAAGCAGACTGCGCGCAAGTGTACTGGACCTCGAGGTGTTCCTCGACACATCCTTGCCCCAAGGAATGATAACTCTGCTGAGAGTGAGGGAAGTAACCAGCCCCTGGTTACTTACGAAGAAGGAGAAGGTAGTAACACTGCCACTTCACAGCTGCAGGCGGAAGTAGACCGCCTGTATATGGAATTGGCAAGGGCAAATGGAGAAAGGATGAGGGGCAACAGAGATAGGGAAGAGTTGCGTGAGCAGCTACAATACCACCACGAGCGGCACCAAGAGTATGAGTGCAAGTGGAGGCAGGCCGTTGAGCAAAGGAACCGGGCACGAACCCGGGTAGATGTAATGAGGGATAATCAGAACCTCATGGCAAATCATCATACCGACCTACATAGGCATATAGAGGAGTTGACCGCACAGTTGCAGCCAGAACCTGCCACACCACCACATCCTGAGAATGCTTCTGAAGAAGAAGAAGAAGAAGAAGAAGAAGGAGATGAGGAGTTAGAGCCGGTGGAAGATGAAGTCACATCTGAGGAAGAGTCATAGGTTTCGAGGTTGGATACACATAAGGTGTATCATAATATCTTTCTGACTTTGTAACCTAGTTAGTCAGAAAACCTCTAATATGGTTAGGTGTGTAAAATAGTGATATCAGTTGTCCGGCCCAATAGCGGACTTGTATGAAAAATAAGTTGACCATGATATGTATGTTATAATGTGTATATGAATGTTAATTAAGGTATGTTTGTTTAAACAGATGCCTGTTACCACTCGTGGAGCTAGTTCTTCTCATGATGGGGATGACATCCCAAATGCACCTCCAGTTCCACCTTCTTTAGCCGATGCGATTGCAGCATTGGTCAACGCAACCACCTTGTTGGCACAAAATCAGAATGGTGGTCAACGTGGTCGTGGTCGAAATAATAGGGAAGAGACAACATATATGGACTTCACGGATACTCGTCCTCCTGTATTCATAAAAGCAGTTGAACCTCTGGAAGCGGATGACTGGCTCCGTACTATGGAGCAGAAGTTCAGTCTTATCAATTGTACCGAGATCCAGAAGCCAGCGTTTGCAGCGCAACAGCTTCGTGGCGCTGCAGGAGTTTGGTGGGCAAACCTCTTAGCGGTTCAACCGGCTGGCCACCGAATCACGTGGGCTGAGTTCAAGGAAGCCTTCCGGGCTCATTATATTCCTGATGGAGTTATGAAGATGAAGCTTGAAGAATTCTTAGCTCTTCGTCAAGGAGATGAGCCTGTCATGCAGTACATTGGGAAGTTCAACCATCTGTCCCAATATGCTTTTGATCAAGTTAACACTGATGAGAAGAAGAAAGGATGTTTTATGCGTGGATTGAATACAAAGCTTCAATCTATGATGACCACTTGTGGCAATATAAATTTTAATGAGGCAGTGAATATTGCTATAGCTAGCGAGGAAAAGAACCGCAAGCATAAGGAGGCCAAAAAGAAGAGGGGATTTGTATCAGGGTCTGGATCATCAGGCAACAACAAGAAGCGTCAGAGGCTGGTATATCATCCAGTCCAGCAGTTCCGCCCATCTTATCGTCCACCGTATCGTCCGCCTCAGCAGCAGCAGTATCCTCAGAGGACGTTTGCAAGGCCTACTATGCCTTTCAATACTCAACGTCAGCCGTATGTTCCTGCCATTCGTCCACTAGTGCCACAAACTGCAAGCTATCCATGCTATAATTGCGGAAAGGCGGGGCATTTTGCTCGTGAATGTCCTTATCCAAGGCGGAATGTTCCCAATGCCAATGCACCAAGGCCAGTAGGAAATCAGCAAGCAAATCAGAATCGGGGAAATGCACCGAATAATCAAAAGGGCAAAGGTGTTCCGAAAACGGGAAAGGTTTTCCACACTCAAATAGAAGCTATTCCTGAAGGAGAACCTGTTATGCTTGGTATGTTCCCTGTTGCTCAACACCCAGCTATTACACTTTTTGATTCTGGTGCATCACATACTTTCATGAATAGAACATTTGCGGAAAAGCATGATATACCTATTGATGAAACCCAAGATAACTTCTTTATACAGTCACCTGGGGGTCGACTAAGTACTAAGGAAATGGTACATCAGGTACCTATAGATCTGGGTGGATATATATTTCCAACCTCCATGATAGTATTAAAAGATCCAAGTATAGATGTGATCTTGGGTATGAACTGGATGAACCAGAAAGGTGCAGTGATAGACACCTTGAATAGAACCATCAAACTCAATGTACCTAATAGCAAATCTCAACTTCTTATCCGTCTTCCTACTCTTAAGAGAGCAGTTGAGCAAGTGTGTGCTACCTCTGTCAAGGAAATCCAAGACATTCCAGTGGTCTGTGAGTTTCCTGATGTGTTCCCAGAAGATTTACCTGGTCTTCCACCTGATCGTGATGTGGAATTTGAAATAGAACTCAAACCAGGAACAGTACCAATAGCCAGAAGAGCTTATAGAATGCCACCAAAGGAGTTAGCAGAATTGAAAACTCAGTTGCAAGGTTTGCTAGATAAAGGTTTCATTCGACCTAGTTCGTCACCATGGGGTTGTCCAGCGATTTTTGTGAAGAAGAAGGACCATACCTTGAGGCTATGTGTGGATTATCGTCCTTTGAATGAAGTGACAATCAAGAACAAGTATCCTTTACCCCGTATTGATCTCCTCTTTGATCAACTAGCTGGTGCAAAGGTATTCTCGAAGATAGATTTGAGATCCGGATATCATCAGATCAAGATCAAACCAGAAGATGTTCCGAAAACAGCATTCACTACCAGATATGGTTTATATGAATATTTAGTCATGTCCTTTGGTCTGACTAATGCCCCAGCACACTTCATGTATTTGATGAATTCAGTGTTTATGCCAGAGCTAGATAAGTTCGTGGTTGTGTTTATTGATGATATTCTCATCTATTCCAAAACCAAAGAAGAGCATGCAGAACATCTCAGGATAGTGTTGACTCGCCTGAGAGAACATCAGTTATATGCTAAATTCAGTAAATGTGAGTTTTGGATAGATGAAGTTCAATTCTTGGGTCATGTTGTGTCAGCTGAAGGTATTGCAGTAGATCCAAGTAAGGTCCAAGAAGTTCTTGACTGGAAGTCACCAATGTCAGTACATCAAGTTCGAAGTTTCTTAGGATTAGCAGGGTATTATCGTAGATTTATCCCTGACTTCTCCAAGATCTCTAAGCCGATGACAACACTATTAAAGAATGACACCAAGTTTTTATGGTCAATGGAATGTGAAGAAGCTTTTCAGACTCTGAAAAAGTTTTTAACAACTGCACCAGTATTAGCTCAGCCAGACATTGAAAAATCCTTTGATGTTTATTGTGATGCTTCAGGCAAAGGCATTGGGTGTGTATTGATGCAAGAAGGCAGAGTCATTGCTTATGCTTCACGACAGCTTAAACAGCACGAAGAACATTATCCAACACATGATCTAGAGTTGGCAGCTGTAGTCCATGCTCTAAAGATTTGGCGACATTATTTGTTGGGTAATCTCTGTCACATATATACTGATCATAAAAGTTTGAAATACATCTTCACTCAGTCTGAGTTGAATATGCGTCAGAGAAGATGGTTAGAACTGATAAAAGATTATGATATTGAAGTACACTATCACCCCGGTAAAGCCAATGTAGTTGTGAAGGACCGAGAAGCTACCCGAAAGCGACCAGAGGGGGGGGTGAATGGGAGCTTTAAAATTTCCTTGCGGAAACTAGATGCCACTGTCCCAAACTCAACCCCAAATGCAAACCCTAGAGCCGACAAGTGTCCACGACCCTAGATGTAGGGTGGATGCTTCCTAGAAGCACAGCGGGACACTAGACAATCCTAGAAAGCCAACCCAAAAGACGGAACTCGAATCCGTTGACGAACGAACGAACCGCGAACGAATCGGCGCGAAACAGCTACGACCGGACTCTGGCCAGCGTCCGGTCAGCAGAGACCGGACGCGTCCGGTCGTCCAAAATCGGCTCTGGAACCTTACTGTTCGCGACCGGACTCACGAGTACGGAGCGTCCGGTCGTGTACAGTGCGTCCGGTCGAAACCGACAAAGCCAGGAACAGTGCAAGCGTAGCGTCCGGTCGAAATGCAAACAGAGCGTCCGGTCGAGAGCGTCCGGTCAGTACGCAGAAAAGCTTGGCGCCGTGCTCAACGACCGGACTCTGAAAGCGTGCGTCCGGTCAGCCCGACAGAGCGTCCGGTCACCCCGCGACTGCACTGAAACTCCGGCGATTCAACCCGATCTCATCCGAGTCAAGTGCTCTAGGCTTGGGATTCGATCTGAGGAGTCACAAGGAGGTTAGTGAGCTATCTCTAAGAGATCATGGCTCGAACCTAACTCCAAATCGGTGAATCGAAGGAATTCGGGGGAAAGAAGAAAAAGAGACCCGAAACTAAAACTTGATCGATCTCCTAGACCGTGAGGTTAGAGATGATTTCTTTCGGTGGAAAGAAGTGCCTCACGATCTAGAGCAACTCAGTTCAAATGGAATCGTAAAAGATAAACCGAGCACAAAGATCAAGCGACGGGAAAACTCAAGGCACAAAGCAATCCGCGAAGAACATGATGAACATGAAATCAAAACGCGAATTGACACCAAGAGATGGGATCCAAGGTGAGGATACGGCCTCACTTCCTCGAATCAACAGTACACAGAGTGGAGTCTCTCTGCGGATCTCAACTAGCTAAAGCAGGGGATGGGAGAGTGGAAACCCTAGGTGCTAGGAAGCAAAAGACTGCGCTAACTGAGATGGGGAGGAGGGTGTCTCCCCTGGACTACTTATACTAACCTAGACTAAGTCTATTTCCTACTCTACCCCTCACTACTGTATTTACAGAGCGGACCAGCCTAACCCTAAGGCTATTCTAGTCCACCCGCTGGTGGTAGGTAGATCCGACGGCCACGCCCGCACGGTCTTCCGCGTTGCCTCCACGCAACCTTCAGATCGCCGCCACGTGCCGCCACCACTCTGCTCCCCCGGTTTTGTGGCCCAAACCGGGAAACCAGCCTTTTCCATCAGCCCCCGGTTTTGAGGCCCAAACCGGGAAACCAGCCTCCAGCCCGAGTTTTGTGGCCCAAACTCGGAAACCCTCAGCGCCCGAGTTTTGAGGCCCAAACTCGGAAACCGGCCCACGCCCAGGTTTTGAGGCTCAACCTGGAAACCGTCGCGCCCAGGTTTTGTGGCTCAACCTGGAAACCCAGCACCCAGGTTTTGAGGCCCAAACCTGGAAACCGTCCACCGTTGGTTTTTCCCGGGCTCTACCAACAAACCGGCGTCGTAGAGGGGATGCACCGCCTGTGCACCCCTTCCACCGACATGATCGCACTTCTCCGCTTGTCGCTGTCGCAGGCTGCCAGCCACCACAGCTGATCCTCCGGCCTCCAGTCCATCAGTCCAAGTCCACGTCCGCCCTTCACCGTCCGATACATCGGCATGGCACGTCCGCCGCACGGCACGCCCATCCTTCATCGCGCCCGGTCCGTCGGCACGGCACGTCGCAACTTGACCTTCACCCGCCATCGATCACTGTCTCCGTGCTCGACACCTGCACAACACAAGCCAAAGAACATGCGCATCATCTCCGTTGACAATCACTCATCACACAGAGACTCGGCATACACCCATGTATCCGCAATCTCCCCCTTGATGAGTGCATTGTCAACTCCACAACAAATCATGAATAAGAAGAAGGAGGTAGGAAGGAGTGAGAGGAGAAAACCCAACCAAATGACCCAAAAGCCTAACAAAAGCCAAAGAAGGTCAAGTGGATGAAGCGAAAACTTGGTCCCCAAAGACATGGGCAACGGCTCGACGCAACCAAGCAAAGCAAAGCTAGCCCTCAAGAAGAGGTAGAACAGGCTCAACACCACTAGCAGATACCAATTGAAGATCAGAGGACAACAGAAGCAAAAAGCTAGTCCCTCAAGATAGAGGCACAGAGGCTCAACACAACTAGCAAGAAAATCACTCCGAACCAATTGGAAATCAACCCAAACCAAATGGGAATGCACACCAGACGATACCAATTGAAAGCCAAATGAAAAAGCTTATGAAAGCTCATGAAAAGCTAGGAACGTTTGCTAGTCCCTCAAGACAGAGGCAACGGCTCAACACAACTAGCAAACTCCCCCTCGACAAATGCAAGCAACTAGGACAAAAGATTTTCAGGGCATATGATTTGCGTAAATTTCTCCCCCTAGTTGAAAATGCACTTATCAAGGCCAAAAGGTATCGGAGAAGCAACTCTCTGCACATAAACTCCCCCTGAACACAAGATCTCCGTCCACAATGCATATGGAGTCAAAATGCAAGTTAGGAGCTTCAAGTATATAGTCAAAAGAGTGCAAAGATGCTCTAATCAGTATAGCTCCAACATCTCAATTAAGCACTCAAATAGCAAAGGCTCAAACTGATCACTTATACGAAATATGAAGCATATGAGCATGTGAGCAGTTTTAAGCCAAAAAGATAGTCACCATCAAATAGCACTAGACATGTATAGAAGGAATCCAAACAAGTGCTAAGCATATATACAAGGTGAACTACCCCTAGCAAAGTTCAATCATCATGCATAGGAATGAAGCATATACTTGTGATTTCAAATTCATATCGGAGTTGCAGCGGTAAAAGAATTCACAAGTTCATTTTTGGCATGTGATTGCGAGAGGTTGAAAGCTTGTCATTGCCTAACTTTTCAACCGTGCGAAGCCTATGCCGAAGCAATCAGAAGCTTAAAGCAACGGTTTCGGTCATACACTACATGGCTCAAGTTTAACTCAAAGTGCAATGAGAAACAGTCTCAATACCATGAGGTGTTGACAAGCAATCCCATCTCGATCTTTTCAATTCAACACTACTTGGTTCAGATTTTAAGCAAGTTATGAACAACCAAGCAAGTGAATGACTCAGAACTAGAGACATAGCAACCTAGCATATATGAAAAGCAGGAATGGACTCAACACACCCTACACATGCTAGTTGCATATCTCAATGGTGAACATTTTCAGATTTATGTACATTAGGCATAATTCACCATTCCAAAAATAGCTCGCTCATAACATGTAACAGTGATCAGAAAGAGCATAAACTACAAGCATCATCATAAGTATCGGAGCAATACTAACAAGAGCATAATTACATTCTAGTGAATATAGACATGAAGCTCAGAATGTAAATGCGTATGCCCGACACAAAACTGAAAGAAAGAAGATACCAAATGGAAAGACTCAAGAAACTCAAAAGAAAAGAGCCTCAAAATAAAAGAGTCAGTCGGTACATCTCAAAATGCTTCCCCCATCTAAAAGGGGAAACACACACCAAGCTCACCCCTCAACCTATGAAAGGTTGATTCGTCTAAAGGCTTGGTAAAGATATCAGCCAATTGGTGATGAGTATCGACATGGCGAAGGTCGATATCACCCTTCTCCTGGTGGTCTCGCAAGAAATGAAAGCGCACATCAATGTGTTTGGTTTCGAGTGAAGCACGGGGTTCTTAGCAACGCTAATGGCACTCGTGCTGTCACAAAGCAAGGGAACTCGAGTAAAGCTCAAACCAAAATCACGCAAAGTGGCCATCATCCAGAGTAACTGGGAACAGCAGCTAGCCGCAGCAACATATTCAGCCTCCGTGGTAGACTGAGCGACACTAGACTGCTTGCGAGAAGACCACGACACAAGAGAAGACCCAATAAACTGGCAAGTCCCAGAAGTGGACTTGCGCTCAATGCGACAACCAGCAAAATCGGCATCGGAATAACCGCAAAGCGAGAGAGTGGAGGAAGCAGAATACCAAATCCCGAACTCAGGCGTGAAACGAAGGTACCTGAATATGCGCTTCACCGCCTGACGGTGAGAAGTGCGTGGCGAAGCCTGAAAGCGCGCGCACAAGCACACGGCGAACTGAATGTCCGGCCGTGTCGCCGTCAGGTAGAGGAGCGATCCAATCATGCTGCGGTACTCCTTCTGGTCTACTGCTTCTCCATCCGTGTCGGCATCCAGGGCAGTCGTCGTCGACATGGGCGTCGGAAGAGGCTTGGCCTCACCCATGTCAAACCGCTTCAGCAAGTCCCTCGTGTACTTGCCCTGGTGCACAAACGTCCCCTCTCGGGATTGCTTAATTTGCAACCCGAGAAAGAAAGTCAGCTCGCCCATCATGCTCATCTCGAACTCCCTGCTCATAGTATCTGCAAACTTGGCAACCAAAGCGTGAGAAGAACCACCGAAAATGATATCATCCACGTAAATTTGGACCAAGAGAGTATCTTTGCCTTGCTTGAGGAGAAAGAGCGTTTTATCAACACATCCCATTTTAAAACCCTTAGCTAGCAAAAAGGTTTTTAATCTCTCATACCAGGCTCTAGGGGCTTGTTTCAAACCATACAAAGCTTTGTGGAGTTTAAAAACATGGTTTGGAAACTTGGGATTCTCAAAACCGGGGGGTTGCTGGACATAGACCTCCTCCTCAATGTAGCCGTTTAAGAAGGCACTCTTGACATCCATTTGAAAAAGTTTGAAACCCATGGATGCAGCATAAGCCAAGAGTATCCTAATAGCCTCCAAACGAGCTACAGGAGCGAAGGTCTCCTCATAATCTATCCCCTCCTTCTGACTATAACCCTTCGCTACAAGCCGGGCCTTGTTTCTCACAATGTGGCCCTCCTCTCCTTGCTTGTTTTTAAAAACCCATTTTGTCCCAATAGGTTTACAGTCAGAAGGTGGTGGCACTAGAACCCAAACCCGATTTCGCTCAAAGTTCTCTAGCTCCTCATGCATGGCATTGACCCAGTCCGGATCCGTCAATGCGTGTCCAACATCTCGGGGCTCAAAAGACGCAACAAAAGCAGAATGAGCAAAGTGTGAGATGTGTTGTGACCTGGACCGAGTAACTCGCTCGTCGATGTCGCCGATCATCTGCTGAGGAGGGTGCTGGCGCTGGATGTGTCGTGGCGCCTCCCGGGAAGAAGTGACCTCCCCCTCAACAGCAGCTGGTTCCACCCCGGGTACAAAAGGTACCGCGCGAGGTGGAGGATCCCACGGCCCCCAGGAAGAAGAAGTGTCGGGGCCGTGAGTCGTCGTCGAGGCCGCTCTTTGCGGCACGGCAGGTGGAGGGGGTGCTGGATCATCTATACCTTCAGCACCCTCTTCCTCATCATCAAAAAGAGGCTCTCCAACCTCATGATCACCTGCACGCTCAAAACGAGAAGAAGGAGAAACAAGAGTCTCGTCGAAGGTGACATCTGATGTCTCCATGACTCGGTTAGTGTCAAGGTTAAGTACACGATACGCTCGAGTGTGAGTGCCATAACCCAAAAACACACCGTCAGAAGAACGAGACTCAAACTTGTCCAGGTTGCCCTTTTTCAATATAAAACAGTGGCAACCAAAGACTCTAAAATAACTCACCTTGGGCTGGCGTCCAAAACGCAACTCATAAGATGTCTTCTTCAAAAACGCTCTCAGAAAAATGCGATTCGAAATGTAGCATGCAGTGTTCATAGCTTCGGCCCAAAAACGCCTAGGAGTCCTATGCTCATCAAGCATCGTCCTGGCCATCTCAACAAGGGTCCGATTCTTCCTCTCTACAACACCATTTTGGGGTGGTGTATAGGGGGACGAAAACTGATGCTCCAAACCAAGGCGGTTACAAAACTTCTCAAAATCCGAATTTTTAAACTCGGAACCATTATCACTTCTAATCGCTCGCATCGAGTTCAAAGGGAACTCGTTCTGAAGACGCAAAATCAGATTGCGAGCGAAGGAGAAAGTCTCGGTCTTCTCAGCTAAAAAGAAGACCCACGAATACCTCGAAAAGTCGTCAACAACAACCAAAACATACCACTTGCCACCAACCGAGCTCACCCGAGCCGGACCAACAAGGTCCATGTGTAAAAGCTCTCCGGGGTGCGAGGTCATGACCTTAGTCACTGGATGGTGGGGAGCGGCAACCATCTTCCCATGTCTGCAAGAATGGCAAACTAGATCCTTTTCCATCGAAAGCTTGGGCAATCCTCGGATTAGGCCAAGTGAGCTAAGTCTTGCAAGCAAGTCGAAGCTTAAGTGACCGAGCCTCCTATGCCACTTCCAAAGATCGGAGGAAGAAGGACTAGCCAAAAGACAGCGAGAAGAACCAAACGATTCCGAGAAATTCGCGCGAAAGACTTTCCCAAAGGGCGAAATCAGACATACAAGATCGCCCTGAGGATCTAAGATGCGACTAAGGTTCGGTTTAAAACGAATCTCATAGTCATCATCAAAAAGTTGCGAAACAGAAAGAAGGTTAAAATGCAAGTTAGAAACAAGAGCAACATCGCGCAACACAAAGTGCTCATTAACCCGCACTGTCCCACGAGACAATACCTTACCTTTACTATTGTCGCCGAAGGTTATGTACTCCTTTCCGGCGACCGGGCTAAGGCTGGAGAACCACTTGGCGTTTCCGGTCATGTGCCTCGAGCAACCGGAATCCACCAACCAAATGTCCTCCAACCGTCTCACCTACATCAATAAAAAGACATAGGGTGAGCATACGGTCCAACACTGGGGTTAGTGAAGTAAGGGGAATACCAGTGTTGGGCCGGCTGCTCAAAAGAAGGGTTAGTGTAAAAACCATTCCTAGCACGTCTACGAGGGAAGCGATCACCACGCTGAGAAAAACGTGGTCCGCTGGGGAAGAAGCGCTCACCGCGATACCCAAACTGCGGTGGGGGAAAGCACTCAACAAAGCCTCCGCCACGGGGTCCGTTACCTGCAAAAACAGGACCCCGTCGGGCACGCTCTCTACGAGGTCTACGCCCAGGAGCCAGGGGCTCAACTGCTCTAGCGTCTCTCCTCGGAGCTCTCTCCTGCCTAGGCCTAACAAACTGAGGTGCTGGACCTCTAGGCCTAGTCTCCCTCCTCGGGGCTCTCATCTCCTGCCTAGGCCTGGGACCCTGACGTCCGGACCTAGCAGCTCTCCCCTGGGCCTTCGGTACATGTCCACCATGAGCTGGATGGTACATGTCCGGGTTCTCCATCTCCCGAGCCCTGCGCGCCTCTCTCTTGCGCCTAAAGCAGAACTCGCTCAAGTGACCATCTCTCCCACAAAAATCACACTGGTACCTCACCGCACGCACAGGGGGTTGTTGGTGACCAGGGCTGTGGTTGTGGCTCACTTTGCCTTTGCCCTTCTGTGGCAACTCCTCACGAATGGGTGGCATGGCATCAAGCTTGTTCTTGAGGTGGTTTGGCTTGGGTGCCCAAACTGGGTTCTTGGGAGGAGCTCTCGGAGGTTCCTCAACCACACCATCTTCGGTGATAGGCTTGGCAGGCTCTTTGAGTGGAAGCTTGGCAAGTTTGGGAGTAGTGGTGGAATTGGGCTTCTCACATGGGTTCAGACCACTAGACTCTCCAATCTTCCCAAAAACTGAGAGATCAACACTCTGAGCAAAACCTACACCAGGGGTACCAACAGCTCGCTTGAATTGGGAGATCATCATCCCGAGCTGCGGCTCACTACTGGAGACCCATGACAAGATGGACCGAAGGTATGTGTTTTCTTCCTCGGTTTGCATCTTGCCATGCTTCACATTTGCAATCTCCATCTCCAGCCCCTCACACAAAGCACACCTCGAGACACAAATGCTATCTGAGCTGGCCTTCTCTAAAGACTCAAGCTTGGCATTCTTCTCTGCCAACTCAGATTGCAAGACAGGACAAGTCTTGCACGCACCCAACAGCTGCGGCCTAGCACGGAGCTCATCCACCTCTCCAACCAACGCAGCAAACTTACCTCTCAGAGTGAGAAGGTCAGTCATGTGCGCGGTGCACGACTCGCACTCCGTCTCCTCCGACACTACCACGGTGGACCGAGCGAACTCAAGCTCCTTCACCGTGTCCTCCCACTTCTGCCTAAACTCCTTGCGCTCTCTAGCGGCACGCCTAAGCAACTTATCTTGGCTAAGGAGGGCAGCAGTCAACTTCTCAACCTCGGAGGAAAGCTCGTCGTAGGTGAGAGATACCTGGGAGGTGTCGTCGTCGTCGTCGTTCCGAGGTGTGTGCTCCAGCTCGCCTCCGACCTCATCTCCGAGCGCCATGGTACACAGGCCTTCGTCGTCGGCGAAGAAGCATAAGCCGTTGAACGTGTCCTCCAGCTTCTTCTTCTCGGACTCGTCATCACTCGATCGAGCGGAGTCGTCATCCGAGCCGTCGACGTCGCTGAGCGTGGCGAAGAACGCACGCTGCTCAGCCTGCTGCTTCTCCAAGTACTTCTTCTTGATGTACTCTTTGTCGAAGCCGCCCCGCTTCTTGTGCCTTGGGGGAACGTGCTTCTCCTTGTACTTGGAGTCGCGCCTGTGGCCGTGATCGCCCTTCCCCAGATGCTTGTTCTTCTTCTTGGGGCAGTCGGCGATGAAGTGGTCGGGGTCGCCGCACTCGTAGCATCCCGTGCGTCCTCCTCCTCGACGACGGTTCATGCGGTTGTTGTGGAACCGTGAGAACCGGTTAGCGAGCAAAGCCAACTCGTCATCTCCCAAAGACTCCAGCTGGTCCTCTGTCACAGAAAAGAGAGAAGAAAGCGCAAAGCCAGCTGAGGGGTTAGAGGAAGAGCCGGAAACCAAAGCCATGGACGGGCGAGAAGGATTTTCAAAAGAAGCCCTCGCCATAGCATCAATCTCACTGGACTTGAGCTTACTGAAGAGCTCGTCGCAGGTGAGAGTCTCATAGTTCGGGGATTCGATGATCGCCTGAACTTTGGAGTCCCACACGGAACGATCAAGAGTGTGCAAAAGCTTCAAAGCACGCTCATGATCATCAAAAGGCAACTGCTCTCGGTTAGCCCGCATCCTGTTGACAATCACCTGAAAGCGAGCGAATAAACTCTCTATGCTCTCGCCAGGCTGATGTCGGAAGTTCTCATACTCCCTCTTGTACGACTCGTAGAGTCGGGTTTTGACTTGAGAGGTGCCCTCATGAAAGCGAATGAGGGTAGCCCAAATCTCCCGAGCCGTAGCAAGATGTGAGACACGATCGAACTCCCCAGCGCTCAAACACGAAAAGAGCGCATTACGGGCTCGGCTATTGGCCTCGTGCTCATCGATCTGGATCTGAGTCACACGGGCAGCCAAGACCACGTAATCGGCAGAGTTGCAAATATCCCAGATGGAAGAACTCAAACTCTGCAGATAGGCTGACATGCGTATCTTCCAATACGCAAAGTTCGTCCCATCGAAAAACGGCGGTTTGCCCACGCCGCGATCCATGTCGCCTTCGGTGGATCTGGAACCGGCTAAGGTGGAAGATCCTTAACCCGCTCCGATACCAAGTTGCAGATGCACTCAGTCGAAAGAGTCATTGCAATTGTCTGGAAGTCAAGCCAATAGATGTTACCTTGTGCTATGAATTTGAAAGGTTAAATCTTGAAGTGATTCCACAAGGAAATCTTGCAAATATGACCGTTCAATCATCCATTAAAGATCAGATCACTGCAGCCCAGAAGGAAAGCAAGGGAATGATCCATCTAAAAGAAAAGATTCACTCTGAGCAGAATTCTAATTTCAAAATAGATGAAGCTGGAGTGATTTGGTTCAAGGAACGGTTAGTGGTTCCAAATGTTCCTGAGCTCAGAAAGCAGATTCTTGATGAAGCTCATGCAACAAGATTTTCAGTACATCCAGGTAGTAATAAGATGTATCATGACCTGAAACAGAAGTTCTGGTGGACTAAAATGAAACTTGAAATTGCTAGTTATGTAGCTAAATGTGATACTTGTCAGAAAGTGAAGGCAATTCATCTTAGGTCTGCTAGAGAATTGCAACCTTTACCAATTCCATCTTGGAAGTGGGATGACATTAGTATGGACTTCATAGTAGGTCTACCCAAGACATCAAAAGGGTTTGATTCCATATGGGTCATTGTTGATCGTCTGACCAAATCAGCTCATTTCATATCTGTTAAGACCACATATCCAGCATCTACCTATGCCAAGATATATTTTGACAAAATTATAAGTCTGCATGGTGTTCCCAAGACTATCGTGTCTGATAGAGGAACACAGTTTGTTAATGTTTTCTGGAGGCATTTACATGAGTCTTTGGGTACCAAGCTTCTGCATAGTACAGCTTATCATCCACAGACTGGGGGCCAAACTGAAAGAGTTAATCAGATCTTAGAAGATATGCTAAGATCCTGTGTGCTTAATTATTCAGAGAAATGGGATGAATGTTTGCCGTTAGCAGAATTCTCTTACAATAATAGTTATCAAGAGAGCATTAAGATGGCACCATTTGAAGCTCTGTATGGCAGAAGATGCAAAACACCTTTAAACTGGTCTGAACCGGGAGAATGTAGTCTCTTTGGAGTTGACTTAGTTAAGGAAGCTGAAGAAAAAGTCAGGTTAATTCGAGAGAACATAAAGATAGCGCAATCCAGACAAAAGAGTTATGCCGATAAGAGACGTCGGTCTCTTACCTTTGAAATTGGTGATTATGTCTATCTCAAGGTGTCACCAATGAAAGGAGTTACTCGATTTGGAATCAAAGGAAAGTTAGCACCTCGATATATAGGTCCATATCAGATCCTTAAAAGATATGGAAAGGTAGCATATCAACTTGACTTACCACCACAGCTATCTTTAGTCCATAATGTGTTCCATGTCTCTCAGTTGAAGAAATGTCTTCAAGTGCCTGACCATGTTATTCATGTTGAAGAGATTGAGTTAGAACCTGATCTAATGTACTCGGAGTATCCTATCAAGATTCTTGATCAGAAAGATCGAGTCACTCGAAAAAGAACTGTCAAGTTCTACAAGGTTCAATGGAATCAACATACGGAAGATGAAGCCACTTGGGAGTCAGAAGAGTTTCTCTCAGAAAGTTTTCCTGAGTTTCTTTCTTCTGTATAGTCCTTATAATCAGTCATATGATGACCTATCCCCTGCTTTATGTAAAGGTTAGTAATGGAAGTGCCTGACACATTTCCTTTTCCATTAGTTAGCCTTCAGGTTAAATCTCGGGACGAGATTTCTTTAAGGGGGAAAGAGCTGTAACACTCTGGTGTTAAGCAAGACTAAAACTTGACATGTCATCATATGCACTGGCATTTTATCTGAGTTAATAACCTGATTATGCATTCACTTAAAACAAGTTTAATTTTCATATTTGTGCTTAGTGATAAGGAGTGATTAAGTTTGCAATCCTAGTTTATGCTTTCTTGTTAAGAATAATGCTTTTAGGCTTTATTAGGGTATTATGGTAATCTTATGTATAGTAGTCGAATTTTATACCCAACCCTGGTATTATGTCTCAAAGGTGTAGTAAGAACATGTTTCAAGCTACCTTTGAGGTATAATTCCAGTTTGGAATGAAATTCAAATGAATAGTTTAAATAATTCAAAAACCCTATTTTATCCCCTTTTCTATAAATCAAAATTTTGAAAGAATTTGGGTATGCTCTAAAAAGCAAAGATGTTCTATTTTTGATAAGGAACAACTTTGATGTATAAAGTTTTCCAAGTTTTCATATGAAATCAAAAGTAATTTGGAAAATACTTTTCTGCCCTTTTTATTCTCTTTTGTTTTTCCAACTCTAATTTAAATTTTGAAGCATATTTTGAAAATGTTGCAAAAATAAAAGATGTTCAGTATTAAATTCTGAGCATTTGATATTTTAGCATACTTTCAACTTATATTCAAATTTTCAAAGTAATTTTAAATTTACAGAAAGGGTAGAAAAGGAAATGGGAAAAGGGGGAGATAAGCTTCTGGCTCTGTTCATGGCGGTGGCCGCCGAAGCTTTGATCGGCGACGCCAGCGTTCTGGGTATCGCTCCCTCTCGAATAAGCGTGCGACCGTCTCCGTGGCGAGGTTACTCAGCTGCTGACCCTTTTCTCTCACGTCGTGGCGTCCTCTCTCGCGCTCGCCGTCGACCTCTTGCCACGAAGCCTCGACGAGCACCTTCTCGGCTCAATCTCCGATTCACCGCACACCGATCGTTCTTATCCCAGTATAACCGCGGGTATAAAAACCCTACATCCTTGCGCATCTCCAGAGTTCACTCTTGCAACCTCTACTCACTCAGAGAGACAGTAACTATTGTTCTTCTTCCCGCCAGGCAAGAAAGCTCCACCGAGCTCGATCTCGCCGTGGTCCGATCCACTGGGCACTTCCTTACTCTCTTTATCTCGCGTTTATGCTTCATCTTGATCCCAGAAACCTCTTAGGCTCACTGGTTTCATGTGTGGTGCCCAGGTCTCGCCGGAACCACCGTCTTTACACCGGAGCTCGCCGCCGGAAGCCACTGCTCCGTGGGTACCTTCCCTCCGTTCATCCTCCGCTCGAACCAACTACACAGGCAGCACCAGGGTGAGCTACTGAAGCTTCCTAGCCCTTCCGTTCTACTGCTACCGACCTAGGTTCGCCGGAACATCTACGCCGTGGCTCGGTCCGCCGCCGTGCGTGGCCACACCTCACCGGAGCGGTAGCGTTTAGGGTTAGAAGCTCTGTCGGCCGCGGGTGACACGCCGGTGATGATGCGCGCGTCGTCTAAGTCTCTACTGGCCGGGGTTGGCCGGCGTAAGGACGGTCGCCGCTCGGTTTGCCGCCGTGCGCTCGGGCCATGGCCAGGGACCTCGCGTTTGTAAAGATAAGATCTTCCAGGGTGTTGGTTGCAAAGTCCAAGACTCAGGTGAATAGTGCCTTGGACTGCGGGTTAGTTTCGCGTAAGCCGAAGGGCTTTTCTGCAAAGCTGTCAGGGCGCTCCGTCTCGCTCGAGCCAGGTCTCGAGCGGACATGTGGACACGTGCTCACGTCTCGAGCTATGCCTCGAGCAGGCGCCTCCTCCGCTTCGCTCGAGCCGAGCCTCGGGCGAACATGTTCACCGTTCCGTCCGAGATAGGCCTCGGACGGACGAGCGTTTTTCCATCTCGTCCGAGCCCTGAGTCAAGCCTCGAGCGGACCCTCGGGCGTTATCTCGCTCGCGCCGAGCCTCGAGCGAACGCACCCGCACTCACCGTCGTGCGCTCGCGTCACGCTGGGCCGAGTTGGCTTGGGCCGAAAGCCCAGTTTGGGTTCGTTCAAGTTTTTTCTTTTTCTGGCTTTATGTACAGTAATCAGTTTTGTTGTTTTTGCTATAATTAATCTATAGCTCTGTTAATTATGAAATTTGACATGATAGATGTTAACCTGTCTATGCTAATATAAAAATTGTAAAACTTATGTTTTGAGTACTTTTTATAGGACAATTAAATCTGTGCTTTAATTAATAAATGCAACTTTGAGGAATTATGTATATTTCTGTGTTTCTCCAAAAATCATGAATTTTGACATGTGAGTTTGTATCATTAATATCAATCTTCAGGATTAATTTCAGCTCTGTTGGAATAAGTATAAGTTATGTTTGTGTAGAAAGCTATTCTAAGTGGCTTAGGAAATAAATAAAATTAGTTAATCACTTTAGGATTTGTGTGACTTTTGGAATTGTTTGACAACCAGTGGAAAACTAGCAAGATTTGCTCCCTGGTTATGGATTCCTTTATGCAAATAACCTTTTGTTGCTTGTTAAGTTGCCTAACCATATTTAAAGAAAATAACAAAACTTGTTTAGTACTTTTAACAGCTAAAGTTGGTTTGTTGGTTTGCAACTTTACCGCAAGGGTCCTAACTCTCAGTGGATTCCTCCTGAGGGTGTAGACCCTTCTCGATTTTCAGAATCTTCAAACTTCGCTGATCCTCAAGGCAAGCCCCGGTGCATTTAACCTTTCTGTTTCTATTGCAAAGTTTATACACTGATTTATCAACTGCATTTAAGTAGTAGGAGTTGAATGACACCAGTAGTTGCATTACCAGTTGGTTACCTTTACCCTATCCTTGTTACCTATTTGTTTATAAATGCTTAGCCAAGATGCACGGTGATGAGATTATCCTCCGCTTAGGCCTTGAGCAAACTAAGGGATGATGAGTCATCATTGTTAGGATACCTCTCTCAGGTACAAACTGTTAAATGGATGAAAAATGAATTTCAGACCAGACGGGAAGCCGTTCATGGAAAGATGGCAGGCAAGGTCACCCTAGTCGTGCTAATCCCGTCTGTGTCAATTAGGAACTGTCCATTGTTGGCCCTTGATCGAGTGCATGATAGTACCAATCACGGGATACGGGTTGATATGTTGCAGGTTAGAGTCCTGCCATACAACGCCGTGGTGCTTTGATATGTTGCAGGTTAGAGTCCTGCCATACAAATCACTTATGCTTGTACAATATGTTGCAGGTTAGAGTCCTGCCATATTGTGTGATTGGGAACCCCCAGCTGGGTAGATAAAGCGGTTCGAATCGTCGTTGCTCTACGATAAAAAGAGACTCGATCTCTGACCCTCAACGTAGAGTTTTCAAAACCAAAGCATTTGAGAAATGATGTTTCTTTCTAAAAGTGTTTTGATGATATATCTGGAATTACTAAGGAAAAGAGAAAGGTTTTGTTAAAAAGCTTTTTCTGGAAATCTCTTCTCTATTGCTGGCCCCACTACATCCATTAAAGCTAGCATGACCTGAAGTCTTTTCTGTTGGCGGGCAAGTCTTGTTGAGTACTTTTGTACTCAGGGTTTGTTACCCTTGTTGGAAGAGAGTACATGGATCCACCTTTTGATGGACAGTGCTATTTCACTCTTGTAGAGGAGAGTGATAACGATTCTGATGTGTGACCTTGGGCAAGTAACAAGAATTTGGGTGATATATGTATTATAAAGTTCCGAACCGTTTATGTAATAAGTACTTATGGTTTGTAAAACTCTAAGTTTTTAACCTATGTATTATAATCTTTCCGCTTTACTCTGATTTATCTTATCTATAAAACTGTTGTAATACTGTGATGCTTGATGAGGAATTTTCCTGGAAGTAATGTAACGTGGATGATTCGGGTTTCCCGAGGACACCCGACAGACCTCTTGAGTCATTTGGAACGCGTGTACGCCGATCAAAGGTCTTTAGGACAATGATGGGTGCACGTGGGCCACTTAATTCAGGAGGTTCTGCCATAATGTCGGTGGACGGGGTGCACGGGCGGTGCATCCCTTCTACAGCGTCGGTTTGGTGGTAGAGCCAGAGAAAAACCATCGGGTGGACGGTTTCCAGGTTTGGGCCTCAAAACTTGGGCGCGGATGGTTTCCGAGTTTGGCCAGAAAACTCGGGCTGAGGACGGTTTCCAGGTTTGGGCCTCAAAACCTGGGTGCTGCGGGTTTGCTGAGTTTGGGCCACAAAACTCAGGCTACGGTGGGCTAGTTTCCCGGTTTGGGCCTCAAAACCGGGGGTTGGCTGTGAAGGCTGGTTTCCCGGTTTGGGCCACAAAACCGGGAGCGGAGTCCGTGAAGAGGACGCAGAGCGGTGGCAGCACGTGGCGGCAATCGGTGAGGTTGCGTCGAGGCAACGCTACCAGTTGTGCGGGCGTGGCCGTCGGATCCACCTACCATCGTGTTGGTCCAGAATAACCTTAGGGTTTTGCTGGTTCGCTCTGTAAGTAGTTAGGGGTAGAGTGAGAATTAGGAATAGTTAGAATTAGGATAAGTAGGGGGAGACACCCACCTCCCCATGGTATCTTAGTCATTTGCTCTTTTGCTTCTAGGGTTTCCTGCTCTCCCACATCCCTGCTGTAGCAAACTGAGATCCACAGAGAAGAGAACAATACCTCTGTGTCCGTGAGATTTTGAGGAAGTGGGACCGTAATCTCACTGTTGTAGCGTGTGGTAGCCACACGGTTGCAAATTCATGATTGTGATTCGCGTTTTGTTCTTGTTCTTTGCGAATTGCTTTTCTTCATGATTTTCCCGTCGATTGATCTCTTTGTTCGTTGCGTCTTTTGCGATTCCGTTTGAACAGAGATGTTCTAGATCGTGAGGCACTTCTTTCCACCGAAGGAATTCACCTCTAACCTCACGACCTAGTAGATCGATTGATTTTTGTTTCGGGTCAAGTTTTTCTCCCTTCCCCCAAATTTCTTCGATTCATCGATTTGGAGATAGGTTCGAGCCATGATCTCTTAGAGATAGCTCACTATCCTCCTTGTGACTCTTCTTACCAAGTTTGATCCCTAGAGGATTCGTTTTGGGTGAGATCGAGTGAAATCGGTGGATGAACTGCCCAGTTTCGGGGTGACCGGACGCTCGGCTCGGGGTGACCGGACGCTGGAGAGTGAGTCCGGTCGATGAACAGCTCTCTGCTCTATTTCGTCTCTTGACCGGACGCTCCACTCTATGTTCGACCAGACGCTACGGTCACACTGTTCATTGCTTTTGTTTTTAAGTGACCGGACGCATAGGTCAAGACCGGACGCACTGTCAACCAGAGTCCGGTCCAATCCAGTAAGGTTCCTGAGCGAGTTTTCACCGACCGGACGCGTTCGGTGGTCAGTGATCGGACACAGGCAGAGTCCGGTCAGTGCTGTCCTACGTATTTTCATTCGTAGTTTGTTCGTCCGACTTGCGATTTGAGATCCACTTGTTGCGTTGGATTCCTGACTTCGTGCTCCTCAGAAATCGGGCTCCTCGCTTTTCAAAATAGCCTGAATTTGGGTTACCCAAAGTTCATCCTGTCACTAGTTGACCTGCGTGAATTTGGGCGAGGGAATTTTTGTGGTGTCTCGCTGTGTTCCTAGGGAACATCCACCCATTCTCTTGGGTCGTGGACATCACGCGCATCAGTTTTGCTTTTGGGGTTGATTTTCAGGACAGGGGTTTAAAGTTTCTGAAAAGAAATTTAAAGCTCCCATTCCCCCCCCCTCTGGTCACTTTCTGGTAGCACTTTCGGCCCTTCAATTGGTATCGGAGCAGGTTAAGGATCTTTCACCTTAGCCAGTTCCAGATCCACAGAAGGCGACATGGATCGCGGCGTGGGCAAACCGCCGTTCTTTGATGGGACGAACTATGCGTATTGGAAGATACGCATGTCGGCCTATCTCCAGAGCATGGGCTCATCTGTTTGGGAGATTTGCAACAGGGATGATTACGTTGTCTTGGCGGCACGTGTTACTCAGCTTCAGATGGATTAGCATGATGCCAATAGCCGAGCGCGTAACGCTCTTTTCTCCTGTTTGAGCATGTCCGAGTTTGATCGCGTTTCTCACCTCCCCACGGCTCGTGAGATTTGGGCGACCCTCATGCGCTTCCATGAGGGAACCTCTCAAGTCAAATCTCATCTCTATGAGTCGCACAAGCGGGAGTACGAGAACTTTCGACACATGCCTAGCGAGAGCATAGAGAGTTTATTCGCTCGCTTTCAGGTCATTGTCAACAAGATGAGAGCGAACAAGGAGCTGTTGCCTTTTGACGATCATGAGAGAGCTTTGAAGCTTTTGCACACTCTTGATCGGTCGGTGTGGGACTCAAAGGTCCAGGCGATCATCGAATCGCCTAACTATGAGACCCTCACTTGCGACGAGCACTTTAGCAAGCTCAAGTCTAGTGAGATTGACGCCATGTCGAGGGCTTCTTATGAAAATCCTTCTGGCCCGACTATGGCTTTGGTTTCTGGCTCTTCTGCTAACCCCTCTGTAGGATTTGCACTTTCTTCACTCTTTTCTGTCATAGAGGACCAGCTGGAGTCTTTGGGGGATAACGAGTTGGCAATGCTCGCCAACTGGTTCTCGCGGTTCCACAACAACCGCATGAACCGTCGCCGCGGAGGAGGACGCTCAGGATGCTTTGAGTGCGGCGACCCCGACCACTTCATCGCCAACTGTCCCAAGAAGAAGCACACATCTGGGAAGGGCGATCATGGGCACAAGTACGACTCTGGCAAGCGCAAGGAGAAGTACGTCCCCGCGAAGCACAAGCGGAAGGGCGGCTTCAACAAGGAGTACATTAAGATGAAGTACTTGGGGAAGGCCAGGCTGAGCAGCGTGCGTTCTTTGCCACGCTCAGCGACGTCGACGACTCGGATGATGACTCCGCTTCCTCAAGCGACGACGAGTCCGAGAAAAAGAAGAGAATCGAGGACAAGCTCAATGGCGTCTGCTTCTTCGCCGACGACGAGGGCTTCTGCACCATGGCCCTCGGGAAGGAGGTCGACGGTGAGCTGGACGAGACTCCTCGGAACGACGACGACGATGACAACACCTCCCAGGTATCTCTGACCCCCGACGAACTTTCTGCTGAGGTCGAGAAACTTACTGCCGCTCTCCTTAGTCAAGACAAGTTGCTTAGGCGTGCCGCTAGAGAGCGCAAGGAGTTTAGGCAGAAGTGGGAGGATACGGTGAAGGAACTTGAGTCTGTCAAGTCCACCGTTGTTGTCACTGAGGAGGAGGAGTGTGAGATGTGCACCACGCACATGACTGATCTTCTCACTTTGAGAGGTAAGTATGTGGCATTGGTAAGAGAGGTGGATGAGCTGAAGGCTAGACCCTTGTTGTTGGGTGCGTGCAAGACTTGTCCTGTCTTGCAATCTGAGTTGGCAGAAAAGAATGCTAAGATTGTGTCTCTTGAAGAGGCCAACTCAGGTAGCACATGTGTGGCTAGGTGTGTTCTTTGTGAAGGTTTGGAGATGGAGATCGCAAACCTGAAGCATGACAAGATGCAAACCGAGGAGGAAAACACATACCTTCAGACCATCTTGTCATGGGTGTCTAGCGGTGAGCCACAGCTCGGGATGATGATCTCTCAATTCAAGCGAGCTGCTGGAGGTCCTGGTGTAGGTTTTGCTCTGGGTGTTGATAGTTCATCTTTTGGGAAGATTGGAGAGTCGAGTGGTCTTAACCCATGTGAGAAGCCCAACTCCACCACTACTCCCAAGCTTACCAAGATTGCACCCAAAG
Source organism: Coix lacryma-jobi var. lacryma-jobi (assembly GCA_009763385.1). Taxonomy (NCBI): domain Eukaryota; kingdom Viridiplantae; phylum Streptophyta; class Magnoliopsida; order Poales; family Poaceae; genus Coix; species Coix lacryma-jobi. Next base: position 103,622,680 of record CM019830.1, on the reverse strand, counting down.
AGCCTCTCAAGCCTAACACCAAGGATGGGGTCTTTGTTGAGCCTCCGAGAGCTCCACCCAAGAAACAATCGTGAGCTCCAAAACCAAACCACCTCAAGAACAAGCTTGACACCATGCCACCCATCCAGGAGGAGCTTATGCCACAGAAGGGCAAAGTAATCCACACCCACTACCGTGAGTACCAACAACCCCCTTTGAGAGCGGTGAGGTACCATTGTGAGCATTGTGGGAGAGATGGACACTTGAGTGAGTTTTGCTTTCGGCGCAAGAGAGAGGCGCACCGTGCAAGGGAGATGAACAACCCGGACATGTACCATCCTTTCCATGATGTACATGTGCCAAATGTTCAGAGGAGAGCTCCAAGGAGAGCTGCTAGGCCTAGAGGTCTAGAACCTCAAGTTCCCAGGCCTAGGCAGCAGAGAGGACGTGCCCGGCGGGAGCCTGCAGATGTAGGCTATGGACCTCGTGGCGGTGGTTTTGTTGTAGAGCGTTTTCCCCCACCGCGTTTTGAGTATCGCGATGGGCGCTCCTCCCTCAGCGGACCACGTTTTCCTCAACGTGGTGATCGCTTCCCCCATAGGCGTGCTAAGAATGGTTTTTCTGCTAACCGTTCTTTTGAGAAGCCGGCCCAACACTGGTATTCCCCTAACTTCACTAACCCCAGTGTTGGCCCGTACGCTCACCCTATGTCTTTTTATTGATGTAGGTAAAACGATTGGAGAACGTTTGGTTGGTGGATTCCGGGTGTTCGAGGCACATGACCGGAAACGCCATGTAGTTCTCCAGTCTTAATCCGGTCGCCGGAAAGGAGTATATCACCTTCAGCGACAACAGCAAAGGTAAGGTGTTGTCTCGTGGGTCTGTGCGAGTTAATGAGCACTTTGTGTTGCGCGATGTTGCTCTTGTTTCTAACTTGCATTTTAACCTTCTTTCTGTTTCACAACTCTTTGATGATGACTATGAGATTCGTTTTAAGCCGAATCTCAGTCGTATTTTGGACCCTCAGGGCAATCTTGTTTGTGTGATTTCGCCTTTGGGAAAGTTTTTCGTGCGGATTTCTCGGAGTCTTTTGGCATTTCCCGCTGTCTTGTGGCTGGACCTTCCTCCTCTGATCTTTGGAAGTGGCATAGGAGACTAGGACATTTGAGCTTCGACTTGCTTGCAAGACTTAGCTCACTTGGCCTAATCCGAGGATTGCCCAAGTTATCCATGGAGAAGGATCTTGTTTGCCATTCTTGTAGACATGGGAAGATGGTTGCCGCTCCCCACCATCCAGTGACTCGGGTCATGACCAAGCGCCCTGGAGAGCTTTTGCACATGGACCTTGTTGGTCCGGCTCAGGTGAGCTCGGTTGGGGGAAGTGGTATGCGCTTGTTGTTGTTGACGACTTTTCGAGATATTCGTGGGTCTTCTTTTTAGCTGAGAAGACCGAGACTTTCTCCTTTGCTCGCAATCTGATTTTGCGTCTTCAGATGAGTTCCCTTTGAACTCGATGCGAGCTATTAGGAGTGATAATGGTTCCGAAATCAAGAATTCGGAATTTGAGAAATTTTGTAACTCTTTGGGTTTAGAGCATCAGTTTTCTTCCCCCTACACACCACCACAGAATGGTGTTGTAGAGAGGAAGAATCAGACCCTTGTGGAGATGGCGAGGACGATGCTCGATGAGCATAGGACTCCTAGGCGATATTGGGCCGTAGCTATGAGCACTGCATGCTATATTTCCAATCGCATTTTTCTTCGAGCTTTCTTGAAAAAGACCTCTTATGAGTTGCGTTTTGGAAAACTCCCCAAGGTGAGTTATTTTAGAGTTTTTGGTTGCCATTGTTTTATACTCAGAAAGGGCAACTTGGACAAGTTTGAGTCTTGTTCTTCCGACGGTGTGTTTTTGAGTTATGGCACTCATACTCGTGCTTATTGTGTACTTAACCTTGACACTAACCGAGTCATGGAGACATCCGATGTCACCTTCGACGAGACCATGGTTTGTCCTTCTTCTCGTTTTGAGCGTGCAGGTGATCATGAGGTTGGAGAACCTCTTTTTGACGACGAGGACGAGGGTGCTGAAGGTATGGATGATCCAGCACCCCCTCCACCTTCCATGCTGCTTGGAGCGGCTTCTACCATGACTCACGGCCCCGACACTTCCTCTTCTTGGGGGCCGTGGGATCCGCCACCTCGAGCGGTACCTTTTGTACCCGGGGAGGCACCAGCTGCTGTTGAGGGGGGAATCACTTCTGCACGGGAGGCGCCATGACACATCCAGCGCCAACACCCCCTCAGCAGATGATCGGCAACATCGACGAACGTGTCACTCGGTTCAGGTCACAAATCTCTCACTTTGCTCATTCTGCTTTTGTTGCTGATTTTGAGCCCCGAGATGTTGGACACGCCTTGAAGGATCCGGATTGGGTCAATGCCATGCATGAGGAGTTAGAGAACTTTGAGCGAAATCGGGTTTGGGTTTTAGTTCCACCTCCTCCAGACTATAAGCCTATTGGGACAAAATGGGTTTTCAAAAACAAGCAAGGAGAGGATGGCCACGTTGTTAGAAACAAGGCCAGGCTTGTAGCGAAGGGTTATAGTCAGAAGGAGGGGATAGACTATGAGGAGACTTTTGCTCCTGTAGCTCGTTTGGAGGCTATTAGGATACTCTTGGCTTTTGCAACATCCAAAGGTTTCAATCTTTTTCAAATGGATGTCAAGAGTGCCTTCTTAAACGGCTACATAGAAGAAGAGGTTTATGTTGAACAACCCCCCGGTTTTGAAAATCCCAAGTTTCCAAACCATGTTTTCAAACTCCACAAAGCTTTATATGGTTTGAAACAAGCCCCTAGAGCCTGGTATGATAGGTTAAAAACCTTTTTGCTTGCTAAGGGTTTTAAAATGGGATGTCTGGATAAAACGCTCTTTCTCCTCAAGCAAGGCAAAGACACTCTCTTGGTCCAGATTTACGTGGATGATATCATTTTCGGTGGTTCTTCTCACGCTTTGGTTGCCATGTTTGCAGATACTATGAGCAGGGAGTTCGAGATGAGTATGATGGGCGAGCTGACTTTCTTTCTCGGATTACAAATTAAGCAATCCCGAGAAGGGACGTTTGTGCACCAGGGCAAGTATACCAAGGACTTGCTGAAGAGATTCGATATGGGTGAGGCCAAGCCTCTTCCAACACCCATGTCGACCACGACAGCCCTGGATGCGGACAAGGATGGAGAAGTTGTGGACCAGAAGGAGTACCGAAGCATGATCGGGTCGCTGCTCTACCTGACGGCGACGCGCCTGGACATCCAGTTCACGGTGTGTCTGTGTGCGCGCTTTCAGGCGTCGCCGCACACTTCTCACCGTCAGGCGGTCAAGCGCATTTTTAGGTACCTTCGTTTCACACCTGAGTTTGGGATTTGGTATTCAGCTTCCTCCACCCTCTCCCTTTGTCGTTATTCCGATGCCGATTTTGCTGGTTGTCGCATTGAGCGCAAGTCCACTTCTGGGACTTGCCAATTTATCGGTTCTTCTCTTGTGTCGTGGTCTTCTCGCAAGCAGTCTAGTGTCGCCCAGTCTACCACGGAGGCTGAGTATGTTGCTGCGGCTAGCTGCTGTTCCCAGTTGCTTTGGATGGTGGCCACTTTGCGTGATTTTGGTCTGAGCTTTTCTCGTGTCCTTTGCTTTGTGACAGCACGAGTGCGATTAGCGTTGCTAAGAACCCCGTGCTTCACTCGAAGACCAAACACATTGATGTGCGCTTTCACTTTTTGCGAGACCACTATGAGAAGGGTGATATTGACCTTCGCCATGTCGATACTCATCATCAGTTGGCTGATATTTTCACCAAGCCTTTGGACGAATCAACCTTTAATCGGTTGAGGGGTGAGCTTGGTGTGTGTTTCCACTTTTAGATGGGGGAAACATTTTGGATCTTGTATCAAAAACTGACTATTTTCTCGTTTGCTTTGCTTTTCGTTTGCATTTCAGCATACGCTTTTACATTCTGAGCTTCATGTATATACTCTTTAGAATGTAATTATGCTCTGTTTAGTATGCTCCGATGCTTCTGTTGATGCTTGTAGCTTATGCTCCTTCCGATCACTAATACATGTTGTGAGCTGAGCTATTTTGAATGGTGAACCTGCTTAATGAACTTAAACATGAAAATGTTCACCATTGAGATATGCAACTAGCATGTGTAGGATGTGTTGAATTCACTCGTGCTTTTCATATATGCTAGGTTGCTATGTCCCTAGTTCTGAGTCTATCACTTGCTTGGTTTATTCATATTCTGTCAATAAAATCTGAACCAAGTTTTTTAAGTGAAATGAAAAGATCGAGATGGGATTGCTTGTCAACACATCACAGTTTCGAGACTGTTTCTCATTGCACTTTGAGTTAAACTTGAGCTGTGTAGTGTATCACCGAAACTGCTGCTTTAAGCTTCTGATTGCTTCTGCATAGGCTTCGCACAGTTGAAAAGTTAGGCAATGACAAGCTTTCAACCTCTCGCAATCACATGCTGAAATCTTAACTTGTGTAATCTTAACCGCTGCAACTCCGATAAAATTTGGTTACACAAGTCTATGTTTCATTCTATAGCATGATGGTTGAACTTTGCTAGGGGTAGTTTACCTTGTATACTTGATTAGGACTTGTCTGATTTCCTGTTTATACATGTCCTGTGCTATTTTGATGGTGAATACCTTTTTGGCTATAAACTGCTCACTTTGCTCACATGTTCATAATACATATTTGGTGATCAGTTTGAGCTTTTGCTAGCTTGTATGCTTTCATGTGAGTCGTTGGAGCTATACTGTTTAGAGCATCCTTACATTTTCTTGACTATATTCCTGAAGCTGCTAAGTTGCATTTCGACTCATATGCATGTTGGAAGGGGGAGAACTTCTCTTCTTGGCACTTTTGTTGGTGCATTTTCTGAGGGGGAGAAAATCGTTTTCAGTTCCTCTTGCTTGATGGTGCATTTTCAACTAAGGGGGAGAAAATTTGGACAAATCATGACTCTCCTATGTTGGCAGTTGTGTGCACCATGCAAGGGGGAGGGATTTTGCTTGTGCTGAATTTTTGAAATTTCCAATTGGTTCGGAGCGTTTTTGCTAGTTGTGTTGAGCCTTTTGCCTCTTCCTTGAGGGACTAGCATTCGCCTTTTAGATTTTCAAATTGGTGTCAAGCTTTCTTGCTAGTTGTGTTAAGCCTCTGTGCCCCTATCTTGAGGGACTAGCATTTTGCTTCGATTTTTGGTTTTCAATTGGTATCGAACCTTTTCTTGCTAGCGGTGTTGAGCCTGTTCTACCTCTTCTTGAGGGCTAGCTTTGCTTTGCTTGGTTGCGTTGAGCCGTTGCCCATGTCTTTGGGGACCAAGTTGTTTCGCTCTTTCCACTTGACCTTCTTCGGCTTTGCTATGCTTTTGGGTCATTTAGTCGAGTTCTCTCTTCTCCTTCTTCCTCCTTCTATTTCCATTATGATTTGTGTGTGAGTAGTTGACAATGCACTCATCAAGGGGGAGATTGTGGATACATGGGTGTATGCCGAGTCTCGTGTGATGAGTGATTGTCAACGGGTTTGATCGCAGGTTCTTTGGCTTGTGTTGTACAGGTGTCGAGCACGGATAGAGTGATCAGAGGCAAGGTGAAGGTCAAGTAGAGACGTGCCGTGCCGAGGGACCAAGAGTGGTGAAGGGCGGACGTGAGGCTTGGACTGAGGGACCAGTGGCCCGAGGATCAGCTGTGGTGGCTGGCAGCCTGGGACAGCGACGAGCGAAGACTTGTGGGACATGGTGTTGCTCGGGTCGAGAACCTAGGGACACGTGTCGATGGACGGGGTGCACGGGCGCTGCATCCCTTCTACAGCGTCGGTTTGGTGGTAGAGCCAGAGAAAAACCATCAGGTGGACGGTTTCCAGGTTTGGGCCTCAAAACCTGGGCGCGGATGGTTTCCGAGTTTGGCCACAAAACTCAGGCTGAGGACGGTTTCCAGGTTTGGGCCTCAAAACCTGGGTGCTGCGGGTTTGCTGAGTTTGGGCCACAAAACTCAGGCTATGGTGGGCTGGTTTCCAGGTTTGGGCCTCAAAACCGGGGGTTGGCTGTGAAGGCTGGTTTCCCGGTTTGGGCCACAAAACTGGGGGCAGAGTCCGTGAAGAGGACGCAGAGCGGTGGCGGCACGTGGCGGCAATCGGTGAGGTTGCGTTGAGGCAACGCTACCAGTTGTGCAGGCGTGGCCGTCGGATCCACCTACCATCGAGTTGGTCCAGAATAACCTTAGGGTTTAGCTGGTTCGCTCTGTAAGTAGTTAGGGGTAGAGTGGGAATTAGGAATAGTTAGAATTAGGATAAGTAGGGGGAGACACCCACCTCCCCATGGTATCTCAGTCATTTGCTCTTTTGCTTCTAGGGTTTCCTGCTCTCCCACATCCCTACTGTAGCAAACTGATATCCACAGAGAAGAGAACAATACCTCTGTGTCCGTGAGATTTTGAGGAAGTGAGACCATAATCTCACTGTTGTAGCGTGTGGTAGCCACACTGTTGCAAATTCGTGATTGTGATTCGCGTTTTGTTCTTGTTCTTTGAGAATTGCTTTTCTCCACGATTTTCCTGTCAATTGATCTCTTTGTTCGTTGCGTCTTTTGCGATTCCGTTTGAACAGAGATGTTCTAGATCGTGAGTCACTTCTTTCCACCGAAGGAATTCACCTCTAACCTCACGACCTAGTAGATCGATTGATTTTTGTTTCGGGTCAAGTTTTTCTCCCTTCCCCCGAATTTCTTCGATTCATCGATTTGGAGATAGGTTCGAGTCATGATCTCTTAGAGATAGCTCACTATCCTCCTTGTTACTCTTCTGACCAAGTTTGATCCCTAGAGGATTCGTTTTGGGTGAGATCGAGTGAAATCAGTGGACGAACTGCCCAGTTTCGGGGTGACCGGACGCTGGAGAGTGAGTCCGGTCGTTGAAGAGCTCTTTGCTCTGTTTCGTCTCTTGACTGGACGCTCCACTCTGTGTTCGACTGGATGCTACGGTCACACTGTTCATTGCTTTTGTTTTTAAGTGACCGGACGCATAGGTCAAGACCGGACGCACTGTCAACCAGAGTCCAGTCCAATCCAGTAAGGTTCCCGAGCGAGTTTTCACCAACCGAACGCGTCCGGTGGTCAGTGAGCGGACGCAGGCAGAGTCCGGTCAGTGCTGTCCTGCGCGTTTTCGTTCGCAGTTTGTTCGTCCGACTTGCGATTTGAGATCCGCTTGTTGCGTTGGATTCCTGACTTCGTGCTCCTCAGGAATCGGGCTCCTCGCTTTTCAAAATAACCTGAATCTCCCTCGCGTTGCTCGGGGGAGGTTGAGGTTACCCAAAGTTCATCCTGTCACTAGTTGACCTGCGTGAATTTGGGCGAGGGAATTTTTGTGGTGTCTCGCTGTGTTTCTAGGGAACATCCACCCATTCTCTTGGGTCGTGGACATCATGCGCATCGGTTTTGCTTTTGGGGTTGATTTTTAGGACAGAGGTTTAAAGTTTCTGAAAAGAAATTTAAAGCTCCCATTCACCACCCCTCTGGTCGCTTTCTGGTAGCACTTTCGGTCCTTCACATACTGCACAAGCTGTGCTGCACGACCGCGTACCCCTTCATCACTCCATACATGGCGCTTGCTGCTGGGCCATCACATGCGTGAAGCTCACTAGAACTGCCCTCAACAGCTTCCTGCTTGGTCTGCACCCAAACATCCCTGAACGGGTCAGCCCTCGAAAACACCCCTGCCAGAGCCCGACTGAGGTCTTCCGGAAACCGCTCCATGATGTCCCGGAGGATGAGGAATGCTGCTGACTGCGCACCTTCTCAGGGATTCCTTCCCTTGCTCTCATACATCCAACCGGACCATACAGATCCTTCTTCCCTGGGCTTCACTACTGCTGTAACGTACACCAAGGTGGTGTCTCCCAGAGGCTCTCTCGACCAGAAGTAGCGAGGCTCTCGTCCATCTGGGTATCCCACAGAACGCAGAACCCTCCAAAGCAACGTAGGTGTCCCAAACACATCCAGAAACTTGTCCTTGCACCGCTCCGACCTGGGTGCCAACTGGTGTGACACCCCAATTTTAAGAACAAAATTGGAGCACAATATATGTATGCCAGGATCAATTTTCATACATATATCCACATCATAGTAAATATCAAAACAATGCTTTATTAATATATCGTACATTATTACAAAAATGACCCTCGGGTCCAAAAGAAAAGTACAGACTCTCAGTCTAACTCTAATGTAGACTCGCGGAAACTGGACGCCATCTCCACAGGAAGGTCGACCGGGGGCTGCGCCATCCTAGTACAAGTTGTCTGGGTCGTATCCGCCGTCTTCTGGGTACTCCTGCTCTGCGTCGGCGTAGACTCCAACGTCTGGGTGGGGTAGCAGGGGGTTCAAAGAGGAAGGGTGAGTACATCGAAATGTACTCCGCAAGTGTGTGAAATATATGCTTATGAGGCTTATAATGAAGGTAGGCTGACTTTGTATGACTCAAGCGCCTAAAGCAACACTTCCTATTAAATCCTATTAAACCTATGCACCTATTTACTAGGTTATCACCACAGTCTCCAACAGGAAAGTAACCACACTCGGAGTCGCACCGAGCAAACCACACTCGGAGTCACACCGAGCAACCAACACTTGGAGTCACACCAAGCAACCGCACTTGGAGTCGCACCAAGTACCCACACCTGAAGTCCATCAGGCAAACCACACCTGAAGTCCATCAGATGACCCGAACCAGGCCGTTACAAGGAGTCCTATGTGTATTAGTTCCATACGTCACGACATAGAGAGCTACCTTCCGTAATAACACCAGGTCTGCGCCCGAGCCTGGGAGTCACTCCCGTACCAAGCAGTAACCCGCATAGAAGAAGCCTCTGTACCCATGTCATATGAGACTAATAACCACATAAGGCTTCTCTAACGAACTAGAACAAACTCACCAACTAATCTCGAAGAAGTCCAAGCCCGCTCGTGACCGTGAGCACGGCTGATATATCAGTTTTAATACTCTGCAGAGTTCGCACATCTTTACCCATGAGTCATGCGTTTCCCCATCACGCTAAACACTGCCAAGGTGCACAGCGGGGTCGCACTACAAGTCCTTTACAAAGTTGCCTCCAAGTCCGTTCCACACGTACCTCTAAGGTTTGACCCCGTACAAAGGTCTACGACCCCCAGGGCCCCCTCGTGAGCCACTAAAACAAACCCCGTGTGGACCCTCAACTTGAAGGAAACTAATTAATTAGCCAGTCCCAGAGCCATATAGGCCTCATAGTTTGCGCTGTTTTGTCGGGTTACATGCTCCAAGAACCGGGTCCTAGGGATCCAGGCAGGATAATCTAGCACAAGCCCAAAACCAAAAACCAAATGCAGCTGCCGAGTCACACGGCACAAAACCACCACACGGTCCATCCTGCCGGATATACCTACTCACCATACTACAACATTACCAGCCCAAAATATTCCATAGATCATTAATTAAGATTATTATTAAACCACCATCCTATCCCAAGACAGCAGGGCTAAGCATGACTTCTACCCAAACCATCCCAAACCAGGTGACAAGGATAATATAAACAAGTTCTAGTAAACCTTAACATGGGATTCAATTTAAGACTGCATGCATCTACTGGATCTAACTACTCTAACTCAAAATAAAATAAATACGGGAGCAATATGAGCAAGGACACTTGCCTTCGGGCTGGGTCGGATCGACGAAGGCACGGTCTTGATCTGGAGGTTCCACGCAACGCACACTCGCTGGATCAAGCATCATCACATGGCCCAAACAAAGCAATATAAATAACAGTACAACATATAGTAAGAAAACAGAACGTAAACTGATCTAACGCGTAGAGCTCGACGAGATGAATCTAACGCGACTTGAACGGGTCAAATCGGAGTTAAGACGCAAAAGTTATAAGCATTTGAAGTTGGGTGGCAAAACTGTAAATCGTTTGAACTCGTTTTCGTATTTAAAATAAATCAAATCTGAAAAACACCGTGGCGCGGACCGGGCCTCATTTTGGAGAAAGTCCAGGGTTTATATTCAAAGAAAACACAGACTCAAGGAATAGTAGGTGTGGACGGCGGGTTGATTAACACAAAGTTGAGGGTCCTTTATGTAAAAGGTGCAGGGACGGTCGGCGGCGCCAGCGCTGGTGACACGTGGCGGCGCGTCACTGGGTCGGTGCACGTCTGTGCTGTGGACGGGGCGCACGGCGCTCTGGCTCGCGGTGTATGGTGGACCGAGGACTGCGCCTCATTTTCCAAGGAACCGAGGGGCTATACTGTAAGAAACACAAGACACAACGCATAGTAGATCTGGAGCGCGGGTTGATTTCGATGAAGGTGGAGGACTATTTAGCAAAATGGCCAGAGCCGATCGGTGCGCTGGCGTCGGCGCTGACGTGTGCGTCGCGTGGCGCCGTGTGGTTGGTGCGGTGCACCGCGGTGGCGGTGGACCAGCCAAGGTGGCGGGGTGAACTGCGTCCACGGCGCAGGCGCAACGGTGTATACCGGTTGGGAGGGGAGGGTTCTAATCTTGGGCGTTCGTTTTAGATCGGACGGCGTAGAGATGTTTGGGGAGAGGAGGCGGCGGCCGGCGATGCAAGGCACGGCGGAGCGCCATTGCCGAGCTATCGGGAACGTGCCTAGAGGACGGTAGAGACCAAGAGGTTGGGTGGGATCGATCGGAAACTTTACCACGGGCTTGAACAAGGGGTTGGTGGCGCCGAATTCGTCCTGGAGGCGGTCGGGGACGGTGTGGAGCGGACGGCGGCGCCCTGGTCTCTGGTGAGGTCGGCGATGGTCCTCCCGGCGCTGATTCACTTCGTTCTCGGGTTCCTCGGACGCGGCGTGACTCCGCGATGCCGATGGAGGAAGTAGTGAAGCCGGTGATGGTTTCCCTCGTGTGGTAGAGAGCTCGGCCGAGCCCTCCAATGGCGAAGGCGGCGGCGGTGTTAGAGAGGGAGATGAGACGAGCGAAAAAAAGGGTTGGGGTGGCGGCGGTGTGGACAAAGGAAACCCCGTGGCTGCTAAAAAGGAGAGGGCAAGAGGGAAACTCGGGCGAGTTCGGTGCCCAGCTGAAACGGATCGGGGAGGGAGGAGAGAGCCGGAGAGATCGGAGGGAGGTTGGGGAAGAGCCTGACAGGTGGGGCCCACGCGTCAGGGAGAGGAATTCATGGGTCCGGAGTGGCAGTGGGAGAGAGCGAAGGGGAAGGCTTGGCAGGGCGCGCGCGCAGGCCGCTTGCGGGGTGCGCGAGATTGGGCCGGGAGGAGCGAGGGAACGGGGAGGCCGGGGACGGGCCGGTGTGCTCGGGCCAAATTGGGGAAGAGAGGAGGCGCGGGCCGAGGGTGCGCGCGGGGGAGGGAGAGGGGCGCTGGGCCGGTTGGAGCGGTGCGCGGGAGGTGAGCGGTCTGGCCCATGCGCGAAGAGGGAGGACGCCGGCTGGCTTGGGTGAGTGGAGGGAGTGGGCCTGCTCGGGCTGAAATAGAGAAAGGGAGAAGGTGAAGTCCATTTGCCCTTTTTCTTTTCTCTTTTCTTTTCTCAAACTTTTGTAAATTCTTTTCAAATCCAAATTCGAAACCAGTTTGAAATCAAAACCAATTTGTAAAGTTTTAAAAACATTTTCCCTAGGTTTTGCAAATAAAATTTTGAATTTGAAACTTTTATAAAACTTTTTATTTGTTTTCTAAATAGAATAAAATCGATTCGCCCTATACGGGTTTAACAAAATTCTTTTTCACCCAATAAAAATTATGCAACGGCATGAATGCAACAAACATCTGGTTAGAATTTTCCTCCATCTAGGATTTTGGCCATTTTCTAATTAAATTCTAGTTTATTTTAATTAATTAAACACCCGGGATGTTACAACTGGTGCATGGGAACCCTGCCACCTGTCGACTTACGCGCGGTTTCCTTAGTCCGTGCCATCTGTAGCAAGATTATCATGATAACATAAGCATGGGTTTCAACTCGAGAAATAAATCCATAATTAGGGAGGAAGTAATGCAAAAGGAAAAAAAGCATCATGCTATGATATGTATGAAAACGTTCTGTACGTCCTTTTCACTACATAAGAACTATGCGGTGGCAAACCACGATACTCTCATACGTTAACTATTTCGTTCTAACGATACGCAGTTAATGCACCTGCAGAAGATCCATTTCAGCCCTGCCCACAGTATAATAATCATGCATTGCTGAAATTTAAATCTAGATACTCACCTAGGTGTACACCCCGTATACACGTAAGCAGTATATGCACCCATCAAACAGTATTACCCCCGTTGCCGAGTACCTTCACCCGCACCCGTGTGCTGACGTGTACAGGTTTCAGTACCAACTAACACTTCCCTAGGCCGACGGTTGTTCGACCATGCTCTCACAACTTACCTTACCTTGGCGTAGAGGCAAACTGATCCATACATTACCATTCCGAAGAATAGCACCCATACAATTTTAGCCTTGCCGTATGGACGACAGAATAAATGAAAATCAAGTATGATGCAAGACCCTTTTCCAAGTTAGTACTTAAATAAGCCACCTGAGATCCTATGGGCATAAAGGATATGACCACTGGCACACCTAATTTTTCCAAAAATTATCTTTCTACACCAACTCTGTGAATTTTGGAAAATAGTTTTTATACCCAGATTCTTTTTATTATCCAAAACTTAGTCATGTGAACAGTACCCGCTGAATTATGCTCTGATGCCAGCTGTAACAGAACCGACCAATTTATAAGAGCACAAGTACGAAATTTCCTGCCGGGGCAGTAAATTTGCAGCACTTGAGCCCATATAAACCCGGTAGTCCATGAAATCACGAAGGATTTCAAACTTTCCAACATCAACAACAAAGGATCGTAATAATCCAGCATCGATTGTCACATAACCAGAATTACACAAATAGTTCGGAGTAGCAACTTAGTTATTACAAACCAGGTTCGGAAATAAGTAGCGGAAGTTTAACTTGAAACATAGTTCTTGAAATCACCCACACACACATAGTTGAATACAGTGCCATCTAGTAGACATCCTTAACATAGCAAATGGTACGGATGGAAGAGGTCATTGCCCGTGACCTAGTTAACACCCAAAGCTGGGAAGAGACAGTTGATGCAATAACCATGGAAGACTTGGCCATCTGCAACAACAAAGGGAACAAAGCCCTGAGTACGAGAAGGTACTCAGCTAGACTTACCCGCCTTAAAGAAATAAAATGACACCAAGGAGTATGCAAGGCTAGTGTATAGTGGAGCTGGTTTTAGACCATATTTTGTGAAAGGCCAAAGGTTAATTAAATGATTCTCCTACTTACTAGCTGCCAATTAAATAGTAATTAACCTGTTTAACTAGGTTAGCTCCTGCACTATAACAAACATGGTAGTGATCCAACAATCACCAGAATATAACAAACAGACCGAGTAACAATTGCCAAAAGTATAATGATAGCTTTCACGTGTTCCACAATTCCAGTATCAAGGTCGATTAGCGTTCAAGTCAAGTGCTCACTATCCAGGAGCGATGGCGATTATAATCGATTACTAACCAGCTGGTGATTTATTTCCCACACAAACCACACCCACCCGTCGGTGAGCTACAGATAACCACAACACTGTTCCAGGAAGTCGCGGTTTCAACCGCCACCATCATACCTGGAGGCAAGCCCGACTGCTAAGGAGTTGGACTTCACCACCATCACCCGGGTCTTACTTTTCGCGCCCCCGCGTCCCACTACCCACTTCGTGGCTTCGGCTGATGCGTGGGACCTGAGAGCCGGCCTAGAACAATGAGCGGCTTCGCGGTCGGAACGAATTATCCTTCCAGCTAAATGTGGGACATGTGTTGGTATTTCTTAGCGTCGCTACTAAGAATAGAGTTTTAATCTATCCTCGGCAACTGCGCCAGAAATGCTTGTTGGTATTTCTTAGCGTCGCTACTAAGAATAGAGTTTTAATCTATCCCTAGCAACGGCGCCAGAAACGCTTGTTAACACTTCTTAACGCAACCACTAGAACTAGACTATGGAGCCTAACCCCAACAACGGCGCTAGAAGTGTCTTGGTGGTAAAACTATTGACTATTGGATAGTTCCGCAAGCGCACAGAAAATACCGATGTAGCACTTCATCTGGGAGTATTCCAAGGTATCGTTATTTATTTTATCCCAACGGAAAGCAAGTTAGGAAAGATGTAGAGAGAGGAAAGATAGATCCTTTAGTCTTACTATAATCTATTATCAATTAGAGAAGCAAAAGGGGATAAGTGGATATAAGGGAGGATAGATAGATAAGATAAATAAGTTAAGCAAAGAGTATATGATATGAAAGATAACTTTAGTAGAGTTAGCTAGGTGGGAGGACAACGAGTGAGTATAAAGTACTCCTATGTTTCTACCTTTACTCCTATGAACTAATCCTAATTAAATAGATGACTTAACAAGATTGATGCCTTGCTACTTGTGTGAGAGGGATAAACGAGAGAGTAAAGTGATAGAAGGTTGTTCACCTAACCCAGTACTCAAGCAGATATTTGGCTTATGGACGCCTTACCTTTTAAGAACTAGCCTGAGTTCACGTGAGGGGATCTAGGTAGCTAGCAAAATCTGTCACCTTTTACACACAAGAAGCTATTTAAAGGAAATCAATCTAACTAAGACAACTATAGAACTAAGATAAGCACACAACAAGACTATATAAATATAGACTTGCACTAAGTAAATACTTAAATAAATACTTGGAAAGTAAATACTTAAGTAAATGCAAAGTAAAGTAAAGAAAGAATAATATATTAAATAAATAAAGTCTTACAAAAGAAGAAAGATACAAGGGCTATACCAGACTCCCAGAAGACGACTCCGGAGACCCGAGCTTCGCCCGACTCGACTCTAACTCCCACTCTAGACTAACTACTACTACTCTTGCTTGATCTCACTTGAGAGTGGAGATGTGTGAGATATCTTGGGGTGTATTGAATGAGAGGGTGAAGGCCTCTATTTATAGTGGAGGTGGAGTAGGGGCTACTCCGGTGCCACGTCAGCGATCCGCGTGATCCTTCTCTCTTCACCCTTGGATCCACCGCCATAGCAACCGACCTTGATGAATGGCTTGGATATTCTTCACGTGTCAAACATGCATTTTGCCACCGACTTGGATGAGGGTCACCATGGGGTCGGCCGACCCCTGTCCCTGACATGTGGTCCTGGGGACACCTTCTAGAAGGTGCTGATGTCATCCTGATGAATAGTGTTGTTGGGTCCCACCAAGGGGGGCGGGGTCGGCCGACCCCCCCTATGACAGGGCTGGCCCACCTTCTTATCTCCCTTGGTGACCCCACATGTCATGGAGCAAGTCTTGTGAAGTTGGTTGCATTTGGTTTTCGGTGTGGACCCATGAATCCATGTGCTTCTCATCTTGCACCATTGAGCAAAAGCACATGCTTGATCCAATGGTTGATATTGGCTTGAACATGCTTCTCTTGGATCATGCCATGTCACCATGGCCGAGGTGGCCCAAAGGTGGGGTCGCCCGACCCCCTTGGTGGGCCCACCTGGCCTCATTTTGTTCATTTTGCCATCTCCTACAAGTTCACAAGCTAAGAGTACAAGTGGAACTTATTAGTGATAAATATGCTCATGATATGCTATTCTTCCTTGAAACCGAGGCCTGTTGACGGTATTTTGATAAGGTAAAATATGCTATAACTTCCGTCAACAAGATCCCCCAAGCTTAACCTTTGCTCATCCCGAGCAAACAATCAAACTTGGCCTCGGTGGATCAGTATTGTTACTATGCATCACATTTCAAGAGTACCTTGTGCACAACAAAGTTCTTCTCTTTGAATGGAAAAATTAGCTTTGTAAATCACCCATATTACCTTAATACTCTATGGGGCTTATGGTTTTTCCTTTGTCTTAGGTGGTTGAAAGATAGAACCATTTGACTTAAGCACTAACTTTCTTGTTTTTAACAAGTTTCATACCGGAGGTTTTGCAATATTTTTTTTTCAAAAGAAAGACTTAATGTTCCTCATATGGTTCTCTCATGTCGCTCAAATGGTGTATGATTCCTCACCAAGGCATATGATAAGTGTTGCCTTCTTTATCTCATCCTACTTCTAAACAGGCTTATGTGTAGCTCAAGGTAGAGATGAAAGGAGATGGCATACTTACTTGCATTTTGTTGCGAAGTCAAAGTTCGGATCCTTGAAGAGAAGTGCCATACTCCCAGATCAAGATGTGCAAGTGTGTGGTGCATGATGGACTAGATTGCTTCTTTATTTGATAAGATCTATCTCTCTATTTTCTTTTTCTTTTTCTCTCTTTCTAATGAGACATGGCTAGCATTTTTTTCTTTTTTTTTGTTTTTTTTTCATGGACTTTCACTTGTCCATCTCTTTTTTTCATCTTTATTTTGCCTAGCCTTTTGAGTCTCATCTACTAAATAATTGAGAGAGATTTCCTAACACTTGGAGTATGAAGCAGCCTATTTGGTGGAAATGAAAGGCATGTTTTTGCGTACTTCCAGTGTAGAGGCAGCATGTATATGAGGTGTGTACGTGATCTTGATCTTAGGAGCATGAAAAGTCTCTTAACAAGGGTCAACAAGACTTGACAACACTCAATACAAAGCAAATAGCCTATGTAGAAGGTTTGTAAACATGTAAAGCATATATGGCTGTGGTATGAATTTATCACCATTGAGGAACAATTAAGATTTTGACCATTTTAAGAATAAATTCTCCGGTAATCTATCATGCTTAGAACAATATTATAGCAGCTCTTGTCTCACTATATCATGTCTCACAACAACTTAGACTTATTTCTAGCACTTGCAACCCACAAATTTTTCAGGTTCATGATGGTTTAAATGAGCTAAGTAATCCATACTTAGAGAAATACTAAGTTGTAAACTAGGCACTAGACAAACATTAGCAAGGCAACTAGTCATCATTTCCATGGGGAAGATAGACATATATGAGACATATGTGCTAAGGGGAATACTAAGCAAATATTTTTGGTATTTTATTTTTTTTAAATGCAATGAGAAAACTAATTGAAACGTAAATAACTTAAGATACAAGACTTACCTTGGTGGGGGAGAGGATCTCCCCCAAGCTTGGTTCTTGCCTACTGTGGTGGTGGATAATGCTGGTACCACCCGGCCCAACGTCGTGCTTCTTCTTCTTGAATGGCCCGCAAGAGTTGGGCGTTTTGTTGTGCAAGAAGCAATGTTGCCTCTTGTTCGATGTTCATCGCACCCATGTTGTCGATGAGCTCGTCCATCGGCGTCCTTTGATGTTGCCTTCCTCTACCCCGTGGGCGAGGAGTGTCTTGAGAGCGAGGAGTGTCCTGTGAGCGAGGAGGCCTCCCCAAGGATCCTGAAATGTCCATAGGAGCTGCCTCATCTCCCTCCTCAACTTCTTCAGACTGATGTGAAGGTCCGCCTTGTTCCATTCGAGTAGCACGAGACGCTCTCCTTGTCCTCCTGCTAGTACCTGCAACTTTTGGGGCTCTTTCCTCGGGGTCCAAATCAAAGGTTAGCATATGAAGCGCATACAATCGAAGTCCCTCACAAGGGAGAGTGATTTCGACTGTATGGCCTGGATAAATCATTATTAGTTCACCCTTGGGACCCCTTTTGAGTACATCGCAGGCAATAAATACATTTTCCTCCAGAACATCTCTCAGGTTTTAATGTACTCAAAAGTTTGGGATTCTAGTGCACCCAAAGCTTCGGCTATGCGTGTGATGAATGATGTGAACTATATGGGTTTCCTAGGCTTTATGTAGCTAAGCCAATAGTTCACTAGCATTTTAACAGGTGAAACTTTAATTTTGCTAACCATGGCATAGAGTAGTTTCAGCTCATCATCACTTACCAAAGCTCCTCTCATGCCAGGGAAAAGAGTGGTGAACAGCCAGTAGTGCATGAAACGTAAGGTTGGGTTATGAATTTTGTGTGGTCAGGGGTTGGAACAATCACTAGAGCCAGTAATGGCATACCAGAAAGCATTCTTGTCATAATGAAAAGCATGGTCTACATCAAGATGGCAATAGTGATCAAATCCTAAAGCAGTGTTTAATGTGCTCCAAGTCAAGTCATATTCCACCCCAAACATTCGAAACGCTACCCCATCGTTATTCACTTTTAACGTGCATAAAAACTCAATGGTTAAGTTCTTTATGCCAAATTCAAGAATTTCAAAGAATCCTCCCCAACCAATGGTATTGAAAATAGCATAAAATTCTGAATCCATACCTGTTTCTTGCAAGAGGGCCGGATCAATGACACTTGTGTGTGAGAAACTACACTCACTAAAAGTGAAGAATTTCCCCATCTCTTCGGCATTTAGCCTGAGGCCACTCTCGGTCTCCATTACTCTAGCCGGGGGAATGAAGGGTACTAGCTCACTTCTTTCCACCTCTCTCCTCTCATGAGCACTAGCATGGTGAGGTTCTTGGGAAGCACTCTCACCCTTGTTGGACTTTTTGAAACGGGAGGCAAGCAACTTCTTCATCTTACTACAAGATAAGCTACCAAGCTTCTACCACTACTATGAAATAGGGACTATTTTTGGGTTTTTAGTTTTTGGATGGCTGCTACTAAACTAAACTTGAGAATGAACTTGCAATTAAGGAAGGAAAGGAAGAACTTGTGAGCTCGAGATGGTTCTGGTGGTTTTGGTGTGGAGTTGAGCTCACAATGCAAGGGTATATATAGGGGGAGAAGGGCATCTTGATGTCTCCCACAACATGGATCGGCCGACCCCCCTTCTTGGCACTTTCAAATTTGCTTTTGCTTTAGCCAGGGCACATGTCTAAAGTGAGAAAACATCTTTTCAGGATTGGCCAACACATGGGTCGGCCGACCCCCCTTACATGTCCCCTCAATCTTTAAACTTTGTGTCATTATGTGTCTAGTAAAGATGCAACTATGTTTGGTCCAAAGTTGACACAAATTTCAGAGATTCCCTTGCTTAGTGTTTGGTGAAAGAGAAAAAATGAATGGCCAAAGTGGAGACATGTCTAAAGTGATTGCCATGGACCATGAGAGCACTAAGACATGCCTTTGGCTGGTTGTTGGGGTCCCCATGAGCATCCAACATAAAGAGGAACATCTCATGCTTAAAGAGTAAGGCAAAGGACCATTTCTTTTCAGATGTTGGCTTTGTTGATATGCATGATGTTTATGAGCATATTGAGTGGAATGCAACAGGGTGCAGGAGGGCACCATGGTGGGATCGGTCGATCCCACCTTGGATGCTCCTTGAGCACCAAAGTGTTGTGTCATACTCAGGGTACTAAGCCAAGCTAGAGCATGTGCCAGTGGGCCCACTGGTGGGGTCGGCCGACCCCACCTTGGGGTGGTCCCATGGCTCAAATGTGTTGCAAGTTATTGTCAAGGCGTTACTAGCATGAAAATTTATTTTTTCAAAATGAAACAATGCAGAATTAAACTAAGTATGCAATTGAAGGGAAATGCAAAAAATTGAAATGCATGAAAAGTTAAATATGAGATAACTACTGATTTACCTTATCAGCAAGGGCTCCATGTTTCAGGTCCGTAGAGCAGGACCTCTCCATCTTGTCATTCATTGGGTGCTTCGGTCGGTCCCGGAGATGGAGACCATGGTTGCACCTCGTCGGCGAGTTCTTCTTTTACTTTGGCCTTGTTGGCCGACTCGCTCTTTTTCTTGTTCCTACGGTGTGGGTGATGATGACGATGTTTGTTGTCTCGAGGTTTTTTGTCCTTCACCTGCATGTTAGCTTTATAACCGTTGAATGGACACTTTACCTTATATTCCGGGAATTGGAGGTGAAGTTGGCCGGATCCCACGTAAATGACGGCGTTAACCGTATTAAGGAACGGCCTTCCCAGGATGATCGCGACATCTACATCGGATCCCATGTCCAATATAAGGAAATCGACGGGGACGTAGCTGTTTTGGACTTTGATGAGGATGTCCGTTGCTAGTCCCTCAGGGAACCGTAGCGTATGATTGGCCAGCTGCAAACGAACAAATGTAGGGAGCAAAGGTCCCCCTAGTAAGTTATCATATGTTACCTTGCACATGATGTTGACACTCGATCCAAGGTCGCAGAAGGCGTCGTGGAAGACTTGTGGTCCAATCTGGCAGGTGATGGTCGGCAGGCCTGGATCTTCCTTCTTGGTGATGAAGGGTGGATCAAGTAGATAACCCCAGTTTGACTGGAGCGGAGGCTTACCGTACCTCGTAGTGACTAATTTAACACCCTCTATTGGATCCTCAGGTTTCCTTGGGATCATATCTTGCTCGTAGGATGGGACAGCTGCTGCTAATTGAGCTAATTGTGTTTCTAGCATTTTATTAAAACTCAATTGATTTTTCATAGCAGAATTAAAGCTATCCATTTTCTCATTTATATTTTCAAGAATCTTATCATTAGCCATCATCTTTTTATTAATACTATCATTTATTTTAGATTGGCCTAAGACAAGATCTTTTAAAGAAGGTTGGTTATTATAAGAATTATTGAAATTATTGCTATAACCGTTACCTTGATTTTGGTAGAAGGGCCGCGAATTCCATCCTTGTTGTTGTTGTTGGGGCCGGTACCCGTTGTTGTTGGCGTTGTTGATGAAGCTCACTTCCTCCTTCGTCTCGGGACAATTATTTCCCGAGTGGTCATTGCCTCCGCATACCTCGCACCAATGATCAGCATCGACGGCTCGTGCGGTTGCATAAGGTTGAACGACCTCTTGTTCCCCCTTGGAACTTTCTTCTACTTTCTTCATTAGGAGGTCCATCTTCGCGCAGAGCATGTCCACCTCATTGAGAGCATGAACACCTCTCTTCTTAGGCTGAAGACGTTCCTCATTCCAACCTTGGTTGGTAACCATCTTCTCTATGAGGTCCTTGGCATCTCTCACGTTGTGTTGTAAGAATGCCTCTCCAGCGGCTGCATCCATACCGGTCAGGCCATGGTAGAAACCTTGGATAATGAGCCACTCCTCTATCCCATGATGAGGACAGGCGCGAATGTACTCTTGTAGACGTTCCCATGCTTCGGGAATCGTCTCATCAGCTTGTTGCTGGAAGCTGGAAATCTTTCCGCGAAGGGCGCTGGTCTTGCCCATTGGGAAGAACTTCTTGAGAAACGCATTGGCGCACTCCTCCCAAGTGTTTGCTTCACTCTTGTTGGCATAGAACCATTGCTTCGCCTTTCCCAATAACGAGAACGGGAAAAGACGAAGACGGATGGCGTCTACAGACACATTCTTCATAGTGAAGGTACCACATACCTCCAAGAAGTGTTGGAGATGGGCGTTGGCATCCTCATGCGGCTTCCCACAGAATGGATTGGCTTGCACCATGTTGATGAGAGCTGGCTTGAGCTCGAAAGTCGCATCCCCCAAGTTAAGCTGCGGACCCATGGCGACATTGTCGGCCGACGGCACAGAGTACTCGGAGATGGTCTTTTGGGCCATGGCTTCTCTTCTAGCTGGTGCAGAAACTTCCTCCTCGAACGGATTCTGGTTCGAGATGAACCTCTGAGGTGGAACTTGACGAAGTCTAGTCCTCCTCAACAACTGCTCGGGATTTTCAACGAAGTTTGACGGCAGTTGGAAACTGCTCATACACCTACTAGTTTCACGATAACGAAAAGAAACTAGACAGGTGAGGGGTTAGCCCCTATACTAATTGATAACTAATATATAGCAGACTCCGGATTCACTCTCTCTAAACTCCTAGGCTGTTGCTTTCCCCGGCAACGGCGCCAGAAATGCTTGTTGGTATTTCTTAGTGTCGCTACTAAGAATAGAGTTTTAATCTATCCCCGGCAAAGGCGCCAGAAATGCTTGTTGGTATTTCTTAGCGTCGCTACTAAGAATAGAGTTTTAATCTATCCCCGGCAACGGCGCCAGAAACGCTTGTTAACACTTCTTAACGCAACCACTAGAACTAGACTATGGAGCCTAACCCCAGCAACGGCGCTAGAAGTGTCTTGGTGGTAAAACTATTGACTATTGGATAGTCCCGCAAGCACACAGAAAATACCGATGTAGCACTTCACCCGGGAGTATTCCAAGGTATCGTTTTTTATTTTATCCCAAAGGAAAGCAAGCTAGGAAAGATGTTGAGAGAGGAAAGATAGATCCTTTAGTCTTACTATAATCTATTATCAATTAGAGAAGCAAAAGGGGATAAGTGGATATAAGGGAGGATAGATAGATAAGATAAATAAGTTAAGCAAAGAGTATATGATATGAAAGATAACTTTAGTAGAGTTAGCTAGGTGGGAGGACAACGAGTGAGTATAAAGTACTCCTATGTTTCTACCTTTACTCCTATGAACTAATCCTAATTAAATAGATGACTTAACTAGATTGATGCCTTGCTACTTGTGTGAGAGGGATAAACGAGAGAGTAAAGCGATAGAAGGTTGTTCACCTAACCCAGTACTCAAGCGGATATTTGGCTTATGGACGCCTTACCTTTTAAGAACTAGCCTGAGTTCACGTGAGGGGATCTAGGTAGCCAGGCAAAATCTGTCACCTTTTGCCCATGCGCCCCTACTGTCCGTGCAAGCCAGCGGTAGTCAAAGATAAGATAAAGTATGAGCACCACACTCACACTTATCTACACCTTTAGCTATCGATCAAAATAGCTATAGCCCCTATCCTAAGATAGGACGATGACGCACACACAAGAAGCTATTTAAAGGAAATCAATCTAATTAAGACAACTATAGAACTATGATAAGCACACAACAAGACTATATAAATATAGACTTGCACTAAGTAAATACTTAAATAAATATTTGGAAAGGAAATACTTAAGTAAATGCAAAGTAAAGTAAAGAAAGAATAATATATTAAATAAATAAAGTCTTACAAAAGAAGAAAGATACAAGGGCTATACCTGACTCCCAGAAGACGACTCCGGAGACCCGAGCTTCGCCCGACTCGACTCTAACTCCCACTCTAGACTAACTACTACTACTCTTGCGTGATCTCACTTGAGAGTGGAGATGTGTGAGATATCTTGGGGTGTATTGAATGAGAGGGTGAAGGCCTCTATTTATAGTGGAGGTGGAGTAGGGGCTACTCCGGTGCCACGTCAGCGATCCGCGTGATCCTTCTCTCTTCACCCTTGGATCCACCGCCATAGCAACCGACCTTGATGAATGGCTTGGATATTCTTCACGTGTCAAACATGCATTTTGCCACCGACTTGGATGAGGGTCACCATGGGGTCGGCCGACCCCTGTTCCTGACATGTGGGCCTAGGGTACACCTTCTAGAAGGTGCTGATGTCATCCTGATGAATAGTGTTGTTGGGTCCCACCAAGGGGGGGGGGGGTCGGCCGACCCCCCCTATGACAGGGCTGGCCCACCTTCTTCTCTCCCTTGGTGACCCCACATGTCATGGAGCAAGTCTTGTGAAGTTGGTTGCATTTGGTTTTCGGTGTGGACCCATGAATCCATGTGCTTCTCATCTTGCACCATTGAGCAAAAGCACATGCTTGATCCAATGGTTGATATTGGCTTGAACATGCTTCGCTTGGATCATGTCATATCACCATGGCCGAGGTGGCCCAAAGGTGGGGTCGCCCGACCCCCTTGGTGGGCCCACCTGGCCTCATTTTGTTCATTTTGACATCTCCTACAAGTTCACAAGCTAAGAGTACAAGTGGAACTTATTAGTGATAAATATGCTCATGATATGCTATTCTTCCTTGAAACCGAGGCCTGTTGACGGTATTTTGATAAGGTAAAACATGCTATAACTTCGGTCAACAACATGCGTTCAACATGACATGAAGTCCATCTTACATGATACTGTTTTCCCGTAAAACACAGCTAGAAATACTGTAGCACAACGCTACAGGTGTCTGCCGATCTCCATTTTCCACAACACTCAGTTATCTTACTTAATGGCAATATCCCGTTAACGGTCGAGTAACCACCTATTACTCGCGGGTAACATGAAGGTTGCCCGACTTCTACCGGTCTAAGCAAGACTAAGCATAATTCGGACCTCGCAGTCGATAGGTAACAAGGATGATATATCAAGGTAACAAGGTACGGAAAATAATGCATCAACGGATCAAGCAACTCCTATACCTAATGCAACAAGTATAATCATATTGAGTTAATTATAAACCATAGGTAGTTAGAAATGCTCCGGGGCTTGCCTTTCTCGAACGTGCTTGGCTGATGGTTCAGGCACTCAAGGAGCTCCTCCTCAAGCTCTTCCCCGTCAGCTCCTTGTTCCTGCTCCTGGGGCTGCTGTTCTTCGCTCTCCTCGGCTGCTGCGGTCTCCTCTACCGAACCTTTCATGATGCATATGCGGAAATGAATGAATGTCGCAGGTGCATCGGAGGAGTGCATTACAATTGAATTTGACCGAATACGTGCATATCTCTTCTCCGGTAGAGTGTAACACTCTATCTAGAGAGTAGCTATACTACTCACACAAAGTGCAGCTAGTATGAAATGCACTGAAAAGACCATTTCACCCCTGCTGGTCCCCCATAAAAGAGATACACATGCTAAAACAAGCCTATAACAGTAACCTATAGTTAACAGCCTTAGAAAAATCTTTAAAAATTACTGTAGGTTCACAGCTAAGAACAAAGCATGCTGTACAAATTTCATGTCATTTGCATTTATACACAGTTCTGTATGAAAAAGACAAATAACAGGGTGAAAAGGCACTTTGAACTACACCACATTTTGAAAAGTGTCAAACAACAAATTTCATATTTTTATTCAGAACTTCTTAGCACAAGAGCAGTCTATAAAAATTATCAGACTCATATCACATATATTTTATTTACTAAAAATTATACAAGAAAACAACATTTAAACAATTTAAAGGCTAACTTCAGATTCTTCCACAGTCAAACCACATTTATCATTTTTCTGTGATTCTACATCACTTAACAAGCCTAACAAAACAAGAACCATATTTTTCTGAGTAGTATACGATTTACTATGCATTAAACAAGATATCAGCCTAAACATAATTTAATTATTACTACACACAAAAACTGTCAGTTAACTGGGCATATCATATTTTTTATGTATAGAACTCCTCAGAACAAACCTATCAAAATTAGTTTCACATTTTTAGCATGTAGAGAGCTCAAGATATGAATTAAACAAGCATTTACCAACATTTCTGCAAAACATTTAATCAAAACCCTTAAACCCTAACTGCTACACGCACACAGCATCCTTGCACCCAAGCCACCAACAGCTGGGGCCCAAGGTCAAAGCGACCCCACATGTCACACTCCCGAAAATAGAGGAGGCGTTGACCTCGCCGGAGCTCGCCGACGGCGGCTCCTCCGGCGAAACCATCACCACCACGCGACTCCACTCACCAACCCGCGTCGAACGGTACCCCACTAGAGCTCAGCGACACGACGGATCGAGCTCAACGTCGACAATGGCGGCGACGGCGGCGCGGGCTCACCACGCCGGGCATCTCCGGCCATGCCGAGGCTAACCAACACGCGATTCCTACTCCTTGAACTCCCACGGACCTAGCGCAAGACTCGGATGCCACGGATTTCACTCCGAACCCTCGAGACCACGCCATGCCATCCTTCGGCAACTATGGCGGACGGTGGCGACGACGTACCGAGGCAACCAAACCCTAATCGGCTAAACCGACTTCACTACCTTCTTCCGGGACGCTCACTGACTCACGAACACTAGCTAAGACATCGTGGAACCCACGGGAAGGGAGCCGACCACGGCGGACCGAGCTCGGCGATCATGGCGGCCATGGTGGAAGCTCGTCCCGCGGCTTACCTAGGCGCTTTTGGCGAGAGCTGGCCAAGGCAGGCGAAGCAGGAGGCGAAGGCGAGGTTGGCGGTGCGGTTTGCGGGGCGAAAACACGGCGGACGGCGGTGGCAACGACTTTTCCCCCTTTTGACCGCGCGGTCGCCGGCGAGAGCGAACAGAGCGAAGGAGAGAGGGAGAGGGCGCGTCTGGGGGAGAGGAGTGTGTGCTCGGGGTGAAGACTCGCCACGCCGCGCGTGTTGGCTGGCTTCGGCCGGGAATCGGGCGCCACGCGGCGTCCTTCCCCTGCGCGCGGTCCGCCACTGAAGCTGGCGATTTGAACTGAATCGGCGATTCAGTTAGCGCCCTGGCCGACTGACAGGCCATTTTCAAACGTGATTAACTCACTAACCACTCCATCAAACGCTAAACCAACTGCACCACTAGTTAGAGCTACACATCGACTGCAACTTTGGTTATAGGATCGATCACTGGTTTGGCTTGGATCGAGCTCGGGATGGTGCCAAACATGGCTAGGCCGAACTGAAAATCAGTTTCAGGACTTAGGAAAATTTCTAAGTCCAAAACCCCTCCAATTCTGCCTTGTGGACCCTAAAGCACCATGTTAAGCTCATTTTCATGAGTTGGTCCTTAAACAACTTTTGTTCTACTCTAAATTCTACACACTTTTGATTAAGGGCCCACAACCATGCAAAGCTTATATCAAGGAGGTCTTAGTTAGTCAAACAAAAGGACTCTTTAGGCTCTATAGGGTTGACTAAGGTTTAGCCACTTGATTAGCCAAGATGACCAGCATAAACATGCCTTCATTTTGGCCTCTCAACAAAGTTAGATGGTTAGGAAGGCCAAACCACTCCAAAGCAAGTCAAGCAACACACATCACAACAGTTTTATAAGCAAACCATCACATGAAATGACATTTTATGTGAGAAAAAGAACAACATATGAATGCTCCATGCTCATGAGATGATCATGCATAATGAGAAAATGATGTCATGCTAGCTTAACACCAGAGGTGTTACAAAGAAGAGGGGTCAGGGCCGTGAGTCGTAGTGGAAGCCGCTCTTTGCGGCACAGCAGGTGGAGGAGGTGCTGGGTCATCCATCCCTTCAGCACCTTCTTCTTCATCATCGAAAAGAGGCTCGCCAACCTCATGATCACCTGCAGACTCAAAACGAGAAGAAGGACAAACCATGGTCTCGTCGAAGGTGACATCTGATGTCTCCATGACTCGGTTAGTATCAAGGTTAAGTACACGATTGTAACACCTCTGGTGTTTAGCATGTAATTAACTTGACATATCATCATTTTCATCATTAAGCATATTGATCATGATTTCATGTGTATGCATTTTGCTAAGTGTCTTTTATGTGAGTCCCTCTATTGCCAAAACCCTAATTAGCCCACTTCTCTCTTTTAGGGCAAAATGGTAATTTTACCTCTGTGACTAGCTTTGTGTAATTCTTGTTCAGTTGGGTGTCTTGAAGTGTTGTTGTGTTGGCCAAAGTTCAAAAATCAGAATTTGATTTCAAATCTCTTTGCAAAACCCTGATTTCCAAACCCTGGATTTTATCCCTCTTTTTGTAATTTAAAAATTATTCAAAATTTGAGGTTGGTTCAAAAAGCAAAGTTGTAGATCTGTCAAAGAGAAACAACTTTGGTATTTACAAATTTTCAAGTTGCAGTACAAAGTTTTGAGTTATTTCAAATTCATTCAAACTCCAACTTTTGTTCCCTTTTTAGTTTTCAAAATGAGTTCAAAAACTAATGAGTTTCAGGAAAAGTGTATAATAGCAAAGTTGTAGGTTTTGACAAATGGAACAACTTTCATATATAAAGATTTTCAAGTTTCGGTTTGAAATCCAGAGTAATTTTGATTTGAATCAAGTTTGAAAAAGTGTCCCCTTTACTGTTTTCAAATATTGTTCAAAAACTATTTGGAATTTGAAAATGTTCATATTTACAAGGTTGTAGATCTCATTTTTCTGAGAAACTTTGGTGTTTTGAGTTTTTGTTGCCCAGTTCAATTTTTGGGAGTAATTCGCAAAATACAAAACCTGCTCAAAGTCAAAAGCTAGGGCATAGCCCTGTTCCTCTTCTCCGGCGAGCCAGGGGGGGGCCCGGCCGCGCACCCTCGCCGGATTCGCATGCCGCCGCGTGTCTGAAGCTCCTTCGCCCAAACCAACTCCACGCCGAAGTGCAGATCATCATTCCGCACGCGTCTGTGCACAAGTTGACCTCGCACACCCGTCCCCCACCCCGCAGCACCTCGCCGCCGCGTGTTCGTCGCCGGCGAACACAGCGCCCGGTCCCCGCAAGCCAAACCGCTGACCCTCGGCCTCGCAATCGATTGCGCGTGCTCCCGCCGAGCTTATCCACCTCTCTCCGTGCTCTCTACCGGTCTCTGGCCGCGGCTATAAAAGGGCCGCCGACCGCCGGAGTTCCACACCAACTCCGCCACCGTCACCAGCACAAGCCAGAGCCTCCGCTCTTCTCCCAGCTAGCTCGAAAGCTCCGCCAAGTTCTCGTGAAGCTTTCCCACCCCTCAATTTCACCTCTGCCGCGCTATATTGCCTGGCGTAACCCCGTCTTCCTCATCGCCGGTAAATCGCCGGTGACCTCGGGTTCGTAAAATTCGTCGTCCTTGGTCCTGCACTGTCCTTCCCGAGGATCGTCTTGTGATCCTCATGACCTTGCGCATCTAACCGTGCCTCGGTGGTCGCTGTTGTTGCTCAGGAACGCCGGAACGCCAGTTCGCCGCCGTTCGGTCCGCCGACGAGCCCGCCTCCGTCGACCTCCTAGCTCCGGCCGTGCCCTCATCTCGCCACCGCCTGTTTTCGAACGCCGGTGAGCTCCCGGACCTCCCTGTACCCTTGGTTTCGCCGGAGAGGCTTTGCCTTGGCCGGAACTCAGTCGCGCCGTCGCGGGGTGACCGCCGGCGTCGCGAGGGAGAAGAACAGTGCCGTTTTTCTTTTCTTCATACATGTGAATAGTGTTCAGATTTCATCTTTTTGTGTGATTTTCTGTGTTGATCCAAAAATTCTGAAATTTTTGTGGTAGACTCTTTACACCTTGAAGTATTTTATAAAAATATAAAACTTGACTTTTCTGCAAAAATTTGAAAATGAAAAATCTCCCTTTTAATTAATAAATGAAGGTTTTGGTATTTTTGGAGAGTGTTCTATAGCTCCAAAAATCTTGAGATAAAAGTTGCAAGCTAGTTATGTCATGATGAGTCTCTGGTAAAATTTTGAAGTCATTTGGAGCAAGTTGATTTTTGAGCTTTATTTTAATTAAGGAATAGTGCCTTTTGTTAATTAAATGTCTAGATTTAATTAAGCACCTTAATGACCTCCAAAAATTATGAAATTGGTTTTGCCATCTATTTATGCCTTAATGAACTTGTGAGATTAATTTGGTAATTTTTGGAGCACCTTCATAAAATGACCTTTTTAAATAATTAAGAAAAATAGAAAAAGGTGATTAGGTTTAGCGTTGAATGCCCTGTGATGTGACTTTGGGATTGCTTGATGTTCATAGACTCATACCCCTTTGGTCTATGATGTTTGTGATGCTATGTTTGGTTGATGCTTAGGATAATTATAATAAGGTCTAGTTTAATCAAAATTGCTTTAGGAAGAAATGGTTACCTTTTATGCTCAACCTAGATTTCGATCATGCTTTGCCTAGAGTAATCTAGAATCAGTGGTATTGTCTTGCACCATAAGTCCATATCATAATTCTCATGAGCATTCATCATTGCATCCGTATAGTTGACGAAGAAGGCCCTGAAGTCGAGGTAGTCACCGAAGGATCTGTCCCCGAGGCGACCCCGAGCTCCGACAACTATACCTACTCCGAGCCTGCTCTTTTTGCCATCCAAGGCAAGCCCCGGTGCATTTAACCCTACCTTGCTTTTATAAATGTTTTCTTTAATTATTTTGAGATAAACTATTGCATTAGGTAATAGGAGTTGTGTGATGACCTATTACTTGCATAATCTATCCCCACCAAAAGATACACATACCCTTGTTTCAAAACTATTTGCAAAATGCTTAGCAATGCTATTCAATAGATTTGCAATAAAAATGCCAATTTCAAAAGTGTGATCACTTTAAGAATGTTTATGGGAATTTGGCTTTACTCCCACTATTGGCTAAGTATCTGATCCGTACTTAGTCAATGGGAAGGTGAGGTTGTCCTTGCGTACGGTGCCGTCATGTTGTAGTCCGGGACTCAACAGTTGACACCGACCGGGACAGGGTTGGAAAACTGACAGGACCTGTACTCTCGGGTTAGAGTCCCGAGGTGCTTGTCGCTGGCTGGAAAATTTTAGGGACCACCTGTATGGGGGCCTGCTGACTAGGACTTGCAACTATTCACATACTACGGAAAGCTTCGGCTCCGAGGAATCCTTTATTGGACCGACAACCGCGCACTGGGAGTGGAGAGATGGCGGAAGTAGCATGTACCCACGTGGGTTAAAGTCCCGGATTGGAGTGGTGTACTGTACTTCCGGGTGGCGTAGGACCGGGCCCAATCTTGGAGGAATCGTGGTAGACGAGTTGGCATATGCAAGCTTTGGTGCTACATATGCAGTGTGGATAGGGACCCTCAGCTGAGTATTATCTATCCGGATTAACGCTGCTCCTCGGTTATGGAGACTTAGTCACTGACTGTCAACAGGGAGTGGTTCTCAACTAGGAATGTTTTTGAAATATAAAATGAATCATGAATGATGAAGAATTGAGGAATATTGAATCTTTCAAAATAAAATAAGGTTTACAAAAATGCTTTTCTGCAAAATTTTTGATCCTGCTTAAGCCTTACCTTGACTACCCTAAGCCTCTCATCCCTGAGTCTTCTCCCTTTTTCTTTAGACGGGTAAGTCTTGTTGAGTACCTTTGTACTCAGGGTTCTTTTACCCATGTTGCAGGTATGGCAGATTCCCCAGTATGCCTTGGACCCTGCTGTGTGACAGTTGTTCAGGAAGAGGCCGATGAGGCCGATGAGTGATTATTCACCCTCGGGCTGGGTGAAGTATCTTTATCTTTAGTTGTTGTCATATGCTACCCTGCCAACTCTATCTATTTGAACTATGGTCTGTAATAACTTCACTTTAATTTTATGTTGAACCTTGGTTTGTAAAACTATTGTTATCTAAGTCTTCCGCTATTTACTCCGATGTTATTTGTCAAAATGTTCAAGAGATTGTAACTGAATTGTGAGATGATCCTGCGGACATCGGGCACTGATGTAGCCCAGTGGCGGAACCCGGTCGTAATCTCTTGGCTGTACGGATCAACTGTCAGTGGTTGACAGTGATCAGTGGGCCATGGGATTAGGGCCGTTACGCCACAGAGTGGTATCGGAGCATCTCACTACGACGTTGCAATCTTTTTGCGAAAACTTCAAAAGGTTTTTAAGTCCAAAAAAACTAAACTTGACTATTTTGAGTCCAAATTGCTTCTCTCATCTCATCTTGTCTTTGGCAACTAGTAGCAAGACAACTTGTATAAGCCCTATGTACCTTACCTTAGTAGTTGCATTGCCTTGTTCCGTAGGAACGAATCATGCATCATGTCATAATCACTTAAGTTTATAAAAGAGTTCGTTGGGATAGTGTACCTATACCTTTTTCTTGCTAGCCTTTCTCATCTATAACCTCTTGTCCAGATATGGCCATCATCAAGCGGACTGCTCGCAAGTCGACTGGACCGAACGGTGTGCCGCGTCACCAGCTGGCGCCACGCACCGGAGAAGAGACTGGAGAATCCTCCAATGGTCGTCGTTTTTCCCGCCGCACCCGCAAGAACCTGAAGGAGGAAATCAAGAATCTGAAGGCTGAGATGGAGAACATGGAGCATGACTTCTATCTTTCCCGCATGGAGTTTTATGAGGCACGAGCTTCCCTGGAGCAGGCCAATCGGAACACGGTTCGCGCTATCGAGCAGCGCAATGATGCTTGGACCCGCGAAGATGTCACCAGAGCCCAGCTCCATGGACTGCAGCAGTACACTGCCCAGATTGAGCAGTACAATGATATGCTTCATGAGGAAGTACATCAACTGTACAACCAACTTCACCCCGTGATTCCACCAGATGCTGAGGATCCAGAAGATGGAGTCGTGGAGGAACCTGAAGTAGAACATGAGCCAGACCAGAATGAAGAGGTGGAACCTGCAGAAGATGTCCATGCCGAGGACGAGGATGAGGAGGAAGAGCCCGAACTCATCATCGAAGATGAAGACGACGATGAAGACATGATCATCATCGATGACGACTAGACTCGTGTGTCTATGCCATCTGCTCACCTAAAGCCTTAAGTCTAGGTTTGGGGCGTTAGTTGGTCTTCAGTCTAGTCGAGTCTGTATCTTGTCTTGTACCTTTCCTTTGTCAGTTAGTGGCTATCTATCGAATCTCTGTATCAGTTATCTACCCTTGCAAGTATGCCTCCGACTATGTCAACACAGAGGAAAAGAAGAGAGATTGTTTCCTTAGGGGTCTGCACCCTAAGATTCGCAGAGGTCTATCCAACAACCTGAACGGATCTTATCATGATGTTGTTGACCGTGCTGTCGCTTTCGAGGAAAGTAACCGCCAGTATCAGGAGGAGAAGAAGAAGAAGAAGGCTGGGTCTAGCAGCTTCTCCAGCAACCATAAGCGCCCAAGAATCCTCTATCACCCCAGCCACCACCAAAACCGTGTCCCATAACCCCATCAGCAAGTGGTCGTTCGTACCGCGGCCACCACCCATAATGCCAACCAGCAAAGTGCCACTCAGCCGAACGCCCCAGGTGTTCGTGTCACCACCCCTCAAACAGCTTACAACCACCCATGCTACAACTGTGGCCAAGTCGGTCACTGGTCTCGCGAGTGCCCAAAACCCAAGAAGAATGCCCAGCATGCACAGAAAGGCCCTGGAGGATCACAGCAGCAGCACCGTGCACCGCAGCAGCACGTCCAGAAGGGCAAGTTTGTCAAGAAGCACGGGCAAGTCTACTTCACCACCGTCAGTAATATCCCAGAAGGAGAGCCCGTCATGCTCGGTAGGTTCCCTGTTGCCAATCATCCTGCAGTCGTCTTGTTTGATTATGGTGCATCGCATTCCTTCATCAGTCGCACTTTTGTCATCAAGCATGAGTTACCCATGGGGGAGTTAAAAGGAAGTTTCTGTATACTTTCGCCTGGAGGGCGGATAAATACTAAGGAAGTGGTCCGCAGTATACCAGTAATGTTGGGGGAACATGTCTTTCCTACCACCATGATAGTACTGCGCAATCAAGAGATAGATGTCATCTTAGGCATGAATTGGATGTGTCAGTATAAAGCCATGATAGACATCTTGAATAGAGTTGTGAGAGTGGATATTCCTAACAGCACCTCCAAACTCCTTCTCCAACTTCCTATGCCTCAGAAACCAGCAACCACCCAGTTGAATACCGCCTGTGTTCCGGAAGTCAGGGATATTCCCGTGGTCTGTGAGTTCCCTGATGTCTTTCCAGAAGATCTGCCTGGTCTGCCTCCCGACCGGGATGTTGAGTTTGCCATAGAGCTAAAGCCCGGGACTGCTCCTATATCCCGTAGAGCTTATCGAATGCCTCCCAGAGAGTTGGCAGAGCTGAAGACCCAATTGCAAGAGCTATTGGATAAGGGTCTCATTCGCCCGAGTTCATCTCCTTGGGGCTATCCTGCTATCTTTGTGAAGAAGAAGGACAAAAGTCTTCGTCTGTGCGTTGACTATCGCCCGCTCAACGAGGTCACCATCAAAAATAAATATCCTTTGCCTCGCATTGACCTTCTTTTTGACCAGTTATCTGGAGCCAGAGTGTTCTCCAAAATTGATCTCAGATCTGGCTATCACCAAATAAAAATCCGTCCAGAAGATATTCCTAAAACAGCTTTCACCACCAGATACGGTCTGTATGAGTATTTGGTCATGTCCTTTGGCTTGACCAATGCCCCCGCTCATTTCATGTATCTCATGAACTCTGTGTTGATGCCAGAGCTCGATAAATTTGTAGTCGTGTTCATTGACGACATCCTTGTCTATTCAAGAACTCCTGAAGATCACGCCAAGCATCTTCGAATCGTTCTTTCTCGTCTCAGAGATCACCAGCTGTATGCCAAGTTCAGTAAATGTGAATTCTGGCTAGATCGAATTCAATTCCTTGGTCATGTCCTGTCCGCTGAAGGTGTGTCAGTTGACCCTGGAAAAGTGGCAGATATCTTGGATTGGAAGCCACCTACCACTGTCCGCGAAGTTCGCAGCTTCATGGGAATGGCTGGATACTATCGTCGTTTCATTCCAGATTTCTCCAGAGTCGCCAAGCCTATCACAGAGTTGTTGAAGAATTCCGTGGATTTCGTTTGGTCACCAGCCTGTGAGCAAGCCTTTCAAGCCCTGAAGAAACTGCTAACTACATCACCAGTCCTAGCTCAACCAGATATCGAGAAACCCTTCGATGTATACTGTGATGCATCTGGTACTGGTTTGGGCTGTGTTTTGATGCAAGAAGGACGAGTAATCGCTTATGCCTCACGACAGCTTAAGCGACATGAGGAAAACTACCCAACCCATGATCTTGAGCTAGCAGCAGTCGTGCATGCCTTGAAGATTTGGCGTCACTATCTGTTGGGCAGCACCTGCAATATGTATACGGATCACAAGAGCCTAAAGTATATCTTCACTCAAGAAGAATTGAATATGAGGCAAAGAAGATGGCTTGAGTTGATTAAAGATTATGATCTCGAAGTACATTACCATCCTGGTAAGGCAAATGTAGTTGCCGATGCCCTCAGTCGCAAGTCATACTGCAACTGTCTGACGACGAAGTCCTATGATTTTTCCTTGTGCCAAGAACTTGAAAGGATGGGTATCGAAATGATTCCGCAAGGAAACCTGAACAATGTCAGCATAGAAACATCCATCAAGGATCAAGTCATTGCTGCTCAGAAGGATAACCCTGGAATCAAGCACATCATCGAAAAGGTCCAGACCGGAAAGGCTGATTGTTTCAGGATCGATGATGTAGGAGTTGTTTGGTTCAAAAACCGTCTAGTAGTTCCCAAAGTGCCTGAATTGAGACAGTTAATCCTTGATGAAGCACACTTGACCAGATTCTCTATTCACCCCGGCAGTAACAAGATGTACCAAGACTTAAAGTAGAGATTCTGGTGGACTAAAATGAAGATTGAGATTGCCCGGTATGTCGCCCAGTGTGATACCTGCCAAAGAGTCAAGGCAGTACACATGAAGCCTGGAGGAGAATTGCAACCTCTGTCAGTACCCGCTTGGAAATGGGACGACATTAGTATGGATTTTGTCAATGGACTACCCAAGACCCAGAAAGGTTTTGATTCCATTTGGGTAATTGTGGATCGACTCACCAAACAAGCTCACTTTCTGCCAGTGAAGACCAGTTACACCGTCCCCACGTATGCCACTTTGTACAAGAACCACATAGTGAAACTTCATGGCATACCCAAGACCATTGTCTCTGACCGTGGTACCCAGTTTGTCGCTAAGTTTTGGAAAGCGTTCCATGCCTCACTTGGAACCAAGCTCTTACATAGTACGGCTTATCATCCTCAAACTGATGGACAAACTGAGCGAGTCAACCAAGTGCTGGAGGACATGTTGAGAGCCTGTGTTCCTACCTTCGCAGATACTTGGGATGACTGTTTGCCCTTGGCAGAGTTCTCATATAATAACAGTTACCAAGAGAGCATAAAAATGGCACCCTTTGAAGCACTGTACGGCCGTCGTTGTCGTACACCTCTCAGTTGGTCTGAGCCCGGAGAAAGAGAATTCTTTGGAGTTGACCTGGTCAAAGATATGGAAGAGAAAGTCAAGCAGATACAAGAGAATATGAAGATTGCCCAATCTCGACAGAAGAGCTACGCTGACAAGAGACGTCGACCTCTGAAGTTTCAAGTTGGAGATTATGTATATCTCAAGGTCTCACCAACCAAAGGAGTCACTCGTTTTGGAGTCAAAGGAAAGTTAGCACCCCGCTACATTGGTCCGTTTGAGGTTTTGGAATGTTGCGGCAAGGTAGCTTACAAGCTGAAGTTGCCCGATCATCTTTCAGCAGTTCATGATGTGTTTCATGTCTCCCAACTCAAGAAGTGTCTCAGAGTACCAGAACATGTCGTGGAAGTTGAAGGTGGCGAGCTAGAGCCTGATCTATCCTACTCGGAACATCCAGTTCGCGTGTTGGACCACAAGGATCGTGTTACCCGAAGAACTACCACGAGATGGTACAAAATCCAGTGGAACCAGCACTCTGAAGAAGAAGCCACCTGGGAATCCGAAGACTTCTTAGCAAAGAACTACCCCGACTTTCTCGAATCCCTGTCTATGTAAAGTTTTGCCTTTTCCTTCTTAAGACGTGGAATCTCGGGGCGAGATTTCTTTTAGGGGGGGAGGCTGTAACACCTCTGGTGTTTAGCATGTAATTAACTTGACATATCATCATTTTCATCATTAAGCATCTTGATCATGATTTCATGTGTATGCATTTTGCTAAGTGTCTTTTATGTGAGTCCCTCTATTGCCAAAACCCTAATTAGCCCACTTCTCTCTTTTAGGGCAAAATGGTAATTTTACCTCTGTGACTAGCTTTGTGTAATTCTTGTTCAGTTGGGTGTCTTGAAGTGTTGTTGTGTTGGCCAAAGTTCAAAAATCAGAATTTGATTTCAAATCTCTTTGCAAAACCCTGATTTCCAAACCCTGGATTTTATCCCTCTTTTTGTAATTTAAAAATTATTCAAAATTTGAGGTTGGTTCAAAAAGCAAAGTTGTAGATCTGTCAAAGAGAAACAACTTTGGTATTTACAAATTTTCAAGTTGCAGTACAAAGTTTTGAGTTATTTCAAATTCATTCAAACTCCAACTTTTGTTCCCTTTTTAGTTTTCAAAATGAGTTCAAAAACTAATGAGTTTCAGGAAAAGTGTATAATAGCAAAGTTGTAGGTTTTGACAAATGGAACAACTTTCATATATAAAGATTTTCAAGTTTCAGTTTGAAATCCAGAGTAATTTTGATTTGAATCAAGTTTGAAAAAGTGTCCCCTTTACTGTTTTCAAATATTGTTCAAAAACTATTTGGAATTTGAAAATGTTCATATTTACAAGGTTGTAGATCTCATTTTTCTGAGAAACTTTGGTGTTTTGAGTTTTTGTTGCCCAGTTCAATTTTTGGGAGTAATTCGCAAAATACAAAACCTGCTCAAAGTCAAAAGCTAGGGCATAGCCCTGTTCCTCTTCTCCGGCGAGCCAGGGGGGGGGGCCCGGCCGCGCACCCTCGCCGGATTCGCATGCCGCCGCGTGTCTGAAGCTCCTTCGCCCAAACCAACTCCACGCCGAAGTGCAGATCATCATTCCGCACGCGTCTGTGCACAAGTTGACCTCGCACACCCGTCCCCCACCCCGCAGCACCTCGCCGCCGCGTGTTCGTCGCCGGCGAACACAGCGCCCGGTCCCCGCAAGCCAAACCGCTGACCCTCGGCCTCGCAATCGATTGCGCGTGCTCCCGCCGAGCTTATCCACCTCTCTCCGTGCTCTCTACCGGTCTCTGGCCGCGGCTATAAAAGGGCCGCCGACCGCCGGAGTTCCACACCACCTCCGCCACCGTCACCAGCACAAGCCAGAGCCTCCGCTCTTCTCCCAGCTAGCTCGAAAGCTCCGCCAAGTTCTCGTGAAGCTTTCCCACCCCTCAATTTCACCTCTGCCGCGCTATATTGCCCGGCGTAACCCCGTCTTCCTCATCGCCGGTAAATCGCCGGTGACCTCGGGTTCGTAAAATTCGTGGTCCTTGGTCCTGCACTGTCCTTCCTGAGGATCGTCTTGTGATCCTCATGACCTTGCGCATCTAACCGTGCCTCGGTGGTCGCTGTTGTTGCTCAGGAACGCCGGAACGCCAGTTCGCCGCCGTTCGGTCCGCCGACGAGCCCGCCTCCGTCGACCTCCTAGCTCCGGCCGTGCCCTCATCTCGCCACCGCCTGTTTTCGAACGCCGGTGAGCTCCCGGACCTCCCTGTACCCTTGGTTTCGCCGGAGAGGCTTTGCCTTGGCCGGAACTCAGTCGCGCCGTCGCGGGGTGACCGCCGGCGTCGCGAGGGAGAAGAACAGTGCCGTTTTTCTTTTCTTCATACATGTGAATAGTGTTCAGATTTCATCTTTTTGTGTGATTTTCTGTGTTGATCCAAAAATTCTGAAATTTTTGTGGTAGACTCTTTACACCTTGAAGTATTTTATAAAAATATAAAACTTGACTTTTCTGCAAAAATTTGAAAATGAAAAATCTCCCTTTTAATTAATAAATGAAGGTTTTGGTATTTTTGGAGAGTGTTCTATAGCTCCAAAAATCTTGAGATAAAAGTTGCAAGCTAGTTATGTCATGATGAGTCTCTAGTAAAATTTTGAAGTCATTTGGAGCAAGTTGATTTTTGAGCTTTATTTTAATTAAGGAATAGTGCCTTTTGTTAATTAAATGTCCAGATTTAATTAAGCATCTTAATGACCTCCAAAAATTATGAAATTGGTTTTGCCATCTATTTATGCCTTAATGAACTTGTGAGATTAATTTGGTAATTTTTGGAGCACCTTCATAAAATGACCTTTTTAAATAATTAAGAAAAATAGAAAAAGGTGATTAGGTTTAGCGTTGAATGCCCTGTGATGTGACTTTGGGATTGCTTGATGTTCATAGACTCATACCCCTTTGGTCTATGATGTTTGTGATGCTATGTTTGGTTGATGCTTAGGATAATTATAATAAGGTCTAGTTTAATCAAAATTGCTTTAGGAAGAAATGGTTACCTTTTATGCTCAACCTAGATTTCGATCATGCTTTGCCTAGAGTAATCTAGAATCAGTGGTATTGTCTTGCACCATAAGTCCATATCATAATTCTCATGAGCATTCATCATTGCATCCGTATAGTTGACGAAGAAGGCCCTGAAGTCGAGGTAGTCACCGAAGGATCTGTCCCCGAGGCGACCTCGAGCTCCGACAACTATACCTACTCCGAGCCTGCTCTTTTTGCCATCCAAGGCAAGCCCCGGTGCATTTAACCCTACCTTGCTTTTATAAATGTTTTCTTTAAATGTTTTGAGATAAACTATTGCATTAGGTAATAGGAGTTGTGTGATGACCTATTACTTGCATAATCTATCCCCACCAAAAGATACACATACCCTTGTTTCAAAACTATTTGCAAAATGCTTAGCAATGCTATTCAATAGATTTGCAATAAAAA
The DNA here is from genome assembly GCA_009763385.1 of Coix lacryma-jobi var. lacryma-jobi. NCBI lineage: Eukaryota > Viridiplantae > Streptophyta > Magnoliopsida > Poales > Poaceae > Coix > Coix lacryma-jobi. Next base: position 103,583,582 of record CM019830.1, on the reverse strand, counting down.
TGCCAATTTCAAAAGTGTGATCACTTTAAGAATGTTTATGGGAATTTGGCTTTACTCCCACTATTGGCTATGTATCTGATCCGTACTTAGTCAATGGGAAGGAGAGGTTGTCCTTGCGTACGGTGCCGTCATGTTGTAGTCCGGGACTCAACAGTTGACACCGACCGGGACAGGGTTGGAAAACTGACAGGACCTGTACTCTCGGGTTAGAGTCCCGAGGTGCTTGTCGCTGGCTGGAAAATTTTAGGGACCACCTGTATGGGGGCCTGCTGACTAAGATTTGCAACTATTCACATACTACGGAAAGCTTCGGCTCCGAGGAATCCTTTATTGGACCGACAACCGCGCACTGGGAGTGGAGAGATGGCGGAAGTAGCATGTACCCACGTGGGTTAAAGTCCCAGATTGGAGTGGTGTACTGTACTTCCGGGTGGCGTAGGACCGGGCCCAATCTTGGAGGAATCGTGGTAGACGAGTTGGCATATGCAAGCTTTGGTGCTACATATGCAGTGTGGATAGGGACCCTCAGCTGAGTATTATCTATCCGGATTAACGCTGCTCCTCGGTTATGGAGACTTAGTCACTGACTGTCAACAGGGAGTGGTTCTCAACTAGGAATGTTTTTGAAATATAAAATGAATCATGAATGATGAAGAATTGAGGAATATTGAATCTTTCAAAATAAAATAAGGTTTACAAAAATGCTTTTCTGCAAAATTTTTGATCTTGCTTAAGCCTTACCTTGACTACCCTAAGCCTCTCATCCCTGAGTCTTCTCCCTTTTTCTTTAGACGGGTAAGTCTTGTTGAGTACCTTTGTACTCAGGGTTCTTTTACCCATGTTGCAGGTATGGCAGATTCCCCAGTATGCCTTGGACCCTGCTGTGTGACAGTTGTTCAGGAAGAGGCCGATGAGTGATTATTCACCCTCGGGCTGGGTGAAGTATCTTTATCTTTAGTTGTTGTCATATGCTACCCTGCCATCTCTATCTATTTGAACTATGGTCTGTAATAACTTCACTTTAATTTTATGTTGAACCTTGGTTTGTAAAACTATTGTTATCTAAGTCTTCCGCTATTTACTCCGATGTTATTTGTCAAAATGTTCAAGAGATTGTAACTGAATTGTGAGATGATCCTGCGGACATCGGGCACTGATGTAGCCCAGTGGCGGAACCCGGTCGTAATCTCTTGGCTGTACGGATCAACTGTCAGTGGTTGACAGTGATCAGTGGGCCATGGGATTAGGGCCGTTACGCCACAACGATAAGCTTGAGTGTGAGTGCCATAACCCAAAAATACACCGTCAGAAGAACGAGACTCAAACTTGTCCAAGTTGCCCTTTTTGAGTATAAAACAATGGCAACCGAAAACTCTAAAATAACTCACTTTGGGCAGTTTTCCAAAATGCAACTCATAAGAAGTGTTTTTCAAGAAGGCTCAGAGAAAAATGCGATTGGAGATGTAGCAAGCAGTGCTCATAGCTTCGGCCCAATATCGCCTAGGAGTCATATGCTCATCGAGCATCGTCCTAGCCATCTCTACAAGGATCCGATTCTTCCTTTCTACAACACCATTCTGAGGCGGTGTGTAGGGAGAAGAAAACTGATGCTCTAAACCCAAAGAGTTACAAAACTTCTCAAAATCTGAATTCTTGAATTCAGAACCATTATCACTCCTAATAGCTCGCATTGAGTTCAAAGGAAACTCATTCTGAAGACACAAAATCAGATTGCGAGCAAAAGAGAAAGTCTCAGTTTTCTCAGCTAAAAAGAAAACCCACGAATATCTCGAAAAGTCGTCAACAACAACAAGCACATACCACTTCCCCCCAACTAAGCTCACCCGAGCCGGACCAACAAGGTCCATGTGCAAAAGCTATCCAGGGCGCTAAGTCATGACCTGAGTCATTGGATGGTGGGGAGCGGCAACCATTTTCCCATGTCTACAAGAATGGCAAACAAGATCCTTCTCCATGCACAACTTGGGCAATCCTCGGATTAGGCCAAGTGAACTAAGACGTGCAAGCAAGTCGAAGCTCAAATGTCCTAGTCTCCTATGCCACTTCCAAAGATCAGAGGAGGAAGGTCTAGCCAAAAGACAACGAGAAACTCCAAATGACTCCGAGAAATCCGCACGAAAGACTTTCCCAAAGGGCGAAATCCCACAAACAAGATTGCCTTGAGGATCCAAAATACGACTAAGATTCGGCTTAAAACGAATCTCATAGTCGTCATGAAAGAGTTGCGAAACAGAGAGAAGGTTAAAATGCAAGTTAGAAACAAGAGCAACATCGCGCAACACAAAGTGCTCATTAACTCGCACCAACCCACGAGACAATACCTTACCTTTGCTATTGTCGCCGAAGGTGATAAACTCCTTTCCGGCGACCGGACTAAGACTGGAGAACCACTTGGCGTTTCTGGTCATGTGCCTCGAACAACCGGAATCCAACAACCAAACGTTCTCCAATCGTTTTACCTACATCAATAAAAAGACATAGGGTGAGCATACGGTCCAACACTGGGGTTAGTGAAGTAAGGGGAATACCAGTGTTGGGCCGACTGCTCAAAAGAACGGTTAACAGAAAAACCATTCCTAGCACGCCTACGGGAAGAGCGATCACCATGTAGATGAAAATGTGGTCTGCTAAGGGAGGAGCGTCCATCGCGATACTCAAAACGCGGTGGGGGAAAACGCTCAACTACAAAGCCACCGCCACGGGGTCCATAGCCCACAATTGCAGGCTCCCACCGGGCACGACCTCCTCGCGGCCTAGGCCTAGGAACTTGAGGTTTCGGACCTCTAGGCCTAGCAGCACGCCTCTGAACATTCGACACATGTACATCATGGAAAGGATGGTACATGTCCGTGTTGTTCATCTCCTTTGCACGGCGCGCCTCTCTCTTGCGCCTGAAGCAGAACTCACTCAAGTGACCATCTCTCCCACAGTGCTCACAGTGGTACCTCACCGCTCTCATAGGGGGTTGTTGGTACTCACGGTAGTGGGTGTGGATCACTTTGCCCTTCTGTGGCATAAGCTCCTCCTGGATGGGTGGCATGGTGTCAAGCTTGTTCTTGAGGTGGTTTGGTTTGGGAGCCCATGATTGTTTCTTGGGCGGAGCTCTTGGAGGCTCAACAAAGACCCCATCCTTGGTGTTAGGCTTCAGAGGCTCTTTGGGTGGAATCTTGGTAAGCTTGGGAGTTGTGGTGGAGTTGGGCTTCTCACATGGGTTAAGACCACTCGACTCTCCAATCTTGCCAAAAGATGACACATCAACACCCAGAGCAAAACCCACACCTGGACCTCCAGCAGCTCGCTTGAATTGGGAGATCATCATCCTGAGTTGTGGCTCACCGCTAGACACCCATGACAAGATGGTCCGAAGGTATGCGTTTTCCTCCTCGGTTTGCATCTTGTCATGCTTCACATTAGCGATCTCCATCTCTAAACCCTCGCAAAGAACACACCTAGCCACACATGTGCTACCTGAGCTGGCCTCTTCAAAAGACACAATCTTGGCATTCTTCTCTGCCAACTCAAATTGCAAGCCCGCACAGGACTTGCACGCACCCAACAACGAGGATCTATCCTTCAGCTCATCCACCTCTCCTACCAACACAGCATACTTGCTTCTCAAGGTGAGAAGGTCAGTCATGTGTGTGGAGCACATCTCACACTCCTCCTCCTCGGTAACAACTACGGTGGACTTGATAGACTCAAGTTCCTTCACCGTATCCTCCCACTTCTGCCTAAACTCCTTGCGCTCTCTAGCGGCACGCCTAAGCAACTTATCCTGACTAAGGAGCGCGGCAGTAAGTTTCTCGACCTCAGTAGAAAGCTCGTCGGGGGTCTGAGATACCTGGGAGGTGCCGTCGTCGTCGTCGCAAGGAGTGTCCACCAGCTCGCCGTCGACCTCCTTGCCGAGGGCCATGGTGCAAAAGCCCTCATCGTCGGCGAAGAAGCAGAGGCCGTTCAGCTTGTCCTCGATCCTCTTCTTCTTCTCGGACTCGTCATCGCTTGAGGCAGCGGAGTCGTCATCCGAGTCGTCGACATTGCTGAGCGTGGCGAATAACGCACGCTGCTCAGCTTGGGCCTTCTCCAAGTACTTCATCTTGATGTACTCATTGTCAAAGCCGCCCTTCCGCTTGTGCTTCACGGGGACGTACTTCTCCTTGCGCTTGCCGGAGTCGTACTTGTGCCCATGATCCGCCTTGCTGAAGGTTTGCTTGTTCTTCTTTGGGCAATTGGCGATGAAGTGGTTGGGGTCGCCGCACTCGAAACATCCCGAGCGTCCTCCTCCACGGCGACGGTTCATGCGGTTGTTGTGAAACCGCAAGAACCGGTTGGCGAGCAATGCCAACTCGTCATCCCCCATGAACTCCAGCTGCTCCTCTGTGACAGAAAGAAGAGAAGAGATTGCAAAGCCTCCAGAGGGGTTAGCAGAAGAGCCAGAAACCAAAGCCATCGACGGGCCAGAAGGATTTTCATAAGAAGCCCTCACCATGGCGTCAATCTCACTGGGCTTGAGCTTACTGAAGAGCTCGTCGCACGTGAGGGTCTCATAGTTAGGCGATTCGATGATCACCTGAACTTTGGAATCCCACACCAATCGATCAAGAGTATGCAAAAGCTTCAAAGCTCTCTCATGATCATCGAAAGGCAACACCTCCTTGTTAGCCCTCATCCTGTTGACAATCACCTGAAAGCGAGCGAATAAACTTTCTATGCTCTCACCAGGCATATGTCGAAAGTTCTCATACTCTCGCTTGAACGACTCGTAGAGATGGGTTTTGACTTGAGAGGTTCCCTCATGGAAACGCATGAGGGTAGCCCAAATCTCCCGAGCCGTAGCGAGGTGAGAAACGCGATCAAACTCAGACGTGCCCAAACATGAGAAAAGAGCATTACGGGCTCGGCTATTGGCACCGTGCTCATCGATCTGACGTTGAGTGACACGAGCAGCCAAGACCACGTAATCGGCAGAGTTGCAAATATCCCAAATGGAAGCACCAATACTCTGCAGATAGGCTGACATGCGTATCTTCCAATACGCATAGTTCGTCCCATCAAAGAACGGTGGTTTGCCCATGCCCCGATCCATGTCGCCTTCTAGGGATCTGGAACCGGCTAAGGTGGAAGATCCTTAACCTGCTTTGATACCAATTGAAGGACCGAGAATGCAATAGCAAGGCGACCAGAGGGGGGTGAATGGGAGCTCAAAAATTTCTCTCGAAACTTTGGCCTTTTGTCCCAAAAACAACCCCAAGAGCTTCGATCGAAACCGTGATGCCCACGACCCTTGGAAGAGGGTGGATGATCCCTAAGATCACAGCGAGGCACCACAAAGCGATAGTGAACCAAACGGCCAAAGCACCGGAACAAGTTTGACCCTCAAAAACCAAGTCCCGAACGTAGATAGACGGCTACGTCGAGAAATCCCCAAATACCTATGCTAACAAGTAGCAAAGATACCTAGAGAGGTTCCTTGGTCAACTCTAGGACCAAACGAGAAGTCTGGAAACCAAGCAAAGAAGCCGGGAGAGCAAACGCACTAAAACGCAACAAACAGCAGGATCCCGGACTGTTCGTCGGTACGGTCCCGGACTGTCCGGCCCTACTGCGGACTGTCCGCGAGCAGGCGGCGGACTGTCCGCCGGCTGAAAGCGCAAAACTGCACAGCTGCTGAAGTCCCCTGATCGACTCGCGGACTGTCCACGATCGACTACGGCGGATTGTCCGCCGGTCTAACAGCAGCAAAGCGACCGAGCCACGCAGCCACTGAACAGGCTGAAGCCCGACGCACGGACTGTCCGCGCCCCCAGTGGCGGACCGTCCGCGGATGAACAGAGAGGGCGATTTCAGTCGCCCCTCTCACGAATCCTCTCAAATCCAAAACAAAACTCAATCCCACGTTCCCAAATTTGGAGAGGATGATCACGAGGTAGTTAGGAGACTATCCCCAAGAAATCATCCGCTCAAATCGATTCAATCACCGGGAAATCGAAAGGGGAGGAGTATGAACGGAAAAATGCCACGAAAACGAAATCAACCCAATCTACTTGTTCATGAGGAGTTAGATGAATTCCTTCGGTGGAAATGATCTCCTCACTATAAAGAACAAGTTGATTCAAACGGATTTCGCAAAGACGCAGTAGAGAGGGAGATCGAGTGACGGGAAAATCGCGGAGAAACAAAGAACGCGAAGAACACGAACAAAACGCGAATCAAGTCATCGATATGCAACCGTGTGGCTACCACACGTTACAACAGTGAGATTACGGTCTCACTTCCTCAAAATCTCTAGTACACAGAGGTATGGTTCTCTGCGGATCTCAGCTAGCTACAGCAGGTGATTGGGAGAGCAGGAAACCCTAGAAGCAAAGAGCAAATGACTGAGATAGAATGGGAGAAGGGTGTCTCCCTCTACTTATCCGAATTCTAATTCCTACTCTACCCCTCACTAATTACAGAGCGAACCAGCTAAACCCTAGGGTTATTCTGGACCAACTCGCGGTAGGTGGTGATCCGACGGCCACGCCCGCACAACTGGTAGTGTTGCCTTGACGCAACCTCACCGATTCCCGCCACGTGCCGCCACCGCTCCGCTTGTCCTTTCCCGGACGTCGCACCCCCGGTTTTGTGGCCCAAACCGGGAAACCAGCCTTCACAGCCAACCCCCGGTTTTGAGGCCCAAACTGGGAAACCAGCCGACCAACGCCTGAGTTTTGTGGCCCAAACTCAGCAAACCCGCAGCACCTAGGTTTTGAGGCCCAAACCTGGAAACTGTCCTCAGCCCGAGTTTTGTGGCCCAAACTCGGAAACCATCCACGCCCAGGTTTTGAGGCCCAAACCTGGAAACCGTCCTCAGCCCGAGTTTTGTGGCCAAAACTCGAAAACCATCCACTCGGTGGTTTTTCTGTGGCTCAACCACCAAACCGAGCCATAGATGGGATGCACCGCCCGTGCACCCCGTCCACCCGCAAGTGTTCGCTCGTCGCTGTCCCAGGCTGCCAGCCACCACAGCTGATCCTCAGGCCACCGGTCCCTCAGTCCAAGCCTCATGTCCGCCCTTCGCCACTCTCGGTCCATCGGCACAGCACGTCTCTACTTGACCTTCACCTTGCCTTTGATCACTGTATCCATGCTCGACACCTACACAACACAAGCCAAAGAACATGCGCATTATCCCAGTTGACAATCACTCATCACTTAGAGACTCGGCATACACCCATGTATCGCCAAGTGCGGCAACCCCGACCACTTCGTCGCCAACTGTCCCAAGAAGAACAAGCAATCTGGGAAGGGCGATCATGGGCACAAGTACAACTCCGGCAAGCACAAGGAGATGTATGTCCCCACGAAGCCGAAGCGGAAGGGCGGCTTCAACAAGGAGTACATCAAGAAGAAGTACTTGGAGAAGGCCCAGGCTGAGCAGCGTGCTTTCTTTGCCACGCTCAGCGACGTCGACGACTCGGATGATGACTCCGCACACTCAAGCGATGATGAGTCCGAGAAGAGGAAGAGGATCGAGGACAAGCTGAATGGCCTCTGCTTCTTCGCTGACGACGAGGGTTTCTGCACCACGACCCTTGGTGATGAGGTCGACGGCAAGCTGGAGGATATCCCTCAGAACGACGACGACGACGACGACGACTCCCAGGTATCTCAGACCGCCGATGAGCTTTCTGCTGAGGTTGAGAAACTTATTGACGTGCTTCTTAGTCAAGATAAGCTGCTTAGGCGTGCTGCTAGAGAGCGCAAGGAGTTTAGGCAGAAGTGGGAGGACACGGTGAAGGAGCTTGAGTTTGCTAGGTCCACCGTGGTCATTTCTGAGGAGGCTGAGTGTGAGATGTGCACCAAGCACATGACTGACCTTCTCACTTTGAGAGGTAAGTATGCTGCTTTGGTTGGAGAGGTGGATGAGCTCCGGGCTAGGCCAGTGTTTTTGGGTGCGTGCAAGTCTTGTGCAGGCTTGCAATCCGAGTTGGCAGAGAAGAATGCCAAGATTGAGTCTCTTGAGAAGGCCAGCTCGGGTAGCACTTGTGTGGCTAGGTGTGCTTTGTGCGAGGGTTTGGAGATGGAGATTGCTAATGTGAAGCATGGCAAGATGCAAACGGAGGACGAAAACACATACCTTCGGACCATCTTGTCATGGGTGTCTTGTAATGAGCCGCAGCTTGGGATGATGATTGCTCAGTTTAAGCGAGCTGCTGGAGGTTCTGGTGTTGGTTTTGCTCAGGGTGTTGATATCTCTTCTTTTGGGAAGATTAGGGAGTCGAGTGGTCTGAACCCAAGTGAGAAACCCAACTCCACCACTATTCCCAAGCTTCCATCCAAAGAGCCTCCTAAGCCTAACACCAAGGATGGAGTGTCTGAGGAACCTCCGAAAGCTCCACCCAACAAACAAGTGTGGCATCCCAAACCCAACCACCTGAAAAACAAGCTTGATACAATGATACCTATCCAAGAGGAGCTTATGCCACAGAAAGGGAAGGTGATCCACACCCACTACCGTGAGTACCAACAACCCCCTATGAGAGCGGTGAGGTACCATTGTGAGCACTGTGGGAGAGATGGACACTTGAGTGAATTTTGCTTTAGGCGCAAGAGAGAGGAGCGCCATGCCAGGGAGATGGACAATGCGGACATGTACCATCCTTTCCATGATGTGCATGTGCCGAATGTCCAGAGGAGAGCTACTAGGCCTAGAGGTCCTAGACATCAGGGAGGTGTTGCCCGACGGGGTCCTGACTTTGTTGGATACGGACCCCGTGGCGGTGGCTTTGTTGAGCGTTTCCCTCCACCGCGTTTTGAGTATCGCGATGAACACTCTTTCCTTAGCGGACCACGTTTTCCTATGCGTGGTGATCGCTTTCCCCATAGGCATGCTAGGAATGGTTTTTCTACTAACTGTTCTTTTGAGCAGCCGACCCAACACTGGTACTCTTCCTACTTCACTAACCCCAGTGTTGGACCATATGCTCACCCTATGTCTTTTTACTGATGTAGGTGAAACGATTGGAGGACATTTGGTTGGTGGATTCCGGTTGTTCGAGGCAAATGACCAGAAACGCCAAGTGGTTCTCCAGTCTTAGTCCTGTTGCCGGAAAAGAATTTATCACCTTCGGCGACAATAGTAAAGGTAAGGTGTTGTCTCGTGGGTCGGTGCGGGTTAATGAGCACTTTGTGTTGCGTGATGTTGCTCTTGTTTCTAACCTGCATTTTAACCTTCTCTCTGTTTGCAACTTTTTGATGATGACTATGAGATTCATTTTAAACCGAATCTCAGTCGTATTTTAGATCCTCAGGGCAATCTTTTATGTTTGATTTCGCCCTTTGGGAAAGTCTTTCGTGCGAATTTCTCGAAGTCGTTTGGATTTTCTCGCTGTCTTGTGGCTGGTCCTTCCTCCTCTGATCTTTGGAAGTGGCATAGGAGACTCGGTCACCTGAGCTTCGACTTGCTTGCAAGGCTTAGCTCACTTGGCCTAATCCGAGGATTGCCCAAGTTGTCCATGGAGAAGGACCTTGTTTGCCATTCTTGTAGACATGGGAAGATGGTTGCCGCTCCCCAGCATCCAGTGACTCAGGTCATGACTAAGCGCCCTGGAGAGCTTTTACACATGGATCTCGTTGGTCTAGCTCGGGTGAGCTCGGTTGGGGGAAAGTGGTATGCTTTGGTTGTTGTTGACAATTTTCAAGATATTCGTGGGTCTTCTTTTTGACTGAGAAGACTGAGACTTTCTCTTTTGCTTGCAATCTGATTTTGCGTCTTCAGAGCGAGTTCCCTATGAACTTGATGCGAGCTATTCGTAGTGATAATGGTTCCGAATTCAAGAATTCAGATTTTGAGAAGTTTTGTAACTCTTTGGGTTGTACCATTTGTACCCGGGGAGGCACCAGCTGCTGTTGAGGGGGAGGTATCTTCAGCTCGGGAGGCGCCATGACTCATTCAGCGCCAACACCCACCTCAACAGATGATTGGCAGCATCGACGAACGTGCCTCTCGGTCCAGGTCACAGCAAATCTCTCACTTTGCTTATTCTGCATTTGTTGCTGATTTTGAACCCCGAGATGTTGGACATGCTTTGACGGATCCGGATTGGGTCAATCCCATGCATGAGGAGTTGGAGAATTTTGAGCGAAATCGGGTTTGGGTTTTGGTTCCACCTCCTCCAGACTGTAATCCTATTGGGACAAAATGGGTTTTCAAAAACAAACAAGGAGAAGATGGCCATATTGTGAGGAACAAGGCCAGACTTGTAGCCAAGGGTTATAGTCAGAAGGAGGGAATAGACTATGAGGAGACTTTTGCTCCTGTAGCTCATCTGGAGGCAATTAGGATACTCTTGGCTTTTGCTGCATCCAAAGGGTTTAAGCTTTTTCAAATGGATGTCAAGAGTGCCTTCTTAAACGGCTACATAGAAGAAGAGGTGTATGTTAAACAACCTCCCGATTTTGAAAATCCCAAGTTTCCAAACCATGTTTTTAAACTCCACAAAGCTTTATATGGTTTGAAACAAGCCCCTAGAGCCTGGTATGATAGATTGAAAACCTTTTTGCTAGCTAAGGGTTTTAAAATGCGATGTGTAGATAAAACATTTTTTCTCCTCAAGCAAGGCAAAGACATTCTATTGGTCTAGATTTACGTGGATGATATCATTTTTGGTGGTTCGTCTCACACTTTCGTTGCCAAGTTTGCAGATCTTATGAGCAGGGAGTTTGAGATGAGTATGATGGGCGAGTTGACTTTCTTTCTCGGATTGCAAATTAAGCAATCCCGAGAAGGGACGTTTGTGCACCAGGGCAAGTACACCAAAGACTTGCTGAAGAAGTTCGATATGGGTGAGGCCAAGCCTCTTCCAACACCCATGTCGACCACGACGGCCCTGGATGCGGATACGAATGGAGAAGCTGTGGACCAGAAGGAGTACCGGAGTATGATCGGGTCGCTGCTCTACCGGACGGCGACACGCCTGGACATCCAGTTCGCGGTGTGTCTGTGCGCGCGCTTTCAGGTGTTGCCGCGCACTTCTCACTGTCAGGCGGTGAAGCGCATTATGAGGTACCTTCGTTTCACACCTGAGTTCGAGATTTGGTATTCAGCTTCCTCCACCCTCTCCCTTTGCGGTTATTTTGATGCCGATTTTGTTGGTTGCCGAGTTGAGCGCAAGTCCACTTCTGGGACTTGTCAGTTTATTGGTTCTTCTCTTGTATCTTGGTCTTCTCGCAAGCAGTCTAGTGTCGCTCAGTCTACCACAGAGGCTGAATATGTTGCTGCAGCTAGCTGCTGTTCTCAATTGCTTTGGAGGATGGCCACTTTGCGTGATTTTGGTCTCAGCTTTTCTCGGGTGCCTTTGCTTTGTGACAGCACAAGTGCTATTAGCGTTGCTAAGAACCCCGTGCTGCATTCTAAGACCAAACACATCGATGTGCTCTTTCATTTTATGCGAGACCATTATGAGAAGGGTGATATCGACCTTCGCCATGTCGATACTCATCATCAGTTGGCTGATTTTTTCAGCAAGCCTTTGGACCAATCAACCTTTAATCGTTTGAGAGGTGAGCTTGGTGTGTGTTTCCCCTTTTAGATGGGGGAAACATATTGGTTCTTGTATTATAGTCTGACTCTTTTCTTTTCATTTTTTTTCGTTTCTGATAGGTTAGCTTTTGCATTTCATCTTGCATCCTTACATTCTGAGCTTCATGTATATAATCCTTAGAATGTGATTATGCTCTATTTTGTATGCTCTGATGCTTTTGATGATGCTTGTAGCTTATGCTCCTTCTGATCACTGATAAATGTTGTGAGCTGAGCTATTTTTTGAATGGTGAACCTGCTTAATGAACTTAAAATTTGAAAATGTTCACCATTGAGATATGCAACTAGCATGTGTAGGATGTGTTGAATTCACTCGTGCTTTTCATATATGCTAGGTTGCTATGTCTCTAGTTCTAAGTCATTCACTTGCTTGGTATGTTCATATTCTGTCAATAAATTTGAACCAAGTTTTAAGTGAATTAAAAAGATCGAGATGGGACTGCTTGTCAACACATCACGGTATCGAGACTGTTTCTCATTTCACATTGAGTTAAACTTGAGCCGTGTAGTGTATGACCGAAACCGACGCTTTAAGCTTCTGATTGCATTAGCATAGGCTTAGCTCGGTTGAAAAGTTAGGCAATGACAAGCTTTCAACCTCTCGCAGTCACATGCTGAATTCTGAACTTGTGTAGTTTCACCGCTGTAACTCCAATTAAAATCTGAAATCACAAGTATATGTTTCATTCTATAGCATGATGATTGAACTTTGCTAGGGGTAGTTCACCTTGTATACATGTTTAGCACTTGCTTGATTTCCTGTCTATCCATGTGTAGTGCTATTTTGATGGTGAATACCTTTTTGGCTAAAACTGCTCACTTTGCTCATATGTTCATATTTCGTATTTGGTGATCAGTTTGAGCCTTTGCTAGCTTTTTGTAGATGTTATTGAGTCATTGGAGTTATGCTATGTGGAGCATCTTCTCTTTCTATTGACTATATTCCTGAAGTTGTTAATTGCACTTTGACTCATATGCGTTTTGGAAGGGGGAGATATTCTGTCAAGGGCGAGATACTTGCTTGATGGTGCATTTTCGACAAAGGGGGAGAAAATATTGACAAAATCATGTGCTTTCCGAGTTGAACTAAGGGGGAGATTCCCTGGTTGTGTGCATCATTTTGAAGGGGAGTTTGTTCGTTGCTTTTGCTCGTTGCTGAGTTTTTGAGCTGGTAACAGTTGGTACGGAGTGTTTTTGATGGCTAGTTGTGTTGAGCCTTTGCCTCTTTCTTGAGGGACTAGCCAACGCCTTTCAGCTTTTCGACTGGTATCGAGCTCTTTTGTTCTTGAGCTGGTAACAGTTTGTATCGAGCCTTCTTGCTAGCGGTGTTGAGCCTGTTCTACCTCTTCTTGAGGGCTAGCTTTGCTTTGCTTGGTTGCGTCGAGCCGTTGCCCATGTCTTTGGGGACCAAGTTGTCTTGCTCTTTACACTTGACCTTCTTCAGCTTTACTATGCTTTTGGGTCATTTGGTCAAGTTCCTTCTTCTCCTTCTTCCTTCTTCTATTTCATTATGATTTGTGTGAGTAGTTGACAATGCACTCATCAAGGGGGAGATTGCGGATACATGGGTGTATGCCGAGTCTCGAGTGATGAGTGATTGTCAACGGGTTTGATGCGCATGTTCTTTGGCTTGTGTTGTGCAGGTGTCGAGCATGGAGACAGTGATCGAGGGCAAGGTGAAGGTCATGTAGAGACGTGCCGTGCCGATGGACCGGGAGCGGTGAAGGGCAGACGTGAGGCTTGGACTGAGAGACCGGTGGCCTCAGGATCAGCTGTGGTGGCTGACAGCCTGGGACAGCGACGAGCAGAGACTTGCGGGACATGGTGTTGCTCGGGTCAAGGACCTGGAGACACGTGTCGGTGGACAGGGTGCACGGGCGGTGCATCCCCTCTACAGCTCCGGTTTGGTGGTTGAGCAACAGAAAAACCACCGGTGGACGGTTTCCAGGTTTGGGCCTCAAAACCTGCGAATACATGGGTGTATGCCGAGTCTCTGAGTGATGAGTGATTGTCAACTAGGATGATGCGCATGTTCATTGGCTTGTGTTGTGCAGGTGTCGAGCACGGATACAGTGATCAAAGGCAAGGTGAAGGTCAAGTAGAGACGTGCCGTGCCGATGGACCGAGAGTGGCGAAGGGCGGTCATGAGGCTTGGACTGAGGGACCGGTGGCCCGAGGATCAGCTGTGGTGGCTGACAGCCTAGGACAGCAACGAGCGAAGACTGGCGGTCATGTGTTGCCTAAGTCGTGGACTTGGGGACACGTGTCAGTGGACGGGGTGCACGGGCGGTGCATCCCCTCTATAGCTTCGGTTTGGTGGTAGAGCCAGAGAAAAACCATCGGGTGGACGGTTTCCAGGTTTGGGCCTCAAAACCTGGGCGCGGATGGTTTCCGAGTTTGGCCACAAAACTCGGGCTGAGGACGGTTTCCAGGTTTGGGCCTCAAAACCTGGGTGCTGCGGGTTTGCTGAGTTTGGGCCACAAAACTCAGGCTTCGATGGGCTGGTTTCCCGGTACTCCTTCTGGTCCACTGCTTCTCCCTCCTTGTCCGCATCTTGGGCCGTCGGATCCACCTACCATCGAGTTGGTCCAGAATAACCTTAGGGTTTAGCTAGTTCGCTCTGTAAGTAGTTAGGGGTAGAGTGGGAATTAGGAATAGTTAGAATTAGGATAAGTAGGGGGAGACACCCACCTCCCCATTTATCTCAGTAATTTGCTATTTTCCACCTAGTGTTTCCTGCTCTCCCACATCCCTGCTGTAGCGAACCTAAGATCCACAGAGAAGAGAACAATACCTCGCTCTGTGCCCGTGAGATTTTGAGGAAGTGAGACCGTAATCTCACTATTGTAGCGTGTGGTAGCCACACGGTTGCAAATTCGTGGTTGTGATTCGCGTTTTGTTCGGGTTCTTCGCGGGTTGCTTTTCTCCATGTTTTTCCCGTCGATCAATCTCTTTGTTCGGTGCATCTCTTGCAAATCCGTTTGAACCAAGTTGGTCTAGATCGTGAGGCACTTCTTTCCACCGAAGGAATTCACCTCTAACCTCACGAGCTAGTAGATCGGTTGATTTTTCTCTTGGATCGGTTTTTGTTCCCTTTGCCCCGATTTCTTCCAATTCATCGATTTGGAGTTAGGTTCGAGCCATGATTCTTTTGGGATAGCTCACTAACCTCCTTGGAACTCCTCATACCAAGTCTAAGCCTTAGTGCTTTTGATTCGGAGGAGATCGGGTTGAATTTGTGGAAGAACAACACTGAATCGGGAGCATCGGACGCTAGGGTTCGTGGCATCGGACGCTGACCCGAATAGCATCGGACGCTCCATTGCCACGTGTCAAGTTCTGACAGTTTTAAAGGAGCAACGGACGCTACCATCGAACACTCCGTTGTCCATCGGAGGCTCCGTTGTGTAGCCATCGGACGCTGAAGGTTCACTGTTCACAACGTCCGATGAGTGTCCAGTAAGGATCCAGACAGGCCGTTTTTACATCGGACGCTTCCGGTGTTTTGGCATCGGACGCTGCCAGCGTCCGATGCTGCTGAGTCTGCGCAGTTTGGTTCGCGGTTCGTTCGATCATTGACGGATTTGGTTTCCGTCTTTTGCGTTGGGTTTCTAGTGGTGTGTAGTGTCCCGCTATGCTTCTCCGAAGCATCCACCCTACATCTAGGGTCGTGGACACTTGCAAGCTCTAGGATTGCTCTTGGGGTTGATTCTTGGGACAGTGGCAACAAGTTTCCGAAAGGAAAATTTGGAGCTCCCATTCACCCCCCCTCTGGTCGCTTTCTGGTAGCACTTTCGGTCCTTCAAAACCTGGGCGCTGGCGGGTTTCTGAGTTTGTGCCACAAAACTCAGGCGATGGGCGGCTGGTTTCCCGGATTGGGCCTCAAAACTGGGGGTTGGTCATGAAGGCCTGGTTTCCCGGTTTCGGCCAAAAAACCGGGGGGCGGAGTCCAGGAAAAGGACAAGCAGAGCGGTGGCGGCACGTGGCGGCAATCGGTGAGGTTGCGTCGAGGCAACGCTACCAGTTGTGCGGGCGTGGCCGTCGGATCAGCATCATCTTCGGGATGGTCCAGGATAGCCTTAGGGTTTGGCTGGGTCACTCTGTAAATACTTAGGGGTAGAGTGGGAATTAGAATTAGGATAAGTAGGGGGAGACACCCACCTCCCAAACTATCTCAGTCATTTGCTCTTTTGCTTCTAGGGTTTCCTGCTCTCCCTATTCCCTGCTGTAGCGAACTGAGATCCACAGAGAAGACAATCATACCTCTGTGTCCGTGAGATTTTGAGGAAGTGAGACCGTAATCTCACTATTGTAGCGTGTGGTAGACACACGGTTGCAAATTCGTGGTTGTGATTCGCGTTTTGGGTTTTGTTCTTCGCGGATTGCTTTTCTCCTCAATTTTCCCGGTGATCGATCTCTTTGTTCATTGCGTCTTTTGCGATTCCGTTTGAACAGAGTTGTTCTAGATCGAGAGGCACTTCTTTCCACCGAAGGAAATCACCTCTAACCTCTCGAGCTAGTAGATCGGTTGATTTTTGTTTCGGATCGAGTTTTGCTCTCTTGGCCCCGAATTGTTCCAATTCACCGATTTGGAGTTAGGATCGAGCCATGATCCCTTTGGGATAGCCCACTAACCTCCTTGGAACTCCTCATAGCAAGTCTATGCCTTAGTGCTTTTGATTTGGAGGAGATTGGGTGATTTTCATGGAAGAACAGCACTGTTTCGGGACCATAGGACGCTCAAGCCGTGAGCATCGGACGCTTTGTTCATTACATCGGACGCATCCTGTGCCACGTGTCATCTGACAGTGTTTTTAAAGGAGCATCAGACGCTGTCCATCGGAGCGTCCGTTGTCATCGGACGCGCCGGGGGTCTAGCATCGGACGCTAGGGTTTCACTGTAGCAGCGTCCGATGCTAGTCTAGTAAGGTTCCAGAAGGGTTCTGTTTGCATCGGACGCGTCCGGTGCCTGGCCAGCGTCCGATGCAGGTGTTTCTGCACTGTTTGGTCCGCGGTTCATTCGTCCGTTGTCGGTTTTGATTTCCTGCTTTTACGTTGGTTTTCTAGAGCTATGTAGTGTCTCGCTGTGCTACTTGGAAGCATCCACCCTACATCTAGGGTCGTGGACACTCGCAAGCTCTAGGTTTGCTCTTAGGGGTTGATTGTTGGGACAGTGTTGACAAGTTTCTGAAAAGAACTTTGAAGCTCCCATTCACCCCCCTTTGGTCGCTTTCTGGTAACACTTCCGGTCCTTCAACCCCGTCCACCGACACATGTCCCCAGGTCCTCGACCCGAGCAACCCCATGTCCCGCAAGTCTCCGCTCGTCGCTGTCCCAGGCTGTCAGCCACCACAGCTGATCCTAAGGCCACTAGTCCCTCAGTCCAAGCCTCACGTCCGCCCTTCACCGCTCCCAGTCCGTCGGCACGGCACGTCTCTACTTGACCTTCACCTTGCCTTCGATCACTGTCTCTGTGCTCGACACCTGCACAACACAAGCCAAAGAACATGCGCATCAAACCCGTTGACAATCACTCATCACTCGAGACTCGGCATACACCCATGTATCCGCACCACCAACCAAATATCCTCCAATCATTTTACCTACATCAATAAAAAGACATAGGGTGAGCATATGGTCCAACACTGGGGTAAGTGAAATAGGAAGAATACCAGTGTTGGGCCGGCTGCTCAAAAGAATGGTTAGTAGAAAAACCATTCCTATCACGCCTACGGGGAAAACGATCACCACGCACAAGAAAACATGGTCCACTAGGGAAAGAGCGTCCATCGCGGTACTCAAAAGGCGGTGGAGGGAAACGCTCAACAAAGCCACCGCCACGGGGTCCATATCCTGCAAGGTCAGGATCCCGCCGGGCAAAACCTCCCTGAGGCCTAGGACCTCTAGGCCTAGCAGCTCTCCTCTGAACATTTGGCACATGTACATCATGGAAAGGATGATACATGTCCGCATTGTTCATTTCCCTGGCACGGCGCTCCTCTCTCTTGTGCCGAAAGCAAAACTCCCTCAAGTGTCCACCTCTCCCACAGTGCTAACAATGGTACCTCACCGCTCTCATAGGGGGTTGTTGGTACTCACGGTAGTGGGTATGGATCACTTTGCCCTTCTGTGGCATGGGCTCCTCTTGGATAGGTGGCATGGTGTCTAGCTTGTTCTTGAGGTGGTTTGGTTTTGGAGCCCATGTCTGTTTCTTGGGTGGAGCTCTCGGAGGTTCCTCATACACTCCATCTTTGGTGTTAGGCTTGAGAGTCTCTTTGGGTGGAATCTTGGTTAGCTTGGGAGTAGTGGTGGAGTTGGGCTTCTCACTCGGGTTAAGACCACTAAACTCTCCAAACTTTCCAAAAGAAGAAGCACACTGAACACCCTGAGCAAAACCAACACCTGGACCTCCAGCAGCACGCTTGAACTGGGCAATCATCATCCCAAGCTGCGGCTCACCACAAGACACCCATGACAAGATGGTCCGAAGGTATGTGTTTTCTTCCTCGATTTGCATCTTGTCATGCTTCACATTCGCAATCTCCATCTCCAAACGCTCACACAAAGCACACCTAGACACACAAGTGCTACCCGAGCTGGCCTTCTCAAGAGACTCAATCTTGGCATTCTTCTCTGCCAACTCGGATTGCAAGCCTGCACAAGACTTGCACGCACCTAACAACACGGGTCTAGCCCGGAGCTCATCCACCTCTCCAACCAAAGCAGCATACTTACCTCTCAAAGTGAGAAGGTCAGTCATGTGTTTGGTGCACATCTCGCACTCACTGTCCTCGGAGACTACAACGGTGGTCTTAGAAAACTCAAGTTCTCTCACCGTGTCCTCCCACTTCTGCCTAAACTCCTTCCTCTCTCTAGCTGCACGTCTCAACAACTTGTCTTGACTAAGCAAAGCAGCAGTAAGTTTTTCAACTTCAGCAGAGAGTTCCTCTGGAGTCTGGGATACCTGCGAGGAGTCGTCGTCGTCGTCGTTCCGCGGGATCTCCTCCAGCTTGCCGTCGACCTCGTCACCGAGGGCCATGGTGCAGAAGCCCTCGTTGTCGGCGAAGAAGCAGAGACCGTTCAGCTTGTCCTCGATCCCCTTCTTCTTCTCAGACTCGTCGTCGCTTGAGGAAGCGGAGTCATCATCCGAGTCATCGACGTCGCTGAGCATGGCGAAGAAAGCACACTGCTCAGCTTGGGCCTTCTCCAAGTACTTCTTCTTGATGTACTCCTTGTTGAAGCCGCCCTTCCGCTTGTGCTTCATGGGGACGTACTTCTCCTTGCGCTTTCCAGAGTCGTACTTGTGCCCATGAACGCCCTTTCCAAAAGCTTGCTTGTTCTTCTTGGGACAGTTGGCAATGAAGTGCTCAGGGTCACCGCACTCGAAACATCCAGAGCGTCCTCCTCCGCGGCGACGGTTCATGCGGTTGTTGTGGAACTGTGAGAACCGATTGGCAAGCAAAGCCAACTCGTCATCCCCCAAGAACTCCAGCTGCTCCTCTGTGACAGAAAGAAGAGAAGAAAGTGAAAATCCTCCAGAGGGGTTAGCAGAAGAGCCAGAAAGCAAAGCCATAGACGGGCTAGAAGGATTTTCATATGAAGCCCTTGTTATGGCATCAATCTCACTGGACTTGAGCTTACTGAAGAGCTCGTCGCATGTGAGGGTCTCATAGTTAGGTGTTTCTATGATCGCCTGAACCTTAGAGTCCCACACCGACCGATCGAGAGTATGTAAAAGCTTCAAAGCCCTCTCATGATCGTCGAAAGGGAACAACTCCTTGTTAGCCCTCATCCTATTGATAATCACCTGAAAGCGAGCGAATAAACTTTCTATGCTCTCGCCAGGCATGTGTCGAAAGTTCTCATACTCCCGCTTGTGCGACTCATAGAGACGGGATTTGACTTGAGTGGTTCCCTCATGGAAGCGCATGAGGGTCGCCCAAATCTCACGAGCCGTGGGGAGGTGAGAAACGCGATCAAACGCAGACATGCTCAAATAGGAGAAAAGAGCATTACAAGCTCGGCTATTGGCATCGTGCTCATCGATCTGAAAATAAGTAGCACGAGCAGCCAAGACCACGTAATCGGCCTTGTTGCAAATCTCCCAAACAGAAGCACCCATGCTCTGAAGATAGGCCGACATGCGTATCTTCCAATACGCATAGTTCGTCCCATCGAAAAACGGTGGTTTGCCCACGCCGCGATCCATGTCGCCTTTTGTGGATCTGGAACCAACTAAGGTGGAAGATCCTTAACCTGCTCCGATACCAATTGAAGGACCGAAAGTGCTACCAGAAAGCGACCAGAGGGGGTGAATGGGAGCTTCAACATTCTTTTCAGAAACTTGTTGCCACTGTCCCGAGAATCAACCCAAGAGCAAACCTAGAGCTTGCGAATGTCCATGACCCTAGATGTAGGGTGGATGCTACCAAGGAGCACAGCGGGACACAACACAACCCTAGAATCCCAACGCAAAAGCCAGAAACCAAAACCAAAGTCGCACGAACAAACGACAGACAAAACACCGCAGAATAGAGATGACCGGACTCTGTTTGCGTCCGGTCAGTGACCACCGGACGCGTCCGGTCTTGCAAAACCTAGTTTGGGAACTCTCTGTTTGTGACCGGACTCACTGGTAAAGAGCGTCCAGTCGATGTGTCGAGCGTCCGGTCAAAAGCATGCAAGATGTGAACAGTGAAAGTGTTGCGTCCGGTCAGTGATAGATCAAGCGTCCGGTCGAGTGTCAAAGCAAAACACGGTGAGAGATCGAGTTCAACGACCGGACTCTGACCCTAGCGCCCGGTCAGTGACAGATCAAGCATCCAGTCGAGTGTCAAAGCAAAACGCGGTGAGAGAGTTCAACGACCGGACTCTGACCCTAGCGTCCGGTCAACCCGAAGGGAGCGTCCGGTCACCCCGATTCTGTGCAGTTCGTCCACCGATTCGACTTGATCTCACCCAAAATGATTCCTCTATGGATCAAACTTGGTGAGAGCAGTCACATGGAAGATAGTGAGCTACTCCTACGAGATCGTGGCTCGAACCTACCTTCAAATCTATGGATCGAAGAAAATCGGGAAGAGAAGAGAAAAGTTGATCCAAGACAAAAACTGATCGATCTACATGTTCGTGAGGTTTGAGTTGAATTCCTTTGGTGGAAGTGATCTCCTCATAGTAAAGAACAAGTTGATTCAAACGGAAATGAAAAAGACGCAACGAGGAGAGAGATCAATCACTGGGAAAATCGTGGAGAAAAGCAAAACGCGAAGAACAACACCAAAACGCGAATCATAGCCACGAATTGCAACTGTGTGGCTACCACATGCTACAATAGTGAGATTACGGTCTCACTTCCTCAAAATCTCATAGACATAGAGGTATGATTCTCTGCGGATCAAAGTAGCTACAGCAGGGATTGGGAGAGCAAGAAAACCCTAGGTGGAGAATAGCAAATGACTGAGATAGGTTGGGAGGTGGGTGTCTCCCCCTACTTATCCTAATTCTAATTCCCACTCTACCCCTAATTATTTACAGAGCTAACCAGCTAAACCCTAAGGTTATTCTGGATCAAGTCGAAGAAGATGCTGATCCGACGGCCACGCCCGCACAACTGGTAGCGTTGCCTCAACGCAACCTCACCGATTGCCGCCACGTGCCGCCACCGCTCTGCTTGTCCTTTTCATGGACTCCGCCCCCGGTTTTGAGGCCAAAACCGGAAAACCAGCGTTCAAGTCCTCCCCCCGGTTTTGAGGCCGAAACCGGGAAACCCGACGTCCATCGCCTGAGTTTTGTGGCCCAAACTCAGAAAACCCGTCAGCGCCCAGGTTTTGAGGCCCAAACCTGGAAACCGTCCTCAGCCCGAGTTTTGTGGCCCAAACTCGAAAAACCCGCAGCACCCAGGTTTTGTGGCCCAAACATGGAAACCGTCCACCGGTGGTTTTTCTGTGGCTCAACCACCAAACCGACGCCATAGAGGGGATGCACTGCCTGTGCACCCCGTCCACCGACACGTGTCCCCAGGTCCTCGATCCGAGCAACACTGTGCCCCGCAAGTCTCTACTCGTCACTGTCCTAGGCTGTTAGCCACCATAGCTATTCCTCAGGCCACTGGCCCCTCAGTCCAAGCCTCACGTCCGGCCTTGACCGCTCCCGGTCCATCGGCACGGCACGTCTCTACTTGACCTTCACCTTTCCTTCGATCACTGTCTCCATGCTCGACACCTGCACAACACAAGCCAAAGCACATGCGCATCAAACCCGTTGACAATCACTCATCACTCAAGATCCGGCATACACCCATCTATCCGCACCTACGACAACGACTATGAGAAGCTCCTCGACGGTCCTTGCCCCCTCCATAAGAACGCCAAGCACACCATGCACGAGTGCGACATCATCGCTCGAGGCGAGCGGAAGAATGATGAGAAGCGGCAACATAACGACAACGACAAAGACAAGGATGTTGATCCCCAAGAGCCCACCTTCAGGGCACTGATGAGGACACTCTCCATCTTTGACAGAAACATCGTCATCGAAAGCGAGCAGAAGCGCCGCCAAGTTTGTCGGGACATCGCCTCCGTCGCTGCCATCCACGATGACTCCGTCAACGTCTGCTACCACGACTGGTCGGAGTGCCCCATCACCTTCTCCAGGGAGGACCAGTGGTCGGACCACAAGTACCCCGACCTCTTCTCCCTCGTCATCGACCCGGTGATCTCCAATTGCCACTACCGGAAGGTCCTCGTCGACGGAGGGAGCGCCCTCAACATCATCTTCACCTCCGCTTTCCGCGAGCTCGACTACTCCAAGCGGGACCTCTCTCAGGCGAACTTCCTGTTCTGGGGCATCATTCCAGGGAAGCCCTCCATGCCCCTTGGGCAAATCACCCTCCTGGTGCAGTTCGGCATGCTCAACCACTTCCGTGAGGAGTACATTACCTTCATCGTTGCTGACTTTGACATTGCCTACCACGCCATCCTCGGCCAACCAGCGCTCTCCAAGCTCATGGCGGTTCCGCACTATGCTTACCTAGTGCTCAAGATCCCGACTAGGAAGGGCGTCCTTAGCCTTTGGGCTAACCTCCAGGTAGCGTACGAATGCGAGCTGGAGACCATCAACACCACAGAGACGCTGCAGCAGATCCAAGGTGCCCAGGCCTACCTCGCAGATGCCTCCAAGCTCAGCCCTGAAGACCTGGAGATCCCCGAGCTATCCGACCAGCGCGCCTCCAAGAAGTCGAAGGAGACGAAGGCGGTGGCCCTGGTGGACGGAGCTCCATAGAAGACCGCAATCATTGGCGCTAACCTCGACCCCAAATAGGAAAGACATGCTCGTCAGCTTCCTACGGAGCAACATCGACGTGTTCGCATGGAAACCAGCGGACATGCCTGTGCGAACACAAGGTTGATATGTGCCATTGTGGTTCTATTCCTGAGTGATGAGCGATCGGTCAATAGGCAACATGTGTCTCTTGGCTGTTGTTGGTATTTCTTAACGTCGCTACTAAGAATAGAGTTTTAATCTATCCCCGGCAACGGCGCCAGAAATGCTTGTTGACACTCCTTAATGGAATCACCCTAAGAATGAACCGGATAAATAATAATCTAGTGAAGGCACTAAAGAGTGTACGACATACTACTAACTTCACTTAACGTCAAGTTCTCATCCCCAACATGAAGCTAGCAATGTAATTATATCAGGGCACTGAACTTAAATATAAATATTAACCCACAAGCGCACAGATAAATACACCCGTTGTAGAAGCATTTCACCCAAGCTAGTCTCAGGTATCGTTATTTATATTTAGCCTAGAGACTAATCAATTCAAAGTATGATGGTATTATACTAATGAGGACTTAACAGCAATTAATGTGGCACACACTTATGATAAAGACTGATAACACAATTATTACTCCAAACAGGGATCAGATTACAGAGTAAATGATAATAATAAATGATAAATGATAACAGAGAACAGATCAATCAAAGATAATCTTAGAATAGTACTACCTAGCAAGTGATGATTAGAACAGGCATTAAATAGAAACATTCCTAAGTTATTCTAATTACAAGTCATAGCATACATTGATTAGTGCAAACAAATTTGGCAATCATTGGCTAGGTCATATCATATTTATAATCAAGAGGCAACTCCATAGTAAAGGTGCCAAACAGAGTAACCCCTAAACCATGAGTGAACTGAGCCATATTGAACACTATATTCGGGAGGTGGAATACAAAGGACTCAACAGGAATATCACACCCGTGATCTACCACTCTATCCGGAACATAGGACGCATTCGCAGATAAATAGTGTATAGGCACCACGCCTACACAGCATCTATCACCCACCCAATGATCATTAAGATGAGAGCTATAAGAACATGAGTATAAACATAATGATGAACTATCTATGCCAAATATATAATCAAAGCAGACTATAAGCAATATAATTAAGAATATAATGGTTGATGTCTTAGTCATATCAATTGTATTGCTATCTAGAACATAAAGATGAACAATAAGGTGAATTAGATCATCGAGAAGAACTAAAGTACGAACTAAATCATGAACTAGAACTGGATTATGAACTAGAAGATGATCTAGACGATGAACTAGAACTAGATAATGAACTAGAACATAAACGACGATGAACAATGATGAACTAGAAGAGCAATTATGAAATAGATCCATAATGTTAATACAAGAGAGAAGATCTTGGGTTTACCGAGCCTTCTCGTGACTCGATCCGGAATCCAAGCGAAGCTTGCCTCCTCTAATCCTATTCTATCTAACTATTCTAGCTGGATGTAGTTCTAGAGCTACTGATTGATCTCCTTTTCTGGCTAATCTGATTGTGACGAATGTTGATGATCAAACCCTGATCGATGCTCTGGAGAGGGGGGTCTGGGGCTGCTTATATAGCCCTGGGCGATGAACCGTGGCTGTTGGATCAAACCGACCTAAGGTACGGCTGAGATGCATCCTCATAGGCGGTGGAAGAACATTCCAGAAGATAGAGTCTAGCGGGCCCCAAGGTGACCGGTCGGTCTCATGGTGGGACCGGTCGGTCCCACCTGGAAGGGTCTCACGGTGCCTGACCTCCTGGTGTCTTCTGGTGTCCTCTAGATGCTTCTAGAATAATCCTGATGCGTCGGTTCGGTTATCTCCCGTCGGTTTCCTTCTAGGGGAAGCTATCGGTGTTGATTTCCTGGTTTAGTCCCTGCAGAACCACAATTCACCAAAACTCGTGGAATACTGTCAATTGAAACCCTAATCCTTTGTTGGTGATTGAATTCATACCCTTTTCATGTTTATTTATCCTTTAATTGTGATAGATAACCAGTGTCAACAACTCCCCCAAGCTTACCTTTTGCTAGTCCCATAGCAAATAATCATGATGAATCAGGAATTGCTACTATGCTTTCACACCTCATAGGTACATATGTTCAAACAAAAATCTTCCCTTGGATTAGAGTTAACAATTCTGACTTTCTCATATTACCTTTAACTATGGAGCTTTTTGCCTTCACCTAGGTCTTTAAACAATTGAAAGATAGAACAATCAAGTTAAGCACTGTATCTCTAACTCTTTGATCAACCTTCATTCTGAAGTTTTTATATATTTTCAAAATAAAAATCAGAGATTTTACTATACGACACTCTCAAATCTCTCTTTTATATTTTATGATTCCTCACTGATGCATTTTCCTTCTTTTCTATGAATATATATCTGGAGCTTTCAAGAAGTGAAAAGCATATCTTACCAAGTCAAAGTTCAGAGTCGGGGAGAAAGATGTCATACTCATAGATCAAGAACTTAGAACTTTTGAAATTTGTCATCTCTTGCTGGCATATTGTAATTAGAGGGACCATGAGCAATCATTCTTTTTATCTCTTTTTTCATATTTTTATCATAACTCTTTTCCTTTTCTTTTGAGGTAGTCGGACACTTGTCCCTTTTTATTTCCTCCTTTTATACTTTTGCATAGTTCCATGCCTCTAACACAATAATACTTCGGAAGAGTGAATCTTTTAATAAAACATTCCTGATCTCTAGAGCATGATAAATTTCTCAACCATAACTAAAAACTTAGAACAAAGCAAGTAGCCTTATCTTAAGATCATATTAATGGCTCTAGGTAGGAATTCATGTTATGTCATACAGGATCTCATCATGTGTTTTTAATCTTTTCAAAGTGTAAATCTCCAGAACTCTAGTATCTCTAGGAATTAGATAAACAATAGCTCAAACCTTTTTATATCATATCTCACAATTATCTAGACTTTAGATCAAGCATTTACAATCCACAGGTTTCAGGTTCAGAGTTTATTCAGAACAGCTTTGTCTAAAACTCAAGAAAATTTAAGTTGAACACCAGGTACTTAAAAGGGATTACGACAGAGCAATTGTTCATCATTTTCATTATGAGCAATATTAAGTTTTATATCCACCTAGACATTTTTTTATTATATAATATCTTTGTTTGGTTTTGTAATAGTTATTCATCTTTTTATGTGTTTCTACATTTATTAACCTGATCTAACTAAACCGAACTAATAGTAGTAAAAAGCCGTGATACTTATCGTGATAACTGAGGGTGCCTTCCCCCAAGCTGGATCTTGACGTGGTCCTTTCTCCAGAAGACGAGTAGACCGTTAGAGGTTTCTTAAGTCCTTCTCTTCTTCTCTTCCTGCTGAATTCAAGGATAGACAACACAACTAGTGGAACTTGATTAAGCGTTAGTGATAAATGTTCCTCCATTTGTCTAGTTGTCTTAAAGCTCTTAAGATTATTTATGTTCTTTCCACTAAGCAGAGTTTCAGCAGTGTTTCATAGTGTCTCTTTTTGGATTTTTATTTTTATGGATGAATGCAATGCATAAGTAAATATGCAAATGTATATTTCTTATGCCTCCAGAAAAAGTGTAATACTCTCATGGGGCTTAGAGTTTTCCATATTCATATTTTTATTTTGTTTTCTAATGCAGATATTATTGCTAAGAAGTAAATATGATACTAACAGTAAAATGATTATGTTGATTCTACTAATTATGCAATGATGAATTTAATGCTAATGAATATGGATAACTACCGAGTTACCTTTCGGCGAGGATTCGACGTTTATAGCCTATCAAACAAGACTCCTTATATGCTCTTCATTCTTCCTTGGGTGCATCAGCAGATCTTGAGGAGGACCTCGATGATTGCACGTGTAACAGAACCGACCAATTTGCACCAGATTAAGCACCGAATCGCTGCTTTCACAGAGATTACAAGTACTTAAGCTCGTACAAACCCGGTAGTCCAGAAATCTCGAAGGATTTCAAGTCATTCAACTTTAACCAAGATCGTAATAGATTAGCGTACGTGCCCACAAGGTACATTCAGTTCGCACATAGTTCAAATACATCGGAGTTCAACAGTTATTACAAACCATAGTTTGAATTCAAAAGCGGAAGCAAACATAGTTTTGAAACACAAGTCCTTAGTTCACAATACAGTGCCATATGCTTGATCGGTCCACAAAAGCATCAGGGAAGATAAGAGTTGACCATGCCCATGGCCTAGTCACTGCCCTCGACGGGTACAGACAGTTCTCGCAATAGCCGAAGAAGCATTGCCCATCTGCAACAACAAGGGATAGAACCCTGAGTACGAGAAGGTACTCAGCTAGACTTACCCGTCATAAACCAGAAATAACCGACACCAAGGATTATGCAAGGCTGTATCTGGGGTTGGCCACACTTACCTTTTTGCATAAAAGCACTTTATTATTAACTAATCATCATTAGAGCATTAGCAGTCACTTTTATGTAATCAGCCTGATTATCTAGATTTGCACCTGATCTAGAGCAAACACTTGACTACTTATTCAAGCAAGAGTGACTATTTCATCAATAGCCTTTCAGATTCATCAACCATAACCATCATTAATTCCATATATTACTACGGTAACACATGCTCAGTCAAGTTACTCACTAACCAGGAGCGATGGCGATTATAATCGATTCCTACCAGCTGGGGATAAAATGTCGCACACTCGCCCGTCACACCCTGCCAGGTGGCCGTTGGCGACCACTTCAGGAGGTTCGAGAAACACAACACGCGGGACGGTCATGGGCCCTTCTACACCGGGGTTATCTCAATGCCAGGTCGCTCAAGCTATTAACTGCCCACGGTCATGCCAGGTCGATCAGGCCCTGCCTGCCCTCGGACCATGCCGGGTCGATCAGAATAGTTGCCCAGGGTACATCTGAGGCCCTGGGTGTTAGGCGTCAACATCTCCGTCACCGGCTCGAAAAAACCTTACTCGGCTTCACAGGAGGTACCCGCACCTGCTCCGTTAAGTGATTGACGCGTTCAAAATGACTGAGGGGTGCCTTCGTCGGTTCCTGATCGACACAGACGGGAGACTACTAGCACACAGAACCCATGGTCCTTGCTCCTACATCCCGCCCGGTCTCAAATTAATTATCACATGGTTATCTCCATGATAGCACAAGGCTAAACATGATCAGTATCCACCTATATGCGGGAGACAGGAAATCACCCGATTTTTACCGGTCTAAGCAGGCTAAGCATAAACGAGCCTAGACTTATCAGGGATAACAAGGTAATATTTGCAGGTGGACACGGATAAGTAATAATGCATCAACGGTAGCAATCAATTCCTATAACCTAATGCAACATCCATCTTCAGGTTAATTAGAAACATTTGCAAACCGTAGGAGTTAGAATGCTCCGAGGCTTGCCTCGCTCGAAGTCGGCGGGGCGGTGATCACGGCACTCCGGCAAGGTCTTCAGCGTCTCCTTCCGGGATCCCTCCTCGGGTGTCTTCTCCTGACGCTGCTTCTCCGGCGTCTCCTGGGATTCCACTACCGATCCTGCATGATGCGGGTACATAAATGAACAATATGAATGCACATGGGATGCATGGTGATGCAACATGGAGTAACCATTCAGGAGATAAGCACATGTCTACTGCTACTCACTTATTTAATTCGACATACTACTTACCAAGTCTTGTTGTCACCGCATCAAAGTTGCTTAACGGGTTTATTACCCTCTAATTATTTGTAGATTAAATCTAGTTAAATAGGCCCATAACAGTAACCTATCCTAGACAGCTCGCTTCACAAAACCTATAAAATTACTGGAGATCAATAACATTAATCTAACCCTCTGTCCAAATTTCATCCCATTTGGACCTAGACTTCATCCTCTATGAAAAAGACAAATTCTATTATGGAAAGGTGCTTTGAACTACACACCCTAGCAAAAAGTGTCAAAACAACAGATTTCTTATTTTTCTACTGAACTTCCTAGCATAAGAGCAATGTGCTTAAATTCCCGGTTCATATTCCTCATATTTTAATTATACAAAATAAACAAGGAAACAACATTTAAGCATTTTAAAAGCTACTGTCAAATTAATTCACAGAACAACCTCAATATTATATTTTTCTCTGAAACTACACATTCATACAAACCTAACAAAACTGGAATCATATTTTTCTGACTTATACATAATTAGTTATGCATTTACCAAGTTATCAGCACTTTTCTAAATTAAATAAATCTACACATAAAGTATCACCAAAAATGCATTATTAACAGTTTTCACTGATAGATCTAAACATGCTTGACCTAACAAAATTTGTTTCACAGGATTTGGACTTAAAATGAGCCTTGTAGGAATTTTTGAAGCCATTACATAACTCTGCAAAAAACAAACTAAAAAGGAAACTCAAACCTAAACGTACGGACTCCAACTTGGTTCGGCCGAGGCATAAGACAAAACGCTCAGCCACGCCCGGCGCGATTCGGCTGGGCCCGAGGCATAAGACAAACGCTCAGCACGCCCGGCGCGATTCGGCTGAGGCCCGAGGGCAAGGCTTCGGCATTCGGCGCGACTCGGCCGAGGCTCAAACACCTCTCAACCGATTCGGCCGAGGCTACTGACTCAACCGAGGCTCGGTGACTTAGCCGAGGCTCGAGGCAAACGCTCGGCACGCCCGGTTACCGAGGCCTACGGCACCCAACGCTTCCCTTTCTTTCTTTCTTGCTGCAAGTAGGGGGCCCGCTGGTCAGGGCGACCAAGCTACCGAGGCCAGGCTCGGCACGTTACCCGTGCGAGGGCCAGGCTCGGCGGTCAACGGCGGAGTTTTGCGCCGTGGTCGTTGACCGCCCTAGCTCGTCGACGGCGACACTAGGCTACACGGAGACCATTATTGGGTGCGGGTTTGCGAGGCGAACACAACTAACTGACTCGCTGAGACAGAGGATACCGGAGCAAGCTCGACGGCGGCCATGGCGGGCGGCGGCTCTGGCGACCCTCGGCGGCGGAACTCTTCCGGCGGCTTGCGACTCGGCAAGACTAACACTAGCCTAAGCAAGTCACAAGCGACCTATTGGAGCAACTCCCGGGCTCTCGGCATCCCCGGCATTGTCCGGGCGATGCACGGCGGCGGTCCATGGCGGACACAGACACGCGATGGCAGCGGCTACGGCGAACTCAGGACACGAGAGAGGTCTCCATCTGACTTATAGCTACTACGACGGTTTAGAGAAGACTAGAACATGGCTCAGGATCAGGGTCCGGCATGCCGGGATGAACCGGTCCACGTGAAGGTCACGATGGCGGCCATGGCGGAAGCTTGCGGATGGCGTCCGCTGTTCCGAGCAGCTAGAGAGGAGAGAGAGGGGAAACCAAACCCTTACCGGAGAGAGGAAAGAGGGAGACCAGGGGGAGGAACTGACGAGAGGAATTGGACGCGCGCGAGCGCACGGTGGAGCGAGTAATCGCTCGCCGAGGTTCGGCGGTGCGGCGAGCGGTGACGGTGGGTGGCGCTTTGCTTTCTCCCCTTTCGCTCGCGCCGGCGTGCGAGACGCGGAGACGAGACGACGCAGAGGCGCGAGCCGGCGAAGACAGGCAGAGGAGAGAGCGAGGTTCGGACAGGGCGAAGGGCGAGGGAGGACATTGCTTGCCACGCCGAGCGGCGCGGGCTTGGCTTGGCGACCGTCGAGACGCGGCAAACGTCCTGGCGCTGTCCGGCCACGACGTCCCGCGGCGCGCGCGCGCGCCGGCACGGCACGGCCCGGCCCGATTCAGTGCCATCAGGCCGACTGATGGCCAGACTTTGAGCGCGATTAACTCCTAATCCATTTGATGAAAAGCTAAACCACTTGCTCCATTGCTTAGAGCTACATACCGACTACCACTTTGGTTACAAGATTGATCTTTGGTTTGGCCTAGATTGCTCCCGAGAAAGCTCCAAAGATGGCTAGATGAAACTGTTTGGGCAGTTAGGACTTAGAGAATTTTTCTAAGTCTAAACTCCCTCAAATCTGCCTTGTGGGTCCCAAAACACCTTGTTAAACTCATTTTCATGAGTTGGGCCTTAAACAACTTTTGTTCTACTCTAAATTCTACACACTTTTGGTTAAGGGCCCACAGCCATGCAAAGCTTCTATCAAGAAGGTCTTAGTTAGTCAAACAAAAGGACTCCTGGGCTCTATTAAGGCAACTAGGGTTAGAGACTTGGTTAGCCAACATGACCAACATAAACCTAGCTTCATTTTGACTCCTCAACAAGGTTCAACTACTAAGGAGACTTAAACACTCCACAAACAAGACACACAAGCATTCAATCAAGCATAGCATCAAAAAGGTCACATGAAATGACACTTAACAAAAGAAAGAATGCAACATGAAATGATGATGCTTTATGCTCATGAGATGTCAATTTATGCACTTAGGGTTGCTTAACACCTAGGGTGTTACAGCCCTCCCCTCCTTAAAGGAATCTCGTCCCGAGATTTGAGTTACTAACCAGTCCTTATAAAACTGTGGATATACTTCCTTTAGATAGTCTTCCGTTTCCCAAGTGGCATCTCGGTCGTCTTGCTCACTCCAAGATACTTTATATGCTTCAAGATTCTTCCGCGAGTTCCCTTTCTTTTTCGTCGAGTACTCGATATGGCTTCACGGGTAAGTAAGGTCGGATTGTAACTTGATATTGGCCGGTTGTACTTCTCTTCTGGAACCGCGAAGACATTTCTTTAGTTGTGACACATGGAAAACAGGGAATATAGCCTTTAAATGTTCAGGTAACTGTAGTTGATAAGCCACTTCTTCCTTCCTTTCCATTATCCTGTAGGGTCCCACAAACCTTGGCGCTAACTTTCTTTTTACGCCAAACGTCTAACTCCTTTCATGGGTGATACTTTCAAATACACATAGTCACCTACTTTGAATTCAAGCGGCCTTCTTCGCTTATCAGCATAGCTCTTCTGTCGAGACTGTGCAGCTGCTATGTGTTGTTGGATTATTCTAACTTGTTCTTCTGCTTCCTAAAAAGTCAGTTCCATAGTAACGACGTTCTCCTGGTTCAACCCAACTTACTGGTTTTTCTGCATCTTCTGCCATACAGAGCTTCGAAAGGTGCCATATGAATGCTTTCTTGATAACTTTATTATAAGCAAATTCTGCTAATGGCAACCACTTCTCCCAAGATCCCTTTGCTGAGATCACACACGCTTCAACATATCCTCTAAAACCTGATTTACCCTTTCAGTTTGCCCTGACGTCTGGGGATGGTAAGCTGAACTATGGATTAACTTAGTACCTAATTCCTTTTGCATTTTCTCCCAGAATGGTGCAGTGAACTGTGTTCCGCGATCCGAAACTATGACTTGGGTATACCATGCAATCGGATAATCTGATTGATATAGATCTCGCATAATCCGGTACTCGATAACAGGTTTAACTGGTATAAAATGAGCGGTCTTGGTGAGACGGTCTACTATTACCCATATCGAATCATTTCCCCTCTGAGTAGTAGGCAAAACCGGTGATAAAATCCATACTCACCTCTTCCCACTTCCATTTAGGTATTGATAAGGGTTGAAGTGTTCGGCTGGCTTCAGGTGAATGGCCTTCACTCGACAACACGTGTCGCATCTGGCTTACATACGCGGCAATTCCTTCTTCATTTTGGTCCACAAAATCTTGGACGCAAATCTGATACATCTTAGTGCTCCCGGGATGAATAGACAGATCTTGGAAGATGAGCCTCATCCATGATCTGATTTTTGAGTTCCCTATTCTTGGGTACCACTAAGCGATTATCGAACCATAACACTCCCTTATCATCAACTGGAAAATGTTTTACGGGTTCAGTGGCAGCTCTTAGCTTTTCCTTGATATAATAGATTCCCTTGTCTGTTTTCTTGCCCTTCTAGAATTGATCAACCAAGTGCTCTGCAGCTCGATGTGACGCAAGATCACAGGGTGTTCGAGACTAAACTCGTCCTCTGGTGTAACCTCAGTTATTACAATGCGACTTCCGACTCAGAGCATCAACAACTACATTTGCCTTTCCTGGGTGATAATGTATCTGCAAATTTGAATCCTTAATCAACTCAAGCCATCTTCTCAGCCTCATATTAGTTTCAGGTTGAGTGTAAAGATTATACTTGAGACTTTTGTGGTCCGTGTACATGTTACAGACGTTTACCAAGCAGATAATGTCTCCATAGTTTTAGAGCGTGTACCACAGCAGCTAATTCCAAGTCATGCGTAGGATAATTAACTTCATGTTTTCTCATTGACGTGAAGATAAGCAATCACTCTGCCTTCTGCATAAGAACACAGCCTCTAAACCAACCCTTTCGATGCGTCGCAGAAGACATCAAACGGGCTTCTCGATATCTGGTTGAGCTAAGACAGGGGCCAGTGGTTAATAGTTTCAGCCAAGGTACGGAAAGCTGTTTCACACTTCTCTGTCCACTCAAACTTCTGATCCTCTGCAGCAAACTTGTCATAGGCTTGGCTAATCTTGGAGAAATCGGGAATGAAACGACGGTAATACCCTGCTAAACCGAGAAAACTCCGAATCTCCCAACTGAAGTTGGAGCTTCCCAATCCATTACTTCTTGTACTTTGCTAGGGTCCACAGAGATTCCTTCTTCTGACAGGATGTGACCAAGGAATTGTACTTGCTTCAACCAAAACTCGCATTTACTAAACTTAGTAAAGTTTATGTTCCCGGAGTCTTGTCAAGACGATCCTCAAATGTTCTGCATGGTCGTCCGGGTTCTCCGAATAAACCAAAATATCATCAATGAACACCACTACAAACTTATCTAGTTCTGGCATGAATACCGAGTTCATCAAACTCATAAAGTATGCTGGAGCATTTGTCAATCCAAAAGACATGACTAAATACTCGTACAGGCCATATCTGGTTGAAAAAGCAGTCTTTGGAATATCTTGTGGTCGGATTCTAATTTGATGATATCCTGATCTCAAATCGATCTTGGAGAATACTTTGGCTCTGGATAACTGATCAAACAAAATATCTATCCGTGGCAACGGATATTTGTTCTTAACGGTCACGGCATTAAGCGGTCGATAATCCACACACATCCGTAGAGACTTGTCCTTTTTCTTGACAAACAAAGCTGGGCATCCCCACTCTGACACACTAGGTTGAATGAAACCCTTGTCCAAAAGTTCCTTAATCTGCGTCTTGAGTTCGGCTAATTCATTGGGCGGCATACGATAAGGTCTTCTCGAGATCGGTGCAGTTCCTGGTAACAGCTCAATAGTAAACTCTACAGCCCGCTTGGGCGGTAAACCCGGCAACTCATCTGGAAAGACGTCTGGGAAATCCCGAACAACTGGAATTTTTGACAGGTCCTCTATAGATAAGGTACAAGACAGATCAACAAAATCTGCTCCTCGAGGAAGAGAGATACGTATCTTGGTGTTAATCCTTGCATCAGATAAGGTAAGAGTTCTATCTGCAGTGTCTAACACCGCTTTCCACATACTCATCCAACTCATTCCTAGGACTACATCCATACTGAGTCCTGGCAAACTACTAAATTGGCTCCAAACTTATGCCCTCCGATGTCGATGGTTGCATCACGTACCATCTGCCTAGACAACACACTACTCCCCACAGAGCTTACGCGAAACCCATAATCCATTTCAGACACCTCTTGATTATGCTTTTGTGCAAATGCTTTACTCATGAACGAATGCGATGATCCAGTATCAAACAAAACAACTGCAGGATGATGGTTAACAAGACACATACCAGCAGTCACGGGCTCTCCAGCACGAGCTTCTTCAGCGGTCATGTTGTGCAGGCGTGCGGGGTAGTTGGCCTGTTGCTTCTTTGGGTAGGGCAGTACCTTGCGAAGTGCCCCTCTTGGTTGCAGTTGTAGCATGGTCCCCGAACCAACGGTTTGTTCCCTGAAGAACTGCCTTGACCTCCACGAGCCTGAGCAGCAGCTATCTTGTATGGCTTCTGATTGCGCTGAGCTTGTGGCTGATTCTTCTTCTGCGGCGGCCTAAAACGTGCCCCCGGCGCTGGTGGTCGATACAGATTTCGCTGAGCTGGTGGTCCTCTGGGTTGTGATGATCCTGATTCAAAGGTCCTCTTCCGGGCCTTGCTAGCAGCATGCTTGTTGTTATGGTTCTCTTGAATCAGACAGTCGCTTATGAAGTCATTGAAATTGGTACGGGAAGATGTACCCACTGACTTTCCCATTTTAGTGTTCAAGCCTCTCTTGAAACTAGCAATCTTCTTAGCGTCTGTGTCAACGAAGTCTGGGATATAGCGAGCCAACGAGTTGAACAGATGATGATACTCTGTGATAGACCGAGTTCCTTGAGTCAGATTCATGAACTCTGCCACTTTCATCTGGGTCAAGCCCGGCGGAATGTAATGACCTCGAACAGCAGCAGTAAACACTCTCCAAGTGATAGGAACATTGGCAGGATAGGTGGTACGATGATGTCCCCACCAAATCCCGGCTGGTCCTGCAACTGGTGTGCGGCATATTCTGCTTTAAGCTCTTCTGTGAGCCTAAGCAAACGGAACTTCTGCTCCAGAGTATGCAGCCATTCTTCTGCCTCCAATGGTTCTGTAGCTTCCTTGAAGATTGGTGGTTTGGTATCCAGGAATCCTTGAAAGAACTATACTGGTTTAGCTCTTGGCGTTGGTGTCCTTGCGGCAAGTTCTCCCTCAGCAAAGCTTCAATGTTGCGCTGGCTTCCAAGAAATTGAGCAAAAAGTTGCTCAGCCGTCGGGGATGGAGGAGGTGGTGGATTGCGGTTTTCTCTGGGGTCCTCATTTCCACCACTACCGCCTGCTCCACTACGAGTTGTCGTCATCTGCATATAGGATAGTAAGCGACCATTAGGCGAAGTTGCAACTTGTAGAGAACAATAATCATACCCACTGAAATTATTCGGAAAACAATTCACCAAACAATGACAGAGGTACAATAAATTTCAATCCACATCGCATCAACACATAACAAGATCACTTAATACATCATGCAAAAGATAACATAACATCCATCGTTTTGCCCATACATATGGGACTTTCCAAGGCCTCACACCACATCACATAGGTCCATACTCATGCTACATCTTAGCACATAACAACAAAGATCGGGCCACTACAACACAAAAGATCACTAGTCGATAGCGCTAACTAGTCTACTCTCTCATGGCGCCATCACCACTACCACCGTCGCTAGACACATCTGAAGAACTACTAGAAGAACTAATCGGCTCCGGATCCTCCTGGGGAAAGATGGGGTTCCTCTCATTCTCCCTACGGTGGATCTCCTCGTGCAGACGATCGTTGTAGTCCTGCAGGTGATGGAGTTGGAGCTCCAGGTCTCCCACTCGCAACCTCAGCAGCCTGTTCTCCTCTGAAACACGAATGCCCTCGACACAAACTCCTCGAAGCGCCTCCTCAGTCTCCCTCATGACCGAGGCCAAGAAAGTAGTCGACCCCTGCTGAATGGCAAGCTGATGAGCAGTCTCCTGCTCCCTCTGAAGTGCCTGGTCTCTCTCTACTGTCAACTGAGCTAGCTGTGTAGTGAGGAGGTCCATCTCTGTAGCGTGCTCCTCCTGACGGCGATGCTGCGCTGCAATCTCCTCGCTAAGAACATGGTCCAACTGCTCATAGCTGCGGGATAAGCAGCCATAAGTAGCCATAAGTGCAGCCATGGCACTCCCTGCTGGCCCGGCACAATGCTCCCTCTCAAGCGAACTACCCTCCAAAATAGTAGCTCCTGGCTGACGCCACACTGAAAGATACGGATCCACTGTCGGGAAGATACTGGCAGTAGCCTGAGCAACCACCTCCGGATGGTCCTCCATGATGTCCCGAAGAACGGTATAAGCAACCTGGTTGGCTGCATCCCAGGGGGTCCTCCCCTGCAAAGCAAACACTCGGCTGCACCAGACGTGATCCCGGTCCTCACGGCTAGGCACGTCGACCTCCACCGTGTACACGTGGCGATCCTCTGACAACTGCACACGGTGCCAGTCGTACTGTGGCTCCTGGCCCTCCTGATATCCCACCAGGTGCAGAACTCTCCAAAGAATAGTGGGCATCCCAAACTCCTCTAGAAAGTCCTCTGATCCCTCATCGGTCCATGGCCCCAGCATGTAGTTAGGCCTCTTGCCTCCCGTGGACTTGCGAGCAGTGCGCTTGGTGCGTGCCATCTGTAAGAAGTTTATCCACACAGTTTTTAATTAGTTGAAACAACTTTTATTAGAAAAACGGGACAGAAACCATAAGGAAGGAAGTAAGATTAATGCAAGATTATATGATCATGATGCATGCACGTTTCATACGTCCTCACTGCCTAACAATCTAACGGCTAGGCGGTGGCATACACGCTCACTCATAACGTTAACTAAACGGACTACACGTTCGCAAGTTAGCGTACCTGCAGAAACTCACTTCAGCCCTTCCCACAGTATGAATATCATGCACTGCGGAAATTTAAATCTAATACTCACTTAGGTGTACACCCGGTATACACGTAAGCAGTATATGCACCCATCAAAAATTATTACTCCCACAATCAATACTTTCACATATACTTGTGTGGAACAGGTATACGCGTCGGTATCATATAAGCACTTCCCTAGATTGGCGGTTGTCCAATCATGCTCTCACAACTCTCATTACCTTTAGCGTAGAGGCAATTGATCCATACATTACCATTCCGAAGAATAGCATCCATACAATTTCACCCTTGCCGTATGGACGACAGAATAACAGAAAATAAGTATGATGCACGACCCCCAAAGTTAGTACTTAAATAGCCACCTAAGTTCCTATTGGGCATAAGGACTTGATCAATGGCACACCTTACTCTTGGTCAAGAAGGTTTTCAAATCCTATATAACTATAAGTTCTTGTCAAATAGGAATTTTAATTGAAAATACAGTTTTTCAAATACACTTGTGAACAGTAACGCTAACCACGCTCCGATGCCAGCTGTAACAGAACCGACCAATTTGCACCAGATTAAGCACTGAATCGCTGCTTTCACAGAGATTACAAGTACTTAAGCTCGTACAAACCCGGTAGTCCGGAAATCTCGAAGGATTTCAAGTCATTCAACTTTAACCAAGATCGTAATAGATTAGCGTACATGCCCACAAGGTACATTCAGTTCGCACATAGTTCAAATACATCGGAGTTCAACAGTTATTACAAACCATAGTTTGAATTCAAAAGCGGAAGCAACATAGTTTTGAAACACAAGTCCTTAGTTCACAATACAGTGCCATATGCTTGATCGGTCCACAAAAGCATCAGGGAAGATAAGAGTTGACCATGCCCATGGTCTAGTCACTGCCCTCGACGGGGTACAGACAGTTCTCGCAATAGCCGAAGAAGCATTGCCCATCTGCAACAACAAGGGATAGAACCCTGAGTACGAGAAGGTACTCAGCTAGACTTACCCGTCATAAACCAGAAATAACCGACACCAAGGATTATGCAAGGCTGTATCTGGGGTTGGCCACACTTACCTTTTTGCATAAAAGCACTTTATTATTAACTAATCATCATTAGAGCATTAGCAGTCACTTTTATGTAATCAGCCTGATTATCTAGATTTGCACCTGATCTAGAGCAAACACTTGACTACTTATTCAAGCAAGAGTGACTATTTCATCAATAGCCTTTCAGATTCATCAACCATAACCATCATTAATTCCATATATTACTACGGTAACACATGCTCAGTCAAGTTACTCACTAACCACTAACCAGGAGCGATGGCGATTATAATCGATTCCTACCAGCTGGGGATAAAATGTCGCACACTCGCCCTCACACCCTGCCAGGTGGCCGTTGGCGACCACTTCAGGAGGTTCGAGAACACAACACGCGGGACGGTCATGGGCCCTTCTACACCGGGGGTTATCTCAATGCCAGGTCGCTCAAGCTATTAACTGCCCACGGTCATGCCAGGTCGATCAGGCCCTGCCTGCCCTCGGACCATGCCAGGTCGATCAGAATAGTTGCCCACGGTACATCTGAGGCCCTGGGTGTTAGGCGTCAACATCTCCGTCACCGGCTCGAAAAACCTTACTCGGCTTCACGGGAGGTACCCGCACCTGCTCCGTTAAGTGATTGACGCGTTCAAAATGACTGAGGTGTGCCTTCGTCGGTTCCTGATCGACACAGACGGGAGACTACTAGCACACAGAACCCATGTCCTGCTGCTCCTACATCCCGCCCGGTCTCAAATTAATTATCACATGGTTATCTCCATGATAGCACAAGGCTAAACATGATCAGTATCCACCTATATGCGGGAGACAGGAAATCACCCGACTTTTACCGGTCTAAGCAGGCTAAGCATAAACGAGCCTAGACTTATCAGGGATAACAAGGTAATATTTGCAGGTGGACAAGGATAAGTAATAATGCATCAACGGTAGCAATCAATTCCTATAACCTAATGCAACATCCATCATCAGGTTAATTAGAAACATTTGCAAACCGTAGGAGTTAGAATGCTCCGGGGCTTGCCTCGCTCGAAGTCGGCGGGGCGGTGATCACGGCACTCCGGCAGGTCTTCAGCGTCTCCTTCCGGGATCCCCTCCTCGGGTGTCTCCTCCTGACGCTGCTCCTCCGGCGTCTCCTGGGCTTCCACTACCGATCCTGCATGATGCGGTACATGAATGAAACATGAATGCACATGGGATGCATGGTGATGCAACATGGAGTAACCATTCAGGAGATAAGCACATGTCATCTACTGCTACTCACTTATTTAATTCGACATACTACTTACCAAGTCTTGTTGTCACCGCATCAAAGTTGCTTAACGGGTTTATTACCCTCTAATTATTTGTAGAATTAAATCTAGTTAAATAGGCCCATAACAGTAACCTATCCTAGACAGCTTCACAAAAACCTATAAAAATTACTGGAGATCAATAACACTTAATCTAACCCTCTGTCCAAATTTCATCCCATTTGGACCTAGACTTCATCCTCTATGAAAAAGACAAATTCTATTATGGAAAGGTGCTTTGAACTACACACCCTAGCAAAAAGTGTCAAACAACAGATTTCTTATTTTTCTACTGAACTTCCTAGCATAAGAGCAATGTGCTTAAATTCCCAGGTTCATATTCCTCATATTTTAATTACTACAAAATAAACAAGGAAACGACATTTAAGCATTTTAAAAGCTACTGTCAAATTAATTCACAGAACAACCTCATATTATATTTTTCTCTGAAACTACACATTCATACAAACCTAACAAAACTGGAATCACATTTTTCTGACTTATACATAATTAGTTATGCATTTACCAAGTTATCAGCACTTTTCTAATTAAATAAATCTACACATAAAAGTATCACCAAAAATGCATTTAACAGTTTTCACTGATAGATCTAAACATGCTTGACCTAACAAAATTTGTTTCACAGGATTTGGACTTAAAATGAGCCTTGTAGGAATTTTTGAAGCCATTACATAACTCTGCAAAAACAAACTAAAAAGGAAACTCAAACCTAAACGTACGGACTCCAACTTGGTTCGGCCGAGGCATAAGACAACGCTCAGCACACCCGCGCGATTCGGCTGAGGCCCGAGGCATAAGACAAACGCTCAGCACGCCCGGCGCGATTCGGCTGAGGCCCGAGGCAAGGCTTCGGCACATTCGGCGCGACTCGGCCGAGGCTCAAACACTCTCAACCGATTCGGCCGAGGCTACTGACTCAACCGAGGCTCGGTGACTTAGCCGAGGCTCGAGGCAAACGCTCGGCACGCCCGGCTTACCGAGGCCTACGGCACCCAACGCTTCCCTTTCTTTCTTTCTTGCTGCCAGTCGGGGCGGGCCGGGCACGACCAAGCTGGCGGCCAGTCGGCCCGTGGTCAGGCGACCGCTACCGAGGCCAGGCTCGCACGTACCGTGCGAGGCCAGCTCGGCGGTCAACGGCGGAGTTTTGCGCCGTGGTCGTTGACCGGCCCTAGCTCGTCGACGGCGACACTTCTGGCGACACGGAGACCATTACTGGGTGCGGGTTTGCGAGGCGAACACAACTAACCGACTCGCTGAGACAGAGGGATACCGGAGCAAGCTCGACGGCGGCCATGGCGGAGCGGCGGCTCTGGCGACTCGGCGGCGGAACTCTTCCCGGCTTTGCGACTCGGCAGACTAACACTAGCCTAAGCAAGTCACAAGTGACCTATTGGAGCAACTCCCGGGCTTCGGCATCCCGGCATTGTCCGGCGCGATGCACGGCGGCGGTCCATGGCGGACACAGCGCGACTGGCCCGCGTCCGGCGAACTCAGGACACGAGAGAGGTCTCCATCTGACTCTAAGCTACTACGACGGTAGAGAAGACTAGAACATGGCTCAGCTCAGGGTAGCATGGCCGGAGATGACCGGTCCACGTGAAGGTCACGATGGCGGCCATGGCGGAAGCTTGCGGATGGCGTCCGCTGTTCCGGCAGCTAGAGAGGGAGAGAGGGGAAACCAACCCTTACCGGAGAAAGAGGAGACCAGGGCGGAGGAACTGGCGAGAGGAATTGGACGGCGGCGCACGGTGGAGCGAGTAATCGCTCGCCGAGGTTCGGCGGCGGCGGCGGCGGCGGCGGCGCTTTGCTTTCTCCCCTTTTCCCGCTCGAACGCCGGCGAGAGCAGAGAGCGAGAGAGAGGCGCGAGCGCGGGGAACAGAATGGAGGGAGGAGCGGGTTCGGACAGGGCGAGGGCGAAGGCATGCTTGCCACGCCGCGCGCGGACGCTGGCTTGGCCGGCTCGAGCGCCACGCGGCGGCAACGTCCTGGCGCTGTCGGCCACGACGCCGCGCGCGCGCGCCGGCACGGCACGGCCCGGCCCGATTCAGTGCCATCAGGCCGACTGACGGCCAGACTTTGAGCGCGATTAACTCCTAATCCATTTGATGAAAAGCTAAACCACTTGCTCCATTGCTTAGAGCTACATACCGACTACCACTTTGGTTACAAGATTGATCTTTGGTTCGGCCTAGATTGCTCCCGAGAAAGCTCCAAAGATGGCTAGATGAAACTGTTTTGGGCAGTTAGGACTTAGAGAATTTTCTAAGTCTAAACTCCCTCAAATCTGCCTTGTGGGTCCCAAAACACCTTGTTAAACTCATTTTCATGAGTTGGGCCTTAAACAACTTTTGTTCTACTCTAAATTCTACACACTTTTGGTTAAGGGCCCACAGCCATGCAAAGCTTCTATCAAGAAGGTCTTAGTTAGTCAAACAAAAGGACTCCTAGGGCTCTATTAAGGCAACTAGGGTTAGAGACTTGGTTAGCCAACATGACCAACATAAACCTAGCTTCATTTTGACTCCTCAACAAGGTTCAACTACTAAGGAGACTTAAACACTCCACAAACAAGACACACAAGCATTCAATCAAGCATAGCATCACAAAAGGTCAC
This sequence comes from Coix lacryma-jobi var. lacryma-jobi, assembly GCA_009763385.1. Taxonomy (NCBI): domain Eukaryota; kingdom Viridiplantae; phylum Streptophyta; class Magnoliopsida; order Poales; family Poaceae; genus Coix; species Coix lacryma-jobi. The sequence continues at coordinate 103,541,206 of CM019830.1, read as the reverse complement.
ATGAAATGACACTTAACAAAAGAAAGAATGCAACATGAAATGATGATGCTTTATGCTCATGAGATGTCAAATTATGCACTTAGGGTTGCTTAACACCTAGGGTGTTACAGCACGATCATAGAACTCTCTTTCTTTTCCCCACCCGCTTGACTTGGTGGACTTGTCTCCTTTACTTCATCGTCCTTCATTTCTTTAATGGGATGTCTTCACTCCTTGTGACTTTCTCCTTCATAGCAGCCCATCCTCCTTGGTTGGTCGATTCTTGTGCACTGGGATGTGCGGTGCCTCCTCCGTGAGTGTTCTCTTTTTCCTGTATATTAGTTGGCATCGCTATTAACGTAACAGCGTACCTTCTCCCTTGGTATCTGTAATGGATTTCTCCAATCTCATGTAGATGTGGTTCCAGTGGTGTTGAGGAAAGGGTCTTCCTAGGATGATGTAATATCATTTCTCTTCCATGTCTAGTACAATTAAGTCTCAGAACGTATCATTCCTTCAATTGGGATCATTACGTCCTTTACTACTCCCTTCGGAAAGCGATAAGTTGGTCCGCAGCTACAGCTGCACATATGATTTGATACATAGGTTTATTTTTAATATAAGTATTCATATGTTACCTTAGACATTATGTTAGCACTTGAACCGATGTCGCAGAACATCTTGTGGAATACACTTCCCTCGATCTTGCAAATCGATGGTGGGTACGCCTGGCGTCTCTCTGGCGAGGTATGGTGATGGAAGAAGGTGGTCACTCTCTGTTTGGATAGAGTTGACCATCCACACTGTGTCTTGATGCGGTTGTATAGCCTTGTTCTTCCTCCTTCTGTTCCTATTCTCTTCATTGATGTTTAGCGTTTGCATCTTCGTAGGCATCTGAGGGTGGACTCGGTAGTGAGTGTACATCTCTTGAAGCTGAATCTTTCTTGTTGCCTATGATTGTGAAACAAATCTTGGCGCTGTCCGCGTAGATGATGGCTTTGGTTGAGCTTAGGAACGGGCATCCAAGAATGATGGGTGTTCAATTGTCTCCACCTGTTTTGATGATCATAAAGTCTACACACACATATGAGCGTCCCACTCGAATACAGACATCTTCTAGAATTCCCAATGGGTAGCACAGTGTCTGATCTGCATGCTGCAAACACATACATGTATATAACAGAGGTGCACCATGAATTTTTTCGTATATTACCTTTGGCATAATGTTGACGCTTGCTCCAAGGTCGCAGACTTCGCTTTCTTCAAAACTGTTAGGTCCCATGTGGATTGGAATGACAGGTCTTCCTGGATCTCCTTTCTTTGGGGCAATGGAGTCATCCTTTTCCATCCCTCGATGGTCTAGGTATGAGATGTCCTGCATAAAAATATCTACAAGATTTGCAGTCTCTAGCTCTTTCGGACTTCCGAGAATCTTACCTTTTTCAGCCATAGGGACTGAAGCTGCTAACTGAGATAACTGAGATTCTATCATCTTATTAAAGCTATGTTGATTCTTTATGGCACAAGTAAAGCTATCCATTCTAGTATTAATGTTTTCAAGCAGTTTATCATTGGAAGCTATCTTCTTATTCATATTATCAATAAACTTGTTTTGATTAGATATCATCTCTATCAAAGGTTGGTTAAATGTATTACCTTGGTAATTACCTGAGTAGTTACCTGAGTAATTAGGCCTTCATTGTTGGTTCCATCCTTGAGCTTGTTGAGGACGATAGTTGGTGTTGTTGTTGATGTACTTTGCATCCTCTTGAATCTTAGGGCAGTTGCTCCCTGAATAACCAGTGCCTCCACACTCTTCACATGTCATGCGAGATTCGTAGATTTGCTTGACGTCTTCTTTCTTGGGAGTGTGTTCATCAAACTTCTTCATGAGCAGGTCAAGTTTGGCAGACAACATGTCTACTTCCTTAAGTTGATGTATTCCTCCCCTCTTGCGTGGCTGAGAGCGTTCCTCGTTCCATCCTTGGTTAGAGGCCATCTTCTCAATGAGTGTAGTAGCATTGTTGATAGTGAGTGATAAGAATGATCGTCCAGCAGCGGCATCCACATTCTCACGGGTACTCGAAGTGAGCCCATGGTAGAAGGTCTGCATGAGTAGCCAATTCTCCACCCCATGGTGAGGGCATTCTGATATGTAATCTTGAAAGTGTTCCCAAGTCTCTGGGATTGATTCGTCGTGTTGTTGCTGGAAAGTTGAAATCTTGGCACGGAGGGCATTCGTCTTGCCCACTGGAAAGAACTTTGCTAGGAAACCAGTTGAACAGATCACCCATGAGGTGTTTTTGTCTTTGTTGGAGTAGAACCATTGTTTTGCCTTTCCCAAGAGTGAGAATGGGAATAAGCAAAGTAGAATGGCGTCCCTTTCGACTCCCTTGATGGTGAAAGTGCTACAAATCTCCAGAAAGTGTTGGAGATGAGCGCTTGCGTCTTCATGTGCCTTTCCGCAAAACTGATTAGCTTGCACCATGTTGATCAAAGCTGGCTTGAGCTCAAATCCGTTGTCTCCCACATTGACTGTTGGTCCAGTCCTGATGTTGGCGGTGGTTGGTGCAGAGAACTCACGGAGTGTCTTGTCGGCCATGGTGTCCAACACTGGTGTTAAGCTTCTTCTAATCTGGCTAACTTCTGGAAGTGGTAGTGAGGGTCTCTTGAGTTTGCGTCTTGTTTTCCTTAGTAAAGCTTTGGGATCCTCAATGTAGTTATTCGGAAGTTGGAAACCAGTCATACATCACACCCTGCATAAGATAAAAAATAAACAAAGCCAGGGTAAGCTTGTTTGAGTAGAGATAAACAATCAGTGCATTATCACATGTGTGTAAGTAAAATGATATGTTCTAGCTACCGTTTTAAATTGTTGCTAACGCAATGTCCTATCAGTGTTCATAATGGTTTAAAAAGAAAAACCCTAGGTACCATCCCTAATTGAATTGATGTGCTCCCCGGCAACGGCGCTAGAAATGCTTGTTGGTATTTCTTAACGTCGCTACTAAGAATAGAGTTTTAATCTATCCCCGGCAACGGCGCCAGAAATGCTTGTTGACACTCCTTAATGGAATCACCCTAAGAATGAACCGGATAAATAATAATCTAGTGAAGGCACTAAAGAGTGTACGGGACACTACTAACTTCACTTAACGTCAAGTTGTCATCTCCAACATGAAGCTAGCAATGTAATTATATCAGGGCACTGGATTTAAAGATAAATATTTACCCGCAAGCGCACAAATAAATACACCCATTGTAGAAGCATTTCACCCAAGCTAGTCTCAGGTATCGTTATTTATATTTAGCCTAGAGACTAATCAATTCAAAGTATGATGGTATTATACTAATGAGGACTTAACAGCAATTAATGTGGCACACACTTATGATAAAGACTGATAACACACTTATTACTCCAAACAGGGATCATATTACAGAGTAAATGATAATAATAAATGATAAATGATAACAGAGAGCAGATCAATGAAAGATAATCTTAGAACACACTACAAGGTTTTGACCCTATTGCATCAAGTTCCCTTGCATCAAACAAGAATCTGATGCAATAGGTGGGTGCTATTGCATCAGTGTTTAGAATCTGATTCAATATGTAGTCGTTATTGCATCAAAAAAGAGTTGGATACGATAGTAATTCCTGTGGATGCAATAAGTTTGATCCATTGCATCCTTTAGGAACAGGGATGCAATTGGTAGGAATTATTGCATCAAACACATTTGGGTGAATTAGTCTTCAATTGTCGATGCATTATGTAAGTGGTATTGCACCGATTTAGAATGTAGATGCAACTAAGAAGTGCTCATTTATGGCATTTAGGAACAGGGATGCAATAGGTAGAAATTATTGCATCAAACACCTTTGGTTGTATTAGTCTTGAATTTTTGATGCATTATGTAAGTGGTATTGCACCGGTTATAATGTAGATGCAATTAGGAAGTGCTATTGGAACCAATTTGTGTTTGATGCGACAAATTTTAATTAGAATTGAGAAATGTAAAAACACATTGTGGCTACATAATATAAGTGAATTGTTAATCTTAATTTAAATGAGATGTCTAGTAAGTAAATTGTTAAATATTTTTTTTAAAAAAAAAACTTGCACCTAACAATTAGATTGTAAATTTAAAAACATGGCTGCTAATTTAAATGAGGTGTGTCATAAGTGAAATGGTAAATATCTGAACAAAAAATATCTTGCACTTAATAATAATCGCTAAAAAAAATCATGCCTTTGCTAAGGGGCAGGCTTTGGACTCGAACCTGTGAGCTCTTGCATGTCTAGGTTGAGGACAAACCACTGGGATAGATGTTTGTTGTTGCATGGAAGAGTATATGATCTCTTTTATATTTAAATAAACATGTTTTGACTGATTGCACAAGCTAATTAACGGATGAGGCCCATCAGCCCATCACGTATTGATAGTTTCTCCTTCGATCTCTCTCTCGTACGTCGCCGAGTCGTACGTCGGCGGCGGCCCTCGCCCTCGCCGAGGTCGTACGTCCACTTGTGCCCTCGCCCGGCCGTCATCTGAAGACGACGGAGGAAGCTTCGCCTGCTGTCCGCCTCACCGCCATGGCACCACGACGACGCAACCGACAACGTACGTCGACAACGTGACGTTTGTAAGTACCACACCAATACCCATGATCGATTATTTGTTTTCTGTAGACGATAATTGTATAGTGTGGTAGGGTTATGAATTTGTAGTTCCATGTTTTTATTTGAATTTTTACAAATATTGAACGGCGTATGTACGTAGGGCAGGGCATTACGAAGGATTTTATTTGGACATCATTAATATTCATACTGATTTTGCTTTTGAACAAATAGAAGACATATTTATCTTTGTGCTGTTTTTGTCAGGAGTTGAAATCAATGTCATCACAACAAGGTAGAAGTTGGATGCGTCTGGATAAGACATCTGCAGAGTGGCAACAAGGATTAACTGAATATCTTAACAGCGCCTTTGGAGGCAGCTCGAAAGGAGGAACGGCACCATGTCCATGTTCACAATGTCGTTCCATGTCATTTAGAAAATTTTCTGATGTTCAAAATCATTTGCTTCGGAAAGGTTTTGATGAAGGCTTCATCCGTGAGGAGGAAAGTATATGTGAAGGCTCAGCTGTACGTGATCATGATGATGATGATGTCGATGATAGGGCTCGTACCACAGATTTGATACATTCTCTGATCAAGGGTACCATACGTGGAGAAATTGATGAGGAACAACCAAATGAGATGGCACAAAAGTTCCTTAAATTGCTACAAGAGGCCAGGAAGGAGTTGTATCCAGGCTGCACGGAAGCTACCCAGGTGTCTTTCATTGTCAAAATGTTTTAGATGAAGTGCATGTTTGGTTGTAGTAATGCTTGCTTGGAGTACGTACTTGCCCTGTTCTTGCTTGTTCTTCCTAAAGGACACTGCCTCCCAGGTAGTATGGATAAGATCAAAAAGATTGTTAGAGATCTTGGTCTATATTATGAAAAGATAGATGCATGCTATAATGATTGTGTGTTATTCAGAGGGAAAGAATATGAGGCCCTGGATAATTGCCCAAAATGTGGTGAGACAAGGTGGAAGCAGTCTAAAGAGGAACATGATGATGCCAGTAGTTGTGGGTCAAAAAAGTGTGTTCCACGTAAGATCTTGCGGTACTTCCCACTGATTCCACGGCTCCAAAGGATATATATGTCAGCAACTAGAGCATCATATATGCGTTGGCATAAGGAAGAATTGGTGGATGATGGAAAATTGCGACATCCTGCGGACTCCAAAGCATGGAAACATGTGGATACAACCTATAAATGGTTTTCAAAAGATCCTCATAATGTCAGGCTAGGTCTGGCATCTGATGGATTCAATCCGTTTGGTATGATGAATGTGTCATACAGTTGCTGGCCTGTGATTTTAATTCCTTACAATCTTCCGCCATGGTTGTGTTTGAAACAGTCGTATTGGATGTTGTCGATGATGATACCAGGACCGAAATCACCTGGTGTTAGCATTGATGTGTACTTGCAGCCTCTAATTGATGAGCTCAAAGTTCTCTGGAAAGAGGGTGTCAAAGCCTGAGATGCACAGGAGAAGAAGGAATTTGATTTGCATGCAATTCTACTGTGGACAATCAATGACTTTCCAGCATATGCGATGTTGTCTGGATGGAGTACGAAAGGCAAGTTTGCATGTCCATACTGTCATACAGAAACAGACTACTTATGGTTGAAGCATGGGAAGAAGAACTGCTACATGGGGGCATCGTCGCTTTTTGCCTACGAACCACAAGTGGCGCAGAAACAAGGTCAGTTTCAACAACAAGACAGAATATAGGGGGGTGTTGACGCTCACTAAGTGTCATATTCTTAGCATCAACAAGGTCATATAACGCAACACAAGGACCTAAAATCAACCAAAAACCTTTTATAAACTAATGATTTCAACTTGTCCTTGAGTTTTATTTGAATGTAGGAAATTGTAGGGTTTTTGAGCAAAATGACCAAATGCACCCACCAGGAAGCATGCCCAGTTGCCTGGGCTCACTTTGGGCCAAGGAGGGGTGGCGCCCGCCACCCCTAGCTGGCGGCCGCCAGGGGGGACAAGCCCAAACTCCCCCCTGCCATGTCACTGATCCAGGGAAGCACCCCACACTCATTTGCAGTCGTCGCTCACCTAAGTCAGTACATCCAAGGGCTAAGAAGCAGCGTCACATGGATCATGGCCTAATTGCCCATGTGACGGTAATTGGACAACCCTAACCGACCCCAAACCGACTTGGAGGACCTCCTAGATGCCGTTGGTGAAGAGGTGGTGGATCCAAGGGCCAGGGGGGTGGCGGCCGCCACCTAGGGCTGGCGCCCGCCACCACACTCACCCCCCTGACCTAACCCTAGGTCCATAAGTACCCCCCCTAGGTCCCTTAGGCTATAAATAGGACCCCCGAGCTCATTTGTACTCAGACCTCACCTCATTAGTCCCACTCTCTTGTAAGTGAAGCTCTGGTGAAGGAACACTCTAGTTGAGAGACTTAGAGTGAGAGCAAGAGTGAAGAAGAGAGAGAGAGCTGGAGTTGTAATAGAGGATCTTCCAAGTCTTTGGTATAATTCCAAGTCTTTCTCCATTTATCTTAATGTTCTTCTACTTTCAGCATTTACTTTAAGTTCTTTACTTATTGTTCTTGTTGAGTGCTTTCGATCATAGATAACTTAGTATTTAGTTTGCATCTAGTTTGGGTTCTTCGCTGAGTAATCAGTGCTCCAGTTTTGGACGCAAGATTAGAGTAGTATAAATTAGTGTAAGCGCGGTGCTTAGACTAGTTATACCTTAGTTTGTGGCTAGCCAACCGGATAGCTGTGGTAGCAAACAGGTGGTGACAGCCCTGGGAGCCTTGAATTCCACCATGTAGTTGGGTTAGTTCTTAAATCATAAGCCTCGTTGTGCACGTCTGAGGTAAATAGTCCAGAGGGTGTGTACGGTTCGAAGAACTAGATAAACTCTTTATTGCTGAGTTAGTTGTGATCATAAGTGTGTAGGAAGACATTAATCTGTTCATCGGCCAGACCCTGCCGATTTAGTTTAGTTAGTCTTTCTTCCTTTTTCTTTTTAGTAGTAGTAGAAATCAACCCCCATTCATACATTTCGATCAACCTTGCTAGAATCACTAGTTGTTCATAGCAGTCCTAGTGTTAGTTCTGCCTTAGTAGCTTCCCTATAGAAATAAATACGATACTCAGTTACTCCCGGGTGAAGTGCTACAATAGACTTATTCTGTGCACTTGCGGAACCTACCAATAGTCATACGAATAGTTAGTTATACTTCTTACATCAAGAAGTACCAACAAACCTTTCTGGCGCCGTTGCCGGGGATAGATTCATAGTCTACTCCTAGTGACGACGTTAGCAAGAGTCAACAAGCATTTCTGGCGCCGTTGCCGGGGAAGCAATTGGCTAGAATTAATTCCTTGTGATTTCTATTGAATTAACCACCGTAGTTCTAGCGGGTATATATTGTTCGTTGTTTGTGATCGTTCAAGTAGTCATGGCCGGATTCAATCTTCCGAGCGACTATCAAGAAGATCCTGAGGCCATTCTTAGGAGAGCGAGAGCTAATCTCACTCCTCCGAGGAAGAACCTGGAGCTTCGTGAGAGGAGTTCGTGGAGACAAGAATCCCAGTCAAGAGTGACTGACGAACCAAGCTGCTCCAACGATCAATCAACATCGACGTCGACCAAAACACTCTGTGAGTATTCCATGCCTACTCTTGCTCACATTCCAGTGTTACCTTCTACTAGTAATGTAGATTTTGAGCTTAAACCTCACTTAATACGTATGGCTCAAGCTATTGCATTTAATGGCAATCCTTCTGAGGATGCCAATGCTCACCTCCGGAATTTTCTGGAGATATGTAGTACAATTTCTGTGCAAGGAGTTTCGCAGGATGCCATCAGACCTCGTCTCTTTCCATTTTCATTAGTGAAAAAGCGAAGCAGTGGTTCCTCTTCAACTCTGGACACCTGCTGACTTGGGTGAGATGCGCGGATCAATTCCTCAACAAGTTCTGCCCGATAAGTCAGACTATTCTTTTCTGTAGCAAGATTTCCAACTTTGGACAGGGAGACGAAGAAACAATCACTGAAGCTTGGGAGAGACTACAAGAGTATGTTGAATACTGTCCTCACCATGGTATGCAAGACTGGTACTTGATCCAGAGCTTCTACCATGGACTCCAGCAAGAATCTCGACAACACATTGATGCTGCCGCCGGAGGTGCATACCTCTCTCTCACTGTAGAGAAGGCAACCAAACTGATCGAGACAATGGTGGTGCGAATCAAGGATGGACAGAAAAACGTGCTAGAGGTATGTCTGAAATTAAGCAAGCTGATTCTGTTACCCTGCAAACTTTGGTAAAATTGCTAGAGCAAAGGATAAATGAGAAGAGAGATCGTGCTGCAAAGGAGTACTACGCCAAGCAAAGAGCCGCTTCGTCAAGTGAAGGTCAAGCAGAAATTAAGAAAGAGGATGCAAAGTCCCTTCTTATAATAGTGGCTACAGAGAACCTCTAATTCCAATGATCCAACAATGGAATAATAAAGGTATGCCTCAAACCTCCGTATTTATTCTCCTATTGGAAAATTAGTTTCTAATCAAGGTAGAATTAATGATAGCATAAATAATAAATTAATTGAACATGATAAAATGTTAGAAGGAATTTATGCTAAACTGAAAGATTTTTCTGAAGCATTTAAGGAACAAATTAATTTTAATAAGAGATTAGAGCAAACAGTAGATAACATTAAATCTCAAATTAAATACTATGAGGAGGTAAAATCTGTAACCACGAGAGGTGGTAGATCCACTCGTGATCCTCCTCATCCTAATTTAGTTCCTAGTAGTAATACTGCTGCAAAGAAAAATATTGTTAATGTTGAAGAAGACGAAGAAGAGGAGACGCCAGCTGAACCTTCATCCAAGGTATGAACCTTCATCCAAGGTACGAACTGCTCCTCATGAATTCTATGATACACATGTATTACCTTTTCCAGATCGAAACAGAAATCCGACGGAAGACGACCAATTCAAGAAATTCGTCGAGGTAATTCAAAAATTATATATACATGTGTCATTTGTTGACGCTATGCAGGTTCCAACTTATGCGAAATATTTGAGAGACATGCTCAATAAGAAGAAACCAATTCCAAGTAGGGATGTGGTTAAATTGACCGAAGATTGCAGTGCGGTCATTTTAAACTAACTCCCAGAAAAGAAGAAGGACCCAGGAAACCCAAGATCGCATGTTCAATTGGAGAGCAGCACTTCGAGCATGCACTCTGTGATCTGGGAGCAAGCGTCAGCGTCATGCCCAAGGTAATATATGATAAATTAAATCATCATACCTTGTCCCCTACTTCTATGTGTTTGCAGCTAGCCGATCAATCGCTCCGATATCCCGCGGGAATAGCAGAGAATATTCCGGTGAAAATCCGAAATCTCTTTGTCCTGGTGGATTTTGTGGTTCTGGATATTAATCCCGACCACCGGACGCCATTGATCTTGGGACGGCCATTTCTGAGCACTGCAAAAGCCACCATTGATGTAGGAGCTGGAGAAATTCAGCTCCACATCAGTGGAAAGGAGGAGAAATTCAAGTTCACACCGTGACTGGAAAAACACCCGTCATCAAAGTTCGTCGGTGCCGACATTCCACCACAAACACCGTGAAGGCGACACTAATCGGGAATCCAAAGCGGCTAACCAAGGTAAGTTAGGCTAAGGTAAGTCTTTATCCCCCATTTAAATTTTCATTTTTACTTAAGCAAATTAATTTCCTGCAAATAGATGTTTACTAGAGTGATTAGGTGGCTCCTAGGGGGCTTAGGGCAGCCATAGGGGTGGCGCCCGCCACCCCATCTGGCGCGGCCACCCTAGGGTGCACTAGGGAGCACTAGCCAATCTCTAGACTATTACACCTACCTCCTAGACCCAAATAACACCAAGGGAGACCCATGGCTTTGCTCATTTCAATGCAATCACTCACTCCCATGTCTCCCCATGTCTCCCCTCTTCACTCCACCTTTTGGACACATCTCCACCCAAAAATTCTGGTGCACATGTGACAAGGAGAGCACTAGGTGAAAGGAGGGGTGAGTTGGAGTGAAATTCAGCCAAGGAGGGTGGCGCCCGCCACTTTTTCCTGGCGCCCGCCACCTCTATTTCCACATTTCGGTACAAAACTGCTCCCGAGTAAGTTTCCCACCATCCTTGGTATAAAGTATGACTAGGATGATGAAGAAGTGGTCTTTGAAATTTTCAGCTCACTTGCCCCATTTAGGAGGTTACACTCTTTTCACTTTGCACCGACCCGACCACTTTATTCCCCACTTGGAATTTCAGTGGACATTACGAGGGAAACCTCATGTGTCGGTTGCAGGCAAGAAATGGGCAATGGGGTGGCGCCCGCCACTTATTGGTGGCGCCCGCCAGGTGGGAGGAGCTCACATTCTTCCCCCTTCCATCCTCAGCCTATAAATACTACCCACACCCCATGCAAGTTCCCACAACTCACTCAAAACACAAAAACATCAGCCATCTTGAGCACTAGCAAGGAAGTCATGGGCCCTCTCAAGAACTTCTTCACCGGAAAGAAGAAGAAGAGTAAGGGTGAGGGAAGTTCGTCGAGAGCAAACACCCACATTCGCTTTGCTGGGAGTGATGAGGAGAGCGCGGGGGTGGGGTACTCCATCCACCAACGAAATGTCGGTGGATCGGTACTCTCCGCCCACTCACCAGGCTGGACCGACCATCCGCATCCTGAACTCCGTCAATGATATCATCTGGCAGAGTGATCGGGAACGGCAGGCCCAGAACATCCTCAGTGAGAGGGAGTTCGTTCACACCCGCCGCATCGACGACGACTTGCTACGTCGCACTGGTATGGACAGTGAGTTTCTCTATATTTCTCGAACCTTGGGATGGGAAGATGCATGGAAGGTTAATGAGGAGGGAATCCTTCCCCTCACAATGGAATTTCTAGCTACCATGCAATTGTCTGCTACTCACATAACATTCCGGCTTTTTAATGAAGAACACTCTTAACGTGGGGGCAGTTCAGCAAGCATCTAAATTGATGATTCATGCTTGCTGAACTTGGAATCTGCCTGTACGGGATTCAATAGAAATGAATTTTGGAAAAGTATTGCTGGGAACAGAGACCCAGGCTTGCCCCGTACAAGTAATATCCACAACCCCACGCTCAGGTTTTTCCACAAATATATTAGTATCACACTCTTTTCAAGACCTGACTTGAGACCAATTAAAAAGCCTGAAATGCTGCTGCTTTATGCTCTAGTTAACCACATAAAAGTATCACCTGCCAAGGCCATGGCAGACTACTGGTCTAAATTTAATCAACGCACTGGAAATATTGAAATGACATCATGGATAACTAGACTGGCTTTAAACATGGGTCTGCTGAACACCGCTATATACTCCTACATTCCTAGTGACCGAGACCTTTTGACATGGAGCATTTCTCGCAAGGACACCTCTTGCGTGAGACCAGGGACCGGACCGGTGAGATTCACATGATCTACCAAGATTATGTGAATAAAATCGCTCTTCCTGACATGTCACTTTGGTTGGTGAATGCACCAACGTTACTTTTGGCCCTGGGAACCGAGGCAGAGCAAAACCGCAGGTTGGCCCGAGAGAAACATCATGCAGGTTCCCAGGAGGAGGACGTGAGCGCAGACCCGTGCAGCAGAAGAGGCCGCAAGAGCCGCAGCAGCGGCACAGGAGTTTGACCCTTTATGCAGGGCAGTATGAAGGAGCAGCACACTATGGTCATTTGACACCCCCTGGCTCGCACCAAGCAGGAGGATCGAATTGGCAACAACCGCAACATCCGTGGTGGGAATACGGCCAGGAGGCGTCCTTTCACTCATCCAGTTGGGGAGTTCATCCCATTCCTTGGGAGGATCCACCGGTACACTGGCCGTGGTGATGAGTTCTTCCATAGGGGAATCTCGCCACAGGCCGCTCGCCATTCGTCCTTTCATCAGGACGAGTGGATGCGCGATATGGGATATCTTCAGCACCAAATGAATGGACTCACCATGGATACTGCCGAAATCCGCCAGGACTTGAACAACTTGAACCAAAATTCCAGGAATTCCGCCAGGAAACTGGTGGAGAACTGGGTAATATTTCTTCTCTCCTGCAGCAGAACCAGCAGAACTGGGACGACATGTACCGTCGTCAGGGATGGATGTGTAACCAACCACGCCAAAAGCCAGCTTGGGGGAGGACCCCCGTCACGAGGTAAGTATCACTGCCATCTTTATTTCTGTCAGTTTTATTTTTATTTCAGTAATTTAAATTTGAGTTTTATCTTAGTTAATTTGCAGTTAAAAAAATATAATAAATAAATAGTAATAAATGAAACGCTCTCATCGTAAGTCTTTCTAAATAAAAATATGCCATGCATTGAGTTATCATGGGAAAAGTATGCTAGAACTAAACTTGAGACATGAGCATTAGACTAAGTAAAGGGGAAGTAAGTTTCTACTTTGACTTGAGCAAGTCAAGTTTGTGGAGTAATTATTTTGAAAAAATTTAAAAACTTGCTCTAAGTACTTCTGTGGCAAAGAAAGTCCTACCAAAGCCAAATAATTTTTACTCTTAGAGTAGGAGCTTCCACTTGCTGCATGTTAGTGTTGAGCTAGTTAGACTTTTGTTGATAGTCATGGTAGAGAAACTTGTCATATCTTTAGACCAAGGAATTCACTTGCACCCACCTATAGTGCTATTCTTACACTGAGAATACGCACACAACATGCCTTTATTTCCATTCATTGTTAGGAATACTTCATGGCAAATATCATGCTCCAAATGAAATCTCAGGGACATGGCTATAATCATTCAAAAAAAAAGAGAGCAAGTGCTCTAGAAAGAAAAGAATATTCAAAAGAGCAAGTGCTCTAGAAAGAAAATTCAAAAGAGCAAGTGCTCTAGAAAGAAGAGAATATCCAAAAGAGCAAATGCTCTCATTCATAGCCATGATCCCACAAATGAGATAAAGAGAGAGAAGTGCCATGAAAGTAGTAGCCACAATAAATACCACACACTTGCACATTCCTGGTCTGAACCTATGACTTGTTGCTCCTTTGCTCCATTTGTCTAACTTAGCAAAATTATGCTAGCATTGCATGCTCACTTTTATCCTACCCATTAAACCCACAAAAAGTCTTAGTGAGAGGATAATTCTTCCATTTCCACATACAAATATGAGTGATTGAGTGAGCCACAGAAGTTACTAAGCATGCTTTCTTTTGAACAAAACTTGCAAAAACTCCACATGTCTTGATTAGCAAAATAGGCAAGGGAAAGACAAACCTTCTTTCTTGCTGGTCTTTTGTCCTAGGCTACCAATTCCATGGTGATGAAAATAATATGGGCATACACAACAAAAACACAGAGTTTCCAAGATTATTTCAAGTCCATGCTTGCTCGAGGACGAGCAAGAGGTAAGCTTGGGGGAGCTTGTTGACGCTCACTAAGTGTCATATTCTTAGCATCAACAAGGTCATATAACGCAACACAAGGACCTAAAATCAACCAAAAACCTTTTATAAACTAACGATTTCCACTTGTCCTTGAGTTTTATTTGAATGTAGGAAATTGCAGGGTTTTGAGCAAAATGACCAAATGGACCCACCAGGAAGCAAGCCCACTTGCCTGGGCTCACTTTGGGCCAAGGAGGGGTGGCGCCCGCCACCCCTAGCTGGCGGCCGCCGGGGGAGAAGCCCAAACTCCCCCCTGCCACGTCACTGATCCAGGGGAAGCACCCCACACTCATTTGCAGCCGTTGCTCACCTAAGTCGGTTCATCCAAGGGCTAAGAAGAAGCAGCGTCACATGGATCATGGCCTAATTGCCCATGTGACGGTTATTGGACAACCTAACCGACCCCAAACCGACTTGGAGGACCTCCTGGATGCCGTTGGTGAAGAGGCGGTGGATCCAAGGGCCAGGGGGTGGCGGCGCCGCCACCTAGGCCTGGCGCCCGCCACCACACTCACCCCCCTGACCCAACCCTAGGTCCATAAGTACCCCCCTAGGTCCCTTAGGCTATAAATAGGACCCCCCGAGCTCATTTGTACTCAGACCTCACCTCATTAGTCCCACTCTCTTGTAAGCGAAGCTCTGGTGAAGGAACACTCTAGTTGAGAGACTTAGAGTGAGAGCGAGAGTGAAGAAGAGAAGAGCTGGAGTTGTAATAGAGGATCTTCCAAGTCTCTGGTATAATTCCAAGTCTTCTTCATTTATCTAGTGTTCTTCTACTTTCAGCATTTACTTTAAGTTCTTTACTTATTGTTCTTGTTGAGTGCTTTCGATCATAGATAACTTAGTATTTAGTTTGTATCTAGTTTGGGTTCTTCGCTGAGTAATCAGTGCTCTAGTTTTGGACGCAAGATTAGAGTAGTATATATTAGTGTAAGCGCGGTGCTTAGACTAGTTATACCTTAGTTTGTGGCTAGCCCCCCGATAGCTGTGGTAGCAAACAGGTGGTGACAGCCCTGGGAGCCTTGAATTCCACCACGTAGTTGGGTTAGTTCTTAAATCATAAACCTCGTTGTGCACGTCTGAGGTAAATAGTCCAGAGGTGTGTACGGTTCGAAGAACTAGATAAACTCTTTATTGCTAAGTTAGTTGTGATCGTAAGTGTGTAGGAAAACATTAATCTGTTCATCGGCCAGACCCCGCCGATTTAGTTTAGTAGTTTTCTTTCTTTTCTTTTTAGTAGTAGTAGAAACCAACCCCCATTCATACATTTCGATCAACCCTGCTAGAATCACTAGTTGTTCATAGCAGTCCTAGTGTTAGTTCTGCCATAGTAGCTTCCCTGTGGAAATAAATACGATACTCGGTTACTCCCGGGTGAAGTGCTACAATAGACTTATTCTGTGCGCTTGCGGAACCTACCAATAGTCATACGAATAGTTAGTTATACTTCTTACATTAAGAAGTACCAACAAACCTTTCTGGCGCCGTTATCGGGGATAGATTCATAGTCTACTCCTAGTGACGACGTTAGCAAGAGTCAACAGGGGGCTCCACAACCCTCACTTGGAAGAGGTGTTGCAACACTATGGTCTTTGACCAAGTCACATTCGGCCTTGAATCAAGAAAAAGGGGAAGCAGCATTGACGAGAAAAAGATGACACAACTGGAGGAAGAAGAAGAAGAGTATTTTTATTCGAGCTTCCGTACTGCAAATACTTGCTTGTTAGTGTAACACCCCTGAGTGTTGTTAAGCAACTCTAAATGATAATTGACATCTAGAGAATAAGATCATCATCATCTCCTGTTGCATGTGTTTGTTAAGTGTCATTTATGTGTTGGCTTTCAATGTTATGCTTGATGTGATGCTTGTTTGACTGCTTTTGGAGTGTGTGAGTCCCCTAAGTAGTTGAACCTTGTGGAGGAGTCAATTGAAGCTTAGGTTTGTGTTGGTCATTATGGCACCAGTCACTAACCCTAGTTGCCTAATAGAGCCCTCGGAGTCCTTTGGTTTGACTAATGAGACCTCCTTGATAGAAGCTTTGCATGGCTGTGGGCCCTTAACCAAAAGTGTGTACAATTTAGAGTAGAACAAAAAGTGGTTAAGGACCAACTCATGAAATGAGTTTAACAAGGTGTTTTAGGACCCACAAGACAGAAATGGGGGAGTTTAGACTTAGTAAAATTCTTCTAAGTCCTAACTGCCAAATCAGTTTCGCTAAGCGATCTTTGGAGCTTTCCTGAGAGCAATCTAGGCTGAACCAAAGCTTGATCTTGTAACCAAAGTTGTAGTCGGTATGTAGCTCTGCTCAATGGAACAAGTGGTTTAGCGTTTCATCGAGTGGATTAGGAGTTAATCGCGCCCAAAATCCGGCGTCAGTCGGCCATCAGAGCCTGATCCCGGCCAGCCAGTTTGAATTGGCGCCGTGTAGTGGCCGACCGCGCGTAGGACTCGCCCGCCGCGTTGGCGCGCCGTCTGGGGATGCAGCGTTCGCGCGTGGCGTGGCGTGCACAAGGCCGCCCTCGCCCTGCCCGAAGCCGCACTCCCTCATTCTGTCCCTCTCGCTCTCTCGCCGTCGCCCAAGTGGAAAAGAGGGGGAAACAGAGCGCCACCACCGTTCGCCGTCGTCCGGCCGCCTCACCGCAAGCCCAACCACCCACAAAGCTTTGCCGTGAGCCCCCGCACCTCTTGCTACCCGTAGGAAACCCTAGGCAAGCCCCGGGATGAGCCACCGCCATGGCCGCCATGACCGCCGAGCTCGGTTCGCCATGGCCGGCCTCCTTCGCGTGGTTTCGTGTCGCCCTAGCTTACGTTCGAGGGTTAGTGAGGTTCGTAGAAGAGGTAGAAGGTGACGGTTTGGCCGGTTTAGGGTTTGGTGACCGCGGTACGCCACGCCCGCCATGTCGCCATGGCCGGCGAGCTCGGTCCACTGTGGCCAACCCCCTTCCGTGCCCGTCCGTTTGTCCTAGCTAGCGTTCGCGAGTCGCCCTAACCGCGTAGAAGACGTTGGTTGGTGTTGGTTGAGCCGATTAGGGTTGTGTAGTGGCGGGTACGCCGCGTCCGCCATCCGCCATGGTCGCCGGAGTCGGCATGGCCGTGGTCGCAGGTGCTCGGAGTGAGAACCCAGGCTCCTGAGCCTCGGGATAGGGTTGTGAAGGTCGCCGGAGTAGAAAGAAATCGCGAGTTGGTTTGGCTCGGGATGATCGGAGCCGGCCGGCGTAGCATGGCCGCGCCACCGTGTCCGCCATGGTCGTCGGCGAGCTCGTTTCGAGCATGTGCTAGGCCTGTGTGTGGTACCGTCGGGGTGCGGAAGAAGGAGAGGAGTAGAGTGGTGGTGTTCGTTTCGCCGGGGAGGTCGCGCCGGCGAGCTTCACCGCGGTCAACCCTTCCCCTGCTCTGTGAGGCCGACAGGGGGGTCAGTTGGACCAGGGGGTCCCGCCAGTCAGTGGCTCGGGTCCGGCTGTCAGCAGGACCTGGGTGCAGTAGTTGGGTACGCGTAGAGTTTAGGTTAAAGGGGTTTTTCAGGTTTTGGTTTAAATAGGTTGCAGAAATGTTTGATTAGCTTGTTTAATTCATATCTTGAGTTCTGAAAATGCTAAAATGGTGTGAAATAAGTTTGTTAAGTTTGTTGTGATGAGTTCTATGCATGAAAAATATATTATGTCCAGTTTGTGATAGATTTATGTTTAGTTATATTAATTTATGATTAGGCTGGAATTTTGTTAAATGCATAGTAATCTGTGTCTGCTCAGAAAAATGTGATTTTGTTTTGTTAGGTTTGTGTTGATGAATAGTTTCTGGGAAAAATATAATATGATGTTGTTCTGTATAATATTTTGGCAATAGCAATTAAAATGATGAAGTGCTATTTTCTTGTTTAATTGTAGTAATTAAAATATGAGGAGTTGAACCTGATAATTTTTGTACACTACTCTTGTGCTAAGGAAGTTCAGTAGAAAATGAGAATGGAAATCTGTTGTTTGACACTTTTGCTAGGGTGTGTAGTTCAAAGCACCTTTTCATGGTAGAATTTGTCTTTTTCATAGAGGATGGAGTTTAAGTCCAAATGGGTTGAGATTTGAACAAAGGAACTAGTTTATGTGTTGTTCACTTCCAGTAATTTTCTGTAGATTTTTCGGAAGCTGTCTAGGATGGATGGTTGCTGTTATAGGCTTGATTAAATGGATTTATTTCAGCAAGCAATTAAAGGGGAATGAATTAATTTAAGTGAAGTGCTTGTTGTGGTAATTGTGAATCCTAACCAACTAATTAGGTAGGTTAATTGTTTGGTTGGATGTTAGGTCTTTTGTAATCACTAGTTTGATGTGACTACCTTGTTGAAGAGAACGCAGTAGATGACATGTGTTTATCTCCTGAGTTATCTTAGTAGATGACATGTGCTTATCTCCTGAGTATCTTGTTCTATGTTGCATCCCCATGCATTCCATGTGCATTCATATTACTATAAGTGTTATGCATCATACAGGATCGGTAGTGGAGATCCAGAACCCAACGGAGGAACCGTGTCGGAGGAGGAGACCCAGGACCAGAGGACCGAAAGAAGGAGACATCGAGGACCTGCCTGAGTGCCACGACCATCGTCCCTCCGACTTTGAGAGGCAAGCCCCGGAGCATCCCACTCCTATGGTTTGCAAATGCAATTACAAAATTAATGATATGTTTGTTGCATTAGGTTATAGGAGTTGAGGATAACGTTGATTGCAATATTATATTGATATCCTTGTTAGAAATAGGCTCGTCTCTGCTTAGTCTGCTTTAGACGGTAAAAGTCGGGCGATTTCCTGTCTCCGGCATATAGGTGGATACTGATCAAGACTAGCCTGGTGCTATCATGGAAATAACCATGTGATAATTAATCTGAGATCGGGCGGGATGTCGGAGTAGTGCAGGACATGGGTCCTGTGCGCTAGTAGTCTCCCGTCTGTGTCGATTAGGACCCGACGAAGGCACACCTCAGTCATTTGGAACGCGTCAATCACTTAACAGAGTAGGTCTGAGTACCTCCCGTGAAGCCGAGTAGGGCTATTCGAGCCGGTGATGGAGATGTTGATGCCTAACACCCAGGGCCTTATATGTACCGTGGGCAACTATTCTGAGTAACCTGGCATTGTCCGTGGACAGGCGGGGCCTGATTGACCTGGCATGACCATGGGCAGTTATAGCTTGAGCGACCTGGCATTGAGATAACCCCCGGTGTAGAAGGGCCCATGACCGTCCCGCGTGTTGTGTTCTCGAATTTCCTGAAGTGGCCGCCGACGGCTGCCTGGCAAGGTGTGATCGAGCGAGTGTACGACATCTTTGTCCCCAGCTGGGTAGGAATCGATTATAATCGCCATCGCTCTTGGTTTGTGAGTAACTTGACTGGGCATGTGTTACCGTAGTAACTTATGGAACTAAAGATGGTTATGGTACTGAATCTGAAAGGCTATTGATGAAATAGTCACACTTGCTTGAGTAATTAGCCAAGTGTTTGCTCTAGAACAGGTGCAAATCTAGTTAATCAGGTTGATTACTTAAAATGACTGCTAATACCCTAATGATGATTATTTAATAATGAAAAGGCTTTTACGCAAAAGAGTAAGTATAGCCAACCCCAGATACAGCCTTGCATACTCCTTGGTGTCGTTATTTCTGGTTTACGACGGGTAAGTCTAGTTGAGTACCTTCTTGTACTCAGGGTTCTTTCCCCTTGTTGTTGCAGATGGGCAATGCTTCTTCGGCTATTGCGAGAACTGTCTGGACCCCGTCGAGGGTGGTGACTAGACCACGGGCATGGTCAACTCTTATTCTCTCCTGATGCTTTTGTGGACTGATCAGGCAATGGCACCGTATTGTGAACTGAGAACTTATGTTTAAAACTATGTTGCTTCTGCTTTTGAGATTCGAACTATGGTTTGTAAAAACTATTGAACTCCGATGTATTTGAACTATGTGCGAACTGAATGTACCTCGTGGACATGTACGCTAATCTATTACGATCTTGGCTAATGTTGAATGATTTGAAATCCTTTGAGATTTCCGGACTACCGGGTTTGTACGAGCTTAAGTACCTGTAATCTCTGCGGAAGCGGGGATTCGGTGCTTAATCTGGTATAAATTGGTCGGTTCTATCATAGCTGGCATCGGAGCATGATTGGCGTTACTGTTCATGAGTGTATTTGAAAACTTGTATTTCAAATCAAAATTTTCTTTGCAAAAACTTATAAACTATAATAGGGTTTGAAAAAAATCTTATAAATAAGAATTAAGGTGTGCCAATGATCAAGTCCTTATGCTCAGTAGGTTTTGAGGTGGCTATTTAAGTACTAACTTGGGGGCCGTGCATCATATTTAAATTCTGTTGTTTCTGTCGTCCATACGGCAAGGGTGAAATTGTATGGGTGCTATTCTTCGGAATAGTAATGTATGGATCAATTGCCTCTACGCCAAGGTAAAAAGTGAGTTGTGAGAGCATGATTGGACAACCGCCAATCTAGGGTTGTGCTTGAAATGTGCTGACATGTATACCTGTTACACACAAGTATATGTGAAGGTACTTAATTGTGGGAGTAATATTATTCTGATGGGTGCATATACTGCTTACGTGTATACTGGGTGTGCACCTGAGTTAGTATTAGATTTAATTTCAGCAATGCATGATATTCATACAGTGGGCAGGGCTGAAGTGATTTTCTGCAGGTACGCTAACTTGTGAACGTATAGTACGTCTAGTAACGCTATGAGTGAACGTGTATGCCACCGTCTAGCTGTTAGATTGACAGACAGTGAGGATGTATGTTACGTGCATGCATCATGATCATATAACCTTGCATTAATCTTACTCCCTTCCTTATGTTATCCGTCCCGTTTTCCTAATAAAAATTGTTTTCCAACTAATGAAAATATGTGTGGATAAACTTCTTACAGATGGTCGTACTAAGCGCACAGCTCGTAAGTCAACCGGAGGCAAGAGGCCTAATTACTTGTTGGGGCCATGGACCGCGGAAGGATCGGAGGACTTCTTAGACGAGTTCGGCATGCCTACCATCCTTTGGAGGGTATTGCACCTGGTGGGATACCAGGAGGGCCAGGAGCCACAGTACGACTGGCACCGTGTGCAGATTTCGGAGGATCGCCACATGTACACGGTGGAGGTTGACGTGCCTAGCCGTGATGCCCAGGATCACGTCTGGTGCCGCCGGGTGTTCGCGTTGCAGGGGAGGACCCCATAGGATGGAGCCAACAGAGTTGCTTACACCGTTCTCCGGGACATTATGGAGGACCATCCGGAGGTGGTTGCCCAAGCTACAGCCAGCATCTTCCCGATAGCAGATCCTTATAAGTCAATGTGGCGTCAGCCAGGAGCTATAGTACTCGAGGCTAGCTCTCTTGAGAGGGAGCATTGTGCAGGACTAGCAGGGAGTGCTATGGACGCTCTCATGGCTACTTATGGATGCCTATCGCGTAGCTATGACCACCTGGACCATATTCTTAGTGAGGAGATGGCTGCACATCATCGTAGGCAGGAGGAGCATGCTACAGAGATAGACCTCTTCACCACACAGCTAGCTCACCTGACTGTGGAGAGGGACCAGGCGCTTTAGAGAGAGCAGGAGACGGCTCATCAGCTCAGCATTCAGCAGGAGTCCGCTACCTTCTTGGCCTTGATTATGAGGGAGACTGAGGAGTCGCCTCGAGGTGTGTGTATTGAGGGCATACGTGCTTCCGAGGAGAACAGGCTGTTGAGGTTGCAAGTAGGAGACCTAGAGCTGCAACTTCACCACCTGCAGGACTACAATGACCGTCTGCACGAGGAGATCCATCGCAGGGAGAATGAGAGGAATCCCATCTTTCCACAGGAGGACCCGGACTCGAGTAGCTCTTCTAGTGGTTCTTCAGATGTGTCTAGTGAGGATGGCGACGATGGTGACATCGCTAGAGAGTAGTCTAGATCGTATGCTTAGAGCCTGGTGATCTTTTGTGTATGTTGGCAAGCCCGATCTTTTGCTTTTGTTATGGGCTGGATGTAAGCGTGAGTAGTGAACTCTTATGTGCACGGGATGTGAAACTTTGGAAAGTCCCATGTGTATGGGCAAAACTATGGATGTTTATGTTGGCTTTTGCATGTTATGTATTAAGCGATCTTATTATGTGATGCTGCGATGTGGATTGAAATTTATTATGCCTCTGTGATTGTTTGGCGAATTCGTTTTCCGAATAAATTCAGTTGGCATGATCTATTGTTCTCTACAATAATTGCAACTCCACGTAATGATCACTTGTTATTAATACATGCAGATGACGACAACTCATAGTGGAGCTGGCGGTAGTGGTGGAAATGAGGACCCCAGGGACAACCGCAATCCACCACCTCCTCCAGCAGCCACTCCCGAGCAACTTTTCGCTCAGTTCCTGGGAAGCCAGCGCAACATTGAAGCTTTACTACGTGAGAATTTGGCTCACGGTCAACAGCGTCTTGAGCCAAATCAGTATAGTTCATTCAGGGATTTCTTGGATACTAGGCCACCCATCTTCAAGGAAGCTATGGAACCTTTAGAGGCAGAAGAATGGCTGCATACCATGGAACAAAAGATTCGTTTGCTCAGGCTCACAGAGGAGCTTAAGGCAGAGTATGCTACGCACCAGCTGCAGGGGCCAGCCGGAATTTGGTGGGGGCATCACCGCACCACCTATCCTGCCAACGTTCCTGTCACTTGGAGGATGTTCACCGAAGCTGTACGAGGGCACTATATTCCGTCAGGTCTGACTCAGATGAAAGTGGCAGAGTTCATGAGCTTAACGTAGGGAACTCGATCTGTTACCGAGTACCATCATATGTTTAACTCTCTGTCATGTTATGCTCCAGACTTCATGAACACAGATGCTAAAAAGATTCCTAGTTTTAAGAGAGGTCTGAACACCAAAATGGGAAAGTCCGTGGGTACATCTTCCCGAGCAGTCTTCAATGACTTTATCAGTGATTGCTTGATCCAAGAGAATCACAATAATAAGCATGCTGCAAGTAAGGCCCGGAAGAGAACCTTTGATTCAGGACCATGTCAACCTAGGGGACCACCAGCTCAACGAACCCAGTATCGACCACCAGCGCCGGGGGCACGTTTTAGGCCACCGCAAAAGAAGGGTCAGCCGCAAGCTCAGCGCAATCAAAGGCCATACAAGATAGCTGCTAACCAAGCTCGTGGAGGTCAGGGCAGCTCAACCGGAGGGAAACCTTTCGTTCGGGGACCCTGTTACAATTGCAACCAAGAGGGACACTTCGCAAGATATTGCCCTCACCCAAAGAAGCAGCAAGCTAGCTAGCCCGCACGTCTGCACAACATGACCGCTGAAGAAGCTCGTTCTGGAGAGCCCGTGACTGCCGGTATGTGTCTTGTTAACCATCATCCTGCAGTTGTTTTATTTGATACTGGATCATCACATTCATTCATGAGCAAAGCATTTGCACAAAAACATAATCAAGAGGTGTCTGAAATAGATTATTGGTTTCACGTAAGCTCCGTGGGGAGTAGCGTGTTATCTAGGCAGATGGTTTGTAATGCAACCATCGACATTGGAGGGCACAAATTCGGAGCTAATTTAGTAGTTTTGCCAGGACTAAGTATGGATGTAGTCCTAGGGATGTGTTGGATGAGTATGTGGAATGCGGTGTTAGACACTGCAAATAGGGTTCTTACCTTATCGAATGGAAGGATGAATACCAAGTTACGCATCTCTCTTCCCCGGGGTGCTGACTTAGTTGATTTATCTTGCACTTTATCTATAGAAGACTTGTCCAAAATCCCAGTCGTCCGAGATTTCCCAGATGTTTCTCCAGATGAATTACCAGGGTTACCGCCCAAGCGGGCAGTGGAATTTGCAATTGAGTTGCTACCTGGAACTGCACCAATCTCTAGAAGACCTTACCGTATGCCGCCCAATGAATTAGCTGAACTTAAAACTCAGATTAAGGAACTTCTGGACAAAAGATTCATTCAACCTAGTATATCCGAGTGGGGTTGCCCAACATTGTTTTTCAAGAAGAAGGATAAGTCACTACGTATGTGTGTGGATTATCGGCCGCTCAATGCCGTGACTGTCAAGAACAAGTATCCTTTGCCGCGAATAGATATTCTGTTTGACTAGTTATCAAGCTAAGGTGTTTTCCAAGATCGATTTGAGGTCAGGTTATCACCAAATTAGGATTCGACCATAGGATATCCCAAAGACTACTTTCTCGACCAGATATGGATTATATGAGTATCCTGTCATGTCTTTTGGATTGACAAATGCCCCAGCATATTTCATGAGTTTGATGAATTCGGTGTTTATGCCGGAACTAGATAAGTTTGTAGTGGTGTTCAATGATGACATTCTAGTATACTCTGAAAACCCGGACGATCATGCAGAGCATTTGAGGGTTGTTTTGACGAGACTCCGAGAACATAAACTTTATGCTAAGTTTAGCAAATGCGAGTTTTGGTTGAAGCAAGTACAATTTCTTGGTCACATCCTGTTAGAAGAAGGAATCTCTGTGGACCCCAGTAAGGTACAAGAAGTGATGGATTGGGAAGCTCCTACTTCAGTTGGTGAGATTCGGAGTTTTCTTGGATTAGCAGGATACTATCGTCGTTTCATTCCCGACTTCTCTAAGATTGCCAAACCAATGACAAGTTTGCTCCAGAAAGATCATAAGTTTGAATGGACAGAAGGGTGTGAAATAGCTTTCCGTACCTTGCGGAAACTATTGACCACTGCTCCTGTCTTAGCTCAACCTGATATCGAGAAGCCTTTTGATGTCTTTTGTGATGCATCGAAGGTTGGGTTAGGCTGTGTTCTTATGCAAGAAGGCAGAGTGATTGCTTATGCTTCACGACAATTGAGGAAACATGAGATTAACTATCCTACACATGATTTAGAGTTAGCCGCTGTGGTGCACGCTCTAAAAATCTGGAGACATTATTTGCTTGGTAACGTCTGTAACGTGTACACTGATCACAAGAGTCTCAAGTATATCTTCACTCAACCTGAACTGAATTTGAGGCAGAGAAGATGGCTTGAACTAATCAAGGATTACAATCTGCAGATACATTATCATCCAGGAAAGGCAAATGTGGTTGTCGACGCTTTGAACCGGAAATCACACTGCAACAATTTGAGGTTACAACCAGAAGACGAGTTTAGTCTCGTACACCCTGTGATTCTGCACAATATCAAGCTGCAAGGCACCATAGTTGATCAGATTCTTGAAGGACAGAAAACAGACAAGGGAATTTATCATATCAAGGAAAGGCTGAAGACCACAACTGAACCAGTAAAACATTTTCGGATTGATGATAAAGGAGTGTTATTGTTTGACCAGCGCTTAGTGGTGCCTAAGAATAGAGAACTCAAGAATCGGATCATGGATGAAGCTCATTTATCCAAGTTGTCTATTCATCCTGGAAGTACTAAGATGTATCAAGATTTGCGTCCAAGATTTTGGTGGACCAAGATGAAGAAAGAGATTGCCGCATATGTAGCCAGATGCGATACGTGTTGTCGAGTAAAAGCTATTCACCTGAAGCCAGCCGGAACACTTCAACCATTACCAATACCCGAGTGGAAATGGGAAGAAGTGGGTATGGATTTCATCACCGGTTTGCCAACCACCCAGAAAGGAAATGTCTCAATTTGGGTGATAATTGATCGTCTTACCAAGACCGCTCATTTTATTCCAGTCAAAACCTGTTATCGAGCACCGGACTATGCAGAGATTTATATCAATCAAATCGTTCGACTGCATGGTATTCCCAAGGTCATTGTTTCGGATCGTGGATCACAGTTTACTGCACCGTTTTGGGAGAAACTGCAAAAAGAATTAGGCACAAAGCTGATCCGTAGTTCTGCCTATCATCCCCAAACATCAGGACAAACCGAAAGAGTGAATCAAGTTTTAGAGGACATGTTGAGAGCCTGTGTGATTTCAGCGAAGGGATCTTGGGAGAAATGGTTACCTTTAGCTGAATTTGCATATAACAATGGCTATCAAGAAAGCATATAGATGGCACCTTTTAAAGCTCTTTATGGTAGAAGGTGCAGGACACCGGTGAACTGGGTTGAACCGGGAGAACGTCGATACTATGGAATTGATTTTGTTAACGAAGCAGAAGAACAAGTTAGAATGATCCAACAGCATATGGCAGCTGCGCAGTCTCGACAAAAGAGCTATGCAGACAAGAGAAGAAAACCGCTTGAATTTAATGAAGGTGATTATGTGTATCTGAAAGTGTCGCCCATGAAAGGTGTCAGACGCTTCGGCGTGAAAAAAAGTTAGCGACAAGATTTGTGGGACCTTACAGGATCGTGGAAAGGAGGGGAGAAGTACCTTATCAGCTATAGCTACCTGAGCATTTGAAGGCTATCTTCCCTGTATTCCATGTGTCACAATTAAAGAAATGTCTTTGAGTTCCGGAAGAAGAGGTACAACCAGCCAATATCAAGTTGCAATCCGATCTCACCTATTCAGTCAAGCCGTGTCGGGTACTCGATGAAAAAGAAAGAATAACTCGCGGGAGAATAGTAAAGCAATATATAGTGTCTTGGAGTGAGCAAGATGACCGAGATGCCACTTGGGAAACGAAAGACTATCTAAAAGAGGTGTACCCACACTCTTATAAGATCTGGTTAGTAACTTAAATCTCGGGACGAGATTCTTTTAAGGAGGGGAGGGCTGTAACACCCCTAGTGTTAAGGAACCCAAAATGCATAACCTGACATCTCATGAGCATAAGCATCATCATCATCTCATGTTGCATTTTGTTTGTTAAGTGCCATTTCATGTGTTGGCTTGCAATGTTATGCTTGGTGTGATGCTTGTTTGACTTGCTTTTGGAGTGTGTGAGTCTCTAAAGTAGTTGAACCTTGTGGAGGAGTCAAATTGAAGCTAGGTTTGTGTTGGTCATTATGGCTAACCAAGTCACTAACCCTAGTTGCCTTAATAGAGCCCTCGGAGTCCTTTTGTTTGACTAACTGAGACCTCCTTGATAGAAGCTTTGCATGGCTGTGGGCCCTTAACCAAAAGTGTGTACAATTTAGAGTAGAACAAAAAGTGTTTAAGGACCAACTCATGAAAATGAGTTTAAAAAGGTGTTTTAGGACCCACAAGGCAGAAATGGGGGAGTTTAGACTTAGTAAAATTCTTCTAAGTCTTAACTGCCAAATCAGTTTCGCTAAGCGATCTTTGGAGCTTTCCTGAGAGCAATCTAGGCCAAACCAAAGCTTGATCTTGTAACCAAAGTTGTAGTCGGTATGTAGCTCTACTCAATGGAACAAGTGGTTTAGCATTTCATCGTGTGGATTAGGAGTTAATCGTGTCCAAAATCAGGCCGTCTGTCGGCGATCAGAGCCTGAACCCGGCCAGCCAGTTTGAATCGGCGCCGTGTCGTGGCCGACCGCGCGCAGGACTCGCCCGCCGGGGATGCAGCGTTCGCGCGCGGCATGGCGTGCACAAGGCCGCCCTCGCCCCTGCCCGAAGCCGCACTCCCTCCTTTCTGTCCCTCTCGCTCTCTCGTCGTCGCCCAAGCGGAAATGAGGGGGAACAGAGCGCCGCCGCCGTTCGCCGTCGTCCGGCCGCCTCGCCGCAAGCCCAACCACCCACAAAGCTTCGCCGTGAGCCCTCGCACCTCTTGCTACCCTTAGCGCCCCATAGGAAACCCTAGGCAAGCCCCGGGATAAGCCGCCGCCGTGGCCGCCATGACCGCCGAGCTCGGTTCGCCGTGGCCGGCCTCCTTCCCGTGGTTTCGTGTCGCCCTAGCTTACGTTCGAGGGTTACTGAGGTTCGTAGAAGAGGTAGAAGGTGACGGTTTGGCCAGTTAGGGTTTGGTGACCGCGGTACGCCGCGCCCGCCATGTCCGCCATGGCCGGCGAGCTCGGTCTGCCGTGGCCAACCCACTTTCCGTGCTCGTCCGTTTGTCCTAGCTAGCGTTCGCGAGTCGCCCTAACCCGTAGAAGACGTTGGTGGTGTTGGTTGAGCCGATTAGGGTTTCGTAGTGGCGGTATGCCGCATCCGCCGTCCGCTATGGTCGCCGGAGTCGGCATGGCCGTGGTCGCGGGTGCTCGGAGTGAGAACCCAGGCTCCTGAGCCTCGGGATAGGGTTGTGAAGGTCGCCGGAGTAGAAATCGCGAGTTGGTTTGGCTCGGGATGACCGGAGCCGGCCGGCGTAGCATGGCCGCGCCACCGTGTCCGCCATGGTCGCCGGCGAGCTCATTTTAAGCATGCGCTGGGCCTGTGTGTGGTACCGTCGGGTGCGGAAGAAGGAGAGGAGTAGAGTGGTGGTGTTCGTTTCGCCGGGGAGGTCGCCGCCGGCGAGCTTCGCCGCGGTCAACCCTTCCCCTGCTTCTTTGAGGCCGACAGGTGGGGTCAGTTTGACCCGGGGTCCCGCCAGTCAGTGGCTCGGGTCCCAGCTATCAGCAGGACCTGGGTGCAGTAGTTGGGTACGCGTAGCAGTTTAGGTTAAAGGGGTTTTTCAGGTTTTGTTTAAATAGGTTGCAGAAATGTTTGATTAGCTTGTTTAATTCATATCTTGAGTTCTGAAAATGCTAAAATGGTGAAATAAGTTTTGTTAAGTTTGTTGTGATGAGTTCTATGCATAAAAAATATATTATGCCCAGTTTGTGATAGATTTATGTTTAGTTATATTTATTTTATGATTAGGCTGGAATTTTGTTAAATGCATAGTAATCTGTGTCTTACTCAGAAAAATGTGATTCTTGTTTTGTTAGGTTTGTGTTGATGAATAGTTTCTGGGAAAAATATAATATGATGTTGTTCTGTGGAATATTTTGGCAATAGCAATTAAAATGATGAAGTGTTGTTTTCTTGTTTAAATTGTAGTAATTAAAATATGAGGAGTTTGAATCTGATAATTTTTGTACACTACTTTTGTGCTAAGAAGTTCAGTAGAAAAATGAGAAATCTGTTGTTTGACACTTTTTGCTAGGGTGTATAGTTCAAAGCACCTTTTCATTGTAGAATTTGTCTTTTTCATAGAGGATGGAGTTTAAGTCCAAATGGGTTGAGATTTAGACAGAGGACTAGTTTATGTGTTGTTCACTTCCAGTAATTTCTGTAGATTTTTCTGAAGCTGTCTAGGATAGGTTGCTGTTATAGGCTTGATTAAATGGATTTATTTCAGCAAGCAATTAAAGGGGAATGAATTAATGAAGTGAAGTTTAGGTCTAATTAGGTAGGTTAATTGTTTGGTTGGATGTTTAGGTCTTTTGTAATCACTAGTTTGATGTGACTACCTTGTTGAAGAGAACGCAGTAGATGGCATGTGTTTATCTCCTGAGTTATCTTAGTAGATGACATGTGCTTATCTCCTGAGTTATCTTGTTCCATGTTGCATCCCCATGCATTCCATGTGCATTCATATTACTTATACGTGTTATGCATCATACAGGATCGGTAGTGGAGATCCAGAACCCACCGGAGGAACCGTGTTCGGAGGAGACCCAGGACCAGAGGACCGAAGAAGGAGACGTCGAGGACCTGCCTGAGTGCCACGACCATCGTCCCTCCGACTTTGAATGAGGCAAGCCCCGGAGCATCCCACTCCTATGGTTTGCAAATGCAATTACAAAATTAACCTGATATGTTTGTTGCATTAGGTTATAGGAGTTGAGTGATACCGTTGATGCAATATTATATTGATATCCTTGTTAGGAATAGGCTCGTCTCTGCTTAGTCTGCTTAGACCGGTAAAAGTCGGGCGATTTCCTGTCTCCGGCATATAGGTGGATACTGATCAAGACTAGCTTGGTGCTATCATGGAAATAACCATGTGATAATTAATCTGAGATCGGGCGGGATGTAGGAGTAGCAGGACATGGGTCCTGTGCGCTAGTAGTCTCCCGTCTGTGTCGATTAGGACCCGACGAAGGCACACCTCAGTCATTTTGAACGCGTCAATCACTTAACGGAGTAGGTCTGAGTACCTCCCGTGAAGCCGAGTAGGGCTATTCGAGCCGGTGATGGAGATGTTGATGCCTAACACCCAGGGCCTTATATGTACCGTGCGCAACTATTCTGAGCAACCTGGCATGGTCCGTGGACAGGCGGGGCCTGATTGACCTGGCATGACCGTGGGCAATTATAGCTTGAGCGACCTGGCATTGAGATAACCCCCGGTGTAGAAGGGCCCATGACCGTCCCGCGTGTTGTGTTCTCGAATTTCCTGAAGTGGCCGCCGACGGCTGCCTGGCAAGGTGTGATCGGGCGAGTGTGCGACATCTCTGTCCCCAGCTGGGTAGGAATCGATTATAATCGCCAACGCTCCTGGTTAGTGAGTAACTTGACTGGGCATGTGTTACCGTAGTAACTTCTGGAACTAAAGATGGTTATGGTACTGAATCTGAAAGGCTATTGATGAAATAGTCACTCTTGCTTGAGTAATTAGCCAAGTGTTTGCTTTAGAACAAGTGCAAATCTAGTTAATCAGGTTGATTACTTAAAATGACTACTAATACCCTAATGATGATTATTTAATAATGAAAAGGCTTTTACGCAAAAGAATAAGTATAGCCAACCCTAGATACAGCCTTGCATACTCCTTGGTGTCGTTATTTCTGGTTTACAACGGGTAAGTCTAGCTGAGTACCTTCTCGTACTCAGGGTTCTTTCCCCTTGTTGTTGCAGATGGGCAATGCTTCTTCGGCTATTGCGAGAACTGTCTGTACCCCATCGAGGGTGGTGACTAGACCACGGGCATGGTCAACTCTTATTCTCTCCTGATGCTTTTGTGGACTGATCAGGCAATGGCACCGTATTGTGAACTGAGAACTTATGTTTAAAACTATGTTGCTTCCGCTTTTGAGATTCGAACTATGGTTTGTAATAACTATTGAACTCCTATGTATTTGAACTATGTGTGAACTGAATGTACCTCGTGGACATGTACGCTAATCTATTACGATCTTGCCTAATGTTGAATGATTTGAAATCCTTCGAGATTTCCGGACTACCGGGTTTGTACGAGCTTAAGTACCTGTAATCTCTCCGGAAGCGGGGATTCGGTGCTTAATCTGGTATAAATTGGTCGGTTCTGTCACAATTAGGCACAACTTGGATGTGCTGCATATCGAGAAAAATATATGTGAGAGCATATTGGGCACTTTGCTAGAAATAGAAGGTAAAAGTAAGGATAATGAGGAAGCTCGGCTTGACATGCAGCATCTCGGTACAAGGAAGGATCAGCATCCAGTGCAGCATGAGAATGGTATGTTCACCTTACCATCTGCTTTGTACAAATTAGGGATAGAGGACAAGAAACTTTTATGCAAATTTCTTCTTGAAGTTAAGTTGCCTGATGGATACGCATCCAATATCCGAAGATATGTGCATGAGGATCGGCTATTGCTCTCTGGTCTGAAAACTCACGATTTTCACATTATATTCCAGAAACTTTTATCATTAGTACTACGGAACATTCTGCCTCAAGAAGTTGTTGTCCCATTGATTAATTTGAGTAGGTTCTTCAGTTCGCTTTGTTCAAAGGAGCTGGATGTAAATGAGCTTGTGAACATGAGTGCCTCCATCAGGGAGTCTCTATGTCAGCTTGAGATGATATTTCCACCTACTTTTTTTGACATCATGGTGCATTTGCCAGTTCATCTTGCTGAAGAGGCTGCACTTGGTGGACCTGTATGCTATAGATGGATGTATCCCGTGGAGAGATATTTGCGTACGGTAAAAGGTTACGTGAGGAACAAAGCACATCCTGAAGGCTCAATAGCAGAGGGATATATCACAGAAGAGTGCATGACATTTTGTTCTTTGTTCTTCAAAGACATGCCAAGTCGCTCAGAGCGTCATGAAAGCGCGGTTGTGCGTGAACCACCATCGGGTTTGAGTGTTTTTGCTGACCTTGAGTATAGTAGGAAAGGCTACAGTTTCGAGGTCTTGGACGAATCGGAAATGCAGAGAATAAGGCACTACATAATCACAAATACTGACGAATGTGGTGCTTTGCCTGAGTGAGTTTTATTTAATATTGCAGCATGCTATCTTTTGTTGACATCATATATTACTTATTCTTTGTATCTTGTTTGGTCTGCCCACTGCAGTGTACATAAGGCTTCACTAAATAAATACAATCCGCATAATGTGGAGAGAAGACACAAGCAACAATTTGTTGGTTGGTTTGAGGAAAGTGTGAGTCACCACAATTTTGTTATTGTTCACATTATATTGCACGCAATAAAAACATCTTATTTTTTTCAATGGAATTACAGACCAAACAAGAATATGACCAAGGAAAAGCTACTGAGGACATGTTGAACCTTTCTCGACGACCAGATGATCATGCTCGTGTATTCAATAGATGTTTCATCAATGCCACCCTATTTCGAACGATGTCGACAGAGACGAGCTGGATCACACAAAACAGTGGTGTCCTTGTCAAAGGCGATGAAAGTACGGGTAATATGGACTGGTATGGAGTTATTAAGAAAATTATGTCCGTACAATTCACTGGTCGAAAGGAAGTGATTATGTTTCAGTGCGATTGGTTCGATGTCCCCGCTCGAACAAAGAACAAAGGTAAAGGGTTCAACAAAGATCAATATGGAATTATAGATATTGATACTACCCATCTCAGATATTCAGATGATCCCTATATTTTGGCGACACAAGCAGAGCAGGTATTTTATGTGAAACACGCAAAGAAATCAAATTGGTGTAGTGTTGTTCGAATCAAACCAAGAAACATTTTCTTGATGCCGGAATCCACAGTTGCTGAAGAGGAAGCAGAAAATAATCCGCTAGATGTCGACTCATTGGTTGTTGCGATGGATGACATGACTGTTATCGATCAGGGGGACTTGATGAATTGACGACGAACGGACATGGAAGGCGAATCAATTGATTCGTCTGTTATTGAGAAAGCAATTGCTCAATCTATGCCAGAACCAGATGATGAAGATTTTACTAGTGAAGGTGAAGATGACGTGGACGCATACATTGACGATGGAGTTGTCGCCCTTGCCGTTGCCACATCCGATGAAGCTGATGATGATTTTTTCGTTTAAGTATTTACATCTATGCTACTTTCAATGTCATTTGGATGTTCTTAGGCTACTATCGACATCATGCATATGTAATAAAGTTTGTTTCATCTATGTGTGTGTAATCGGGTATGTCACTCCTATTTAGCAACCAATCAGTTTAGTTTACCACTATACAGTATTTGTCAAGGTAATTGATTAGTCGGTGAATGCAACCAACAGTTGACCCAACATGACCTCATGAAAAGATACGGATCAGAGGCCACCAGGGGTACACGTCATCTTCATGTCATGGCTTCCAATAATTAGAAATAATGCATCAAAGGCAACTACATATATAACTAACATTATATAACATTAACTTCATTAGTGGTCCAACACAGAGGTACTTAAGCACTATCACATACTAAGTGGGTCCACAATCAAGCACATAAAGTTACTTGTGGACATCAGCAAAATAGCAAAGTACCACTGCTTGTAGCAGTCCACAACCTACCAAAGTACCACTAGTTCTACCAGTCCACAATCTACCACTGGTCATTACTTAATATATACAAATAGCATCACATGAAGTGCAGACACACACAGGTTACTAAAGCTTCTTCACTTTCTCCTCCAGAGGCCTGAGCACGCTATTCACCATGTTGGTGAAGAGGACTTCATAGCACTCATCAAGGTCCTTCAACATCTTGTTGGCCTCGTCAAGGAGAATTTTCTTTCCTTCGTCCTTGGATTCATCAAAGAACTTCCTCATCACTTGTACAGAACTTTTCTTGATCCACCCCACTTCCTCCAGCACTTGATACTTGGCATGAACCAACAAATTGTCCATTTCCTTATTGACTGCATAGACCAGCTTGTTTGTTCGCCGATTCAGCCTTTTGTTCACTTTGTTTTTTGCTGTCCCAAACTGGCAATGGGACACGGACGCAGCATTCTCCAGATCATCCCAAAACAGCTTGCTCTTCCTCTTCGCCGAGATTGGTGCCTCTACCTTCAATGGGAAAAAGACATTGTACTATTAACAAAGTAAACAACCATTTCACGATACAAAAGTAAGCAACCAATGAGCACATATAACTAACATATCAGAAAAGACACATCTTATCTTTAAAGATCACATACATAATGGTTAATACACTTTAAATCAACCATCTTTGAAGCACATATTCTCACTCTTGGACACTATGTATTAAACAACAAGGTTGCTGTAGGTACAAGGCAAATAACCACATCCCAGAACAAAATGCAGGCAAACCAAGTTGAAATGTACAGTTGTCCATCAATTCTTAATGCTCTGGGTTGGGACTTATGCTATGTCCAAGTTGTCTGTCTAAACTTGCACTTCTAACACTAAGGCCCTGACATTTGAAGTAAAGAACAATCCTATAATTACAGTTTCATCTCTCACCAAGCAGTATTGCTAAATTAATACCTCTGACCATGGAATACTGATTTTCTAGAGCAGTAAACCAATACAATCAAATCAAAATGTTCTAAAAAAATCCATTCAAGATTTGTCACAACATATGAATACCTCAGTTCGTAATACATTAACAGCGCGTATGGGAAAGGCAGAGCTGACCTTGTTCTTCCCCTTGTTGCTAGGGTTTGGGTTCTTCGTCGTCAGGCTTGGGGGTGGGGTCGACGCCTCCTTTTTGGTCGTCCTCTTCGCCGGGATTGGAGTCGAAGCCTCCCCTTTGGTGCGCTTAACTCGGGGCTTGCTCACCTCATCGTCGGAGCTGATGTAGATTACATCGGCTGCGGCAAACTGGTCGCGCTCGTTGTGAAACTGGCCCTTCGCGTTCCAGCCGCGGCCCTTGCCGCGAGCCATGACGCCTCCGATTGACTCGCCGCCGTCTTCGATTGACTCTGCCACTGTCGTTTCCGTCGCTCGTGAGGTCAACAGAGGGGAATCAGAAGATAGGAGAAGGGAAGGGAGTGAGCGAGAGGGTCACGGGATGGGGAGGGGCACGGGGTACTTGTCGATTTGCCTTCGTTGCCAAATGGGCCGCCCATTACCACCCCGAAGTGCAAAGGCGCGCACGCTGCATACAAGGGCTGGTTCGTTTGCACCACCTCGCCAATTCTACTCACACAAACCCAACATAAAGTTTTAGCCATGCGTCTTGCCCTGAACTCCTTGTAACACACACGATTGAGAGGGCTTGCTTGGGCTGGGCCTAACTGGGCTCCCGTTTGCGGTTGATCTGTTTCTGATCCTTCATGCAGTCGAGCTTGGTTAGGCCCTTGGCCCTTGTAGGCCTCTCATGGTGTTATTTTTTTGTAATCTTGTTAAAAATTTGTTTTGTGTAACATTAACTTTTGAAATACCGTTTTACATTTTTCAATATTATTACTACCAATCCTACGACCAATATTATATTCCTCTAACATGTATGCTTTACAACTTAGCTTCTACCACTCTAAGATTAATTTTTCAATTTTTTGTTTCTACATTTGGCTTGCCTGCAATACTAGTCTACTACTACTAGTACTACTACCATTCATAGCAGTTATCCTACTACAAATCCTCTGATATATATACTACTACTCCTCCTCCTACTACTACTACTACTAATCCTACTACTACTAATATATCCTCCTCCTCCTCCTCCTCCTCCTCCTCCTCCTACTACTACTACTACTACTACTAATCCTACTACTACTAATATATCCTACTACTACTACTACTACTACTACTACTACTACTCCTCCTACTACTACTACTACTGCTGATCCTACTACTACTAATATATCCTACTACTACTACTCCTGCTGCTGCTGCTGCTACTATTCCTCTAATAGGTATACTACTAATATATCCTACTAGTACTAATCCTACTACTAATCCTACAACTAGTACAACTAATACTCATAGCACTAATCCTACTACTTGCACTACTACTTCCAATCCTACAACAATTCGTCCGACATGTATACTACTACTACTCGTACTAGTAATCCTACCACTAATCCTAATTATACTAATACAACCACAGTACTCTTAATAAATTCAACACTCCAACAACCTTGTATAAAATATAATCATTTTTTTGTTCCAATAAAAAAGGATGTAGTAGCATTTAATTATTGCTTTACATACGATGTAATTATATTAAAATGATTACAAATAAAATATAATTTGTATTATTTGTTTATTAATTTACCAAATCTAAAATTATATATAAATTATATTTGTATTAATTATATTAAAATTTTTTAAAATAAAATATAATTATTGTCACGAGTTTATTATTTGGCTAAATCAAAAAGTCCCATACGTTCAGCTGAAAGTGGCGCCCGAGAAAGGTTGAAACCACCAAAAATTTCAGATTAGGCGCCCTCCACCCGCGAGATGCCCGATAATTATGCCCCCTCCCTAATACAACCTGCAGCGGTTCCCTTCGCATCCCATCTAATCCAACTCTGAGCCACCATGCCGAAGACCGGAAGCACGCCGTCGGCTACTCCCGCTAGGTCGCCCTCGTCGCCGCCGGCCCGGAAGCCCTCCGCCAAGTCGTCTCCGTCGCAGCCGTGACCCCGGAGGCCCCGCCGCCAAGTCGTCTCCGTCGCGACCGCCTTCACGGAGGCCCTCCACCAGGATGTCTCCGTCGCCGCCGGGAGCCCGGAGGTGCCCCGCAGGGATCTCGCCGTCGTCACCGCCTGCCCGGAGGTGCTGCACAAAGCGGTCGCCGTCGCCGTCTACTCCGGCCAAGAGATTGGCATCTCCTCCGACAAACAGGAGGAGAACCAGACAATCCAGCCCTGAAGATGCCCATGGCCAAGAAGATGTCCCCGACAAGAACACAAATGAACAACCCAGGTCAATTTTTGTCATTTATTTGTTCTATTTATGTTGTGCCTTCAAATTGCTTGTGCACGTGTTCAAAATGCTA
Organism: Coix lacryma-jobi var. lacryma-jobi; assembly: GCA_009763385.1. Lineage (NCBI taxonomy): Eukaryota > Viridiplantae > Streptophyta > Magnoliopsida > Poales > Poaceae > Coix > Coix lacryma-jobi. The sequence goes on along the minus strand of CM019830.1, from coordinate 103,504,209 downwards.
TTGTCTTAGGGTTTACAGTAAGATGCAGATGATATTGCTTGCACATTTCCAGGTTTCCATCACAAATTACATTTTTTTACATCTGATGGTGTATATGTATCAATTAGAGGTCATTTTTTTTTCTCAAGCACTTCTTAATTAGAAACTTATGTTCTTGTAATTGTCTATCCAATCAATGCTACCTTGTTTACTGATGAGTCAAGACAAAAATGCAAACCACAGTTTTAGATATCCAAATACAATATCATGAATGGTTTGCAGTTTAAATTATTTTGTAGTAGAACAGGAGAAAAATGGAGAGTATATATTCTTTTCACGGGGGGACCTATGGACAAGCATCGTGGCATATTGGACATTGACCATGCTATAATTACCTTTGCAAACTTAATAAACTACAAAGTTCAGTGTGGTTATTCGCCGAGGGACTTCATGTAATATTTGAAGAGAAATGGCAACGATACAGCTGAGCTGCATCGTGTAGATCACGAAGAAGATGCATTCACAATGATACAAGATGGGATAGAAGAGAAGACAGTTAGGATTGTAGTTTCGATAACAGATATAGATCACCATGGAGAATATGCAGTCATACCGCTTAAGCAACGTAGAACACATGCGAATGTAAGTGGAGAAGGAGATGAGGATGAAGACATTGATGCATACAAGGTGTGGCTCAGTAAGCTGGAACTGGATAAAGACAACCCAGGTACTAATGGACAAGAAAAATATATCTCAATGATATATATTTACTTATCTAAAACTGTCAGTATATATATAACATGTATATGTGTATCTCGCATAATTTACAGATGACACCCGGATGAGTACAGTTAAAACATATCAAGAATGGTTGAGGACGGAAGGGCTTCTTCAAGATATATGTAATCTCATCTTGTTTAATGGTTCATTAGTCAAAGCACTATTATATACATATATATTTCCAACTGAACTGTAACTATGTACTTTCGACATTTTGTATGTGCAGATGCATATGTAGATGATCAAGCCAATGAAGAAGATGGAAGTGGTGACAATAGCGCAACACCTATTCAGTTTCCAGCTCATGCTCGTAGGCCCAAGCCCTCACAGAAAGGTATGCAATGGTACAGACTGTTCGTACACTAGTATAACATAAAAATGTTGATTTATAATGTTTACATTCATTCCATTATATATACTCAATTTCACAGCTGGGGTTGGCAAGAAGAGAAAGATTGGGCGTGGAACCTTGAAAGGTGTATCGGTCGAAGCAAAGAGATTTAAACTTGCTACTGATAAACTTAGTGTAGAATTCTCATCGACGAAGGGCGGTCCTATAGGAGATAACTATCGCTCCTTTGTTGTGGCAGAACCTCCCGGCAATGTGGCCCACATGCACACGTCACCGTCTCCACGAGCTCTAATGATTGTGCACATGTACCACATCATAGGAAAGACCTGTCGGGTGTTCCCGAGAGAACCCCGAATCATCCATGAGTTACAGGATCGTCTTGTCTTTGGGTGAAATAATTACAACATTACAACAGTTGATACAAAATACATTGGAGTGCGGAAGCAGAATAGTATTATAGAACCACATTTAGGCGGAGCACCTAAGTTGGAGAAGAAGAACAACCAGATCACGTCGAGCCCACTAACATGATCGTGATCGACAACATCTGTTAAGAAACCTGCAACAGGGAATTAACAAACCCTGAGTACAAAGGTACTCAACAAGGCTTACCCGACAAGAAAGGAGAAGGAACAGGTATGCTGGTTTGGGTAGGCTCAACAGTACTTTTCATTTGCATAAAAGCTTACTAAAGTAATCCTAGATCCAAATTTTACTTAATCATTTAAGTACATGGTAAGAACTGAAAGTGAACACTAGTGAAATATCATTATCATTCTTTCTTAAACAAGTTCCATTTTATTCTACGATGCGGGTCGAAAGATTGAGTCTCCTTAACCGAGGAGCACGACGATTCGAACCGATTAAACCAGATCTGGGAGTTTTCCACGATCATACGATATATGTAGACCCTCGATCACACATATATCATATATCAACCCCAACCTCGGATCCTCCAAACAAGATCGGGTCCGCGCCACCCGGGAGTACTTGTACACCTCCAATCCGGGACATTAACCCACGAGGGTAGCTAGTACTCCCGCCATCTCTCCACTCCCAGTGCGCGAGTACCCGTTCTCATCTAAGAACCACCAAAGTAGGGCTTACCGTAGCATATGATTGGTACTTCACAGTTTCTCAATCTAGCAGGCCAACAACGGTTAACCCTAATCTGACACATCTGGGTCACCCTACACCGACCCAAGGTTCGATGCATGTGCCCGTCGGGTCTTAACCATCATTCTTTCTCATTATCATTCCAAAACGATAAGTATTGTAAACATTTATCAAAAGCTTCATAAAGCAAGGCTAAGCATTTCTATCATTTGCATAAAGCAGGTATCAAGGATTGATAGATCGATAACAAGGTTGATCATGCATCAACAGGTTTAAAGCAGTTATTTGATAAACATCTAATGCATCAGGTTATCAAAAGTAAGTGTAATTGTAAATCCAAGGAAATGGTTAAAATGAACCGGGGCTTGCCTTTGTTGCAGGGAAAACTAGGATCCAAGAAGGATCCACGGAAGTTAGTTCCTTCATCTTGAGGTTAAGTCTTCTCGACGAAGCTTGTTCAACAAGGATTTCCTTCCGAGGCTTGTTCGACAAGGGTGATCACCAAAGCTTGATCAACACGACTCCAACACTCTCGGATACTAAACGTAGATAAATGATATATGCTTAGTATGATTCCATGCGATGCATGCTAAGGTGCAGGACAATTCAAATGTAGAACAGAAGATAACAAACTTAAGGAAATTCGAGTACAACTTTCCTTCGCGGTAAAGTTGCAAACCAACAAAACCAATTTGCAACTTACCAACTAAGATTTCTAGCTACACATACAACTTCCATCAAGCACCTTTAGGTGGGTTAACTAAAGTGACTTTGGTTCATCAAAGCATCACTTAAGCCATGGGATATCAAGGGTGGAGAATACCCCATGGTCTTCAAATAAGGATCCAAAATCACACCAGTAAAATTGCTGCCCAAACCTGGGGCAGATTACATGTTCTAAACTAATCAAGCCATAACCAGAACTACAAACATCCAAAAGGGGTGATCCTAGACAATTTGAAAAGCTTATCAAATTGTCTACAAACTTCTTATTATCACTTAGGGTTGGTTCTATAGGCAACTAGGTTAACCAACTTGGATAAATATTTCTGTCCAGAGTTAGGACAGATTTGCTGACCCAACTTCAAACAGTTATAACTGGAGCTCTGGGTCACCAAAAATTGTAACCCTTAACAATCTAGAAAGCTTATAAAGTTTACTACAACTTTATTATTATGGTCAACAGGTGATTCACAACTTAATTAGCTCAAACAACTACATTACCCAGATCTGTCCAGCAAATAGTACAGATCGGACCTGCTGACTTATAAAAACCATAACTCCTAATCTAGCATGTATAAAATCATGAAATTTAAGGGCAAGCTAGATATAGAAGTTTACAACAACTTTTATATTTCAACAAAATCACAGAAAACATAATTTACTTAGTGGAAACAACCACTGAACAGACACTGGTCATGCAACTAGAACAAACCACAATTAAGACCAAGTGTTAAACTTGATCCACAAGCAAGCTCATGCTTAACAACTTAATCACATGGAGCACAACCATCATTCATGAGATACTTAGGAAATAAAGGTTAATAAGGTAATATAAATTATTCCTAACCAAAAATCAGCAAGGTTTAAGCACCTAAACAGAGTTCTATTACACATTCTTTATTAATTAAATAAAAAAATTAAGGTTACACTAAACTTTACCAAATTGAGCCCAACCTTTTAGAGATGATAAATTATACAAAATAACAGTAGCAAAATAAATATCACATTTTTTTTAGCAAGGATATAAACCTACAGAAATAAATCAAACTATAACATTTAAATGATTAAATAAAGCATAGAAATAGCAAAACAACTTATTTTCTCCAACAGAGCTCAAAATTTTTGTGGAGGTACATTTTTAGCTAAAAACAGTGACAAAATTAGTTTCAAGATTTTTGGACATTTAAATAAGCCTACAAAAATCATCAAAGATCGTTTATTAATTAAAAGGCCTATTTAAATCACTTTCAAAATTTGTTCAAAACTCAAGTTTCATATTTTTCATAAATAGAACATATCACAAGGATTACAACAAAATTTATTTCATAAATTTTGGAGCAACAGAGAATTGCCTATGAAATAAACAAAAGTTAGCATATAAATCATTTTCTGAAAAAGATTAAACCGGGCAATACTTTTCTCACCCTCACTTACCCTACTCCCCCTCTCTGATCACCGGGACTGGGACAACCTGACCGACCCGGCATTGACCAGAGAAACCCGACGGTGGGTCAACGGCGTAACTCGCCAGCGGCGGCCTTCCCGGCGAAACAAGGAGCACCGGCGTGACCTACGGGACTCGGCGCATCATCTCAGGGGGTTGGTTGAGCGGCTGGGGTACCAAGGCTAGCAGGGCAGCAGCTATGGCGGCTCGGCGGCGGCTGCAGACAGAGCGCGGCGGCGGTCCGGCAAGGAGGAAGCAGTAGCGACTGAGATGGGCACGAGAAAAGCTCAAGGGCGCTCTCCTGGTTTCGGTGCTCGCACTGGAAAAGACACGGACGCTCTGGAGCTCGGTGGTTGGCAGTAATGGCGGCGGCGGCGGCTTGAACTGGCTCGGCGACGGTGGTCTAGATGCTCGGATGCAGTAGAGACCTCAGCAGAGGGCCGATGAGGTTCAGAGAAACAAGGCGATTCTCGGACATCGGGAGATAGAGGTCAAAGCTCATCGGAGGAGCTCGGCCACGATGAAGCAGACGCGGCGGCGATTATGCCGGTCCTGAAGAAGAACACGACGACGCGGGGGTTTCTGGCGACTAGAGCTCGTTCAAGTGGACTCAGGAAAAAGGCAAGGGAGCTACGACGCTGCTGGCGAGGTAGAGACGGCGGAGGCGAAACACCGGCGGCGAATTTCACCGGCGGGTGCTTGATTACGGCGGCAGCTCCGAGAAAGGAAAGAGAGGGAGAGACGGCAGCGCTAGCATTTAAACGGAGAAGACAAGGGCGAGGCTATGCCACCTCCTGCTAGAGCTCGTAGATGTGGACATCACGTGGCGCACGTGCGAAGTCGCCTGGTTGATCACGGCGGCGACCAGGAGCAGAGCATCGCTCTGCTCTGCTTTCCCTTCCCCTCTCGATTTACTGTTCATCAGAGGCAAAAACGATCTTCTTTGCTCTAATTCTCCAAAACTACTAAGCAACAGGGAAAACTCCTAACATGAAAGTTGTTCCAAAAATTATGGTCTACAACTTTCGTTTAAGGAGCACACTCAAAATCTACCTAGACTGTGAAATCATATTTTGAATTTGAAAAGCATTCAAACTTAGATTCAAAATTACTTTTGAATTTGACTAATAACTGCAAATTTTACCAATATAAAAGTTGTTCCTTATAAAATTATCTACAACTTTGCTTTTGGTCCCATATCAAAATTATACTTTATTTTTGAAATACACAAAAGGGGGTGAAACTAGAGTTTGGAAATTAATTTCTAATTTGAAACCAATTCAAACTAGTTTTCCAAATTACTTTGGATTTTCTTTAATAACTTGAAACTCTATCTGAATAAAAGTTGTTTCTTTTAAATCCCTCTACAACTTTGACTAAAGGACCAAAGTCTAATTCTTTTTAGTTTTTGAAATCTAGTTTTGGGGTAAAATTTAGGGTTTGAAAGATTTCACATTTATTCAAACTTTTGTACAGAAACTTTGAAAACTTTGAATACCAAAGTTGTACCTCTCAACAAGAGCTACAACTTTGCTTTTGAAACCATTTTGAAATTTGACTTACTTTTTGACTTATTGAAAAGGAAATAAAAAGAACATTTCAAACTAGGATTTTATTCACACTTGTCATATCATGTGACACCTAACCACATCACTTTATGAAAGCATCACACAAGATCATGCAACACTTATATTAAAGCATGTAAAGAATCACAACTATGCTTTAAACATGAAATGCTTTATGCCATGATGCCAAATGATTATGCATACTAAACAACATGATTAGAATTTTAATTAATGCTTAACACCAGGGGTGTTACATTTGTTGATGAAGTTGTTCGGTTTACAAGAAAATGGACTCCACTTATTGGAGTTAGGAAGTGGCGACAAGTGAAACAGAAAGCTAAAGATAAAATAACAACAGAAATAATGGTACGGTACAGTGTTGCTACCGCATATGATCAATTAATACTCTGTAATATCTTATTTGTTGATACTTTATTGCTATCCCATTTGTACAGGCAAGGTGGAAAATTGAGGACAATGCTGAGGAGAAGGCTAAGATTTAGAAGATTGCACAGAATCGTTACAAGGGATGGCGAGCTCAATTGAGTGCCACATACAAGGCATACAGCAGTTATCATGAAAGAATGAGACATAAGCCAGATGATGTGGACATTGTGGAGTGGCACTACTTGGTGTTGTATTTTTCAAGTGACTCATTCCAGGTTCTAAGCCTCTTACTTATATGTGTTTATTGTCTGCATCTTTAATGTCAAACTAACATATTTGTGTTTAATTTAGCGAATGAGGAACAAAAACTCTAGCAACTCCCAGCATCGACAGACAATACATCTGACTGGATCAAAACCTTATTCACAAGTTAGTTTTGAGCAGGTAATGATATGGAACCTAAACTTGTTCTTTTATTTTTGTTCCTAAACAGTAACAATGTTCTATTTACGCATATTAGAGAAACCTGGAGACTGGTGAAGAGCCAAATGGTTTGACATTTTGGAGGAGTACACGCACCAAGGAGGGCCGATGGTCTTCTGATGCTGCTAGGAAAATATATGTAAGTGCTACTTTGCTCACTACTACTTAGTGATGTTTTTCATATTATAGTCATGGTCTTCCTTGACCTGATTAGTTGTTAAAAGGTCATCATCTCCTTGTAATTTGGAACATCATTAATTTTGTAATTGAGATGTTGGTAGAATCTCGGCAGATCTGAGGAGATTGAGAAGTTTCTGTAATTTGCCTATTTCAAAATAGTCCAGTTCTCAAACATGCTTTGATGTCTGAAAATGAAATCTGGAGAATTTTATAATCTCTCCAGAAAGTCCTCTATTAAGTCATTTGGACTTGTAAATCTCCAGATATGACTTCTTTTTTGACCAACTGTTGCCTGCCCACAAGTTTTATCCATACATCATCAATGTCATACTAATTGTGTTCTTAAACTTAGGAAACCGCCTTCTCCAAAATCACAGAAAAAATTGAGAAGGAAGCTTCTGTGAAAATTGAGAAGGAAGCTTCTGTGATATCAGAAGAACAAGAAAGGCAAATTCTTCATGAAACCTACAAGGAAACCACTGGCTGCAAGAGCAGGAAAGGTCCTAGACATGGATACATGGCAAATTATTCGACCCGAAGCCAACTTATGCATAAACGAATTGAAGAGCAAGCTCGTGTCACAGCAATAGCAGCAGCAGCACAACAGAAGAATAGTGAGATGCAAGCTGAGATAGAGAAGTTAAAAGAACAACTTACCATTCAAGCCGCTAAGAGGGAGAGTGACAAGGAACAAATTGTGCTGCTGCAACAAGAATTGAAGAGTACAACTGACAGGATTAGAGAAGAACTAAGGCAAGAGTTTTTCTCACTATTCAAAGAACGCAATGAAGCACCGCCTTTGGTAAGATTACTAATTCTTAATTGTTAGTAGTATCATTGTTTTTAGTAAAACTTGATTGCTAATGCTCCTCCTCATATCACCAATGACAGACTGCTGCAACAACCACACCATCCCCTGAAACTGCAGAAACAACCACTTAACCTTCAAAATTCACAGCTAATGCTACTGGTATGGAAAATATCGTTCATGGTTTAGATGTTGCAGATTCAGCAAAGATATTATTTTTTTTATTAATGGAAACTGAAATGTAATGGACAGCTACATGTATTCTGGCATAAAGTGTGAATATTTTTTTCCTGATATGAAGGTTGCACAAAAGCTGCCTTGCCCACTCAGAGTGATCCTTCAGACGCACCTAATGCTATTCCCACTCCCATCCAAGAATCAGAACATGTGGAACAGGTAATTTACTTCGAAACCATTACATGCTGCTCAACAGATCGCTAAGTGCTGATTGCTCTTTCAAATCTTCTGGTTTGTGCAGGTTCTAGAGGACAGTCAATTGTTGACTTAAAATAACAGTACCCTACCTATTCGCTTTACTCGCGACAGTGCCAACAGAGCTCTTTTCCTAAATGATAAAGATATCAATGATACAGTGTCATATATTCAATCACAAACACTTAGACAGATTGCTGACAGAAAAAAGCGACAAAGCAAAAAATAAATGAGAAAAGGTATGATCAAACAGCTCTCATTTTAAGTATCCATTGTATTTCTTAATCCCAAAAATATTGTTCCATATCATGTGTTGCCTATGTTTCAATCCAACTATGTGATCAACTATATATATATATTACTAATGCATGTCATTTTGACTTTTCTCAGGAAGATCAACAATGAGGGAGTCTTGACAAGCTGAAATGATTCAAAGATTGTGCAACAAGAAATATGCCATGTTCTGTGATAAGACACATGTCTTTGTCTTTATGACTAGCATCTATTAGTACCATAAGATAGTGGTTTCTAATGCATTTCGACCTTGCAATTTCCTTTGGAAATAGGAAGCCATGTGACTTCCTTTCATTGTACAAACTATTGAATGATTATTATCCAATTTATTAATATAATTGTGTTTTGTGCCATTGAATTTTGTAATTTAATGATTTCCTGTGCAATGAATTCAATGCTATTATTGGTCATTCTTCAAATATCTTGTCGATGCAATAGCTTTTATTGCATCCATGGTCATGTAGATGTGATACTTTGTATTACATCGAACCTCATGTCGATGCAAAAGTTTAAATTGCATCCATCATATCATTGATGCAATACAACCTCTTGCATCAAACAAAATGGTGATGCAATAGAACCTCTTGCATCAAACAAAATGGTGATGCAATAGAACCTCTTGCATCAAACAAAATGGTGATGCAATAGAACCTCTTGCATCAAACCAAATTGGTGATGCAATAGATTATATTGAATGAACCTAATTTTGATGCAATATAGTCTATTGCATCGTACCATATCTGATGCAATAAATGTATTGCATCAACATGATTTAGATGCAATAAGTTAATGCATCAGACATTTTGATGAAACAGACAACGACTATCCGATGCAATAGATGTATTGCATCAACATGATTTAGATGCAATAAGTTAATGCATCGGACATTTTTGATGAAACAGACAACAACTACCCGATGCAAAAGCTGCTTCACATCGACCACAAGTAACCGATGCAAAAGGCTATTTCATCTGGGATAATTGCATCGGCTGCATCGACCGACAAATTGATGTGGAAACGAGCTTTTGCATCCATTGTAGACCTATAACATCAAATTTTGCCCGATGCAATAGGGTCAAAACCTAGTAGTGACAGTACTACCTAGCAAGTGATGATTAGAACAGGCATTAAATAGAAACATTCCTAAGTTATTCTAATTACAAGTCATAGCATACATTGATTAGTGCAAACAAATTTGGCAATCATTGGCTAGGTCATATCATATTTATAATCAAGAGGCAACTCCATAGTAAAGGTGCCAAACAGAGTAACCCCTAAACCATGAGTTAACTGAGCCATACTGAACAATATATTCGGGAGGTGGAATACAAAGGACTCAACAGGAATATCACACCCGTGATCTACCACTCTATCCGGAACATAGGGCGCATTCGCAGATAAATAGTGTATAGGCACCACGCCTACACAACATCTATCACCCACCCAATGATCATTAAGATGAGCGCTATACGAACATGAGTATAAACATAATGATGAACTATCTATGTCAAATATATAATCAAAGCAGACTATAAGCAATATAATTAAGAATATAATGGTTGATGTCTTAGTCATATCAATTGTATTGCTATCTAGAACATAAAGATGAACAATAAGGTGAATTAGATCATCGAGAAGAACTAAAGTACGAACTAAATCATGAACTAGAAGTGGATTATGAACTAGAAGATGAACTAGACGATGAACTAGAACTAGACGATGAACTAGAACATAAACAACGATGAACAATGATGAACTAGAAGAGCAATTATGAAATAGATTCATAATGTTAATACAAGAGAGAAGATCTTGGGTTTACCGAGCCTTCTCGTGACTAGATCCGGAATCCAAGCGAAGCTTGCCTCCTCTAATCCTATTCTATCTAACTATTCTAGTGGATGTAGTTCTAGAGCTACTGATTGATCTCCTTCTCTGGCTAATTTGATTATGACGAATGATGATGATCAAACCCTTATCGATGCTCTGGAGAGGGGGGTCTGGGCTGCTTACATAGCCCTGGGCGATGAACCGTGGTCGTTGGATCAAACTGACCTATGGTACAGTTGAGATGCATCCTCATAGGCGGTGGAAGAACATTCCAGAAGATAGAGTCCAGCGGGCCCCAGGGGGACCGGTCGGTCTCATGGTGGGACCGGTCGGTCCCACCTGGCAGGGTCTCGCGGTGCCCGACCTCCTGGTGTCTTCTGGTGTCCTCTAGATGCTTCTAGAATAATCCTGATGCGTCGGTTCGGTTATCTCCCGTCGGTTTCCTTCTAGGGGAAGCTATCGGTGTTGATTTCCTGGTTTAGTCCCTGCAGAACCACAATTCACCAAAACTCGTGGAATACTGTCAATTGAAACCCTAATCCTTTGTTGGTGATTGAATTCATACCCTTTTCATGTTTATTTATCCTTTAATTGTGATAGATAACCAGTGCCAACAGCTATGTTGATGTGCAAGTGTGGAGCTCGGAGACAGTGGTCGATGGCGAGGTGAAGGTCAAGTAGAGACGTGCCGTGCCGACGGATCGGGAGCAGTGAAGGGTGGACGTGACTGTGGTAGCTGGCATGTGGCATCGGCGAGCAAGAGCACATGGGGATGTGCAGTGCATCGGCCGAGTCAGGAGGAAGACGATGGCGTCTTGACACTTGGCGGGAGGCCGAGAAGGAAGGTGAATGTGTTGTGCCCGGCGTGGAGGCTGGACATGCATCGACATTGGTGCCGGTGGTCGGGGTGTGCGAACCACATCCCGTCTACGGTGCGGGTTTGGTAGTTGAGCCTCTAAAAACTACCCTCGATGGTTTCCGAGTTTGGGCCTCAAAACTCGGGATGGCCGGTTTTGAGTTTGGGCCTCAAAACTCGGCGTGGACGGTTTCCAGGTTTGGGCCCCAAAACCTGGGCTGGCGGGTTTTTGAGTTTGGGCCACAAAACTCAGCCTGAGGACTGATTTCCCTGTTTCAGCCTAAAAACCGAGGGGAGGTCCAAAAAGGACGGTCGACGCGTGGCGACGCCGAGAGGCTTGCGTTGCGGTGAAGCTATCGGCGAGGAAGGCGCGGCGGTCGACAGGACGGCACATGTGCGGATACATGGGTGTATGCCGAGTCTCGAGTGATGAGTGATTGTCAACGGGTTTGATCGCATGTTCTTTGGCTTGTGTTGTGCAGGTGTCGAGCACAGAGACAGTGATCGAGGGCAAGGTGAAGGTCAAGTAGAGACGTGCCGTGCCGACGGACCGGGAGTGGTGAAGGGCGGACGTGAGGCTTGGACTGATGGACCGGTGGCCTGAGGATCAGCTGTGGTGGCTGACAGCCTGGGACAGCGACAAGCGGAGACTTGCGGGGCACGATGTTGCTTGTGTCGAGGACCTGGGGACACGTGTCGGTGGACGGGGTGCACGGGCGGTGCATCCCCTCTACAGCTTCGGTTTGGTGGTAGAGCTAGAGAAAAACCATCGGGTGGACGGTTTCCAGGTTTGGGCCACAAAACCTGGGTGCTACGGGTTTGCCGAGTTTGGGCCACAAAACTCGGGCTGAGCACGGTTTCCAGGTTTGGGCCTCAAAACCTGGGCGCTACGGGTTTCTGAGTTTGGGCCACAAAACTCAGGCGATGGACTTGGAGGCTGGTTTCCCGGTATGGGCCTCAAAACTGGGGGTTGGTCATGAAGGCCTGGTTTCCCGGTTTCGGCCACAAAACCGGGGGGCGGAGTCCGGGAAAAGGACAAGCAGAGCGTGGCGGCACGTGGCGGCAATCGGTGAGGTTGCGTCGAGGCAACGCTACCAGTTGTGCGGGCGTGACCGTCGGATCACCACCTACCACGAGTTGGTCCAGAATAACATTAGGGTTTAGCTGGTTCGCTCTGTAAAATACTTAGGGGTAGAGTGGGAATTAGAATTAGGATAAGTAGGGGGAGACACCCACCTCCCAAATGATCTTAATCATTTGCTCTTTTGCTTCTAGGGTTTCCTGCACTCCCATTCCCTGCTGTAGCGAACTGAGATCCACAGAGAAGACAATCATACCTCTGTGTCCGTGAGATTTTGAAGAAGTGAGACCGTAATCTCACTTTTGTAGCGTGTGGTTGCCACACGGTTGCAATTTCGTGGTTGTGATTCGCGTTTTGTTCATGTTCTTCGCGGGTTGCTTTTCTCCACGGTTTTCCCGTTGATCGATCTCTCTACTTGGTGCGTCTTTTGCAAATCCGTTTGAACCAAGTTCTTCTAGATCGTGAGGCACTTCTTTCCATCGAAGGAATTCACTTCTAACCTCACGAGCTAGTAGATCGGTCGATTTTCGTTTCGGGTCAAGTTTTTCACCCTCCCCCGAATTTGTTTGATTCATCGATTTGGAGATAGGTTTGAGCCATGATCTCCTAGGAGTAGCTCACTATCCTCCTTGTGACTCATCTCACCAAGTTTGAACCCTAGAGGTTTCGTTTTGGGTGAGATTGAGTCGAATCGTTGGACAAACAGTGCTGAGTCGGGGTGACCGGACGCTGGCACCATATTGACCGGACACGTCCGGTGGTTGAATGTCCCGCGAAGCTTTTCTGTGACCGACCGGACGCTCTTTCTGCTCAGTGACCGGACTCGACTGTCATACTATTCATCGCTTTGTCTCTCTCTGACCGGACGCTGTAAAACTGACCGGACGCACCTTTATCAAGAGTCCGGTCAGAAACAGTAAGCTCCCAAACTGAGTTTGGCCAGACCGGACGCGTCCGATGGGTCTTGACCGGACGCTGGCAGAGTCCGGTCAGTGCTGATTTACACTGTTTCGTCCGCAGTTCGTCCGTCTGTTGTCGGATTTGGCTTCTGTCTTTTGCGTTGGGTTTCTAGAGTTGCGAAGTGTCCCGCTGTGCTTCTTGGAAGCATCCACCCTACCTCTAGGGTCGTGGACACTCGCTAGCTCTAAGGTTTGCTCTTGGGGTTGATTCTTGGGACTGTGGCGACAAGTTTCCGTAGGAAATTTTGAAGCTCCCATTCACCTCCCTCTGGTCGCTTTCTGGTAGCACTCTCGGTCCTTCAATTGGTATCAGAGCAGGTTAAGGATCTTCCACCTTAACCGATTCCAGATCCGCAGAAGGCGACATGGATCGCGGCGTGGGCAAACCGCCGTTCTTTGATAGGACGAACTATGCGTATTGGAAGATACGTATGTCGGCCTATCTCCAGAGCTTGGGCTCTTCTGTTTGAGAGATTTGCAACAAGGCCGATTATGTTGTCTTGGTTGCTCGTGTCTCTCAGCTTTAGATCGATGAGCACGATGCCAATAGCCGAGCGTGTAATGCTCTTTTCTCCTATTTGAGCATGTCCGAGTTTGATCGCGTTTCTCACCTCCCCACGGCTCGTGAGATTTGGGCGACCCTTATGCGCTTTCATGAGGGAACCACTCAAGTCAAATCCCGACTCTATGAGTCGCACAAGCGGGAGTATGAGAACTTTAGACATATGCCTGGCGAGAGCATAGAGAGTTTATTCGCTCGCTTTCAGATTATTATCAACAAGATGAGGGCGAACAAGGAGCTGTTGCCTTTCGACGATCATGAGAGAGCTTTGAAGCTTTTGCATACTCTCGATCGGTCGGTGTGGGACTCAAAGGACTAGGCGATCATCGAATCGTCTAACTATGAGACCATCACATGCGACGAGTGAAGGACCGAGAATGCAATAGCAAGGCGACCAGAATGGAGTGAATGAGAGCTCAAAAATTTCTCTCGAAACTTTGGCCTTTTGTCCCCAAAATCAACCCCAAGAGCTTCGATCGAAACCGTGATGCCCACGACCCTTGGAAGAGGGTGGATGATCCCTAGGATCATAGCGAGGCACCACAAAGCGATAGCAAACCAAACGTCAAAACCACCGGCACAAGTTTGACCCTCAAAAATCAAGTCCCGAACGTAGATAGACGGCTATGTTGAGAAATCCCCAAATACCTATGCTAACGAGTAGCAAAGATACCTAGAGAGGTTCCTTGATCAACTCTAGGGCCAAATGGAAAGTCTGGAAACCAAGCGAAGAAGCCGGGAGAGCAAACGCACAAAACCGGAGTACACAGCCGATTCGCGGACTGTCCGTGGGTACGGTCTCGGACTGTCCGCAGTAGTCCCGGATTGTCCGCGAAGAAGGGGCGGACTGTCCGCCGGCAACTTCACCAAAACAGCAAGTCTGCTGAACCTCCCTGGTCGGCTCACGGACTGTCCGCGACCGACTACGGCGGACTGTCCGCCGGTCAAACTGAAACAGCACAGCCAAGCTGCGCGACCACTGCCTCGGTCGGAGCCCGACGCGCGGACTGTCCGCAGGCACAACGGCGGACTGTCCGCAAGTGCCCAGTGAGGGCGATTTTGGTCGCCCTCAACTCAAATCTCCCCGAATTCAAATCAACTCACAATCCCATGTTCCCAAACTTGGAGAGGATGATCACGAGGTAGTTAGGAGACTGTCCCCAAGAAATCATCCGCTCAAATCAACTTAATCATCGGGAAATCGAAAGGGGAGGAGTATGAACGAAAAAGCGCCACGAAAACAAAATCAACCCGATCTACTTGTTCGTGAGAAGTTAGATGAATTCCTTCGGTGGAAATGATCTCCTCACTATAAAGAACAAGTTGATTCAAACGGATTTCACAAAGACGCAGTAGAGAGGGAGATCGAGTGACGGGAAAATCACGGAGAAATGAAGAACGTGAAGAACACGAACAAAACGCGAATCAAGTCATCGATCTAAAACCGTGTGGCTACCACACGCTACAACAGTGAGGTTACGGCCTCACTTCCTCAAAATCTCTAGTACACAGAGGTATGGTTCTCTGCGGATCTCAGCTAGCTACAACAGGGGATTAGGAGAGCAGAAAACCCTAGAAGCAAAGAGCAAATGACTGAGATGGAATGGGAGGAGGGTGTCTCCCTCTACTTATCCTAATTCTAATTCCTACTCTACCCCTCACTAATTACAGAGCAAACCAGCTAAACCATAGGGTTATTCTGGACCAACTCGCGGTAGGTGGTGATCCGACGGCCACGCCCGCACAACTGGTAGCGTTGCCTCGACGCAACCTCACCGATTGCCGCCACGTGCCGCCACCGCTCTACTTGTCCTTTCCCGGACGTTGCACCCCTGGTTTTGTGGCCCAAATCGGGAAACCAACCTTCACAGCCAACCCCCGGTTTTGAGGCCCAAACCGGGAAACCAGCCGACCATCGCCTGAGTTTTGTGGCCCAAACTCAGCAAACCCGCAGCACCCAGGCTTTGAGGCCCAAACCTGGTGAAAGGACCATGACGCCTAAGAGGGGGGGGTGAATTAGGCAACTTAAAACTTCTACTCCAAACTATGGCCTCTAATTTCCACCTAGTCAAAACCTATGCAAAGAAGTAAACTATCTAATGTGCAACTAAGGTTTTGCTAAGTGTGTTTGCTATCTCTACCGCAAAAAGGAGTTATGCAACCTAGTTTCCAAACCTATCAACTAGCATATAAACTAGGAAAGGTAAAGCACATAAACAAGGTAGCAATATAAATGCGGAAGCTAAAGAGTGTGATAGAGATGCAAACTCCTGTCGATGACTTCGGTATTTTTACCGAGATATCGAGAAGCGCACAAGCTTCCCCCTAGTCCTCGTTGGAGCCCCTCGCAAGGAATCCCTCGCAAGGGCCAAGCTCCCGATCGGATAACTCCGTGGAAAGCTCCGGGCCTTCCCCACACGCAAGTGGGTTTCCGGTTAAGCCACTCGTGGCAAAGCCTCTCCCGGATGCTCTCCGCCGTCTTCACTATGAAGCTTTCAGCCGAAATGCCGCGGGCCTTGTTCCCTTCGGTACACGGAGGCGGCCACACCACAAACTCGGTTGGTGTGATCTCACAAGACTACAAGCCCCGCCGATGTACAACCACGGTGCGCGCAAGCACCGGTAGATAAGAGGTTTTCAACCTCACTAAACACTAGGCCTAACACCTAGGGCAAGCGCAAAGCGGTGGTCTAACTAGTATATCACTTGAGCACTTTGGTGGCTAGAGCAACTAAATATGTGTCTATACACTTGGTACACTTCCTTGAGCTCCAACCATACTATTTTGGCCGGCCATGGGGGTATTTATAGAGCCCCAACCAAATAGAGCCGTTGGGCAAGAAGATGGGCGATTCTGCCATCGACCGGACGCTCTTCACGTCCTGACCGGACGCGTCCGGTCACTCACAACGGCTAGTTGGCCGCCTGCACAGGCACTGATCGGACTCTGCATGAGTCTGGTCACTTATGATCGGACGCGTCCGGTCACAATTTTGTGCCTCTGGAACCTCTCTGTATTCGATCGGACTCAGCTGAGTCCAGCGTCCGATCGTCCTTGAAGCGTCCGGTCACGCGGTCGCGCTGAGGAACAGTAGCATCGGTGCGTCCGATCGCAACTGTCCCAGCGTCCGGTCACACGAACGTGGTGCTGCCTGCTGGTGGTGCTGACCGGACGCATCTGGCCAGCGTCCGGTTACTGCTTTCACTCCCTTTTTCTTTAGTTCTTCGCGGTTTCTTGCGCCGTCTTGGTTCCATTCTTGTGTCTTGGACTTTGCTTAATCTTGAGAGTCTTCTATTGAGCTTCAAATGTCTTGCTTGAGGTGTTGATCATCGGATCACCACGTCGCCTTAGTCCAAGTCACATTTGCACCCTATTGGACTACAAAACAAACACTTCCAATCACATTAGTCCAATTTGGTTATGTTGTTCATCAAATACCAAAATCCGAAGTTAAATGGTCTGAGGTCTATTTTCCTTACAATCTCCCCCTTTTTGGTGATTGATGACAACACGACCAAAACAAGCAAATAAAAGATACAAAATTTAAAATGCAATCTTCCTTTTAGTGGTTTTATGGATTAGTTCTCCCCCTAACTCCATAATCCACTTCCTCCCTTTTTGAACCATTCCCATGAAAATAACCATAGAAATTTTTAAAAATTGATTTTGGTTATTATTTTGTTAGTTTGGGCTTGGTTTTGGTCCTACACACTCTCCCCCTTTGGAATCAAACACCGAAAAGGAAGACATTTAAAAGTACCAGGGAGGAAACATTATATAGGCTACACTCCCCCTAATTATATGCATACATATGGTGTAAGGCAAAGCATATGCATAACAGGCAAAATTGAGCATAAAGGAGTTTACTCTAAATAATGCATGGAGAAAGCATATATAAGAGTATCAATTTGAAATTGACATAATGACATCGGTTAGGAATACCACATGTAGATATCGAATGAATTATCACCACACATGATGCTTGTCTCCGGGAACTTCATTTTCTTTGCAATGAGACTGCTACAGACATGATAAACTTGAAGATGGTGTTAGTCGCAAAGCATCCAAATTGTAGAATAAACTCCCCCTAAAAGTGTGCATACAAGTTTGAAATATTTGTAGGAGAATGCACATTGACTTGTTAGGTCAAACTACCATTTTGCAATATGTCATCACAAAACATGTGACACCAATTGAAGATGGTAATTGGGGTTGTTTTTCTACTATTTGGACTATGGCACATATAAGATAAATACAACGTAAAAGAAGCTATGTGCCGTGCTCCTAAACAAATTAAACCATGTAGGTTTGCTCCAATGGATAAGAATGAGACTGAGCAATCCTACCATATGATAAGCCTAATGAATGCATGACAAAAAAATATGAAAGTATCAATGCAAACCTAGGCAATGAAGGAACTAGATGCTAAAAGTAATTTGCAAAAATTTAAATCTAGTTACCTAACATGGGAAGGGGAACTTGGGTTCATGGTACCTACTAACATACTTGGCAATTGCATGATCCAACGTGATGCATCCCATGATATGCACCCAAAACTTTGCCAAGTCTCCAAATTCCCCGTTGTCCACTTGGCTACTTACTTCCCTTTCGGGACCCAAACCTTTTTGGTGCTCTTCATGGTTGTGATAATATCCTTAGGCACCCAAATACGTTTGGCTCCATTGTTGGCTTGCTTGTTCACCTTGATGGCCACCACCTTGTCATTCTTCTTCTTCTTCAAGAGATAAGGTGTGGAGGCCTTCTTGTTCACCTTGTTGGTGTAGGTGTTGGAGAGCTTGCTTGTTTGCTTTTTGTTTTTCTCTTTCTTCTTTTCTCCCCCATGCTTCACCTTGCACTCATAGGACTTGTGGCCTTCCTTGTGGCAAACATAACAAACCACGGTTTGCTCCTCATCAAGCTTCTTCACTCCCTCTCCGGTGTTATCTTGATGAGTTCGGGTTTGCTTTGTTTTGCCTTTTGCTTGAGTCAAGTCCTTGGTGAGGCGAGCCACTTCTTGCCTTAGAATCTCATTCTCCATTGCAACTTCTTATGTGCAAGTATCTACGATCATATTTTCAACACAAGCTTGTAGTTGACTCTTGCTAACGTCGTCACTAGGAGTAGACTATGAATCTATCCCCGGCAACGGCGCCAGAAAGGTTTGTTGGTACTTCGTGATGTAAGAAGTATAACTAACTATTCGTATGACTATTGGTAGGTTCCGCAAGCGCACAGAATAAGTCTATTGTAGCACTTCACCCGGGAGTAACCGAGTATCATATTTATTTCCACAGGGAAGCTACTAGGGCAGAACTAACACTAGGACTGCTATGAACAACTAGTAATTCTAGCAGGGTTGATCGAGGTGTATGAATGGGGGTTGATATCTACTACTACTAAAAAGAAAAGAAAGACTAACTACTACTAAACTAAATTGGCGGGGTCAGGCCGATGAACAGATTAATGTTTTCCTACACACTTACGAACACAACTAACTTAGCAATAAAGGTTTTATCTAGTTCATCGAACCGTACACACCCTCTGGACTTTTTACCTCAGACGTGCACAACGAGGTTTATGATTTAAGAACTAACCCAACTACGTGGTGGAATTCAAGTCTCCCAGGGCTGTCACCACCTGTTTGCTACCACAGCTATCCGGGGGGCTAGCCACAAACTAAGGTATAACTAGTCTAAGCACCGCGCTTACACTAATATATACTACTATAATCTTGCGTCCAAAACTAGAGCACTGATTACTCAGCGAAGAACCCAAATTAGATACAAACTAAATACTAAGTTATCTATGATCGAAAGCACTCAACAAGAACAATAAGTAAAGAACTTAAAGTAAATGCTGAAAGTAGAAGAACACTAAGATAAATGAAGAAAGACTTGGAATTATACCAGAGACTTGGAAGATCCTCTATTACAACTCCAGCTCTTCTCTTCTACACTCTCGCTCTCACTCTAAGTCTCTCAACTAGAGTGTTCCTTCACCAGAGCTTCGCTTACAAGAGAGTGGGACTAATGAGGTGAGGTCTGAGTACAAATGAGCTCGGGGGGTCCTATTTATAGCCTAAGGGACCTAGGGGGTACTTATGGACCTAGGGTTAGGTCAGGGGGTGAGTGTGGTGGCGGGCGCCAGCCCTAGGTGGCGGCCGCCACCCCCCTGGCCCTTGGATCCATTGCCTCTTCACCGACGGCATCCAGGAGGTCCTCCAAGTCAGTTTGGGGTCGGTTAGGGTTGTCCAATAACCGTCACATGGGCAATTAGGCCATGATCCATGTGACGCTGCTTCTTAGCCCTTGGATGAACCGACTTAGGTGAGCAACGGCTGCAAATGAGTGTGGGGTGCTTCCCCTGGATCAGTGATGTGGCAGGGGGGAGTTTGGGCTTCTTCCCCCCTGGCGGCCGCCAGCTAGGGGTGGCGGGCGCCACCCCTCCTTGGCCCAAAGTGAGCCCGGGCAAGTGGGCTTGCTTCCTTGTGGGTCCATTTGGTCATTTTGCTCAAAAACCCTGCAATTTCCTACATTCAAATAAAACTCAAGGACAAGTGGAAATCGTTAGTTTATAAAAGGTTTTTGGTTGATTTTAGGTCCTTGTGTTGCGTTATATGACCTTGTTGATGCTAAGAATATGACACTTAGTGAGTGTCAACAAGCTCCCCCAAGCTTACCTCTTGCTCGTCCTCGAGCCAGCATGGACTTGAATAATCTTGGAAACTCTGTGTTTTTGTTGTGTATGCCCATATTATTTTCATCACCATGGAATTGGTAGCCTTCCCTGCACTCAAGATTAGAACAAAAGACCAGCAAGAAAGAAGGTTTGTCTTTCCCTTGCCTATTTTGCTAATCAAGATATGTGGAGTTTTTGCAAGTTTTGTTCAAAAGAAGGCATGCTTAGCAACTTCTGTGGCTCACTCAATCACTCATATTTGTGTGTGGAAATGGAAGAATTATCCTCTCACTAAGACTTTTTGTGGGGTTTAATGGGTAGGATAAAATGAGCATGCAATGCTAGCATAATTTTGCCAAGTTAGACAAATGGAGCAAAGGAGCAACAAGTCATAGGTTCAGACCAGGAATGTGCAAGTATGTGGTATTTATTGTGGCTACTACTTTCATGGCACTTCTCCTCTTTATCTCATTTGTGGGATCATGGCTATGAATGAGAGCATTTGCTCTTTCGGATATTCTCTTCTTTCTAGAGCACTTGCTCTTTTGAATTTTCTTTTCTTTCTAGAGCACTTGCTCTTTTTTTTGAATGATTATAGCCATGTCTCTGAGATTTTATGGAGCATGATATTTTGCCATGAAGTATTCCTAACAATGAATAGAAATAAAGGCATGTTGTGTGCGTATTCTCAGTGTAACAATAGCACTATATAGGTGGGTGCAAGTGAATTCCTTGGTCTAAAGATATGACAAGTTTCTCTACCATAACTATCAACAAAAGTCTAACTAGCTCAACACTGACATGCAGCAAGTGGAAGCTCCTACTCTAAGAGTAAAAATTATTTGGCTTCGGTAGGACTTTCTTTGCCACAGAAGTACTTAGAGCAAGTTTTTAATTTTTTTTCAAAATGAATACTCCACAAACTTGACTTGCTCAAGTCAAAGTAGAAACTTACTTCCCCTTTACTTAGTCTAATGCTCATGTCTCAAGTTTAGTTCTAGCATACGTTTTCCCATGATAACTCTAATGCATGGCATACATTTTTTTTATTTAGAAAGACTTACGACGAGAGCATTTCATTTATTACTATTTATTTATTATTATTATTATTTTTTAACTGCAAATTAACTAAGATAAAACTCAAATTTAAATTACTGAAATAAAAAATAAAACTGACAGAAATAAAGATGGTAGTGATACTTACCTTGTTGACGGGGGTCCTCCCCCAAGCTGGCTTTTGGCGTGGTTGGGTTACATCCATCCTTGACGACGGTACATGTCGTCCCAGTTCTGCTGGTTCTGCTGCAGGAGAGAAGAAATATTACCCAGTTCTTCACCAGTTTCCTGGCGGAATTCCTGGAAGTTTTGGTTCAAGTTGTTCAAGTCATGGCGGATTTCGGCAGTATCCTTGGTGAGTCCATTCATTTGATGCTGAAGATACCCCATATCGCGCATCCACTCGTCCTGATGAAAGGATGAATGGCGAGCGGCCTGTGACGAGATTCCCCTATTGAAGAACTCATCACCACGGCCAGTGTACCGGGTGGATCCTCCCAAGGAATGGGATGAACTCCCCAACTGGGATGAGTGAAAGGACGTCTCCTAGCCGTATTCCCACCGCGAATGTTGCGGTTGTTGCCAATTTGATCCTCCTGCTTGGTGCGAGCCAGGGGGTGTCAAATGACCATAGTGTGTTGCTCCTTCATACTGCCCTGCAGAAAAAGGGTCAAACTCCTGTGCCGCTGTTGCGGCTCTTGCGGCCTCTTCTGCTGCACGGGTCTGCGCTCGCGTCCTCCTCCTGGGAACCTACATGATGTTCTCTCGGGCCAACCTGCGGTTTTGCTCTGCCTCGGTTTCCAGGGCCAAAAGTAACGTTGGTGCATTCACCAACCAAAGTGACAAGTCAGGAAGAGCGATTTTATTCGCATAATCTTGGTAGATCATGTGAATCTCACCGGTCTCCTGGTTCTCACGCAAGAGGTGTCCATGCGAGAAATGCTCTATGGTCAAAAGGTCTCGGTCACTAGGAATGTAGGAGTATATAGCGGTGTTCAGCAGACCCATGTTAAAGGCCAGTCTAGTTACAGTCTAGTTATCCATGATGTCATTTCAATATTTCCAGTGCGTTGATTAAATTTAGACTAGTAGTCTGCCATAGCCTTGGCGGGTGATACTTTTTATGTGGTTTGCTAGAGCATAAAGCAACAGCATTTCAGGCTTTTTGATTGGTCTTAAGTCAGGTCTTGGAAAGAGTGTGATAATAATATATTTGTGGAAAAACCTGAGCGTGGGGTTGTGGATATTACTTGTACGGGGCAAGCCTGGGTCTCTGTTCCCAGCAATGCTTTTCCAAAAATTGTTTCTATTAAAACCCGTACAAGCAGATTCCAGGTTTAGCAAGCATGAATCATCAAAATTTAAATGCTTGCTAAACTGCCCCCACGAAAGAGTGTGCTCTTCATTAAGAAGCCGGAATGTTATATGAGTAGCAGACAATTGCATGGTAGCTAGAAATTCCATTGTGAGGGGAAGGATTCCCTCCTCATTATCCATCCATGCATCTTCCCATCCTAAGGTTCGAGAAATATAGAGAAACTCACTGTCCATACCAGTGCGACGTAGCAAGTCGTCGTCGATGCGGCGGGTGTGAACGAACTCCCTCTCACTGAGGATGTTCCGGGCCTGCCGTTCCCAATCACTCTGCCAGATGATATCATTGACGGAGTTCAGGATGCGGATGTTGGTCCAGCCTGGTGTGTGGGCAGAGAGTCTCAATCCACCGACATTTCGTTGGTGGATGGAGTACCCCACCCGGCGCTCTCCTCATCATTCCCAGCAAAGCGAATGTGGGTGTTTGCTCTCGACGAACTTCCCTCACCCTTACTCTTCTTCTTCTTTCCGGTGAAGAAGTTCTTGAGAGGGCCCATGACTTCCTTGCTAGTGCTCAAGATGGCTAATGTTTTTGTGTTTTGAGTGAGTTGTGAGAACTTGCATGGGGTGTGGGTAGTATTTATAGGCTGATGATGGAAGGGAGAAGGTTGTGAGCTCCCCCCACCTGGTGGGCGCCACCAATAAGTGGCGGGCGCCACCCCACATTGCCCATTTCTGCCTGCAACCGACACATGAGGTTTCCCTCGTAATGTCCACTGAAATTCCAAGTGGGGAATAAAATGGTGGGGTCGGTGCAAAGTGAAAGAGTGTAACCTCCTAAATGGGGCAAGTGAGCTGAAAATTTCAAAGACCACTTCTTCATCCTGGTCATACTTTATACCAAGGATGGTGGGAAACTTACTCGGGAGCTGTTTTGTACCGAAATGTGGAAATAGAGGTGGCGGGCGCCAGGAAAAAGTGGCGGGCGCCACCCTCCTTGGCTGAATTTCACTCCAACTCACCCCTCCTTTCACCTAGTGCTCTCCTTGTCACTCTCCATCACATGTGCACCAGAATTTTTGGGTGGAGATGTGTCCAAAAGGTGGAGTGAAGAGGGGGAGACATGAGGAGACATGGGAGTGAGTGATTGCATTGAAATGAGCAAAGTCATGGGTCTCCCTTGGTGTTATTTGGGTCTAGGAGGTAAGTGTAATAGTCTAGAGATTGGCTAGTGCTCCCTAGTGCACCCTATGGTGGCGGGCGCCAGCTTGGGGTGGTGGGCGCCACCCCTATGGCTGCCCTAAGCCCCTGGGAGCCACCTAATCACTCTAGTAATCACCCAATTTGCTAAAAATTAAATTGCTTAAGTAAAAACAAAAATTTAAATGGGGGATAAAGACTTACCTTAGCCTAGCTTACCTTGGTTAGCCGCTTTGGATTCCCGATTAGTGTCGCCTTCACGGTGGTTGTGGTGGAATGTAGGCACCGACGAACTTTGATGACGGGTGTTTTTCCAGTCGCGGTGTGAACTCGAATTTCTCCTCCTTTCCACTGATGTGGAGCTGAATTTCTCGAGCTCCTACATCAATGGTGGCTTTTGCAGTGCTCAGAAATGGTCATCTCAACATCAATGGCGTCCGGTGGTCGGAATTAATATCCAGAACCACGAAATCCACCGGGACAAAGAGATTCTGGATTTTCACCGGAATATTCTCTGCTATTCCCGCGGGATATCGGAGTGATTGATCGGCTAGCTGCAAACACATAGAAGTAGGGGACAAGGTATGATGATTTAATTTATCATATATTACCTTGGGCATGACGCTGACGCTTGCTCCCAGATCACAGAGTGCATGCTCGAAGTGCTGCTCTCCAATTGAACATGCGATCTTTGGGTTTCCTGGGTCCTTCTTCTTTTCTGGGAGTTGGTTTAAAATGACCGCACTGCAATCTTCGGTCAATTTAACCACATCCCTACTTTGAATTGGTTTCTTCTTATTGAGCATGTCTCTCAAATATTTCGCATAAGTTGGAACCTGCATAGCGTCAATAAATGGCACATGTATATATAATTTTTGAATTACCTCGACGAATTTCTTGAATTGGTCGTCTTCCGTCGGATTTCTGTTTCGATCTGGAAAAGGGAATACATGTGTATCATAGAATTCATGAGGAGCAGTTCGTACCTTGGATGAAGGTTCAGCTGGCGTCTCCTCTTCTTCGTCTTCTTCAACATTAACAATATTTTTCTTTGCAGCAGTATTACTACTAGGAACTAAATTAGGATGAGGGGGATCACGAGTGGATTTACCACCTCTCGTGGTTACAGCTTTTACCTCCTCATAGTATTTAATTTGAGATTTAATGTTATCTACTGTTTGCTCTAATCTCTTATTAAAATTAATCTGTTCCTTAAATGCTTCAGAAAAATCTTTCAGTTTAGCATAAATTCCTTCTAATATTTTATCATGTTCAATTAATTTATTATTTATGCTATCATTAATTCTACCTTGATTAGAAACTAATTTTCCAATAGGAGAATTAAATACGGAGGTTTGAGGCATACCTTTATTATTCCATCGTTGGATCATTGGAATTGGAGGTTCTCCGTAGCCACCATTATTACGAAGGGATTTGGCATCCTCTTTCTTAATTTCTGCTTGACCTTCACTTGACGAAGTGGCTCTTTGCTTGGCGTAGTACTCCTTTGCATCACGATCTCTCTTCTCATTTATTCTTTGCTCTAGCAATTTTACCAAAGTTTGCAGGGTAACAGAATCAGCTTGCTTAATTTCAGACATACCTCTAGCACGTTTTTCTGTCCATCCTTGATTCGCCACCATTGTCTCGATCAATTTGGTTGCCTTCTCTACAGTGAGAGAGAGGTATGCACCTCCGGCGGCAGCATCAATGTGTTGTCGAGATTCTTGCTGGAGTCCATGGTAGAAGCTCTGGATCAAGTACCAGTCTTGCATACCATGGTGGGGACAGTGTTCAACGTACTCTTGTAGTCTCTCCCAAGCTTCAGTGATTGTTTCTTCGTCTCCCTGTCCTAAGTTGGAAATCTTGCTACGGAAAAGAATAGTCTGACTTATCGGGCAGAACTTGTTGAGGAATTGATCCGCGCATCTCACCCACGTCAGCAGGTGTCCAGAGTTGAAGAGGAACCACTGCTTCGCTTTTTCCACTAATGAAAATGGTAAAAGATGAAGTCTGATGGCATCTTGCGAAACTCCCTGCACAGAAATTGTACTACATATCTCCAGAAAATTCCGGAGGTGACATTGGCATCATCGGAAGGTTTGCCATTAAATGCAATAGCTTGAGCCATACGTATTAAGTGAGGTTTAAGCTCAAAATCTACATTACTAGTAGAAGGTAACACTGGAATGTGAGCAAGAGTAGACATGGAATACTCACAGAGTGTTTTGGTCGACGTCGATGTTGATTGATCGTTGGAGCAGCTTGGTTCGTCAGTCACTCTTGACTGGGATTCTTGTCTCGACGAACTCCTCTCACGAAGCTCCAGGTTCTTCCTCGGAGGAGTGAGATTAGCTCTCGCTCTCCTAAGAATGGCCTCGGGATCTTCTTGATAGTCGCTCGGAAGATTGAATCCGACCATGACAACTTGAACCATCACAAACAACGAACAATATATACCCGCTAGAACTACGGGGGTTAATTCAATAGAAATCACAAAGAATTAATTCTAGCCAATTGCTTCCCCGGCAATGGCGCCAGAAATGCTTGTTGACTCTTGTTAACGTCGTCACTAGGAGTAGACTATGAATCTATCCCCGGCAACGGCGCCAGAAAGGTTTGTTGGTACTTCTTGATGTAAGAAGTATAACTAACTTTTCGTATGACTATTGGTAGGTTCCGCAAGCGCACAGAATAAGTCTATTGTAGCACTTCACCCGGAAGTAACCGAGTATCGTATTTATTTCCACAGGGAAGCTACTAGGGCAGAACTAACACTAGGACTGCTATGAACAACTAGTGATTCTAGCAGGGTTGATCGAGATGTATGAATGGGGGTTGATATCTACTACTACTAAAAAGAAAAGAAAGACTAACTACTACTAAACTAAATCGGCGTGGTCTAGCCGATGAACAGATTAATGTTTTCCTACACACTTACGAACACAACTAACTTAGCAATAAAGGTTTTATCTAGTTCTTCGAACCGTACACACCCTCTAGACTTTTTACCTCAGACGTGCACAATGAGGTTTATGATTTAAGAACTAACCCAACTACGTGGTGGAATTCAAGGCTCCCAGGGCTGTCACCACCTGTTTGCTACCACAGCTATCCGGGGGGCTAGCCACAAACTAAGGTATAACTAGTCTAAGTACCGCGCTTACACTAATATATACTACTCTAATCCTGCGTCCAAAACTAGAGCACTGATTTCTCAGCGAAGAACCCAAACTAGATACAAACTAAATACTAAGTTATCTATGATCGAAAGCACTCAACAAGAACAATAAGTAAAGAACTTAAAGTAAATGCTAAAAGTAGAAGAACATTAAGATAAATGAAGAAAGACTTGGAATTATACTAGAGACTTGGAAGATCCTCTATTACAACTCCAGCTCTTCTCTTCTACACTCTCGCTCTCACTCTATGTCTCTCAACTAGAGTGTTCCTTCACCAGAGCTTCGCTTACAAGAGAGTGGGACTAATGAGGTGAGGTCTGAGTACAAATGAGCTCGAGGGGTCCTATTTATAGCCTAAGGGACCTAGGGCGGTACTTATGGACCTAGGGATAGGTCAGGGGGGTGAGTGTGGTGGCGGGCGCCAGCCCTAGGTGGCGGCCGCCACCCCCTGGCCCTTGGATCCACTGCCTCTTCACCAACGGCATCCAGGAGGTCCTCCAATTTGGTTTGGGGTCGGTTAGGGTTGTCCAATAACCGTCACATGGGCAATTAGGCCGTGATCCATGTGACGCTGCTTCTTAGCCCTTGGATGAACCGACTTAGGTGAGCAACGGCTGCAAATGAGTGTGGGGTGCTTCCCCTGGATCAGTGACGTGGCAGGGGGGAGTTTGGGCTTCTCCCCCCTGGCGGCCGCCAGCTAGGGGTGGCGGGCGCCACCCCTCCGTGGCCCAAAGTGAGCCCAGGCAAGTGGGCTTGCTTCCTGGTGGGTCCATTTGGTCATTTTGCTCAAAAACCCTACAATTTCCTACATTCAAATAAAACTCAAGGACAAGTGGAAATCATTAGTTTATAAAAGGTTTTTGGTTGATTTTAGGTCCTTGTGTTGCGTTATATGACCTTGTTGATGCTAAGAATATGACACTTAGTGAGCGTCAACACTTGTTTGCACATGGGTGAGTCTAATTCAAGTAAATCAATGCAAGAAGTAGAGGCATCCTTTTTAGGCATATCAAAGATTGATTTTTCAATTTTAAGTGCCTCGATGGGGTGTGCTCCGATGGTCTCAAGATTAACAACTTTGTTAGTTAGCTCATCACAATGCTTGCACATAATTTCCATTTTAGCAAGCAAACTTTTGTAAGCATCTTGTGTGCTAGCTAACTTTGCTTTTAGTTTTTCATTTTTCTTAATAAGTTGCTCATCATTACTTGTGCTATCACATATGCTTGTACTAGCTTCAATTTTCTCAATTTTGTTAGATAGCTCAACATTCAAATTTGAAAAGGTTTCATATTGTTCAAGCATAGCATTGTAGGCTTGTTGAGAGCTATCTAATTTTTCTTTTAAAACATTGATTTTCTTTTGTTGACTAGTACAAGCTTTAGCATAATTGAGATTATCTTGCACAAGTTCATTATAAGAGGGGAGCTCATCATCACTATCACTATCACTATTACTAGAGATAGAGCTTGAGTTACCTTGTGCCATAAGGCACATACGTGAGGAACTTGATGATGAGTGCTTGCGGCCATGCCTCTTGTGTTGGGCTTCATCATCACTTGATGAATCATTCCATGTCTTGATGGTGGTAATAGCTTTGGCCTTGCATCCCTTCTTTTTCTTGTCATTGGGTGTGGGCTTTTGTTTTGGACAATCTTCCACAAAGTGCCCTTTCTTGCCACATCTATAGCATCCCTTCTTTCTTTGCTCTCTTCTTTGATTGGTGAAGAGGCAATCTTCTATGGTGATGGGCACACCCTTGACATTGAGCTTGCGGATCATCCTCTTCACTCCTTTCATAAGCTTGATTGTTTCTTCTTCATCTAAGGAGGAGTCGGAAGAGGTGGAGGCTTGATCATCACTTGATTCTTCATCTTCATCATCCTCTTCTTCACTTGAGGAACTTGAGCTTGTCGCAACATGCTTTTTGCCCTTCATCTTTTTGTGCTCACATGTGAGAGCAATGTCTTTGCTTGATGAAGTGGCTTCTTCTTGACCAATCTTGCGTGACATCTCAAATGCCACCAATTTGCCAATGACAATGGCCGGGGTCATGGTGCTCAAGTCGTCCATGTTGTGGAGGATGGTGATGATGGTTGCATATTTGTTCTTTGGGAGCACGGAGATGATCTTCCTTACAATATCCGCATCACCTAACTTTGTAATTCCTATAGAATGAAACTCATTGATAATTAGATTCAAACGAGAATACATATCACGAACAAGCTCATTATCATTCATTTTAAAGGAATCATAATTTGTTTTAGTTAGGTGATGTTTTTGCTCACGTACATTACTTGTACCATCGTGGAGCTCATGTAGCTTTAACCAAATTTCATGAGATGTTTGCAAAGTAAAAACTTGGTTAAAGACATCTATGCTAATAGATTCAAACAAGCAATTTTTAGCTCTAGCATTAAGATGAATTTCTTTTTCATCACCCGCGGTAGTCTTCTCGGGATTCTTAATGGGTTTCATCCCGTCGCGGGTGACTCTCCAAACACCTAGATCAACGGCTTCTAAAAAGCAAGCCATCCTAGCACTATAGTAGGGGAAGTTAGTGCCGTCAAAGTGTGGAGGCCTAGAGATATCCATCCCAACCTCTCTTAGGGGCGTCGGCTCAAAGGCGATTAAGCCAAGAGTCCACAAGAGAGCCAACCAGCTTTGATACCAATTGAAAGGACCATGACGCCTAAGAGGGGGGGGGTGAATAAGGCAACTTAAAACTTCTACTCCAAACTATGGCCTCTAATTTCCACCTGGTCAAAACCTATGCAAAGAAGTAAACTATCTAATGTGCAACTAAGGTTTTGCTAAGTGTGTTTGCTATCTCTACCGCAAAAAGGAGTTATGCAACCTAGTTTCCAAACCTATCAACTAGCATATAAACTAGGAAAGGTAAAGCACATAAACAAGGTAGCAATATAAATGCGGAAGCTAAAGAGTGTGACAGAGATGCAAACTCCCGTCGATGACTCCGGTATTTTTACCGAGGTATCGAGAAGCGCGCAAGCTTCCCCCTAGTCCTCGTTGGAGCCCCTCGCAAGGAATCCCTCGCAAGGGCCAAGCTCCCAGTCGGATAACTCCGTGGATAGCTTCGGGCCTTCCCCACACGCAAGTGGGTTTCCGGTTAAGCCACTCGTGGCAAAGCCTCTCCCGGATGCTCTCCGCCGTCTTCACTATGAAGCTTTCGGCCAAAACGCCGCGGGCCTTGTTCCCTTCGGTACACGGAGGCAGCCACACCACAAACTCGGTTGGTGTGATCTCGCAAGACTACAAGCCCCGCCGATGTACAACCACGGTGCGCGCAAGCACCGGTAGATAAGAGGTTTTCAACCTCACTAAACACTAGGCCTAAGACCTAGGGCAAGCGCAAAGCGGTGGTCTAACTAGCTTAAGCACTTCGCAAAGCACCTACACTAATCACCTAGTATATCACTTGAGCACTTTGGTGGCTAGAGCAACTAAATATGTGTCTATACACTTGGTACACTTCCTTGAGCTCCAACCATACTATTTTGGCCGGCCATGGGGGTATTTATAGAGCCCCAACCAAATAGAGCCGTTGGGCAAGAAGATGGGCGATTCGGCCATCGACCGGACGCTCTTCACGTCCTGACCGGACGCGTCCGGTCACTCACAACGGCTAGTTGGCCGCCTGCACAGGCACTGATCGGACTCTGCATGAGTCCGATCACTTATGATCAGACGCGTCCGGTCACAATTTTGTGCCTCTAGAACCTCTCTGTATTCGATCGGACTCAGCTGAGTCCAGCGTCCGATCGTCCTTGAAGCGTCCGGTCACGCGGTCGCGCTGAGGAACAGTAGCATCGGTGCGTCCGATCGCAACTGTCCCAGCGTCCGGTCACACGAACGTGGTGCTGCCGGCTGGTGGTGCTGACCGAACGCATCTGGCCAGCGTCCGGTTACTGCTTTCACTCCCTTTTTCTTTAGTTCTTCGCGGTTTCTTGCGCCATCTTGGTTCCATTCTTGTGTCTTGGACTTTGCTTAATCTTGAGAGTCTTCTATTGAGCTTCAAATGTCTTGCTTGAGGTGTTGATCATCGGATCACCACGTCGCCTTAGTCCAAGTCACATTTGCACCCTATTGGACTACAAAACAAACACATGCAATCACATTAGTCCAATTTGGTTATGTTGTTCATCAAACACCAAAATCCGAAGTTAAATGGTCCGAGGTCCATTTTCCTTACACCTGGAAACCGTCCTCAGCCCGAGTTTTGTGGCCCAAACTCGGAAACAATCAGCGCCCAGGTTTTGAGGCCCAAACCTGGAAATCGTCCACTCGGTGGTTTTTCTGTGGCTCAACCACCAAACCGAGCCGTAGAAGGGATGCACCGCCCGTGCACCCTGTCCACCCGCAAGTCTTCGCTCGTCGCTGTCCCAGGCTGTCAGCCACCACAGCTGATCCTCAGGCCACCGGTCCCTCAGTCCAAGCCTCACGTCCGCCCTTCGCCACTCTCGGTCCATCGGCATGGCACGTCTCTACTTGACCTTCACCTTGCCTTTGATCACTGTATCCGTGCTCGACACCTGCACAACACAAGCCAAAGAACATGCGCATTATCCCAGTTGACAATCACTCAGAGATTCGGCATACACCCATGTATCCGCAATCTCCCCCTTGATGAGTGCATTGTCAACTACCAACACAAATCATAATGAAATAAAAGAAAGAAGGAAGAAGGAGAGAGAACTCGACCAAATGACTCAACACCGCTAGCAAGAAAACTTGATACCAATCGAAGAATCAACTGAAAATCCAGCAAAACAGTGCTAGCTCTCAAGAAGAGGTTGAATGGGCTCAACACCGCTAGCGAGGAAGCTCGATACCAACTGTTACCAACTCAAAACCAAAAGAGTTCGATACCAATTGAAGAGCTAAAAACCAATTGAAAAGCTGAAAATGTTTGCTAGTCCCACAAGAAAGAGGCAAGGCTCAACACAACTAGCAAACTCCCCCTCAAATAGTGCACACAACCCAGGGAACACAAGATTTGTCAAAATTTTCTCCCCCTTAGTTAAAAATGCACCATCAAGCAAATGTGCAGAAGCACACAATCTTCTCCCCCTTGACAGAAAATCTCCCTCCAAGAATGCATATGAGTTATAATGGAAGTTAGCAGCTTCAGGAATATAATCAAGAGAGTGCAAGGATGCTCAATACAGTTCTGATCCGATGACTCAACAACATCCATAAGAAGCTAGCAAAGGCTCAAACTGATCACTAGATACGAAAAAAAACATGAGAGCAGAAGGAGCATTTTTCAGCAAAAAAGGTATTCACCATCAAAATAGCATGAGACATGTATAGACAGGAAGTCAAACAAGTGCTAAGCATGTATACAAGGTGAACTACCCCTTGCACAGGTCAATCATCATGCTGTAGAATGAAACATAGACTTGTGTATCCAAATTTTATCGGAGTTGCAGCGGTTAAATTACACAAATTTAAATTTCAGCATGTGATTGCGAGAGGTTGAAAGCTTGTCATTGCCTAACTTTTCAACTGTGCGAAGCCTATGCAGAAGCAATCAGAAGCTTAAAGTAACAGTTTCGGTCATACACTACACAACTCAAGTTTAACTCAAGGTGCAATGAGAAACAGTCTCGAAACTCTGATGTGCTGACAAGCAATCCCATCTCAATCTTTCCAATTTACTTAACTTGGTTCAGATTTTAAAACAGAATATGAACATACCAAGCAAGTGAATGACTCAACACTAGAGACATAGCAACCTAGCATATATGAAGAGCACACGTGATTTCAACACATTCTACACATGCTAGTTGCATATCTCAATGGTGAACATTTTCAAATTTTAATTTAATTAATCAGATTCACCATTCATAAAATAGCTCCGCTCACAACATATAATAGTGATCAGAAAGAGCATAAGCTACAATATCATCATAAAGCATCGGAGCAAATACTATACAGAACATAGTTACATTCTTCAGATTATATACATGAAGCTTTGAATGTAAATATGCAAGATGAAATGCAGAGATGCATGAAGAAACCAACTGAAAAACACAAAGTCAGTTTATAATACAAGAGACAAAATGTTTCCCCCATCTAAAAGGGGAAACACACACCAAGCTCACCTCTCAACCTAGCAAAATTTGATTGGTCCAAAGGCTTGGTGAAAATATCAGCCAACTGATGATGAGTATCGACATGGCGAAGGTCGATATCACCCTTCTCATAGTGGTCTCGCAGAAAATAAAAGCGCACATCAATGTGTTTGGTCTTAGAGTGCAGCACGGAGTTCTTAGCAACGCTAATAGCACTCGTGCTGTCACAAAGCAAAGGAACGCGAGAAAAGCTCAGACCAAAATCACGCAAAGTGGCCATCATCCACAACAACTGGGAACAGCAGCTAGCCGCAGCAACATACTCAGCCTCCGTGGTAGACTGGGCGACACTAGACTACTTGCGAGAAGACCACGATACAAGAGAAGAACCAATAAACTGGCAAGTCCCGGAAGTGGACTTGCGCTCAATACGACAACCAGCAAAATCGGCATCGGAATAACCGCAAAGGGAAAGGATGGAGGAAGCAGAATACCAGATCCCAAACTCAGGAGTGAAGCATAAGTACCTCATAATGCGCTTGACCGCCTGACGGTGAGAGGTGCGCGCTGAAGACTGAAATCGCGCGCAGAGACACACTGCGAACTGGATGTCCGGCCGTGTCACCGTCAGGTACAGCAGTGATCCGATCATACTCCGGTACTCCTTCTGGTCCACTGCTTCCCCTTCCTTGTCCGCATCCAGGGCCATCGTGGTCGACATGGGTGTTGGAAGAGGCTTGGCCTCACCCATATCGAATTTCTTCATGATATCCTTGGTATACTTACCCTGGTGCACAAACGTTCCCTCTCGAGATTGCTTGATTTGCAATCCGAGGAAAAACGTCAACTCGCCCATCATGCTCATCTCAAATTCCCTGCTCATAGTATCTGCAAACTTGGCAACCAAAGCGTGAGAAGAACCACCGAAAATGATATCATCCATGTAAATTTGGACCAAGAGAGTATCGGTGCCTTGCTTGAGGAGAAAGAGCGTTTTATCCACACATCCCATTTTAAAACCCTTAGCAAGCAAAAAGGTTTTCAACCTATCATAACAGGCTCTAGGGGCTTGTTTCAAACCATACAAGGCTTTGTGGAGTTTAAAAACATGGTTTGGAAACTTGGGATTTTCGAAACCGGGGGGTTGTCTCACATACACTTCCTCTTCTATGTAGCCATTTAAGAAGGCACTCTTGACATCCATTTGAAAAAGTTAGAAACCATTGGATGCAGCAAAAGCCAAGAGTATCCTAATAGCCTCCAAGCGAGCTACAGGAGCAAAAGTCTCCTCATAGTCTATTCCCTCCTTCTGACTATACCCCTCGGCTACAAGTCTGGCCTTGTTTCTCACAACATGGCCATCCTCTCCTTGTTTGTTTTTGAAAACCCATTTTGTCCCAATTGGGTGACACTCAGAGGGAGGAGAAACTAGAACCCAAACCCGATTTCTTTCAAAATTTTCCAACTCCTCATGCAAGGCATTGACCCAATCTGGATCCGTCAAAGCGTGTCCAACATCTCGGGGTTCAAAATCAGCAACAAATGCAGAATGAGCAAAGTGAGAGATATGTTGTGACCTTGACCGAGTGACGCGTTCGCCGATGCTGCCGATCATCTGCTGAGGCGGGTGTTGGCGCTGAATGTGGCGTGGCGCCTCCCGAGCCGAAGTGGCCTCCCCCTCAACAGCAGCTGGTGCCTCCTCGGGTACAAAAGGTACCGCTCGAGGTGGCGGATCCCACGGCCCCCAAGTCGAAGAAGAGGGGACAGAGCCATGAGTCGTAGTGGAAGCTGCTCTTT
This sequence comes from Coix lacryma-jobi var. lacryma-jobi, assembly GCA_009763385.1. Taxonomy (NCBI): domain Eukaryota; kingdom Viridiplantae; phylum Streptophyta; class Magnoliopsida; order Poales; family Poaceae; genus Coix; species Coix lacryma-jobi. Next base: position 103,469,055 of record CM019830.1, on the reverse strand, counting down.
GCGGCACAACAGGTGGAGGAGGTGCTGGGTCATCCATCCCTTCAGCACCCTCTTCTTCATCATCGAAATGAGGCTCGCCAACCTCATGATCACCTGCACGCTCAAAACGAGAAGAAGGACAAACCATGGTCTCGTCGAAGGTGACATCGGACGTCTCCATGACTCGGTTAGGGTCAAGGTTAAGTACACGATAAGCACGAGTATGAGTGTCATAACCCAAAAACACACCGTCAGAAGAACGAGACTCAAATTTGTCCAAGTTGCCCTTTTTGAGTATAAAACAATGGCAACCGAAAACTCTAAAATAACTCACTTTGTGCAGTTTTCCAAAACGCAACTCATAAGAAGTCTTTTTCAAGAAGGCTCGGAGAAAAATGCGACTGGGGATGTAGCAAGCAGTGCTCATAGCTTCGGCCCAATATCGCCTAGGAGTCCTATGCTCATCGAGCATCGTCCTGGCCATCTCTACAAGGGTCCGATTCTTCCTTTCTACAACACCATTCTGAGGCGATGTGTAGGGAGAATAAAACTGATGCTCTAAACCCAAAGAGTTACAAAACTTCTCAAAATCCGAATTCCTGAATTCGGAACCATTATCACTCCTAATAGCTCGCATTGAGTTCAAAGGGAACTCATTCTAAAGACGCAAAATCAGATTGCGAGCAAAAGAGAAAGTCTCAGTTTTCTCAGCTAAAAAGAAAACCCACGAATATCTCGAAAAGTCATCAACAACAACAAGCACATACCACTTCCCACAACCGAGCTCACCCGAGCCGGACCGACAAGGTCCAGGTGCAAAAGCTCTCTAGGGCGCTTAGTCATGACCTCAGTAACTGGATGGTCGGGAGCGGCAACCATTTTCCCATATCTACAAGAATGAGAAACAAGATCCTTCTCCATGCACATCTTGGGCAATCCTCGGATTAGGTCAAGTGAACTAAGTCTTGCAAGCAAGTCGAAGCTCAAATGTCCTAGTCTCCTATGCCACTTCCAAAGATCAGAGGAGGAAGGTCCAGCCAAAAGACAACGTGAAACTCCAAATGACTCCAAGAAATCTGCACGAAAGACTTTCCCAAAGGGCGAAATCCCACAAACAAGATCACCCTGAGGATCTAAGATCCGGCTAAGGTTCGGTTTGAAACGAATCTCATAGCCTTCACGAAAAAGTTGCGAAACAGAAAGCAAGTTGAAATGCAGGTTAGAAACAAGAGCAACCTCGCGCAACACAAAGTGCTCATTAACCCGCACTGCACCAACGGACAATACCTTGCCCTTACCTTTGTCGCCGAAGGTTATGTACTCTTTTCCGGCGACCGGACTATGGCTGGAGAACCATTTGGCATTTCCGGTCATGTGCCTCGAGCAACCGGAATCCACAAGCCAAATGTCCTCCAATCGTTTTACCTGGGAGGTCGTCGTCGTCATCGTGTTCTGAGAAGTGTCCACCAGCTCGCCGTCGACCTCCTTGCCGAGGGCCAGGGGGCAGAAGCCGTCCTCATCGGCGAGAAGCAGAGGCCGTTCAGCTGTCCTCGATCCTCTTCTTCTTCTCGGACTCGTCATCGCTTGAGGCAAGCGGAGTCGTCATCCGAGTCGTCGCACGTCGCTGAGCGTGGCGAAGAACGACGCCGCTCACCTGGGCCTTCTCCAAGTACTTCGTCTTGATGTACTCCTTGTCGAAGCCTCCCTTCCGCTTGTGCTTCGCGGGGACGTACTTCTCCTTGCTCTTGCCGGAGTCGTACTTGTGCCCATGATCCGCCTTGCCGAAGGTTTGCTTGTTCTTCTTCGGGCAATTGGCAATGAAGTGGTTGGGGTCGCCGCACTCGAAACATCCCGAGCGTCCTCCTCCGCGGCGACGGTTCATGCGGTTGTTGTGAAACCGCGAGAACGTGTTGGCGAGCAATGCCAACATGTTATCCCACATGAACTCAAGCTGCTCCTCTGTGACAGAAAGAAGAGAAGAGAGTGCAAAGCCTCCAGAGGGGTTAGCAGAAGAACTAGAAACCAAAGCCATCGACGGGCCAGAAGGATTTCATAAGAAGCCCTCGCCATGGCGTCAATCTCACTGGACTTGAGCTTACTGAAGAGAGCTCGTCGCACTGAGGGTCTCATAGTTAGGCGATTCGATGATCGCCTGAACCTTGGAATCCCACAACGATCGATCAAGAGTATGCAAAAGCTTCAAAGCTCTCTCATGGTCATCGAAAGGCAACAGCTCCTTGTTAGCCCTCATCTGTTGACAATCACCTGAAAGCGAGCGAATAAACTTTTTATGCTCTCGCCAGGCATATGTCGAAAGTTCTCATACTCTCGCTTGAACGACTCATAGAGACAGGTTTTGACTTGAGAGGTTCCCTCATGGAAACGCATGAGGGTAGCCAAATCTCCCGAGCCGTAGCGAGGTGAGAAACGCGATCAAACTCAGACATGCTCAAACATGAGAAAAGAGCATTACAGGCTCGGCTATTGGCATTGTGCTCATCGATCTGATGCTGAGTGACACGAGCAGCCAAGACCATGTAATCGGCAGAGTTGCAAATATCCCAAATGGAAGCACCAATACTCTGCAGATAGGCCGACATGCGTATCTTCCAATACGCATAGTTCATCCCAACAAAGAACGGCGGTTTGCCCACGCCGCGATCCATGTCACCTTCTGTGGATCTGCAACCGGCTAAGGTGGAAGATCCTTAACCTACTTCGATACCAATTGAAGGACCGAGAATGCAATAGCAAGGCGACCAGAGGGGGGGGGTGAATGGGAGCTCAAAAATTTCTCTCGAAATTTTGGCCTTTTGCCCCCAAAATCAACCCCAAGAGCTTTGATCGAAACCGTGATGCCCACGACCCTTAGAAGAGGGTGGATGATCCCTACGATCACAGCAAGGCACCACAAGGCGATAGCAAACCAAACGTCAAAACCACCGGCACAAGTTTGAACCTCAAAAATCAAGTCCCGAACGTAGATAGACGGCTACGTCGAGAAATCCCCAAATACCTATGCTAACGAGTAGCAAAGATACCTAGAGAGGTTCCTTGATCAACTCTAGGGCCAAACGGAAAGTCCGGAAACCAAGCGAAGAAGCCAGGAGAGCAAACGCACAAAACCGGAGTACACAGCCGATTCGCAGATTGTCCGTGGGTACGGTCCCGGACTGTCCGCAGTAGTCCCGGACTGTCCGCGAAGAAGGGGCGGACTGTCCGCCGGCAAACTTCACCAAAACAGCAAGTCTACTGACCTCCCTGTCAGCCGCGGACTGTCCGCGACGACTACGGCGGACTGTCCGTCGGTCAAACTGAAACAGCACAGCGAGCCGCGCGACCACTCCCTCGGTCGGAGCGGATGCGCGGACTGTCCGCGGGCACAAGACGGACTGTCCGCGAGGCCCAGTAGTGAGGGCGATTTTGGCCGCCCTAACTCAATCTCCCGATTCAAATCAACTCACAATCCTGTAACACCCCGGTGTTAAGCAATCCCTAAATGCATAATTGGCATGGCATAAGCATAGCATCTCATCATTTCATGTGCATATGTTGTGAAGTGCTTAAGTCCTTGTGTAGTGTCTAAGTAGTGTAACCTTGTTTGCTTTCTGTTTCTGACCAAGTGCCTTATAACAAAGTTGTAGATCTCGATGAAGGGAACAACTTTGCTTTACAGCACTTTCTCAGAAAAAGCTTTAAAATGTGATTTTCTTGCTTTAGCAAATGGATTAGAAGTAAATTTCTTTTTCTAGCAGAATTTGGACTTGAGCCTTAAAGATGATTTGTTCCTTACAAAATTCTAAGCAACTTTGCTGTTAAGACCTTTCCTAATTCAGCTTAGTTTAGGAGTTATAGAGCATACAAGTTTTTACAAACTTCTTTAGTTAATCCTAGTGGGCCCGGCCTGTCAGTCTCTTCTTCCTCTCCTTCGCGGACGCCGCTCCCTCCGCGCCGGCAGAATCCGCCCGCAGCCGCGAGACCGCCTCGCCGGCCGGCCAAACCGCCGCACCGCCGCCCGTGGTTTGCGCCCGAACTCGCCACGTCGCTCCATGCACCGCGTCCTCGCCCGCGCGTGTCGCGCGACGCCTGCCGCCGCCGCGTCCGGTCGGGAGTTCCCCCGACGGGAACGGCCAGGTGCAATGCACCTAGCACTTCGTTCCTTTTGCCTTCGCTCCGCCCCGCGCTCGCAAGCCAGGAGAGCTTTCTTCGCCGCTCTCTCTCTCGCTCCACTCCACTCCATCTTCACCGACCAGAGCTCCGCCGCCGCCCGCCGAACCTCGGCGAGCGATTGCTCGCTACTCACCGCACCACCGTTCGATTCCTCCCGCCAGTTTCTCCGCCGCGACCTCCTCTTTCTCCGGTAAGGGTTGGTTCCCCTCTCTCCCTCTCTAGCCGCCGGAACAGCGGATGCCACCCGCAAGCTCCCGCCATGGCCGCCACCGTGACCTTCACGTGGACCGGTCATCTCCGGCCATGCTACCCTGAGCTGAGCCATGTTCTAGTCTGCTCTACCTCCGTAGTAGCTTAGAGTTAGATGGAGACCTCTCTTTTGCCGTGTTTCAGCTGGAACCGAGCCGTGTCATCGCGCCGTGTCCGCCATGGACCGCCGCCGTGCATAGCTCCGAGCAATGCCGGGGATGCCGAAGCCCGAGAGTTGCTCCAATAGGTCGCTTAGGTCTTGCTTGGCTAGTGCTAACCTCGCCGAGTCGCAAGCCGCCGGGAAGAGTTCCGCCGCCGAGTCGCAGAGCCGCCGCTCCGCCATGGCCGCCGTCGAGCTTGCTCCGGTATCCCTCTGGCTCAGCAAGTTAGTCGGTCGTGTCGTCTCGAAAACCCGCACCCAACGATGGTCTCCGTGTCGCCAGAAGTGTCGCCGTCGACGAGCTAGGGCCGGTCAACGACCACGGCGCCAAAACTCCGCCGTTGACCGCCGAGCCTGGCCTCGCGGTCGGGTAACGTGCCGAGCTTGGCCTCGGAAGCTTGGTCACCCTGACCAGCGGGCCCCGACTGGCAGTAAGGAAGAGAGAAGGGAAGAGCTTGGGTGCCGTAGGCCTCGGAAAGCCGGATAAGCGCCGAGCCTTTGCCTCGAGCCTCGACCGAGTCAGTTGAGTTAGTCTCGGTTGAGTCAGTAGTCTCGGTTGAATCAGTAAGCCTCGGTTGAGTCAATAGCCTCGGCTGAATAGGTTAGCCTCGGCTGTCAGTATGCCTCGGCGAATCGGTTAAAATTGTCTGAGCCTCGGGCTCAGCCGAATCGCGCCGGGTGTGCTGAGCGCTTGTCTGTGCCTCGGCCGAAGTCCGTAGCGTATAGGATTGAGTTTTCTTTTTAAGTTTGTTTGCAGAATCCATGTAAAGGCTTCAAAAATTCATACAAGGCTCATTTTATGTCCAAATCCTGTGAAACAAATTTTGTTAGGTCAAGCATGTTTAGATCTATCAGTAAAGTTGTTGAATGCATTCTTGGTGATATTTTATGGGTAGCTTTATTTACATTAGAAAAGTGCTGATAACTTGGAAAATGCATAACTAATTATATAGCAGTCAGAAAAATGTGATTCCAGTTTTGTTAGGTTTGTATGAAGGTGTAGTTTCAGAGAAAAATAAATATGAGGTTGTTCTGTGAATTAATTTGACAGTAGCTTTTAAAATGGTTAAATGTCGTTTCCTTGTTTATTTTGTAGTAATTAAAATATGAGGAATATGAACCTGAGAATTTAAGCACATTGCTCTTGTACTAGGTAGCTCAGTAGAAAAATAAGAAATCTGTTGTTTGACACTTTTTGCTAGGGTGTGTAGTTCAAAGCACCTTTCCATGATAGAATTTGTCTTTCACAGAGAATGGAGTTTAAGTCCAAATGAGATGAAATTTGGACAGGGAGCTAGATTAGGTGTGGTTAACTCCCAGTAATTTCTGTAGATTTTTCTGAAGCTGTCTAGGTTAGGTTGCTGTTTAAGCATGTGTAAATAGATTTATTTCAGCAAGCAATTAGAGGGTAATAAACTCATTAAGTAAACTTTGATGTGGTGACAACATCGCTTAACAAGTTGACTATGTTAGGTTAAATAGTGGGATGATGTTGACTACCTTGTTGAAGAGAATGCAGTAGATGCCATGTGCTTATCTTCTGATTGCTGTCGATCATGTGCATCACATATGCATTCTATGTGCATTCATCCTATTCATGCGCACTATGCATCATACAGGATCAGCGGAGGAGATCCAGACCCCGTCGTTACTGGAAGAGCCCAGTCCGGAGGAGATCCTGACAGAAGAAGTCGGAGGACCGACGCCGACGAGTTGCCCGAGTGCCGCGATCACCGTCCGTCGGACTTTGAGAAAGGCAAGCCCCGGAGCATTCTAACTCCTACGGTTTGCAAAGTTTTCTAATTAACCTGATGATGGATGTTGCATTAGGTTATAGGAATTGATTGCTACCGTTGATGCATTATTACTTATCCTTGCCCACCTGCAATATATCTTGATATCCCTGTTTAGGTCTAGGCTCGTTATATGCTTAGCCCTGCTTAGACCGGTAAAAGTCGGGTGATTCCCTGTCTCCCGCAATAGGTGGATACTGATCATGTTTAGCCTGTGCTACCATGAGATAACCATGTGATAATTAATCTGAGACGGAGGCGGGATGTAAGAGCAGCAGAACATGGGTTCTGAGTGCTAGTGTCTCCCCTCTGTCGCGTGTAGGACCCGTTCGGGAATGTCCCTTCAGTCAAATTGAACGCGTCGATCACTTAACGGAGTTGGTCTGAGTACCTCCCGTGAAGCCGAGTAAGGTTATTCGAGCCGGAGATGGAGATGTTGACGCCTAACACCCAGGGCCTCAGCTGTACCGTGGGCAACTATTCTGATCGACCTGGCATGGTCCGAGGGCAGGCAGGGCCTGATCGACCTGGCATGACCGTGGGCAGTTATAGTTGAGCGACCTGGCACTGAGATAACCCCGGTGTAGAAGGGCCCATGGCCGTCCCGCGCTTTGTGTTCTCGAATCTCCTGACTGGCAGCTTACGACTGCCGTAGCCGGACGTGCCGGCGAGTGTGAGACATTTTATCCCCAGCTGGGTAGGAATCGATTATAATCGCCATCGCTCCTGGACAGTGAGCAGTTGACTCTAGATCATCTCCCGTAGAACTTATGGAACTAAAATGGTTATGGAATCTGAAAGGCTATTGATGAAATAGTCACTCTTGATTGATTAATTAGCAAGTGCTTGTTTAGTACAGGTGCAAATCTAGTAAGGTAGAGTTAATGACTAAAAGCAATTGCCAACATCTGAAATTGAGTTTTATTACTAAAGCTTTCATGCAAAAGAGTATGTACAGCCAACCCCACCCTATAGCCTACATAGTCCTTGGAGTCTCATTATTTTTGGTTTATGACGGGTAAGTCTAGCTGAGTACCTTCTCGTACTCAAGGTTTTATTCCCTTGTTGTTGCAGATGGCCAGTGCTTTTATGGTTACTGCGAGAACTGCTTGTACCCGGTAACGGGTGATGACTAGACCAAGGGCATGGTCAACACTTATCTCATCTGTTGCTTTTGTGGACCCAGTCAACTGATGGCACCGTATTTATGAACAATCCAAACTTATGTTTTAAAGACTATGTTGCTTCCGCTACTACTATCAAAACTATGGTTTGTAATATTATTCCGTACTCCGATGTAATTTGAACTTTATGCAACTATGATGTAACCCGTGAGCATATTCGTGGAACAAGTACGATCTTGGCTGGATGTCGTTGAATGATTTGAAATCCTTCGAGATTTCCGGACTACCGGGTTTGTACGAGCTTAAGTACTCGATGATTTCTGTGAGAGCCGAGGTTTTCAGTGCTTAATCTGGTGCAAATTGGTCGGTTCTGTTACAGCTGGCATCGGAGCAAGTTCTGCGTTACTGTTCATGGGTGTATTTAAAAACATATTTTTATAAAAAATAAAGCTATAATGCCAACTTGTAGTTATATGAGGATTTGGAAAATCTTAAGGTTTAAAGCTAAGGTGTGCCAGTGACTAAGTCCTTATGCCCAATAGGAATCTAGGTGGCTATTTAAGTACTAACTTGGGGGTTGTGCATCATATTTAATTTCTGTTATTCTGTCGTCCATACGGCAAGGTGTGAAATTGTATGGGTGCTATTCTTCGGAATAGTAATGTATGGATCAATTGCCTCTACGCCAAGGTAATAAGTGAGTTGTGAGAGCATGATTGGACAACCGCCAATCTAGGGGAGTGCTTGAATGATGCTGACATGTATACCTGTTGCACACAAGTATATGTGAAAGTATTAATTGTGGGAGTAATTTTGATGTGTGGCATATACTGCTTACGTGTATACTGGGTGTGCACCTAAGCCAGTATTAGATTTAATTTTCAGCAATGCATGATATTCATATGGGCAGGGCTGAAATGAACTTTCTGCAGGTACACTAACTTGCGAACGTGTAGTACGCTAGCGTAGTAACGCTATGAGTGAGCGTTGTAGCTAACCGTTAGATTGTTAGGCAGTGAGGACGTATGTTACACTCATGCATCATGATCCTATAATCTTGCATTAATTACTTCCTTATGTTATCCGTCCCGATCTTAAATAAAAGTTGTTCTCAACTAATTAAAACTGTGTGGATACACTTCTTTCAGATGGCCCGCACTAAGCGTACCGCCCGCAAGTCGACTGGAGGCAGGAGGCCCAATTACATGCTGGGTCCTTGGACCGAGGAGGGATCCGAGGATTTTCTGGAGGAGTTCGGCATGCCTACTCTTTTGTGGAGGGTGCTGCACTTAGTCGGATACCAGGAGGGCCAGGAGCCGCAGTATGAGTGGCATCGAGTTCAGTTCTCAGAGGATCGCTACATGTACACAGTTGAGGTGGACGTGCCCAGCCGTGATCCGCAGGATCATGTGTGGTGCCGCAGAGTGTTTGCTCTTCAGGGCAGGACTCCTTGGGATGGAGCCAACCAAGTTGCGTACACTGTTCTTCGGGATATCATGGAGGATCATCCAGAGGTAGTTGCCCAGGCCACAGCCGGTGTCTTCCCTACAGCAGATCCGTACCAGTCCGTGTGGCGTCAGCCGGGTGCTACGGTTTTGGGGGCTAGTTCTTCAGAGCGTGAGCACTGCGCAGGGCCAGCTGGGAGTGCGATGGCTGCACTCATGGCTACCTACGGGTGTCTGTCACGTAGCTACGACCACCTGGACCACATCCTCAGTGAGGAGATAGCTGCACATCACCAGGGTCAGGAGGCGCATGCTACAGAGGTCGACCTTCTTACCACTCAGCTAGCTCATTTGACCATTGAGAGAGACCAGGCTCGTCAGAGGGAGCAGGAGACGGCACAACAGCTTAGTGACCAGCAGGGTATGACGACCTTCTTCACCACCATGCCGAGACTGAGAGTCGCTACGTCGTGTTTGTCTCGAGGGTATGCGTGCGACTGAGCAGAACAGGCTTCTCAGGCTACAAGTGGGAGATTAGAGCTGCAACTCATCATCTCCAGGACTACAATGATCGCCTACATGAGGAGATTCATCGCCGTGAGAACGAGAGGAACCCTATCCTTCCTCAGGAGGACCCGGATTCTCATCGCTTCATCCAGTGGTCTTCGGACTCTCGAGTGATGATGATGACAACGCGATGATGACGGGGTGCCATTAGGGAGTAGACTAGTTAGTGTTAGCGAGTAGTGATTTTGTCTCATGTCCTAGTGCTTGATCTTTTGGGTAACACGTGGATGTAAAGGATGTTGTGTTGGACCTATATGCGTAGCGCAAGACCTTTAAAAGTCCCATATGTATGGGCACCTAGGATGTATGTTTGACTTTTGTATGTTATGTGATGAGCATTTTTATCATGTGATGATGCGTTGTGGATCGAAATTTATTATGCCTCTGTAATTGTTTGGCGAATTTATTTCCGAATAATTTCTGTTGCATGGTTTATTGTTCTCCGCAATTTGGCAACGTCTTTAATGATATTGCTATCGCTACATGCAGATGACGACGACTCGCAGTGGAGCGGGTGGTAGTGGTGGTAATGATGTAGCAGGAGAACCGCAATCCACCACCTCCTCCACCACCCACGGCCGAGCAACTCTTCGCTCAGTTCTTGGGAAGCCAACGCAACATCGAGGCGCTTCTGCGAGAGAATTTAGCGCATAACAATCAACGCCCTGAACCGAATCAGTACAGCTCGTTCAAGATTTTCTGGACACAAGGCCGCCAATTTCAAGGAAGCCACAGAACCTCTAGAAGCGGAAGAATGGCTGCATACAATAGAGCAGAAGTTTCGACTGCTCAGGCTTACAGAAGAATTAAAGGCAGAGTATGCTGCACATCAGCTACAGGGGCCAGCCGGGATTTGGTGGGACATCACCGTACCACTTACCCAGCTCGTACACCTGTCACTTGGAGACTGTTCGCGGAAGCTGTCCGAGGTCACTATATTCCGCCAGGCTTGACTCAGATGAAGATGGCTGAATTCATGAGCTTAACTCCAAGGAACGCGGTCAGTGACCGAGTATCATCACTTGTTCAACTCTTTATCTCGCTATGCAACAGATTTTGTTGATACCGATGCTAAGAAGATAGCTAGCTTTAAGAGAGGGACTGAATACTAAGATGGGAAAATCAGTGGGTACTTCATCCCGCACAGTTTTCAATGACTTCATCAGTGACTGCCTGATCCAGGAGAATCACAACAACAACATGCTACAAGCAAGGCTAGGAAGAGGACCCTGGAATCTGGATCATCTCAGTTTAGAGGACCACCAGCCCAGCGTTCTCAATACCGACCACCAGCACCTGGGGCTCGTTTCAGGCCGCCTCAGAAGAAAGGGCAGCAGCAAAGCTCAGCGTGGTCAACGACCATACAAGGTGGCAGCAAGTCAGGCTCGAGCAGGACAAGGCAGCTCAACTGGGACCAAGCCAATAGTTCGGGGGCCGTGCTTCAATTGCAACCAAGATGGGCACTTTGCAAGGTATTGCCCACACCCCAAGAAGCAGCAGGCTAATTATCCAGCGCGTCTGCATAACATGACTGCTGAAGAAGCTCGTGCAGGAGAGCCCGTGACTGCTGGTATGTGTCTTGTGAACCATCATCCTGCAGTTGTTTTATTTGATACTGGATCATCGCATTCTTTATGAGCAAGGCATTTGCACAAAGCATAATCAAGAATCTCTGAAATGGATTATGGGTTTCGCGTGAGCTCCGTAGGGAGTAGCGTGTTATCTAGGCAGATGGTGTGTAATGTGACCATCGATATGGAGGCATAAATTTGGAGCCAACTTAGTGGTTTTGCCGGGACTAAGTATGGATGTAGTCTTAGGATGAGTTGGATGACCATGTGGATGCGGTGTTAGACACTGCAAACAGGACTCTTACCTTATCTGATAGTCGGACAGGTAACAAGCTTCGCGTATCTCTTCCTCGAGGTGCCGATCTTGTCGACTTATCTTGTACTTTTGCTATAGAAGACCTCTCCAAAATTCCAGTTGTTAGGGATTTTCCGGACGTTTTTCCAGATGAGTTACCAGGGTTTACCACCGAAGAGAGCAGTGGAGTTGTGATAGAGTTGTTACCAGGAACTGCACCAATCTCTAGGAGACCGTATCGAATGCCGCCCAATGAGCTGGCAGAACTCAAGACCCAGATCAAGGAACTCTTGGACAAGGGATTCATTCAACCTAGTGTATCAGAATGGGTTGCCCAGCTTTGTTTGTCAAAAAGAAGGATAAGTCCTTGCGCATGTGTGTGGATTTCGTCCACTCAATGCCGTGACTGTTAAGAATAAGTATCCGTTCCTAGATAGACATCCTTTTTGATCAGTTATCAAGGGCCAAGGTGTTTTTCTAAGATTGATCTAAGGTCAGGGTATCATCAGATTCGAATCAGACCAGGATATTCCAAGACCGCTTTCTCAACCAGATACGGTTATACGAGTATCTTGTTATGTCCTTTGGATTAACCAATGCTCCAGCATATTTTATGAGTTTGATGAACTCTGTGTTCATGCCAGAATTAGACAAGTTTGTGGTAGTGTTCATTGCGATATTCTGGTTTACTCGGAAAATGCAGAAGATCATGCAGAACATTTGAGGGTTGTCTTATCTAGACTCAGGGAACACAAGCTCTATGCTAAATTCAGCAAGTGCGAGTTTTGGATGAAGAAAGTACATTTCTTGGTCATATTCTGTCAGAAGAGGAATCTCAGTAGACCCTAGTAAAGTACAAGAAGTCATGGACTGGGAAGCTCCTACTTCGTTGGTGAAATCCGTAGTTTTCTTGGTTTAGCGGATATTATCGTCGATTTTATTCCAGATTTCTCTCAAATTGCAAAGCCAATGACAAGTTTGTTGCAAAAGAATCAGAAATTTGAATGGACGGAGAAGTGCGAAACTGCTTTCCGTACCTTGCGGAAGCTGTTGACCACTGCTCCTGTTTTAGCTCAACCAGATATTGAGAAACCCTTTGATGTCTTTTGTGATGCGTCAAAAGTAGGCCTAGGTTGTGTTCTCATGCAAGAAGGCAGAGTGATTGCTTATGCTTCGCGGCAATTGCGAAAGCATGAAGTGAATTACCCGACCCATGATTTGGAATTAGCTGCAGTTGTACATGCTTTGAAGATTTGGAGACACTATCTGCTTGGGAATGTCTGCAATATGTACACCGACGACCAGAGTCTTAAATATATTTTCACGCAAGCAAATTGAATATGAGGCAAAGAAGATGGCTTGAATTGATTAAGGATTATAATCTTCAAATTCACTATCATCCAGGCAAGGCGAATGTTGTGGCCGATGCTCTGAGCCGGAAATCACACTGTATGCTATGAAGCTTCTTCTGCCAGAGGATGAGTTCAGCTTAACACATGCTGCAGTGCTACATGATTTGAAGTTGCGCAATGTGTTAGTAGACCAAATTATAGAGAACCAGAAAACTGATAAGGGATCTATCATATTAAGGAAGGCTCAAGGATGAAAAAGAGCCGATAAGCATTTTCGAGTTGACGAAAATGGAGTTCTATGGTTTAACCAGCGATTAGTGGTGCCTAAGGATAGAGAACTCAGGAATCGGATCATGGATGAAGCACATTTGTCCAAATTATCTATTCATCCTGGAAGTACAAAAATGTACCAAGATTTGCGTCCGAGATTTTGGTGGACCAAAATGAAGAAAGAAATTGCTGCTTATGTGGCCAGATGCGATACGTGTTGTCGAGTAAAAGCTATTCACTTGAAACCAGCTGGAATGCTTCAGCCATTAGCTATACCTGAATGGAAGTGGGAAGAAGTGAGTATGGACTTTATCGTTGGTTTACCCACGACTCAGAAGGGTAATGATTCATTTGGGTAATTGTGGATCGTCTCACAAAGACCGCACATTTCATTCCAGTCAAGACCAACTATAAGCCCCAGATTATGCCGAGATCTACATAAGTCAGATTGTGCGACTGCACGGTGTACCAAGGGTTATAGTCTCTGATCGTGGACCGCAGTTTACTGCACCATTTTGGGAAAAGTTGCAGAAGGAGTTAGGCACGGATTTAGTCCGAAGCTCAGCCTATCATCCGCAAACATCAGGGCAGACAGAGAGAGTGAATCAAGTTTTAGAGGATATGTTAAGAGCCTGTGTTTTTATCAGCAAAGGTTCTTGGGAGAAATGGTTACCATTGGCAGAGTTTGCTTATAACAACAGTTATCAAGAAAGTATACAATGGCTCCTTTTGAAGCTCTGTATGGTAGAAGATGCAGACACCGATAACTGGGTAGAACCAGGGAACGTCGATACTATGGTATTGACTTTGTGAAAGAAGCAGAAGAACAAGTTAGAACGATTCAGCAACATATCGCGTCTGCACAATCTCGCCAGAAAGCTATGCTGATAACGAAGGAAACCGCTTGAGTTCAATGTTGGTGACTATGTCTATTTGAAGGTTTCACCAATGAAGGGTGTAAAACGTTTTGGAGTCAAAAGGAAGTTAGCACCAAGGTTCGTGGGACCTTATAGAATTGTGCAAAAGAAGGGAGAAGTGGCTTATCAACTGCAATTACCAGAGCATTTGAAGGCTATTTTTCCAGTGTTCCATGTCTCTCAACTGAAGAAATGTCTTCGAGTACCAGAAGAAGAGGTACAACCAGCTCGTATCAAGTTACAATCTGATCTCACTTACTCAATTTACCATGTCGAGTGCTCGATGAAAAGAAAGAGCGACCCGCGGAAGAATCGTGAAGCAATATAAGGTATCTTGGAGTGAGCAAGATGACCGGATGCTACCTGGGAGACGGATGACTATCTAAAGGACGTATACCCACACTTTTATAAGAATGGTTCGTAATCCAAATCTCGGGACGAGATTTCTTTTAAGGAGGGGAGGGCTGTAACACCCCGGTGTTAAGCAATCCCTAAATGCATAATTTGGCATGGCATAAGCATAGCATCTCATCATTTCATGTGCATATGTTTGCTGAAGTGCTTAAGTCCTTGTTAGTGTCTAAGTGTAACCTTGTTTGCTTTCTGTTTCTGACCAAGTGCCTTATAACAAAGTTGTAGATCTCGATGAAGGGAACAACTTTGCTTTACAGCACTTTCTCAGAAAAAGCTTTTAAAATGTGATTTCTTGCTTTAAAAATGGATTAGAAGTAAATTTCTTTTTCTAAGCAGAATTTGGACTTGAGCCTTAAAGATGATTTGTTCCTTACAAAATTCTAAGCAACTTTGCTGTTAGGACCTTTTCCTAATTCGCTTAGTTTAGGAGTTATAGAGCATCCAAGTTTTTAAAAATCAAACTTCTTTAGTTTAATCCCAGTGGACCCCGCCTGTCAGTCTCTTCTTCCCTCCTTCGCGGACGCCGCTCCCTCCGCGCCGGCAGAATCCGCCCGCAGCCGCGAGACCGCCTCGCCGGCCGGCCAAACCGCCAGCACCGCCGCCCGTGGTTTGCGCCCGAACTCGCCACGTCGCTCCATGCACCGCGTCCTCGCCCGCCGCGTGTCGCGCGACGCCTGCCGCCGCCGCGTCCGGTCGGGAGTTCCCCCGACGGGACCGGCCAGGTGCAATGCACCTAGCACTTCGTTCCTTTTGCCTTTGCTCCGCCCCGCGCTTGCAACCAGGAGAGCATTCTCGCTCGCTCTCTCTCTCGCTCCACTCCACTCCATCTTCACCCGACCAGAGCTCCGCCGCCGCCGCCGCCGAACCTCGGCGCGATTGCTCGCTACTCACCGCACCACCCCGTTCGATTCCTCCCGCCAGTTTCTCCGCCGCGACCTCCTCTTTCTCTTCTCCGGTAAGGGTTGGTTTCCCTCTCTCTCCCTCTCTAGCCGCCGAACAGCGGATGCCACCCGCAAGCTCCCGCCATGGCCGCCACCGTGACCTTCACGTGGACCGGTCATCTCCGGCCATGCTACCCTGAGCTGAGCCATGTTCTAGTCTTGCTACCTCCGTAGTAGCTTAGAGTTAGATGGAGACCTCTCTTTTTTGCCGTGTTCAGCTGGAACCGAGCCGTGTCATCGCCGTGTCCGCCATGGACCGCCGCCGTGCATAGCTCCGAGCAATGCCGGGGATGCCGAAGCCCGAGAGTTGCTCCAATAGGTCGCTTAGGTCTTGCTTGGGCTAGTGCTAACCTCGCCGAGTCGCAAGCCGCCGGGAAAGTTCCGCCGCCGAGTCGCAGAGCCGCCGCTCCGCCATGGCCGCCGTCGAGCTTGCTCCGGTATCCCTCTGGCTCAGCAAGTTAGTCGGTCGTGTTCGTCTCGAAAACCCGCACCCAACGATGGTCTCCGTGTCGCCAGAAGTGTCGCCGTCGACGAGCTAGGGCCGGTCAACGACCACGGCGCCATCCGCCGTTGACCGCCGAGCCTGGCCTCGCGCGGTAACGTGCCGAGCTTGGCCTCGGAAGCTTGGTCACCCTGACCAGCGGGCCCCGACTGGCAGTAAGGAAGAGAGAAAGGGAAGAGCTTGGTGCCGTAGGCCTCGGAAAGCCGGAAGCGCCGAGCCTTCGCCTCGAGCCTCGACCGAGTCGGTTGAGTTAGTCTCGGTTGAGTCAGTTAGTCTCGGTTGAATCAGTAAGCCTCGGTTGAGTCATAGCCTCGGCTGAATAGGTTAGCCTCGGCTGTCAGTATGCCTCGGGCGAATCGGTAAAATGTGTCCTGAGCCTCGGCCTCAGCCGAATCGCGCCGGGTGTGCGAGCGCTTGTCTTGTGCCTCGGCCGAAGTCCGTAGCATATAGGATTGAGTTTTCCTTTTTAAGTTTTGTTTGCAGAATCCATGTAAGGCTTCAAAAATTCATACAGGCTCATTTTATGTCCAAATCCTGTGAAACAATTTTGTTAGGTCAAGCATGTTTAGATCTATCAGTAAAGTTTGTTGAATGCATTCTTGGTGATATTTTTATGGGTAGCTTTATTTACATTAGAAAAGTGCTGATAACTTGGAAAATGCATAACTAATTATATAGCAGTCAGAAAAATGTGATTCCAGTTTTGTTAGGTTTGTATGAAGGTGTAGTTTCAGAGAAAAATATAATATGAGGTTGTTCTGTGAATTAATTTGATAGTAGCTTTTAAAATGGTTAAATGTCGTTTCCTTGTTTATTTTGTAGTAATTAAAATATGAGGAATATGAACCTGAGAATTTAAGCACATTGCTCTTGTACTAGGAGCTCAATAGAAAAATAAGAAATCTGTTGTTTGACACTTTTTGCTAGGGTGTGTAGTTCAAAGCACCTTTCCATGATAGAATTTGTCTTTTTCATAGAGAATGGAGTTTAAGTCCAAATGAGATGAAATTTGGACAGGGAGCTAGATTAGGTGTGGTTAACTCCCAGTAATTTCTGTAGATTTTTCTGAAGCTGTCTAGGTTAGGTTGCTGTTTAAGCATGTGTAAATAGATTTATTTCAGCAAGCAATTAGAGGGTAATAAACTCATTAAGTAACTTGATGTGGTGACAACATCGCTTAACAAGTTGACTATGTTAGGTTAAATAGTGGGATGATGTTGACTACCTTGTTGAAGAGAATGCAGTAGATGCCATGTGCTATCTTCTGATTGCTGTCGATCATGTGCATCACATATGCATTCTATGTGCATTCATCCTATTCATGCGCACTATGCATCATACAGGATCAGCGGAGGAGATCCAGACCCCGTCGTTGCTGGAAGAGCCCAGTCCGGAGGAGATCCTGACAGAAGAAGTCGGAGGGACCGACGCCGACGAGTTGCCCGAGTGCCGCGATCACCGTCCGTCGGACTTTGAGAAGGCAAGCCCCGGAGCATTCTAACTCCTACGGTTTGCAAGTATTTTCTAATTAACCTGATGATGGATGTTGCATTAGGTTATAGGAATTGATTGCTACCGTTGATGCATTATTACTTATCCTTGCCCACCTGCAATATATCTTGATATCCCTGTTTAGGTCTAGGCTCGTTATATGCTTAGCCTGCTTAGACCGGTAAAAGTCGGGTGATTCCTTGTCTCCCGCAATAGGTGGATACTGATCATGTTTAGCCTGTGCTACCATGAGATAACCATGTGATAATTAATCTGAGACGGAGGCGGGATGTGAGCAGCAGAACATGGGTTCTGAGTGCTAGTAGTCTCCCGCCTGTGTCGCCTAGGACCCGTTCGGGAATGTCCCTTCAGTCAAATTGAATGCGTCGATCACTTAACGGAGTTGGTCTGAGTACCTCCCGTGAAGCCGAGTAAGGTTATTCGAGCCGGAGATGGAGATGTTGACGCCTAACACCCAGGGCCTCAGCTGTACCGTGGGCAACTATTCTGATCGACCTGGCATGGTCCGAGGGCAGGCAGGGCCTGATCGACCTGGCATGACCGTGGGCAGTTATAGGTTGAGTGACCTGGCACTGAGATAACCCCCGGTGTAGAAGGGCCCATGGCCGTCCCGCGCTTTGTGTTCTCGAATCTCCTGACTGGCAGCTTACGACTGCCGTAGCCGGACGTGCCGGGCGAGTGTGAGACATTTTATCCCCAGCTGGGTAGGAATCGATTATAATCGCCATCGCTCCTGGACAGTGAGCAGTTGACTCTAGATCATCTCCCGTAGAACTTATGGAACTAAAATGGTTATGGAATCTGAAAGGCTATTGATGAAATAGTCACTCTTGATTGATTAATTAGCAAGTGCTTGTTTAGTACAGGTGCAAATCTAGTAAGGTAGAGTTAATGACTAAAAGCAATTGCCACACTTGAAATTGAGTTTTATTACTAAAGCTTTCATGCAAAAGAGTATGTACAGCCAACCCCACCCCTATAGCCTACATAGTCCTTGGAGTCTCATTATTTTTGGTTTATGACGGGTAAGTCTAGCTGAGTACCTTCTCGTACTCAGGGTTTTATTCCCTTGTTGTTGCAGATGGCCAGTGCTTTTATGGTTACTGCGAGAACTGCTTGTACCCGGTAACGGGTGATGACTAGACCAAGGGCATGGTCAACACTTATCTCATCTGTTGCTTTTGTGGACCCAGTCAACTGATGGCACCGTATTTATGAACAATCCAAACTTATGTTTTAAAGACTATGTTGCTTGCTTCCGCTACAACTATCAAATATGGTTTGTAATATTATTCCGTACTCCGATGTAATTTGAACTTTATGCATCTATGATGTAACCCGTGAGCATATTCGTGGAACAAGTACGATCTTGGCTGGATGTCGTTGAATGATTTGAAATCCTTCGAGATTTCCGGACTACCTACCGGTTTGTACGAGCTTAAGTACTCGATGATTTCTGTGAGAGCCGAGGTTTTCAGTGCTTAATCTGGTGCAAATTGGTCGGTTCTGTTACAAATCCCACGTTCCCAAACTTGGAGATGATGATCATGAGGTAGTTAGGAGACTATCCCCAAAAAATCATCCGCTTAAATCAACTTAATCACCGGGAAATCGAAAGGGGAGGAGTATGAACGAAAAGCGCCATGAAAACGAAATCACCCGATCTACTTGTTCGTGAGGAGTTAGATGAATTCCTTCGGTGGAAATAATCTCCTCACTATAAAGAACAAGTTGATTCAAACGGATTTCGCAAAGACGCAGTAGAGAGGGAGATCGAGTGACGGGAAAATCGCGGAGAAACGAAGAACGCGAAGAACACAAACAAAACGCGAATCAAGTCATCGATCTGCAACCGTGTGGCTACCACACGCTACAACAGTGAGGTTACAGCCTCACTTCCTCAAAATCTCCAGTACACAGAGGTATGGTTCTCTGCGGATCTCAGCTAGCTACAGCAAGGGATTAGGAGAGCAGAAAACCCTAGAAGCAAAGAGCAAATGACTGAGATAGAATGGGAGGAGCGTGTCTCCCTCTACTTATCCTAATTCTAATTCCTACTCTACCCCTCCCTAATTATAGAGCGAACTAGCTAAACCCTAGGGTTATTCTGGAACAACTCGCGGTAGGTGGTGATCCGACGGCCACGCCCGCACAACTGGTAGCATTGCCTCGACGCAACCTCACCGATTGCCGTCACGTGCCGCCACCGCTCTGCTTGTCCTTTCCCGGATGTCGCACCCCCGGTTTTGTGGCCCAAACCGGGAACCAGCCTTCAAAGACAACCCCCGGTTTTGAGGCCCAAACCGGGAAACCAGCCGACCATCGCCTAAGTTTTGTGGCCCAAACTCAGCAAACCCGCAACACCCAGGTTTTGAGGCCCAAACCTGGAAACCGTCCTCAGCCCGAGTTTTGTGGCCCAAACTCGGAAACAATCCGCGCCCAGGTTTTGAGGCCCAAACCTGGAAACCGTCCACTCGGTGGTTTTTCTGTGGCTCAACCACCAAACCGAGCCGTAGAAGGGATGCACCGCCCGTGCACCCCGTCCACCCGCAAGTCTTCGCTCGTCGCTGTCCCAGGCTATCAGCCACCATAGCTGATCCTCAGTCCACCGGTCCCTTAGTCCAAGCCTCACGTCCGCCCTTCGCCACTATCGGTCCATCGGCACGGCACATCTCTACTTGACCTTCACCTTACCCTTGATCACTGTATCCGTGCTCGACACCTGCACAACACAAGCCAAAGAACATGCGCATTATCCCAGTTGACAATCACTCATCACATAGAGACTCGGCATACACCCATGTATCCGCAACGAGCTCTTTAGTAAGCTCAAGTCTAGGGAGATTGACGCCATGTTGAGGGCTTCTTATGAAAATCCTTCTGGCCTGACTATGGCTTGGTTTCTCTGGCTTCTGCTAACCCCTCTGGAGGATTTGCACTCTCTTCACTTCTTTCTATCACAGAAGAGCAGTTGGAGTCTTTGGGGCCAACCGGTTCTCGCGGTCCCACAACAACCGCATGAACCGTCACCGAGGAGGAGAACGCTCAGGTTGCTTTGAGTGCGGTGACCCCAAACACGTCATCGCCAACTGTCCCAAGAAGAACAAGCACACATCTGGGAAGGGCGATCATGGGCACAAGTATGACTCCGGCAAGCACAAGGAGAAGTACGTAACGTGAAGCACAAGCGGAGGGGCGGCTTCGACAAGGAGTACATCAAGAAGAAGTACTTGGACAAAGCCCAGGCTGAGCAGCGTGCATTCTTCGCCACGCTCAGCGACGTCGACGGCTCGGATGACGACTCTGCTGTTTCAAGCGATGACGAGTCTGAGAAGAAGAAGAGGATCAAGGACAAGCTGAACGGCCTCTACTTCTTCGCCGATGATGAGGGTTTCTGCACCATGGCCCTTGGTGACGAGGTCGACGGCAAGCTGGAGGACATCCCTCACAACGATGACGACGACTCCTCCCAGGTATCTCAGACCCCCGATGAGCTTTTCTGCTGAGGTCGAGAAACTTACAGCCGCGCTTCTTAGTCAAGATAAGCTGCTTAGGCGTGCTGCTAGAGAGCGCAAGGAGTTTAGGCAGAAGTGGGAGGACACGGTGAAGGAGCTTGAGTTTGCTAGGTCCACCGTGGTCGTTTCTGAGGAGGCTGAGTGTGAGATGTGCACCAAGCACATGACTGACCTTCTCACATTGAGAAGTAAGTATGCTGCTTTGGTTGGAGAGGTGGATGAGCTCCGGGCTATACCCGTGTTGTTGGGTGCGTGGAAGTCTTGTGCTGGCTTGCAATCCGAGTTGGCAGAGAAGAATGCCAAGATTGAGTCTCTTGAGAAGGTCAGCTCGGGTAGCACTTGTGTGTCTAGGTGTGTTTTGTGTGAGGGTTTGGAGATGGAGATTGCTAATGTGAAGCATGGCAAGATGCAAACTAAGGAAGAAAACACATACCTTCGGACCATCTTGTCATGAGTGTCTTGTAATGAGCCGCAACTTGGGATGATGATCGCTCAGTTTAAGCGTGCTGCTGGAGGTCCAGGTATAGGTTTTTCTCCAGGTGTTGATGTTTCTTCTTTTGGGAAGATTGGAGAGTCGAGTGATCTTAACCCGAGTGAGAAGCCCAACTCTACCACTACTCCCAAGCTTACCAAGCTTCCACCCAAAGAGCCTCTCAAGCCTAACACCAAGGATGGAGTGTTTGATGAACCTCCAAGAGATCCACCCAAGAAACAGCAATGGGCTCCCAAACCAAACCACCTCAAGAACAAACTTGATACAGTGCCACCTATCCAAGAGGAGCTTATGCAACAAAAAGGGAAGGTGATCCACACCCACTATCGTGAGTACCAACAACCCCCTATGAGAGCAGTGAGGTACCATTGTGAGCACTGTGGGAGAGATGGACACTTGAGTGAGTTTTGCTTTAGGCGCAAGAGAGAGGAGCATCGTGCCAGGGAGATGGACAATGCGGACATGTACCATCCTTTCCATGATGTGCATGTGCTGAATATCCAGAGGAGAGCTGCTAGGCCTAGAGGTCCTAGGCGTCAGGGAGGTGTTGCCCGACGGGGTCCTAACTTTGCAGAATACGGACCCCGTGGCGGTGGCTTTGTTGAGCGTTACCCTCCACCGCGTTTTGAGTATCGCGATGGACGCTCTTTCCTTAGCGGACCACGTTTTCCTGTGCGCGGTGATCGCTTTCCCCATAGGCGTGCTAGGAATGGTTTTTATACTGACCGTTCTTTTGAGCAGCCGGCCCAACACTGGTACTCTTCCTACTTCACTAACCCTAGTGTTGGACCGTATGCTCACCCTATGTCTTTTTATTGATGTTGGTGAAACGATTGGAGGACATTTGGTTGGTGGATTCCGGGTGTTCGAGACACATGACCGGAAACGCCAAGTGGTTCTCCAGTCTTAGTCCTGTTGCCGGGAAGGAATTTATCACTTTCGGCGACAATAGTAAAGGTAAGGTGTTGTCTCGTGGGTCGGTGCGGGTTAATGAGCAGTTTGTGTTGTGTGATGTTGCTCTTGTTTCTAATCTGCATTTTAACCTTCTCTCTGTTTCGCAACTTTTTGATGATGACTATGAGATTCGTTTTAAACCGAATCTCAGTCGTATTTTAGATCCTCAGGGCAATCTTGTATGTTTGATATCGCCCTTTGGGAAAGTCTTTCATGCGAATTTCTCGGAGTCATTTGGATTTTCTCGTTGTCTTGTGGTTGGTCCTTCCTCCTCTGATCTTTGTGAGTGGCATAGGAGGCTCGGTCACTTAAGCTACGACTTGCTTGCAAGGCTTAGCTCACTTGGCCTAATCCGAGGATTGCCCAAGTTGTCCATGGAGATGGACCTTGTTTGCCATTCTTGTAGACATGGGAAGATGGTTGCCGCTCCCCACCATCCAGTGACTCAGGTCATGACACAGCGCCCTGGAGAGCTTTTACACATGGATCTTGTTGGTCCGGCTCGGGTGAGCTCGGTTGGGGGTAAGTGGTATGTTTTGGTCGTTGTTGATGATTTTTCGAGATATTCGTGGGTCTTCTTTTTGACTGAGAAGACTGAGACTTTCTCTTTTGCTCGCAATCTGATTTTGCGTCTTCAGAACGAGTTCCCTTTGAACTCGATGCGAGCTATTAGATGTGATAATGGTTCCGAATACAAAAATTCGGATTTTGAGAAGTTTTGTAACTCTTTGGGTTTGGAGCATCAGTTTTCTTCCCCCTATACACCGCCACAAAATGGTGTTGTAGAGAGGAAGAATCGGACCCTTGTAGAGATGGCCAGGACGATGCTCGATGAGCATAGGACTCCTAGGCGATTGGGCCGAAGCTATGAACACTGCATGCTATATTTCCAATCGCATTTTTCTCCGAGCTTTCTTGAAAAAGACTTCCTATGAGTTGCATTTTGGAAGACAGCCCAAAGTGAGTTATTTTAGAGTTTTTGGTTGCCACTGTTTTATACTTAAGAAAGGCAACCAGGACAAATTTGAGTCTCGTTCTTCTGACGGTGTATTTTTGGGTTATGGCACTCACACTCGAGCTTATTGTGTACTTAACCTTGATACTAACCGAGTCATGGAGACATCCGATGTCACCTTCGATGAGACCATGGTTTGTCCTTCTTCTCGCTTTGAGCGTGCAGGTGATCATGAGGTTGGTGAGCCTCTTTTTGATGATGAGGACGAGGATGCTGAAGGCATGGGTGACCCAGCATCACCTCCACCTGCTGTGCCGCAAGGAGCGGCTTCTACTACGACTCACGGCCCCGATCCCTCTTCTTTGACTTGGGGGTCGTGGGATCTGCCACCCTGAGCGGTACCTTTTGTACCCGGGGAGGCACCAGCTGCTGTTGAGGGGGAGGTATCTTCAGCCCGGGAGGCACCACGTCATATCCAGCGCCAACACCCGCCTCAACAGATGATCGGCAGCATCGACGAACGTGTCACTCGGTCTAGGTCACAACAAATCTCTCACTTTGCTCATTCTGCATTTGTGGCTGATTTTGAACCCCGAGATGTTGGACACGCTTTGACGGATCCAGATTGGGTCAATGCCATGCATGAGGAGTTAGAAAATTTTGAGCGAAATTGGGTTTGGGTTTTGGTTCCACCTCCTCCAAACTATAATCCTATTGGGACAAAATGGGTTTTCAAAAACAAACGGAGAGGATGGCCACATTGTGAGGAACAAGGCCAGACTTGTAGCGAAGGGTTATAGTCAGAAGGAGGGGATAGACTATGAGGAGACTTTTGCTCCTGTAGCTCATTTGGAGGCTATTAGGATACTCTTGGCTTTTGCTGCATCCAAAGGGTTTAAACTTTTTCAAATGGATGTCAAGAGTGCCTTCTTAAACGGCGACATAGAAGAAGAAGTGTATGTTGAACAACCCCCCAGTTTTGAAATCCCAAGTTTCCAAACCATGTTTTTAACTTCACAAAGCTTTATATGGTTTGAAACACGCCCCTAGAGCCTGGTATGATAGATTGAAAACCTTTTGCTTGCTAAGGGTTTTAAAATGGGATGTGTGGATAAAACGCTTTTTCTCCTCAAGCAAGGCAACGATACTCTCTTGGTCTAGATTTACGTGGATGATATCATTTTCAGTGGTTCTTCTCATGCTTTGGTTGCCAAGTTTGCAGATCTAATGAGAAGGGAGTTCGAGATGAGTATGATGGGTGAGCTGACTTTCTTTCTCGGATTGCAAATTAAGCAATCCCGAGAAGGTACGTTTGTGCACCAGGGCATGTACACCAAAGACTTGCTGAAGAAGTTCGATATGGGTGAGGCCAAGCCTCTTCCAACACCCATGTCAACCACGACGGCCCTGGATGCGGACGTGGATGGAGAAGCTGTGGACCAGAAGGAGTACCGAAGCATGATCGGGTCGCTGCTCTACCTGATGGCGACACGCCCGGACATTCAGTTCGCGGTGTGTCTATGCGCACGCTTTTAGGCGTCTCCGCGCACTTCTCACTGTCAGGCGGTGAAGCGCATTATGAGGTACCTTCGTTTCACACCAGAGTTCGGGATTTGGTATTCAGCCTCCTCCACCCTCTCCCTTTGCGGTTATTCTGATGCCCATTTTGCTAGTTGCCGAGTTGAGCGCAAGTCCACCTCTGGGACTTGTGAGTTTATTGGATCTTCTCTTGTATCTTGGTATTCTCGCAAGCAGTTTAGTGTCGCTCAGTCTACAACAGAGGCTAATATGTTGCTGCGGCTAGCTGCTGTTCTCAGTTGCTTTGGATGATGGCCACTTTGCGTGATTTTGGTCTGAGCTTTTCTCGCGTGCCTTTGCTTTGTGATAGCACGAGTTCTATTAGCGTTGCTAAGAACCCCGTGCTGCATTCTAAGACCAAACATATCGATGTACGCTTTCATTTTCTGCGAGACCATTATGAGAAGGGTGATATCGACCTTCGCCATGTCGATACTCATCATTAGTTGGCTGATATTTTCACCAAGCCTTTGGACTAATCAACCTTTAATCGGTTGAGAGGTGAGCTTGGTGTGTGTTTCCCCTTTTAGTTGGGAGAAACATTTTGGTTCTTGTATCATAGACTGACTCTTTTTCGTTTATCTAGTTTTCATTAGTCTTTGCATTTCATCATGCATCTTTACTTTCTGAGCTTCATGTATATAATCTTTAGAATGTGATTATGCTCCATTTAGTATGCTCCGATGCTTTTGATAATGCTTGTAGCTCATGCTCTTTCTGATCACTAATACATGTTGTGAGCTGAGCTATTTTTAAATGGTGAACCTGCTTAATGAACTTAAAATCTGAAAATGTTCACAATTGAGATATGCAACTAGCATGTGTAGGCTGTGTTGAATTCACTCGTGCTTTTCATATATGCTAGGTTGCTATGTCTCTAGTTCTGAGTCTTTCACTTGCTTGGTGTGTTCATATTCTATTTAAAATTTGAACCAAACATTAAGTGAATTGAAAAGATCGAGATGGGATTGCTTGTCAACACATCACGGTATCGAGACTGTTTCTCATTGCACTTTGAGTTAAACTTGAGTTGTGTAGTGTATGACCAAAACCGACGCTTTAAGCTTCTGATTGCATTTGCATAGGCTTAGCTCGGTTGAAAAGTTAGGCAAAGACAAGCTTTCAACCTCTCGCAATCACATGCTGAACTTTAAACTTGTCTACTTTCACCGCTGCAACTCCGATTAAAATCTGAAATCACAAGTCTATGTTTCATTCTATAGCATGATGATTGAACTTTGCTAGGGGTAGTTCACCTTGTATACATGTTTAGCACTTGCTTGATTTCCTGTCTATACATGTAAAGTGCTACTCTTGTGGTGAACAACCTTTTCTAATGGCTGAAACTGCTCTCTTTGCTCACATGTTCATATTTTGTATTGGTGATCAGTTTGAGCCTTTGCTAGCTTGTTGGATATACTATTGAGTCATTGGAGTTATACTTTGTCGAGCATCTTTGCACTCTATTGCTTTAGGAATATTCCTAAAGCCGCTAACTTGCATTTTGACTCATATGCATTTTGGAAGGGGGAAATAATTTGCCAAGGGGGAGAAATTTTGCATTTGCTTGATGGTGCACTCTTCCTTGATGGTGCATTTTCAACTAAAGGGGAGAAAATTGTCAAATCATTCTTTCAAAGTTCAACTAAGGGGGAGAAAAAAACCTTCAAATCATGTGCTTTCTGAGTTCTTTTGCTTTTTTGTCTTGTTGTGTGCACTTTTTGAGGGGAGTTTGCTCGCTGCTGAGTTTTTGAGTATTTTTCAGTTGGTACAGAGCGTTTTTGCTAGTTGTGTTGAGCCTTTGCCTCTTTCTTGAGGGACTAGCATACACCCTTCCGATTTTCAATTTGTGTCGATCTCTTTTGTTCTTAAGCTGGTAACAGTTGGTATCGAGCTTTCTTGCTAGCGGTGTTGAGCCTGTTCTACCTCTTCTTGAGGGCTAGCTTTGCTCTGCTTGGTTGCGTCGAGCCGTTGCCCATGTCTTTGGGGACCAAGTTGTTTTGCTCTTTCCACTTGACCTTCTTCGGCTTTGCTATGCTTCTGGGTCATTTGGTCGAGTTCTCTCTTCTCCTTCCTCCTTCTTCCATTCTATTATGATTTGTGTAGTTGACAATGCACTCATCAAGGGGGAGATTGCTGATACATGGGTGTAAGCCGAGTCTCGAGTGATGAGTGATTGTCAACGGGTTTGATCGCATGTTCTTTGGCTTGTGTTGTGCAGGTGTCGAGCACGGAGACAGGTATCGAGGGCAAGGTGAAGGTCAAGTAGAGACGTGCCGTGCCGATGGACCGGGAGCGGTGAAGGGCGGACATGAGGCTTGGACTGAGGGACCGGTGGCCTAAGGATCAGCTGTGGTGGCTAACAGCCTGGGACAGCGACGAGCGGAGACTTGCGGGGCACGGTGTTGCTTGGGTCGAGGACCTGGGGACACGTGTCGGTGGACGGGGTGCACGGGCGGTGCATCCCCTCTACAGCTTCGGTTTGGTGGTAGAGCCAGAGAAAAACCATCGGGTGGACGGTTTCTAGGTTTGGGCCACAAAACTTGGGTGCTATGGGTTTGTCGAGTTTGGGCCACAAAACTCGGGCTGAGGACGGTTTTCAGGTTTGGGCCTCAAAACCTGGGCGCTATGGGTTTCTGAGTTTGGGCCACAAAACTCAGGCGATGACTTGGAGGCTGGTTTCCCGGTTTGGGCCTCAAAACCGGGGGTTGGTCATGAAGGCCTGGTTTCCCGGTTTCGGCCACAAAACCGGGGAGCGGAGTCCGAGAAAAGGACAAGTAGACCGTGGCGGCAATCAGTGAGGTTGCGTCGAGGCAACGCTACCAGTTGTGCGGGCCTGGCCGTCGGATCACCACCTACCACGAGTTGGTCCAGAATAACCTTAGGGTTTAGCTGGTTCGCTCTGTAAAATACTTAGGGGTAGAGTGGGAATTAGAATTAGGATAAGTAGGGGGAGACACCAACCTCCCAAATGATTTCAGTCATTTGCTCTTTTGCTTCTAGGGTTTCCTGCTCTCCCATTCCCTGCTGTAGAGAACTGAGATCCACAGAGAAGACAATCATACCTCTGTGTCCATGAGATTTTGAGGAAGTGAGACCGTAATCTCACTTTTGTAGCGTGTGGTTGCCACACGGTTGCAATTTCGTGGTTGTGATTCGCGTTTTGTTCGTGTTTTACGCGGGTTGCTTTTCTCCACGGTTTTCCCGTTGATCGATCTCTCTACTTGGTGCGTCTTTTGCAAATCTGTTTGAACCAAGTTCTTCTAGATCGTGCGGCACTTCTTTCCACCGAAGGAATTCACTTCTAACCTCACGAGCTAGTAGATCGGTCGATTTTCGTTTCGGGTCAAGTTTTTCACCCTCCCCCGAATTTGTTTGATTCATCGATTTGGAGATAGGTTCGAGCCATGATCTCCTAGGACTAGCTCACTATTCTTCGTGTGACTCATCTCACTAAGTTGGAACCCTAGAGGTTTCGTTTTGGGTGAGATCGAGTTGAATCGTTGGACAAACAGTGCTGAGTCGGGGTGACCGGACGCTGGCACCATATTGATCGGACGCGTCCGGTGGTTGAATGTCACGCGAAGCTTTTCTGTGACCGACCGGACGCTCTTTCTACTCAGTGACCGGACTCGACTGTCATACTGTTCATCGCTTTGTGTCTCTCTAACCGGACGCTGTAAAACTGACCGGACGCACATCTATCAAGAGTCCGGTAAGAAACAGTAAGCTCCCAAACTGAGTTTTGCCGGACCGGACGCTGGCAGAGTCCGGTCAGTGCTGATTTACACTGTTTCATCCACAGTTCGTCCGTCTATTGTCGGATTTGGCTTCTGTCTTTTGCGTTGGGTTTCTAGAGTTGTGAAGTGTCCCGCTGTGCTTCTTGGAAGCATCCACCCTGCCTCTAGGGTCGTGGACACTCGCTAGCTCTAGGGCTTGCTCTTGGGGTTGATTCTTGGGACTGTGGCGACAAGTTTCCATAGGAAATTTTGAAGCTCCCATTCACCCCCCTCTGGTCGCTTTCTGGTAGCACTCTCGGTCCTTCAAAGATTCACGATGGGACCGTCCAGTTCAAGACCAGACACTTTGAGACCTACAAGCGGGAGTACGAGAACTTTGTTCAGATGGAGGGAGAGACGATTGATACTATGTTCGCTCATTTCCAAACGATTGTGAACAAGATGCGCGCCAATCGGGCCAACCTACCTTATGATGATCATGAGAGGGCGCTAAAGTTGCTATATGCCGTGGATCAGAAGGTATGGGAGGTTAAGGTGTCAACCATCATAGAGTCTCCAAGCTATGTCACCCTCACCGTGGACGAGCTATTCAGCAAGCTCAAGTCCACTGAGATTGATCACTTGACTCAGGCCAAGCTGAAGAACCCATCTTCACATTTCATGGCTTTAGTCTCAGGCAAGGGTGGATCGACTCTTTCTGCTGACGCTTCACCTCCTCTCTTTGCTTTGTCTTCTTTGATTTCAGTGACGGAGGAGCAGTTGGAGGCGTTGGGAGACGACGAGCTCACCCTCATCATCACCCAGTTCTCATGGTTCCAAAATAATTGCTTGAATCGCCGCATGGTGGTGCACGTGAGGGCTGCTTCGAGTGTGGCGATTCTGATCACTTCATCGCGACCTACCCCAAGCGCAACAAAGGCTTCCCTGGTAAGAACCGCAACTCCAAGCGCAAGGCCAAGCCGAAGAACAAGGCCAGGAAGAAGGAGACCAAGGGCGGCTACCACAGGGAAGATCTCGAGAAGGCTTTCGACGCTAGGAGGTGTGCCTTCATCGCCACCTTCAGCGACGCTGAGAAGAGTTCCGATGGCATCTCCAGCGATGATGAGTTCGAGCACAAGATGGAGGATCGCTTCAACAGACTCTACTTCTTCGGCAGCTCCACCGATGGCTTCTTCACCGTGGCCTTGGACGAGGAGGACCGCAAGTGCCAAGATAAGCGCGCCGACACCGACGACGATGACGACGCATCTGAGGTATCGAACTCTTCTCTCGTCCAGTCTTTTTCCGGTGAGCGTGACACTTTGGCCAAGATAGTCCTTGCTCAAGACAAACAACTTAAGCGTGCCGCTAGAGAGCGCAATGAGTTTAAAGCTAAGCTAGGCGAGACGCTTAAAGAGCTTGAGAGGTTTTGGTCCGAGGTAAAGGTGATCGATGAGGAGGAGTGCGATGAGTGCACGACACACATGACAAACTTCTCCACCCTACAAACCAAGTATGCCTATTTGATCGAGGTGTATGATGAGCTGAAGACTAGGCTAGACTTGGTTGGTGAGTGTCAAGAGTGTCCCTCCCTGAAGAAGGAGCTGGAGGAAGTTAAGGCGAGGTCTTCTTTGCTGGGTGCGTGCAAGCTTTGTCCAGGCTTGCAAACTGAGTTGGCAGATGTTAGTGCGAAGACTAGGCTAGACTTGGTTGGTGAGTGTCAAGAGTGACCCTCCCTGAAGAAGGAGCTGGAGGAAGTGAAGGCTAGGTCTTCTTTGCTGGGTGTGTGCAAGCTTTGTCCAGGCTTGCAAACTGAGTTGGCAGATGACGGACCAGGATGTCAGAGATATCATCAGAAGATGATCCCTCCGACTAATCCCGGACGGCACTGGAGATCCGAAGACTTGATACGAAGCGTATTAGGATCAGGACTCTTATTGTAACCTAGTTGAGTTCTTAAAGGAAGTCTTGTAATTAAAATAGGACTCCTCTGATGTAACCGACTAGGACTCAGCCTGCGCTATGCTTCACCCGGATATATAAGGGGAAGCAGGTGCGGGCTGCAGAGAGAAGAACATTGAATCATAATCATACACAAGGCACACGCCGCACTGGACATAAGGTATTACGCTATTCAGTGGCCTGAACCAGTATAAATCGTTGTCCCTATGTACTCGCCGAGTCCTACGAACGCCGATCCCCACAGAACAAATCGTCTGAGATTACTCAAGACGAGTTGTCGGTTAACAAACACCGACAGCTGGCGCGCCAGGTGTGACGTAACAGCCCTAATCCCAGGGCCCACTGATCACTGTCAACCACTGACAGTCGATCCGTACAGCCAAGAGATTACGACCGGGTTCCGCCACTGGGCTACATCAGTGCCCGATGTCCGCAGGATCATCTCACAATTCAGTTACAATCTCTTGAACATTTTGACAAATAACATCGGAGTAATAGCGGAAGACTTAGATAACAATAGTTTTACAAACCAGGGTTCAACATAAAATTAAGTGAAGTTATTACAGACCATAGTTCAAACAGATAGAGTTGGCAGGGTAGCATAATGACAACAACTAAAAGATAAAGATACTTCACACCCCGCCCAAGGGTGAATAATTACTCATCGGCCTCATCGGCCTCTTCCTGAACAACAGTCACACAGCAGGGTCCAAGGCATACTGAGGAATCTGCCATACCTGCAACATGGGTAAAAACCCTGAGTATAAAGGTACTCAACAAGACTTACCCGACTAAGAAAAGGGAGAAGACTCAGGAATGCAGGCTTAGGGTAGTCAAGGTAAGGCTTAAGCAAGTTCAAGTATTTTGCAAAAAAGCATTTTTGGTAAACCTTATTTTAATTTTGAAAGATTCAGTATTCCTTGTTCCATCATAATCCTTGATTCATTTTACTTTCCAAAACAGACCTAGTTGAGAACCACTCCCTGTTGACAGTCAGTGACTAAGTCTCCATAACCGAGGAGCAGCGTTAATCCGGATAAATAATACTCAGCTGAGGGTCCCTATCCACACTGCATATGTAGCACCAAAGCTTGCATATGCCAACTCGTCTACCACGATTCCTCCAAGATTGGGCCCGGTCCTACGCCACCCGGATGTACAGTACACCACTCCAATTCGGGACTTTAACCCTCCAATCCGGGACTTTAACCCACGTGGGTACATGCTACTTCCGCCATCTCTCCACTCCCAGTGCCGCGGTTGTCGGTCCAATAAAGGATTCCTCGGAGCAAAAGCTTTCCGTAGTATGTGAATAGTTGCAAGTCTTAGTCAGCAGGCCCCATACAGGTGGTCCCTAATTTTCTAGCCAGCGACAAGCACCTCGGGACTCTAACCCAAGAGTACAGGTCCTGTCAGTTTTTCAACCCTGTCCCGGTCGGTGTCAACTGTTGAGTCCCGGACTACAACATGACGGCACCGTACTCAAGGACAACCTCTCCTTCCCATTGACTAAGTACGGATCAGATACATAGCCAATAGTGGGAGTAAACCAAATTCCCATAAATATCTTAAAGTGATCACACTTTTGAAATTGGCATTTTTATTGCAAATCTATCATATAGCATTGCTAAGCATTTTGCAAATAGTTTTTGAAAAGCAGGTATCGGGTGTATCATTGGTCAAGGTAGATAATGCATCAGATAGGATTTCACTCAACTCCTATCAACCTAATGCAACAATTTAACTCAAAGACATTTAAGGAAACATTTATAAATTCAAGGAAAGGGTTAAATGCACCGGGCTTGCCTTGGATGGCAAAAAGAGTAGACTCGGGTAGGTATAAGCGTCGGAGCTCGGGTTTGTCTCGGGGACGATCCTTCGTGGCTACCTCGACTTCAGGGCCTTCTTCGTCAACTATACGGATGCAATGATAATGCTCATGAGAATGCTATATGAACAAAGTACATAAGATACCTAGAGGATAGCCTTGCAAGGTATGAAGGGTGGTTAAAGTGGACAATAGATTACTTTTCCCTTTTAGCAATATTAACAATTTAATTAAGCAACTTTTATTAAACCTAAGTATGGACATAGCAAGGCATCACAAACATCATAGACCAAAGGGTAGGGGTCTATGAACATCAAGCAATCCAAAAGTCACATCACAGGGCATTCAACGCTAACCCTAATCATTTCTTTCTATTTTTCTTAATTATTTAAAAAGGTCATTTTATGAATTGCTCCAAAAATTACCAAATTAATCACACAAGTTCATTAGGGTACAAGTATATGGCAAAACAAATTTCATAATTTTTGGAGGTCATTAAGGTGCTCAATTAAATCTAGACATTTAATTAACAAAAGACACTATTCCTTAATTAAAATAAAGCTCAAAAATCAACTTGCTCCAAAAGCCTTCAAAATTTTACCAGAGACTTGTCATGGCATAACTAGCTCACAAAAAGTGATCTCATAAATTTTGGAGTTATAAATCATTTTCTAAAAAAATCCAAAACCATCATTTATTAATTAAAAGGGAGATTTTTCATTTTCAAACTTTTGCACAAAACTCAAGTTTCATATTTTTCTAAAATACTTCAGAGCATAAAGAGTTTACCACAAAAATTTCAGAATTTAAGGATGCACACAGAAAATCATACAAAAAGATGAAATTTGAACACTATTCAAAACTCTTCAAAAAGGAAAAGGGCACTGTGCTCCTTCTATGAAGGGCTCGGGCGAAACGGGCTCGGGCGAGATGGAAGGCTCGGGCGAGACGGAAAAACAAGCGTCCGTCCGAGGCCTAGCTCGACGAGGCGGAGGGTGCATGAGTCCGCTCGAGGCTTGGGCTCGGGCGAAACGGAAACGCGTGCTCGACGCTCGGGCTCGGGCGAGACGGAGTGGAAGCAGAGGCCGGAGGCCTCGGGTGCTTACCACGGGTCGGAGGCAGGGCTCGAGGGTGAGGCTCGACACGTGCTCGAGGGTGAGGCTCGACACGCGCTCGAGGGTGAGGCTCGACACGTGCTCGAGGGTGAGGCTCGACACGCGCTCGAGGGTGAGGCTCGAGGACGGAGACGGTCGCGGCGGCACTCCGGCGAGTCGGCGATCCTGCGCAACACACGAGGCCGCAAGGGCCGGGTTAGAGTCGCGCGGAGCCGAGGAAGCTGACACAGGGATCAGGGAAAGGCATCCGTGACCGGAGAGGGAGTATTTCACGAACCCGAGTTCACCGGGTTTCCGCCGGAGATGGGAACGATGGGGTTACGCCGGACGATTGGAGGCGGTAGAAGTGAAATTGGAGGGTGGGAAAGCTTCACGAGCTCAAGGCGGAGCTTCTGAGCTAGGTGGTGGAGCGGCGGAGGCACTGGACTGGCCTGGCCACGGTGGCGGAGAGGATGAGAAGCTCGGGGCTCCGGCGGGGCTTTTATAGGCGCGGCCTGAGGCCGGTAGAGAGCACGGCGAGGCGCGGATAAGATCGGCGGGAGCGTGCGCACTCGATTGCGCTAAGGCGGGGGCTGGCGTGCAGCCGGGGCCGGTGCGCAAGCTTGGCCGGCAGTGGCCACGCGGCGGCGGCGCGCTGGACACTGTAGGGGCCGAGAGCGAGGGTCAGCGCTCGCGTGCGGGCGCGGAGGGGACTGGGAGACAGCGGCGGCAGGATAAGGGCGCGTGGGGAGCAGCCGTATGCGCTGCAGACGCAGCGCCGGCGCCATGGCCGGGCCCCCCCTGACCCTAGGAAGAAGAGGAACAGTGCTAGGGGTAGGGTTTGACTTTTGGCTGATCTCAGAACTTTGCAAAATTTCTCCCAAAAATTGAACTGTGCGACAAAAACTCAAAATACCAAAGTTGTTCAGAAAAATGAGATCTACAACTTTGTCAATATGAACATTTTCAAATTCGAAATAGTTTTTGAACAATATTTGAAAACAGTAAGGGGACACTTTTTCAAACTTGATTTAAATCAAAATTACTCTGGATTTCAAACTGAAACTTGAAAATTTGTAAATACCAAAGTTGTTTCTCTTTGACAGATCTACAACTTTGCTTTTTGGACCAACCTCAAATTTTGAATAATTTTGAATCACAAAAAGAGGGATAAAATCCAGGGTTTGGAAATCAGGGTTTTGCAAAGAGATTTGAAATCAAATTCTGATTTTTGAACTTTGGCCAACACAACAAAACTTCAAGACACCAAAGGAACAAGAATTACACAAAGCTAGTCACAGAGGTAAAATTACCATTTTGCCCTAGTAGAGAGAAGTGGGCTTTTAGGGTTTTTGAAAAGGGAATCAAAGCATAGTAATTAGGCAAATCAAATGCATCACAGGAAATGATTAATGCTTAAGATGATGACATGTCAAGTTAATTACATGCTAAACACCAGAGGTGTTACACCAGGTAGGGGCTTTCGGCGATTCGACGACCAAGAGCCCGGTGAACCACGACAACATGTTCTCGGCGGGATCAATTTTCATTTTTGGCTCATGGACTTGCATCACGGATGATCGAGGAAAGTTGCATCGACAACTTCATACTGATCCAGAAGTGCAAGCTACACCAAAGATGGATGATCTCACTCAGAACCTAGCAAATCTTGCAGTCCAAGATCCACGAGATTCCAAGAACCAACCTGAAGCACCCGACTCCTACTCGAACTCAAATTTTGAGAACGAAAAGGACTCGGAGATCAGACATGGCATCACCCTCGGGCTACAGAATTCAGTCCAAGACCTAACTAACTCAAAATTCAAAGAGTATCAAGAAATACCTTTGACGGGAGCTCAGCAAGGACTCGTTTTCAGCTCTACCAAGGAGGGTAACATCGTCCATTGGCCAACACAGCCAGCTCCGGCCAGGCTGGTTGGCACGATCGATTAGCAACTCCCATATCAACACGGACATCAGCTCCCCCTTGAGGAACTCGACACCTCAACAGAACTGATCTCCATCACTTCTACCTTAGAGTCGGTCACGCCAGGATCAATAATCCAAGGCTACACCCGTGAAGTCTTCATGGCAGGGCATCAGTCATCTCTATGACCACCGACCCCTCTAGATGTCTTCCAGGATGACGAAACTCTAAGTATGATATCTGACAATGATCCTGAAGGACCCGCAGAAACCGAGTCCTTAAAAGCTGAGAGAATTAGAAGGAATCAAGCAAAAGAAGCTCGCAGAAGGCGCGCAAATCACCGCAAGGAAGCGGTCGACCGCTACAATGTACGACTCGAAGAATATAACACTCGGAGACGCCTAGAAGAGGACGCGGAAAATCATGCTCGCGCCCAACGTGATCAGGAGCACCAATCACAAAACGATCACAATCGCCAACGAGCCGATTGCTCCCGCAACCTCGAGCCCGACTTTATGAGAGTTGCTGGTCACAAGGTTTTCCAGACACCCTACCAGAACATCATGGCCCTAGCCACAGAGATGGGAGCCAAGGACAATCGCACCCCTGAAGAAGAGCGATGATTTGTCATGCTTCAGACTACTGCGCTACAACTCCGGGGACAGAACCTTGAGTCTCTGGCTGACGAGCAAGCTTCCTCTCACCCTAGCCAGAGGCGGCCTGTTCAAGAGCGACTCGGTCGAATCCCAGCAAGGAGTCGTCTGGGCCACCGAGTACCCGATCAAGCTGAGGGAGGAGCTGAATCTTCATACAGAGGAATCGCAGTCGCACCATCCGACGCAGTCGATCGCTTCCCCTGCTTCTCCCAAAGGCTCCGAGCAGTCTCGTTCCCGCCAAAATTCAAACCCGGAAACTATTCAAAGTACGACGGGAAGACAGAACCTAAACGATGACTCAGGCTGTATGCTCAAGCAGTTGAGCTGGCCGGTGGAAGCAACGACGTCAAAGCACTCTATCTCCCAATGGCTTTAGAAACAATCCCACTTGCTTGGGTCGACAGGCTTACACCCGAGTCCATCGACTCCTGGGAACAACTCCATCGTATCTTCATCGAAAACTTTGCGGGTGTCCCAGAGAGATCAGATCCCCGGACTAAGCTCAGAACCTGCAAGCAACAGAAAAACGAATCAATGCAGGAATACTATAGGCGCTTTTCAGAGATCCGCTCCACAGTATCCGACATCACAGACAGAGAAGTAATTGACCTCTTTAGCAACGGCATCTGCAAAAGGTACAATTACAAAGATTTCATCAAGCAGGACCTGACCACCGCTGACGAGTTCCATCGGGCCGTAAACTCCATGATGGCGACAGAAGAACGTACACAGGAGCGTTTCCCCGATAGAAACACGCAGGGTGATCGAGGGAACAACCAGAGAGGCAACTAGGCACCACAGCAAAACACCCGGAAAAGGGCAGCAGACAATATTGTTGCTGCCATGGAGCCTCAGAAGAAGGGGAACAAGCCATTTACCCTTGATGACTTACTCGACGGACCGTGCCCCTTTCATCCGAAAGCCGGACATCAGGCAAGGCACTGTCGATAACTCAAGGAGCGAGGCTTGAACTCCGACTTCAACAAAAACAAGAAGGACAAAGGCAAGAAGATAGCTGAGGACCCTCCGCAAGACACCTATGGTTTCCAACACCCCAAAGGGACTATCAATGTCATTTTCGGGGGAGCAACTACCAGCGACAGCAAGAGGCTCCAGAAGCTTTCACTACGGGAGATCATGTCTACAGGACCAGCGACTCCCAGATACCTTGACTGGTCCGAGAACCCGATCAGCTTCTCCCGAGCGGACCAATGGACCAGCGTCTCCAACGCAGGGCACTACCCGCTAGTCCTGGATCCCACGGTCGCTAGGTTTACATTGAGCAGAGTACTCATCGACGGAGGGGCAGGACTTAACGTCATCTTCGCAAGCACCCTACGCGAGATGAATCTGGATCTCGCAACACAGCTCACACCATCAAGTGCCCCCTTCTACGGCATAGTACCTGGAAAGGCGGCTGTGCCACTCAGAAGAATCATATTACCCGTAACTTTTGGAACTCAGATCAATTATCGGACTAAGTACATCAGTTTCGAGGTAGCCGACTTTGAGTCATCTTACCACGCCATATTTGGACGACCAACCATCGCCAAGTTTATGGCAGTACCTCACTACCCGTACCTTCTCCTGAAGATGCCGGGTCCTAAAGGAATCCTAACTTTCAGAGGTGACTTCAAGCGATCATTTGATTGCGACACTGAGGTTGTCCAAATCGCTGAAAAAGCTCAACTCACACGGGAGTTACAAGAACTCGCTCATATGGTGCATAATAGCAAGCCTGGAGATTCAGAAATCCCAACCAAGAAGGCGGGTACTATCCAACCATCAACAGTAGTCTTTACAAAACATATCGACCTAGAAACCGGTGATCCCTCCAAGACGGCAGTTATCAACGGTCACCTATCTGAAGAATAGGAATTCTCGCTCACCATGTTTCTTAGAGAAAACAGAGATATATTTGCTTGGAAACCGGCTGACATGCCGGGAGTCCCAAGGAACTTGGCTGAGCACAAACTGGAATTAAAAGAAGGGTCCAGACCTATCAAGCAAAGACTACGACGATTCTCACCAGAGAAAAAAGAGGCAATCAAGAAGGAAATAGCCAAACTACTCGCAGCTGGATTCATCAGAGAAATCCTCCACCC
Organism: Coix lacryma-jobi var. lacryma-jobi; assembly: GCA_009763385.1. Taxonomy (NCBI): domain Eukaryota; kingdom Viridiplantae; phylum Streptophyta; class Magnoliopsida; order Poales; family Poaceae; genus Coix; species Coix lacryma-jobi. Next base: position 103,431,008 of record CM019830.1, on the reverse strand, counting down.
CGAGTGGTTAGCTAACCCAGTGCTAGTCAAGAAGAAGAACTCTGCCGAATGGCACATGTGTGTCGACTACACAGACCTCAACAAACACTGTCCAAAAGATCCTTTCGGATTACCAAGGATAGATCAAATAGTTGACGCCACCGCAGGCTCCGCTCTTTTATCCTTTTTGGATTGCTATTCTGGGTACCATCAGATTGCCCTCAAGGAAGAAGACCAACCCAAGACATCGTTTATAACTCCTTTTGGCGCCTACTGTTATAAAACCATGTCCTTTGGGTTAAAGAATGCAGGAGCCACTTATCAACGAGCCATCCAAGACTGTTTGGGTGACCACATTGGCCGAAACACAGAAGCTTATGTTGATGATGTGGTCATAAAGACAAAGGATCCGACTACTCTGATATCAGACCTGGAGGAGACTTTCAACCGACTACGCGCTTACCAATGGAGACTCAATCCCACAAAATGCATCTTCGGAGTACCTTCGGGACAATTACTCGGTTTTCTTGTTAGCCATCGGGGCATCGAGGCTAGCTAAAAACAAATCACAGCTATCATCAACATGAAACCACCTACCTCAGTCAGGGATGTTCAGAAGCTCAGGGTGCATGGCGGCACTAAATCGATTTATCTCACGGCTAGGAGAAAAGGGATTACCTTTCTTCAAATTACTCAAGGCTGGCGATAAATTTTAGTGGACGGAAGAAGCGGACAGGGCCTTTGAACAACTCAAAGGATACCTAACCAAATCACCTATACTGACACCACCAGAACCCAGGGAGCCAATGACGCTTTATATCGCAGCTACCACACATGTTGTAAGCACAGCGATCGTGGTTGAGCGCAATGATGACAAGCACATCTACCACACCCAGCAACCAGTGTACTACATTAGCGAGGTACTCTCCGATTCGAAGGTCAAATACCCACAAGTACAGAAATTACTCTACGCTCTACTCATATCTTCAAGAAAGCTACGGCATTACTTCGAGGCTCATGAGATTACAGTCGTCACGGATTTTCCTCTGGGAGAAATCCTCCATAACCGTGACGCCACTGGGAGAATTTCCAAGTGGGCAGCGGAACTGGGAGCACTCAACATCAAGTTCACTCCGAGGAAAGCAATCAAGTCACAGGCTCTAGCTGATTTCGTCGCTGAGTGGACAGAGATACAGTAGACCCAAGACAACGCTATTCCTGACCACTGGAAGATGTACATCGACGGGTCCCTAAAACTCGGAGGAGCAGGAGCCGAAGTACTTCTAGTATCACCCACCGGAGAGCAGCTCAAGTACGTTCTGCAGATATTGTGGCCCGCCACCAACAACGAAGCAGAATATGAAGCACTACTCCATGGACTTAAGCTAGCAGTCACACTGGGCATCAGGCGACTTCTAGTCTATGGCGATTCTTCCGTAGTAATTCACCAAGTCAACAAAGACTGGGATTGCACAAAGGAAACAATGAACGCCTATTGCGCGGAAGTCCGCAAGCTAGAAAAACACTTTTTTGGGCTAGAACTCATTCATATTACCCGGGATCTCAATGTGGCAGCAGACATCCTAGCAAAATTAGGATCTGACAGAGCCTTGGTCCCTAGTGGTACCTTCGTACATGAATTATCCAAGCCATCAATCCAAGAGAAGGAAGAGGCTGAGTCGGCACCATCCATCGTGGTTCTAACTCTAGCACCCGACTGGACACAAGTCTTCATTGACTACCTCAAAGAGCATAAACTGCCAAGTGATAAAACTGCCGCAGAGCAAGTCACCAGACGTAGCAAAAACTATGTTTTAGTCAGCGACAAGCTGTATCGACGCGGAGCTTCATCACGAATCCTCCTCAAATGCATCTCACCAGAAGAAGGCAGGGAAATCTTAAATGAAGTTCACTCTGGGTGTTGCGGTAACCACGCAGCTTCAAGGACTCTAGTCAGAAAAATCTTCAGATCAGGGTACTATTGGCCCTCAGCCTTGAAAGACGCAGAAGACTTAGTCCGTCGCTGTCAATCGTGCCAGTTCTTTGCCAAGCAGCAGCATGTACCTGCACATGAATTGATCTGTATTCCTCCATTCTGGCCTTTCTCATGCTGGGGACTTGACATGGTGGGTCCTCTTAAGCGTGCTCCAGGCGGATTCGAGTACATCTATGTCGCAATCGACAAATTCACAAAGTGGATCGAGTACATGCCCTTGATCAAGTTCAATGCATCCAAGTCAGTACAATTCATGCGGAGCATCTTTCACCGCTTTGGGATGCCGCACAGAATCATCACCGATCTTGGGTCCCCTTTCACGACTACTGAATTCAAGTCATGGGCCAGCGACTGCGGAATCAAGATAGTCTATGCATCAGTGGCCCATCCACAGTCCAACGGCCAAGTTGAACGAGCAAACGCCCTGATTCTTGCAGGGTTACAACCAAGACTATTTGACCTCCTAAAAGATCACGGCGGAAAGTGGGCCGAAGAACTGCCTAAAGTAGTCTGGGGGCTACGGACACAACGAAGTCGGGCAACAGGCCAAACTCCTTTCTTCCTGGTATATGGCACTGAAGCGATCCTCCCAGCTGACTTAATCTGGAACGCCCCACGAACAGAGCAGTATAACGAAGGCGAAGCTGATGACACCAGGCGGCAAGAAGTCGACAGCCTCGAAGAAGCCCGATTAACCGCACTCTTTCAGTCAGCAAGGTACCTTCAAGGGATGAGGCGCTACTACGACAAGAACGTCCATCACCGTACTTTTCAAGTAGGTGACCTGGTCCTAAAGAAAATTCAGAATACTACAGGGCGCCACAAGCTTATGAGTCCATGGGAAGGACCTTACATTGTATCCAAAATAACAAGACCCGGGTCATTTGAGCTAGTCACTGAAGATGGATCTCCAGTGCCAAATTCATGGAATATTGAGCACTTGAAGAAATTCCATACTTAAGGACTACGCTACAATCCTGACTCAGGGCATTTGTATTTATTAGTCGGACATTAATAAAGTTTGAAGTCCATCAGAAACAAGAACTTTACAAATTATCCAGGCTTTTTTCTACATCTCACCATGACTAATCAGTCGCATAACAATCTCTGCAATAGCAGGGCTTACCACCGACTAATATTTAATATTACTCGGATGGATTGGTTCAGCGGTAACCATATTTGAGTTACGAGCTTCGAGCTCAATACAACTCACAAGGTAGTACGGCTTAACACCCGGCTACCAGCCTATAGTAAACATGGTATCTGTCGTAGTAGATACTAGTTTCTATAAGGCATAACAAGGTGGAATAGTACCCACCCTGTTATATATTTACTGGACAGAGGTCCATCTACCTTCGCACCCAAGCTGCGATCATCAAGAGGATATGATCCACCCAGAAGGAACCACGGTTACGGTCCTTCAAGAGGTGCCTGATCAGAATTATCCCTTGAACAAGGGTACTAAGAGTAGTACTCGGGCAAGACCAAGTTCTTTACCAATCACTAGAGAGACAAAGTCATACGACCCACTGTAAAAAGTGTCAGAGAGCACTCGGATAGACTCGTCTAATCAGACGCCTGGTCATACATCCACATAAAGTAAAGTCAACCAATTGCCGAAGAAATTTCTCGCAATAAGGAGTTCATCATATATGAAATCCATGAGATTCAAAAGTAACCAATATTTTTGATATTTCATAACAATTGTTTACAGGGGATACAAGCCGTGCTGGAAAGATTAAGGAGACTAAATTACTCTACAAGATCTAGAATCTGTGAGTACTCCTCCGCCGCGGTCTTCACCTCCTCTTGCATAGCTGCAAGGTCCTCGTCGCCTTTGCCTTCAGGGAGGGTCATCAGAGCAGACAGGTCGAAGGACGGCAGATGCAATCTCAGCGTCGCCATCAGACCTTGCACCATAGAAATTGACATATCTTTGATATATTGAGTCAGCCGCCTAGGCGCAGCCTTGGCCCGATCAATCAAAGTCTCCTCAACTCCTTCTGGCATCGGAATCATGTTCAGGATGGGCTCAACGGCATGCTCCAAGGCCTTCAGAGAAGCTTGCAAAGATTCGAGGGCCTCCCGTGACTCCTTCGTAGACTTCAGAGCCTACAGAAGGTCCCGGTCAGCACCCTCACGCATCAATTTGGCTTCCTGAAGAGTACTTTGTGCATTAGCAAATACCTCCTCAAGCTCTGCCTGCTTCCGGTTGAATGCGCTCTGCCACCTAGAAGCCAGCTTATTCGCATCTGCATAAATATCAGTCAGTTATCATATAATCAGATTGACACTATGAAACCGACTGACCCAGAAAACTACAAAGTTTACCTTCAACCTGCTTTTTGGAAGCCTTCTTCAGTTCCTTCATCTTCTGCTCCATAGAGGCGGCCTTAGCTATCAGCCCAACCTCACGGTCGTTTGCAGCATCTCGCTCCGCGACCACCTCCTTGAGGTTGCCTTGGAGTTCATTGATGCGGTTATGCAGAAGCTGGGTGGCTACCTTTTGACTGATTTGGTCCTAGGCAATGTAGTCCCGGAGCTTCTGATTCTCATGGGACATCTCCTGACGAATCTAGTGACTTGATCCCTAACTTTGAAGTCAAATGCCTACAGAAAAACAATATTGTGGGTACTCGGATGTGACTACAGTACAACAAAGAAGAAATTAAGAATCTTACCTCAACAAATTGGTGAAGAGCCTCAACAGGAGCCCTTACTTGATCGCTCAGCTCCTTCAACCAGGTAAGGTCCTGATTATACCCGGAAACATCGAGAGTCGCCCCCTGGCACAAGGACTCGGGCGCATCTAAGGACCCTCCCTGTTGACGAGCTGAAGTTTCTGTGCAAATGTCCGCCAAGACCATGTCCAGGGTTGGTTCATCCGACTGTCGCGTACGGAAAAACCAGTCATTGAACACTCAGTCAAACTCCAGCTGAGCAGGAGAACGAAAGATGAAGAATGGCCAACCAACCTAAGGCAATGGGAGAACATCCGCATCAGGAGCCATATCGGCCTGAGACTTGGACGGAGTGGAGCCAGGCAGCGGATCTACCTGACTAAAGGTTGGCGGCACGCTGGAATCATCCTTGGCCAGCGACCCCGACTCCTCTACCGCCTGGGAATCAGGAACGGTACTTGAGGCTGTCGCATCCGATTTCGTTTTCCTACAAACAGACGAGTACCCATGTCAGTATCAGAAATCTGTGAACACTCTACAAAAGCTGAAAACTTACTTCACGAGCTTCAGTGGCTTCGGTAGCTTCAAGAGAGGCTGTTTCAGAAGCGGGTCCGAAGCCAGAGATTCTTCAGGGATCGTGCTGCTAGAAGTCACTTGAGTAGTTCCAGCATCTAATACAGCGACATATATAAGACAAGAGTTTATAAAAATCCAAAGGAATACAAAGTACTCGGGTTTCCCCTTACCAGGAGTACCCGGATTATAGTGCTTATCAGACAACTCTTGTGATTAAAGAACTTTTCGACAAGCACGGCGATTACCGGTGCAAGCCTTTTTAAGGACGGGTCCTCTGGCTTCTTGATGTGGAGTCGGCGACCTCTTCTGGCTACCCTCAGCTTCTGGGTCTATAAGCATGACATCAGAGTCAGTTGAATCTGTGTCAAGCCAGTCAAGATCTTCAGGAGAGCTCGGTTTATTGGGAAGATCCTCACTTCGGATAGGGCCCCCCAAAACTATGCCTCCACCTTCTTCAGTCGCCGGAGGCAGGGGAGGACAATCATTGTCATCTCTCCCCTGATCCTACAAGAAAAAGAGCATTTAGTCAAGTCAGAAGGATATCTATTCAGAACCTCAAAGACATGACAAATCAATTACTTACCTGAGGAGGAGGGTTAATGACAGAGAATGTTGTCAGGACTGGAGCAAGATGCTCACGGCTCTTAAGCAGCCGGTTTACCCTCCATAAGACTTCACAGTCTGACAACTGTTCGACGACATGACATCCTGGGTCATTCTTACCCAGGTACTCGAAGCCAAAATTGGCTTGCTGTTGCAGAGGATGGATGCGTCGCGCAACAAAATCTTGGACGATAGAGTACCCGGTCAGGCCGTCGAGCTTCAATGCCTCTATGGATTCAATAAGAGGTCGGATAGCCTCTAATCCTTCAGCAGTGATCTTTTCCTTCCATTCACGACACTTCTGTGGCGGCCATCCATCGTGACGACGAAGAGCTAGTGGTGAGTTACCCATGTAGAACCACCCAGCAGCCCAGTCTTTCACAGAATCCGACAACTCGACAGTTATATATTGACTAGCTACTTCCAATCTAAGCTGGATGCTAGCCCCTCCGACTACTTCGACGTTGGCATCACTAGGTTGGCATCACCGGCAGCTTGTTTCTTGGGACCCATGTTGGTGACGAGAGATTTTCTCCGCATCAACCGATGGATGGCTAGGGGATTTCTAACTCTGAAGGCAATGGCTTGATGAAAGCGTGAGGAACATACAAGTCCGATGGCGGCTTATTATAGATCTATTTCGGCAACCGTTCATCTTTTGCAAACGGCGTTAAGAGACTGTTCAAAACCCTAATGGGTGAGAAAGCGCTACAAACGGCGTCAGCTCCAGCTAAACAGACAAACTTCCTTCTTTCACAAGACACATTTAGTACTCTGAGAACAAGACAGAGGACTCGAAAAATTTTCCAAGTACCCGGATCTTATTTTTTATTACTCGGAATTACAACAGAGATACATGGCAGCATCTTGAGATACAACAATTACCAGCACAAGTACAATCAGGATGTAAAACGCTACTCTAGTGTAATCAAGGTACAGAGCCTTGATGCCTTTTGCACCAAGGACCGGGTTCAGTTAGACGCAGTAAAGCAGACACAAAACCTTGGGTAGACACTATCTTTTCAGTGCATCCCAAGGTGGATCTCAGGCACTACCCCGGTACTCAAGGAACTCCGGGCAAGACCATCACCCTCGCCGCCCTTTTGACAACCTTTGACTCCGAGGTTATCTACGAGTGGTAGTCACAAGAGTTCTTCTAGGCGCACCTCTGTTTCCCTCTGCTCGCGACCACTTGGAAACCACCCTGGCGGATGGTCCCTTCACAAGAGTTCTTCTGGGCACCTCATCTTTTTTACATAAGGAAGACAACCGGGGGCTCGGCCATCTCCGTTATCACTACTATAAAACTTATGGGACTAAGAGAAGTTCTACACTCCTATAGGATATGAACTCCTTGCTTCCCAGGCAGGGTATTTATAGGCGGTTTCTTCTTGGTCTATGGACATGGTTCATCAACAAAAGTGACCGCTGGAGCAATAATTGAACCAATGTACTGTGGTGCATGTGAAGTTCGGTATTGGTAACAGAGCTATTTCCCATACGCACTTCAAGACAAAGACGACAAAGTTTGCAGTTGCAAAAAACGACAAACATCATTATTACACACAGCTAGAACAGTCACCAGTCAATTATTGCTGGCCTCATGGTAATTTTTATTCAGTGGGGGTGATACGGGATGTTTGTTGAAAACATTACCCACCTGAAGCTGAATATTTATTAATCGGACGGTTTAAGCAACGAATTGGTGTCATGTTCCGACTCCTCATTTTCTTTAATAGAATATCTGATGATATATTTCTGAAGATCCCAAGTGCCGACTACTAAAGTACTCGGAACTCAGGCTCGAGGGCTACAGGGTATAATCTATAAAGAAAATGTTTTTTCTTACCCAAGATTTACTTGGAAAAGAGTAAAAAGATCCTCAAAGTTATTATAAATAACAAGAGGCTCGGAGGCTACACCCTATGGGTGCACTTTTCAGGAAAAAGTGCACGCCATGGAAGTTCTTTACCTATGGAGCACTTCAAGATTTCTCAAGATATTACTCGGAGATTCTCAAAGAGAAACCAGAAGATAATGATCTGAGAAAATGATGAAGAGCTCGGGGGCTTGACGGACCAGGATGTCAGAGATATCATCAGAAGATGATCCCTCCGACTAATCCCGGACGGCACTGGAGATCCGAAGACTTGATACGAAGCGTATTAGGATTAGGACTCTTATTGTAACCTAGTTGAGTTCTTAAAGGAAGTCTTGTAATTAGAATAGGACTCCTTTGATGTAACCGACTAGGACTCGGTCTGCGCTATGCTTCACCCGGATATATAAGGGGAAGCAGGTGCGGGCTCCAGAGAGAAAAACATTGAATCATAATCATACACAAGGCACACGCCGCACTGGACATAAGGTATTACGCTATTCAACGGCCTGAACCAGTATAAATCGTTGTCCCTGTGTACTCGCTGAGTCCTACGAACGCCGATCCCCACCGAACAAATCGTCTGAGATTACTCAAGACGAGTTGCCGGTTAACAAACACCGACAGCAGATGTTAGTGCCAACGTACCTTGCTGTAGCCATGAAGGCCAGCTCCATCCCCGTTTCGGCTCCTTGTGAGCGATGCGCGGGGATGGAGCTTGAGATCGCCAACTGTCGGCATGACAGGATGCAAACCGAGGAGGAAAACACATACCTTCGGTCCATCCTGAGTTGGGTGCCATGCAATGTGCTGCAGGGGCAAAGGTTTCTTCATAGTCTATCCCCTCTTTCTGGCAAAAACCCTGGGCTACTATCCTAGCCTTATTCCTCACTACCATCCCATCCTCACCCTGTTTGTTTTTGAAAAACCATTTGGTACCTATAGGGTGGCATTCTGGTGGAGGTAGAACTAGGGTCCAAACCTGGTTTCGCTCAAAGTTCTCTAACTCCTCATGCATGGCATTAACCCAGTTAGGATCAGAAAGAGCGTGTCCAGCATCTTTGGGCTCAAAAGAAGCAACGAATGCAGAATGAGCAAAGTGTGAGATCTCATACGCTCGTGACTGCGTGACTCGCTGGTCGATGCTACCGATAATCTGATCTGAAGGGTGGATCTACTGGACGCTTTGGGCGCTTGCCTCACCGAAGTCATTAGGATCCTTCTAGCCTTTGCTGCTTCGAAGGGTTTTAAGCTTTTACCCACTGATGCACCGAAAAACTTATAGTTGATTTTTTCGCAACAGACGCACCCAATCATCTCTGTTTGACCTAAAACTCATGTTTGGTGGGTTTTTGGCACTTTCATTTCTGGAGGAACGGTGCCGCAAAACTCGCGCAGGAGGGCCGCTTTACCCACTGATGCAGTGAAAAACTCGCAGTTGAATTTTTCACATCTGACGCACCCAATCATCTCCGTTTGACCCAAAACTCATGTTTGGTGGGGTTTTGGCACTTTCATTTCTGATGGAATGGTGCTGCAAAACTCGCATGAGAGGGCCGTTTTACCCACTGATGCACCGAAAAACTCATAGTTCAATTTTTCGCAACGGACGCACCCAATAATCTTCGTTTGACCCTAAACTCATGTTTGGTGGGTTTTTGGCAGTTTCATTTCCGGAGGAACGATGATGCAAAACTCGCGCAGGAGGGCCATTTTACCCACTGATGCATGTTGGTATAAATTAAACGCACACTCTACTTTATCCGCAAGCGCACAGATAAGATCTACCGATGTAGCATTTCACCGGAGTAACCCAGTTTTAATATCGAACCCAAAGGAACAGATAGTGTTAAGTCTTAAAGTCTATCCCCTAAGTAGCTAACAAGGACGGAGAATCTAGAAGTATAGAGGGGATCACTAAGGCTATATAATTCCAATTCAAGAGTGATATGTTTATATTATTCTTAGTGGGGAAGTTGCCATAAAAGGTCACAAACAAAGTATGAGTCTTTTATGCAAATGTATAATCCTACCGAGCCTACACACTGGTAAGTGGACTCTAGAAGAATCAACAAGGCTATAAGAGTCACCCTTGTGAACAACCACTACTACCAGCGTTATAGGAGGCATTTATGATGAGCTATCAAGTCTAAGCACCACGCTTACACTATCCAACTACTCTAACTCTAGAGCAACTTAGAATTGAAGTACTCAAAAGAGAGTCATAAACCTTAAGAATAATAAGAACAATGACTCAAACTTAAATATAGACGTTGATTACTGAAACAATCGCTGAAGCAAGTTGAAGATGAACTTGAATCCGCAGGTACAAGATGAAGAAGTTGATCCGACAGGCCGGAGCTCCTTCTTGATCTCTTCCTCTCTCTCTCTCTTCTAGTTCTAGTATAAGACTAGGTTCTAAACCTAAACTAGAGGGGTAACTAGTCTACTACTTGATAGCTGGCTCTTGATTACAACTAGATGAACTAGATCTAATTCTAGATGAACTAGAAGAGATTCATCTAGAGGGACCTCTACTTCTAATTGAAACCCTAGTTTCTGATGTGGAGATGAACAATGAAGATGGAGATGCCTGGAGAGGGGGTCTGGGTTGCTTATATAGCCTGAGGTGGAGTAGGGGGCAAGGAATCGCCATGTCATCGATCCGCGTCTCGTTTATCGCCCACCGTTGGATCAAACCGACTTCAGGGACGGTGGAGATGCATCCTAGGAGGCGGTGGAAGAAGGTTCGAGAAGGCGGAGGCAAAACGGCCTCCGTGGCCGACCAGTCGATCTCCAAGTGGGACTGGTCGGTCTGGCCCAGTGGGCCCATGCGGTGGGCCGCCTCATGGTGTCTTCTGGTGTCTTCTAGATCCTTCTTTTGCAGATTTCGTTGCGAAATTAATATCTTTTCATCCGGGACTCCAAATATAGCAAATGATATGTCCGTTTTGATCGTCTCGACGAGCCCATCACAATGGTCCACTCCAATGCATCACTTGAGATACTTTTATATGGTGAAATATTGATGTCCTACAAAACAAGTGAGAGCACCAAAACTCGTGGAATTTGTTAGTTTCAAACCCTACAACTATGCTTTGTAATTCATTTAGTATCATTTCATGCAATAGTTGATGGTTAATTATGAGCATTAGTGAGCGTCAACAAGTTCCCCCAAGCTTACCCATTTGCTAGTCCCTTAGCAAAACCAAAACTTAACAATGGATCAGGAGTTGCTACAATATCGTCACTTTCAACAAGTACACCTGCTGTTAAACAAAAATTCTCTGAAACATAACATGTTATTCTTCATGGGGCTTATTACTTTTACCTTAGATCTTGAGTAATTGAAAGATTGAACGATCAAATCAAGCACTATCTCTAGTTCCTTCACTTCACCTTTATCCCGGAGTTTTAATTCATTTTCAAAAGCATTAATACATATGTTGTCAAATTAAACAATGGATCCAAAGAGAAAGTCAACCAACCATTGAATCAAGAAGTGCATGTGTATGGAAAAATGGAGTCGGATGCTCTTTTGAATATATTCACTCTCTTCTGTTTATCAGAGACATGACTATTAGGCTAATTCTACTATCGGGCACGTGCCCATTTTTTCTGACATTTTTTTGCTTCTCTTTTTTTTCCTTTTTCTTCGAGGTTCCGGACACTTGTCCCTTTTTATTTCCTCAGATCTTCCTTTTTTTCTTCTTCTTCTTTTTCATAGCCACATGTTTCCAACAATCTTCAGAGAGTGTAGCAATAGATAATTATGAGCATTTATGCGGAAGATGGATGAAATGTGTAAGTGATCTCAATTCAATGGTATGATAAACTACTCATAGGGTCAATGAAGTTTAATTTAACTCAATGCAATTATTAGTCATATTCATATTGAGAAATCTCTAGAACTTCAGTGTTGTTTAGAACAAGATAATAGCAGCTCAGATCATCACATGTCATATCCCAATTACCTAGACCGTAGATTAAGTGTTTGCCAACCATGTATTTAATTTTATTTTAAAGGCATCATTATTAATTAGGAGAACTCATGCTTTGAAGGCTAGGTACTTGAAAGAAATTAGATAGAGCAAGTATTCATCATTTCCATGTAAAAGATTAGAGAAAGAGGGTTCTTCTTTGGTCATCAACTTCTTAAAACAAACTAGACACACTATTTTATTTATTTAATCTAACACACTTTAAGATAAAAGCTAATAATAGTAGTAGTAGTAGTAGTAATAATAATAATAAAGACATACTTGAATCGCGAAGATAACAGAGGTGCGTCTCCCCCAAGCTGGTTCCTTTAATAGCGTTGAGCCTTCATATGCCCATATTGTTAACACCAGATTTTCGCACGCACAAGAGGATGACAAGAGGGCCCAGCCAGCAGAAAGGAAAGGATTCGGCAAGCAATCAAACGGCTATTTGGTCCTCAGGGTTTCGGTGAATGCCTGTGCGGTCGGCTATCTTGCAAAGCCGTAGCTCCATTCGGGAAATGGATATGGTAAGTGAAGCCGATTTGCACGAGAAGACACGTGACAATGAAAGACACCGAAAAGAATAGAAATAGGATTTGTATCTTTCCAAAGTTTCATTATGTAAGTCGTAATCGTCTAGGACTCATGTTTTGTCCAGGGTATAAATATAAGCCCTTGACCATTGTAAAATTGTTCACAACCACATCAATACAAACCGGCCCTGTGCCACCTTCGAGTCCTTAGTCGAGTCGTCGAGTTCTTCGAGAGGAATCATCGATCCGTCGACCTCCGTAAGTCCCGGCAACCTTGTTATCATGTCTAGTATCATGCGGTGGATTTAGATATGATGCAAGTAGTCTCGTATGTTAAGCTTAGTATCGTGCGGCGGATTTAAGCTTATGACGGGAAGTTTTTGCTTGTGCCTTGTATCGTGCGGCGGATTAAGACATGAGTAAAAATAGTTATCGGCTCTATTAGATTTGGCAGATCTGATAGATTCATTAAGTTATCATGTGTTATATGTTTTATTTATTTAATTCTTGTAACACTCTTTTGCCCAGTCTAGATTGATCTTTGTTCGGCCTTGTCCCACAAGTTTTGCTTGTGCTTTGCTCATGATAAGATCATGATGACCAAATCAACTTTCAATCCAGATTGTTACATGTTGTGGGTTCATGCATGTTAATTACGATTAGGCTTTGATAAAGTGCAGCAGATGCAGGTTTTAGATCAGTCTGATCGTGTTTGCTTGTTTGTTCCTTCTTCATAGACTCCAATTCGGCTGGCTTGCCGATTTTGGTTAAGCTTACACTAGTAACGAGCTCTTATAGATATGTTCAAATATATGCATGCTTTTAGCTTGTTATAATTAGATTGTATCATGCGGTGGATTGATCTAATTATAAGAAGTGGCGTAAACTTATAGCAAGTGGTATCATGCTGTGGATTAGCTTCGCTTGAGTTTATGCTTGACGGGTTTATGAAAACTAAACGTGCGGCAGATTAGTTGGAATAGCCTATGCATGTGTTATTTGAATAGATCTATTTTTTGCAAGTTACCTGTTTATAATATCTTTAATTCGTTTAATACCTTTAATTCGTTGAAGCATATCTTTCTTTACATATGCATTCGACAGTTATTATGCGTCACATACTCTGTTTTCATACTTGCCAAATGACTTTATGAACATGCTTTGACAGACAACTTCTATAGCTGTGTGCCGTCGTGATTGGCTTCCAAAGCCGTACATATGGAACTGTCTGGTCTCACCCGGCATATTCCAGAGGTATTCTCACGTTTTTATCCCTTGTTGGTTTTCAGGTCAAACCGACTGGCACGTCTCCGGATTCAACATACTCCGGCACCCGATTGAAGCTAGCTTTTCGGCTTGCTGTGTGCTTGGCGCGAGGTGTCACGTTTTGCGTCAACACACTTTTTGGCACGCCTGGTGGGACCACTCTGTTTCAAGATGCCTGAGATCAACAACGATCAAGTTCTGGATGTGACCATGGATGACTTGCCGCCGGATTTGAAGAATTTAGTGCAAGAGATTTGTGAAGAACTTCAGCGCAAGTGCCTGATGACTCTTTCCAAGAACAAGAGCGGCAAGGTCTACCACAAGCAACCGTTCCCAAGGATTCTTCCTCACCACCAGTCGGAGCTATCCGATGGCACTGAAGAGGAAGTTATTCAGAAGATGACCGAATTAGTGTACAAAGCTGTATCAGGAGCCACGACCAACCATCAGGCAGCTTTCTTGAATACTTTTCGTGCTATCATGGTTAGCATTTTTGGTCCAGCAGCGGATAAACGCTTTGAAGAAGCCGCTGGTCTAATGCAAGGACCACTGTTGTTCCCGGTACCTCAACGTCGAAGGATCGCCGAAGAACGCGGAGCTGGCCCAAGCACAGGTGGGATGGTTCCTCATGAGACGCAACAACCTCCCCAGACTTATGGCCAGGTCATGTTCGGCACGACAGGGAACGTCCCGCAGTCTGCTTCTAAAGTGTCTCCTGCAGCGAACAAGATACAAAGGAATATGTTTGGAGATGGATATCAGGAGTTCATCGATTATAGCTCAATTAATGCTCTTCCAAGTCCAGGCTACAAGAGTTCAGCAGGACTACATCCTGGGGGGCAAGCACAAGCAGCCCCTGATTCGAATATTGACCTCATCATGCATAGGATGGCTGATATGATGCAGAATCAATTCGGCCTAAAACCAAAGAGTCAGTCATATGCTTACAAGTCCCCTTACCCGGAGTGGTACAATCGGGTAGCACTTTCTCCGATAGTAAAGCCTCCTACTGATTTTACCAAGTTTTCAGGCCAGGATGACACCAGCACTATAGAGCACATCGGCCGCTATTTGATGCAGCTTGGAGAAGCATCTACGAATGAAGCTTGGAGGATTTGGTACTTCCCATTGTCATTGACAGGGCCAGCCTTCTCGTGGTTCGCTTCTTTGCCAGCAAATTCTATCAATACATGGGCAGAGCTGGAATAGAAATTCCACTCGTATTTCTTTACGGGCACCAGTGAGAAGAAGTTGGTCAACCTCATGAGCCTGAGGATGAAACCTGGCGAGACACCACAAGAATATTTACGCAGGCTTAGGGAGACCAAGAATCTTTGCTATTCTCTGAATTTGCCGGATGACCAATTACCGGGGATAGCCATAGCTGGCATGTTGCCGAGTATCAAAGAGAAACTATTCAGCATGGAGTTTGATGACCTCGGGCAGTTATCACAGAGGTTGGCAACGATGACTAGTCAAGCCCAGGGATTCAAGAGGAATAATCAATTCCAGAAGGGTGATGTGGCTGCCAAGATGTATCAGGCTTTATTGGAAGAGGCAACTGAGTACGATGATGAAGATGAAATAGCTGCAGCCGAGATAGTTTGGGCTAAAGAGCCGACTCAAGTCAACCAGCGATGGCTGAGGCAACAAAAAGGTACTTATGACTTTGATGTTTCCTAGTCAGATAAATTATTTGAGTACTTGTTGAAGGAAGGACGCATCAAGTTGCCGGAAGGTCATCCTATGCTGCATCCCGAAGGGGTCAAGGACAAGAAGTATTGTGGTTTCCATAATACTAGGTCCCACTCCATAAACGATTGCCGAGTGTTCAGAGTGCGGATCCAGAAAGCTATCCAAGACGGGCATCTGAGGTTTGATGGAAAGATGAAAGTTGATGGTAGCCCTTTTGGACATAATACTGTGTCTTTCTCTGTTAATATGGTCAATGCAGCTGATCCCAGGGGTAAGAGCAAAATGAAAGTGTTAACCTCTAATAAAGCGAGGGAAGCTGGTGCCGTTGACCCTGATCGGTAGATTACAAATAAAGAGCTTCAGCAAAGGGTTCGGTTCCAAAATAGCCGAACTGAGACAGGTGAAACTTCTAGACCCAGGGTCACGACGCGTATTCTGTTTAATAAATGCCGTCGGGAACATGAGCGGTACCAGAAGCAGAATCTTTACGAAGAACAGAAGTTCCTGGAGAAACAACGAAGGTACAAAGAAGAGATGTACCGAGAAGAACGAGAAGATATGAGGGATCAAGAACAGTCTCATTGGGAATGCTCGTTCTTCCAGTATTGTTGGAACGAAGGCTTGAAGCTGCCTGTTAAGAACAACTGCCCTGAATGCAGTGATCAATACTTTGAGTATAGGCAGTCTCGAGTCAACCGCCGTTCTGCCCATGAAAGGCTTGGGGCATGAGTCCCTGAGGACGATCGGCGCTTAAAAATAAACAATTCCGAAGATCGGCAGGGAAGAGGATTTGCCGATCGAAGTTGGGCTCGCACTGGAGAAGAGGAATACCGCGAGTATGTTTGGCAGAGAGGACAGTGGTGTCCACCAGGATTGAGGAGAAGCCAGAAAAGAAGGGTGCAGCGCCTAAGAAATAGAGAGTTAGAGCAAGCAAGTGCCAAGGCAAAGAGAGTTTGGCACCCTAAAGAGAAGTCGGATGGGGGTGATCGTTCAGCTGACACATGCATGGCTTTCTTTCTGCCATCAGAATTTATAGCTCCCGAAAATCAGGATGTCCAAGGCGAGGTATATTCAGATTTTGATGAAGATGAATTCCAAGAGTTGTTGGCTCATCTTGTCTTGGCTCAAAGTGCAGTATTCGATAAACCAGCTAAGCATCGACACCTGAAGCCATTGTATATGAGAGGCTATGTTAATGGCAAGCCATTGACTAAGATGTTCATTGATGGAGGGGCTGCCATAAATATCATTCCATATACCACCTTCAGAAAACTTGGGATGGTGAGTGAAGACTTATTGAAGACCGATGTGGTGTTGAGAGACTTTGCTGGTAATTCCTCTGATACTCGGGGGGCAGTTCATGTTGAGTTGACGATCGGGACTAAAACCTTGATCACTACCTTCTTCGTCATTGATGGCAAGGGGCATACAATTTGCTATTAGGAAGAGATTGGATACATGCAAACTGCTGTGTGCCATCAACTATGCATCAGTTCCTCGTCCAGTGGATCGGAGATGACATCGAAATTGTCCACGCTGATGATTCGGTGAGTATTGCTAACACAGAGCCCATCTACTGGGAATATGATGGGGTCGAGTGCTTCTCTGGAAGAGCTTGGGAAGTGGGTCCTGTGAACGTTTTCGACAAGGACCAACAACCGATTCAAACGATCGGCTCTCAGAGCAATTTTTAATAAGTAATCTTACTGGGGTAATGGAGGGAAGTCAGGACCAGGTTACATATCGGCTGACGAGGAATAAAGTGTTGATGATGAAGCCGAGGACAAGATTAATGTGTGCGAATTTGAGTCCGGTATGGGTTGAAGTTGATAAACTTTTGAGAAGGTTCTACCTATTTCTCCATTGCCAAAGCTAAAGAAAGATTAAGAGTTCACAAGAAGTGACGTACAACGGAGAGTCTTGGTGAAATTGAAAAGTATATGAAGGCACTTCCACAACTTGGTGATCATTTCGAGTTGTACGTGGCGGCCGATAGCCTTATAGCAGGATCGGCCCTTATTTTAAGTTTAGGGGAAAAAGATAAGTAGCAGCTAGCTTTAGCCGAAAATGTTGGACCCAGAGAAGGGTATTCGGCTGTAAAGAAATTTTGATCATATATGCATCACTCGTGGACTAAGCATCAGCACTACTTGTTGAAAGCCGAACGCGTGGTAGTCGTATGTGGAATGGATTCAAGAATATTTGTATACAGCCGATGTAAAGCATCGCCTTTAGCAGAAAAAATGTTCCAAGAAGTTTAAGTTGCAGCCGATATTATTTATATCGCCTTTAGTACAAGAGTGTTCATGACTTGGTAATCCTAGCATTTCTCAAGTGGTAGGTTTATTGGGGGAAGAGAAAGGTGGGACGCAGTAAGTGCAATGTCGGGTGACATGACATGTCAAGAATGAGATCTAGTCGGCTAGAATGACGTCATACATTCGGCAAACGTTCTTGTGAAGAAATATTGCAATGAGAGAAAATCACTGAGGAATTGAGAAATGCAAATAGGCATTATTCAGAGAAGAGCGAGTTTCATATATTGCAAGCCTCATTCATAGATCCATCCTAATACAAGCTACCCTTGGAATAATTTGTTTACAATGAATTGCAGATCAATGATCTCAGTAATGGCAGTAGCATGGTTGTCATAGATCTCAAGGTCTTCAAATTCATCCGGATTCCCGCCTGCGAAGCCAACTGGTAGGAGGGAGTAATCTTCTTTGGTCCAAGAGCTCATTGCCGCTAGCCCGAAGGAAACCCCAGCATGCACACCTTGGATGACGGCCTGATCTATGCGGGCATCCACGGCGTCAAGACGAGCTTCAGCAGAATCCCCATGAGCATTCACCTTGAGGGCAACTCTGTTTGCTGCTGCTTTCAAGTGGTCATTCTCTGCAGACAGGGCCGACAAGAAAAAAGGGTATATTAGACAGAAGCAAACTCGAATCAGGAAAAGGAGAAGAACCAAGATTCTGCTAACCTGTAATGATACTGCAGAGTTGTTTCCGTTGGTCTGCCCATTCAGCTTCCTCAATGCCATGCTTCTTGGATGCATTTTCCAGTTCCTTCCAGGCTTTGTCCCTTTCCTCACAATACCGAAGAGCATCCAGACAGGTCTGCTGAATGAATTGTCAGATTCAGAATCTAATGATTTAGGAAAAGGATTGAGAAGCTGTCGGAGCTACCGTTTCTGGAAAAGAAACCCAAGCTTGGCTGGAAGAAGGCTCCACCCTGAAAAGGAGATTGGCGACGGATCAGAGACGGATAAACAATAAGAGCTACTGCAAGGGGGGTAGGAAATTGGTTTTTACCTATGACGCCAGTGAGTTGATGCTCGGTTCCCTCCTTCATGTTCGATAGGGTGCCTACTGTGATTACTGTTGCCTGCCATTATTGGAAGCACAGGCGAAGGATTTTTTTCTCTGGCTTGCTAAGAGCCGAGAAGTGGAAAGTTTGCAAGTCAAACTGTTTGATTGGAGTCAAGAGGGGTGGCCTGTCTAGGGTCATATTTATAGAACTATGACTTGCACACTGGAGAACCACACATCGGTTAGGGTTTTCACAGTTTATAGGCCGTTATTGGGCCGAACCAAATTTTGCTGACTTGAGGGGCTCATGGAGCCGATAGGGTTCGGCTAAAGATGGTTGCTATATGAAATATTCAATTTCGGTTGATTATTCGGAGGCTCATATTACTAATTGGTGCTGAAAGCAGGAAGCTGAAAACGAGAGAGTCTTTTAAGAATGCTATCCCGCTGCTGCCATGATTTGGGAAATTGAGAGAAGACTGAGAGCTTCGGATCGAAAGTAATCAGTTGCAGCGATTGCTTGCAGGACAGAGGTGATTAGCATGATTATCAACAATAGCCGATGTGATATGCATTGTCGGTGGGATAAAGATAAAATTAATAACCAAAGCACGAAACAGGACACATATTGATCTCGAAGGATCAATCACAGATTGGATTGAAGAGGACGAACACAGGATTTTTATTTACAAAGGGGAAATGCAAGATTACAATAAAGATGGTCAGTTCGTCCACCCCATCCTGCACCTAATCGGGAGATCGAAGTCAAAGGAGTCAGCCAGATCTGTTCCAGCTTCTTTCATATCATCAACAGAGCGTATCGCCCTGTATTCTAGCTCTCGCTTGCAAACATCAAAGTTGCGGTAATCGGCACCGGAATGGATCCAAACAGCGTTAAAGGCAAGCGCTGCGCCATAACCCATACCAGCTCTGGAGATGTCGGGGAGGACTCGGTTGACCTCATTCACCCGCCTCAGGGCCGTCGTGCCCGGTACATTGGCCGTGACGGCAAGATTAGCAATAGCAGCTTTGAGAGAATGAAGCTTGGCATCTAGAGTTGAAAAGGAGGAAGAATTAGTAAAAGCAGGGGGAGAGAATGAGGAAAGAAATGGTGAAAAAATACTTACCGGCGGCCTGTTCTCGAGCGATATCACGCTCTCGAGAAATTCGGGTAATTTCCCGATCCTTCCTTTCCAGATCAAATTGAAGATCTGCAAGCTTCTGAGTCAGGTCCTCGGGGAGGTCGTCACCGGTTCTCCTGAAGGAAGTAACGATGTAAGAATTACTGCTTCATTTTTGGAGTAATCAAGAGAGGGAAGAAAGGATCAACCTTTTCTTAGAAGTGCCGGAAGCACCGAGCTCAGAGCTGTGATGGCTCGCTATGGAAGACATCCTTTGGATTGGAACGAATGTTGAACAGGAGGAAAAGAGGGTTTTTTTGAGTCTAAGCAGGGGAGTTCGGGATGCACAAGTCAAAACCAAGTGAGGGGAGGTTTTAAAAGATCCCAAGAGGTGCATCGGGAGATGAATCGCCAAGTAAGCAATTATGGCGTGCAAAGGTGGATGCTTCCGGAAGTTACACGTTAGTGCACAAGGAAAAAGGAATTTTGGAATAAATATTTATCCCAAAATTAGGGGGCATGTGTTAACACCAGATTTTCGCACGCACGAGAGGATGACAAGAGGGCCCAGCCAGCAGAAAGGAAAGGATTCGACAAGCAATCAAATGGTTATTTGGTCCTCAGGGTTTCGGTGAATGCCTGTGCGGTCGGCTATCTTGCAAAGCGGTAGCTCCATTCGGGAAATGGATATGGTAAGTGAAGCCGATTTGCACGAGAAGACACGTGACAATGAAGGACACCGAAAAGAATAGAAATAAGATTTGTATCTTTCCAAAGTTTCATTATGTAAGTCGTAATCGTCTAGGACTCATGTTTCGTCCAGGGTATAAATATAAGCCCTTGACCATTGTAAAATTGTTCACAACCACATCAATACAAACCGGCCCCGTGCCACCTTCGAGTCCTTAGTCGAGTCATCGAGTTCTTCAAGAGGAATCATCGATCCATCGACCTCCGTAAGTTCCGGCAACCTTGTTATCATGTCTAGTATCATGCGGTGGATTTAGATATGATGCAAGTAGTCTCGTATGTTAAGCTTAGTATCGTGCGGCGGATTTAAGCTTATGACGGGAAGTTTTTGCTTGTGCATTGTATCGTGCGGCGGATTAAGACATGAGTAAAAATAGTTATCGGCTCTATTAGATTTGGCAGATCTGATAGATTCATTAAGTTATCATGTGTTATATGTTTTATTTATTTAATTCTTGTAACACTCTTTTGCCCAGTCTAGATTGATCTTTGTTCGGCCTTGTCCCACAAGTTTTGCTTGTGCTTTGCTCATCATAAGATCACGATGGCCAAATCAACATTCAATCCAGATTGTTACATGTTGTGGGTTCATGCATGTTAATTATGATTAGGCTTTGATAAAGTGCGGCAGATGCAGGTTTTAGATTAGTCTGATCGTGTTTGCTTGTTTGTTCCTTCTTCATGGACCCCAATTCGGCTGGTTTGCCGATTTTGGTTAAGCTTACACGAGTAACGAGCTCTTATAGATATGTTCAAATATATGCATGCTTTTAGCTTGTTATAATTAGATTGTATCATGCGGTGGATTGATCTAATTATAAGAAATGGCGTAAACTTATAGCAAGTGGTATCATGCGGTGGATTAGCTTCGCTTGAGTTTATGCTTGCCGGGTTTATGAAAACTAAACGTGCGGCAGATTAGTTGGAATAGCCTATGCATGTGTTATTTGAATAGATCTATTTTTTGCAAGTTACCTGTTTATAATATCTTTAATTTGTCCAAGCATGTCTTTCTTTACATATGCATTCTACAGTTATTATGCTTCACAGACTCTGTTTTCATACTTGTCGAATGACTTTATGAACATGCTTTGACAGACAACTTCTATAGCTGTGTGCCGTCGTGATTGGCTTCCAAAGCCGTACATATGGAACTGTCTGGTCTCACCCGGCATGTTCCAGAGGTATTCTCACATTTTTATCCCTTGTTGGTTTTCAGGTCAAACCGACCCGGATTCAACATACTCCGGGCACCCGATTGAAGCTAGCTTCTCGGCTTGCTGTGTGCTTGGCGCGAGGTGTCACGTTTTGCGTCAACACATATATTTTTGTCTCTTTTTTTAATTAATGGTGAGCCTTTATGTGCTCACATATTTTTAGTGTTTTGAATTTGTTTATGGAATGAAAAACTTAAGAGGATAAAGATACTTACGTGGATACATGCGGGTGCCTTCCCCCAAGCTAAATGTTGACGTAGTCGTTCGATCTTGCAATGTAACAGACTGGCAGTGGATATGTCCTTCCTTTATTAGAGCTTTGATTGATGTTGATGTTTGTTAGGATAGTGCTCCAATAGTGGATGGAGCATTCACTTGCTCGTCAGCTTTTCATGGCCTTTCAAATACTGTGAAACTCAAATAGACAACAAAACTTGTGGAACAGATTAAGCATTAGGGGTTGGCCACTGAAGCCTTAGTTGTCTAGAATTTCAGTAAGATCTCTTTCTCCATATTTTTGTATTTTAATATTTTTACGATGCAAGAGAAAAATACAATAGAATGAATGCATGCATATTTATTATTATTATTATTATTTTTATGCCACCACGGTGAACATTCCTATGGGTTTTTACACACCAAAGATTTATTCACATGAGGCTTTATGATGCAGTGAAATATTTTTATTTTGTTTTCTAATGTAATGCAGAAATTAAAATGTGTTGTGAATTAAATATGATGATGCAAGAAGTGGTTATGGATTAAATATGAGAAATATGCAGTAAAGTAAATATAAAGATAACTACCGATTTTTACCTTTTGGCGAAGGTTCGGATATTTAGGTCCGATGAACCGGACCTTCCCTTGGTTCAGACCTCCCAAGGTATGTCAGACGTTTGGAAAGTTGTTATTGATTGTACCTCTGAGGTGCAGACTTTTTCTTTGATACTTTCTTGGTCTGAGTCTTCACATCCTGTGGTTCACTATCTTGAGGTTTCTCTCCTTTCTTTTCTGGGACAGTGCCGATAGCTTCTTCGTCATGATTAGCCTTTCTATTCTTGATAGTTTGTCTTCTTTGGCGTTGAGAGCGGCGTCTTTCACTTCTGTTTTTCTTAGGTGCTTCATTGGGTATGTAGTTGATGAAGTAGCATCGTACCTTTTCTCCAGGAAAGTAAAAATGGATTTCCTCTTGTAGATGATTGCACTTGTAGCGT
The DNA here is from genome assembly GCA_009763385.1 of Coix lacryma-jobi var. lacryma-jobi. Lineage (NCBI taxonomy): Eukaryota > Viridiplantae > Streptophyta > Magnoliopsida > Poales > Poaceae > Coix > Coix lacryma-jobi. The sequence continues at coordinate 103,408,204 of CM019830.1, read as the reverse complement.
AGAGGAATAGTCTTCCTAGGATGAGATGGACATCATCGTCTTCTTATGTCGACGATCAAGAAGTCTGTGGGGACTTCATGACCTCTAATTTTGACTACGACGTCTTCCATCATTCCTTCTTGTTTATGCCTCTTGATATGGTGTCACTCTCGTTCTTCGTTCGTCCAACAGTTTGAAGTGAAGCGTTAATTATGGAAGCTTGCAGCATCTTGCTCATTGTGCATGTTCTTGCAGATCTAGGACCTTCACTCTATAGAATTTGGGAGTGATAAACTTCTCCATGTTTGCTCAAGAGTGTGTCCTGCTCATAAAGACAAGGTAGAGATCAAGTGCATGGGCTCTGTTGGTGGAAAAACACCAACAGAACCATAAGTTTTGTTGATTCCTCTCTAACCTTAGGCACATTGCACATGACAAACTTGTTGTTTATGTGTTCTATTCAATCTTAACATGAGTGATAGGATCATAGGATGAGCATGAAAGTAGCATCTTAAAATATTGAACAGATCAAATTACTTAACCAAACGAAGGATAATCTATGCATAAAGAGTTGATCTTTTCATGATTGAGATATATCATCTTCCAAAGGTTAGATGCACAACATTTTAGCTCATTTAGTTAAGACAGTGAGATTCAAGAGCGTAAAGGTATGAACAAGGATCAAAGGACTGAATATGTTGAGTTGATTAGGTTGGATCAAGTGAGGTGCAACTTAAACATGTTTAGTTCTTTATTTATGTTCATACTAGAATCAAGAAGAAGCTTTTAAAGTGATGGTTACTTACCTTGAAATGTTACTTTGTCATTGGAAAGTGATTGTGCTGAACCACCTTGTGGAAGCTCCTCTTGTCTAGCTGGTTGTTGTTTATGAATGGCTTGTCTTCTCTTGTTTGTCTCACAGTGTGATTGAGAGGAGGAAGATCACAATGAAATCATCTTTAGAGGTATCGATCTTTCTTCTCTATGTGTTGACTTATCAGTGAAGGCACATTGTTCCTCGAGTATGCTGCCTAGGATCCTCTCTCTTCTCTTGTCAACCTTTCTTGTTTTCCTTTAATCACTAGGTTGGCAAGAGACTTGTATTTAGAGCTGCTACTCGAGTGCCTCCATGAGAGTCTTTTGTCTTGTAGTGTCACAACTAAGACTTGTTCTCTCAACAGTGTCTAGATGATGGAGATCTTGTCGGCTGTTATTCTGATTTGCTAGCTTAGGTGTTCTCTTCATCTTCTAACTCTTGTGGTGCAGTGGCTTCATCCTTCATGATGCCCTCCTCAATTCTTGGAAGTTGGTTCTTCCTTTGAGGTCTTCTCTTGGTTCTCTTTGGTTGTTCATAAGTAATGTAGATGTTGAAGATGCAGCGAAAGATCCAAAAGTTGACTTCTCCAGGTTCAGCAAAGATGATAACATTGATGGTGTTCAAGAACGATCTTTCAAAAATGAGTGGTGGATCATATTCTTCTTCTTGACTGGGACAACTTCTAGTGGTTTGTACTGATCAAAGTGGTGAGTAGGAGATCAATATGTCTTGCAGTTGGGTTTCTCCTTCCTCCCTTTGATTGTGAAACACATCTAGACAACGGAATTGTCTCTCCCAGGCTGGCTTGTGGTGTAGATGGACTCCCAACAACATGTTCATGTGTTTGACTTGTAGATCTTGCTATTGTTGTAGTGGTACCATCCTGTCTCCCAAGCTAGCTCTTGATTAGAAAAGAGGATAACTTCCCACTTCTTGTCTTGATGTCTTGGGCAATGATGGTTGCAGGCATAGGTTGTCTCATATGAGGTAATGTGCATCCTGTTTGTCATCAGCGCCCAAGCAAGACTCAAAGCTAGGCTAGCACCATTTGTGATCTAAGAGTAGGTTTGTGTGTCTATGGTTTGGGTTTTGGATCTTCAATGTTCAGACCAAACCATGGATGAACAAAATCTCTGTCCTGCGTAATGTTAGTGGACATATACCCGAAGGATTGCAAGAATTTGAATCATGGGTTGTTATCCATAACTTATCTATTTCGCATCTATGCTAATAAAAAGATGTTTTTAGGATTGTTTTAGCATAGACTAGTATTTCATGTGATGGCTGCACTTTAACATGATTCAAAGCAAAAGATAACTTGCAGTAGAAGACAAAATAAATAAACCTTGATACTCACAGTTCTTTCATCCATAATGAATGAGCTGAGTCTTCATTGTGCAAAGTTGTTGAAGTTCATGTGTCTCTTCATCTCCATTCTGAGTTCATCTCCGGACTTTCCCAAATTGATATTGAAAGTTTCCCTGCAGGGGTTAGTCCAACAAAATATCCAAAATCTACTATAGCATACTATCAGTTCAGAAATCAACCTAGACACCACGTCTAATTTGATCTAGGAAGGCATTTTAACCTAAGCACCATACTTAATTTAAAAGCCTTTAGAGGTAAAATCAGCACACCTTTTAGCTCAAGAATCAAACCAGACACCATGTCTTACTTTAATTCATAAAAACAGTTAAACTAAGCTCCATGCCTAATTTAAAAGGTGTCTGATAATACTTCAAAACCAAAGAATATACTATAGCAAATAAATATAACATGAAAGCATTGTAGAGATTTATTCAGATGGTTATGAAAGAGTATGATTAGTATATGAGCGTATCCTAAAGGTAGGGACAACCAACATAGCAACATGGCAAGAAATATTCTTAGAAAGTCTATTCCCCAAGCTTGGATTTTGTAAATCAATATTGGATGAATGTAATTCAATGTTGCATAATGATTGTGGGACATACCTTGTGTTTGTTATTCCTTCGTTCTTTTCTGCTCCAGACCTGGAAAGGTTAGTGACAAGAATACCCGAAGGAATATTTTCATAATTATATTTCTATGCTCATTACAAGGACAGTGCAGCAGAAAAGTAGGCATTGCTGATAACCAGGTATTATGATGGGGTATAAGGATTCTACTGGTTATAGCTTGCTCATGGGGTAGTGATAGATAAGAGTGGAATTCAAAAACAACATTCATAAGAATGAAAACAAAAATAATGAAAAGATTGGGACAAGAGGAAAAAGATAAAAGTATGATTACAAGGTTAAACTAAGACTTAAGATGATCTACCGTTCCCCGGCAACGGCGCCAGAAATGCTTGTTGGTATAAATTAACGCACACTCTACTTTATGTGCAAGCGCACAGATAAGATCTACCGATGTAGCACTTCACCGGAGTAACCCAGTTTTAATATCGAACCCAAAGGAACGGATAGTGTTAAGTCTTAAAGTCTATCCCCTGAGTAGCTAACAAGGACAGAGAATCTAGAAGTATAGATGGGATCACTAAGGCTATCTAAGTCCAATTCAAGAGTGATATGTTTATATTATTTTTAGTTGGGGACGTTTCCATAAAAGGTCACAAACAGAGTATGAGCCTTTTATGCAAATGTATAATCCTACCGAGCCTACACACGGGTAAGTGGACTATAGAAGAATCAAGAAGGCTATAAGAGTCACCCTTGCGAACAACCACTACTACCGGCGTTATAGGAGGAATTTATGATGAGCTATCAAGTCTAAGCATCACGCTTACACTATCCAAGTACTCTAACTCTAGAGCAACTTAGAATTAAAGTACTCAAAAGAGAGTCATAAACCTTAAGAATAATAAGAACAATGGCTCAAACTTAGATATAGACGTTGATTACCGAAACAATCGCTGAAGCAAGTTGAAGATGATCTTGAATCCGCAGGTACAAGATGAAGAAGTTGATCCGACAGGCCGGAGCTCCTTCTTGATCTATTCCTCTCTCTCTCTCTTCTAGTTCTAGTATAAGACTAGGTTCTAAACCTAAACTAGAGGGGTAACTAGTCTTCTACTTGATAGCTGGATCTTGATTACAACTAGATGAACTAGATCTAATTCTAGATGAACTAGAAGAGATTCATCTAGAGGGACCTCTACTTCTGATTTAAACCCTAGTTTCTGATGTGGAGATGAATAATGAAGATGGAGATGCCTGGAGAGGGGGGTCTAGGTTGCTTATATAGCCCGAGGTGAAGTAGGAGGCAAGGAATCGCCATGTCATCGATCTGCGTCTCATTTATCGCCCACCGTTGGATCAAACCGACTTCAGGGACGGTGGAGATGCATCCTCGGAGGCAGTGGAAGAAGGTACCATAAGACAGAGGCGAAATGGCCTCCGTGGCCGACCGGTCGGTGTCCAAGTGGGACCGGTCGGTCTGGCCCAGTGGGCCCACGTGGTGGGCCGCCTCGTGGTGTCTTCTAGATCCTTCTTTTGCAGATTTCGTTGCGAAATTAATATCTTTTCATCCGGTACTTCGAATATAGCAAATGATATGTCCGTTTCGATCGTCTCGACGAGCCCTTCGCAATGGTCCACTCCAATTAATCACTTGAGATACATTTATATGGTGAAATATTGATGTCCTACAAAACAAGTGAGAGAACCAAAACTCGTGGAATTTGTTAGTTTCAAACCCTACAACTATGCTTTGTAATTCATTGTGTCATTTCATGCAATAGTTGATAGTTAATTATGGGCATTAGTGAGCGTCCACAATGCACTGAAAAACTCGTAGTTGAATTTTTCACAACAGACGCACCTAATCATCTCCATTTGACCCAAAACTCATGTTTGGTGGGTTTTTGGCACATTCATTTCCGGAGGAACGGTGCCGCAAAACTCGCGAGGGAGGGCCATTTTACCCACTAATGCACCGAAAAAGTTATAGTTGAATTTTCGCAACAGACGCACCCAATCATCTCCGTTTGACCCAAAACTCTTGTTTTGTGGGTTTTTGGCACTTTCATTTGCGATGGAATGGTGCCGCAAAACACGCATGGGAGGGCTGTTTTACCCACTCATGCACGGAAAAACTCACAGTTGAATTTTTCGCAATGGACGCACCCAATCATCTCCGTTTGACAAAAAACTCATGTTTGGTGGGTTTTTGGCACTTTCATTTCAGATGGACGGAGCCGAAAAAGTCTCATGGGTGGGCCCTTTTACCCACTGATGCACCGAAAAACTTATAGTTGATTTTTTTGGCAACGGACGCACCCAATCATCTCAGTTTGACCCTAAACTCATGTTTGGTGGGTTTTTGGCAGTTTCATTTCTGGAGGAACGGTGATGCAAAACTCGTGCAAGAGGGCCGTTTTACCCACTGGTGCACCAAAAAACTCGCAGTTGAAGTTTTCACATCAGACGCACCCAATCATCTCCGTTTGACCCAAAACTCATGTTTGGTGGGTCTTTGGCACTTTCATTTCTAGAGGATCGGTGCCGCAAAACTCACGCAGGAGGGCCGTTTTACCCACTGATGCACAGAAAAACTCACGGTTGATTTTTCACAACGGACGCACCTAATCATCTCCATTTGAACCAAAACTCATGGTTGGTGGGTTTTGGGCAGTTTCATTTCTGGCGGAACGGTGACGCAAAACTCGTGCAGGAGGGCCGTTTTACCCACTGATGCACCAAAAAACTCGCAGTTGAATTTTCACAACAGACGCACCCAATCATCTCCATTTGACCCAAAACTCATGTTTGGTGGGGTTTTTTGACACTTTCATTTCTGGAGGAACGGTGCCGCAAAACTCACGCAGGAGGGCCGTTTTAGCCATTAATGCACCAAAAATGTCACAGTTGAATTTTTCGCAACGGACGCACCTAATCATCTCCATTTCACCCAAAACTGATGTTTGGTGGGTTTTTGGCACTTTCATGTCTGATGGACGGTGACGCAAAACTCGCCTGGGAGGGCAGTTTTACCCACTGATGCACCAAAAAACTCGCAGTTGAATTTTTCACAACAAACGCACCCAATCATCTCCATTTGACCCAAAACTCATGTTTGGTGGGTTTTTGGCACTTTCATTTCTGGAGGAACGGTGCCGCAAAACTCGAGCAGGAGGGCCGTTTTACCCACTGATGCACAGAAAAACTCAAAGTTGATTTTTTCATAACGGACGCACCCAATCATCTCCGTTTGACCCAAAACTCGAAGTTGTTTGTGCACCCAATCGTCCTGGTGCACAAACGTTCCTCACCATCCAGTGACTCAGGTCATGACTAAGCGCCCTAGAGAGCTTTTGCACATGGACCATGTTGGTCCGGCTCGGGTGAGCTCGGTTGGGGGGAAATGGTATGTGCTTGTTGTTGTCGACGATTTTTTGAGATATTCGTGGGTTTTCTTTTTAGCTGAGAAAACCGAGACATTCTCCTTTGCTCGCAATCTGATTTTGCGTCTTCAGAATGAGTTCCCTTTGAACTCTATGCGAGCAATTCGGAGGGATAATGGTTCTGAATTCAAGAATTCGGATTTTGAGAAGTTTTGTAACTCCTTGGGTTTAGAGCATCAGTTTTCTTCCCCCTACACACCGCCTCAGAATGGTGTTGTAGAAAGGAAGAATCGGACCCTTGTAGAGATGGCCTGGACGATGCTCGATGAGCATAGGACTCCTAGGCGATATTGGGCCGAAGCTATGAACACTGCATGCTATATTTCCAATCGCATTTTTCTTTGAGCTTTCTTGAAAAAGACCTCTTATGAGTTGCATTTTGGAAAACTCCCCAAGGTGAGTTATTTTTGAGTTTTTGGTTGCCATTGTTTTATACTCAAAAAGGGCAACTCGGACAAGTTTGAGTCTCGTTCTTCTGACGGTGTGTTTTTGGGTTTTGGCACTCACACTCGAGCTTATCGTGTACTTAACCTTGACACTAACCGAGTCATGGAGACATCCGATGTCACCTTCGACGAGACCATGGTTTGTCCTTCTTCTCGTTTTGAGCGTGCAAGTGATCATGAGGTTGGCGAACCTCTTTTCGATGATGAAGAAGAAGGTGCTGAAGGGATAGATGACCCAGCACCTCCTCCACCTGCTGTGCCACAAAGAGCGGTTTCTACAACGACTCGCGGCCCCGACACATCGTCTTCCTGGGGGCCGTGGGATCCGCCACCCCGAGCGGTACCCTTTGTACCCGGGGAGGCACCAGCTGCTATTGAGGGGGAGGCCACTTCGGCAAGGGAGGTGCCACGACACATTCAGCGCCAGCACCCGCCTCAGCAGATGATCGGCAGCATCAACGAACGCGTCACCCGGTCAAGGCAAATCTCTCACTTTGCTCATTCTGCATTTGTTGCTGATTTTGAACCCCGGGATGTTGGACACGCTTTGACGGATCCTGATTGGGTCAATGCCATGCATGAGGAGCTTGAGAACTTTGAGAGAAATCGGGTTTGGGTTCTAGTGTCTCCACCTTCTGAGTGTCATCCAATTGGGACAAAATGGGTTTTCAAAAACAAACAGGGAGAAGATGGCCATGTTGTGAGAAACAAGGCCAGACTCGTAGCCCCGGGATATAGTCAGAAGGAGGGGATAGACTATGAGGAGACATTTGCTCCTGTAGCACGTTTGGAGGCTATTAGGATACTCTTGGCTTTTGCTGCATCCAAAGGTTTCAAACTTTTTCAAATGGATGTCAAGAGTGCCTTCTTAAACGGCTACATAGAAGAGGAGGTGTATGTTAGACAACCCCCGGTTTCGAAAATCCCAAGTTTCCAAACCATGTCTTTAAACTTCACAAAGCTTTGTATGGTTTGGAACAAGACCCTAGAGCCTGGTATGATAGGTTGAAAACCTTTTTGCTTGCTAAGGGTTTTAAAATGGGATGTGTAGATAAAACGCTCTTTCTCCTCAAGCAAGGCACTGATACTCTCTTGGTCCAAATTTACGTGAATGATATCATTTTCGGTGGTTCTTCTCTCGCTTTGGTTGCCAAGTTTGCAGACACTATGAGCAGGGAGTTTGAGATGAGCATGATGGGTGAGTTGACGTTTTTCCTCGGGTTGCAAATCAAGCACCGGGGCAAGTACACCAGAGATATCCTGAAGAGGTTCGACATGGGTGAGGCCAAGCCTCTTCCAACACCCATGGCGACCACGACAGCCCTGGATGCGGACAAGGAGGGAGAAGCAGTGGACCAGAAGGAGTACTGGAGTATGATCGGGTCGCTGCGGTACCTGACGGCGACACGCCCGGACATCCAGTAAGCGGTGTGCCTATGCGCGCTTTCAGGCGTCGCCGCGCACCTCTCACTGTCAGGCGGTCAAGCGCATTATGAGGTACTTATCCTTCTCTCAAGAATTCAGGATTTGGTATTCTGCTTCCTCCACCCTTTCCCTTTGCGGTTATTCCGATGCTGATTTTGCTGGTTGCCGTATTGATCGCAAGTCCACTTCTGGGACTTGCCAGTTTATTGGTTCTTCTCTTGTTTTGTGGTCTTCTCGCAAGCAGTCTAGCGTCGCCCAGTCAATCACGGAGGCTGAGTATGTTGCTGCGGCTAGCTGCTGTTCCCAGTTACTCTCGATGATGGCCACTTTGTGTGATTTTGGTCTGAGTTTTTCTCGTGTTCCATTGCTTTGTGACAGCACGAGTGCGATTAGCGTTGCTAAGAACCCCGTGCTTCACTCGAAGACCAAACACATTGATGTGCGCTTTCATTTTCTGCGAGACCACTGTGAGAAGGGTGATATCGACCTTCGCCATGTCGATACTCATCATCAGCTTGCTGATATTTTTACCAAGCCTTTGGACCAATCAACCTTTAATCGGTTGAGAGGTGAGCTTGGTGTGTGTTTCCCCTTTTAGATGGGGGAAACACTTTGGATTTTGTATGATACACTGACTTTGTGGTTTCAGTTGTTTTTGTTCCTTTTTTATTTCTTCGTGCATCTTTTGCATTTTAGCATACGCTTTTACATTCTGAGCTTCATATGTATAATTTGAAGAATGTAACTATGCTCTGTGTAGTTTTTGCTCCGATGCTTTATGTTGATGCTGTAGCTTATGCTCTTTTTTATCACTAGTACATACTATGAGGTGAGCCATTTTTGAATGGTGAATGTGATAATGAACTTAAAACTTGAAAATGTTCACCATTGAGATATGCAACTAGCATGTGTATGATGTGTTGAAGTCACATGTGCTTTTCATATATGCTAGGTTGCTATATCTCTAGTATTGAGTCATTCACTTGCTTGGTATGTCATATTCTGCTTAAAATTTGAACCAAGTTAAGTGAATTGGAAAGATCGAGATGGGTTTGCTTGTTAGCACCTCACAGTTTCGAGACTGTTTCTCATTGCACTTTGAGTTAAACTTGAGCTGTGTAGTGTATGACCGAAACTGTTGCCTTAAGCTTCTGATTGCTTATGCATAGGCTCACACAGTTGAAAAGTTAGGCAATAACAAGCACTCAACCTCTCGCAGTCACATGCTGTTTTCTGAACTTGTGTAATTTCACCGCTGCAACTCCGATTAAAATTTGAAATCACAAGTAAATGCCTAAATTGGTCTCAGCATGATGATTGAACTGTGCTAGGGGTAGTTCACTTGGTATACATGTTTAGCACATTTGACTTCCTATCCATACATGTCTGTGTTATTTTGATGGTGAATACTTTTTCGGCTACAAACTGTTCTTTTGCTCTCATTTCATACTTAGTGATCAGCTTGAGCCTTTGCTAGCACTTTGTGCATTTTTCTGAGTCGTCGGATTTGAACTCTATAGAGCATCCTTGCACTCTTTTGAGTATACTCCTGAAGCTCCTAACTTGCATTCTAACTCATATGCATCTTGGAAAGGGAGAAATCTGCGTGTTAGCACTTTGTGCTGCATTTTCTGAGGGGGAGTCGTGTGTCTTGATAAGTGCATTTTCAACTAAGGGGGAGAAATTGCAAATCATTACCCTCCGTTTCAGCTAAGGGGGAGCCTTCCTGGTTGTTTGCACTATTCGAGGGGGAGTTTGTTTCCGGTTGAGTCTTTGACATTTTCAATTGGTTTGGAGCGGTTTGCTAGTTGCGCTAAGCCTTAGCCTCTTTCTTGAGGGACTAGCATTTGCTTTTCAGATTTTCAATTGGTGTCGAACTCTTTTCGGTAACAGTCGGTATCGAGCTTTCTTTGCTAGTTGTGTTGAGCCTCTGTGCCTCTATCTTGAGGGACTAGCATTTTGCTTCGATATTTTCGATTGGTTTTTGCTAGCGGTGTTGAGCCTGTTCTACCTCTTCTTGACGGCTAGCTTTGCTTTGCTTGGTTGCGTCGAGCCGTTGCCCATGTCTTTGGGGACCAAGTTCTTTCGCTCTTTCCACTTGACCTTCTTCGGCTTTGCTATGCTTTTGGGTCATTTGGTCGAGTTTTCTCTTCTCCTTCTTCCTTCTTTTCTTTCCATTATGATTTGTGTTGTTAGTTGACAATGCACTCATCAAGGGGGAGATTGCGGATACATGAGTGTATGCCGAGTCTCTAAGTGATGAGTGATTGTCAACTGGGATGATGCGCATGTTCTTTGGCTTGTGTTGTGCAGGTGTCGAGCACGGATGCAGTGATCAAAGGCGAGGTGAAGGTCAAGTAGAGACGTGCCGTGCCGATGGACCGAGAGTGGCGAAGGGCGGACGTGAGGCTTGGGCTGAGGCACCAGAGGCCCGAGGTTCAGCTGGGGTGGCTAGCAGCCTGTGACGACAACAAGTGAAGAAGTGCGGTCATGTGTTGCCTAAGTCGTGGACTTGGGGACACGTGTCGGTGGACGGGATGCACGGGAGGTGCATCCCATCTACGACGTCGGTTTGGTGGTAGAGCCAGCGAAAAACCATCGGGTGGATGGTTTCCAGGTTTGGGCCTCAAAACCTGGGTGCGGATGGTTTCTGAGTTTGGCCATAAAACTCGGGCTGAGGACGATTTCTAGGTTTGGGCCTCAAAATCTGGGCACTGAGGGTTTGCTGAGTTTGGCCTCAAAACTCAGATGCTTGGTGGGCTGGTTTCCCGGTTTGGGCCTCAAAACCGGGGGTTGGCTGGAAAAGGCTGGTTTCCCGGTTTGGGCCACAAAACCGGGGGTGCAGAGCGAGGGCGGCACGTGGCGGCAATCGGGAGGTTGCGTCGAGGCAACGCTACGAGTTGTGCGAGCGTGGCCGTCGGATACACCTACCACCGAGTTGGTCCAGAAAACCTTATGGTTTAGCTGGTTTGCTCTGTAAGTAGTTAGGGGTAGAGTGGGAATTAGGAATAGGTTAGAATTAGGATAAATAGGGGGAGACACCCACCTCCCCATCCATCTCAGTTAGTCATTCTGTCATTTGCTCTTTGCTTCTAGGGTTTTCCTGCTCTCCCACATCCCTGCTGTAGCTAGCTGAGATCCACAGAGAAGAGGACAATACCTCTGTGTTCATGAGATTTTGAGGAAGTGAGGCCGTAACCTCACTGTTGTAGAGTGTGGTAGCCACACGGTGGCAATTCGTGGTTGTGATTCGCGTTTTGTTCGTGTTCTTCGTGGAATCCTTTTTCTCCACGATTTTCCCGTCGCTTGATCTCTTTGCTTGGTTCATCTTTTGCAAATCCGTTTGAATCAAGTTGTTCTAGATCGTGAGGCACTTCTTTCCACCGAAGGAATTCACCTCTAACCTCACGGTCTAGGAGATCGATCGATTTTCGTTTCGGGTCAAGTTTTTCTCCCTTCTCCCAAAATTCTACGATTCATCGATTTGGAGATAGGTTCGAGCCATGATCTCTTAGAGATAGCTCACTATCCTCCTTGTGACTCCTCTCACCAAGTTTGATCCCTAGAGGATTCATTTTGGGTGAGATCGAGTCGAATCGGTGGACGAACAGTGCTGCTGCGGGGTGACCGGACGCAGGGGTCGGGGCGACCGGACGCTGGCTGGGTGAGTCCGGTCGTTGAATGTTTACTGCGATTTCCTGCTGGTTGACCGGACGCTCGGCGAGCTTACTGACGGGACACACAGCTCTTACTGTTCACCAGTTTTGTCCTTGTGACCGGACGCTGCCTAGTTGACCGGACGCTCTGTTCACCAGAGTCCGGTCCAACTCAGTAAGCTCCCGTTTTGGGTTTTGCTCGACCGGACGCACAGCAGTTGACCGGACGCCCTGCCTCTCAGAGTCCGGTCCAACTCAGAGAGTTTCTGTTTTGGTTTTCGCTCGACCGGACGCGTCCGGTGAACTTTGACCGGACGCAGGCCAGAGTACGGTCAGTTCTGTCTCGAGCCGTTTCGTTCGCAGTTTGCTCGCCCGTTGTCGGATTTGTTTTCTGTCTTTTTCGTTGGCTTTCTAGAGTTGTGTAGTGTCCCGCTGTGCTTCTTGAAAGCATCCACCCTACATCTAGGGTCGTGGACATTAGCAAGCTCTAGGGTTTGTCTTTCAGGGTGATTCTCGGGACAGTGGCTCCTAGTTTCCGAAAGGAAAATTTGAAGCTCCCATTCACCCCCCTCTGGTCGCTTTCTGGTTGCTTCTCGGTCCTTCAATTGGTATCGGAGCGGGTTAAGGATCTTCCACCTTAGCCGGTTCCAGATCCATAGAAGGCGACATGGATCGCGGCGTGGGCAAAATGCCGTTTTTCGATGGGACGAACTATGCGTATTGGAAGATACGCATGTTGGCCTATCTGCAGAGTTTGGGTTCTTCCATTTGGGATATTTGCAACTCTGCCGATTACGTGGTCTTGGCTGCTCGTGTCTCTCTGTTTCAGATCGATGAGCACGAAGCCAATAGCCGAGCCCGTAATGCTCTTTTCTCATGCTTGAGCATGAGTGAGTTTGATCGCGTTTCTCACCTCGCTACGGCTCGGGAGATTTGGGCTACCCTCATGCGTTTCCATGAGGGAACCTATCAAGTCAAAACCCGTCTCTACGAGTCATTCAAGCGAGAGTATGAGAACTTTCGACATATGCCTGGCGAGAGCATAGAAAGTTTATTCGCTCGCTTTCAGGTGATTGTCAACAGGATGAGGGCTAACAAGGAGCTGTTGCCTTTCGACGATCATGAGAGAGCTTTGAAGCTTTTGCATACTCTTGATCGATCAGTGTGGGACTCCAAAGTTCAGGCGATCATCGAATCACCTAACTATGAGACCCTCACGTGCGACGAGCTCTTCAGTAAGCTCAAGTCCAGTGAGATTGATGCCATGGCGAGGGCTTCTTATGAAAATCCTTCTGGCCCATCGATGGCTTTGGTTTCTGGCTCTTCTGCTAACTCCTCTGGAGGCTTTGCTCTTTCGTCTCTCTTTTCTGTCACAGAGGACCAGCTGGAGTCTTTGGGGGATGACGAGTTGGCATTGCTCGCCAACCGGTTCTCGCGGTTCCACAACAACCGCATGAACCGTCGCCGCGGAGGAGGACGCTCGGGATGCTATGAGTGCGGCGACCCCGATCACTTCATCGCCAACTGCCCCAAGAAGAAGCATTCATCTGGGAAGGGCGATCATGGGCACAAATATGACTCCGGCAAGCGCAAGGAGAAGTACGTCCCCGCGAGGCACAAGCGAAAGGGCGGCTTCGACAAGGAGTACATCAAGAAGAAGTACTTGGAGAAGGCCCAAGCTGAGCAGCATGCATTCTTCGCCACGCTCAGCGACGTCGACGGCTCGGATGATGACTCCGCTTGCTCAAGCGAGGACGAGTCAGAGAAGAAGAAGAGGATCGAGGACAAGCTGAACGGCCTCTGCTTCTACGCCGACGACGACGGCCTCTGCACCATGGCCCTCGATGGCGAGCTGGTGAACTCCCCTCGGAACGACGACGACGACGACGACACCTCCCAGGTATCTCTGACCCACGATGAGCTTTCCGCTGAGGTCGAGAAACTTACTGCCGCGCTCCTTAGTCAAGATAAGTTGCTTAGGAGAGCCGCTAGAGAGCGCAAGGAGTTTAGGCAGAAGTGGGAGGATACGGTGAAGGAACTTGACTCTATCTAGTCCACCGTAGTTGTCACAGATGAGGAGTGTGAGGCGTGCACCACGCACATGACTGATCTTCTCACTTTGAGAAGCAAGTATGTTGCGCTGGTAGGAGAGGTGGATGAGCTGAAGGCTAGACCCTCGCTGTTGGGTGCGTGCAAGACTTGTCCTGTCTTGCAATCCGAGTTGGCAGAGAAGAATGCCAAGGTCGTGTCTCTTGAGGAGGCCAGCTCGGGTAGCACTTGTGTGTCCAGGTGCGCTTTGTGTGAGGGTTTGAAGATGGAGATTGCGAATGTGAAGCATGACAAGATGCAAACCGAGGAGGAAAACACATACCTTCGGACCATCTTGTCATGGGTGCGTTGTGGTGAGCCGCAGCTCGGGATGATGATCTCCCAATTCAAGCGAGCTGCTGGAGGTCCCGGTATAGGTTTTGCTCCGGGTGTTGATCTTTCTGCTTTTGGGAAGATTGGAGAGTCGAGTGGTCTGAATCCGAGTGAGAAGCCCAACTCCACCACTACTCCCAAACTTACCAAGCTTCCACCCAAAGAGCCTTTCAAGCCTAACACCAAGGATGGGGTCTTTGTTGAGCCTCCGAGAGCTCCACCCAAGAACCAGCAATGGGCTCCCAAACCCAACCACCTAAAGAACAAACTGGACACAATGCCACCTATCCAGGAGGAGTTGCCACAGAAGGGTAAGGTGGTCCACACCCACCACCGTGAGTACCAACAACCCCCTTTGAGAGCGGTGAGGTACCACTGTGAGCACTGTGGGAGAGATGGACACTTGAGCAAGTTCTGCTTTAGGCGCAAGAGAGAGGCGCGCCGTGCTAGGGAGATGAACAACCCGGACATGTACCATCCTTTCCATGATGTACATGCGCCGAATGTTCAGATGAGAGCACCGAGACGTGCTGCTAGGCCCAGAGGTCCAGAACCTCAAGTTCCCAGGCCTAGACAGCAGAGAGCTCCGAGGAGAGATGCTAGGCCTAGAGGTGTTGAGCCTCAAGTCCCTAGGCGTAGGCCTCATAGAGAGAGTGCGCGGCGGGAGCCTGCAGTTGTAGGCTATGGACCCCGTGGCGGTGGCTTTGTAGTTGAGCGTTTTCCCCCACCGCGTTTTAAGTATCGCGATGGATGCTCCTCCCTTAGCGGACCACGTTTTCCTTAACGTGGTGATCACTCCTTCCGTAGGCGTGCTAGGAATGGTTTTTCTGCTAACCGTTCTTTTGAGCAGCCGACCCAACATTGGTATTCCCCTTACTTCACTAACCCCAGTGTTGGCCCGTTTGCTCACCCTATGTCTTTTTATTGATGTAGGTAAAATGATTGGAGAACGTTTGGTTGGTGGATTCCGGGTGTTCGAGGCACATGACCGGAAACGCCAAGTGGTTCTCCAGTCTAAGTCCGGTCGCCGGAAAGGAGTATATCACCTTCGGTGACAACAGCAAAGGTAAGGTGCTGTCTCATGGGTCTGTGCGAGTTAATGAGCACTTTGTGTTGCGCGATGTTGCTCTTGTTTCTAACTTGCATTTTAACCTTCTTTCCGTTTCGCAACTTTTTGATGATGACTATGAGATTCGTTTTAAACCGAATCTCAGTCGCATTTTGGATCCTTAGGGCAATCTTGTATGTGTGATTTCGGCCTTTGGAAAAGTCTTTCGGGCGGATTTCTCGGAGTCGTTCGGAATTTCTCATTGTCTTTTGGCTGGACCTTCCTCCTCTGATCTTTGGAAGTGGCATAGGAGACTAGGTCACCTGAGCTTTGACTTGCTTGCAAGACTTAGCTCACTTGGCTTAATCCGAGGATTGCCCAAGTTATCCATGGAGAAGGATCTTGTTTGCCATTCTTGTAGACATGGGAAGATGGTAGCCGCTCCTCACCATCCAGTGACTCATGTCATGACTAAGCGCCCTGGAGAGCTTTTGCACATGGACCTTGTTGGTCCGGCTCGGGTGAGCTCGGTTGGGGGGAAGTGGTATGTGCTTGTTGTTGTCGACGATTTTTCGAGATATTCGTGGGTTTTCTTTTTAGCTGAGAAAACCGAGACATTCTCCTTTGCTCGCAATCTGATTTTGCGTCTTCAGAATGAGTTCCCTTTGAACTCTATGCGAGCAATTCGGAGTGATAATGGTTCCGAATTCAAGAATTCGGATTTTGAGAAGTTTTGTAACTCCTTGGGTTTAGAGCATCAGTTTTCTTCCCCCTACACACCGCCTCAGAATGGTGCTGTAGAAAGGAAGAATCGGACCCTTGTAGAGATGGCCAGGACGATGCTCAATGAGCATAGGACTCCTAGGCGATTTTGGGCCAAAGCTATGAACACTGCATGCTATATTTCCAATCGCATTTTTCTTCGAGCTTTCTTGAAAAAGACCTCTTATGAGTTGCGTTTTGGAAAACTCCCCAAGGTGAGTTATTTTCGAGTTTTTGGTTGCCATTGTTTTATACTCAAAAAGGGCAACTTGGACAAGTTTGAGTCTCGTTCTTCTGACGGTGTGTTTTTGGGTTATGGCACTCACACTCGAGCTTATCGTGTACTTAACCTTGACACTAACCGAGTCATGGAGACATCCGATGTCACCTTCGACGAGACCATGGTTTGTCCTTCTTCTCATTTTGAGCGTGCAGGTGATCATGAGGTTGGCGAACCTCTTTTCGATGATGAAGAAGAAGGTGCTGAAGGGATAGATAACCCAACACCTCCTCCACCTGCTGTGCCGCAAAGAGCGGTTTCTACGACGACTCGCGGCCCCGACACATCGTCTTCCTGGGGGCCGTGGGATCCGCCACCCCGAGCGGTACCCTTTGTACCCGGGGAGGCACCAGCTGTTGTTGAGGGGGAGGCCACTTCGGCAAGGGAGGCGCCACGACACATTCAGCGCCAGCACCCGCCTCAGCAGATGATCGACAGCATCAACGAACACGTCACCCGGTCAAGGCAAATCTCTCACTTTGCTCATTCTGCATTTGTTGCTGATTTTGAACCCCGATATGTTGGACACGCTTTGATGGATCCTGATTGGGTCAATGCCATGCATGAGGAGCTTGAGAACTTTGAGAGAAATCGGGTTTGGGTTCTAGTGTCTCCACCTTCTGAGTGTCATCCAATTGGGACAAAATGGGTTTTCAAAAACAAACAGGGAGAAGATGGCCATGTTGTGAGAAACAAGGCTAGACTCGTAGCCTAGGGATATAGTCAGAAGGAGGGGATAGACTATGAGGAGACATTTGCTCCTGTAGCACGTTTGGAGGCTATTAGGATACTCTTGGCTTTTGCTGCATCCAAAGGTTTCAAACTTTTTCAAATGGATGTCAAGAGTGCCTTCTTAAACGGCTACATAGAAGAGGAGGTGTATGTTAGACAACCCCCGGTTTCGAAAATCCCAAGTTTCCAAACCATGTCTTTAAACTTCACAAAGCTTTGTATGGTTTGAAACAAGCCCCTAGAGCCTGGTATGATAGGTTGAAAACCTTTTTGCTTGCTAAGGGTTTTAAAATGGGATGTGTAGATAAAACGCTCTTTCTCCTCAAGTAAGGCACTGATACTCTCTTGGTCCAAATTTACGTGGATGATATCATTTTCGGTGGTTCTTCTCACGCTTTGGTTGCCAAGTTTGCAGACACTATGAGCAGGGAGTTCGAGATGAGCATGATGGGTGAGTTGACGTTTTTCCTTGGGTTGCAAATCAAGCAAACCCGGGAAGGAACGTTTGTGCACCAGGGCAAGTACACCAGAGATATCCTGAAGAGGTTCGACATGGGTGAGGCCAAGCCTCTTCCAACACCCATGTCGACCACGACAGCCTTGGATGCGGACATGGAGGGAGAAGCAGTGGACCAGAAGGAGTACCGAAGTATGATCGGGTCGCTGCTGTACCTGACAGCGACACGCCCGGACATCCAGTTCGCGGTGTGCCTCTACGCGCTTTCAGGCGTCGCCGCGCACCTCTCACCGTCAGGCGGTCAAGCGCATTACTTATCCTTCTCTCCAGAATTCAGTATTTGGTATTCTGCTTCCTCCACCTTTTCCCTTTGCGGTTATTCCAATGCCGATTTTGCTTGTTGCCGTATTGATCGCAAGTCCACTTCTAGGACTTGCCAGTTTATTGGTTCTTCTCTTGTTTTGTGGTCTTCTCGCAAGCAGTCTAGCGTCGCCCAGTCTACCACGGAGCCTAAGTATGTTGCTGCGGCTAGCTGCTGTTCCCAGTTACTCTTGATGATGGCCACTTTGCGTGATTTTGGTCTGAGCTTTTCTCGTGTTCCATTGCTTTGTGACAGCACGAGTGCGATTAGCGTTGCTAAGAACCCCGTGCTTCACTCGAAGACCAAACACATTGATGTGCGCTTTCATTTTCTGCGAGACCACTATGAGAAGGGTGATATCGACCTTCACCATGTCGATACTCATCATCGGCTTGCTGGTATTTTTACCAAGCCTTTGGACCAATCAACCTTTAATCGATTGAGAGGTGAGCTTGGTGTGTGTTTCCCCTTTTAGATGGGGGAAACACTTTGGATTTTGTATGATACACTGACTTTATGGTTTCAGTTGTTTTTGTTCCTTTTTGATTTCTTTGTGCATCTTTTGCATTTTAGCATACGCTTTTACATTCTGAGCTTCATATGTATAATCTGAAGAATGTAACTATGCTCTGTGTAGTTTTTGCTCCGATGCTTTATGTTGATGCTGTAGCTTATACTCTTTCTGATCACTAGTACATACTATGAGCTGAGCCATTTTTGAATGGTGAATGTGATAATGAACTTAAAACTTGAAAATATTCACCATTTAGATATGCAACTAGCATGTGTAGGATGTGTTGAAGTCACATGTGCTTTTTATATATGCTAGGTTGCTATGTCTCTAGTATTGAGTCATTCACTTGCTTGGTATGTCATATTCTGCTTAAAATCTGAACCAAGTTAAGTGAATTGGAAAGATCGAGATAGGTTTGCTTGTTAGCACCTCACAGTTTCGAGACTGTTTCTCATTGCACTTTGAGTTAAACTTGAGTTGTGTAGTGTATGACTAAAACTGTTGCCTTAAGCTTCTGATTGCTTATGCATAGGCTTCGCACAGTTGAAAAGTTAGGCAATACAAAGCATTCAACCTCTCGCAGTCACATGCTGTTTTCTGAACTTGTGTAATTTCACCGCTGCAACTCCGATTAAAATTTGAAATCACAAGTAAATGCCTAAATTGGTCTCAGCATGATGATTGAACTGTGCTAGGGGTAGTTCACTTGGTATACATGTTTAGCACATTTGACTTCCTATCCATACATGTCTGTGCTATTTTGATGGTGAATACCATTTCGGCTACAAACTGTTCTTTTGCTCTCATTTCAGACTTAGTGATCAGCTTGAGCCTTTGCTAGCACTTTGTGCTTTTTTCTGAGTCATCGGATTTGAACTCTATAGAGCATCCTTGCACTCTTTTGAGTATACTCCTGAAGCTCCTAACTTGCATTCTGACTCATATGCATCTTGGAAGGGGAGAAATCTGCGTGTTAGCACTTTGTGCTGCATTTTCTGAGGGGGAGCCGTGTGTCTTGATAAGTGTATTTTCAACTAAGGGGGATAACTTGCAAATCATTACCCTCCGTTTCAGCTAAGGGGGAGCCTTCCTGGTTGTTTGCACTATTCGAGGGGGAGTTTGTTTCCGGTTGAGTCTTTGACATTTTCAATTGGTTTGGAGCGGTTTGCTAGTTGCGTTGAGCCTTAGCCTCTTTCTTGAGGGACTAGCATTTGCTTTTCAGATTTTCAATTGGTGTCGAACTCTTTTTGGTAACAGTCGGTATCGAGCTTTCTTTGCTAGTTGTGTTGAGCCTCTGTGCCTCTATCTTGAGGGACTAGCATTTTGCTTCAATATTTTCGATTGGTTTTTGCTAGCGGTGTTGAGCCTGTTCTACCTCTTCTTGACGGCTAGCTTTGCTTTGCTTGGTTGCGTCGAGCCGTTGCCCATGTCTTTGGGGACCAAGTTCTTTCGCTCTTTCCACTTGACCTTCTTCGGCTTTGCTATGCTTTTGGGTCATTTGGTCGAGTTTTCTCTTCTCCTTCTTCCTTCTTTTCTTTCCATTATGATTTGTGTTGTTAGTTGACAATGCACTCATCAAGGGGGAGATTGCGGATACATGAGTGTATGCCGAGTCTCTAAGTGATGAGTGATTGTCAACTGGGATGATGCGCATGTTCTTTGGCTTGTGTTGTGCAGGTGTCGAGCACGGATGCAGTGATCAAAGGCGAGGTGAAGGTCAAGTAGAGACGTGCCGTGCCGATGGACCGAGAGTGGCGAAGGGCGGACGTGAGGCTTGGACTGAGGCACCAGAGGCCCGAGGTTCAGCTGTGGTGGCTAGCAGCCTGTGACGACAACAAGTGAAGAAGTGCGGTCATGTGTTGCCTAAGTCGTGGACTTGGGGACACGTGTCGGTGGACGGGATGCACGGGAGGTGCATCCCATCTACGACGTCGGTTTGGTGGTAGAGCCAGGGAAAAACCATCGGGTGGATGGTTTCCAGGTTTGGGCCTCAAAACCTGGGTGCGGATGGTTTCTGAGTTTGGCCATAAAACTCGGGCTGAGGACGATTTCTAGGTTTGGGCCTCAAAATCTGGGCACTGAGGGTTTGCTGAGTTTGGCCTCAAAACTCAGATGCTTGGTGGGCTGGTTTCCCGGTTTGGGCCTCAAAACCGGGGGGTTGGCTGGAAAAGGCTGGTTTCCCGGTTTGGGCCACAAAACCGGGGGTGCAGAGCGAGGGCGGCACGTGGCGGCAATCGGGAGGTTGCGTCGAGGCAACGCTACGAGTTGTGCGAGCGTGGCCGTCGGATACACCTACCACCGAGTTGGTCCAGAAAACCTTATGGTTTAGCTGGTTTGCTCTGTAAGTAGTTAGGGGTAGAGTGGGAATTAGGAATAGGTTAGAATTAGGATAAATAGGGGGAGACACCCACCTCCCCATCCATCTCAGTTAGTCATTCTGTCATTTGCTCTTTGCTTCTAGGGTTTTCCTGCTCTTCCACATCCCTGCTGTAGCTAGCTGAGATCCACAGAGAAGAGGACAATACCTCTGTGTTCATGAGATTTTGAGGAAGTGAGGCCGTAACCTCACTGTTGTAGCGTGTGGTAGCCACACGGTGGCAATTCGTGGTTGTGATTCGCGTTTTGTTCGTGTTCTTCGCGGAATCCTTTTTCTTCACGATTTTCCCGTCGCTTGATCTCTTTGCTTGGTTCATCTTTTGCAAATCCATTTGAATCAAGTTGTTCTAGATCGTGAGGCACTTCTTTCCACTGAAGGAATTCACCTCTAACCTCACGGTCTAGGAGATCGATCGATTTTCGTTTCGGGTCAAGTTTTTCTCCCTTCTCCCGAAATTCTATGCTTCATCGATTTGGAGATAGGTTCGAGCCATGATCTCTTAGAGATAGCTCACTATCATCCTTGTGACTCCTCTCACCAAGTTTGATCCCTAGAGGATTCGTTTTGGGTGAGATCGAGTCGAATCGGTGGACGAACAGTGCTGCTGCGGGGTGACCGGACGCAGGGGTCGGGGCGACCGGACGCTGGCTGGGTGAGTCCGGTCGTTGAATGTTTACTGCGATTTCCTGCTGGTTGACCAGACGCTCGGCGAGCTTACTGACCGGACACATAGCTCTTACTGTTCACCAGTTTTGTCCTTGTGACCGGACGCTGCCTTGTTGACCGGACGCTCTGTTCACCAGAGTCCGGTCCAACTCAATAAGCTCCCATTTTGGGTTTTGCTCGACCGGACGCGTCCGATCCCTGACGACCGGACGCACAGCAGTTGACCGGACGCCCTGCCTCTCAGAGTCCGGTCCAACTCAGAGAGTTTCTGTTTTGGTTTTCGCTCGACCGGACGCGTCCGGTGAACTTTGACCGGACGCAGGCCAGAGTACGGTCAGTTCTGTCTCGAGCCGTTTCGTTCGCAGTTTGCTCGCCCGTTGTCGGATTTGTTTTCCGTCTTTTGCGTTGGCTTTCTAGAGTTGTGTAGTGTCCCGCTGTGCTTCTTGAAAGCATCCACCCTACATCTAGGGTCGTGGACATTAGCAAGCTCTAGGGTTTGTCTTTCAGGGTGATTCTCGGGACAGTGGCTCCTAGTTTCTGAAAGGAAAATTTGAAGCTCCCATTCACCCCCCTCTGGTCGCTTTCTAGTTGCTTCTCGGTCCTTCAGAATTTCAGTAAGATCTCTTTCTCCATATTTTTTTATTTTAATATTTTTACGATGCAAGAGAAAAATACAATAGGATGAATGCATGCATATTTATTATTATTATTATTATTATTATGCCACCACGGTGAACATTCCTATGGGTTTTTACACACCAAAGATTTATTCACATGGGGCTTTATGATGCAGTGAAATATTTTTATTTTGTTTTCTAATGTAATGCAGAAATTAAAATGTGTTGTGAATTAAATATGATGATGGAAGAAGTGGTTATGGATTAAATATGAGAAATATGCAGTAAAGTAAATATAAAGATAACTACCGATTTTTACCTTTTGGCGAAGGTTCGGATATTTAGGTCCGATGAACCGGACCTTCCCTTGGTTCAGACCTCCCAAGGTATGTCAGACGTTTGGAAAGTTGTTATTGATTGTACCTCTGAGGTGCAGCCTTTTTCTTTGATACTTTCTTGGTCTGAGTCTTCACATCCTGTGGTTCACTGTCTTGAGGTTTCTCTCCTTTCTTTTCTGGGACAGTGCTGATAGCTTCTTCGTCATGATTAGCCTTTCTATTCTTGATAGTTTGTCTTCTTTGGCGTTGAGAGCGGCGTCTTTCACTTCTGTTTTTCTTAGGTGCTTCATTGGGTATGTAGTTGATGAAGTAGCATCGTACCTTTTCTCCAGGAAAGTGAAAATGGATTTCCTCTTGTAGATGATTGCACTTGTAGCATAGAGGAATAGTCTTTCTAGGATGAGATGGACATCATCGTCTTCTTATGTCGACGATCAAGAAGTCTGTGGGGACTTCATGACCTCTAATTTTGACTACGACGTCTTCCATCATTCCTTCTTGTTTATGCCTCTTGATATGGTGTCACTCTCGTTCTTCGTTCGTCCAACAGTTTTAAGTGAAGCGTTAATTATGGAAGCTTGCAGCATCTTGCTCAGTGTGCATGTTCTTGCAGATCTAGGACCTTCACTCTATAGAATTTGGGAGTGATAAACTTCTCCATGTTTGCTCAAGAGTGTGTCCTGCTCATAAAGACAAGGTAGAGATCAAGTGCATGGGCTCTGTTGGTGGAAAAACACCAACAGAACCATAAGTTTTGTTCATTCCTCTCTAACCTTAGGCACATTGCACATGACAAACTTGTTGTTTATGTGTTCTATTCAATCTTAACATGAGTGATAGGATCATAGGATGAGCATGAAAGTAGCATCTTAAAATATTGAACAGATCAAATTACTTAACCAAAGGAAGGATAATCTATGCATAAAGTGTTGATCTTTTCACGATTGAGATATATCATCTTCCAAAGGTTAGATGCACAACATTTTAGCTCATTTAGTTAAGACAGTGAGATTCAAGAGCGTAAAGGTATGAACAAGGATCAAAGGACTGAATATGTTGAGTTGATTAGGTCGGATCAAGTGAGGTGCAACTTAAACATGTTTAGTTCTTTATTTATATTCATACTAGAATCAAGAAGAAGCTTTTAAAGTGATGGATACTTACCTTGAAATGTTACTTTGTCATTGGAAAGTGATTGTGCTGAACCACCTTGTGGAAGCTCCTCTTGTCTAGCTGGTTGTTGTTTATGAATGGCTTGTCTTCTCTTGTTTGTCTCACAGTGTGATTGAGAGGAGGAAGATCACAATGAAATCATCTTTAGAGGTATCGATCTTTCTTCTCTATGTGTTGACTTATCAGTGAAGGCACATTGTTCCTCGAGTATGCTGCCTAGGATCCTCTCTCTTCTCTTGTCAACCTTTCTTGTTTTCCTTTAATCACTGGGTTGGCAAGAGACTTGTATTTAGAGGTGCTACTCGAGTGCCTCCATGAGAGTCTTTTGTCTTGTAGTGTCACAACTGAGACTTGTTCTCTCAACAGTGTCTAGATGATGGAGATCTTGTCGGCTGTTCTTCTGATTTGCTAGCTTAGGTGTTCTCTTCATCTTCTAACTCTTGTGGTGCAGTGGCTTCATCCTTCATGATGCCCTCCTCAATTCTTAGTAGTTGGTTCTTCCTTTGAGGTCTTCTCTTGGTTCTCTTTGGCTGTTCATAAGTAATGTAGATGTTGAAGATGCAGCGAAAGATCCAAAAGTTGACTTCTCCAGGTTCGGCAAAGATGATAACATTGATGGTGTTCAAGAACGATCTTTCAAAAATGAGTGGTGGATCATATTCTTCTTCTTGACTGGGACAACTTCTAGTGGTTTGTACTGATCAAAGTGGTGAGTAGGAGATCAATATGTCTTGCAGTTGGGTTTCTCCTTCCTCCCTTTGATTGTGAAACACATCTAGACAACGGAATTGTCTCTCCCAGGCTGGCTTGTGGTGTAGATGGACTTCCAACAACATGTTCATGTGTTTGACTTGTAGATCTTGCTATTGTTGTAGTGGTACCATCCTGTCTCCCAAGCTAGCTCTTGATTAGAAAAGAGGATAACTTCCCACTTCTTGTCTTGATGTCTTGGGCAATGATGGTTGCAGGCATAGGTTGTCTCATATGAGGTAATGTGCATCTTGTTTGTCATCAGCGCCCAAGCAAGACTCAAAGCTAGGCTAGCACCATTTGTGATCTAAGAGTAGGTTTGTGTGTCTATGGTTTGGGTTTTGGATCTTCAATGTTCAGACCAAACCATGGATGAACAAAATCTCTGTCCTGCGTAATGTTAGTGGACATATACCCGAAGGATTGCAAGAATTTGAAGCATGGGTTGTTATCCATAACTTATCTATTTCGCATCTATGCTAATAAAAAGATGTTTTTAGGATTGTTTTAGCATAGACTAGTATTTCATGTGATGGTTGCACTTTAACATGATTCAAAGCAAAAGATAACTTGCAGTAGAAGACAAAATAAATAAACCTTGATACTCACAGTTCTTTCATCCATGATGAATGAGCTGAGCCTTCATTGTGCAAAGTTGTTGAAGTTCATGTGTCTCTTCATCTCCATTCTGAGTTCATCTCCGGACTTTCCCAAATTGATATTGAAAGTTTCCCTGCAGGGGTTAGTCCAACAAAATATCCAAAATCTACTATAGCATACTATCAGTTCAGAAATCAACCTAGACACCACGTCTAATTTGATCTAGGAAGGCATTTTAACCTAAGCACCATACTTAATTTAAAAGTCTTTAGAGGTAAAATCAGCACACCTTTTAGCTCAAGAATCAAACCAGACACCATGTCTTACTTTAATTCATAAAAACAGTTAAACTAAGCTCCATGCCTAATTTAAAAGGTGTCTGATAATACTTCAAAACCAAAGAATATACTATAGCAAATAAATATAACATGAAAGCATTGTAGAGATTTATTCAGATGGTTATGAAAGAGTATGATTAGTATATGAGCGTATCCTAAAGGTAGGGACAACCAACATAGCAACATGGCAAGAAATATTCTTAGAAAGTCTATTCCCCAAGCTTGGATTTTGTAAATCAATATTGGATGAATGTAATTCAATGTTGCATAATGATTGGTGGGACATACCTTGTGTTTGTTATTCCTTCGTTCTTTTCTGCTCCAGACCTGGAAAGGTTAGTGACAAGAATACCCGAAGGAATATTTTCATAATTATATTTCTATGCTCATTACAAGGACAGTGCAGCAGAAAAGTAGGCATTGCTGATAACCAGGTATTATGATGGGGTATAAGGATTCTACTGGTTATAGCTTGCTCATGGGGTAGTGATAGATAAGAGTGGAAATCAAAAACAACATTCATAAGAATGAAAACAAAAATAATGAAAAGATTGGGACAAGAGGAAAAAGATAAAAGTATGATTACAAGGTTAAACTAAGACTTAAGATGATCAACCGTTCCCCGGCAACGGCGCCAGAAATGCTTGTCGGTATAAATTAACGCACACTCTACTTTATGTGCAAGCGCACAGATAAGATCTACCGATGTAGCACTTCACCGGAGTAACCCAGTTTTAATATCGAACCCAAAGGAACGGATAGTGTTAAGTCTTAAAGTCTATCCCCTGAGTCGCTAACAAGGACGGAGAATCTAGAAGTATAGAGGGGATCACTAAGGCTATCTAATTCCAATTCAAGAGTGATATGTTTATATTATTTTTAGTGGGGACGTTTCCATAAAAGGTCACAAACAGAGTATGATTCTTTTATGCAAATGTATAATCCTACCGAGCCTACACACGGGTAAGTGGACTATAGAAGAATCAAGAAGGCTATAAGAGTCACCCTTGCGAACAACCACTACTACCGGCGTTATATGAGGCATTTATGATGAGCTATCAAGTCTAAGCACCACGCTTACACTATCCAACTACTCTAACTCTAGAGCAACTTAGAATTAAAGTACTCAAAAGAGAGTCATAAACCTTAAGAATAATAAGAACATTGGCTCAAACTTAGATATAGACGTTGATTACCGAAACAATCGTTGAAGCAAGTTGAAGATGATCTTGAATCCGCAGGTACAAGATAAAGAAGTTGATCCGACAGGCCGGAGCTCCTTCTTGATCTATTCATCTCTCTCTCTCTCTTCTAGTTCTAGTATAAGACTAGGTTCTAAACCTAAACTAGAGGGGTAACTAGTCTTCTACTTGATAGCTGGCTCTTGATTACAACTAGATGAACTAGATCTAATTCTAGATGAACTAGAAGAGATTCATCTAGAGGGACCTCTACTTTTGATTGAAACCCTAGTTTCTGATGTGGAGATGAATAATGAAGATGGAGATGCCTCGAGAGGGGGGTCTAGGTTGCTTATATAGCCCGAGGTGGAGTAGGGGGCAAGGAATCGCCATGTCATCGATCCGCGTCTCATTTATCGCCCACCGTTGGATCAAACCGACTTCAGGGACGGTGGAGATGCATCCTAGGAGGCAGTGGAAGAAGGTACCAGAAGGCGGAGGCGAAACGGCCTCCGTGGCCGACCGGTCGGTGTCCAAGTGGGACCGGTCGGTCTGGCCCAGTGGGCCCACGTGGTGGGCCGCCTCGTGGTGTCTTCTAGATCCTTCTTTTGCAGATTTCGTTGCGAAATTAATATCTTTTCATCCGGTACTCCGAATATAGCAAATGATATGTCCGTTTCGATCGTCTCGACGAGCCCTTCGCAATGGTCCACTCCAATTCATCACTTGATATACATTTATATGGTGAAATATTGATGTCCTACAAAACAAGTGAGAGCACCAAAACTCGTGCAATTTGTTAGTTTCAAACCCTACAACTATGCTTTGTAATTCATTGTGTCATTTCATGCAATAGTTGATGGTTAATTATGGGCATTAGTGAGCGTCAACAATGCACTGAAAAACTCGTAGTTGATTTTTTCACAACAGACGCACCCAATCATCTCCATTTGACCCAAAACTCATGTTTGGTGGGTTTTTGGCACATTCATTTCCGGAGGAACGGTGCCGCAAAACTCGCGAGGGAGGGCCATTTTACCCACTAATGCACCGAAAAAGTTATAGTTGAATTTTCGCAACAGACGCACCCAATCATCTCCGTTTGACCCAAAAATCTTGTTTGGTGGGTTTTTGGCACTTTCATTTGCGATGGAATGGGGCCGCAAAACACGCATGGGAGGGCTGTTTTACCCACTCATGCACGGAAAAACTCACAGTTGAATTTTTCGCAACGGACGCACCCAATCATCTCTGTTTGACAAAAAACTCATGTTTGGTGGGGTTTTGGCACTTTCATTTCAGATGGACGGAGCCGAAAAAGTCGCATGGGAGGGCCCTTTTACCCACTGATGCACCGAAAAACTTATAGTTAATTTTTTTGCAACGGACGCACCCAATCATCTCAGTTTGACCCTAAACTCATGTTTGGTGGGTTTTTGGCAGTTTCATTTCCGGAGGAACGGTGATGCAAAACTCGTGCAAGAGGGCCGTTTTACCCACTGGTGCACCAAAAAACTCGCAGTTGAAGTTTTCACATCAGACGCACCCAATCATCTCCGTTTGACCCAAAACTCATGTTTGGTGGGTTTTTGGCACTTGCATTTCCAGAGGAATAGTGCCGCAAAACTCACGCAGGAGGGCCGTTTTACCCACTGATGCACATAAAAACTCACGGTTGATTTTTCACAACGGACGCACCCAATCATCTCCATTTGACCCAAAACTCATGGTTGGTGGGTTTTGGGCAGTTTCATTTCTAGCGGAACGGTGACGCAAAACTCGTGCAGGAGGGCCGTTTTACCCACTGATGCACCAAAAAACTCGCAGTTGAATTTTTCACAACAGACGCACCCAATCATCTCCATTTGACCCAAAACTCATGTTTGGTGGGTTTTTTTAACTTTCATTTCTGGAGGAACGGTGCCGCAAAACTCACGCAGGAGGGCCGTTTTACCCATTAATGCACCAAAAAAGTCACAGTTGATTTTTTCGCAACGGACGCACCTAATCATCTCCATTTGACCCAAAACTGATGTTTGGTGGGTTTTTGGCACTTTCATGTCTGATGGACGGTGACGCAAAACTCGCGTGGGAGGGCAGTTTTACCCACTGATGCACCAAAAAACTCGCAGTTGAATTTTTCACAACAAACGCACCCAATCATCTCCATTTGACCCAAAACTCATGTTTGGTGGGTTTTTGGCACTTTCATTTCCGGAGGAACGGTGCCGCAAAACTCGAGCAGGAGGGCCGTTTTACCCACTAATGCACAGAAAAACTCGAAGTTGATTTTTTCATAACGGACGCACCCAATCATCTCCGTTTGACCCAAAACTCATGTTTGGTGGGTTTTTGGCACTTTCATTTCCGACAGAACGGTGCCGCAAAACACGCATGGGAGGGCCGTTTTACCCACTGATGCACCAAAAAACTTGCAGTTGAATTTTTCTCAACGGATGCACCCAATCATCTCCGCTTGACAAAAAACTCATGTTTGGTGGGTTTTTGGCACTCTCATTTTAGATGGACGGTGCCGCAAAACTCGCATGGGAGGGCCCTTTTACCCACTGATGCACCGACAAACTTATAGTTGAATTTTTCACAACGGACGCACCCAATCATCTCCGTTTGACCTAAAACTCATGTTTGGTGGGTTTTTGACACTTTCATTTTCGGAGAAACCGTGCCGCAAAACTCACGCAGGAGGGCCGTTTTACCCACTGATGCACTAAAAAACTATAAGTTGAATTTTTCACAACGAACGCACCCAATGATCTCCATTTGATCCAAAACTCATGTTTGGTGGGGTTTTGGCAATTTCATTTCCGACGGAACGATGCTGCAAAACTCGCATGACAGGGCCATTTTACCCACTGAAGCACCGAAAAACTCACAGTTCAATTTTTCGCAACGGGCGCACCCAATCATCTTCGTTTGAACCTAAACTCATGTTTGGTGGGTTTTTGGCAGTTTCATTTCCGAAGGAACGGTGATGCAAAACTCGCGCAGGAGGGTCGTTTTACCCACTGATGCACCGAAAAACTCACAGTTGAATTTTTCACAACAGAAGCACCCAATCATCTCCATTTGACCAAAAACTCATGTTTGGTGGATTTTTGGCGCTTTCATTTCCGGAGGAACGGTGCCGCAAAACTCGCGCAGGAGGACCGTTTTGCCCACTGCTGCACCGAAAAACTTATAGTTGAATTTTTCGCAATAGACGCACCCAATCCTCTCTGTTTGACCCAACACTTATGTTGGGTAGGTTTTTGGCACTTTCATTTCTGGAGGAACGTTGCCGCAAAACTCGCGCAGGAGGGCCGTTTTACCCACTAATGCACCGAAAAACTCACGGTTGAATTTTTCACAACGGACGCACCCAATAATTTCTGTTTGACCCAAAACTCATGTTTGGTGGGTTTTTGGCACTTTCATTCAGATGAACTGTGACACAAAACTCGCATGGGAGGGCCTTTTACCCACTGATCTACCAAAAAACTTATAGTTGAATTTTTTCAACGGACGCACGCAATCATCTCCGTTTGACCTAAAACTCATGTTTGGTGAGTTTTTGGCACTTTCAATTCTTGGATTGGTACCGTAAAACTCGCCAGGAGGGCCGTTTTACCCACTGATGCACTGAAAAACTTGCAGTTAAATTTTGCAAAACGGACACACCCAATCATCTCCATTTGACCCAAAACCCATGTTTGGTGGGGTTTTGGCACATTCATTTCCAATGGAACGGTGCCGCAAAACTCGCATGGGAGGGTCGTTTTACCCACTAATGCACCAAAAAATTATAGTTGAATTTTTCGCAACAGACGCACCCAATCATCTCCATTTGACCCAAAACTCATGTTTAGTGGGGTTTTGGCAATTTCGTTTCCGGAGGAACGGTGCCGCAAAACTCGCGCAGGAGGACCGTTTTACCCACTAAAGCACAAAAAAAACTCGAAGTTGAATTTTTCATAACGGACGCACTCAATCATCTCCGTTTGACCCAAAACTCATGTTTGGTGGGTTTTTGGCACTTTCATTTCCGACAGAACGGTGCCACTAAACACGCATGGGAGGGTCGTTTGACCCACTGATGCACCGAAAAACTCGCAGTTGAATTTTTCGCAACGGACGCACCCAATCATCTCCATTTGACAAAAAACTCATGTTTGGTGGGTTTTTGGCACATTCATTTCAGATGGACGGTGCCACAAAACTCGCATGGGAGGGCCCTTTTACCCACTAATGCACTGAAAAAGTTATAGTTGAATTTTTCGCAATGGATGCACCCAATCATCTCCATTTGACCTAAAACTCATGTTTGGTGGGTTTTTGTCACTTTCATTTCTGACGGAATGGTGCCGCAAAACTCGCGCAAGAGGGCCGTTTTACCCACTGATGCATTGAAAAACTCGCAGTTGAATTTTTCACAACGGACGCACCGAATCATCTCCATTTGACCCAAAACTCATGTTTGGTGGGTTTTTGGCACTTTCATTTCCGACTGAACGGTGCCGCAAAACACGCATGGGAGGTCCATTCTACCCATTGATGCACCGAAAAACTCACAGTTGAATTTTTTGCAACGGACGCACCCAGTCATCTCCATTTGACCCATAACTGATGTTTGGTGGGTTTTTGGCACTTTCATTTCTGATGGACGGTGCCGCAAAACTCGCATGGGAGGGCCGTTTTACACACTAATGCACAAGAAAACTCATAGTTGAATTTTTCACAACGGATGCACCCAATCATCTCCATTTGACCCAAAACTCATGTTTGGTGTGTTTTTGGCACTTCCATTTCCGGAGGAACGGTGCCGCAAAACACACGCAGGAGGGTCGTTTTACCCACTGATGCACTGAAAAACTCACAGTTCAATTTTTCGCAACGGACGCACCCGATCAGCTCCGTTTGACCCAAAACTCATGTTTGGTGGGGTTTTGGCAATTTCATTTCCGGAGGAACGGTGCCGCAAAACTCGCGCAGGAGGACCGTTTTACCCACTAAAGCACAAAAAAAACTCGAAGTTGAATTTTTCATAACGGACGCACTCAATTATCTCCGTTTGACCGAAAACTCATGTTTGGTGGGTTTTTGGCACTTTCATTTCCGACAGAACGGTGCCACTAAACAAGCATGGGAGGGTCGTTTTATCCACTGATGCACCGAAAAACTCGCAGTTGAATTTTTCGCAACGGACGCACCCAATTATCTCCGTTTGACAAAAAACTCATGATTGGTGGGTTTTTGACACTTTCATTTCAGATGGATGGTGCCACAAAACTCGTATGGGAGGGCCCTTTTACCCACTGATGCACTGAAAAACTTATAGTTGATTTTTCGCAATGGATGCACCCAATCATCTCCATTTGACCTAAAACTCATGTTTTGTGGGTTTTTGTCATTTTCATTTCTGACGAAACGGTGCCGCAAAACTCGCGCAGGAGGGCCGTTTTACCCACTGATGCAATGAAAAACTCGCAGTTGAATTTTTCACAACGAACGCACCGAATCATCTCCATTTGACCCAAAACAAATGTTTGCTGGGGTTTTGGCAATTTCATTTCCAACGGAACGATGCTGCAAAACTCGCATGAAAGGGCCATTTTACCCACTGATGCACTGAAAAACTCGCAATTGATGTTTTCTCAACAGTTGCACCCAATCATCTCCGTTGGACCCAAAACTCATGTTTGGTGGGTTTTTGGCACTTTCATTTCCGGAGGAATGATGCCGCAAAATTCACGCGGGAGGACCGTTTTACCCAGTGATGCACCGAAAAACTCACGATTGAATTTTTCACAACGGACGCACCGGATCATCTCTATTTGACCCAAAACTCATGTCTGGTGGGTTTTTGGCACTTTCATTTCTGACGGGACGGTGCCGCAAAACTCGCATGGGAAGGCCGTTTTACCCATTGATGCACCGAAAAACTCACAGTTGAATTTTTCGCAACGGACGCACCCAATCATCTCCATTTGACCCAAAACTCATGTTTGGTGGGTTTTTGGCACTTTCATTTCCGGAGGAACGGTGCCGCCAAACTCATGCAGGGGGGCCGTTTTACCCACTGATGCACTGAAAAACTCGTAGTTGAATTTTTCACAACGGATGCACCCAATCATCTCCGTTTGAACCAAAACTCATGTTTGGTGGGTTTTTGGCACTTTCATTTCCTACGGAACGATGCCGCAAAACTCGCATGGGAGGGCCGTTTAACCACTGATGCACCGAAAAACTCATAGTTGAATGTTTCACAACGGACGCACCCAATCATCTCCATTTGACCCAAAACTCATGTTTGGTGGGTTTTTGACACTTTCATTTCTGATGGACGGTGCCGCAAAACTCGCATGGGAGGGTCGTTTTACCCACTGATGCACCAAAAAACTTGTAGTTGAATTTTTCGCAACAGACGCACCCAATCATCTCTGTTTGACCCAAAACTCATGTTTTGTGGGTTTTTGGCACTTTCATTTTCTGAGGAATGGTGCCGCAAAACTCGCGCAGGAGGGCCGTTTTACCCACTGATGCACCGAAAAACTCACGGTTGAATTTTTCACAACGGACGCACCCAATAATTTCTGTTCGACCCAAAACTCAAGTTTGGTGGGTTTTTGGCACTTTCATTCAGATGAACGATGACACAAAACTCGCATGGGAGGGCCTTTTACCCACTGATCTACCGAAAAACTTATAGTTGAATTTTTTGCAACGGGCGCACGCAATCATCTTCGTTTGACCTAAAACTCATGTTTGGTGAGTTTTTGGCACTTTTATTTCTGGAGGAACGGTGCCGTAAAACTCGCCAGGAGGGCCGTTTTACCCACTGATGCACTGAAAAACTTGCAGTTAAATTTTTCACAATGGACACACCCAATCATCTCCATTTGACCCAAAACCCATGTTTGGTGGGGTTTTGGCACATTCATTTCCAATGGAACGGTGCCGCAAAACTCGCATGGGAGGGCCGTTTTACCCACTAATGCACCGAAAAAATTATAGTTGAATTTTTTGCAACAGACGCACCCAATCATCTCCATTTGACCCAAAACTCATGTTTGGTGGGGTTTTGGCAATTTCATTTCCGGAGGAACGGTGCCGCAAAACTCGCACAGGAGGACCGTTTTACCCACTAAAGCACAAAAAAAACTCAAAGTTGAATTTTTCATAACGGACGCACTCAATCATCTCCGTTTGACCCAAAACTCATGTTTGGTGGGTTTTTGGCACTTTCATTTCCGACAGAACGGTGCCACTAAACACGCATGGGAGGGTCGTTTTACCCACTGATGCACCAAAAAACTCGCAGTTGAATTTTTCGCAACGGACGCACCCAATCATCTCCGTTTGACAAAAAACTCATGTTTGGTGGGTTTTTGGCACATTCATTTCAGATGGACGGTGCCACAAAACTCGCATGGGAGGGCCCTTTTACCCACTGATGCACTGAAAAACTTATAGTTGATTTTTTCGCAATGGATGCACACAATCATCTCCATTTGACCTAAAACTCATGTTTGGTGGGTTTTTGGCACTTTCATTTCTGACGGAATGGTGCCGCAAAACTCGCGCAGGAGGGCCGTTTTACCCACTGATGCATTGAAAAACTCGCAGTTGAATTTTTCACAATGGACGCACCGAATCATCTCTGTTTGACCCAAAACTCATGTTTGGTGGGTTTTTGGCACTTTCATTTCCGACTGAACGGTGCCGCTAAACATGCATGGGAGGTCCATTCTACCCATTGAT
The DNA here is from genome assembly GCA_009763385.1 of Coix lacryma-jobi var. lacryma-jobi. Lineage (NCBI taxonomy): Eukaryota > Viridiplantae > Streptophyta > Magnoliopsida > Poales > Poaceae > Coix > Coix lacryma-jobi. The sequence goes on along the minus strand of CM019830.1, from coordinate 103,374,125 downwards.
GCACCGAAAAACTCACAGTTGAATTTTTTGCAACGGACGCACCCAATCATCTCCATTTGACCCAAAACTGATGTTTGGTGGGTTTTTGGCACTTTCATTTCTGATGGACGGTGCCGCAAAACTCGCATGGGAGGGCCGTTTTACCCACTAATGCACCAGAAAACTCACAGTTGAATTTTTCACAACGGATGCACCCAATGATCTCCATTTGACCCAAAACTCATGTTTGGTGGGGTTTTGGCAATTTCATTTCCGACGGAACGATGCTGCAAAACTCGCATGACAGGGCCATTTTACCCACTAATGCACCAAAAAACTCACAGTTCAATTTATCGCAACGGGCGCACCCAATCATCTTCGTTTGAACCTAAACTCATGTTTGGTGGGGTTTTGGCAGTTTCATTTCCGGAGGAATGGTGATGCAAAACTCGCGCATGAGGGCCGTTTTTCCCATTGATGCACCGAAAAACTCACAGTTGAATTTTTTGCAACGGACGCACCCAATCATCTCCATTTGACCCAAAACTGATGTTTGGTGGGTTTTTGGCACTTTCATTTCTGATGGACGGTGCCGCAAAACTCGCATAGGAGGGCCGTTTTGCCCACTAATGCACCAGAAAACTCACAGTTGAATTTTTCACAACGGATGCACCAAATCATCTCCATTTGACCCAAAACTCATGTTTGGTGGGTTTTTGGCACTTCCATTTCCGGAGTAACGGTGCCGCAAAACTCACGCAGGAGGGTCGTTTTACCCACTGATGCACCGAAAAACTCACAGTTCAATTTTTCGCAACGGACGCACCCGATCATCTCCGTTTGACCCAAAACTCATGTTTGGTGGGGTTTTGGCAATTTCATTTCCGGAGGAACGGTGCCGCAAAACTCGCGCAGGAGGACCGTTTTACCCACTAAAGCACAAAAAAAACTCGAAGTTGATTTTTTCATAACGGACGCACTCAATTATCTGCGTTTGACCGAAAACTCATGTTTGGTGGGTTTTTGGCACTTTCATTTCTGACAGAACGGTGCCACTAAACAAGCATGGGAGGGTCGTTTTATCCACTGATGCACCGAAAAACTCGCAGTTGAATTTTTCGCAACGGACGCACCCAATCATATCCGTTTGACAAAAAACTCATGATTGGTGGGTTTTTGACACTTTCATTTCTGATGGATGGTGCCACAAAACTCGTATGGGAGGGCCCTTTTACCCACTGATGCACTGAAAAACTTATAGTTGATTTTTTCGCAATGGATGCACCCAATCATCTCCATTTGACCTAAAACTCATGTTTTGTGGGTTTTTGGCATTTTCATTTCTGACGAAACGGTGCCGCAAAACTCGCGCAGGTGGGCCGTTTTACCCACAGATGCAATGAAAAACTCGCAGTTGAATTTTTCACAACGAACGCACCGAATCATCTCCATTTGACCCAAAACAAATGTTTGCTGGGGTTTTGGCAATTTCATTTCCGACGGAACGATGCTGCAAAACTCGCATGACAGGGCCATTTTACCCACTAATGCACCAAAAAACTCACAGTTCAATTTATCGCAACGGGCGCACCCAATCATCTTCGTTTGAACCTAAACTCATGTTTGGTGGGGTTTTGGCAGTTTCATTTCCGGAGGAATGGTGATGCAAAACTCGCGCATGAGGGCCGTTTTACCCATTGATGCACCGAAAAACTCACAGTTGAATTTTTCGCAACGGACGCACCCAATCATCTCCATTTGACCCAAAACTCATGTTTGGTGGGTTTTTGGCACTTTCATTTCCGGAGGAACGGTGCCGCCAAACTCATGCAGGGGGGCCGTTTTACCCACTGATGCACTGAAAAACTCGTAGTTGAATTTTTCACAACGGATGCACCCAATCATCTCCGTTTGAACCAAAACTCATGTTTGGTGGGTTTTTGGCACTTTCATTTCCTACGGAACGATGCCGCAAAACTCGCATGGGAGGGCCGTTTAACCACTGATGCACCGAAAAACTCATAGTTGAATGTTTCACAACGGACGCACCCAATCATCTCCATTTGACCCAAAACTCATGTTTGGTGGGTTTTTGACACTTTCATTTCTGATGGACGGTGCCGCAAAACTCGCATGGGAGGGTCGTTTTACCCACTGATGCACCAAAAAACTTGTAGTTGAATTTTTCGCAACAGACGCACCCAATCATCTCTGTTTGACCCAAAACTCATGTTTTGTGGGTTTTTGGCACTTTCATTTTCTGAGGAATGGTGCCGCAAAACTCGCGCAGGAGGGCCGTTTTACCCACTGATGCACCGAAAAACTCACGGTTGAATTTTTCACAACGGACGCACCCAATAATTTCTGTTCGACCCAAAACTCAAGTTTGGTGGGTTTTTGGCACTTTCATTCAGATGAACGATGACACAAAACTCGCATGGGAGGGCCTTTTACCCACTGATCTACCGAAAAACTTATAGTTGAATTTTTTGCAACGGGCGCACGCAATCATCTTCGTTTGACCTAAAACTCATGTTTGGTGAGTTTTTGGCACTTTTATTTCTGGAGGAACGGTGCCGTAAAACTCGCCAGGAGGGCCGTTTTACCCACTGATGCACTGAAAAACTTGCAGTTAAATTTTTCACAATGGACACACCCAATCATCTCCATTTGACCCAAAACCCATGTTTGGTGGGGTTTTGGCACATTCATTTCCAATGGAACGGTGCCGCAAAACTCGCATGGGAGGGCCGTTTTACCCACTAATGCACCGAAAAAATTATAGTTGAATTTTTTGCAACAGACGCACCCAATCATCTCCATTTGACCCAAAACTCATGTTTGGTGGGGTTTTGGCAATTTCATTTCCGGAGGAACGGTGCCGCAAAACTCGCACAGGAGGACCGTTTTACCCACTAAAGCACAAAAAAAACTCAAAGTTGAATTTTTCATAACGGACGCACTCAATCATCTCCGTTTGACCCAAAACTCATGTTTGGTGGGTTTTTGGCACTTTCATTTCCGACAGAACGGTGCCACTAAACACGCATGGGAGGGTCGTTTTACCCACTGATGCACCAAAAAACTCGCAGTTGAATTTTTCGCAACGGACGCACCCAATCATCTCCGTTTGACAAAAAACTCATGTTTGGTGGGTTTTTGGCACATTCATTTCAGATGGACGGTGCCACAAAACTCGCATGGGAGGGCCCTTTTACCCACTGATGCACTGAAAAACTTATAGTTGATTTTTTCGCAATGGATGCACACAATCATCTCCATTTGACCTAAAACTCATGTTTGGTGGGTTTTTGGCACTTTCATTTCTGACGGAATGGTGCCGCAAAACTCGCGCAGGAGGGCCGTTTTACCCACTGATGCATTGAAAAACTCGCAGTTGAATTTTTCACAATGGACGCACCGAATCATCTCTGTTTGACCCAAAACTCATGTTTGGTGGGTTTTTGGCACTTTCATTTCCGACTGAACGGTGCCGCTAAACATGCATGGGAGGTCCATTCTACCCATTGATGCACCGAAAAACTCACAGTTGAATTTTTTGCAACGGACGCACCCAATCATCTCCATTTGACCCAAAACTGATGTTTGGTGGGTTTTTGGCACTTTCATTTCTGATGGACGGTGCCGCAAAACTCGCATGGGAGGGCCGTTTTACCCACTAATGCACCAGAAAACTCACAGTTGAATTTTTCACAACGGATGCACCCAATGATCTCCATTTGACCCAAAACTCATGTTTGGTGGGGTTTTGGCAATTTCATTTCCGACGGAACGATGCTGCAAAACTCGCATGACAGGGCCATTTTACCCACTAATGCACCAAAAAACTCACAGTTCAATTTATCGCAACGGGCGCACCCAATCATCTTCGTTTGAACCTAAACTCATGTTTGGTGGGGTTTTGGCAGTTTCATTTCCGGAGGAATGGTGATGCAAAACTCGCGCATGAGGGCCGTTTTTCCCATTGATGCACCGAAAAACTCACAGTTGAATTTTTTGCAACGGACGCACCCAATCATCTCCATTTGACCCAAAACTGATGTTTGGTGGGTTTTTGGCACTTTCATTTCTGATGGACGGTGCCGCAAAACTCGCATAGGAGGGCCGTTTTGCCCACTAATGCACCAGAAAACTCACAGTTGAATTTTTCACAACGGATGCACCAAATCATCTCCATTTGACCCAAAACTCATGTTTGGTGGGTTTTTGGCACTTCCATTTCCGGAGTAACGGTGCCGCAAAACTCACGCAGGAGGGTCGTTTTACCCACTGATGCACCGAAAAACTCACAGTTCAATTTTTCGCAACGGACGCACCCGATCATCTCCGTTTGACCCAAAACTCATGTTTGGTGGGGTTTTGGCAATTTCATTTCCGGAGGAACGGTGCCGCAAAACTCGCGCAGGAGGACCGTTTTACCCACTAAAGCACAAAAAAACTCGAAGTTGATTTTTTCATAACGGACGCACTCAATTATCTGCGTTTGACCGAAAACTCATGTTTGGTGGGTTTTTGGCACTTTCATTTCTGACAGAACGGTGCCACTAAACAAGCATGGGAGGGTCGTTTTATCCACTGATGCACCGAAAAACTCGCAGTTGAATTTTTCGCAACGGACGCACCCAATCATATCCGTTTGACAAAAAACTCATGATTGGTGGGTTTTTGACACTTTCATTTCTGATGGATGGTGCCACAAAACTCGTATGGGAGGGCCCTTTTACCCACTGATGCACTGAAAAACTTATAGTTGATTTTTTCGCAATGGATGCACCCAATCATCTCCATTTGACCTAAAACTCATGTTTTGTGGGTTTTTGGCATTTTCATTTCTGACGAAACGGTGCCGCAAAACTCGCGCAGGTGGGCCGTTTTACCCACAGATGCAATGAAAAACTCGCAGTTGAATTTTTCACAACGAACGCACCGAATCATCTCCATTTGACCCAAAACAAATGTTTGCTGGGGTTTTGGCAATTTCATTTCCGACGGAACGATGCTGCAAAACTCGCATGACAGGGCCATTTTACCCACTAATGCACCAAAAAACTCACAGTTCAATTTATCGCAACGGGCGCACCCAATCATCTTCGTTTGAACCTAAACTCATGTTTGGTGGGGTTTTGGCAGTTTCATTTCCGGAGGAATGGTGATGCAAAACTCGCGCATGAGGGCCGTTTTACCCATTGATGCACCGAAAAACTCACAGTTGAATTTTTCGCAACGGACGCACCCAATCATCTCCATTTGACCCAAAACTCATGTTTGGTGGGTTTTTGGCACTTTCATTTCCGGAGGAACGGTGCCGCCAAACTCATGCAGGGGGGCCGTTTTACCCACTGATGCACTGAAAAACTCGTAGTTGAATTTTTCACAACGGATGCACCCAATCATCTCCGTTTGAACCAAAACTCATGTTTGGTGGGTTTTTGGCACTTTCATTTCCTACGGAACGATGCCGCAAAACTCGCATGGGAGGGCCGTTTAACCACTGATGCACCGAAAAACTCATAGTTGAATGTTTCACAACGGACGCACCCAATCATCTCCATTTGACCCAAAACTCATGTTTGGTGGGTTTTTGACACTTTCATTTCTGATGGACGGTGCCGCAAAACTCGCATGGGAGGGTCGTTTTACCCACTGATGCACCAAAAAACTTGTAGTTGAATTTTTCGCAACAGACGCACCCAATCATCTCTGTTTGACCCAAAACTCATGTTTTGTGGGTTTTTGGCACTTTCATTTTCTGAGGAATGGTGCCGCAAAACTCGCGCAGGAGGGCCGTTTTACCCACTGATGCACCGAAAAACTCACGGTTGAATTTTTCACAACGGACGCACCCAATAATTTCTGTTCGACCCAAAACTCAAGTTTGGTGGGTTTTTGGCACTTTCATTCAGATGAACGATGACACAAAACTCGCATGGGAGGGCCTTTTACCCACTGATCTACCGAAAAACTTATAGTTGAATTTTTTGCAACGGGCGCACGCAATCATCTTCGTTTGACCTAAAACTCATGTTTGGTGAGTTTTTGGCACTTTTATTTCTGGAGGAACGGTGCCGTAAAACTCGCCAGGAGGGCCGTTTTACCCACTGATGCACTGAAAAACTTGCAGTTAAATTTTTCACAATGGACACACCCAATCATCTCCATTTGACCCAAAACCCATGTTTGGTGGGGTTTTGGCACATTCATTTCCAATGGAACGGTGCCGCAAAACTCGCATGGGAGGGCCGTTTTACCCACTAATGCACCGAAAAAATTATAGTTGAATTTTTTGCAACAGACGCACCCAATCATCTCCATTTGACCCAAAACTCATGTTTGGTGGGGTTTTGGCAATTTCATTTCCGGAGGAACGGTGCCGCAAAACTCGCACAGGAGGACCGTTTTACCCACTAAAGCACAAAAAAAACTCAAAGTTGAATTTTTCATAACGGACGCACTCAATCATCTCCGTTTGACCCAAAACTCATGTTTGGTGGGTTTTTGGCACTTTCATTTCCGACAGAACGGTGCCACTAAACACGCATGGGAGGGTCGTTTTACCCACTGATGCACCAAAAAACTCGCAGTTGAATTTTTCGCAACGGACGCACCCAATCATCTCCGTTTGACAAAAAACTCATGTTTGGTGGGTTTTTGGCACATTCATTTCAGATGGACGGTGCCACAAAACTCGCATGGGAGGGCCCTTTTACCCACTGATGCACTGAAAAACTTATAGTTGATTTTTTCGCAATGGATGCACACAATCATCTCCATTTGACCTAAAACTCATGTTTGGTGGGTTTTTGGCACTTTCATTTCTGACGGAATGGTGCCGCAAAACTCGCGCAGGAGGGCCGTTTTACCCACTGATGCATTGAAAAACTCGCAGTTGAATTTTTCACAATGGACGCACCGAATCATCTCCGTTTGACCCAAAACTCATGTTTGGTGGGTTTTTGGCACTTTCATTTCCGACTGAACGGTGCCGCTAAACATGCATGGGAGGTCCATTCTACCCATTGATGCACCGAAAAACTCACAGTTGAATTTTTTGCAACGGACGCACCCAATCATCTCCATTTGACCCAAAACTGATGTTTGGTGGGTTTTTGGCACTTTCATTTCTGATGGACGGTGCCGCAAAACTCGCATGGGAGGGCCGTTTTACCCACTAATGCACCAGAAAACTCACAGTTGAATTTTTCACAACGGATGCACCCAATGATCTCCATTTGACCCAAAACTCATGTTTGGTGGGGTTTTGGCAATTTCATTTCCGACGGAACGATGCTGCAAAACTCGCATGACAGGGCCATTTTACCCACTAATGCACCAAAAAACTCACAGTTCAATTTATCGCAACGGGCGCACCCAATCATCTTCGTTTGAACCTAAACTCATGTTTGGTGGGGTTTTGGCAGTTTCATTTCCGGAGGAATGGTGATGCAAAACTCGCGCATGAGGGCCGTTTTTCCCATTGATGCACCGAAAAACTCACAGTTGAATTTTTTGCAACGGACGCACCCAATCATCTCCATTTGACCCAAAACTGATGTTTGGTGGGTTTTTGGCACTTTCATTTCTGATGGACGGTGCCGCAAAACTCGCATAGGAGGGCCGTTTTGCCCACTAATGCACCAGAAAACTCACAGTTGAATTTTTCACAACGGATGCACCAAATCATCTCCATTTGACCCAAAACTCATGTTTGGTGGGTTTTTGGCACTTCCATTTCCGGAGTAACGGTGCCGCAAAACTCACGCAGGAGGGTCGTTTTACCCACTGATGCACCGAAAAACTCACAGTTCAATTTTTCGCAACGGACGCACCCGATCATCTCCGTTTGACCCAAAACTCATGTTTGGTGGGGTTTTGGCAATTTCATTTCCGGAGGAACGGTGCCGCAAAACTCGCGCAGGAGGACCGTTTTACCCACTAAAGCACAAAAAAAACTCGAAGTTGATTTTTTCATAACGGACGCACTCAATTATCTGCGTTTGACCGAAAACTCATGTTTGGTGGGTTTTTGGCACTTTCATTTCTGACAGAACGGTGCCACTAAACAAGCATGGGAGGGTCGTTTTATCCACTGATGCACCGAAAAACTCGCAGTTGAATTTTTCGCAACGGACGCACCCAATCATATCCGTTTGACAAAAAACTCATGATTGGTGGGTTTTTGACACTTTCATTTCTGATGGATGGTGCCACAAAACTCGTATGGGAGGGCCCTTTTACCCACTGATGCACTGAAAAACTTATAGTTGATTTTTTCGCAATGGATGCACCCAATCATCTCCATTTGACCTAAAACTCATGTTTTGTGGGTTTTTGGCATTTTCATTTCTGACGAAACGGTGCCGCAAAACTCGCGCAGGTGGGCCGTTTTACCCACAGATGCAATGAAAAACTCGCAGTTGAATTTTTCACAACGAACGCACCGAATCATCTCCATTTGACCCAAAACAAATGTTTGCTGGGGTTTTGGCAATTTCATTTCCGACGGAACGATGCTGCAAAACTCGCATGACAGGGCCATTTTACCCACTAATGCACCAAAAAACTCACAGTTCAATTTATCGCAACGGGCGCACCCAATCATCTTCGTTTGAACCTAAACTCATGTTTGGTGGGGTTTTGGCAGTTTCATTTCCGGAGGAATGGTGATGCAAAACTCGCGCATGAGGGCCGTTTTACCCATTGATGCACCGAAAAACTCACAGTTGAATTTTTCGCAACGGACGCACCCAATCATCTCCATTTGACCCAAAACTCATGTTTGGTGGGTTTTTGGCACTTTCATTTCCGGAGGAACGGTGCCGCCAAACTCATGCAGGGGGGCCGTTTTACCCACTGATGCACTGAAAAACTCGTAGTTGAATTTTTCACAACGGATGCACCCAATCATCTCCGTTTGAACCAAAACTCATGTTTGGTGGGTTTTTGGCACTTTCATTTCCTACGGAACGATGCCGCAAAACTCGCATGGGAGGGCCGTTTAACCACTGATGCACCGAAAAACTCATAGTTGAATGTTTCACAACGGACGCACCCAATCATCTCCATTTGACCCAAAACTCATGTTTGGTGGGTTTTTGACACTTTCATTTCTGATGGACGGTGCCGCAAAACTCGCATGGGAGGGTCGTTTTACCCACTGATGCACCAAAAAACTTGTAGTTGAATTTTTCGCAACAGACGCACCCAATCATCTCTGTTTGACCCAAAACTCATGTTTTGTGGGTTTTTGGCACTTTCATTTTCTGAGGAATGGTGCCGCAAAACTCGCGCAGGAGGGCCGTTTTACCCACTGATGCACCGAAAAACTCACGGTTGAATTTTTCACAACGGACGCACCCAATAATTTCTGTTCGACCCAAAACTCAAGTTTGGTGGGTTTTTGGCACTTTCATTCAGATGAACGATGACACAAAACTCGCATGGGAGGGCCTTTTACCCACTGATCTACCGAAAAACTTATAGTTGAATTTTTTGCAACGGGCGCACGCAATCATCTTCGTTTGACCTAAAACTCATGTTTGGTGAGTTTTTGGCACTTTTATTTCTGGAGGAACGGTGCCGTAAAACTCGCCAGGAGGGCCGTTTTACCCACTGATGCACTGAAAAACTTGCAGTTAAATTTTTCACAATGGACACACCCAATCATCTCCATTTGACCCAAAACCCATGTTTGGTGGGGTTTTGGCACATTCATTTCCAATGGAACGGTGCCGCAAAACTCGCATGGGAGGGCCGTTTTACCCACTAATGCACCGAAAAAATTATAGTTGAATTTTTTGCAACAGACGCACCCAATCATCTCCATTTGACCCAAAACTCATGTTTGGTGGGGTTTTGGCAATTTCATTTCCGGAGGAACGGTGCCGCAAAACTCGCACAGGAGGACCGTTTTACCCACTAAAGCACAAAAAAAACTCAAAGTTGAATTTTTCATAACGGACGCACTCAATCATCTCCGTTTGACCCAAAACTCATGTTTGGTGGGTTTTTGGCACTTTCATTTCCGACAGAACGGTGCCACTAAACACGCATGGGAGGGTCGTTTTACCCACTGATGCACCAAAAAACTCGCAGTTGAATTTTTCGCAACGGACGCACCCAATCATCTCCGTTTGACAAAAAACTCATGTTTGGTGGGTTTTTGGCACATTCATTTCAGATGGACGGTGCCACAAAACTCGCATGGGAGGGCCCTTTTACCCACTGATGCACTGAAAAACTTATAGTTGATTTTTTCGCAATGGATGCACACAATCATCTCCATTTGACCTAAAACTCATGTTTGGTGGGTTTTTGGCACTTTCATTTCTGACGGAATGGTGCCGCAAAACTCGCGCAGGAGGGCCGTTTTACCCACTGATGCATTGAAAAACTCGCAGTTGAATTTTTCACAATGGACGCACCGAATCATCTCCGTTTGACCCAAAACTCATGTTTGGTGGGTTTTTGGCACTTTCATTTCCGACTGAACGGTGCCGCTAAACATGCATGGGAGGTCCATTCTACCCATTGATGCACCGAAAAACTCACAGTTGAATTTTTTGCAACGGACGCACCCAATCATCTCCATTTGACCCAAAACTGATGTTTGGTGGGTTTTTGGCACTTTCATTTCTGATGGACGGTGCCGCAAAACTCGCATGGGAGGGCCGTTTTACCCACTAATGCACCAGAAAACTCACAGTTGAATTTTTCACAACGGATGCACCCAATGATCTCCATTTGACCCAAAACTCATGTTTGGTGGGGTTTTGGCAATTTCATTTCCGACGGAACGATGCTGCAAAACTCGCATGACAGGGCCATTTTACCCACTAATGCACCAAAAAACTCACAGTTCAATTTATCGCAACGGGCGCACCCAATCATCTTCGTTTGAACCTAAACTCATGTTTGGTGGGGTTTTGGCAGTTTCATTTCCGGAGGAATGGTGATGCAAAACTCGCGCATGAGGGCCGTTTTTCCCATTGATGCACCGAAAAACTCACAGTTGAATTTTTTGCAACGGACGCACCCAATCATCTCCATTTGACCCAAAACTGATGTTTGGTGGGTTTTTGGCACTTTCATTTCTGATGGACGGTGCCGCAAAACTCGCATAGGAGGGCCGTTTTGCCCACTAATGCACCAGAAAACTCACAGTTGAATTTTTCACAACGGATGCACCAAATCATCTCCATTTGACCCAAAACTCATGTTTGGTGGGTTTTTGGCACTTCCATTTCCGGAGTAACGGTGCCGCAAAACTCACGCAGGAGGGTCGTTTTACCCACTGATGCACCGAAAAACTCACAGTTCAATTTTTCGCAACGGACGCACCCGATCATCTCCGTTTGACCCAAAACTCATGTTTGGTGGGGTTTTGGCAATTTCATTTCCGGAGGAACGGTGCCGCAAAACTCGCGCAGGAGGACCGTTTTACCCACTAAAGCACAAAAAAAACTCGAAGTTGATTTTTTCATAACGGACGCACTCAATTATCTGCGTTTGACCGAAAACTCATGTTTGGTGGGTTTTTGGCACTTTCATTTCTGACAGAACGGTGCCACTAAACAAGCATGGGAGGGTCGTTTTATCCACTGATGCACCGAAAAACTCGCAGTTGAATTTTTCGCAACGGACGCACCCAATCATATCCGTTTGACAAAAAACTCATGATTGGTGGGTTTTTGACACTTTCATTTCTGATGGATGGTGCCACAAAACTCGTATGGGAGGGCCCTTTTACCCACTGATGCACTGAAAAACTTATAGTTGATTTTTTCGCAATGGATGCACCCAATCATCTCCATTTGACCTAAAACTCATGTTTTGTGGGTTTTTGGCATTTTCATTTCTGACGAAACGGTGCCGCAAAACTCGCGCAGGTGGGCCGTTTTACCCACAGATGCAATGAAAAACTCGCAGTTGAATTTTTCACAACGAACGCACCGAATCATCTCCATTTGACCCAAAACAAATGTTTGCTGGGGTTTTGGCAATTTCATTTCCGACGGAACGATGCTGCAAAACTCGCATGACAGGGCCATTTTACCCACTAATGCACCAAAAAACTCACAGTTCAATTTATCGCAACGGGCGCACCCAATCATCTTCGTTTGAACCTAAACTCATGTTTGGTGGGGTTTTGGCAGTTTCATTTCCGGAGGAATGGTGATGCAAAACTCGCGCATGAGGGCCGTTTTTCCCATTGATGCACCGAAAAACTCACAGTTGAATTTTTTGCAACGGACGCACCCAATCATCTACATTTGACCCAAAACTGATGTTTGGTGGGTTTTTGGCACTTTCATTTCTGATGGACGGTGCCGCAAAACTCGCATAGGAGGGCCGTTTTGCCCACTAATGCACCAGAAAACTCACAGTTGAATTTTTCACAACGGATGCACCAAATCATCTCCATTTGACCCAAAACTCATGTTTGGTGGGTTTTTGGCACTTCCATTTCCGGAGTAACGGTGCCGCAAAACTCACGCAGGAGGGTCGTTTTACCCACTGATGCACCGAAAAACTCACAGTTCAATTTTTCGCAACGGACGCACCCGATCATCTCCGTTTGACCCAAAACTCATGTTTGGTGGGGTTTTGGCAATTTCATTTCCGGAGGAACGGTGCCGCAAAACTCGCGCAGGAGGACCGTTTTACCCACTAAAGCACAAAAAAAACTCGAAGTTGATTTTTTCATAACGGACGCACTCAATTATCTGCGTTTGACCGAAAACTCATGTTTGGTGGGTTTTTGGCACTTTCATTTCTGACAGAACGGTGCCACTAAACAAGCATGGGAGGGTCGTTTTATCCACTGATGCACCGAAAAACTCGCAGTTGAATTTTTCGCAACGGACGCACCCAATCATATCCGTTTGACAAAAAACTCATGATTGGTGGGTTTTTGACACTTTCATTTCTGATGGATGGTGCCACAAAACTCGTATGGGAGGGCCCTTTTACCCACTGATGCACTGAAAAACTTATAGTTGATTTTTTCGCAATGGATGCACCCAATCATCTCCATTTGACCTAAAACTCATGTTTTGTGGGTTTTTGGCATTTTCATTTCTGACGAAACGGTGCCGCAAAACTCGCGCAGGTGGGCCGTTTTACCCACAGATGCAATGAAAAACTCGCAGTTGAATTTTTCACAACGAACGCACCGAATCATCTCCATTTGACCCAAAACAAATGTTTGCTGGGGTTTTGGCAATTTCATTTCCGACGGAACGATGCTGCAAAACTCGCATGAAAGGGCCATTTTACCCACTAATGCACTGAAAAACTCGCAATTGATGTTTTCTCAACAGTTGCACCCAATCATCTCCGTTGGACCCAAAACTCATGTTTGGTGGGTTTTTGGCACTTTCATTTCCGGAGGAATGATGCCGCAAAACTCGCGCGGGAAGACCGTTTTACCCAGTGATGCACCGAAAAACTCACGATTGAATTTTTCACAACGGAAGCACCGGATCATCTCTATTTGACCCAAAACTCATCTCTGGTGGGTTTTTGGCACTTTCATTTCTGACGGGACGGTGCCGCAAAACTCGCATGGGAAGGCCGTTTTACCCATTGATGCACCGAAAAACTCACAGTTGAATTTTTCGCAACGGACGCACCCAATCATCTCCATTTGACCCAAAACTCATGTTTGGTGGGTTTTTGGCACTTTCATTTCCGGAAGAACGGTGCCGCCAAACTCATGCAGGAGGGCCGTTTTACCCACTGATGCACTGAAAAACTCGTAGTTGAATTTTTCACAACGGATGCACCCAATCATCTCCGTTTGAACCAAAACTCATGTTTGGTCGGTTTTTGGCACTTTCATTTCCTACGGAACGATGCCGCAAAACTCGCATGGGAGGCTCGTTTAACCACTGATGCACCAAAAACTCATAGTTGAATGTTTCACAACGGACGCACCCAATCATCTCCATTTGACCCAAAACTCATGTTTGGTGGGTTTTTGACACTTTCATTTCTGATGGACGGTGCCGCAAATCTCGCATGGGAGGGTCGTTTTACCCACTGATGCACCAAAAAACTTGTAGTTGAATTTTTCGCAACAGACGCACCCATTCATCTCTGTTTGACCCAAAACTCATGTTTTGTGGGTTTTTGGCACTTTCATTTTCTGAGGAATGGTGCCGCAAAACTCGCGCAGGAGGGCCGTTTTACCCACTGATGCACCGAAAAACTCACGGTTGAATTTTTCACAACGGACGCACCCAATAATTTCTATTTGACCCAAAACTCATGTTTGGTGGGTTTTTGGCACTTTCATTCAGATGAACAGTGACACAAAACTCGCATGGGAGGTCCTTTTACCCACTGATCTACCGAAAAACTTATAGTTGAATTTTTTGCAACGGGCGCACGCAATCATCTTCGTTTGACCTAAAACTCATGTTTGGTGAGTTTTTGGCACTTTTATTTCTGGAGGAACGGTGCCGTAAAACTCGCCACGAGGGCCGTTTTACCCACTGATGCACTGAAAAACTTGCAGTTAAATTTTGCAAAACGGACACACCCAATCATCTCCATTTGACCCAAAACCCATGTTTGGTGGGGTTTTGGCATATTCATTTCCAATGGAACGGTGCCGCAAAACTTGCATGGGAGGGCCGTTTTACCCACTAATGCACCGAAAAAATTATAGTTGAATTTTTCGCAACAGACGCACCCAATCATCTCCATTTGACGCAAAACTCATGTTTGGTGGGGTTTTGGCAATTTCATTTCCGGAGGAACGGTGCCGCAAAACTCACGCAGGAGGACCGTTTTACCCACTAAAGCACAAAAAAACTCGAAGTTGAATTTTTCATAACGGACACACTCAATCATCTCCGTTTGACCCAAAACTCATGTTTGGTGGGTTTTTGGCACTTTCATTTCCGACAGAACGGTGCCACTAAACACGCATGGGAGGGTCGTTTTACCCACTGATGCACCAAAAAACTCGCAGTTGAATTTTTCGCAACGGACACACCCAATCATCTCTGTTTGACAAAAAACTCATGTTTGGTGGGTTTTTGGCACATTCATTTCAGATGGACGGTGCCACAAAACTCGCATGGGAGGGCCCTTTTACCCTCTGATGCACTGAAAAACTTATAGTTGAATTTTTCGCAATGGATGCACACAATCATCTCCATTTGACCTAAAACTCATGTTTGGTGGGTTTTTGGCACTTTCATTTCTGACGGAATGGTGCCGCAAAACTCGCGCAGGAGGGCCGTTTTACCCACTGATGCATTCAAAAACTCACAGTTGAATTTTTCACAACGGACGCACCGAATCATCTCCATTTGACCCAAAACTCATGTTTGGTGGGTTTTTGGCACTTTCATTTCCGACTGAACGGTGCCGCAAAACACGCATGGGAGGTCCATTCTACCCATTGATGCACCGAAAAACTCACAGTTGAATTTTTTGCAACGGACGCACCCAATCATCTCCATTTGACCCAAAACTGATGTTTGGTGGGTTTTTGGCACTTTCATTTCTGATGGACAGTGCCGCAAAACTCGCATGGGAGGGCCGTTTTACCCACTAATGCACCAGAAAACTCACAGTTGAATTTTTCACAACGAATGCACCCAATCATCTCCATTTGACCCAAAACTCATGTTTGGTGGGTTTTTGGCACTTCCATTTTCGGAGGAACGGTGCCGCAAAACTCACGCAGGAGGGCCGTTTTACCCACTGATGCACCGAAAAACTCACAGTTCAATTTTTCGCAACGGACGCACCCGATCATCTCCGTTTGACCCAAAACTCATGTTTGGTGGGGTTTTGGCAATTTCATTTCCGGAGGAACGGTGCCGCAAAACTCGCGCAGGACGACCGTTTTACCCACTAAAGCACAAAAAAACTCGAAGTTGAATTTTTCATAACGGACGCACTCAATCATCTCCGTTTGACCGAAAACTCATGTTTGGTGGGCTTTTGGCACTTTCATTTCCGACAGAACAGTGCCACTAAACACGCATGGGAAGGTCGTTTTACCCACTGATGCACCGAAAAACTCGCAGTTGAATTTTTCGCTACGGACGCACCCAATCATCTCCGTTTGACAAAAAACTCATGATTGTTGGGTTTTTGACACTTTCATTTCAGGTGGACGGTGCCACAAAACTCGTATGGGAGGGCCCTTTTACCCACTCATGCACTGAAAAACCTATAGTTGATTTTTTCGCAATGGATGCACCCAATCATCTCCATTTGACCTAAAACTCATGTTTGGTGGGTTTTTGGCATTTTCATTTCTGACGGAACGGTGCCACAAAACTCGCGCAGGAGGGCCGTTTTACCCACTGAAGCATTGAAAAACTCACAGTTGAATTTTTCACAATGGACGCACCGAATCATCTCCATTTGACCCAAAACAAATGTTTGCTGGGGTTTTGGCAATTTCATTTTCGACGGAACGATGCTGCAAAACTCTCATGAAAGGGCCATTTTACCCACTGATGCACTGAAAAACTCGCAATTGATGTTTTCTCAACAGTTGCACCCAATCATCTCCGTTGGACCCAAAACTCATGTTTGGTGGGTTTTTGGCACTTTCATTTCCGGAGGAATGATGCCGCAAAACTCGCGCGGGAGGACCGTTTTACCCAGTGATGCACCGAAAAACTCACGATTGAATTTTTCACAACGGACACATCGGATCATCTCTATTTGACCCAAAACTCATGTTTGGTGGGTTTTTGGCACTTTCATTTCTAATGGACGGTGCCGCAAAACTCGCATGGGAGGGTCGTTTTACCCACTGATGCACCAAAAAACTTGTAGTTGAATTTTTCGCAACAGACGTACCCAATCATCTCTGTTTGACCCAAAACTCATGTTTGGTGGGTTTTTGGCACTTTCATTTTCCGAGGAATGGTGCCGCAAAACTCGCGCAGGAGGGCCGTTTTATGCACTGATGCACAGAAAAACTCACGGTTGATTTTTTTCACAACGGACGCACCCAATCATCTCCATTTGACCCGAAACTCATGTTTGGTGGGTTTTTGGCAGTTTCATTTCTGGAGGAACGGTGACGCAAAACTCGTGCAGGAGGGCCGTTTTACCCACTGATGCACCAAAAAACTCGTAGTTGAAATTTTCACAACACACGCACCCAATCATCTCCATTTGACCCAAAACTCATGTTTGGTGGGTTTTTGGCACTTTCATTTCCGGAGGAACGGTGCCGCAAAACTCGCGCAGGAGGGCCGTTTTACCCACTGATGCTCTGAAAAACTAGCGATTGTATTTTTCACAACGGACGCACCCAATCATCACCATTTGACCCAAAACTCATGTTTGGTGGGTTTTTGGCACTTTCATTTCCGACTGAACGGTGCCGCAAAACACGCATGGGAGGTCCATTCTACCCATTGATGCATCGAAAAACTTACAGTTGAATTTATTGCAACGGACGCACCCAATCATCTCCGTTTGACCCAAAACTGATGTTTGGTGGGTTTTTGACACTTTCATTTCTGATGGACGGTGCCGTAAAACTCGCATGGGAGGGCCGTTTTACCCACTGATGCACCAGAAAACTCACAGTTGAATTTTTCACAACGGATGCACCCAATCATCTCCATTTGACCCAAAACTCATGTTTGGTGGGGTTTTGGCACTTTCATTTCCGATGGAACGATGCTGCAAAACTCGCATGAAAGGGCCGTTTTACCCACTAATGCACCGAAAAACTCACAGTTCAATTTTTCGCAACGGACGCACCCGATCATCTCCGTTTGATCTAAAACTCATGTTTGGTGGGTTTTTGGCACTTCCATTTCCGGAGGAACGGTGCCGCAAAACTCACGCAGGAGGACCGTTTTACCCACTGATGCACTGAAAAACTCGCAGTTGAATTTTTTACAACGGACGCACCCAATCATCTCCATTTGACCCAAAACTCATGTTTGGTGGGGTTTTGGCACTTTCATTTCCGACGGAATGATGCGGCAAAACTCACATGAAAGGGCCGTTTTACCCACTGATGCACCGAAAAACTCACAGTTCAATTTTTCGCAACGGACGCACCCAATCATCTTCGTTTGAACCTGAACACATGTTTGGGGGGTTTTTGGCTGTTTCATTTCCGAAGGAATGGTGATGCAAAACTCGTGCAGGAGGGCTGTTTTACCCACTGATCCACCGAAAAACTCGCAGTGGAATTTTTTGCAACAGACGCACCCAATCATCTCCATTTGACCAAAAACTCATGGTTGGTGGATTTTTGGCACTTTCATTTCTGGAGGAACGGTGCCCCAAAACTCGCGCAGCAGGACCATTTTACCCACTACTGCACCGAAAAACTTATAGTTAAATTTTTCGCAACAGACGCACCCAATCATCTCTGTTTCACCCAAAACTCATGTTTGGTAGGTTTTTGGCACTTCCATTTCCAGAGGAGCGGTGCCGCAAAACTAGCGCAGGTGGGCCGTTTTACCCACTGATACACCGAAAAACTCACGGTTGAATTTTTCACAAAGGACGCACCCAATCATCTCCATTTGACCCAAAACTCATGTTTAGTGGGTTTTTGGCAGTTTCATTTCTGGAGGAACGGTGACGCAAAACTCGTGCAGGAGGGCCGTTTTACCCACTGATGCACCAAAAAACTCCTTGTTGAAATTTTCACAACAGACGCACCCAATCATCTCCATTTGACCCAAAACTCATGTTTGGTGCGTTTTTGGCACTTTCATTTCCGGAGCAACGGTGCCGCAAAACTCGCGCAGGAGGGCCGTTTTACCCATTGATGCACCGAAAAACTCACAATTGTATTTTTCGCAACGGACGCACCCAATCATCTCCATTTGACCCAAATTTCATGTTTGGTGGGTTTTTGGCACTTTCATTTCCGACGGAACGGTGCCGCAAAACACGCATGGGACGGTCGTTTTACCCACTGATGCACCAAAAAACTCATAGTTGAATTTTTCACAACGGACGCACCCAATCATCTCTATTTGACCCAAAACTCATGTTTGGTGGGGTTTTGGCACTTTCATTTCCGACGGAACGATGCTGCAAAACTCACATGAAATGGTCGTTTTACCCACTGATGCACCGAAAAACTCACAGTTCAATTTTTCGCAACGGACGCACCCAATCATCTTCGTTTGAACCTAAACACATGTTTGGTGGGTTTTTGGCCGTTTCATTTCCGAAGGAATGGTGATGCAAAACTCGTGCAGGAGGGCTGTTTTACCCACTGATGCACCGAAAAACTCGCAGTTGAATTTTTCGCAACAGACGCACCCAATCATCTCCATTTGACCAAAAACTCATGGTTGGTGGATTTTTGGCACTTTCATTTCTGGAGGAACGGTGCCGCAAAACTCGCGCAGCAGGACCATTTTACCCTCTGCTGCACCGAAAAACTTATAGTTAAATTTTTCGCAACAGACGCACCCAATCATCTCCGTTTGACCCAAAACTCATGTTTGGTAGGTTTTTGGCACTTCCATTTCCAGAGGAACGGTGCCGCAAAACTAGCGCAGGTGGGCCATTTTACCCACTGATACATCGAAAAACTCACGGTTGAATTTTTCACAAAGGACGCACCCAATCATCTCCATTTGACCCAAAACTCATGTTTGGTGGGTTTTTGGCAGTTTCATTTCTGGAGGAACGGTGACGCAAAACTCGTGCAGGAGGGCCGTTTTACCCACTGATGCACCAAAAAACTCCTTGTTGAAATTTTCACAACAGACGCACCCAATCATCTCCATTTGACCCAAAACTCATGTTTGGTGCGTTTTTGGCACTTTCATTTCCGGAGGAACGGTGCCGCAAAACTCGCGCAGGAGGGCCGTTTTACCCATTGATGCACCGAAAAACTCACAGTTGTATTTTTCGCAACGGACGCACCCAATCATCTCCATTTGACCCAAAACTCATGTTTGGTGGGTTTTTGGCACTTTCATTTCCGACGGAACGGTGCCGCAAACTCGCATGGGAGGGTCGTTTTACCCACTGATGCACCAAAAAACTCACAGTTGAATTTTTCACAACGGATGCACCCAATCATCTCCATTCGACCCAAAACTCATGTTTGGTGGGGTTTTGGCACTTTCATTTCTGACAGAACGATGTTGCAAAACTAGCTTGAAACGGCCGTTTTACCCACTGATGCCCTGAAAAACTCACAGATCAATTTTTCAGAACGGACGCACCCAATCATCTCCGTTTGACCATGTTTGGTGGGTTTTTCGCACTCTCATTTCTAGAGGAACGTGCGGATACATGGGTGTATGCCGGATCTTGAGTGATGAGTGATTGTCAACGGGTTTGATGCGCATGTTCTTTGGCTTGTGTTGTGCAGGTGTCGAGCACGGAGACAGTGATCGAGGGCAAGGTGGAGGTCAAGTAGAGACGTGCCGTGCCGACGGACCGGAAGCAGTGAAGGGCGGACGTGAGGCTTGGACTAAGAGACCGGTGGCCTGAGGATTAGCTGTGGTGGCTGACAGCCTGGGACAGCGACGAGCGAAGACTTGCGGGGCACGGTGTTGCTCGGGTCGAGGACCTGGGGACACGTGTTGATGGACGGGGTGCACAGGCGGTGCATCCCCTCTAAAGTGTCGGTTTGATGGTTGAGCCATAGAAAAACCATCGGGTGGACGGTTTCCAGGTTTGGGCCACAAAACCTAGGTGCTGCGGGTTTGCCGAGTTTGGGACACAAAACTCGGGCTGAGGACGGTTTCCAGGTTTGGGCCTCAAAACCTGGGCGATGACGGGTTCTGAGTTTGGGCCACAAAACTCAGGCGATGGACGTCGAGTTTCCCGGTTTTGGCCTCAAAACCGGGGGTTGGTCGTGAAGATAGGTTTCCCGGTTTGGGCCACAAAACCGGGGGCGGAGTCCGTAAAAAGGACGAGCAGAGCGGTGGCAGCACGTGGCGGCAATCGGTGAGGTTGCGTCGAGGCAACGCTACCAGTTGTGCGGGCGTGGCCGTCGGATCAGCATCTACTCTGAGTTGGTCCAGAATAACCTTAGGGTTTAGCTGGTTCGCTCTGTAAATAATTAGGGGTAGAGTGGGAATTAGAATTAGGATAAGTAGGGGGAGACACCCACCTCCCAAACCATCTTAGTCATTTGCTCTTTGCTTTCTAGGGTTTTCCTGCTCTCCCAATCCCTACTGTAGCTACTGAGATCCGCAGAGAACCATACCTCTATGTTCATGACATTTTGAGGAAGTGAGACCATAATCTCACTATTGTAGTGTGTGGTAGTCACTCGGCTGCAAATTCGTGGTTGTGATTCACGTTTTGGTGTTGTTCTTCGCGGGTTGCTTTTCTCCACGATTTTCCCGTTGATCGATCTCCCTCCTCGTTACGTCTTTTTCGATTCCGTTTGAACTGAGTTGTTCTAGATCGTGAGGGGCATCTTTCCACCGAAGGAATTCACCTCTAACCTCACGAGCTAGTAGATCGATCGATTTTCGTTTTGGATCGGTTTTTGTCTCCCTTGCCCCGAATTTCTTCGATTCATCGATTTGGAGATAGGTTCGAGCCATGATCTCCTAGGAGTAGCTCACTATCCTCCTTGTGACTCCACTCACCAAGTTTGAACCCTAGAGGTTTCGTTTTGGGTGAGATCGAGTCGAATCGGTGAACAAACAGTGAAGTTTTGGGGTGACCGGACGCACGGTCAGGGTAGACCGGACGCTCGCTAGTGAGTCCGGTCAATGAATGTGTTAGTTGTTCTCTTCTCTGACTCGACCAAACGCTAGTTTTCCAAATGACCGGACGCAACGCTTGCACTGTTCATCAGGCTTTTCTCTGTTGACCGGACTCTCTGTACAAGTGACCGGACGCTCCTCTTCATTGAGTCCGGTCAGGAACAGAGAGGTTCCAAATCGGTTTTTGACCGACCGGACGCGTCCGATCAAACCTGACCGGACGCTCATCAGAGTCCAGTCAGTATTGATCAGCATGTTTTCTTCCGCATTTTGTTCGTTCGACTTCGGATTTGGTTTTGGGTTTTTGAGTGGGGTGTCTAGAGTCGTGTAGTGTCCCGCTGTGCTTCTTGGAAGCATCCACCCTAGATCTAGGGTCGTGGACTCTATCGAGCTCTAGTTTTGCTCTTGGGGTTGATTTTTGGGACAGAGGCTAAAAGTTTCTAAAAAAGAAATTTGAGGCTCCCATTCACCCCCCCCCCTCTGGTCGCCTTGCGTTAGCACTTTTGGTCCTTCAATTGGTATCGGAGCAGGTTAAGGATCTTTCACCTTAGCTGGTTCCAGATCCACAGAAGGCGACATGGATCGCGGCGTGGGCAAACCGCCGTTTTTCGATGGAACGAACTATGCGTATTGGAAGATATGCATGTCGGCCTATCTTCAGAGCATGGGTGCTTCTGTTTGGGAGATTTGCAACAAGGCCGATTACGTGGTCTTGGCTGCTCATGCTACTCAGCTGCAGATCGATGAGCACGATGCCAATAGCCGAGCCCGTAATGCTCTTTTCTCCTGTTTGAGCACGTCTGAGTTTGATCGCGTTTCTCACCTCCCCACGACTCGTCAGATTTGGGCGACCCTCATGGGCTTCCATGAGGGAACCACTCAAGTCAAATCCTGTCTCTACGAGTCGCACAAGTGAGAGTATGAGAACTTTCGACACATGCCTGGTGAGAGCATAGCTTTCAGGTGATTGTCAACAGGATGACGGCGAACAAGGAGCTGTTGCCTTTCGACGATCATGAGAGGGCTCTCAAGCTTTTGCATACTCTCGATCGGTTAGTGTGGGACTCTAAGGTCCATGCGATCATCGAATCGCCTAACTATGAGACCCTCACGTGCGACGAGCTCTTTAGTAAGCTCAAGTCCAGTGAGATTGACGCCATGACGAGGGCTTCTTATGAGAATCCTTCTGGCCCGTCGATGGCTTTGCTTTCTGGCTCTTCTGCTAAGCCCTCTGGAGGATTTGCACTTTCTTCTCTTCTTTCTGTCACAGAGGAGCAGCTGGAGTTCATGGGGGATGATGAGTTGGCTTTGCTTGCCAACCGGTTCTCGCGGTTTCACAACAACCGCATGAACCGTCACCGCGGAGGAGGACGCTCTGGATGCTTTGAGTGCGGCGACCCCGATCACTTCATCGCCAACTGTCCTAAGAAGAACAAGCAAGTGTTTGGGAAGGGCGATCATGGGCACAAGTACGACTCCGGCAAGCGCAAGGAGAAGTACGTCCCCATGAAGCACAAGCGGAAGGGCGGCTTCAACAAGGAGTACATCAAGAAGAAGTACTTGGAGAAGGCCCAGGCTGAGCAGCGTGCATTCTTTGCCACGCTCAGTGACGTCGATGACTCGGATGATGACTCCGCTTCCTCAAGCGACGACGAGTCCGAGAAGAAGAAGAAGATCGAGGACAAGCTGAACGGTCTCTGCTTCTTCGCCGACGAGGGCTTTTGCACTATGGCCCTTGGCAAGGAGGTCGACAGCTAGCTGGAGGAGATCCCTCAGAACGACGACGACGACGACACCTCTCAGGTATCTCAGACCACTGATGAGCTTTGGGCTGAGGTCGAGAAACTTACTGCCGCCCTTCTTAGTCAAGATAAGCTGCTTAGGCGTGCTGCTTGAGAGCGGAAGGAGTTCAGGCAGAACTGGGAGGATACAGTGAAGGAGCTTGAGTTTGCCAAGTCCACCATAGTTGTTTCTGAGGAGGGTGAGTGCGATATGTGCACCAAGCACATGACTGACCTTCTCACTTTGAGAGGTAAGTATGCTGCTTTGGTTGGAGAGGTGGATGAGCTCCGAGCTAGACCCGTGTTGTTGGGTGCGTGCAAGTCTTGTGCAGGCTTGCAATCCGAGTTGGTAGAGAAGAATGCCAAGATGGTGTCTCTTGAGAAGGCCAGCTCCGGTAGCACTTGTGTGTCTAGGTGCGCTTTATGTGAGGGTTTGGAGATGGAGATTGCAAATGTGAAGCATGACAAGATGCAAACCGAGGAGGAAAACACATACCTTCGGACCATCTTGTCATGGGTGTCTTGTGGTGAGCGACAGCTTGGGATGATGATTGCCCAATTCAAGCGTGCTGCCGGAGGTCCTGGTGTAGGTTTTGCTCAGGGTGTTGAGTGTGCTTCCTCTTTTGGCAAGATTGGAGAGTCGAGTGGTCTTAACCCAAGTGAGAAGCCCAACTCCACCACTACTCCCAAGCTTACCAAGATTCCACCCAAAGAGCCTCTCAAGCCTAACACCAAGGATGGAGTGTTTGTTGAACCTCCGAGAGCTCCACCCAAGAAACAGACATGGGCTCCAAAACCAAACCACCTCAAGAACAAGCTAGACACCATGCCACCTATCCAAGAGGAGCTCATGCCACAGAAAGGCAAAGTGATCCACACCCACTACCGTGAGTACCAACAACCCCCTATGAGAGCGGTGAGGTACCATTGTGAGCACTGTTGGAGAGATGGACACTTGAGGGAGTTTTGCTTTTGGCGCAAGAGAGAGGAGGGCCGTGCCAGGGAGATGAACAATGCAGACATGTACCATCCTTTCCATGATGTGCATGTGCCGAATGTTCAGAGGAGAGCAGCTAGGCCTAGAGGTCCAATGCCTCAAGGTCCTAGGCCCCAGGGAGGTGTTGCCCGGCGGGATCCTGGTTTTGCGGGATATGGACCCCGTGGCGGTGTCTTTGTTGAGCGCTTCCCTCCACCGCATTTTGAGTATCGCGATGGACGCTCTTCCCTTAGCGGACCATGTTTTCCTGTGTGTGGTGATCGCTTTCCCCGTAGGCGTGCTAGGAATGGTTTTTCTACTAACCGTTCTTTTGAGCAGCCGACCCAACACTGGTATTCTTCCTATTTCACTCACCCCAGTGTTGGACCGTATGCTCACCCTATGTCTTTTTATTGATGTAGGTAAAACGATTGGAGGACATTGGGTTGGTGGATTCCGGTTGCTCAAGGCACATGACCGGAAACGCCAAGTGGTTCTCCAGTCTTAGTCCTGTTGCCGAAAAGAAGTTTATCACCTTCGACGACAATAGCAAAGGTAAATTGTTGTCTCGTGGGTCGGTGCGAGTTAATGAGCACTTTGTGTTGTGTGATGTTGCTCTAGTTTCTAACTTGTATTTTAACCTTCTTTCTGTTTTGCACCTTTTTGATGATGACTATGAGATTCGTTTTAAACCGAATCTCAGTCGTATTTTAGATCCGTAGGGCAATCTTGTATGTTTGATTTCGCCCTTTGGGAAAGTCTTTCGTGCGAATTTCTCGGAGTCGTTTGGAATTTCTCGTTGTCTTGTGGCTGGTCCTTCCTCCTCTGATCTTTGGAAATGGCATAGGAGACTTGGACATTTGAGCTTCGACTTGCTTGCAAGGCTTAGCACACTTGGCCTAATCTGAGGATTGCCCAAGTTGAGCATGGAGAAGGATCTTGTTTGCCATTCTTGTAGACATGGGAAGATGGTTGCCGCTCCCCACCATCCAGTGACTCAGGTCATGACTAAGCGCCCTGGAGAGCTTGGTGTGTGTTTCCCCTTTTAGATGGGGGAAACATTTTTGTTCTTATATCATAGACTGACTCTTTTTCTTCTTTTTGTTTTCGTTTCTGACAGGTTAGTCTTTGCACTTCATCATATGATTATGCTCTATCTAGTATGTTCCGATGCTATATGATGATACTTGTAGCTTATGCTCTTTCTGATCACTGATACATGTTGTGATCTGAGCTATTTTCTGAATGGTGAACTTGCTTAATGAACATAAAACTTTAAATCGTTCACCATTGAGATTGGCAACTAGCATGTGTAGAATGCATTGAATTCACTTGGGCTTTTCATATATGCTAGGTTGCTATGTCTCTAGTTCTGAGTCATTCACTTGCTTGGTATGTTAATATTCTGTTATAAAATTGAACCAAGTTTTAAGTGAATTGAAAAGATCAAGATGGTATTGCTTGTTAGCACATCACGGTATCGAGATTGTTTCTCATTGCACATTGAGTTAAACTTGAGCCGTGTAGTGTATGACCGAAACTGACGCTTTAAGCTTCTGATTGCATATGCATAGGCTTAGCTCGGTTGAAAAGTTAGGCAATGACAAGCTTTCAACCTCTCGCAATCACATGCTGAAATTCAAATTTATGTAATTTAACCGCTGCAACTCCGATAAAATTTGGATACAGAAGTCTATGTTTCATTCTACAGCATGATGATTGACCTATGCTAGGGGTAGTTCACCTTGTATACATGCTTAGCACTTGTTTGACTTCCTGTCTATACATGTCTCGTGCTATTTTGGCTGAAAAATGCTCCTTCTACTCTCATGTTTTTTTTCGTATCTAGTGATCAGTTTGAGCCTTTGCTAGCTTCTTATGGATGTTGTTGAGTCATCGGATCAGAAATGTATTGAGCATCCTTGCACTCTCTTGATTATATTCCTAAAGCTGCTAACTTGCATTTTAACTCATATGCATTTTTGGAGGGAGAATTTCTGTCAAGGGGGAGAAGATTGTGTGCTTGTGCACATTTGCTTGATGGTGCATTTTCAACTAAGGGGGAGAAAATTTTGACAAATCATGTGTTCCCTGGGTTGTGTGCACTATTTGAGGGGGAGTTTGCTAGTTGTGTTGAGCCTTGCCTCTTTCTTGAGGGACTAGCAAACATTATCAGCTTTTCAATTGGTTTTTAGCTCTTCAATTGGTATCGAACTCTTTTGGTTTTGAGTTGGTAATAGTTGGTATCGAGCTTCCTCGCTAACGGTGTTGAGCCCGTTCTGCCTCTTCTTGAGGGCTAGCACTGTTTTGCTTGATTTTCAGTTGATTCTTCGATTGGTATCAAGTTTTCTTGCTAGCGATGTTGAGCCTGTTCTACCTCTTCTTGGGGGCTAGCTTTGCTTTACTTGGTCGCGTCGAGCCGTTGCCCATGTCTTTGGGGACCAAGTTGTCTTGCTCTTTCCACTTGACCTTCTTCGGCTTTGCTATGCTTTTGGGTCATTTGGTCGAGTTCTCTCTCCTTCTTCCTTCTTTCTTTTATTTTATTATGATTTGTGTTGGTAGTTGACAATGCACTCATCAAGGGGGAGATTGCGGATACATGGGTGTATGCCGAGTCTTTGAGTGATGAGTGATTGTCAACTGGGATAATGCGCATGTTCTTTGGCTTGTGTTGTGCAGGTGTCGAGCACGGATACAGTGATCAAAGGCAAGGTGAACGTCAAGTAGAGACGTGCCGTGTCGATGGACCAAGAGTGGCGAAGGGCGGATGTGATGCTTGGACTGAGGGACCGGTGGCCTGAGGATCAGTTGTGGTGGCTGACAGCCGGGGACAGTGACGAGCGAAGACTTGCGGGTGGACGGGGTGCACGGGTGGTGCATCCCTTCTACGGCTCGGTTTGGTGGTTGAGCCACAGAAAAACCACCGAGTGGACGGTTTCCAGGTTTGGGCCTCAAAACCTGGGCGCGGATGGTTTCGGAGTTTGGGCCACAAAACTCGGGCTGAGGATGGTTTCCAGGTTTGGGCCTCAAAACCTGGGTACTGCGAGTTTGCTGAGTTTGGGCCGCAAAACTCAGGCGATGGTCGGCTGGTTTCCCGGTTTGGGCCTCAAAACCAGGGGTTGGCTGTGAAGGCTGGTTTCCCGGTTTGGGCCACAAAACCGGGGGTGAGACGTCCGGGAAAGGACAAGCAGAGCGGTGGCGGCACGTGGCGGCAATCGGTGAGGTTGCGTCGAGGCAACACTACCAGTTGTGCGGGCGTGGCCGTCGGATCACCACCTACCGCGAGTTGGTCCAGAATAACCCTAGGGTTTAGCTGGTTCGCTATGTAATTAGTGAGGGGTAGAGTAGGAATTAGAATTAGGATAAGTAGAAGGAGACACCCTCCTCCCATTCTATCTCAGTCATTTGCTCTTTGCTTCTAGGGTTTCCTGCTCTCCCAATCCCCTGCTGTAGCTAGCTGAGATCCGCAGAGAACTATACCTTTGTGTACTGGAGATTTTGAGGAAGTGAGGCCGTAACCTCACTGTTGTAGCGTGTGGTAGCCACACGGTTGCAGATCGATGACTTGATTCGCGTTTTGTTCGTGTTCTTCGCGTTCTTCGTTTCTCCGCGATTTTCCCTTCACTCGATCTCCCTCTCTACTGCGTCTTTGTGAAATCCATTTGAATCAACTTGTTCTTTATAGTGAGGAGATCATTTCCACTGAAGGAATTCATCTAACTCCTCATGAACAAGTAGATCGGGTTGATTTCATTTTTGTGGCGATTTTTCGTTCATACTCCACCCCTTTTGATTTCCCGGTGATTAAGTTGATTTGAGCGGATGATTTCTTGGGGATAGTCTCCTAACTACCTCGTGATCATCCTCTCCAAGTTTGGGAACGTGGGATTGTGAGTTGATTTGAATTCGGGGAGATTTGAGTTGAGGGCGACCAAAATCGCCCTCACTGGGCACCAGCGGACAGTCCGTCGTTGTGCCCACGGACAGTCCACGCGTCGGGCTCCGACCGAGGCAGTGGTCGCGCGGCTCGGCTGTGCTGTTTCAGTTTGACCGGCGGACAGTCCGCCGTAGTCGGTCGCGGACAGTCCGCGAGCCGACCAGGGAGGTTCAGCAGACTTGCTGTATTGGTCTAGTTGCCGGCGGACAGTCTGCCCCTTCTTCGCGGACAGTCCGGGACTACTGCGGACAGTTCGGGACCGTACCCATGGACAGTCCGCGAATCGGCTGTGTACTACGGTTTTGTGTGTTTGCTCTCCCGGCTTCTTTGCTTGGTTTCCGGACTTTCCGTTTGGCCCTAGAGTTGATCAAGGAACCTCTCTAGGTATCTTTGCTACTCGTTAGCATAGGTATTTGGGGATTTCTCGACGTAGCCGTCTATCTACGTTCGGGACTTGAGTTTTGAGGGTCAAACTTGTGCCGGTGGTTTTGATGTTTGGTTTGTTATCGCTTTGTGGTGCCTCGTTGTGATCCTAGGGATCATCCACCCTCTTCGAAGGGTCGTGGGCATCACGGTTTCGATCGAAGCTCTTGGGGTTGATTTTGGGGACAAAAGGCCAAAGTTTTGAGAGAAATTTTTGAGCTCCCATTCACACCCCTCTGGTCGCCTTACTGTTGCATTCTCGGTCCTTCACGGACGCACCCAATCATCTCCATTTGACCCAAAACTCATGTTTGGTGGGGTTTTGACACTTTCATTTCTGATGGAACGATGCTGCAAAACTCGCATGAGAGGGCCGTTTTACCCACTGATGCACGGAAAAACTCAGTTCAATTTTTCGCCACGAACGCACCCAATCATCTCCATTTGACCCTAAACTCATGTTTGGTGTGTTTTTGGCAGTTTAATTTCTAGAGGAACAGTGATGCAAAACTCGCGCATGAGGGCCGTTTTACCCACTGATGCACTGGAAAACTCGCAGTTGAGTTTTTCATAATAGACGCACCCAATCATCTCCATTTGACCCAAAACTCAAGTTTGGTGGGTTTTTGGCACTTTCATTTCCGGAGGAACGGTGCCGCAAAACTCGTGCAGGAGGGCCGTTTTACCCACTGATGCACTGAAAAACTCGTAGTTGAATTTTTCACAACAGACGCACCCAATCATCTCCATTTGACCCAAAACTCATATTTGGTGGGTTTTTGGCACTTTCATTTCCGACGGAATGGTGCCGCAAAACTCGCATGGGAGGGCCGTTTTACCCATTGATGCACGGAAAAACTCACAGTTTTATTTTTCGCAACGGATGCACCCAATCATCCCCGTTAGACCCAAAACTGAAGTTTGGTGGGTTTTCTACGCTTTCATTTCAGGTGGACGGTGCCGCAAAACTCGCATGGGAGGGCCGTTTTACCCACTGATGCACCGCAAAACTTGTAGTAGAATTTTTCGCAACGGATGCACCCAATCATCTCCGTTTGACCTAAAACTCATTTTGGCGGGTTTTTGGCACTTTCATTTCTAGAGGAACGGTGCCACAAAACTCGCACAGGAGGGCCGGTTTACCCACTGATGCATCGAAAACTCGCAGTTGAATTTTTCACAATAGACGCACCCAATCATCTCTGTTTGACCCAAAATTCATGTTTGGTGGGGTTTTGGCACTTTCATTTCCGACGGAACGGTGCTGCAAGACTCGCATGAGAGGGCCATTTTACCCACTGATGCACCGAAAAACTCACAGTTGAATTTTTCCCAACGGACGGACCCAATCATCTCCATTTGACCCTAAGCTCATGTTTGGTGGGTTTTTGGCACTTTCATTTTCGGAGGAACGGTGATGCAAAACTCGCGCAGGAGGGCCGTTTTACCCACTCATGCATTGAAAAACTCACAGTTGAACTTTTCACAATAGACGCACCCAATCATCTCCATTTGACCTAAAACTCATGTTTGGTGAGTTTTTGGCATTTTCATTTATGGAGGAACGGTGCCGCAAAACTCGCGCAGGAGGGCCGTTTTACCCACTGATGCACCAAAAAACTTATAGTTGAATTTTTCGCAACAGACGCACCCAATCATCTCCGTTTGACCCAAAACTCATGTTTGGTGGGTTTTAGGCAAGTTTCATTTCCGACGGAATGGTGCCGCAAAACACGCATGGGAGGGATGTTTTACCCACTGGTGCACCGAAAAACTCGCAGTTGATTTTTTCGCAATGGACGCACCCAATCATCTCCGTTTGACAAAAAAACTCATGTTTTGGGGGGTTTTGGCACTTTCATTTCTGGTGGATGGTGCCGCAAAACTCGCATGGGACGACCATTTTACCCACTAATGCACCGAAAAACTTATAGTTGAATTTTTCGCAACGGACACACCCAATCATCTCCGTTTCACCTAAAGCTCATGTTTGGTGGGTTTATGGCACTTTCATTTTCGGAGGAACGGTGCCGTAAAACTCGCGCAGGAGGGCCGTTTAACCCACTAATGCACTGAAAAACTCGAAGTTGAATTTTTCACAACGGATAAACCCAATCATCTTCATTTGACCGAAAACTCATGTTTGGTGGGGGTTTGGCACTTTCATTTCTGACAGAACGGTGCTGCAAAACTCGCATGAGAAGGCCATTTTACCCAATGATGCACCGAAAAACTCACAATTCAATTTTTCACAACGGACGCACCCAATCATCTCGTTTGACCCTAAATTCATGTTTGGAGGGTTTTCGGCAGTTTCATTTCTGGAGGAACGGTGATGCAAAACTGGGGCAGGAGGGGCGTTTTACCCACTGATGCATCGAAAAACTTGCAGATGAATTTTACACAACGGACGCACCCAATCATCTCCGTTTGACCCAAAACTCATGTTTGGTGGGTTTTTGGCACTTTCATTTCCGACGGAACAGTGCCGCAAAACTCTCACAGGAGGGCCGTTTTACCCACTGATGCATCGAAAACTTACGGTTGAATTTTTCTCAACGGACGCACCCAATCATCTCCATTTGACCCAAAACACATGTTTGGTGGGTTTTCGGCAGTTTCATCTCCGGAGGAACGGTGATGCAAAACTCGCGCAGGAGGGCCGTTTTACCCACTGATGCACCGAAAACTTGCAATTGATGTTTTCACAACAGACGCACCCAATCATCTCCGTTTGACCCAAAACTCATGTTTGGTGGGTTTTTGGCACTTTCATTTCCGGAGGAATGATGCCACAAAACTCACGCAGGAGGGCCGTTTTACCCACTGATGCACCAAAAAACTCATGATTGATTTTTTCACAACAGACGCACCCAATCATCTCCATTTGACGCAAAACTCAAGTTTGGTGGGTTTTTGGCACTTTCATTTCCGACGGGACGGTGCCGCAAAACTCGCATGGGAAGGCCGTTTTAACCATTGATACACCGAAAAACTCACAGTTGAATTTTTCGCAACGGACGCACCCAATCATCTCCGTTTGACCCAAAATTGATGTTTGGTGGGTTTCTGGCACTTTCATTTCTGAAGGACGGTGCCGCAAAACTCGCATGGGAGGGTCGTTTTACCCACTGATGCACCGAAAAACTTATAGTTGAATTTTTCGCAACAGACGCACCCAATCATCTCTGTTTGACCCAATACTCATGTTTGGTGGGTTTTTGGCACTTTCATTTCCAGAGGAACGGTGCCGCAAAACTCGCGCACGAGGGCCGTTTTACCCACTGATGCACAGAAAAACTCACGGTTGAATTTTTCACAACGGACGCACCCAATCATCTCCGTTTGACCCAAAACTCATGTTTGGTGGGTTTTTGGCAGTTTCATTTATGGAGGAACGGTGACGCAAAACTGGTGCAGGAGGGCCATTTTACCCACTGATGCACCAAAAAACTCGCAGTCGAATTTTTCACAACAGACGCACCCAATCATCACCATTTGACCCAAAACTCATGTTTGGTGGGTGTTTGGCACTTTCATTTCTGGAGGAACGGTGCCGCAAAACTCGTGCAGGAGGGCCGTTTTACTCACTGATGCACTGAAAAACTCGCAGTTGAATTTTTCACAACGGACGCACCCAATCATCTCCATTTGTCCCAAAACTCATGTTTGGTGGGTTTTTGGAACTTTCATTTCCGACGGAACGGTGCCGCAAAACTCGCATGGGAGGGCCGTTTTACCCATTGATACACTGAAAAACTCACAGTTGAATTTTTCGCAACGGATGCACCCAATCATCCCCGTTAGACCCAAAACTGATGTTTGTTGGGTTTTCGGCACATTCATTTCAGATGGACGGTGCCGCAGAACTCGCATGGGAGGGCCCTTTTACCCACTGATGCACCGAAAAACTTGTAGTTGAATTTTTCGCAACGGACGCACCCAATCATCTCCGTTTGACCTAAAACTCATGTTTGGTGGGTTTTTGGCACTTTCATTTCTAGAGGAACGGTGCCGCAAAACTCGCACAGGAGGGCCGTTTTACCCACTGATGCACCGAAAACTCGCAGTTGAATTTTTCATAACAGACGCGCCCAATCATCTCCGTTTGACCCCAAATTCATGTTTGGTGGGGTTTTGGCACTTTCATTTCTGAGGGAACGGTGCTGCAAGACTCGCATGAAGGGCCGTTTTAACCACTGATGCACCGAAAAACTCACAGTTCAATTTTTCACAGCGGACGCACCCAATCATCTCCGTTTGACCCTAAGCTCATGTTTGGTGGGTTTTTGGCACTTTCATTTTCGGAGGAACGGTGATGCAAAACTCGCGCATGAGGGCCATTTTACCCACTCATGCACTGAAAAACTCGCAGTTGAACTTTTCACAACAGACGCACCCAATCATCTCCATTTTGACCCAAAACTCATGTTTCATGGGTTTTTGACACTTTCATTTCTGGAGGTACGGTGCCGCAAAACTCGCGTAGGAGGGCTGTTTTACCCACTGATGCACCGAAAAACTTATAGTTGAATTTTTCGCAACAGACGCACCCAATCATCTCTGTTTGACCCAATACTCATGTTTGGTGGGTTTTTGGCACTTTCATTTCCAGAGGAACGGTGCCGCAAAACTCGCGCACGAGGGCCGTTTTACCCACTGATGCACAGAAAAACTCACGGTTGAATTTTTCACAACGGACGCACCCAATCATCTCTGTTTGACCCAAAACTCATGTTTGGTGGGTTTTTGGCAGTTTCATTTATGGAGGAACGGTGACGCAAAACTGGTGCAGGAGGGCCGTTTTACCCACTGATGCACCAAAAAACTCGCAGTCGAATTTTTCACAACAGACGCACCCAATCATCACCATTTGACCCAAAACTCATGTTTGGTGGGTGTTTGGCACTTTCATTTCTGGAGGAACGGTGCCGCAAAACTCGTGCAGGAGGGCCGTTTTACTCACTGATGCACTGAAAAACTCGCAGTTGAATTTTTCACAACGGACGCACCCAATCATCTCCATTTATCCCAAAACTCATGTTTGGTGGGTTTTTGGAACATTCATTTTCGACGGAACGGTGCCGCAAAACTCGCATGGGAGGGCCGTTTTACCCATTGATACACTGAAAAACTCACAGTTGAATTTTTTGCAACGGATGCACCCAATCATCCCCGTTAGACCCAAAACTGATGTTTGTTGGGTTTTCGGCACTTTCATTTCAGATGGACGGTGCCGCAGAACTCGCATGGGAGGGCCCTTTTACCCACTGATGCACCGAAAAACTTGTAGTTGAATTTTTCACAACGGACGCACCCAATCATCTCCGTTTGACCTAAAACTCATGTTTGGTGGGTTTTTGGCACTTTCATTTCTAGAGGAACGGTGCCGCAAAACTCGCACAGGAGGGCCGTTTTACCCACTGATGCACCGAAAACTCGCAGTTGAATTTTTCATAACAGACGCGCCCAATCATCTCCGTTTGACCCCAAATTCATGTTTGGTGGGGTTTTGGCACTTTCATTTCTGAGGGAACGGTGCTGCAAGACTCGCATGAAGGGCCGTTTTAACCACTGATGCACCGAAAAACTCACAGTTCAATTTTTCACAGCGGACGCACCCAATCATCTCCGTTTGACCCTAAGCTCATGTTTGGTGGGTTTTTGGCACTTTCATTTTTGGAGGAACGGTGATGCAAAACTCGCGCATGAGGGCCATTTTACCCACTCATGCACTGAAAAACTCGCAGTTGAACTTTTCACAACAGACGCACCCAATCATCTCCGTTTGACCCAAAACTCATGTTTGGTGGGTTTTTGGCACTTTCATTTCCGACGGAACAGTGCCGCAAAACTCTCACAGGAGGGCCGTTTTACCCACTGATGCATCGAAAACTTACGGTTGAATTTTTCTCAACGGACGCACCCAATCATCTCCATTTGACCCAAAACACATGTTTGGTGGGTTTTCGGCAGTTTCATCTCCGGAGGAACGGTGATGCAAAACTCGCGCAGGAGGGCCGTTTTACCCACTGATGCACCGAAAACTTGCAATTGATGTTTTCACAACAGACGCACCCAATCATCTCCGTTTGACCCAAAACTCATGTTTGGTGGGTTTTTGGCACTTTCATTTCCGGAGGAATGATGCCACAAAACTCACGCAGGAGGGCCGTTTTACCCACTGATGCACCAAAAAACTCATGATTGATTTTTTCACAACAGATGCACCCAATCATCTCCATTTGACGCAAAACTCAAGTTTGGTGGGTTTTTGGCACTTTCATTTCCGACGGGACGGTGCCGCAAAACTCGCATGGGAAGGCCGTTTTAACCATTGATACACCGAAAAACTCACAGTTGAATTTTTCGCAACGGACGCACCCAATCATCTCCGTTTGACCCAAAATTGATGTTTGGTGGGTTTCTGGCACTTTCATTTCTGAAGGACGGTGCCGCAAAACTCGCATGGGAGGGTCGTTTTACCCACTGATGCACCGAAAAACTTATAGTTGAATTTTTCGCAACAGACGCACCCAATCATCTCTGTTTGACCCAATACTCATGTTTGGTGGGTTTTTGGCACTTTCATTTCCAGAGGAACGGTGCCGCAAAACTCGCGCACGAGGGCCGTTTTACCCACTGATGCACAGAAAAACTCACGGTTGAATTTTTCACAACGGACGCACCCAATCATCTCCGTTTGACCCAAAACTCATGTTTGGTGGGTTTTTGGCAGTTTCATTTATGGAGGAACGGTGACGCAAAACTGGTGCAGGAGGGCCATTTTACCCACTGATGCACCAAAAAACTCGCAGACGAATTTTTCACAACAGACGCACCCAATCATCACCATTTGACCCAAAACTCATGTTTGGTGGGTGTTTGGCACTTTCATTTCTGGAGGAACGGTGCCGCAAAACTCGTGCAGGAGGGCCGTTTTACTCACTGATGCACTGAAAAACTCGCAGTTGAATTTTTCACAACGGACGCACCCAATCATCTCCATTTGTCCCAAAACTCATGTTTGGTGGGTTTTTGGAACTTTCATTTCCGACGGAACGGTGCCGCAAAACTCGCATGGGAGGGCCGTTTTACCCATTGATACACTGAAAAACTCACAGTTGAATTTTTCGCAACGGATGCACCCAATCATCCCCGTTAGACCCAAAACTGATGTTTGTTGGGTTTTCGGCACATTCATTTCAGATGGACGGTGCCGCAGAACTCGCATGGGAGGGCCCTTTTACCCACTGATGCACCGAAAAACTTGTAGTTGAATTTTTCGCAACGGACGCACCCAATCATCTCCGTTTGACCTAAAACTCATGTTTGGTGGGTTTTTGGCACTTTCATTTCTAGAGGAACGGTGCCGCAAAACTCGCACAGGAGGGCCGTTTTACCCACTGATGCACCGAAAACTCGCAGTTGAATTTTTCATAACAGACGCGCCCAATCATCTCCGTTTGACCCCAAATTCATGTTTGGTGGGGTTTTGGCACTTTCATTTCTGAGGGAACGGTGCTGCAAGACTCGCATGAAGGGCCGTTTTAACCACTGATGCACCGAAAAACTCACAGTTCAATTTTTCACAGCGGACGCACCCAATCATCTCCGTTTGACCCTAAGCTCATGTTTGGTGGGTTTTTGGCACTTTCATTTTCGGAGGAACGGTGATGCAAAACTCGCGCATGAGGGCCATTTTACCCACTCATGCACTGAAAAACTCGCAGTTGAACTTTTCACAACAGACGCACCCAATCATCTCCATTTTGACCCAAAACTCATGTTTCGTGGGTTTTTGACACTTTCATTTCTGGAGGTACGGTGCCGCAAAACTCGCGTAGGAGGGCTGTTTTACCCACTGATGCACCGAAAAACTTATAGTTGAATTTTTCGCAACAGACGCACCCAATCATCTCTGTTTGACCCAATACTCATGTTTGGTGGGTTTTTGGCACTTTCATTTCCAGAGGAACGGTGCCGCAAAACTCGCGCACGAGGGCCGTTTTACCCACTGATGCACAGAAAAACTCACGGTTGAATTTTTCACAACGGACGCACCCAATCATCTCCGTTTGACCCAAAACTCATGTTTGGTGGGTTTTTGGCAGTTTCATTTATGGAGGAACGGTGACGCAAAACTGGTGCAGGAGGGCCGTTTTACCCACTGATGCACCAAAAAACTCGCAGTCGAATTTTTCACAACAGACGCACCCAATCATCACCATTTGACCCAAAACTCATGTTTGGTGGGTGTTTGGCACTTTCATTTCTGGAGGAACGGTGCCGCAAAACTCGTGCAGGAGGGCCGTTTTACTCACTGATGCACTGAAAAACTCGCAGTTGAATTTTTCACAACGGACGCACCCAATCATCTCCATTTATCCCAAAACTCATGTTTGGTGGGTTTTTGGAACATTCATTTTCGACGGAACGGTGCCGCAAAACTCGCATGGGAGGGCCGTTTTACCCATTGATACACTGAAAAACTCACAGTTGAATTTTTTGCAACGGATGCACCCAATCATCCCCGTTAGACCCAAAACTGATGTTTGTTGGGTTTTCGGCACTTTCATTTCAGATGGACGGTGCCGCAGAACTCGCATGGGAGGGCCCTTTTACCCACTGATGCACCGAAAAACTTGTAGTTGAATTTTTCACAACGGACGCACCCAATCATCTCCGTTTGACCTAAAACTCATGTTTGGTGGGTTTTTGGCACTTTCATTTCTAGAGGAACGGTGCCGCAAAACTCGCACAGGAGGGCCGTTTTACCCACTGATGCACCGAAAACTCGCAGTTGAATTTTTCATAACAGACGCGCCCAATCATCTCCGTTTGACCCCAAATTCATGTTTGGTGGGGTTTTGGCACTTTCATTTCTGAGGGAACGGTGCTGCAAGACTCGCATGAAGGGCCGTTTTAACCACTGATGCACCGAAAAACTCACAGTTCAATTTTTCACAGCGGACGCACCCAATCATCTCCGTTTGACCCTAAGCTCATGTTTGGTGGGTTTTTGGCACTTTCATTTTTGGAGGAACGGTGATGCAAAACTCGCGCATGAGGGCCATTTTACCCACTCATGCACTGAAAAACTCGCAGTTGAACTTTTCACAACAGACGCACCCAATCATCTCCATTTTGACCCAAAACTCATGTTTGGTGGGTTTTTGACACTTTCATTTCTGGAGGTACGGTGCCGCAAAACTCGCGTAGGAGGGTTGTTTTACCCACTGATGCACCGAAAAACTTATAGTTGAATTTTTCGCAACAGACGCACCCAATCATCTCCGTTTGACCCAAAACTCATGTTTGGTGGGTTTTTGGCACTTTCATTTCCAGAGGAACGGTGCCGCAAAACTCGCGCACGAGGGCCGTTTTACCCACTGATGCACAGAAAAACTCACGGTTGAATTTTTCACAACGGACGCACCCAATCATCTCCGTTTGACCCAAAACTCATGTTTGGTGGGTTTTTGGCAGTTTCATTTATGGAGGAACGGTGACGCAAAACTGGTGCAGGAGGGCCGTTTTACCCACTAATGCACCAAAAAACTCGCAGTCGAATTTTTCACAACAGACGCACCGAATCATCACCATTTGACCCAAAACTCATGTTTGGTGGGTGTTTGGCACTTTCATTTCTGGAGGAACGGTGCCGCAAAACTCGTGCAGGAGGGCCGTTTTACTCACTGATGCACTGAAAAACTCGCAGTTGAATTTTTCACAACGGACGCACCCAATCATCTCCATTTGTCCCAAAACTCATGTTTGGTGGGTTTTTGGAACTTTCATTTCCGACGGAACCGTGCCGCAAAACTCGCATGGGAGGGCCGTTTTACCCATTGATACACTGAAAAACTCACAGTTGAATTTTTCGCAACGGATGCACCCAATCATCCCCGTTAGACCCAAAACTGATGTTTGTTGGGTTTTCGGCACATTCATTTCAGATGGACGGTGCCGCAGAACTCGCATGGGAGGGCCCTTTTACCCACTGATGCACCGAAAAACTTGTAGTTGAATTTTTCACAACGGACGCACCCAATCATCTCCGTTTGACCTAAAACTCATGTTTGGTGGGTTTTTGGCACTTTCATTTCTAGAGGAACGGTGCCGCAAAACTCGCACAGGAGGGCCGTTTTACCCACTGATGCACCGAAAACTCGCAGTTGAATTTTTCATAACAGACGCGCCCAATCATCTCCGTTTGACCCCAAATTCATGTTTGGTGGGGTTTTGGCACTTTCATTTCTGAGGGAACGGTGCTGCAAGACTCGCATGAAGGGCCGTTTTAACCACTGATGCACCGAAAAACTCACAGTTCAATTTTTCACAGCGGACGCACCCAATCATCTCCGTTTGACCCTAAGCTCATGTTTGGTGGGTTTTTGGCACTTTCATTTTTGGAGGAACGGTGATGCAAAACTCGCGCATGAGGGCCATTTTACCCACTCATGCACTGAAAAACTCGCAGTTGAACTTTTCACAACAGACGCACCCAATCATCTCCATTTTGACCCAAAACTCATGTTTGGTGGGTTTTTGACACTTTCATTTCTGGAGGTACGGTGCCGCAAAACTCGCGTAGGAGGGTTGTTTTACCCACTGATGCACCGAAAAACTTATAGTTGAATTTTTCGCAACAGACGCACCCAATCATCTCCGTTTGACCCAAAACTCATGTTTGGTGGGTTTTTGGCACTTTCATTTCCAGAGGAACGGTGCCGCAAAACTCGCGCACGAGGGCCGTTTTACCCACTGATGCACAGAAAAACTCACGGTTGAATTTTTCACAACGGACGCACCCAATCATCTCCGTTTGACCCAAAACTCATGTTTGGTGTGTTTTTGGCAGTTTCATTTATGGAGGAACGGTGACGCAAAACTGGTGCAGGAGGGCCGTTTTACCCACTGATGCACCAAAAAACTTGCAGTCAAATTTTTCACAACAGACGCACCGAATCATCACCATTTGACCCAAAACTCATGTTTGGTGGGTGTTTGGCACTTTCATTTTTGGAGGAACGGTGCCGCAAAACTCGTGCAGGAGGGCCGTTTTACTCACTGATGCACTGAAAAACTCGCAGTTGAATTTTTCACAACGGACGCACCCAATCATCTCCATTTGTCCCAAAACTCATGTTTGGTGGGTTTTTGGAACTTTCATTTCCGACGGAACGGTGCCGCAAAACTCGCATGGGAGGGCCGTTTTACCCATTGATACACTGAAAAACTCACAGTTGAATTTTTCGCAACGGATGCACCCAATCATCCCCGTTAGACCCAAAACTGATGTTTGTTGGGTTTTCGGCACATTCATTTCAGATGGACGGTGCCGCAGAACTCGCATGGGAGGGCCCTTTTACCCACTGATGCACCGAAAAACTTGTAGTTGAATTTTTCGCAACGGACGCACCCAATCATCTCCGTTTGACCTAAAACTCATGTTTGGTGGGTTTTTGGCACTTTCATTTCTAGAGGAACGGTGCCGCAAAACTCGCACAGGAGGGCCGTTTTACCCACTGATGCACCGAAAACTCGCAGTTGAATTTTTCATAACAGACGCGCCCAATCATCTCCGTTTGACCCCAAATTCATGTTTGGTGGGGTTTTGGCACTTTCATTTCTGAGGGAACGGTGCTGCAAGACTCGCATGAAGGGCCGTTTTAACCACTGATGCACCGAAAAACTCACAGTTCAATTTTTCACACCGGACGCACCCAATCATCTCCGTTTGACCCTAAGCTCATGTTTGGTGGGTTTTTGGCACTTTCATTTTCGGAGGAACGGTGATGCAAAACTCGCGCATGAGGGCCATTTTACCCACTCATGCACTGAAAAACTCGCAGTTGAACTTTTCACAACAGACGCACCCAATCATCTCCATTTTGACCCAAAACTCATGTTTCGTGGGTTTTTGACACTTTCATTTCTGGAGGTACGGTGCCGCAAAACTCGCGTAGGAGGGCTGTTTTACCCACTGATGCACCGAAAAACTTATAGTTGAATTTTTCGCAACAGACGCACCCAATCATCTCTGTTTGACCCAATACTCATGTTTGGTGGGTTTTTGGCACTTTCATTTCCAGAGGAACGGTGCCGCAAAACTCGCGCACGAGGGCCGTTTTACCCACTGATGCACAGAAAAACTCACGAATTGAATTTTTCACAACGGACGCACCCAATCATCTCCGTTTGACCCCAAACTCATGTTTGGTGGGTTTTTGGCAGTTTCATTTATGGAGGAACGGTGACGCAAAACTGGTGCAGGAGGGCCGTTTTACCCACTGATGCACCAAAAAACTCGCAGTCGAATTTTTCACAACAGACGCACCCAATCATCACCATTTGACCCAAAACTCATGTTTGGTGGGTGTTTGGCACTTTCATTTCTGGAGGAACGGTGCCGCAAAACTCATGCAGGAGGGCCGTTTTACTCACTGATGCACTGAAAAACTCGCAGTTGAATTTTTCACAACGGACGCACCCAATCATCTCCATTTGTCCCAAAACTCATGTTTGGTGGGTTTTTGGAACTTTCATTTCCGACGGAACGGTGCCGCAAAACTCGCATGGGAGGGCCGTTTTACCCATTGATACACTGAAAAACTCACAGTTGAACTTTTCGCAACGGATGCACCCAATCATCCCCGTTAGACCCAAAACTGATGTTTGTTGGGTTTTCGGCACATTCATTTCAGATGCACGGTGCCGCAGAACTCGCATGGGAGGGCCCTTTTACCCACTGATGCACCGAAAAACTTGTAGTTGAATTTTTCGCAACGGACGCACCCAATCATCTCCGTTTGACCTAAAACTCATGTTTGGTGGGTTTTTGGCACTTTCATTTCTAGAGGAACGGTGCCGCAAAACTCGCACAGGAGGGCCGTTTTACCCACTGATGCACCGAAAACTCGCAGTTGAATTTTTCATAACAGACGCGCCCAATCATCTCCGTTTGACCCCAAATTCATGTTTGGTGGGGTTTTGGCACTTTCATTTCTGAGGGAACGGTGCTGCAAGACTCGCATGAAGGGCCGTTTTAACCACTGATGCACCGAAAAACTCACAGTTCAATTTTTCACAGCGGACGCACCCAATCATCTCCGTTTGACCCTAAGCTCATGTTTGGTGGGTTTTTGGCACTTTCATTTTCGGAGGAACGGTGATGCAAAACTCGCGCATGAGGGCCATTTTACCCACTCATGCACTGAAAAACTCGCAGTTGAACTTTTCACAACAGACGCACCCAATCATCTCCATTTTGACCCAAAACTCATGTTTCGTGGGTTTTTGACACTTTCATTTCTGGAGGTACGGTGCCGCAAAACTCGCGTAGGAGGGCTGTTTTACCCACTGATGCACCGAAAAACTTATAGTTGAATTTTTCGCAACAGACGCACCCAATCATCTCTGTTTGACCCAATACTCATGTTTGGTGGGTTTTTGGCACTTTCATTTCCAGAGGAACGGTGCCGCAAAACTCGCGCACGAGGGCTGTTTTACCCACTGATGCACAGAAAAACTCACGGTTGAATTTTTCACAACGGACGCACCCAATCGTCTCCGTTTGACCCCAAACTCATGTTTGGTGGGTTTTTGGCAGTTTCATTTATGGAGGAACGGTGACGCAAAACTGGTGCCGGAGGGCCGTTTTACCCACTGATGCACCAAAAAACTCGCAGTCGAATTTTTCACAACAGACGCACCCAATCATCACCATTTGACCCAAAACTCATGTTTGGTGGGTGTTTGGCACTTTCATTTCTGGAGGAACGGTGCCGCAAAACTCGTGCAGGAGGGCCGTTTTACTCACTGATGCACTGAAAAACTCGCAGTTGAATTTTTCACAACGGACGCACCCAATCATCTCCATTTGTCCCAAAACTCATGTTTGGTGGGTTTTTGGAACTTTCATTTCCGACGGAACGGTGCCGCAAAACTCGCATGGGAGGGCCGTTTTACCCATTGATACACTGAAAAACTCACAGTTGAATTTTTCGCAACGGATGCACCCAATCATCCCCGTTAGACCCAAAACTGATGTTTGTTGGGTTTTCGGCACATTCATTTCAGATGCACGGTGCCGCAGAACTCGCATGGGAGGGCCCTTTTACCCACTGATGCACCGAAAAACTTGTAGTTGAATTTTTCGCAACGGACGCACCCAATCATCTCCGTTTGACCTAAAACTCATGTTTGGTGGGTTTTTGGCACTTTCATTTCTAGAGGAACGGTGCCGCAAAACTCGCACAGGAGGGCCGTTTTACCCACTGATGCACCGAAAACTCGCAGTTGAATTTTTCATAACAGACGCGCCCAATCATCTCCGTTTGACCCCAAATTCATGTTTGGTGGGGTTTTGGCACTTTTATTTCTGAGGGAACGGTGCTGCAAGACTCGCATGAAGGGCCGTTTTAACCACTGATGCACCGAAAAACTCACAGTTCAATTTTTCACAGCGGACGCACCCAATCATCTCCGTTTGACCCGAAGCTCATGTTTGGTCGG
This sequence comes from Coix lacryma-jobi var. lacryma-jobi, assembly GCA_009763385.1. NCBI lineage: Eukaryota > Viridiplantae > Streptophyta > Magnoliopsida > Poales > Poaceae > Coix > Coix lacryma-jobi. The sequence goes on along the minus strand of CM019830.1, from coordinate 103,330,787 downwards.
TTTTTGGCACTTTCATTTTCGGAGGAACGGTGATGCAAAACTCGCGCATGAGGGCCATTTTACCCACTCATGCACTGAAAAACTCGCAGTTGAACTTTTCACAACAGACGCACCCAATCATCTCTATTTTGACCCAAAACTCATGTTTCGTGGGTTTTTGACACTTTCATTTCTGGAGGTACGGTGCCGCAAAACTCGCGTAGGAGGGCTGTTTTACCCACTGATGCACCGAAAAACTTATAGTTGAATTTTTCGCAACAGACGCACCCAATCATCTCTGTTTGACCCAATACTCATGTTTGGTGGGTTTTTGGCACTTTCATTTCCAGAGGAACGGTGCCGCAAAACTCGCGCACGAGGGCCGTTTTACCCACTGATGCACAGAAAAACTCACGGTTGAATTTTTCACAACGGACGCACCCAATCATCTCCGTTTGACCCCAAACTCATGTTTGGTGGGTTTTTGGCAGTTTCATTTATGGAGGAACGGTGACGCAAAACTGGTGCAGGAGGGCCGTTTTACCCACTGATGCACCAAAAAACTCGCAGTCGAATTTTTCACAACAGACGCACCCAATCATCACCATTTGACCCAAAACTCATGTTTGGTGGGTGTTTGGCACTTTCATTTCTGGAGGAACGGTGCCGCAAAACTCGTGCAGGAGGGCCGTTTTACTCACTGATGCACTGAAAAACTCGCAGTTGAATTTTTCACAACGGACGCACCCAATCATCTCCATTTGTCCCAAAACTCATGTTTGGTGGGTTTTTGGAACTTTCATTTCCGACGGAACGGTGCCGCAAAACTCGCATGGGAGGGCCGTTTTACCCATTGATACACTGAAAAACTCACAGTTGAATTTTTCGCAACGGATGCACCCAATCATCCCCGTTAGACCCAAAACTGATGTTTGTTGGGTTTTCGGCACATTCATTTCAGATGCACGGTGCCGCAGAACTCGCATGGGAGGGCCCTTTTACCCACTGATGCACCGAAAAACTTGTAGTTGAATTTTTCGCAACGGACGCACCCAATCATCTCCGTTTGACCTAAAACTCATGTTTGGTGGGTTTTTGGCACTTTCATTTCTAGAGGAACGGTGCCGCAAAACTCGCACAGGAGGGCCGTTTTACCCACTGATGCACCGAAAACTCGCAGTTGAATTTTTCATAACAGACGCGCCCAATCATCTCCGTTTGACCCCAAATTCATGTTTGGTGGGGTTTTGGCACTTTTATTTCTGAGGGAACGGTGCTGCAAGACTCGCATGAAGGGCCGTTTTAACCACTGATGCACCGAAAAACTCACAGTTCAATTTTTCACAGCGGACGCACCCAATCATCTCCGTTTGACCCGAAGCTCATGTTTGGTCGGTTTTTGGCACTTTCATTTTCGGAGGAACGGTGATGCAAAACTCGCGCATGAGGGCCATTTTACCCACTCATGCACTGAAAAACTCGCAGTTGAACTTTTCACAACAGACGCACCCAATCATCTCTATTTTGACCCAAAACTCATGTTTCGTGGGTTTTTGACACTTTCATTTCTGGAGGTACGGTGCCGCAAAACTCGCGTAGGAGGGCTGTTTTACCCACTGATGCACCGAAAAACTTATAGTTGAATTTTTCGCAACAGACGCACCCAATCATCTCTGTTTGACCCAATACTCATGTTTGGTGGGTTTTTGGCACTTTCATTTCCAGAGGAACGGTGCCGCAAAACTCGCGCACGAGGGCCGTTTTACCCACTGATGCACAGAAAAACTCACGGTTGAATTTTTCACAACGGACGCACCCAATCATCTCCGTTTGACCCCAAACTCATGTTTGGTGGGTTTTTGGCAGTTTCATTTATGGAGGAACGGTGACGCAAAACTGGTGCAGGAGGGCCGTTTTACCCACTGATGCACCAAAAAACTCGCAGTCGAATTTTTCACAACAGACGCACCCAATCATCACCATTTGACCCAAAACTCATGTTTGGTGGGTGTTTGGCACTTTCATTTCTGGAGGAACGGTGCCGCAAAACTCGTGCAGGAGGGCCGTTTTACTCACTGATGCACTGAAAAACTCGCAGTTGAATTTTTCACAACGGACGCACCCAATCATCTCCATTTGTCCCAAAACTCATGTTTGGTGGGTTTTTGGAACTTTCATTTCCGACGGAACGGTGCCGCAAAACTCGCATGGGAGGGCCGTTTTACCCATTGATACACTGAAAAACTCACAGTTGAATTTTTCGCAACGGATGCACCCAATCATCCCCGTTAGACCCAAAACTGATGTTTGTTGGGTTTTCGGCACATTCATTTCAGATGCACGGTGCCGCAGAACTCGCATGGGAGGGCCCTTTTACCCACTGATGCACCGAAAAACTTGTAGTTGAATTTTTCGCAACGGACGCACCCAATCATCTCCGTTTGACCTAAAACTCATGTTTGGTGGGTTTTTGGCACTTTCATTTCTAGAGGAACGGTGCCGCAAAACTCGCACAGGAGGGCCGTTTTACCCACTGATGCACCGAAAACTCGCAGTTGAATTTTTCATAACAGACGCGCCCAATCATCTCCGTTTGACCCCAAATTCATGTTTGGTGGGGTTTTGGCACTTTTATTTCTGAGGGAACGGTGCTGCAAGACTCGCATGAAGGGCCGTTTTAACCACTGATGCACCGAAAAACTCACAGTTCAATTTTTCACAGCGGACGCACCCAATCATCTCCGTTTGACCCTAAGCTCATGTTTGGTCGGTTTTTGGCACTTTCATTTTCGGAGGAACGGTGATGCAAAACTCGCGCATGAGGGCCATTTTACCCACTCATGCACTGAAAAACTCGCAGTTGAACTTTTCACAACAGACGCACCCAATCATCTCTATTTTGACCCAAAACTCATGTTTCGTGGGTTTTTGACACTTTCATTTCTGGAGGTACGGTGCCGCAAAACTCGCGTAGGAGGGCTGTTTTACCCACTGATGCACCGAAAAACTTATAGTTGAATTTTTCGCAACAGACGCACCCAATCATCTCTGTTTGACCCAATACTCATGTTTGGTGGGTTTTTGGCACTTTCATTTCCAGAGGAACGGTGCCGCAAAACTCGCGCACGAGGGCCGTTTTACCCACTGATGCACAGAAAAACTCACGGTTGAATTTTTCACAACGGACGCACCCAATCATCTCCGTTTGACCCCAAACTCATGTTTGGTGGGTTTTTGGCAGTTTCATTTATGGAGGAACGGTGACGCAAAACTGGTGCAGGAGGGCCGTTTTACCCACTGATGCACCAAAAAACTCGCAGTCGAATTTTTCACAACAGACGCACCCAATCATCACCATTTGACCCAAAACTCATGTTTGGTGGGTGTTTGGCACTTTCATTTCTGGAGGAACGGTGCCGCAAAACTCGTGCAGGAGGGCCGTTTTACTCACTGATGCACTGAAAAACTCGCAGTTGAATTTTTCACAACGGACGCACCCAATTATCTCCATTTGTCCCAAAACTCATGTTTGGTGGGTTTTTGGAACTTTCATTTCCGACGGAACGGTGCCGCAAAACTCGCATGGGAGGGCCGTTTTACCCATTGATACACTGAAAAACTCACAGTTGAATTTTTCGCAACGGATGCACCCAATCATCCCCGTTAGACCCAAAACTGATGTTTGTTGGGTTTTCGGCACTTTCATTTCAGATGGACGGTGCCGCAGAACTCGCAGGGGAGGGCCCTTTTACCCACTGATGCACCGAAAAACTTGTAGTTGAATTTTTCGCAACGGACGCACCCAATCATCTCCGTTGGACCCAAAACTCATGTTTGGTGGGTTTTTGGCACTTTCATTTCTAGAGGAACGGTGCCGCAAAACTCGCACAGGAGGGCCGTTTTACCCACTGATGCACCGAAAACTCGCAGTTGAATTTTTCATAACAGACGCGCCCAATCATCTCCGTTTGACTCCAAATTCATGTTTGGTGGGGTTTTGGCACTTTCATTTCTGAGGGAACGGTGCTGCAAGACTCGCATGAAGGGCTGTTTTAACCACTGATGCACCGAAAAACTCACAGTTCAATTTTTCACAGCGGACGCACCCAATCATCTCCGTTTGACTCCAAGCTCATGTTTGGTGGGTTTTTGCCACTTTCATTTTCGGAGGAACGATGATGCAAAACTCGCGCATGAGGGCCATTTTACCCACTCATGCACTGAAAAACTCGCAGTTGAACTTTTCACAACAGACGCACCCAATCATCTCTATTTTGACCCAAAACTCATGTTTCGTGGGTTTTTGACACTTTCATTTCTGGAGGTACGGTGCCGCAAAACTCGCGTAGGAGGGCTGTTTTACCCACTGATGCACCGAAAAACTTATAGTTGAATTTTTCGCAACAGACGCACCCAATCATCTCTGTTTGACCCAATACTCATGTTTGGTGGGTTTTTGGCACTTTCATTTCCAGAGGAACGGTGCCGCAAAACTCGCGCACGAGGGCCGTTTTACCCACTGATGCACAGAAAAACTCACGGTTGAATTTTTCACAACGGACGCACCCAATCATCTCCGTTTGACCCCAAACTCATGTTTGGTGGGTTTTTGGCAGTTTCATTTATGGAGGAACGGTGACGCAAAACTGGTGCAGGAGGGCCGTTTTACCCACTGATGCACCAAAAAACTCGCAGTCGAATTTTTCACAACAGACGCACCCAATCATCACCATTTGACCCAAAACTCATGTTTGGTGGGTGTTTGGCACTTTCATTTCTGGAGGAACGGTGCCGCAAAACTCGTGCAGGAGGGCCGTTTTACTCACTGATGCACTGAAAAACTCGCAGTTGAATTTTTCACAACGGACGCACCCAATTATCTCCATTTGTCCCAAAACTCATGTTTGGTGGGTTTTTGGAACTTTCATTTCCGACGGAACGGTGCCGCAAAACTCGCATGGGAGGGCCGTTTTACCCATTGATACACTGAAAAACTCACAGTTGAATTTTTCGCAACGGATGCACCCAATCATCCCCGTTAGACCCAAAACTGATGTTTGTTGGGTTTTCGGCACTTTCATTTCAGATGGACGGTGCCGCAGAACTCGCAGGGGAGGGCCCTTTTACCCACTGATGCACCGAAAAACTTGTAGTTGAATTTTTCGCAACGGACGCACCCAATCATCTCCGTTGGACCCAAAACTCATGTTTGGTGGGTTTTTGGCACTTTCATTTCTAGAGGAACGGTGCCGCAAAACTCGCACAGGAGGGCCGTTTTACCCACTGATGCACCGAAAACTCGCAGTTGAATTTTTCATAACAGACGCGCCCAATCATCTCCGTTTGACTCCAAATTCATGTTTGGTGGGGTTTTGGCACTTTCATTTCTGAGGGAACGGTGCTGCAAGACTCGCATGAAGGGCTGTTTTAACCACTGATGCACCGAAAAACTCACAGTTCAATTTTTCACAGCGGACGCACCCAATCATCTCCGTTTGACTCCAAGCTCATGTTTGGTGGGTTTTTGCCACTTTCATTTTCGGAGGAACGATGATGCAAAACTCGCGCATGAGGGCCATTTTACCCACTCATGCACTGAAAAACTCGCAGTTGAACTTTTCACAACAGACGCACCCAATCATCTCCATTTTGACCCAAAACTCATGTTTCGTCGGTTTTTGACACTTTCATTTCTGGAGGTACGGTGCCGCAAAACTCGCGTAGGAGGGCTGTTTTACCCACTGATGCACCGAAAAACTTATAGTTGAATTTTTCCCAACAGACGCACCCAATCATCTCCGTTTGACCCAAAACTCATGTTTGGTGGGTTTTTGGCACTTTCATTTCCAGAGGAACGGTGCCGCAAAACTCGCGCACGAGGGCTGTTTTACCCACTGATGCACAGAAAAACTCACGGTTGAATTTTTCACAACGGACGCACCCAATCATCTCCGTTTGACCCAAAACTCATGTTTGGTGGGTTTTTGGCAGTTTCATTTATGGAGGAACGGTGACGCAAAACTGGTGCAGGAGGGCCGTTTTACCCACTGATGCACCAAAAAACTCGCAGTCGAATTTTTCACAACAGACGCACCCAATCATCACCATTTCACCCAAAACTCATGTTTGGTGGGTGTTTGGCACTTTCATTTCTGGAGGAACGGTGCCGCAAAACTCGTGCAGGAGGGCCGTTTTACTCACTGATGCACTGAAAAACTCGCAGTTGAATTTTTCACAACGGACGCACCCAATCATCTCCATTTGTCCCAAAACTCATGTTTGGTGGGTTTTTGGAACTTTCATTTCCGACGGAACGGTGCCGCAAATCTCGCATGGGAGGGCCGTTTTACCCATTGATACACCAAAAACTCACAGTTGAATTTTTCGTAACGGATGCACCCAATCATCCCCGTTGGACCCAAAACTGATATTTGTTGGGTTTTCGGCACTTTCATTTCAGATGGACGGTGCCGCAGAACTCGCATGGGAGGGCCCTTTTACCCACTGATGCACCGAAAAACTTGTAGTTGAATTTTTCGCAACGGACGCACCCAATCATCTCTGTTTGACCTAAAACTCATGTTTGGTTGGTTTTTGGCACTTTCATTTCTAGAGGAACGGTGCCGCAAAACTCGCATAGGAGGGCCGTTTTACCCTCTTATGCACCGAAAACTCGCAGTTGAATTTTTCACAACAGACGCACCCAATCATCTCTGTTTGACCCAAAATTCATGTTTGGTGGGGTTTTGGCACTTTCATTTCCTACGGAACGGTGCTGCAAGACTCGCATGAGAGGGTCGTTTTACCCACTGATGCACCGAAAAACTCACAGTTCAATTTTTCACAGCGGATGCACCCCCGTTTGACCCTAAGCTCATGTTTGGTGGGTTTTTGGCACTTTCATTTTCGAACGAACGGTGACGCAAAACTCGCGCAGGAGGGCAGTTTTACCACTCATACACTGAAAAACTCGCAGTTGAATTTTTCACAACAGACGCACCCAATCATTTCCATTTGACCCAAAACTCATGTTTGGTGGGTTTTTGGCACTTTCATTTCTGGAGGAACGGTGCCGCAAAACTCGCGTAGGAGGGCCGTTTTACCCACTGATGCACCGAAAAACTTATAGTTGAATTTTTCGTAACAGACGCACCAATCATCTCCGTTTGACCCAAAACTCATGTTTGGTGGGTTTTAGGCAACTTTCATTTCCGATGGAATGGTGCCGCAAAACACGCGTGGGAGGGCCGTTTTACCCACTGATGCACCAAAAAACTCGCAGTTGAATTTTTTGCAATGGACGCACCCAATCATCTCCGTTTCACAAAAAACTCATGTTTGGTGGGTTTTTGGCACTTTCACTTCAGATGGATGGTGCCGCAAAACTCGCATGGGACGACCATTTTACCCACTAATGCACCGAAAAACTTATAGTTGAATTTTTCGCAACGGACACACCCAATCATCTCCGTTTCACCTAAAACTCATGTTTGGTGGGTTTATGGCACTTTAATTTCCGGTGGAACGGTGCCGCAAGACTCGCATGAAGGGCCGTTTAACCCACTGATGCACTGAAAAACTCGAAGTTGAATTTTTCACAAGGGACGCACCCAATCATCTCCGTTTGACCCAAAACTCATGTTTGGTGGGGTTTTGGCACTTTCAATTCCAACGGAACGGTGCTGCAAAACTCGCATGAGAGGGCCGTTTTTCCCACTGATGCACCGAAAAACTCACAGTTCAATTTTTCGCAACGGACGCACCAAATCATCTCCGTTTGACCCAAAATTCATGTTTGGTGGGTTTTTGGCACTTTCATTTCTGGAGGAACGGTGCCGCAAAACTCGTGCAGGAGGGTCGTTTTAATCACTGATGCACTGAAAAACTCGCAGTTGAATTTTTCACAACGGACGCACCCAATCATCTCCATTTGTCCCAAAACTCATGTTTGGTGGGTTTTTAGCACTTTCATTTCCGACGGAACGGTGCCGCAAAACTCGCATGGGAGGGCCGTTTTACCCATTGATACACCGAAAAACTCACAGTTGAATTTTTCGTAACGGATGCACCCAATCATCCTCGTTGGACCCAAAACTGATGTTTGGTGGGTTTTCGACACATTCATTTCAGATGGACGGTGCCGCAGAACTCGCATGGGAGGGCCCTTTTACCCACTGATGCACCGAAAAACTTGTAGTTGAATTTTTCGCAACGGACGCACCCAATCATCTCTGTTTGACCTAAAACTCATGTTTGGTTGGTTTTTGGCACTTTCATTTCTAGAGGAACGGTGCCGCAAAACTCGCATAGGAGGGCCGTTTTACCCTCTGATGCACCGAAAACTCGCAGTTGAATTTTTCACAACAGACGCACCCAATCATCTCCGTTTGACCCAAAATTCATGTTTGGTGGGGTTTTGGCACTTTCATTTCCTACGGAACGGTGCTGCAAGACTCGCATGAGAGGGCCGTTTTACCCACTGATGCACCGAAAAACTCACAGTTCAATTTTTCACAGCGGATGCACCCCCGTTTGACCCTAAGCTCATGTTTGGTGGGTTTTTGGCACTTTCATTTTCGAACGAACGGTGACGCAAAACTCGCGCAGGAGGGCAGTTTTACCACTCATACACTGAAAAACTCGCAGTTGAATTTTTCACAACAGACGCACCCAATCATTTCCATTTCACCCAAAACTCATGTTTGGTGGGTTTTTGGCACTTTCATTTCTGGAGGAACGGTGCCGCAAAACTCGCGTAGGAGGGCCGTTTTACCCACTGATGCACCGAAAAACATATAGTTGAATTTTTCGTAACAGATGCACCAATCATCTCCGTTTGACCCAAAACTCATGTTTGGTGGGTTTTAGGCAACTTTCATTTCCGATGGAATGGTGCCGCAAAACACGTGTGGGAGGGCCGTTTTACCCACTGATGCACCAAAAAACTCGCAGTTGAATTTTTCGCAATGGACGCACCCAATCATCTCCGTTTGACCCAAAACTCATGTTTGGTGGGTTTTTGGCACTTTCATTTCCAGAGGAACGGTGTCGCAAAACTCGCGCAGGAGGGCCATTTTACCCACTGATGCACTGAAAAAAACACGGTTGAATTTTTCACAATGAACGCACCCAATCTTCTCTGTTTGACCCAAAGCTCATGTTTGGTGGGGTTTTGGCACTTTCATTTCCGACGGAACTGTGCTGCGAAACTTGCATGAGAGGGCCGTTTTAACCACTGATGCACCGAAAAACTCACATTTCAATTTTTCACAACGGACGCACCCAATCATCTCCGTTTGACCCTAAACTGATGTTTGGTGGGTTTTTGGCAGTTTCATTTCTGGAGGAACGGTGATGCAAAACTCACGCAGGAGGGCCGTTTTACCCACTGATGCACTGAAAAACTCGCTGTTGAACTTTTCACAACAGACGCACCCAATCATCTCCATTTTGACACAAAACTCATGTTTGGTGGGTTTTTGACACTTTCATTTCTGGAGGTACGGTGCCGCAAAACTCGCGTAGGAGGGCTGTTTTACCCACTGATGCACCGAAAAACTTATATTTGAATTTTTCGCAACAGACGCACCCAATCATCTCCGTTTGACCCAAAACTCATGTTTGGTGGGTTTTAGGCAACTTTCATTTCCGACGGAATGGTGCCGCAAAACACGCATGGGAGGGCCGTTTTACCCACTGATGCACCGAAAAACTCGCAGTTGATTTTTTTGCAATGGACGCACCCAATCATCTCCGTTTCACAAAAAACTCATGTTTGGTGGGTTTTTGGCACTTTCACTTCAGATGGATGGTGCCGGAAAACTCGCATGGGACGACCATTTTACCCACTAATGCACCGAAAAACTTATAGTTGAATTTTTCGCAACGGACACACCCAATCATCTCCGTTTCACCTAAAACTCATGTTTGGTGGGTTTATGGCACTTTAATTTCTGGAGGAACGGTGCCGTAAAACTCGCGTTGGAGGGCCGTTTAACCCACTGATGCACTGAAAAACTCGAAGTTGAATTTTTCACAAGGGACGCACCCAATCATCTCCGTTTGACCCAAAACTCATGTTTGATGGGGTTTTGGCACTTTCATTTCCAACGGAACGGTGCTGCAAAACTCGCACGAGAGGGCCGTTTTTCCCACTGATGCACTGAAAAACTCACAGTTCAATTTTTGGCAACGGACGCACCCAGTCATCTCCGTTTGACCCAAAATTCATGTTTGGTGGGTTTTTGGCACTTTCATTTCCGGAGGAACGGTGCCACAAAACTCGCGCAGGAGGGTCGTTTTAATCACTGATGCACCGAAAAACTCACAGTTGAATTTTTCATAACGGACGCACCCAATCATCTCCATTTGTCCCAAAACTCATGTTTGGTGGGTTTTTAGCACTTTTATTTCCGACGGAACGGTGCCGCAAAACTCGCATGGGAGGGCCGTTTTACCAATTGATACACCGAAAAACTCACACTTGAATTTTTCGCAACGGATGCACCCAATCATCCCCGTTAGACCCAAAACTGATGTTTGGTGGGTTTTCGACACATTCATTTCAGATGGACGGTGCCGCAGAACTCACATGGTAGGGCCCTTTTACCCACTGATGCACCGAAAAACTTGTAGTTGAATTTTTCGCAACGGACGCACCCAATCATCTCTATTTGACCTAAAACTCATGTTTGGTTGGTTTTTGGCACTTTCATTTCTAGAGGAACGGTGCCGCAAAACTCGCAAAGGAGGGCTGTTTTACCCTCTGATGCACCGAAAACTCGCAGTTGAATTTTTCACAACAGACGCACCCAATCATCTCCATTTGACCCAAAATTCATGTTTGGTGGGGTTTTGGCACTTTCATTTCCGACGGAACGGTGCTGCAAGACTCGCATGAGAGGGCCGTTTTACCCACTGATGCATCGAAAAACTCACAGTTCAATTTTTCACAGCGAATGCACCCATGTTTGACCCTAAGCTCATGTTTGGCGGGTTTTTGGCACTTTCATTTTCGAACGAACGGTGACGCAAAACTCGCGCAGGAGGGCAGTTTTACCCACTCATACACTGAAAAACTCGCAGTTGAATTTTTCACAACAGACGCACCCAATCATTTCCATTTGACCCAAAACTCATGTTTGGTGGGTTTTTGGCACTTTCATTTCTGGAGGAACGGTGCCGCAAAACTCGCCTAGGAGGGCCGTTTTACCAACTGATGCACCGAAAAACTTCTAGTTGATTTTTTCGTAACAGACGCACCAATCATCTCCGTTTGACCCAAAACTCATGTTTGGTGGGTTTTAGGCAACTTTCATTTCCGATGGAATGGTGCCGCAAAACACGCATGGGAGGGCCGTTTTACCCACTGATGCACCGAAAAACTCGCAGATGAATTTTTCGCAATGGACGCACCCAATCATCTCTGTTTGACCCAAAACTCATGTTCGCTGGGTTTTTGGCACTTTCATTTCCAGAGGAACGGTGTCGCAAAACTCGCGCAGGAGGGCCATTTTACCCACTGATGCACTGAAAAACACACGGTTGAATTTTTCACAACGAACGCACCCAATCATCTCTGTTTGACCCAAAGCTCATGTTTGGTGGGGTTTTGGCACTTTCATTTCCGACGGAACGGTGCTGCGAAACTTGCATGAGAGGGCCGTTTTAACCACTGATGCACCGAAAAACTCACATTTCAATTTTTCACAACGGACGCACCCAATCATCTCCGTTTGACCCTAAACTCATGTTTGGTGGGTTTTTGGCAGTTTCATTTCTGGAGGAACGGTGATGCAAAACTCGCGCAGGAGGGCCGTTTTACCCACTGATGCACTGAAAAAGTCGCTGTTGAACTTTTCACAACAAACGCACCCAATCATCTCCGTTTGACAAAAAACTCAAGTTTGCTGGGTTTTTGGCACTTTCATTTCAGATGGATGGTGCCACAAAACTCGCGCAGGAGGGCCGTTTTACCCACTGATGCAGCGAAAAACTTGCAGATGAATTTTACACAATGGACGCACCCAATCATCTTCGTTTGACCCAAAACTCATGTTTGGTGGGTTTTTGGCACTTTCATTTCCGACGGAACGATGCCGCAAAACTCGCGTAGGAGAGCCGTTTTACCCATTGATGCTCCGAAAACTCAGAGTTGAATTTTTTTCAACGGATGCACCCAATCATCTTCATTTGACCCAAAATTCATGTTTGGTGGGTTTTTGGCACTTTCATTTCCGGAGGAACGGTGCCGCAAAACTCGCGCAGGAGGGCCGTTTTACCCACTGATGCTTCGAAAACTCACGGTTGAATTTTTCTCAACGGACGCACCCAATCATCTCCATTTGACCCAAAACTCATGTTTGGTGGGTTTTTGGCAGTTTCATCTCCGGAGGAACGGTGATGCAGAACTCACGCAGGAGGGTCGTTTTACCCACTGATGCATCGAAAAACTCGCAATTGATGTTTTCACAACAGATGCACCCAATCATCTCCGTTTGACCCAAAACACATGTTTGGTGGGTTTTTGGCACTTTGATTTCCGGAGGAATGATGCTGCAAAACTGACGGAGGAGGGCCGTTTTACACACTGATGCTGTAAAAAACTCACGATTGATTTTTTTCACAACAGACGCACCCAATCATCTCTATTTGACCCACAACTCATGTTTGGTGGGTTTTTGGCACTTTCATTTCCGACGGGACGGTGCCGCAAAACTCGCATGGGAGGGCCGTTTGACCCATTGATGCACCGAAAAACTCATAACTCGCAACGGACGCACCCAATCATCTCCGTTTGACCCAAAACTGATGTTTGGTGGGTTTTTGGCCCTTTCATTTCTGATGGAGGGTGCCGCAAAACTTTCATGGGAGGGTCGTTTTACCCACTGATGCACCGCAAAACTTATAGTTGAATTTTTCGCAACAGACGCACCCAATAATCTCCGTTTGACCCAAAACTCATGTTTGGTGGGTTTTTGGCACTTTCATTTTCCGAGGAATGGTGCCGCAAAACTCGCGCAGGAGGGCCGTTTTACGCACTGATGCACAGAAAAACTCACGGTTGATTTTTTTCACAACGGACGCACCCAATCGTCTCCATTTGACCCAAAACACATGTTTGGTGGGTTTTTGGCAGTTTCATTTCTGGAGGAACGGTGACGCAAAACTCGTGCAGGAGGGCCGTTTTACCCACTGATGCACCAAAAAACTCGTAGTTGAAATTTTCACAACACACGCACCCAATCATCTTCATTTGAACCAAAACTCATGTTTGGTGGGTTTTTGGCACTTTCATTTCCGGAGGAACGGTGCCGCAAAACTCGCGCAGGAGGGCTGTTTTACCCACTGATGCTCTGAAAAACTAGCGATTGTATTTTTCACAACGGACGCACTCAATCATCACCATTTGACCCAAAACTCATGTTTGGTGGGTTTTTGGCACTTTTATTTCCGACTGAACGGTGCCGCAAAACACGCATGGGAGGTCCATTCTACCCATTGATGCATCGAAAAACTCACAGTTGAATTTATTGCAACGGACGCACCCAATCATCTCCGTTTGACCCAAAACTGATGTTTGGTGCGTTTTTGGCACTTTCATTTCTGATGGACGGTGCCGTAAAACTCGCAAGGGAGGGCCGTTTTACCCACTGATGCACCAGAAAACTCGCAGTTGAATTTTTCACAACGGATGCACCCAATCATCTCCATTTGACCCAAAACTCATGTTTGGTGGGGTTATGGCACTTTCATTTCTGATGGAACGATGCTGCAAAACTCGCATGAAAGGGCCGTTTTACCCACTAATGCACCGAAAAACTCACAGTTCAATTTTTCGCAACGGACGCACCCGATCATCTCCGTTTGATCTAAAACTCATGTTTGGTGGCTTTTTGGCACTTCCATTTCCGAAGGAATGGTGCCGCAAAACTCGCGCAGGAGGGCCATTTTACCCACTGATGCACTGAAAAACTCACGGTTGAATTTTTCACAACGAACGCACCCAATCATCTTTGATTGACCCAAAACTCATGTTTGGAGGGGTTTTGGCACTTTCATTTCCGACGGAACGATGCTGCGAAACTTGCATGAGAGGGCCGTTTTACCCACTTATGCACCGAAAAACTCACATTTCAATTTTTCACAACGGACGCACCCAATCATCTCCGTTTGACCCTAAACTCATGTTTGGTGGGTTTTTGGCAGTTTCATTTCTGGAGGAACGGTGATGCAAAACTCGCGCAGGAGGGCCGTTTTACCCACTGATGCACTGAAAAACTCGCTGTTGAATTTTTCACAACAAACGCAACCAATCATCTCCGTTTGACAAAAAACTCATGTTTGGTGTGTTTTTGGCACTTTCATTTCAGATGGATGGTGTCGCAAAACTCGCATGGGACGGCCATTTTACCCACTAATGCACCGAAAAACTTGTAGTTGAATTTTTCACAACGGACACAGCCAATCATCTCTGTTTCACCTAAAACTCATGTTTGGTGGGTTTTTGGCACTTTCATTTCCGCAGGAACGGTGCCGTAAAACTCACGCAGGAGGTCCGTTTAACCCACTGATGCACTGAAAAACTCGAAGTTGAATTTTTCACAACGGACGCACCCAATCATCTCCGCTTGACCAATAACTCATGTTTGGTGGGGTTTTGGCACTTCCATTTCCGACGAAACGGTGCTGCAAAACTCGCATGAGAGGACCGTTTTACCCACTGATGCACCGAAAAACTCATAATTCAATTTTTCGCAATGGACGCACCCAATCATCTCCGTTGGACCCTAAATTCATGTTTGGAGGGTTTTTGGCAGTTTCATTTCCGGAGGAACGGTGATGCAAAACTCGGGCAGGAGGGCCGTTTTACCCACTGATGGACTGAAAAACTCGCAGTCGAATTTTTCACAACAGACGCACGCAATCATCTCCATTTGACCCAAAACTCAGATTTGGTGGGTTTTTGGGACTTTCATTTGTAGAGGAACGGTGCCACAAAACTCGCGCAGGAGGGCCGTTTTACCCACTGATGCACCGAAAAACTTGCAGATGAATTTTACACAACGGACGCACCTAATCATCTCCGTTTGACCCAAAACTCATGTTTGGTGGGTTCTTGGCACTTTCATTTCCAACGGAACGGTGCCGCAAAACTCGCGTAGGAGGGCCGTTTTACCCATTGATGCTCCATAAACTCAGAGTTGAATTTTTCTCAACGGATGCACCCAATCATCTTCATTTGACCCAAAATTCAGGTTTGGTGGGTTTTTGGCACTTTCATTTTCGGAGGAACGGTGCCGCAAAACTCGCGCAGGATGGCCGTTTTACCCACTGATGCTTCGAAAACTCACGGTTGAATTTTTCTCAACGGACGCACCCAATCTTCTCCATTTGACCCAAAACTCATGTTTGGTGGGTTTTTGGCAGTTTCATCTCCGGAGGAACGGTGATGCAGAACTCACGCAGGACGGCCGTTTTACCCACTGATGCATCGAAAACTCGCAGTTGATGTTTTCACAACAGATGCACCCAATCATCTCCGTTTGACCCAAAACACATGTTTGGTGGGTTTTTGGTACTTTCATTTCCGGAGGAATGATGCTGCAAAACTGACGCAGGAGGGCCGTTTTATACACTGATGCAGCAAAAAACACCCGATTGATTTTTTCACAACAGACGCACGCAATCATCTCCATTTGACCCAAAACTCATGTTTGGTGGGTTTTTGGCACTTTCATTTCCGACGGGACGGTGCCACAAAACTCGCATGGGAAGGCCGTTTTACCCATTGATGCACCGAAAAACTCACACCTCGTAACGGACGCACCCAGTCATCTCCTTTTGACCCAAAACTGAAGTTTGGTGGGTTTTTGGCACTTTCATTTCTGATGGACAGTGCCGCAAAAGTCGAATGGGAGGGTCGTTTTACCCACTGATGCAACGAAAAACTTATAGTTGAATTTTTTGCAACAGATGCACCCAATCATCTCCATTTGACCCAAAACTCATGTTTGGTGGGTTTTTGGCACTTTCATTTTTGGAGGAACCGTGCCGCAAAACTCGCGCAGGATTGCCATTTTACCCACTAATGCACTGAAAAACTCACGGTTGAATTTTTCACAACGTACGCACCCAATCATCTCCGTTTGACCTAAAGCTCATGTTTGGTGGGGTTTTGGCACATTCATTTCTGACGGAACGGTGCTGCGAAACTCGCATGAGAGGGCCGTTTTACCCACTGATGCATCGAAAAACTCACAGTTCAATTTTTCACAACGGACGCACCCAATCATCTCCGTTTGACCCTAAACTCATGTTTGGTGGGTTTTTGGCAGTTTCATTTGTGGAGGAACAGTGATGCAAAACTCGCGCAGGAGGGCCGTTTTACCCACTGATGCACTGAAAAACTCGCTGATGAATTTTTCACAACAAACGCACCCAATCATCTCCATTTGACCCAAAACTCAAGTTTGGTGGGTTTTTGACACTTTCATTTATGGAGGAACGGTGCCACAAAACTCGCGCAGGAGGGCCGTTTTACCCACTGATGCACCGAAAAACTTGCAGTTGATTTTTTCACAACGTACGCACCCAATCATCTCCGTTTGACCCAAAACTCTTGTTTGGTGGGTTTTTGGCACTTTCATTTCTGACGGAATGGTGCCGCAAAACTCGCGTAGGAGGGCCGTTTTACCCATTGATGCTCCGAAAAACTCATAGTTGAATTTTTCTCAACGGATGCACCCCATCATCTCCATTTGACACAAAATTTATGTTTGGTGGGTTTTTGGCACTTTCATTTGTGACGGAACGATGCCGCAAAACTCGCGCAGGAGGGCCGTTTTACCCACTGATGCAACGAAAACTCACAGTTGAATTTTTCTCAACGGACGCACCCTATCATCTCCATTTGACCCAAAACACATGTTTTGTGGGTTTTTGGCAGTTTCATCTCCGGAGGAACGGTGATGCAAAACTCGCGCAGGAGGGCCATTTTACCCACTGATGCACCGAAAACTTGCAATTGATGTTTTCACAACAGACGCACCCAATCATCTCCGTTTGACCCAAAACTCATGTTTGGTGGGTTTTTGGCACTTTCATTTCCGGAGGAATGATGCCGCAAAACTGACGCAGGAGGGCCGTTTTACCCACTGATGCACCAAAAAACTCATGATTGATTTTTTCACAACAGACGCACCCAATCATCTCCATTTGACCCAAAACTCATGTTTGGTGGGTTTTTGGCACTTTCATTTCCGACAGGACGGTGCCGCAAAACTCGCATGGGAAGGCCGCTTTTACCCATTGATGCACTGAAAAACTCACACCTCGCAACGGACGCACCCAATCATCTTCGTTTGACCCAAAACTGATGTTTGGTTGGTTTTTGGCACTTTCATTTCTGATGGACGGTGTCGCAAAAGTCGCATGGGAGGGTCGTTTTACCCACTGATGCACCGAAAAACTTATAGTTGAAGTTTTTGCAACAGACACACCCAATCATCTCCGTTTGACCCAAAACTCAAGCTTGGCGGGTTTTTGGCACTTTCATTTCCGGAGGAACGGTGCCGCAAAACTTGCGCAGGAGGACCGTTTTACCCACTGATGCAAAGAAAAACTTACGGTTGAATATTTCACAACGGACGCACCCAATCATCTCCGTTTGACCCAAAACTCATGTTTGGTGGGGTTTTGGCACTTTCATTTCCGACGGAACGGTGCTGCAAAACTCGCATGAGAGGGCCGTTTTACCCACTGATGCACCGAAAAACTCACAGTTGAATTTTTCTGAACGGATGCACCCAATCATCTTCATTTGACCCAAAATTCATGTTTGGTGGGTTTTTGGCACTTTCATTTCCGGAGGAACGGTGCCGCAAAGCTCGCGCAGGAGGGCCGTTTTACCCACTGATGCATCGAAAACTCATGGTTGAATTTTTCTCAACGGACGCACCCAATCATCTCCATTTGACCCAAAACTCATGTTTGGTGGGTTTTTGGCAGTTTCATCTCCGGAGGAATGGTGATGCAGAACTCACGCAGGAGGGCCGTTTTACCCACTGATGCATCGAAAAACTCGCACTTGATGTTTTCACAACAGATGCACCCAATCATCTCCGTTTGACCCAAAACACATGTTTGGTGGGTTTTTGGCACTTTCATTTCCGGAGGAATGATGCCGCAAAACTCACGCAGGAGGGCCGTTTTACACACTGATGCAGCAAAAAATTCACGACTGATTTTTTCACAACAGACGCACCCAATCATCTCTATTTGACCCAAAACTCATGTTTCGTGGGTTTTTGACACTTTCATTTCCGACGGGACGGTGCCGCAAAAGTCGCATGAGTGGGCCGTTTTACCCATTGATGCACCGAAAAACTCACAGTTGAATTTTTATCAATGGACACACCCAATCATCTCCGTTTGACCCTAAACTCATGTTTGGTGGGTTTTTGGCAGTTTCATTTCTGGAGGAACGGTGATGCCAAAATCGCGCAGGAGGGCCGTTTTACCCACTGATGCACTAAAAAACTCGCTGTTGAATTTTTCACAACAAACGCACCCAATCATCTCCGTTTGACAAAAAACTCATGTTTGGTGGGTTTTTGGCACTTTCATTTCAGATGGATGGTGCCGCAAAACTCGTATGGGACGACCATTTTACCCACTAATGCACCAAAAAACTTATAGTTGATTTTTTCACAACGGACACACCCAATCATCTCTGTTTCACCTAAAACTCATGTTTGTTGGGTTTTTGACAGTTTCATTTCCGCAGGAACGGTGCCGTAAAACTCACGTAGGAGGGCCGTTTAACCCACTGATGCACTGAAAAACTCGAAGTTGAATTTTTCACAACGGACGCACCCAATCATCTGCGCTTGACCCAAAACTCATGTTTGGTGGGGTTTTGGCACTTTCATTTCCGACGGAACGGTGCTGCAAAACTCGCATGATAGGGTCGTTTTACCCACTGATGCACCGAAAAACTCATAGTTCAATTTTTCGCAACGGACGCACCCAATCATCTCTGTTTGACCCTAAATTCATGTTTGGAGGGTTTTTGGCAGTTTCATTTCTAGAGGAACGGTGATGCAAAACTCGGGCAAGAGGGCCGTTTTACCGACTGATGCACTGAAAAACTCACAGTCGAAATTTTCACAACACACGCACCCAATCATCTCCATTTGACCCAAAACTCAAATTTGGTGGGTTTCTGGCACTTTCAATTCTAGAGGAACGGTGCCAGAAAACTCGCACAGGAGGGCCGTTTTACCCACTGATGCACTGAAAAACTTGCAGATGAATTTTACACAAAGGACGCACCCAATCATCTCCGTTTGACCCAAAACTCATGTTTGGTGGGTTTTTGGCACTTTCATTTCCGACGGAACGGTGCCGCAAAACTCGCGTAGGAGGGCCGTTTTACCCATTGATGCTCCGAAAACTCACGGTTGAATTTTTCACAACGGATGCACCCAATCATCTCCGTTTGACCCAAAATTCATGTTTGGTGGGTTTTTGACACTTTCATTTCCGGAGGAACGGTGCCGCAAAACTCGCGCAGGAGGGCCGTTTTACCCACTGATGCTTCGAAAACTCACGGTTGAATTTTTCTCAACGGACGCACCCAATCATCTCCATTTGACCCAAAACTCATGTTTGGTGGGTTTTTGGCAGTTTCATCTCCGGAGGAACGGTGATGCAGAACTCACGCAGGAGGGCCGTTTTACCCACTGATGCATCGAAAAACTCGCAATTTATGTTTTCACAACACATGCACCCAATCATCTCCGTTTGACCCAAAACACATGTTTGGTGGTTTTTGGCACTTTCATTTCCGGAGGAATGATGACGCAAAACTGACGCAGGAGGGCCGTTCTACACACTGATGCAGCAAAAAACTGACGATTGATTTTTTTCACAACAGACGCACCCAATCATCTCTATTTGACCCACAACTCACGTTTGGTGGGTTTTTGGCACTTTCATTTCCGACGGGACGGTGCCGCAAAACTCGCATGGGAAGGCCGTTTTACCCATTGATGCACCGAAAAATTCACAACTCGCAACGGACGCACCCAATCATCTCCGTTTGACCCAAAACTGATGTTTGGTGGGTTTTTGACACTTTCATTTCTGATGGACGGTGCCGCAAAACTCGCATGGGAGGGTCGTTTTACCCACTGATGCACCGCAAAACTTATAGTTGAATTTTTCGCAACAGACGCACCCAATCATCTCCGTTTGACCGAAAACTCATGTTTGGTGGGTTTTTGGCACTTTCATTTCCGGAGGAACGGTGCCGCAAAACTCGCGGAGGAGGGCCATTTTACCCACTGATGCACTGAAAAACTCACGGTTGAATTTTTCACAACGAACGCACCCAATCATCTGTGTTTGACCCAAAGCTCATGTTTGGTGGGGTTTTGGCACTTTCATTTTCGACGGAACGGTGCTGCGAAACTCGCATGGGAGGGCCGTTTTACCCACTGATGCACCGAAAAACTCACATTTCAATTTTTCACAACAGACGCACCCAATCATCTCCGTTTGACCCTAAACTCATGTTTGGTGGGTTTTTGGCAGTTTCATTTCGGGAGGAACGGTGATGCAAAACTCGCGCAGGAGGGCCGTTTTACCCACTGATGCACTGAAAAACTCGTTGTTGAATTTTTCACAACAAACGCACCAAATCATCTCCGTTTGACCTAAAACTCAAGTCTGGTGGGTTTTTGCCACTTTCATTTATGGAGGAACGGTGCCACAAAACTCGCGCAGGAGGGCCGTTCTACCCACTGATGCACCGAAAAACTTGCAGTTGATTTTTTCACAACGTACGCACCCAATCATCTTCGTTTGACCCAAAACTCTTGTTTGGTGGGTTTTTGGCACTTTCATTTCTGACGGAACGGTGCCGCAAAACTCGCGTAGGAGGGCCGTTTTACCCATTGATGCTCCAAAAAACTCATAGTTGAATTTTTCTCATCGGATGCACCCAATCATCTCCATTTGACCCAAAATTTATGTTTGGTGGGTTTTTGGCACTTTCATTTGTTACGGAACTTTGCCGCAAAACTCGCGCAGGAGGGCCGTTTTACCCACTGATGCACCGAAAACTCAGGGTTGAATTTTTCTCAACGGACGCACCCAATCATCTCCATTTGACCCAAAACACATGTTTGGTGGGTTTTTGGCAGTTTCATCTCCGGAGGAACGGTGATGCAAAACTCGCGCAGGAGGGCCATTTTACCCACTGATGCACCGAAAACATGCAATTGATGTTTTCACAACAGACGCACCCAATCATCTCTGTTTGACCCAAAACTCATGTTTGATGGGGTTTTGGCACTTTCATTTCCGGAGGAATGATGCCGCAAAACTCACGTAGGAGGGCCGTTTTACCCACTGATGCACCAAAAAACTAATGATTGATTTTTTCGCAACAGACGCACCCAATCATCTCCATTTGACCCAAAACTCATGTTTGGTGGGTTTTTGGCACTTTCATTTCCGACGGGACGGTGCCGCAAAACTCGCATGGGAAGGCCGTTTTTACCCATTGATGCACCGAAAAACTCACACCTCGCAACGGACGCACCCAATCATCTTCGTTTGACCCAAAACTGATGTTTGGTTGGTTTTTGGAACTTTCATTTCTGATGGACGGTGCCGCAAAAGTCGCATGGGAGGGTCGTTTTATCCACTGATGCACCAAAAACCTTATAGTTGAATTTTTTGCAACAGACGCACCCAATCATCTCCGTTTGACCCAAAACTCATGCTGGGTGGGTTTTTGGCACTTTCATTTCCGGAGGAACGGTGCCGCAAAACTTGCGCAGAAGGACCGTTTTACCCACTGATGCCAAGAAAAACTCACGGTTGAATTTTTCACAACGGACACACCGAATCATCTCAGGTTGACCCAAAACTCATGTTTGGTGGGGTTTTGGCACTTTCATTTCCGACAGAACGGTGCTGCAAAACTCGCATGAGAGGGCCATTTTACCCACTGATCCACCGAAAAACTCATAGTTCCATTTTTCGCAACGGACGCACCCAATCATCTCTGTTTGACCCTAAATTCATGTTTGGAGGGTTTTTGGCAGTTTCATTTCTGGAGGAACGGTGATGCAAAACTCGGGCAGGAGGGCCGTTTTACCGACTGATGCACCGAAAAACTCACAGTCGAATTTTTCACAACACACGCACCCAATCATCTCCAATTGACCCAAAACTCAAATTTGGTGGGTTTTTGACACTTTCAATTCTAGAGGAACGGTGCCACAAAACTCGCACAGGAGGGCCGTTTTACCCACTGATGCACTGAAAAACTTGCAGATGAATTTTACACAACGGACGCACCCAATCATCTCCGTTTGACCCAAAACTCATGTTTGGTGGGTTTTTGACACTTTCATTTCTGACGGAACGGTGCCGCAAAACTCGCGTAGGAGGGCCGTTTTACCCATTGATGCTCCGAAAACTCAGAGTTGAATTTTTCTCAACGGATGCACCCAATCATCTTCATTTGACCCAAAATTCATGTTTGGTCAATTTTTGGCACTTTCATTTCTGGAGGAACGGTGCCGCAAAACTCGCGCAGGAGGGCCGTTTTACCCACTGATGCATTGAAAACTCATGGTTGAATTTTTCTCAACGGACGCACCCAATCATCTCCATTCGACCAAAACTCATGTTTGGTGGGTTTTTGGCAGTTTCGTCTCCGGAGGAACGGTGATGCAGAACTCACGCAGGAGGGTCGTTTTACCCACTGATGCATCGAAAAACTCGCAATTGATGTTTTCATAACAGATGCACCCAATCATCTCCGTCTGACCCAAAACACATGTTTGGTGGGTTTTGGCACTTTCATTTCCCGAGGAATGATGCCGCAAATCTGACGCAGGAGGGCCGTTTTATACACTGATGCAGCAAAAAACACCCGATTGATTTTTTCACAACAGACGCATGCAATCATCTCCATTTGACCCAAAACTCATGTTTGGTGGGTTTTTGGCACTTTCATTTCCGACGGGACGGTGCCACAAAACTCGCATGGGAAGGCCGTTTTACCCATTGATGCACCGAAAAACTCACACCTCGTAACGGACGCACCCAGTCATCTCCTTTTGACCCAAAACTGAAGTTTGGTGGGTTTTTGGCACTTTCATTTCTGATGGACGGTGCCGCAAAAGTCGAATGGGATGGTCGTTTTACCCACTGATGCAACGAAAACTTATAGTTGAATTTTTTGCAACAGATGCACCCAATCATCTCCATTTGACCCAAAACTCATGTTTGGTGGGTTTTTGGCACTTTCATTTTCGGAGGAACGGTGCCGCAAAACTCGCGCAGGATTGCCATTTTACCCACTAATGCACTAAAAAACTCACGGTTGAATTTTTCACAACGTACGCACCCAATCATCTCCGTTTGACCCAAAGCTCATGTTTGGTGGGGTTTTGGCACTTTCATTTCTGACGGAACGGTGCTGCGAAACTCGCATGAGAGGGCCGTTTTACCCACTGATGCATCGAAAAACTCACAGTTCAATTTTTCACAACGGACGCACCCAATCATCTCCGTTTGACCCTAAACTCATGTTTGGTGGGTTTTTGGCAGTTTCATTTGTGGAGGAACAGTGATGCAAAACTCGCGCAGGAGGGCCGTTTTACCCACTGATGCACTGAAAAACTCGCTGTTGAATTTTTCACAACAAACGCACCCAATCATCTCCATTTGACCCAAAACTGAAGTTTGGTGGGTTTTTGACACTTTCATTTATGGAGGAACGGTGCCACAAAACTCGCGCAGGAGGGCCGTTTTACCCACTGATGCACCGAAAAATTTGCAGTTGATTTTTTCACAACGTACGCACCCAATCATCTCCGTTTGACCCAAAACTCTTGTTTGGTGGGTTTTTGGCACTTTCATTTCTGACGGAACGGTGCCGCAAAACTCGCGTAGGAGGGCCGTTTTACCCATTGATGCTCCGAAAAACTCATAGTTGAATTTTTCTCAACGGATGCACCCAATCATCTCCATTTGACCCAAAATTTATGTTTGGTGGGTTTTTGGCACTTTCATTTGTGACGGAACGGTGCCGCAAAACTCGCGCAGGAGGGCCGTTTTACCCACTGATGCAACGAAAACTCACAGTTGAATTTTTCTCAACGGACGCACCCAATCATCTCCATTTGACCCAAAACACATGTTTTGTGGGTTTTTGGCAGTTTCATCTCCGGAGGAACGGTGATGCAAAACTCGCGCAGGAGGGCCATTTTACCCACTGATGCACCGAAAACTTGCAATTGATGTTTTCACAACAGACGCACCCAATCATCTCCGTTTGACCCAAAACTCATGTTTGGTGGGTTTTTGGCACTTTCATTTCCGGAGGAATGATGCCGCAAAACTGACGCAGGAGGGCCGTTTTACCCACTGATGCACCAAAAAACTCATGATTGATTTTTTCACAACAGACGCACCCAATCATCTCCATTTGACCCAAAACTCATGTTTGGTGGGTTTTTGGCACTTTCATTTCCGACAAGACGGTGCCGCAAAACTCGCATGGGAAGGCCGCTTTTACCCATTGATGCACTGAAAAACTCACACCTCGCAACGGACGCACCCAATCATCTTCGTTTGACCCAAAACTGATGTTTGGTTGGTTTTTGGCACTTTCATTTCTGATGGACGGTGCCGCAAAAGTCGCATGGGAGGGTCGTTTTACCCACTGATGCACCGAAAAACTTATAGTTGAAGTTTTTGCAACAGACACGCCCAATCATCTCCGTTTGACCCAAAACTCAAGCTTGGTGGGTTTTTGGCACTTTCATTTCCGGAGGAACGGTGCCGCAAAACTTGCGCAGGAGGACCGTTTTACCCACTGATGCAAAGAAAAACTTACGGTTGAATTTTTCACAACGGACGCACCCAATCATCTCCGTTTGACCCAAAACTCATGTTTGGTGGGGTTTTGGCACTTTCATTTCTGACGGAACGGTGCTGCGAAACTCGCATGGGAGGGCCGTTTTACCCACTGATGCACCGAAAAACTCACAGTTGAATTTTTCTGAACGGATGCACCCGATCATCTTCATTTGACCCAAAATTCATGTTTGGTGGGTTTTTGGCACTTTCATTTCCGGAGGAACGGTGCCGCAAAGCTCGCGCAGGAGGGCCGTTTTACCCACTGATGCATCGAAAAACTCATGGTTGAATTTTTCTCAACGGACGCACCCAATCATCTCCATTTGACCCAAAACTCATGTTTGGTGGGTTTTTGGCAGTTTCATCTCCGGAGGAATGGTGATGCAGAACTCACGCAGGAGGGCCGTTTTACCCACTGATGCATCGAAAAACTCGCAATTGATGTTTTCACAACAGATGCACCCAATCATCTCCGTTTGACCCAAAACACATGTTTGGTGGGTTTTTGGCACTTTCATTTCCGGAGGAATGATGCCGCAAAACTCACGCAGGAGGGTCGTTTTACACACTGATGCAGCAAAAAACTCACGACTGATTTTTTCACAACAGACGCACCCAATCATCTCTATTTGACCCAAAACTCATGTTTCGTGGGTTTTTGACACTTTCATTTCCGACGGGACGGTGCCGCAAAATTCGCATGAGAGGGCCGTTTTACCCATTGATGCACCGAAAAACTCACAGTTGAATTTTTATCAATGGACGCACCCAATCATCTCCGTTTGACCCTAAACTCATGTTTGGTGGGTTTTTGGCAGTTTCATTTCTGGAGGAACGGTGATGCAAAACTCGCGCAGGAGGGCCGTTTTACCACTGATACACTGAAAAACTCGCTGTTGAATTTTTCACAACAGACGCACCCAATCATCTCCATTTGACCCCGTTTACACCAGATTTTGGACTAAGAAGATTATTATCTTGCGAGCACAAACGGCTGATTTTGGTTAATAAGAGAATCGGCCAGAAAAATAAAAATGGGTGTTTGGACCTGGACGCAACCAAAGTTTGTTTGGACCAGACCTGACAAAGCTTCGAAGGCATGTCGGATTCGGCTGAAGAGTTTGAGTCTGGGTCATCTTTTGTTTTACCTATTATGTAACCTAGTCATATTGGGACAGAGGTCAACCGGGTTATATATAGCTAGAAACCCAAATTTTGTAAAAGAACATCCAAACAATCAACACATCGGCCACCGGCCAAAACCCTAGGAGTAGGAGTAACGTAGAACTCGGTGGAACCTTCAACCAGGCATGGCTGCATCGGCTTCGACCGACCTCCGGTTTGCTTGTAAGTTTTACCAATGGCTCGTGTCATTGTACAATAAGGCTGTATCTGGCATCGACCAAACTCTTGTTAAGCTATGACATGGCTAGTTATCGGTCTAAGTTCGTCTTTTGCAAGACTGTCTTGACTCTGATCAATCTCTTGTTTTAGTCCATCTTGACTAGTTATCGGCTCTATTGGTTTTGGCAAGCCAATAGATTCATTAAGTTATCGATGTTGTTTTATGTTTTAATTTATTTCTTTATATCTTAAACAATATCTTGCCTAATCAAGATTAACAAAGTGGTTTAAGCTCAAAAGACGCTTATTTTCGGCTATCCGAAGGCTTTACATGCTTAAACCAAGGGAAATAGTCGATCCAAGCCTTTCATCGACTATTTTGTTAATCTTGATTGTTACATGTTGTGCGTTCGAGATATCCGATAAAGTCGCGATTTGATCTAAGAGCAAATGGATTTGATCTATTATGTTTATTATGGCTGTTTTTTCAAACCCCACTGATATATATGATAGATTAGGTTTGCTTGATCTTAAGTCGAATCATGGTTTTAACGGATAGATCTTGTTCGTGCTTCATGGACCCCGCATCAGCTAAAATAGCCGTTCTGGTTACGCTTTCTTCATAATGTGTACTTTTGAGTAACTTGGAATCAATGGATCTGCTTGTTGCATCGGACGTGATCTAGTTTGGTCATCATTATGGCTGCATGGAGACACCCCACTATTGATGTTTAAGCTATTTTATCGATCTATTTGTTATTATGGCTCCATGGAAACACTCCAATGTTAACAGATACACTGCCTGTGCAATTAGTCGATACGTTGATTTCATGTTGTTTAAACGTACACATAGATTCTTATTTTCTTAATATGTTTGAGCTTATCGGCTGCTTATCTGTCCTAAATGCTTCTCTACATACATCATAGCCGTTTTGCTTTATATCCTTATCAATACCTTCATACAATCTTTTGGGAGTTGACTTTGTAGTCAATGTCCTATTTACAATGGTTATATCAGAGCCGTATAATTTGGAACTGTCTGGCACCAAACCGGTAGGTTCCACAATTTGACAACTTTTTCTTCTCCTTGTCAATTGTAGGTCAAATTAACTGGCATGCCTAAGGTCGATCTCATCAAGATTCGGCACCACCACCTTTTGAAGGTTCGGGAGGTCAGGACTTTGCTCCGTATGCCCTCTGAGGACCGTGCATTCGAGTGTGTTGGCGCTACCGACCAGATTTTTGTGTCAACAGACCCAAGACTCAAGTTTGGTGGGTTTTTGACACTTTCATTTCTGGAGGAACGGTGCCACAAAACTCGAGCAGGAGGGTTGTTTTACCCACTAATGCACCGAAAAACTCGCAATTGAATTTTTCACAACGGACACACTCAATCATCTCCGTTTGACCCAAAACTCATGTTTTGTGGGTTTTTGGCACTTTCATTTCTGATGGAGCGGTGCTGCAAAACTCTCGTAGGAGGGCCATTTTACCCATTGATGCTCCGAAAAACTCATGGTTGAATTTTTCTCAACGGATGCACCCAATCATCTCCATTTGACCCAAAATTCATGTTTGATGGGTTTTTGGCACTTTCATTTCGGATGGAACGGTGCCGCAAAACTCGCGCAGGAGGGCCATTTTACCCACTGATGCACAGAAAAACTCACAATTGATGTTTTCACAACAAACGCACCTAGTCATCTCTGTTTGACCCAAAACTCATGTTTGGTCGGTTTTTACAGTTTCATTTCCGGAGGAATGATGCCGCAAAACTCGCGCAGGAGGGTCGTTTTACAACTGATGCACCGAAAAACTCACGATTGATTTTTTTCACAACGGACGCACCCAATCATCTCTATTTGACCCAAAACTCATGTTTGGTGGGTTTTTGGCACTTTCATTTCCGACGGGGCGGTGCCGCAAAACTCGCATGGGAAGGCCGTTTTAACCATTGATGCACTGAAAAACTCACAGTTGAATTTTTCGCAATGGACGCACCCAATCATCTCCGTTTGAGCCAAAACTGATGTTTGGAGGGTTTTTTGCACTTTCATTTCTGATGGACGGTGCCGCAAAACTCGCCTGGGAGGGTTAGACGCACCCAATCATCTCTGTTTGACCCAAAACTCATGTTTGGTGGGTTTTTGGCACATTCATTTCCGAATGAACGGTGCCGCAAAACTCGCGCAGGAAGGCTGTTTTACCCACTGATGCACAGAAAAACTCACGGTTGAATTTTTCACAACGGACGCACCCAATCATCTCCGTTTGACCCAAAACTCATGTTTGATGGGTTTTTGGGTGTTTCATTTCTGGAGGAACGGTGCTGCAAAACTCGCATGAGAGGGCCGTTTTACCCACTGATGCACCGAAAAACTCACATTTCAATTTTTCGCAACGGACGCACCCAATCATCTCTATTTAACCCTAAACTCATGTTTGGTGGGTTTTTGGCAGTTTCATTTCTGGAGGAACGGTGATGCAAAACTCGCGCAGGAGGGCCGTTTTACCCATTGATGCACTGATAAACTCGTTGTTGATTTTTTCTCAACAGACGCACCCAATCATCTCCATTTGACCCAAAACTCATGTTTGGTGGGTGTTTGGCACTTTCATTTCTGGAGGAACGGTGCCACAAAACTCGCACAGGAGGGCCGTTTTACCCACTGATGCACCGAAAAACTCGCAGTTGAATTTTTCTCAACGGATGCACCCAATCATCTCCATTTGACCCAAAATTCATGTTTGGTGGGTTTTTGGCTTTTTCATTTCGGACGGAACGGTGCCGCAAAACTCGCGCAGGAGGGCTGTTTTACCCACAGATGCCCAGAAAAACTCACAATTGAAACAGACGCACCTAGTCATCTCTGTTTGACCCAAAACTCATGTTTGGTTGCTTTTGCAGTTTCATTTCAGGAGGAATGATGCCGCAAAACTCGCGTAGGAGGGCCGTTTTACCCACTGATGCACCGAAAAACTCACGATTGAATTTTTCACAACGGACGCACCCAATCGTCTCCATTTGACCCAAAACTCATGTTTGGTTGGTTTTTGGCACTTTCATTTCCGACGGGGCGGTGCCGCAAAACTCGCATGGGAAGGCCGTTTTAACCATTGATGCACCGAAAAACTCACAGTTGAATTTTTCGCAACGGACACACCCAATCATCTCCGTTTGAGCCAAAACTGATGTTTGGATGGTTTTTTGCACTTTCATTTCTGATGGACGGTGCCGCAAAACTCGCATGGGAGTGTCGTTTAACCCACTGATGCACCAAAAAACTTATAGTTGAATTTTTTGAAACAGACGCACCCAATCATCTCTGTTTGACCCAAAACTCATGTTTGGTGGGGTTTTGGCACATTCATTTCCGAATGAACGGTGCCGCAAAACTCGCGCAGGAGGGCCGTTTTACCCACTGATGCACAGAAAACTCACGGTTGAATTTTTCACAACGGACGCACCCAATCATCTCCGTTTGACCCAAAACTCATGTTTGGTGGGTTTTTGGTTGTTTCATTTCTGGAGGAACGGTGCTGCAAAACTCGCATGAGAGGGTCGTTTTACCCACTGATGCATCGAAAAACTCGCATTTCAATTTTTCGCAACGGACGCACCCAATCATCTCCGTTTGACCCTAAACTCATGTTTGGTGGGTTTTTGGCAGTTTCATTTCTGGAGGAACGGTGATGCAAAACTCGCGCAGGAGGGCCGTTTTACCCACTGATGCACTAAAAAACTCGCTGTTGATTTTTTCACAACAGACACACCCAATCATCTCCAGTTGACCCAAAACTCATGTTTGGTGGGTTTTCGGCACTTTCATTTCTAGAGGAACGGTGCCACAAAACTCGCGAAGGAGGGCCGTTTTACCCATTGATGCTCTGAAAAACTCACGGTTGAATTTTTCTCAACGGATGCACCCAATCATCTCCATTTGACCCAAAATTCATGTTTGGTGGGTTTTTGGCACTTTCATTTCGGACGGAACGGTGCCGCAAAACTCGTGCAGGAGGGCCATTTTACCCACTGATGCACCGAAAAACTCACAATTGATGTTTTCACAACAGACGCACATAGTCATCTCTGTTTGACCCAAAACTCATGTTTGCTCGGTTTTTGCAGTATCATTTCTGGAGGAATGATCCCGCAAAACTCGCGCGGGAGGGCCGTTTTACCCACTGATGCACCGAAAAACTGACGATTGAATTTTTCACAACGGACGCACTCAATCATCTCCATTTGACCCAAAACTCATGTTTGGTGGGTTTTTGGCACTTTCATTTCCGACGGGGCGGTGCCACAAAACTCGCATGGGAAGGCCGTTTTAACCATTGATGCACCGAAAAAATCACAGTTGAATTTTTCGCAACGGACGCACCCAATTGTCTCCGTTTGAGCCAAAACTGATGTTTGGAGGGTTTTTTGCACTTTCATTTCTGATGGACGGTGCCGCAAAAGTCGCATGGGAGGGTCGTTTAACACACTGATGCACCAAAAAACTTATAGTTGAATTTTTTGCAACAGACGCACCCAATCATCTTTGTTTGACCCAAAACTCATGTTTGGTGGGTTTTTGGCACATTCATTTCCGAATGAACGATGCCGCAAAACTCGCGTAGGAGGGCTGTTTTACCACAGATGCACAGAAAAACTCATGGTTGAATTTTTCACAACGGACGCACCCAATCATCTCCGTTTGACCCAAAACTCATGTTTGATGGGTTTTTGGCTGTTTCATTTCTGGAGGAACGGTGCTGCAAAACTCGCATGAGAGGGCCGTTTTACCCACTGATGCACCGAAAAACTCACATTTCAATTTTTCGCAACGGACGCACCCAATCATCTCCGTTTGACCCTAAACTCATGTTTGGTGGGTTTTTGGCAGTTTCATTTCTAGAGGAACGGTGATATAAAACTCGCGCAGGAGGGCCGTTTTACCCACTGATGCACTGAAAAACTCGTTGTTGATTTTTTCACAACAGACGCACCCTATCATCTCCATTTGACCCAAAACTCATGTTTGGTGGGTTTTCGACACTTTCATTTCTGGAGGAACGGTGCCACAAAACTCGCACAGGAGGGCCGTTTTACCCATTGATCCTCCGAAAAACTCACGGTGGAATTTTTCTCAACGGATGCACCCAACCATCTCCATTTGTCCCAAAATTCATGTTTGGTGGGTTTTTGGCACTTTCATTTCGGACGGAACGGTGCCGCAAAACTCGCGCAGGAGGGCCATTTTACTCACTGATGCACCGAAAAACTCACAATTGATGTTTTCACAACAGACGCACATAGTCATCTCTGTTTGACCCAAAACTCATGTTTGGTCGGTTTTTGCAGTTTCATTTCTGGAGGAATGATCCTGCAAAACTCGCGTAGGAGGGCCGTTTTACCCACTGATGCACCGAAAAACTGACGATTGAATTTTTCACAACGGACGCACCCAATCATCTCCATTTGACCCAAAACTCATGTTTGGTGGGTTTTTGGCACTTTCATTTCCGACGGGGCGGTGCCACAAAACTCGCATGGGAAGGCCGTTTTAACCATTGATGCACCGAAAAAATCACAGTTGAATTTTTCGCAACGGACGCACCCAATCATCTCCGTTTGAGCCAAAACTGATGTTTGGAGGGTTTTTTGCACTTTCATTTCTGGTGGACGGTGCCGCAAAACTCGCATGGGAGGGTCGTTTAACCCACTGATGCACCAAAAAACTTATAGTTGAATTTTTTGCAACAGACGCACCCAATCATCTTTGTTTGACCCAAAACTCATGTTTGGTGGGTTTTTGGCACATTCATTTCCGAATGAACGATGCTGCAAAACTCGCGTAGGAGGGCTGTTTTACCCACAGATGCACAGAAAAACTCACGGTTGAATTTTTCACAACGGACGCACCCAATCATCTCCGTTTGACCCAAAACTCATGTTTGATGGGTTTTTGACTGTTTCATTTCTGGAGGAACGGTGCTGCAAAACTCGCATGAGAGGGCCGTTTTACCCACTGATGCACCGAAAAACTCACATTTCAATTTTTCGCAACGGACGCACCCAATCATCTCCATTTGACCCTAAACTCATGTTTGGTGGGTTTTTGGCAGTTTCATTTCTGGAGGAACGGTGATATAAAACTCGCGCAGGAGGGCCGTTTTACCCACTGATGCACTGAAAAACACGTTGTTGATTTTTTCACAACAGACGCACCCAATCATCTCCATTTGACCCAAAACTCATGTTTGGTGGGTTTTCGACACTTTCATTTCTGGAGGAACGGTGCCACAAAACTCGCACAGGAGGGCCGTTTTACCCATTGATCCTCCGAAAAACTCACGGTTGAATTTTTCTCAACGGATGCACCCAATCATCTCCATTTGACCCAAAATTCATGTTTGGTGGGTTTTTGGCACTTTCATTTCGGACGGAACGGTGCCGCAAAACTCGTGCAGGAGCGCCATTTTACCCACTGATGCACCGAAAAACTCACAATTGATGTTTTCACAACAGACGCACATAGTCATCTCTGTTTGACCCAAAACTCATGTTTGGTCGGTTTTTGCAGTTTCATTTCTGGAGGAATGATCCCGCAAAACTCGCGTAGGAGGGCCATTTTACCCACTGATGCACCGAAAAACTGACGATTGAATTTTTCACAACGGACGCACCCAATCATCTCCATTTGACCCAAAACTCATGTTTGGTGGGTTTTTGGCACTTTCATTTCCGACGGGGCGGTGCCACAAAACTCGCATGGGAAGGCCGTTTTAACCATTGATGCACCGAAAAAATCAAAGTTGAATTTTTCGCAACGGACGCACGCAATCATCTCCGTTTGAGCCAAAACTGATGTTTGGAGGGTTTTTTGCACTTTCATTTCTGATGGACGGTGCCGCAAAACTCGCATGGGAGGGTCGTTTAACCCACTGATGCACCAAAAAACTTATAGTTGAATTTTTTGAAACAGACGCACCCAATCATCTCTGTTTGACCCAAAACTCATGTTTGGTGGGTTTTTGGCACATTCATTTCCGAATGAACGATGCTGCAAAACTCGCGTAGGAGGGCTGTTTTACCCACAGATGCACAGAAAAACTCACGGTTGAATTTTTCACAACGGACGCACCCAATCATCTCCGTTTGACCCAAAACTCATGTTTGATGGGTTTTTGACTGTTTCATTTCTGGAGGAACGGTGCTGCAAAACTCGCATGAGAGGGCCGTTTTACCCACTGATGCACCGAAAAACTCACATTTCAATTTTTCGCAACGGACGCACCCAATCATCTCCGTTTGACCCTAAACTCATGTTTGGTGGGTTTTTGGCAGTTTCATTTCTGGAGGAACGGTGATATAAAACTCGCGCAGGAGGGCCGTTTTACCCACTGATGCACTGAAAAACACGTTGTTGATTTTTTCACAACAGACGCACCCAATCATCTCCATTTGACCCAAAACTCATGTTTGGTGGGTTTTCGACACTTTCATTTCTGGAGGAACGGTGCCACAAAACTCGCACAGGAGGGCCGTTTTACCCATTGATCCTCCGAAAAACTCACGGTTGAATTTTTCTCAACGGATGCACCCAATCATCTCCATTTGACCCAAAATTCATGTTTGGTGGGTTTTTGGCACTTTCATTTCGGACGGAACGGTGCCGCAAAACTCGTGCAGGAGCGCCATTTTACCCACTGATGCACCGAAAAACTCACAATTGATGTTTTCACAACAGACGCACATAGTCATCTCTGTTTGACCCAAAACTCATGTTTGGTCGGTTTTTGCAGTTTCATTTCTGGAGGAATGATCCCGCAAAACTCGCGTAGGAGGGCCGTTTTACCCACTGATGCACCGAAAAACTGACGATTGAATTTTTCACAACGGACGCACCCAATCATCTCCATTTGACCCAAAACTCATGTTTGGTGGGTTTTTGGCACTTTCATTTCCGACGGGGCGGTGCCACAAAACTCGCATGGGAAGGCCGTTTTAACCATTGATGCACCGAAAAAATCAAAGTTGAATTTTTCGCAACGGACGCACGCAATCATCTCCGTTTGAGCCAAAACTGATGTTTGGAGGGTTTTTTGCACTTTCATTTCTGATGGACGGTGCCGCAAAACTCGCATGGGAGGGTCGTTTAACCCACTGATGCACCAAAAAACTTATAGTTGAATTGTTTGCAACAGACGCACCCAATCATCTCTGTTTGACCCAAAACTCATGTTTGATGGGTTTTTGGCTATTTCATTTCTGGAGGAACGGTGCTGCAAAACTCGCATGAGAGGGCCGTTTTACCCAATGATGCACCAAAAAACTCACATTTCAATTTTTCACAACAGACGCACCCAATCATCTCCGTTTGACCCTAAACTCATGTTTGGTGGGTTTTTGGCAGTTTCATTTCTGGAGGAACGGTGATGCAAAACTCGCGCAGGAGGGCCGTTTTACCCACTGATGCACTGAAAAACTCGCTGTTGATTTTTCCACAACAGACGCACCCAATCATCTCCATTTGACCCAAAACTCATGTTTGGTGGGTTTTTTGCACTTTCATTTTTGGAGGAACGGTGCCACAAAACTCGCGCAGGAGGGCCGTTTTACCCACTGATGCACCGAAAAACTCGCTGTTGAATTTTTCTCAACGGATGCACCTAATCATCTCCATTTGACCCAAAATTCATGTTTGGTGGGTTTTTGGCTCTTCCATTTCGGACGGAACGGTGTCGCAAAACTCGCGCAGGAGGGCCATTTTACCCACTGATGCACCGAAAAACTCACAATTGATGTTTTCAGAACAGACGCACCTAGTCATCTCTGTTTGACCCAAAACTCATGTTTGGTCGCTTTGGCAGTTTCATTTCCGGAGGAATGATGCCGCAAAACTCGCGCAGGATGGCCGTTTTACCCACTGATGCACCGAAAAACTCACTATTGAATTTTTCACAACGGACGCACCCAATCATCTCCATTTGACCCAAAACTCATGTTTGGTGTGTTTTTGGCACTTTCATTTCTGACGGGGCGGTGCCGCAAAACTCGCATGGGAAGGCCGTTTTAACCATTGATGCACCGAAAAAATCATAGTTGAATTTTTCGCAACGGACGCACCCAATCATCTCCGTTTGAGCCAAAACTGATGTTTGGAGGGTTTTTTTGCACTTTCCTTTCTGATGGACGGTGCTGCAAAACTCGCATGGGAGGGTCGTTTAACCCACTGATGCACCAAAAAACTTATAGTTGAATTTTTTGCAACAGACGCACCCAATCATCACTGTTTGACCGATAACTCATGTATGGTGGGTTTTTGGCACATTCATTTCTGAATGAACGGTGCCGCAAAACTCGCGCAGGAGGTCCGTTTTACCCACTGATGCATAGAAAAACTCAAGGTTGAATTTTTCACAAAGGACGCACCCAATCATCTCCGTTTGACCCAAAACTCATGTTTGGTGGGTTTTTGGCTGTTTCATTTCTTGAGGAACGGTGCTGCAAAAGTCGCGCAGGAGGGCCATTTTACCCACTGATGCACCAAAAAACTCACATTTCAATTTTTCGCAACGGACGCACCCAATCATTTCCGTTTGACCCTAAACCCATGTTTGGTGGGTTTTTGGCAGTTTCATTTCTGGAGGAACGGTGATGCAAAACTCGCGCAGGAGGGCCGTTTTACGCACTGATGCACTGAAAAACTGGCTGTTGATTTTTTCACAACAGACGCACCCAATCATCTCCATTTGACCCAAAATTCATGTTTGGTGGCTTTTTGGCAGTGTCATTTCCGGAGGAACGGTGACGCAAAACTCGTGCAGGAGGGCCGTTTTACCCACTGATGCACCGAGAAACTCACAATTGATGTTTTCACAACAGACGCACCCTGTCATTTCCGTTTGACCCAAAACTCATGTTTGGTGGGTTTTTGGCAGTTTCATTTCCGGAGGAATGATGCCGCAAAACTCGCGTAGGAGGGCCGTTTTACCCACTGATGCACCGAAAAACTCACGATTGATGTTTTCACAATAGACGCACCTAGTCATCTCTGTTTGACCCAAAACTCAGGTTTGGTCCCTTTTGCAGTTTCATTTCCGGAGGAATGATGCCGCAAAACATGCGCAGGAGGTCCGTTTTACCCACTGATGCACCGAAAAACTCATGATTGAATTTTTCACAACGGACGCACCCAATCATCTCCATTTGACCCAAAACTCATGTTTGGTGGGTTTTTGGCACTTTCATTTCCAACGGGGCGTTGCCGCAAAACTCGCATGGGAAGGCCGTTTTAACCATTGATGTACCAAAAAAATCACAGTTGAATTTTTCGCAACGGACGCACCCAATCATCTCCGTTTGAGCCAAAACTGATGTTTGGAGGGTTTTTTGCACTTTCATTTCTGATGGACGGTGCCGCAAAACTCGCATAGGAGGGTCGTTTAACCCACTGATGCACCAAAAAACGTATAGTTGAATTTTTTGCAATAGACGCACCCAATCATCTCTGTTTGACCCAAAACTCATGTTTGGTGGGTTTTTGGCATATTCATTTCCGAATGAACGGTGCCGCAAAACTCGCGCAGGAGGGCCGTTTTACCCACTGATGCACAGAAAAACTCACGGTTGAATTTTTCACAACGGACGCACCCAATCATCTCCGTTTGACCCAAAACTCATGTTTGGTGGGTTTTTGGTTGTTTTATTTCTGGAGGAACGGTGCTGCAAAACTCGCATGCGAGGGCCGTTTTACCCACTGATGCACCGAAAAACTCACATTTCAATTTTTCGCAATGGACGCACCCAATCATCTCCGTTTGACCCAAAACTCATGTTTGGTGGGTTTTTGGCAGTTTCATTTCTGGAGGAACGGTGATGCAAAACTCGCGCAGGAGGGCCGTTTTACCCACTGATGCACTGAAAAACTCGCTGTTGATTTTTTCAAAACAGACGCACCCCATCATCTCCATTTGACCCAAAATTCATGTTTGGTGGGTTTGTGGCAGTTTCGTTTCCGGAGGAACGGTGACGCAAAACTCGTGCAGGAGGGCCGTTTTACCCACTGATGCACCGAAAAACTCACAATTGATGTTTTCACAACAGACGCACCCAGTCATCTCCGTTTGACCCAAAACTCATGTTTGGTGGGTTTTTGGCAGTTTCATTTCCGGAGGAATGATGCCGCAAAACTCGCGTAGGAGGGCCGTTTTACCCACTGATGCACCGAAAAACTCACGATTGATGTTTTCACAACAGACGCACCTAGTCATCTCTGTTTGACCCAAAACTCATGTTTGGTCGCTTTTGCAGTTTCATTTCTGGAGGAATGATGCCGCAAAACTCGCGCAGGAGGGCCGTTTTACCCACTGATGCACCGAAAAACTCACGATTTAATTTTTCACAACGGACGCACCCAATCATCTCCATTTGACCCAAAACTCATGATTGGTGGGTTTTTGGCACTTTCATTTCCGACGGGGCGGTGCCGCAAAACTCGCATGGGTAGGCCGTTTTAACCATTGATGCTCCGAAAAATCACAGTTGAATTTTTCGCAACAGACGCACCCAATCATCTCCGTTTGAGCCAAAACTGATGTTTGGATGGTTTTTTGCACTTTCATTTCTGATGGACGGTGCCGCAAAACTCGCATGGGAGGGTCGTTTAACCCACTGATGCACCAAAAAACTTATAGTTGAATTTTTTGCAACAGACGCACCCAATCATCTCTGTTTGACCCAAAACTCATGTTTGGTGGGTTTTTGGCACATTCATTTCCGAATGAACGGTGCCGCAAAACTCGCGCAGGAGGGCCGTTTTACCCACTGATGCACAGAAAAACTCACGGTTGAATTTTTCACAACGGACGCACCCAATCATCTCCGTTTGACCCAAAACTCATGTTTGGTGGGTTTTTGGCTGTTTCATTTCTGGAGGAACGGTGCTGCAAAACTCGCATGCGAGGGCCGTTTTACCCACTGATGCACCGAAAAACTCACGATTGATGTTTTCACAATAGACGCACCTAGTCATCTCTGTTTGACCCAAAACTCAGGTTTGGTCCCTTTTGCAGTTTCATTTCCGGAGGAATGATGCCGCAAAACATGCGCAGGAGGTCCGTTTTACCCACTGATGCACCGAAAAACTCATGATTGAATTTTTCACAACGGACGCACCCAATCATCTCCATTTGACCCAAAACTCATGTTTGGTGGGTTTTTGGCACTTTCATTTCCAACGGGGCGTTGCCGCAAAACTCGCATGGGAAGGCCGTTTTAACCATTGATGTACCAAAAAAATCACAGTTGAATTTTTCGCAACGGACGCACCCAATCATCTCCGTTTGAGCCAAAACTGATGTTTGGAGGGTTTTTTGCACTTTCATTTCTGATGGACGGTGCCGCAAAACTCGCATAGGAGGGTCGTTTAACCCACTGATGCACCAAAAAACGTATAGTTGAATTTTTTGCAATAGACGCACCCAATCATCTCTGTTTGACCCAAAACTCATGTTTGGTGGGTTTTTGGCATATTCATTTCCGAATGAACGGTGCCGCAAAACTCGCGCAGGAGGGCCGTTTTACCCACTGATGCACAGAAAAACTCACGGTTGAATTTTTCACAACGGACGCACCCAATCATCTCCGTTTGACCCAAAACTCATGTTTGGTGGGTTTTTGGTTGTTTTATTTCTGGAGGAACGGTGCTGCAAAACTCGCATGCGAGGGCCGTTTTACCCACTGATGCACCGAAAAACTCACATTTCAATTTTTCGCAATGGACGCACCCAATCATCTCCGTTTGACCCAAAACTCATGTTTGGTGGGTTTTTGGCAGTTTCATTTCTGGAGGAACGGTGATGCAAAACTCGCGCAGGAGGGCCGTTTTACCCACTGATGCACTGAAAAACTCGCTGTTGATTTTTTCAAAACAGACGCACCCCATCATCTCCATTTGACCCAAAATTCATGTTTGGTGGGTTTGTGGCAGTTTCGTTTCCGGAGGAACGGTGACGCAAAACTCGTGCAGGAGGGCCGTTTTACCCACTGATGCACCGAAAAACTCACAATTGATGTTTTCACAACAGACGCACCCAGTCATCTCCGTTTGACCCAAAACTCATGTTTGGTGGGTTTTTGGCAGTTTCATTTCCGGAGGAATGATGCCGCAAAACTCGCGTAGGAGGGCCGTTTTACCCACTGATGCACCGAAAAACTCACGATTGATGTTTTCACAACAGACGCACCTAGTCATCTCTGTTTGACCCAAAACTCATGTTTGGTCGCTTTTGCAGTTTCATTTCTGGAGGAATGATGCCGCAAAACTCGCGCAGGAGGGCCGTTTTACCCACTGATGCACCGAAAAACTCACGATTTAATTTTTCACAACGGACGCACCCAATCATCTCCATTTGACCCAAAACTCATGATTGGTGGGTTTTTGGCACTTTCATTTCCGACGGGGCGGTGCCGCAAAACTCGCATGGGTAGGCCGTTTTAACCATTGATGCTCCGAAAAATCACAGTTGAATTTTTCGCAACAGACGCACCCAATCATCTCCGTTTGAGCCAAAACTGATGTTTGGATGGTTTTTTGCACTTTCATTTCTGATGGACGGTGCCGCAAAACTCGCATGGGAGGGTCGTTTAACCCACTGATGCACCAAAAAACTTATAGTTGAATTTTTTGCAACAGACGCACCCAATCATCTCTGTTTGACCCAAAACTCATGTTTGGTGGGTTTTTGGCACATTCATTTCCGAATGAACGGTGCCGCAAAACTCGCGCAGGAGGGCCGTTTTACCCACTGATGCACAGAAAAACTCACGGTTGAATTTTTCACAACGGACGCACCCAATCATCTCCGTTTGACCCAAAACTCATGTTTGGTGGGTTTTTGGCTGTTTCATTTCTGGAGGAACGGTGCTGCAAAACTCGCATGCGAGGGCCGTTTTACCCACTGATGCACCGAAAAACTCACATTTCAATTTTTTGCAATGGACGCACCCAATCATCTCCGTTTGACCCTAAACTCATGTTTGGTGGGTTTTTGGCAGTTTCATTTCTGGAGGAATGGTGTGCAAAACTCGCGCAGGAGGGCCGTTTTACCCACTGATGCACTGAAAAACTCGCTGTTGATTTTTTCACAACAGACGCAACCCATCATCTCCATTTGACCCAAAATTCATGTTTGGTGGGTTTGTGGCAGTTTCGTTTCCGGAGGAACGGTGACGCAAAACTCGTGTAGGAGGGCCGTTTTACCCACTGATGCACCGAAAAACTCACAATTGATGTTTTCACAACAGACGCACCCAGTCATCTCCGTTTGACCCAAAACTCATGTTTGGTGGGTTTTTGGCAGTTTCATTTCCCGAGGAATGATGCCACAAAACTCGCG
Organism: Coix lacryma-jobi var. lacryma-jobi; assembly: GCA_009763385.1. NCBI lineage: Eukaryota > Viridiplantae > Streptophyta > Magnoliopsida > Poales > Poaceae > Coix > Coix lacryma-jobi. The sequence goes on along the minus strand of CM019830.1, from coordinate 103,290,125 downwards.
TAGGAGGGCCGTTTTACCCACTGATGCACCGAAAAACTCACGATTGATGTTTTCACAACAGACGCACCTAGTCATCTCTGTTTGACCCAAAACTCATGTTTGGTCGCTTTTGCAGTTTCATTTCCGGAGGAATGATGCCGCAAAACTCGCGCAGGAGGGCCGTTTTACCCACTGATGCGCTGAAAAACTCACGATTGAATTTTTCACAACGGACGCACCCAATCATCTCCATTTGACCCAAAACTCATGTTTGGTGGGTTTTTGGCACTTTCATTTCCGACGGGGCGGTGCCGCAAAACTCGCATGGGAAGGCCGTTTTAACCATTGATGCACTGAAAAAATCACAGTTGAATTTTTCGCAACGGACGCACCCAATCATGTCCGTTTGAGCCAAAACTGATGTTTGGAGGGTTTTTTGCATGCACTCTCACTCAGAGTCCGGTCAGTTCCAGAGAGCTCCCAAATCGGTTTTTATCCGACCGGACGCGTCCGATCGATACTGACCGGACGCTTCCCAGAGTCTGGTCAGCGCAGACAGCTCGCGTTTTTGTCTGTATCTTTTGCGTTCGAGCTCCATTTTGAGATTCGCCTTTTGCGTTGGATTCCTGACTCTGTGCTCTATAGAAACCGGGCTTCCCGCTTTGTGAAAAAGCCTGAATCCCTCTCACGTTGAGCCGTTGCCCATGTCTTTGGAGACCAAGCTTTCAGTTTTGGCATCTCAAACCATCTCTTGTGCCTAGTTTTTGTCAATTCAATCATCAAGGGGGAGAAATTTCGAAACCCAAGTGAACCCAAGTGGATAAGTACCTTGGTTTCTTTTATGATGATTGTCTGACAATTTATTTGAGAATGGTTTTTGAGTGCCTTTTAGGATTTCATGAAACTCTTGTTTTCACTTGACTCTTCGGTTGTGTGGAGGCTTTGCCCACTTTTCCCATTTCCTTTGGGACCGAGAGCTTTTATTTGGAGTTTTCATGATCCTTCTTCATATCAAGTGGCCTTGTGTTTGCTTTTGCTTGGCTTTTGGGCACTTGAATGAGTCTTGCCTTCAAACCCTTTCTTTGTGGTTTATTTTTAGTCAATGCATTCATCAAGGGGGAGATTGAGAACATATATGATGAATGATTGACTTTGATGAGGAAGGTTTGAGGCTTTTCTCGGTTTAGTCCATATCTTGATATGCGCTTAATGTTTATGACTAACCGGTAGCGTTGAGTTGTGGTGTGTTTCTGTGTTGGTGTGTGTGTGCAACATGTGTCTCTTGGCTGTGTTGATGTGTAGGTGTTGAGCTCGGATACAGTGGTCGATGGCGAGGTGAAGGTCAAGTAGAGACGTGTCATGCCGACGGACCGGGAGCGGTGAAGGATGGGCGTGCCGTGCGGCGGACGTGCCATGCCGATGTACCCAGAGCGGTGAAGGGCGGACGTGAGGCTTGGACTGATGGACCAGAGGGCCAGAGGACCAGCTGTGGTAGCTGGCACGTGGCATCGGCGAGCGAGAGCACATGGGGATGTGCGGTGCATCGGCCGAGTCGGGACGAAGACGATGGCATCGTGGCACTTGGCGGGAGGTCGAACACGGGCTTACGTGCGGCGCAAGTGCCGTCGGCCAAGTCAAGACGGAAGGCGAAGGCGTTGTGCCGGGCGTGGAGGCTGGACATGCATTGGCATCGGTGCCGGTGGTCGGGGTATGCGAACCTCATCCCGTCTACGGCGCGGGTTCGGTAGCTGAGCCTCCAAAAGCTACCCTCGCCGGTTTCCGAGTTTACCCAAACTCCATCCTGTCACTAGTTGACTTGCGTGGATTTGGGTGAGGGAGTTTTTGTGGTGTCCCGCTGTGTTCCTAGGGAACATCCACCCATTCTCTTGGGTCGTGGACATCACGTGTGTCGACTTTGCTCTTGGGTTGATTTTCAGGGACAGAGGCCTAAACATTTTGAAGGAAATTTTGAGGCTCTCATTCATCCCCCCTCTGGTCGCCAATTCGGTCCTTCAGAAGCTATCGGAGACAGTTAAGGATCTCTCTACCTTAACCGGTTCCGGATCCGCGAAGGCGACCTTTTAGTGTGTTTTGGCTTCCGACATGGTTTGTCGAGGTGTTGAGCTTTTGTTTGGCTAACACTAACGATGCTTTTGGAAATGGCATCTAGTTCTTCTTCCTGTGTGTCTTGGTCCTCAGGTTTGAATCATGGATGTGCGATCGAGGATGACATTTCTGGAAGAAGGAGAAGTGCGGCTCTTGAGGCAGAACGTGAGATGGATGCTTTGCTGGACTTCCTGGGAGATGATGAGCATTCGACGGAGGATCGTATACGTGAACTTGGCAAGGCCAAGAAAGGTACACATGTTGCTAGTCTTGGGATTTTGTCCCAACGATTTGAAGCGTGCTGTGATGATAACATTAGCTATGATGAGCTTTGTGATACCTTGCATAGAAAGATCAAGAAGTTGAAATGCTCTATTGCTAGGTTAAAATGTGGCCTTTTTCATTGGAAGTCTAGTGCATCTTTACCTTGCACCTCTTGTAGTGACATGGTTAGGAAGAATGATGAGCTATGCTTTTCTCTTGCTAGCTTAAAATCTGAAAATGAAATGTTGAAATCAAATGCTTCCATTCTATGTCTTGTATGCTTTGACATGCGCAAGGATCTTGTTTATGCTAAATCTGAAATAGCCTTGCTTAGGTCAAAAGCTTCTTTACCATGTGTTTCTTGTGAGTCTTTGCTTGCTGAAATCAATAAATTAAAATTGACTCACACCACATGTGTAGATGAACTTGAGCATGCTAGAGCTAAAATTATTGAGATAAATGCTAGGCCTTGTAGCTTGTGCTCTTTGAATAAAAATGCTTGCCTCACTTCTTGTGCTATTCATGATTCTTTGCTTGATGTGAATGGTGATGTTTCTTGCAGGAAAAAGAAGTTTTGGCTTTGAAAGTTTTGCGCGATGATATGAGCGCCAAGTTGGTTGAGCACAATGATATGAGTGCCAACCTTGAAAAAGAAAATGAACTCTTGCGTACCACATATGCCAAGTGCATTAGAGATGAGATGGAGAACATGAGAAACACTCCTTGTGGTACTTGTGACCGCCTCATGTTTGAAAATGAGGTTTTGGCCAAAAGATGCAAGAGCCTTTGTGCTAAGTCGTTTGAGTCACGCATTTCTTCCAACTCCGATGTTGATGTTTCCAAGTCTGCATCTTTGCAACCGGCGTTGAGTTCTTCTGTTGCGCGTGAGTCTCTTGACGTTAGCACTAGTGTCAAGGTTTCAGATAGCTCTTTCATAGCTACTCCTAACCTTGTTGTTTCTTCGGATGATGTCCAAGGGACTTCTCTTGATAAGGGTGCTTCTCATATTTTTGTTACTCGTGCTCCCAATCCGGTTTTCCATTGCACCTTTTGCAAGAAGGATGGACACTCATTCGACTTTTGTTTCCGCCGGGTCAAACACGAGCGACGAATTCAAGCTAAGGCTTTTAGGAAGCAGCGTAGCCTTTCCCATGGCACGTGTGCTCCTAGTGTTGGCACCAAGTTGGTAGTTGATGCCTCTTGTTCTAAGTCCCAAGGCACTTCTCACATGTCGAAGAATGGTGTTCCTTCCATTAGGCCTTTGTACCATTGCTCTTTTTGTGAGAAAGATGGGCATCAAGAAAGCTTTTGCTATCGGCGTGCCAAACGTTTGCGCCAAGCTCGCTCTTCTAGGAAGTTGGTGGTTCATGGCCCTTCTCATGACATGAACGCTTGTGCTCCTAGTAAGAAGCCCCTCTTTGTTGATGGGTTTTATGACTCTTTTTCTAGTGGGATAGGTCATGGTCGTGGACATGCTTCTAGTGCTTCTTCTCTTGGTCCACGTCATGCTTTTCATGGTGCTTCTATTGGTTCTTCTACAAAAACCTTGGAAGATGTTTGCCTCTTTTCCCGTGGTATGACTCGTTCTTCTCCTCGAGTTGTCCTTTTGAGGAATGCTTCCAAGGGTGTTTCACAATTGCATTTGAACCAACATTTGCATCATGCTAACCCACAAGATAAGTTGAGTTTTGTGACCAAGTCTTGGGTTCCCAAGTACATGCTTGCTAACCCTTCGGGATCCAAGACTCAGGTTACTTTGTCCTCTTGTGTGTAGATATGAGAACGCAGGGTGGAGAACATGCGCCTGATGGAGCTTGATCTTTTAGATGTGATCAAGAGTTGATGGTTCTCTACACCCCGCTTAGAATTGCCTCCAAGGAGGCTTTTGCAGTTTGGTGAGCTTTCTTATACACTCATACCTTGTACATCCATGTTCTATTTCTTGTGGTATGAGATGGACTATCATGTGCTCACTTGTATAGTTCTTGCATGTACATTTTCCTTTGTATCATGTTTTGCTTTAGTCTAGCATGTGCTATCTTGTATATCATGTCATGCTAGTCTTGTGTACAGTTTTGGTGGCTATTCCACTTTTCATGCTAGTTTGTGACCCTCATGAACATTGTGCCAAGTTTTACCATATTTCTCCATGAGCTTGATTTGTTGTGGTATGATGTTCATTAGGTATCACTTTTCAGGTGCTAGTTTTGGTTAGCTACATGTACCCTGTTGATATGATTAGTTTGAGCACTAGCCTTTCCACAATTTTATCATGTTACATGCTTTTGGATCTATTGCTATAATTATTTTGCATTGTAGCATGTGTTGAGGTTTAGGCTGTGTTTGGGTTGATCATGTCTCTAGGTTGCATTTTGCTATATAGTGCTTTATCCTGTTGCATGGTAGGCTTGACTAGTTTGAGTTTAGATCTCCTTGCGGTATCATTCATAGGTAGACCTCTTTTTGTTGAGAGTTCACCTTATGCTTATTATGTGACTAACCATTTTCGTGGAGACCTTGAGGTCACACTGGACGAGACGATACCTTGTGGTTCTTCTGCTTTTGAGTGTGCAGGAGAATAGGAGCCTAGAGAGAGCATTTCGGCTCACGAACCCGATCCCACTTCTTCCACGACTTGGGGTTCCGTTCGAGCAGCTCTCCAGCGTGCACTAGCTGCACCTGTGGGAGCGACAGCATCAGGCGAGGGGGAGATGACTTCGGCGAGGCAGGTGCCCCGGAGTTCAGTAGATTCAGGCGTCCCCTCGGGTATCACACCAGCAGGCGGTCATGCGCTTCATGAGGTACCTCCGACACACTTCTGAGTTCGGGTTTTGGTACTCTTTTTCCTTGACCTCTTGTTGCTGTGTTGTCTTTTCGATGTGGATTTTGCTGACTATCGCTGGAGCGTTTCTTGGCTCTTTATTCATGAGTTGGGTGTGTGTTTCCCTTTTAGTTGGGGAAGCATTTTGCTTGTTGTATCTTAGTTGTACTTCTCCGATACCCTTTTGTTTTGGGTTTTCCTTTCTAGGCCAGTTTTGCTTTGTCTTTGATAGACTAGCTTTTGCATGCATTTCATCATGTATTTTAGTGCATCTTAGAGCTTCATGTTTAGAGCAATGAGAATGAGATTATGCTCTTTTTGGTATGCCCTGTTTATTCATGATGATGCTTGTAGCTTAGGCTCTTTTTGATCACTTGATACATGTTATGAGCTAAGCTATTTTTGCAAATGGTGAACTTGATTAATCAACTATGAAACTTTTAATTTGTTCACCATTAAGAGTGGCAACTAGCATGGGTAGGATGTGTTGAGATCACTTGTGCTATCTTTTGTATGCTAGGTTGCTATGTCTCTTGCACTGAGTCATTCACTTGCTTGGATTGGTCATATTTACCTTGTGCTTAAAATTTGATCCAAGTCAAGTGAAATGAAAAGATCGAGATGGGATTTCATGTGTCAGCACCTCATGGTATCGAGACTGTTTCTCATTGCACAGTTGAGTTAAACTTGAGCCGTGTAGTGTAAGACCGAAACCGGTGCTTTAAGCTTCCTATTGCTTTTATTGCATATGCTTAGCCCGGTTGAAAAGTTAGGCAATGACCATGCTTTTAACCTCTCGCAATCACATGCTTTAATATGAACTTGTGTTAATACCGCTACAATCTCTGATAAAATTTGATAATGACACAAGTCTATGCTTCATTCTATTGCATGATGATTGAACTTTGCGAGGGGTAGTTCACCTTTTATACTTGAGTTAGCACTTGCTCGATTTCCTGTCTATTCTTGCTAAGTGCTATTTTAGTGGTGAACTCCTTTTCAAATGGCTTAAAACTGCTCATATGCTATATTGTTCGTATTCATTTGATCAGTTTGAGCCTTTGCTAGCATTTGTATTGGTTGCTACACTTTCAGGGCAGCACCCTTTTGAGCATCTTTGTATTGGTTGCATTGTGCATATCATGCATTTTTAGCTTAGTGTACATACCCCCAGCTCCGATACACTTTGTGGTCACTTTCAATGCTTTTCATTGCCCCCATATGCTTTTGGTTGATGACTTGTCTTGTGTTTGTGTCAACTTTGTGAAAAATGTCAAAACCCCTCAGCATGTTCTCTTTTGTCAAGGGGGAGAAGCTGTTTGCAAGGGGGAGCTTGAGTGTTGGCACAAAGGGGAGAGTCATGCATTTTGGGGAGAGCTTTGAGCAAGGGGAAGTTTAGCTCTTTTATGTCCTTCTTCAATTGGTATAGCTCTTTTATGTGTTTCAATTGGTATCCATCTTTTTGTATGGAGTGTAATTGGTGTCATGAGCTTTGTTGCATAGCCTTTGTGTGTAGACTTGCCTTCAGGAGGAGTTGCTTTTGTATTGCTGCTTCTCCGTGTGCTCCGAGTGTTTGTGCTCCATTTAGTGTTGAGCTTCTCTTTGTGTTTTTCTCAATCGGTATCGAGCCTGCTAGTTGTGTTGTGCCGTTGTTGCCTCTCTTGAGAGACTAGCAGTTTTTGCTTGGTATTCTCGATTGATATGGAGCCTTTAGCTAGTTGTGTTGAGCCTTTTTGCCTCTGTCTTGAGGAACAAGCTGTTTTTCACCAATTTTTGGCTGTTTGTGATTGGTATCGAGTTTTCTGCTAGTTGTGTTGAGCCTCTGTGCCTCTATCTTGAGGGACTAGCAGTTTTGCATTCTTATGCGTTGATTCAGCCTCAATTGGTATCGAGCCTTGAGCTAGTGGTGTTGAGCCCTTTTTCTGCCTTTTCTTGAGGGCTACCTCATTTTTGACTTGGTTGCGTCGAGCCGTTGCCCATGTCTTTGGGAACCAAGTCTTTTGCTCTGTGTGATCGAGTTTTGCTCTTTGATGAGTTGTTGCTCCGATCCCTTGCTTGGTCGTGTTGAGCCGTTGCCCATGTCTTTGGGGACCAAGCTTTCAGTTTTGGTATCTCAAACCATCTCTTGTGCCTAGTTTTTGTCAATTCAATCATCAAGGGGGAGAAATTTCGAAACTCAAGTGAACCCAAGTGGATAAGTACCCTGGTTTCTTTTATGATGATTGTCTGACAAATTATTTGAGAATGGTTTTTGAGTGCCTTTTAGGATTTCATGAAACTCTTGTTTTCACTTGACTCTTCGGTTGTGTGGAGGCTTTGCCCACTTTTCCCATTTCCTTTGGGACCGAGAGCTTTTATTTGGAGTTTTCATGATCCTTCTTCATATCAAGTGGCCTTGTGTTTGCTTTTGCTTGGCTTTTGGGCACTTGAATGAGTCTTGCCTTCAAACCCTTTCTTTGTGGTTTATTTTTAGTCAATGCATTCATCAAGGGGGAGATTGAGAACATATATGATGAATGATTGACTTTGATGAGGAAGGTTTGAGGCTTTTCCCGGTTTAGTCCATATCTTGATATGCGCTTAATGTTTATGACTAACCGGTAGCGTTGAGTTGTGGTGTGTTTCTGTGTTGGTGTGTGTGTGTGCAACATGTGTCTCTTGGCTGTGTTGATGTGCAGGTGTTGAGCTCAGATACAGTGGTCGATGGCGAGGTGAAGGTCAAGTAGAGACGTGTCGTGCCGACGGTCTGGGAGCGGTGAAGGATGGGCGTGCCGTGCGGCGGACGTGCCATGCCGATGTACCCAGAGCGTTGAAGGGCGGACGTGAGGCTTGGACTGACGGACCAGAGGGCCAGAGGACTAGCTGTGGTAGCTGGCACGTGGCATCGGCGAGCGAGAGCACATGGGGATGTGTGGTGCATCGGCCGAGTCGGGATGAAGACGATGGCGTCGTGGCACTTGGTGGGAGGTCGGACACGGGCTTGCGTGCGGCGCAAGTGCTGTCGGCCAAGTCAAGAAGGAAGGCGAATGCGTTGTGTCGGGCGTGGAGGCTGGACATGCATCGGCATCGGTGCCGGTGGTCGGGGTGTGCGAACCTCATCCCGTCTACGGCGCGGTTCGGTAGCTGAGCCTCAAAAAGCTACCCTCGACGGTTTCCGAGTTTGGGCCTCAAAACTTGGGTGGCCGCTTTCCGAGTTTGGGCCTCAAAACTCGGGATGGACGGTTTCCAGGTTTGGGCATCAAAATCTGGGCTCGCGGGTTTCCGAGTTTTGGCCTCAAAACTCGGGCTGGATGGTTTCCAGGTTTGGGCCTCAAAACCTGGGCTGGCACGTTTCCCGGTTTGGGCCTCAAAACCGGGGGAAGGTCCAAAAGGACGGTCGACGCGTGGCGGCACCGAGAGGCTTGCGTTGCGGCGAAGCTATCGGTGAAAAGGCACGGCGGTCGACGGTGACGGCACGTGCCGGCATCCTGGAGCTTGCGTCGAGGTGAAGCGAAGGATGAGAAAGCGCGTGGCCGTTGGATGGAAACTGCCAGAGTTGGACGGTTTTACCCCTAGGGGGTATTTGGGTTAGTACTTCATGTTAGGGCGTCTGTGTCAATTGGACGTGCGCCTATATATAGATGAAGGGGCTGTGTTGGACAGCTATCCTTGGACGGCGCCACTCTCATTTTGTTCTTGTGAGAGAAGGCTAGGGTTAGAGGAGAGAGGAATCTTGTTCTTGAGCTTTTTGCCATCCGAGCTTTGTGTTGCCAGGAGTGGCTTGTAACCCAATACACCGAGCGCTAATACAATTCATCTTGCTGAATCCAAGGATCAAATTCGTGCTTTAATTTGTCTTGCGATTTTGTTCTTCGCGTTTGCACGTTTTCCCCTCGTTTGACCTTCACGAGATTTCATGTTTTGAGGGAAGATTCACAAATCCATTTGAACCATCTTGTGTAGCTTCGTGAGAGTCTTCTTTCTACCGAAGGAATTTCTCTAATACCTCACGAACTCACAGATCGGGCGGATTTAGTTTTGGGATCGAGTTCTTGCCCGTTCTTCACCATTTTCTTTGATTCACCGATTTGGAGTTAGGTTTGAGACATGATCTCTTAGGAGTAGCTCACTAACATCCTTGTGACCCCTCACACGAAATTTGAGCCCTAGTGCTTTTGATTTGAGGGAGATAGGGTCGATCTGGTGGACGAACAGAGGGCTGATCGGGGTGACCGGACGCTGCATCGAAGCGACCGGACGCACCTTGACAGAGTTCGGTCGTTGAACACTCGCGCTGTCCAGTTCGCACGTGGTGACCGGACGCTGACCTGGACACGATCGGACACACCGCGTGCTGAATCCGGTCAGTTCCAGAGAGTGTTCTGCGTGACCGGACGCTCGGGAATCACTTGACCGGACGCGCTGCTACTACTGTTCATAGAGTAGCTGTGACCGGACGCTAGCTAGGGAATTGATCGGACGCACTCTCACTCAGAGTCCGGTTAGTTCCAGAGAGCTCCCAAATTGGTTTTTATCCGACCGGACGCGTCCGATCGATACTGACCGGATGCTTCCCAGAGTCCGGTCAGCGCAGACACCTCGCGTTTTTGTCTGTATCTTTTGCGTTCGAGCTCCATTTTGAGATCCGCCTTTTGCGTTGGATTCCCGACTCTGTGCTCTATAGAAACTGGGCTTCCCGCTTTGCGAAAAAGCCTGAATCCCTCTCGCGTTGAGCCATTGCCCATGTCTTTGGGGACCAAGCTTTCAGTTTTGGTATCTCAAACCATCTCTTGTGCCTAGTTTTTGTCAATTCAATCATCAAGGGGGAGAAATTTCGAAACCCAAGTGAACCCAAGTGGATAAGTACCTTGGTTTCTTTTATGATGATTGTCTGACAATTTATTTGAGAATGGTTTTTGAGTGCCTTTTGGGATTTCATGAAACTCTTGTTTTCACTTGACTCTTCAGTTGTGTGGAGGCTTTGCCCACTTTTCCCATTTCCTTTGGGACCGAGAGCTTTTATTTGGAGTTTTCATGATCCTTCTTCATATCAAGTGGCCTTGTGTTTGCTTTTGCTTGGCTTTTAGGCACTTGAATGAGTCTTGCCTTCAAACCCTTTCTTTGTGGTTTATTTTTAGTCAATGCATTCATCAAGGGGGAGGTTGAGAACATATATGATGAATGATTGACTTTGATGAGGAAGGTTTGAGGCTTTTCCCGGTTTAGTCCATATCTTGATATGCGCTTAATGTTTATGACTAACCGGTAGCGTTGAGTTGTGGTGTGTTTCTGTGTTGGCGTGTGTGTGCAACATGTGTCTCTTGGCTGTGTTGATGTGCAGGTGTTGAGCTCGGATACAGTGGTCGATGGCGAGGTGAAGGTCAAGTAGAAACGTGTCGTGCCGACGGACCGGGAGCGGTGAAGGATGGGTGTGTCGTGCGGCGGACGTGCCATGCCGATGTACCTAGAGCGGTGAAGGGCGGACGTGAGGCTTGGACTGACGGACCAGAGGGCCAGAGGATCAACTGTGGTAGCTGGCACGTGGCATCGGCGAGCGAGAGCACATGGGGATGTGCGTTGCATCGGTCGAGTCAGGACGAAGACGATGGCGTCGTGGCACTTGGCGGGAGGTCGGACACGGGTTTGCGTGCGGCGCAAGTGCCATCGGCCAAGTCAAGAAGGAAGGCGAAGGCGTTGTGCTGGCCGTGGAGGCTGGACATGCATCGGCATCGGTGCCGGTGGTCAGTGTGTGCGAACCTCATCCCGTCTACGGCGCGGGTTCGGTAGCTGAGCCTCAAAAAGCTACCCTCGACGGTTTCCGAGTTTGGGCCTCAAAACTCGGTTGGCCGGTTTCCGAGTTTGGGCCTCAAAACTTGGGATGGACGGTTTCCAGGTTTGGGCATCAAAACCGGGGCTCGCGGGTTTCTGAGTTTTGGCCTCAAAACTCAGGCTGGATGGTTTCTAGGTTTGGGCTCAAAACCTGGGCTGGCAGGTTTCCCGGTTTGGGCCTCAAAACCGGGGGAAGGTCCAAAAGGACGGTCGACGCGTGGCGGCACTGAGAGGCTTGCGTTGCGGCGAAGCTATCGGTGAGAAGGCGCGGCGGTCGACGGTGACGGCACGTGGTGGCATCCTGGAGCTTGCGTCGAGGCGAAGCGAAGGATGAGAAGGCGCGTGGCCGTCGGATGGAAACTGCCAGAGTTGGACGGTTTTACCCCTAGGGGGTATTTGGGTTAGTACTTCATGTTAGGGCGTCAGTGTCAATTGGACGTGCGCCTATATATATACGAAGGGGCTGTGTTGGACAGCTATCCTTGGACGGCGCCACTCTCATTTTGTTCTTGTGAGAGAAGGCTAGGGTTACAGGAGAGAGGGTTCTTGTTCTTGAGCTTTTTGCCATCCGAGCTTTGTGTTGCCAGGAGTGGCTTGTAACCCAATACACCGAGCGCTAATACAATTCATCTTGCTGAATCCAAGGATCAAATTCGTGCTTTAATTTGTCTTGCGATTTCGTTCTTCGCATTTGCACGTTTTCCCCTCATTTGATCTTCATGAGATTTCATGTTTCGAGGGAGGGTTCACAAATCCTTTTGAACCATCTTGTGTAGCTTCGTGAGAGTCTTCTTTCTACCGAAGGAATTTCTCTAATACCTCACGAACTCACAGATCGGGCGGATTTAGTTTTGGGATCGAGTTCTTGCCCGTTCTTCACTGTTTTCTTCGATTCACCGATTTGGAGTTAGGTTCGAGACATGATCTCTTAGGAGAAGATCACTAACATCATTGTGACCCCTCACACGAAATTTGAGCCCTAGTGCTTTTGATTTGAGGGAGATCGGGTCGATCCGGTGGACGAACAGAGGGCTGATCGGGGTGACCGGACGCTGCATCGAAGCGACCGGACGCATCTTGACAGAGTCCGCTCGTTGAACACCCGCGCTGTCCAGTTCGCACATGGTGACCGGACGCTGACATGGACACGATCGGACACACCGCGTGCTGAGTCCGGTCAGTTCCAGAGAGTGTTCTGCGTGACCGGACGCTCGGGAATCACATGACCGGACGTGCTGCTACTACTGTTCATAGAGTATCAGTGACCGGACGCTAGCTAGGTAATTGATCGGACGCACTCTCACTCAGAGTCCGGTCAGTTCCAGAGAGCTCCCAAATCGGTTTTTATCCGACCGGACGCGTCCGATCGATACTGACCGGACGCTTCCCAAAGTCCGGTCAGCGCAGACAGCTCGCGTTTTTTGTCTATATCTTTTGCGTTCGAGCTCCGTTTTTGTGATCTGCCTTTTGCGTTGGATTCCCGACTCTGTGCTCTATAGAAACCGAGCTTCCCGCTTTGCGAAAAAGCCTGAATCCCTCTCGCATTGCTCGGGGGAGGTTGAGGTTACCCAAACTCCATCCTGTCACTAGTTGACTTGCGTGGATTTGGGTGAGGGAGTTTTTGTGGTGTCCCGCTGTGTTCCTAGGGAACATCCACCCATTCTCTTGGGTCATGGACATCACGTGTGTCGACTTTGCTCTTGGGGTTGATTTTCAGGGACAGAGGCCTAAACATTTCGAAGGAAATTTTGAGGCTCCCATTCACCCCCCCTCTGGTCGCCAATTCGGTCCTTTAGAAGCTTGTAAAGTAAGTTATATAACTTTACTTTCAGAGTGTCCGCATGTTACTGGTATTAACTTAGATGCATGTTCGTTGTAGGAAAATGAAGTTGACTGCAGCACCCTCAAGTACTGTCCCTGAGACCCAGACAGTAGAGGGGTCGGATACGCTGAACAAAGGTGAAGCCAGCGTACTGCCAACTTTCAGCCAGGTAGATCCGTTGCCCGGCTCCTCTGTGAATACATGGGTGTATGCCGAGTCTCTGAGTGATGAGTGATTGTCAACTGGGATGATGCGCATGTTCTTTGGCTTGTGTTGTGCAGGTGTCGAGCACGGATACAGTGATCAGCATGATGTTTGAACTGTGCTAGGGGTAGTTCACCTTGTATACATTTTTAGCACTTGTTTGACTTCCTGTCTATACATGTCTTGTGCTATTTTGATGGTGAATACCTTTTTGGCTGAAAACTGCTCTTTTTGCTCTCATTTCAGACTTAGTGATCAGTTTGAGCCTTTGCTAGCATTCTGTGCATTTTCTGAGTCATCGGGTCAGAACTCTGTAGAGCCTCTTTGCACTCTTTTGAGTATACTCCTGAAGCTCCTAACTTGCATTTTGAATCATATGCATTTTGGAAGGGTAGAAATCTACGTGTTGGCACTTTTTGATGGTGCATTTTCTGAGGGGGAGCATTGTTTCTTGATAAGTGCATTTTCAACTAAGGGGGAGAAATTGCAAATCATTACCCTCCGTTTGAACTAAGGGGGAGCTTTCCTGGTTGTTTGCACTATTCAAGGGGTTTTTGCTGCTTCCTGTTGGCCGTAAGGTTTTGGTATCGAGCTTTCTTTGCTAGTTGTGTTGAGCCTCTGTGCCTCTGTCTCGAGGGACTAGCATTTGCTTCGATTTCTCGATTGGTATCTGCTAGCGGTGTTGAGCCTGTTCTACCTCTTCTTGAGGGCTAGCTTTGCTTTGCTTGGTTGCGTCGAGCCGTTGCCCATGTCTTTGAGAACCAAGTTGTCTTGCTCTTTCCACTTGACCTTCTTCGGCTTTGCTATGCTTTTGGGTCATTTGGTCGAGTTCTTTCTTCTCCTTCTTCCTTCTTCTGTTTTCATTATGATTTGTGTTGGTAGTTGACAATGCACTCATCAAGGGGGAGATTGCGAATACATGGGTGTATGTCGAGTCTCTGAGTGATGAGTGCTTGTCAACTGGGATGATGCGCATGTTCTTTGGCTTGTGTTGTGCAGGTGTCGAGTACGGATACAGTGATCAAAGGCAAGGTGAAGGTCAAGTAGAGATGTGCCGTGCCGAGGGACCGAGAGTGGCGAAGGGCGGACGTGAGGCTTGGACTGAGGGACCGGTGGCCCGAGGATCAGTTGTGGTGGCTGGCAGCCTGGGACAGCGACGAGCGAAGACTTGCGGTCAGGTGTTGCCTGAGTCGTGGACTTGCGGACACGTGTCGGTGGACGGGGTGCGTGGGCGGTGCAACCCATCTACAGCTGCGGTTTGGTGGTAGAGCCAGAGAAAAACCATCGGGTGGACGGTTTCCAGGTTTGGGCCTCAAAACCTGGGTGCTGAGGGTTTCCGAGTTTGGCCACAAAACTCGGGCTGAGGACGGTTTCCAGGTTTGGGCCTCAAAACCTGGGTGCTGCGGGTTTGCTGAGTTTGGGCCTCAAAACTCAGATGCTGGTGGGCTGGTTTCCCGGTTTGGGCCTCAAAACCGGGGGTTGGCCGGAAAGGCTGGTTTCCCGGTTTGGGCCACAAAACCGGGGGTGCAGAGCGAGGGCGGCACGTGGCGGCAATCGGGAGGTTGCGTCGAGGCAACGCTACAAGTTGTGCGGGCGTGGCCGTTGGATCCACCTACCATCGAGTTGGTCCAGAATAACCCTAGGGTTTAGCTGGTTCGCTCTGTAATTAGTTGATGGGTAGAGTAGGAATTAGAAATTAGGATAAGTAGAGGGAGACACCCTCCTCCCTTCTATCTCAGTTCATTTGCTCTTTGCACTTAGGGTTTCCTGCTCAACCAATCCCTTGTTGTAGCTAGCTGAGATCCGCAGAGAACTATACCTCTGTGTACTGGAGATTTTGAGGAAGTGAGGCCATAACCTCACGGTTGTAGCGTGTGGTAGCCACACAGTTGCAGATCGATGTGTTGATTCGCGTTTTGGTTCGTGTTCTTCGCGTTCTTCATTTCTCCGCGTTTTTCCTGTCGCTCGATCTCTCCCTATACTGCATTTTTGCGAAATCCATTTGAATTAACTTGTTCGTATTTGAAAGGAGATCACTTCCACCGAAGGAATTTATCTAACTCCTCACGAACAAGTAGTCTCCTAACTACTCCATGATCATCCTCTCCAAGTTTGGAACGTGGGATTTTGGATTGAATTGATTTGGAGAAGATTTGGGTGAAGGGCGACCAAAATTGCCCTCACTAGGAGTCGGCGGACAGTCCGCCCTCCCAGTCGCGGACAGTCCGCGCGTCGGGGTCGGCCAGACCAGTAGCCTGACTCCGCGCTGTTGAGCAAGCGATTTTTTGAACCGCGGACAGTCCGCCGTTGTTCTTGGCGGACAGTCCGGGAACGTCCAGGGAGGTTCCAATAGAGTTGCTGTTTCTCGTGTTTGGCCGGCAGACAGTCCGCAGTAGGGGCGGACAGTCCGGGACCCTAGGGCCGGACAGTCCGCGGATTGGCTGAAGCCTCCGGTTTTGTGCGTTTGCTCTCCCGGCTTCTTCGCTTGGTTTTCGGACTTCTCGTTTGACCCTAGAGTTGATCAAGGAACCTCTCTAGGTATCTTTGCTACTTGTTAGCATAGGTATTTAGGAGTTTCTCGACGTAGCCGTCTATCTACGTTCGGGACTTGATTTTTGGGGTCGAATTTGTTCCGGTGCTTTTGCCGTTTGGTTTGCAATCGCTTTGTGGTGCCTCGCTGTGATCCTAGGGATCATCCACCCTCTTCCAAGGGTCGTGGGCATCACGGTTTCGGTCATAGCTCTTGGGGGTTGATTTTGGGACATTTGGCCAAAGATTCGAAATAAATTTTTGAGTTCCCATTCACCCCCCCCTCTGGTCGCCTTGCTAGTGCTTTCTCGGTCCTTCAATTGGTATCAAAGCAGGTTAAGGATCTTCCACCTTAGCCGGTTCCAGATCCACCGAAGGCGACATGGATCGCGGCGTGGGCAAACCGCCGTTCTTTGATGGGACGAACTATGCGTATTGGAAGATACGCATGTCGGCCTATCTCTAGAGCATGGGCTCTTCTGTTTGGGAGATTTGCAACAAGGCCGATTACATTGTTCTGGCTGCTCATGTCTCTCAGCTTCAGATCGATGAGCACGAAGCCAATAGCCGGTCACGTAACGCCTTGTTCTCCTGTTTGAGCATATCCGAGTTTGATCGCGTTTCTCACCTCCCCACAGCTCGTGAGATTTGGGCGACCCTCATGTGCTTCCATGAGGGAACCACTCAAGTCAAAACCCGTCTCTATGAGTCGCACGAGCGATAGTATGAGAACTTTCGACACATGCCTGGCGAGAGCATAGAAAGTTTATTCACTCGCTTTCAGGTCATTGTCAACAAGATGAGAGCGAACAAGGAGCTGTTGCCTTTCGACGATCATGAGAGAGCTTTAAAGCTTTTGCATACTCTTGATCGGTCAGTCTGGGACTCAAAGGTCCAGGCGATCATTGAATCGTCTAACTATGAGACCCTCACTTGCGACGAGCTCTTTAGTAAGCTCAAGTCTAGTGAGATTGACGCCATGTCGAGGGCTTCTTATGAGAATCCTTCTGGCCCGACTATGGCTTTGGTTTCTGGCTCTTCTGCTAACCCCTCTGGAGGATTTGCACTCTCTTCACTCTTTTCTGTCACAGAGGACCAGCTGGAGTCTTTGGGGGATGACGAATTGGCATTGCTCGCCAACCGGTTCTCGCGGTTCCACAACAACCGCATGAACCGTCGCCGCGGAGGAGGACGCTCAGGATGCTATGAGTGCGGCGACCCCGACCACTTCATCGCCAACTGTCCCAAGAAGAAGCACTCATCTGGGAAGGGCGATCATGGGCACAAGTACGACTCCGGCAAGCGCAAGGAGAAGTACGTCCCCGCAAGGCACAAGCGGAAGGGCGGCTTCAACAAGGAGTACATCAAGACCAAGTACTTGGAGAAGGCCCAGGCTGAGCAGCGTGCGTTCTTCGCCACGCCCAGCGACGTCGATGACTCGGACGACGACTCCGCTTCTTCAAGCGACGACGAGTCCGAGAAGAAGAAGAGGATCGAGGACAAACTGAACGGTCTCTGCTTCTTCGCCGACGACGAGGGCTTCTGCACCATGGCCCTTGGTGATGAGGTCGACGGCAAGCTGGAGCACACTCCTCGGAACGACGACGACGACGACACCTCCCAGGTATCTCTGACCCATGATGAGCTTTCCGCTGAGGTCGAGAAACTTACTGTCGCTTTCCTTAGTCAAGATAAGTTGCTTAGGCGTGCCGCTAGAGAGCGCAAGGAGTTTAGGCAGAAGTGGGAGGATACGGTGAAGGAACTTGAGTCTGTCAAGTCCACTGTGGTTGTTACCGATGAGGAGGAGTGTGAGATGTGCACCACGCACATGACTGACCTTCTCACTTTGAGAGGTAAGTATGCTGTGTTGGTAGGAGAGGTGGATGAGCTAAAGGCTAGACCCTCGCTGTTGGGTGCATGCAAGACTTGTCCTGTCTTGCAATCCGAGTTGGCAGAGAAGAATGCCAACATTGTGTCTCTTGAGAAGGCCAGCTCGGGTAGCACTTGTGTGACTAGGTGTGCTTTGTGCGAGGGTTTGGAGATGGAGATTGCGAATGTGAAGCATGACAAGATGCAAACCGAGGAGGAAAACACATACCTTCGAACCATCTTGTCATGGGTGTCATGTGGTGAGCCACAGCTCGGGATGATGATCTCCCAATTTAAGCGAGCAGCTGGAGGTC
The DNA here is from genome assembly GCA_009763385.1 of Coix lacryma-jobi var. lacryma-jobi. Lineage (NCBI taxonomy): Eukaryota > Viridiplantae > Streptophyta > Magnoliopsida > Poales > Poaceae > Coix > Coix lacryma-jobi. Next base: position 103,272,409 of record CM019830.1, on the reverse strand, counting down.
CCGGTGTAGGTTTTGCTCCGGGTGTGGATGTTTCATCTTTCGGGAAGATTGGAGAGTCTAGTGGTCTTGACCCATGTGAGAAGCCCAACTCCACCACTACTCCCAAGCTTACCAAGATACCACCTAAAGAGCCTCTCAAACCTAACACCAAGGATGGGGTCTTTGTTGAGCCTCCTAGAGCTCCACCCAAGAACCAAGTGTGGCATCCCAAACCCAACCACCTGAAAAACAAGCTTGATACGATGCCACCTATTGACGAGGAGCTGTTGCCACAGATGGGCAAAGTGATCCACACCCACAACCGTGTGTACCAACAACCCCCTTTGAGAGCGGTGAGGTACCATTGTGAGCATTGTGGGAGAGATGGACACTTGAGTGAGTTCTGCTTTCGGCGCAAGAGAGAGGCGCGCCGTGCTAGGGAGATGAACAATGCGGACATGTACCATCCTTTCCATGATGTACGTGCGCCAAATGTTCAGAGACGTGCTGCTAGGCCCAGAGGTCCAGAACCTCAAGTTCCCAGGCCTAGGCAGAGGAGAGCTCCGAGGAGAGATGCTAGGCCTAGAGGTGCAGTGCCTCAAGTTCCTAGGCCTAGGCCTCGTAGAGAGCGTGCCCGGCGGGAGCCTGCTGTTGTGGGCTATGGACCCCGTGGCGGTGGCTTTGTAGTTGAGCGTTTTCCCCCACCGCGTTTTGAGTATCGCGATGGACGCTCCTCCCTTAGCGGACCACGTCCTTCTAAACATGGTGATCGCTTCCTTCGTAGGTGTGCTAGGAATGGTTTTTCTGCTAACCGTTCTTTTGAGCAGTCGGCCCAACACTAGTATTCCCCTTACTTCACTAACCCCAGTGTTGGCCCGTATGCTCACCCTATGTTTTTTTATTGATGTAGGTAAAACGTTTGGAGAACGTTTGGTTGGTGGATTCTAGGTGTTCGAGGCACATGACCGGAAACGCCAAGTGGTTCTCCAGTCTTAGTCCGGTCACCGAAAAGGAGTATATCACCTTCGGCGACAACAGCAAAGGTAAGGTGCTGTCTCGTGGGTCTGTGCGAGTTAATGAGCACTTTGTGTTGCGTGATGTTGCTCTTGTTTCTAACTTGCATTTTAACCTTCTTTCTGTTTCGCAACTCTTTGATGACGACTATGAGATTCGTTTTAAGCTGAATCTCAGTCGTATTTTGGACCCTCAGGGCAATCTTGTTTGTGGGATTTCGCCCTTTGGGAAAGTCTTTCATGCGGATTTCTCGGAGTCTTTTGGCATTTCTCGTTGTCTTGTGGCTGGACCTTCTTCTTCTGATCTTTGGAAGTGGCATAGGAGACTAGGACATTTGAGCTTCGACTTGCTTGCAAGACTTAGTTCACTTGGCCTAATCCGAGGATTGCCCAAGTTATCCATGGAGAAGGATCTTGTTTGCCATTCTTGTAGACATGGGAAGATGGTTGCCGCTCCCCACCATCTAGTGACTCAGGTCATGACTAAGCGCCCTGGAGAGCTTTTACATATGGACCTTGTTGGTCCGGCTCGGGTGAGCTCGGTTGGGGGGAAGTGGTATGTGCTTGTTGTTGTTGATGACTTTTCAAGATATTTGTGGGTCTTCTTTTTAGTTGAGAAGACCGAGACTTTCTCCTTTGCTCGCAATCTGATTTTGCGTCTTCAGAACGAGTTCCCTTTGAACTCGATGCGAGCTATTAGGAGTGATAATGGTTCCGAATTCAAGAATTCGGATTTTGAGAAGTTTTGTAACTCTTTGGGCTTAGAGCATCAGTTTTCTTCTCCCTACACACCGCCACAGAATGGTGTTGTAGAGAGGAAGAATCGGACTCTTGTAGAGATGGCCAGGACAATGCTCGATGAGCTTAGGACTCCTAGGCGATATTGGGCCGAAGCTATGAGCACTGCATGCTACATTTCAAATCGCATTTTTCTCCGAGCTTTCTTGAAAAAGACCTCTTATGAGTTGTGTTTTGGAAAACTCCCCAAGGTGGGTTACTTTAGAGTTTTTGGTTGCCATTGTTTTATACTCAAAAAGGGCAACCTGGACAAATTTGAGTCTCGTTCTTCTGACGGTGTGTTTTTGGGTTATGGCACTCACACTCGAGCTTATCGTGTACTTAACCTTGACACTAACCGAGTCATGGAGACATCCGATGTCACCTTCGACGAGACCATGGTTTGTCCTTCTTCTCGTTTTGAGCGTGTAGGTGATCATGAGGTTGGTGAACCTCTTTTTGATGACGAGGATGAGGGTGTTGAAGGTATGGATGATCCAGCACCCCCTCCACCTGCTTTGCCGCAAGGAGCGGCTTCTACGACGACTCACGGCCCCGACACGTCTTCTTCCTGGGGGCCGTGGGATCCGCCACCCCGAGCGGTACCTTTTGTACCTGGGGAGGCACCAGCTGCTGTTGAGGGGGAGGCCACTTCGGCAAGGGAGGCGCCACGACACATTCAACGCCAGCACCCGCCTCAACAGATGATCGGCGGCATCGACGAACGCGTCACTCGGTCAAGGCAAATCTCTCACTTTGCTCATTCTGCATTCGTTGCTGATTTTGAACCCCGAGATGTTGGACACGCTTTGACGGATCCGGATTGGGTCAATGCCATGCATGAGGAGCTTGAGAACTTTGAGAGAAATCGGGTTTGGGTTCTAGTGTCTCCACCTTCTAAGTGTCATCCAATTGGGACAAAATGGGTTTTCAAAAACAAACAGGGAGAAGATGGCCATGTTGTGAGAAACAAGGCTAGACTCGTAGCCCAGGGATATACTCAGAAGGAGGGGATAGACTATGAGAAGACGTTTGCTCCTGTAGCTCGTTTGGAGGCAATTAGGATACTCTTGGCTTTTGCTGCATCCAAAGGTTTCAAACTTTTTGAAATGGATGTCAAGAGTGCCTTCTTAAACGGCTACATAGAGGAGAAGGTGTATGTTAGACAACCCCCCGGTTTTGAAAATCCCAAGTTTCCAAACCATGTCTTTAAACTCCACAAAGCTTTGTATGGTTTGAAACAAGCCCCTAGAGCCTGGTATGATAGGTTGAAAACCTTTTTGCTTGCTAAGGGTTTTAAAATGGGATGTGTAGATAAAACACTCTTTCTCCTCAAGCAAGGCACTGATACTCTCTTGGTCCAAATTTACGTGGATGATATCATTTTCGGTGGTTCTTCTCACGCTTTGGTTGCCAAGTTTGCAGATACTATGAGCAGGGAGTTCGATATGAGTATGATGGGCGAGCTGACTTTCTTTCTCGGATTGCAAATTAAGCCATCCCGAGAAGGGACGTTTGTGCACCAGGGCAAGTACTCCAAGGACTTGTTCAAGAGGTTCGATATGGGTGAGGCCAAGCCTCTTCCAACACCCATGTCGACCACGACGGCCCTGGATGCGGACAAGGATGGAGAAGCTGTGGACCAGAAGGAGTACCGAAGCATGATTGGGTCGCTGCTCTACCTGACGGCGACACGCCCGGAGATCCAGTTCGCGGTGTGTCTGTGCGCGCGCTTTCAGGCGTCGTCGCGCACTTCTCACCGTCAGGCGGTGAAGCGCATTTTTAGGTACCTTTGTTTCACACCTGAGTTCGGGATTTGGTATTCAGCTTCCTCCACCCTCTCCCTTTGCAGTTATTCCGATGCTGATTTTGCTGGTTGCCGTGTCGAGCGCCAGTCCACTTCTGGGACTTGCCAGTTTATTAGTTCTTCTCTTGTTTCGTGGTCCTCTCGCAAGCAGTCTAGTGTCGCCCAGTCTACCACGGAGGCTGAGTATGTTGCTTGGGCTAGCTGCTGTTACCAGTTACTCTGGATGATGGCCACTTTGCGTGATTTTGGTGTGAGCTTTTCTCGTGTTCCTTTGCTTTGTGACAACACGAGTGCGATTAGTGTTGCTAAGAACCCCGTGCTGCACTCGAAGACCAAACACATTGATGTGCGCTTTCATTTTCTGTGAGACCACTATGAGAAGGGTGATATCAACCTTCGCCATGTCGATACTCATCATCAGTTGGCTGATATTTTCACCAAGCCTTTAGACGAATCAACCTTTAATCGGTTGAGGGGTGATCTTGGTGTGTGTTTCCCCTTTTTAGATGGGGGAAACATTTTGACTCTTGTATGATACACTGACTTTGTGTTTTTCAGTTGTTTTTGCTTCCTTTTGGTTTCTTCATGCATCTTTGCATTTCAGCATACGCTTTTACATTCTGAGCTTCATGAATATAGTCTGAAGAATGTAACTGTGCTCTGTATAGTCTTTGCTCCAATGCTTTATGTTGATGTTGTAGCTTATGCTCTTTCTGATCACTGATACATACTGTGAGCTGAGCTATTTTTGAATGGTGAATCTGATTAATGAACTTAAAATTTGCAAATGTTCACTATTGAGATATGCAACTAGCATGTGTAGAATGTGTAGAAGTCACTTATGCTATTTATGTATGCTAGGTTGATATGTCTCTAGTGTTGAGTCATTCACTTGCTTGGTATGTCATATTCTGTTTAAAATCTGAACCAAGTTAAGTGAATTGAAAAGATCGAGATGGGTTTGCTTGTTAGCACCTCATAGTTTTGAGACTGTTTCTCATTGCACTTTGAGTTAAACTTGAGCTGTGTAGTGTATGACCGAAACTGTTGCTTTAAGCTCCTGATTGCTTATGCATAGGCTTCGCACAGTTGGAAAGTTAGGCAATAACAAGCATTCAACCTCTCACAGTCACATGCTGATTTCTAAACTTGTGTAATTTCACCGCTGCAACTCCGATTAAAATTTGAAATCACAAGTATATGCTTCATTTTTCAATTGGTATCAACATGATGTTTGAACTGTGCTAGGGGTAGTTCACCTTGTATACATTTTTAGCACTTGTTTGACTTCCTGTCTATACATGTCTTGTGCTATTTTGATGGTGAATACCTTTTTGGCTGAAAACTGCTCTTTTTGCTCTCATTTCAGACTTAGTGATCAGTTTGAGCCTTTGCTAGCATTCTGTGCATTTTCTGAGTCATCGGGTCAGAACTCTGTAGAGCCTCTTTGCACTCTTTTGAGTATACTCCTGAAGCTCCTAACTTGCATTTTGACTCATATGCATTTTGGAAGGGGAGAAATCTGCGTGTTGGCACTTTTTGATTGTGCATTTTCTGAGGGGGAGCATTGTTTCTTGATAAGTGCATTTTCAACTAAGGGGGAGAAATTGCAAATCATTACCCTCCGTTTGAACTAAGGGGGAGCTTTCCTGGTTGTTTGCACTATTCAAGGGGTTTTTGCTGCTTCCTGTTGGCCGTAAGGTTTTGGTATCGAGCTTTCTTTGCTAGTTGTGTTGAGCCTCTGTGCCTCTGTCTTGAGGGACTAGCATTTGCTTCGATTTCTCGATTGGTATCTGCTAGCGGTGTTGAGCCTGTTCTACCTCTTCTTGAGGGCTAGCTTTGCTTTGCTTGGTTGCGTCGAGCCGTTGCCCATGTCTTTGGGAACCAAGTTGTCTTGCTCTTTCCACTTGACCTTCTTCGGCTTTGCTATGCTTTTGGGTCATTTGGTCGAGTTCTTTCTTCTCCTTCTTCCTTCTTCTGTTTTCATTATGATTTGTGTTGGTAGTTGACAATGCACTCATCAAGGGGGATATTGCGAATACATGAGTGTATGTCGAGTCTCTGAGTGATGAGTGATTGTCAACTGGGATGATGCGCATGTTCTTTGGCTTGTGTTGTGCACGTGTCGAGCACGGATACAGTGATCAAAGGCAAGGTGAAGGTCAAGTAGAGACGTGTCGTGCCGAGGGACCGAGAGTGGCGAAGGGCGGACGTGAAGCTTGGACTGAGGGACCGGTGGCCCGAGGATCAGCTGTGGTGGCTGGCAGCCTGGGACAGCGACGAGCGAAGACTTGCGGTCATGTGTTGCCTGAGTCGTGGACTTGGGGACATGTGTCGGTGGACGGGGTGCACGGGCGGTGCATCCCATCTACAGCTTCGGTTTGGTGGTAGAGCTAGAGAAAAACTATCGGGTGGACGGTTTCCAGGTTTGGGCCTCAAAACCTGGGTGCTGAGGGTTTCCGAGTTTGGCCACAAAACTCGGGCTGAGGACGGTTTCCATGTTTGGGCCTCAAAACCTGGGTGCTACGGGTTTGCTGAGTTTGGGCCTCAAAACTCAGATACTAGTGGGCTGGTTTCCCGGTTTGGGCCTCAAAACCGAGGGTTGGCTGGAAAGGCTGGTTTCCCGGTTTGGGCCACAACACCGGGGGTGCAGAGCGAGGGCGGCACGTGGCGGCAATCGGGAGGTTGGGTCGAGGCAACGCTATGAGTTGTGCGGGCGTGGCCGTTGGATCCACCAACCATCGAGTTGGTCCAGAATAACCCTAGGGTTTAGCTGGTTCGCTCTGTAATTAGTTGAGGGGTAGAGTAGGAATTAGAAATTAGGATAAGTAGAGGGAGACACCCTCCTCCCTTCTATCTCAGTTCATTTGCTCTTTGCACTTAGGGTTTCCTGCTCTCCCAATCCCCTACTGTAGCTAGCTGAGATCCGCAGAGAACCATACCTCTGTGTACTGGAGATTTTGAGGAAGTGAGGCCGTAACCTCACGGTTGTAGCGTGTGGTAGCCACACGGTTGTAGATCGATGTGTTGAATCGCGTTTTGGTTCGTGTTCTTCGCGTTCTTCATTTCTCCGCGTTTTTCCCGTCGCGCGATCTCTCCCTATACTGCATCTTTGCGAAATCTGTTTGAATCAACTTGTTCGTATTTGAAAGGAGATCACTTCCACTGAAGGAATGTATCTAACTCCTCACGAACAAGTAGATCGGGTTGATTTCATTTTCGTGGCGCTTTTCGGTTCATCCTCCTCCCCTTTTGATTTCCCGGTGTTTGAGTTGATTTGAGCAGATGATTCCTTGGGAATAGTCTCCTAACTACTCCGTGATCATCCTCTTCTAGTTTGGGAACGTGGGATTTTGGATTGAATTGATTTGGAGAAGATTTGGGTGAAGGGCGACCAAAATCGCCCTCACTGGGAGTCGGCGGACAGTCCGCCGTCCCAGTCGCGGACAGTCCGCGCGTCAGGGTCGGCCAGACCAGTAGCCTGACTCCGCGCTGTTGAGCAAGCGATTTTTTGAACCGCGGACAGTCCGCCGTTGTACTTGGCGGACAGTCCGGGAACGTCCAGGGAGGTTCCAGCAGAGTTGCTATTTCTCGTGTTTGGCCGGCGGACAGTCCGCCATCCCCTCGCGGACAGTCCGCAGTAGGGGCGGACAGTCCAAGACCCCAGGGCCGGACAGTCCGCGGATTGGCTGAAGCCTCCGGTTTTGTGCGTTTGCTCTCCCGGCTTCTTCGCTTGGTTTCCGAACTTCTCGTTTGACCCTAGAGTTGATCAAGGAACCTCTCTAGGTATCTTTGCTACTTGTTAGCATAGGTATTTAGGAGTTTCTCGACGTAGCCGTCTATCTACGTTCGGGACTTGATTTTTGGGGTCGAATTTGTTCCGGTGCTTTTGCCGTTTGGTTTGCAATCGCTTTTGTGGTGCCTCGCTGTGATCCTACGGATCATCCACCCTCTTCCAAGGGTCGTGGGCATCACGGTTTCGGTCATAGCTCTTGAGGGTTGATTTTGGGACATTTGGCCAAAGATTCGAAAGAAATTTTCGAGCTCCCATTCACCCCCCCTCTGGTCGCCTTGCTAGTGCTTTCTCGGTCCTTCATCCTTTCCGTCCAGGTCTCAGATTGATGCAGCACCTGAAGCAGATGTTCTCCCCTTGCCTCGGGTTGGTGTGCCATTTTCCATCTTCCGTTCTCCTGCACAGTTGGAGTTTGACCGAGTAATGAATGAGTGGTATTTCCGCACTCGACAGCCGAATGAGCCAACTCTGGAGATGGTCTTGGCCGAAATCAATGCTGAAGCAGCCACTCTTCCGCAGGGAGGGCCCGCGGGTGTCCTCGAGTCCTCACGTCAAGGAGCGACGCTCGATGTGGTGGGGTACATCCAGGACCTCACCCGGCTGATAGAGCTGAGTGAACAAGTGGCGGCACCTGTCGAGGCACTTCGCCAATTTGTTGAGGTAAGTCTTTTGAAATCCTCTTCATATGCTATAGTCTCGTTTGAATACTAACAGTATTATTTGTTGTGCAGGGCTTTGATGTGAAGGTCAAGGACCAGATCACTCGGATCCGAGATTACATCGCCTAAGACCAAATTAGCCAGAAAGTGGCCACCCAACTCCTGCACAATCGCATCAACGAGCTGCAAGGTAGTCTTAAGATTGTAGTAGCATGAGCGCGATGCTGCCAATGACCGGGAGGTTAAACTGATGGCCAAAGATGCCTCCTTAGAGCAGAAGATGAAGGATCTGAAGAAAGCTTCCAAGAAACAGCTTGATGGTAAGCTGAAAAAACCACTCCGCGTCTTTTTGATCCTTGCTAGCTAAAGACACAGTATCCGACTAATGTGTCTTCAGATGCAAACAAGCTGGCTTCCGGGTGGCAAAACGCATTCAGCCGAAAGTAGGCGGAGCTTGAGGAGGTATTTGCTAATGCGCAAAGTACTCTTGAAGAAGCCAAATTAATGCGTGAGGGTGCTGACCGGGACCTCCTGCAGGCTTTGAAATCTACAAAGGAGGCGCGGGAGGGCCTCGAGTCTTCGCAAGCTTCCTTGAAGGTGTTGGAGCGTGCCGTCGAACCCATCCTGAACATGATTCCGCACCCTGAAGGAGTCGAGGAGTCTTTGATTGATCGGGCCAAAGCTGCACCCGGGCGGCTGGCTCAGTATATCAAAGATATGTCAACTTCAGTGGTGCAGGGTCTAATGGCGACACTCCATCTGCATCTGTCATCCTTCGACTTGTCATCTCTTATGACGCTTCCTGAAGGCAAAGGCGATGAGGATCTTGCAGCGATGCAAGAGGAGGTGAAGACTGCGGCAGAGGAGTACTCGCAGATTTTAGATCTTGTATAGTAGTTTAGTCTCCTTGGTCATTTAACCGCCGCTTGTATTCCCTAAAAACAATTACCATAAAGAATCAAAGTATTAGTTACTTTTGAGTCTTGTAAATTTCGTATATTATCAACTCGTCATTGCAAGAAGTTTCTTGTCAATGGGTTGTTCCTTTTTGATGTGGATGTGTGACCAGGCGTCTGATTAGATGAGTCTATCCGAGTGCTCTCTAGCACTTTGGTTTGGGTCGTGTGACTTTGTTTCTCTAGCGATCATGTAGAGATCTTAGTATTGCCCGAGTACTACTTTTAGTACCCCTGTTCAAGGGATAATATTGATCAAGCACCTCTTGAAGGATCGTGATAATGGTTCCTTCTGGGTGAATCATATCCTCTTGGTACTCGCAGCTTGAGTGCGAAGGTGGGTGGACCTCTGTCCAGTAAATATATAACAGGGTGAGTACTACCCGACCTTGTTATACCTTATAGGAACTAGTGTCTACTTTTGTAGACATCAAATTCACTATAGGCTGATAGTCGGGTATTAGACCGTACTATCTTTGGAGTTGTATTGAGCTCGGAGCTCATAACTCAAGTGTGGTTTCCGCTGAACCAAGTCATCCAAGTAATATTATGTATTAGTCGGTGAGATACAATAGCTAAAGCTTATTGTATGATTGATGGGCTTTATCCGACTAAATAGTCGTGATAAAGCGTAATAGAAGAATAAAGCTCTTGTTGCTGATGAACTTCAAACTTTATTAATATCCGTGAAATGAGTACATTTGCCCTGAGTCCAATTTGTAGCGTAGTCCTTAGGTATGGAATTTCTTCAGATGCTCAATATTCCATGAATTTGGCAACGGAGAACCATCCTCAGTAACTAGCTCAAATGACCCGGGTCTTGTGACCTTATATACTATGTAGGGTCCTTCCCATGGACTCATGAGCTTGTGGCGCCCTGTGGTATTCTAAATTTTCTTCAGGACCAGGTCGCCTACTTGGAAAGTGCGGTGATGGACGTTCTTATCGTAGTAGCGTCTCATCCCTTGAAGGTATCTTGCTGACTGAAAGAGTGCTATTAATCGGGCTTCTTCAAGGCTATCGACTTCTAGCCTCCTCGTATCATCAGCTTCGCCTTCATTGTACTGCTCTGTTCGTGGGGAGTTCCAGATTAAGTCAGCTGGGAGGATTGCTTCAGTACCATACACCAAGAAGAAAGGAGTTTGGCCTATTGCCTGGCTTCGTTGTGTCCGTAGCCCCTAGACTACCTTAGGCAACTCTTCAATCCACTTTCCGTCGTGCTCTTTTAGAAGGTCAAATAACCTTGGTTTTAATCCGGCAAGGATTAGGGCGTTTGCTCGTTCAACTTGACCGTTGGACAGTGGATGGGCTACTGATGCATAGTCTATCTTGATTCCACAGTCGCTGGCCCATGACTTGAACTCAATAGCCGTGAAAGGGGACCCAAGATCGGTGATAATTCTATGTGGCATCCCAAAACGGTCAAAGATTCTCTGCATGAATTGTACTGACTTGGATGCATTGAACTTGACCAATGGCATGTACTCAATCCACTTGGTGAATTTGTTGATTGCGACGTAGATGTACTCGAATTCGCCTGGAGCACGCTTAAGAGGACCCACCATGTCGAGTCCCCAACATGAGAAAGGCCATGACGGAGGAATAGAGATCAATTCATGTGCAGGTACATGTTGCTGTTTGGCAAAGAACTGGCATGATTGACAGCGGCGGACTAAATCTTCTGCATCTTTCAAGGCTGAGGGCCAATAGTATCCTGATCTGAAGATTTTTCCGACTAGTGTCCTTGATGCTGCATGGTTGCCGCAACACCCGGAGTGAACTTCATTTAAGATTTCCCTACCTTCTTCTGGTGAAATGCACTTGAGGAGGACTCCTGACGAAGCTCCGCGTCGATATAGCCTGTCCCCGACTAGAACATAGTTTTTTCTACGTCTGGTGACTTGCTCTGTGGCAGTTTTGTCACTTTGCAGTTTATGCTCTTTAAAGTAGTCGATGAAAACTTGTGTCCAGTCGGGTGCTAGAGCTAGAACTTGAGCGGAGGGTGCTGGTTCAACCTCTTCCTTCTCTTGGATTGAAGGCTTGGATAACTCATGAACGAAGGTACCAGTGGGAACCAGAGCTCTGTCAGAACCCAATTTTGCTAGGATATCTACTGCTACATTGAGATCCCGGGTAATATGAATGAGTTCTAGCCCAGAAAAGTGTTTTTCCAGCTTACGAACTTCCGCACTATAGGCATTCATTGTTTCTTTGGTACAATCCCAATCTTTGTTAACTTGGTGAATTACCACGGAAGAATGGCCATAGACTAGGAGTCGCTTGATGCCCAATGCGACTGCTAGCTTGAGTCCGTGGAGTAGTGCTTCATATTCTGCTTCATTGTTGGTAGCGGGCCACAATATCTGCAGGACGTACTTGAGCTGCTCTCCAGCAGGTGATACAAGTAGTACTCCGGCTCCTGCTCCTCCGAGTTTTAGGGACCCATCAAAGTACATCTTCCAATGATCAGGAATAGCGTTGTCTTGGATCTGCTGTATTTCTGTCCACTCGGCAACAAAATCAGCTAGAGCCTGTGTCTTGATTGCTTTCCTGAGAGTGAACTTGATGTTGAGTGCCCCCAATTCGACTACCCACTTGGAAATTCTTCCAGTAGCATCACGATTGTGGAGGATTTCTCCCAAAGGAAAATCCGTAACAACTATGATCTCATGGGCTTCGAAGTAATACCGTAGTTTTCTTGAAGATGTGAGTAGAGCATAGAGTAATTTATGTACTTGCGGGTATCTGACCTTTGAGTCGGAGAGTACCTCGCTGATGTAGTATATTGGTCGCTAGGTGTGATATATGTGCTTGTCATCCTTGCGCTCCACTACGATCGCTGTGCTTATGACGTGTGTGGTAGTTGCAATATAAAGCATCATGGGCTCCCTGGGTTCTGGTGGCATCAGTATAGGTGAATTGGTAAGGTATCCTTTGAGTTGTTCGAAGGCCCTGTCTGCTTCTTCCGTCCATTGAAATTTATCGCCAGCCTTGAGTAATTTGAAGAAAGGGAGTCCCTTTTCTCCCAGCCGTGAGATAAATCGATTTAGCGCGGCCAAGCACCCGGTGAGCTTCTGAACATCCCTAACTGAGGTAGGTGGCTTCATGTTGATGATAGCTGTGATCTGCTTTTGGCTAGCTTCGATGCCCCGATGGCTAACAAGAAATCCGAGTAACTGGCCTGAGGGTACTCTGAAAACACATTTTGTGGGATTCAGACTCCATTGTTATGCGCGCAGTCGGTTGAATGTTTCCTCCAGGTCTGATATGAGAGTAGTCGGATCCTTTGTATTTATGACCACATCGTCGACATAAGCTTCTGCATTGCGGCCAATCTGGTCACCCAAGCAATCTTGGATAGCTCTTTGATAAGTGGCCCCTGCATTCTTCAGCCCAAAGGACATGGTTTTATAACAGTAGGCGCCGAAGGGAGTTATAAATGATGTCTTGGGTTGGTCTTCTTCTTTGAGAGCAATCTGGTGGTACCCGAAGTAGCAATCCAGAAAGGATAGTAGAGCAGAGCCTGCGGTGGCATCAACTATTTGATCTATCCTTGGTAATTCGAAAGGATCCTTTGGACAGTGTTTGTTGAGATCTGTGTAGTCGACACACATGCGCCACTCAGCAGAGTTCTTCTTCTTGACTAGCACTGGGTTAGCTAACCACTCGGGGTGAAGGATTTCTCTGATGAATCCAGCCGCGAGTAGTTTGGCTATTTCCTTCTTGATCGCCTCTTTCTTCGCTAGTGAGAATCGTCGTAGTCTTTGCTTGATAGGTCTAGAGCCTTCTTTTAACTCCAATTTGTGCTCAGCCAAGTTCCTGGGGACTCCTGGCATATCAGCTAGTTTCCAAGCAAATATATCTTTGTTTGCTCTAAGGAACTTGGTGAGCGCGAGTTCCTATTCTTCAGATAGGTTGATATGCACACGTTTATGCAGCACGTGTAGCAAGTTGTTGTGGCCCGATCTTCTCGTAGGATCTGTGAACTTGATAACTTGTCGCTGCGTGACCTGGTGAAGAGGCAATGCACCGCGAGGCTGCCCACGCGACGAACTACCGAGACAATCACCCTTCCACGTACCGACGAACAGCCCACGCAATCACGCCGTGTAGACGTGAAGGCACAAACTGGGTGAACCGCAGTTCGGCGTTCTACAACTCCCTCAGGAATCGAAAGAACAAGTTGCAAGCCTTTCAAGACTCACTTGGGACAAGAATTCCAAGGGTTGGTATTTCTGAAATTGTAATCACGAGTTACTGTTCACGTCACCCATTACAAGGATATATATATCACTAGTGGAGTCTTGGGTTCATATTAAAAGTAAATGATAACATGTAGTAGAAGTTGTAGAGCTTCTATTAATAGCGTGACCTAATGGAGCTCTTGGATGGTTGGTATTCTTCTGCATGCTTGTAGTTGCGTGAACAGTAACCTGCTAGGTGCATTTCTAACTCACGAATTTATTTGCTTTGCACATCCATAACCGATCTGCATGGTAGCTGAATGGTCCATCCTCTCTATGCACGTCCAGGCTTCTTAGTCCATATATTTGGTGGGCAGAAACCATCATCATCCCATGCCCGTTCATGCCCTCCATCATTCCTAAGAACATTAAAACAAGTACTGAAAAACATAGGCTCATTCAAAATAATCTGATTATTTAACATAAGGTTAGCGTTCACCTGAGAATGCATTTCCTTCTCCAATTGTTTGGCTCTGCTCCTTGTAATTGGACCCACTATATCAGATGCGTCTTCATTAGGATGTGGAGAAGAGTGGATACTAGGGATGTCCTCATTAGCCTCCCCCTCTTGGGAAGGAGTCGTCCTCGACTCCGACTCACCAACAAATGGAAGCAAATCTTTGACATTGAATGTTGTGCTCACATTGGAATATTCAGGGGGTAGTTCAATTTTATAAGCATTATCATTTATCTTTTGGAGAACCTGGAATGGACCATCACCTCGTGGAGATAACTTACTCTTGCGTTGTTGGGGAAATCGATCCTTGCGCAAGTGCAACCACACTAGGTCACCGGGCTGGAATGTAACTTTCTTCTTACCCTTGTTCGCTTGCTTTGCATACTGTGCAGATTTCTTCTCAATATTCCTTCTTGTATCAGCATGAAGCTTCTTAATAAATTCTGATCTCTTTGCAGCGTCCATGTTAACTTGTTCCTGCAATGGCAAAGGCAAAAGATCCATGGGTGTATGTGGTTTAAAACCATAAACAATTTCAAAGGGACAAAAATTTGTTGTCGAATGTACTGCCCTATTATAAGCAAATTCAACATGTGGAAGGCATTCTTCCCACATCTTCAGATTCTTTTTCAGCACAGCCCTCAACATTGTAGATAGAGTACGGTTGACAACTTCAGTTTGTCCGTCAGTTTGTGGGTGACAGGTAGTAGAAAATAACAACTTGGTGCCAAGTTTTCCCCATAATGTTTTCCAAAAATAGCTCAAAAATTTTGTATCACGATCTGAAACAATAGTCTTGGGCACTCCATGTAGACGAACTATCTCCCTGAAAAACAATTTAGCAATGTGTGAAGCATCATCGCTCTTATGACATGGAATAAAATGTGCCATCTTTGAAAAGCGATCTACAACAACAAAAATAGAATCGCTCCCCCTCGGAGACCGAGGTAAGCCTAGAATAAAATCCATGGATATATCTTCCCAAGGTACATTTGGAATCGGTAATGGAATATATAGACCATGGGGATTAAGGCGGGACTTAGCTTTCAAGCAAGTAATGCATCGCTCAACATGTCGCTGGACATCACGTCTCATATGTGGCCAAAAGAAGTGATCAGAAAGCAAGTCCAATGTCTTTTTTACACCAAAATGACCAGCTAACCCACCGGCATGTGCTTCCTGCAAAAGAACATTACGAATCGAACAAGCTGGAATGCATAGTTTGTTAGATCGAAACAAGAATCCATCATGCATATAGAATTTGTCCCATCCTTTGCCAACAATGCACTTGGAGTAAGGTTCTTTAAAATCAGCATCAACAGCATAAAGTGATTTAATTGATTCTAATCCAAGGACTTTTGTATCTAGTTGTGTAATCAATGCACATCTTCTAGACAAGGCATCAGCAACAATGTTATCTTTACCACGCTTATGTTTGACAACATAGGGAAACGTTTCAATGAACTCAATCCATTTAGCATGTCGACGGTTCAGCTTGCCTTGGCTTTTAAGATATTTCAAAGCTTCATGATCAGAATGAATTACAAATTCTTTAGGTAACAAGTAATGTTGCCAAACTTCCAAAACGCGAACTAAGGCATAAAGCTCTTTGTCATAAACTGAGTAATTCAGATGTGGACCATTTAGCTTTTCAGAAAAGTAGGCAACAGGTTTACCTTCTTGCAGCAGTACACCTCCTATACCAATACCACTTGCATCACATTCAATCTCAAATGTCTTACCAAAATCAGGAAGTTGTAGCAGCGGTGCTTCACAAAGCTTTGTTTTCAGTGTGTGAAATGCTTGGTCTTCGTCATTCCCCCACTTGAATGGAACATCCTTCTTTGTGAGATTGTTAAGGGGTGCAGCGAGGGTGCTGAAATCTTTGACAAAACGCCTATAGAAACTTGCAAGACCATGAAAGCTTCGAACTTGGCTCACATTTACCGGTGTAGGCCAATCCTTTATTGCTTTAACCTTCTCTTCATCAACCTGAACACCATCTGTAGAAACAACAAAGCCAAGGAAAACAACACGGTCTGTGCAAAAGGTGCACTTAGCAAAGTTGCCATACAATTTCTCTTCCCTCAAAACAGCAAGTACTTGACGGATATGATCAAGATGTTCATCAAATGATTTGCTATAGATCAGAATATCATCAAAATAAACAACTACAAACTTGCCAATGAAAGCTCGTAAAACATGATTCATTAAGCGCATAAAAGTTGAAGGAGCATTTGTCAAGCCAAATGGCATCACAAGCCATTCATACAGACCAATTTTAGTTTTAAATGCTGTTTTCCATTCATCACCAAGTTTCATGCGGATTTGATGATAGCCACTACGCAGATCAATCTTGGTGAAAATGATGGAACCACTCAATTCATCTAACATGTCATCAAGTCGTGGAATGGGATGGCGATATCGAACAGTTATAGCATTGATAGCACGACAATCAACACACATGCGCCAAGAGCCATCTTTCTTTGGAACTAAAAGAACGGGAACAGCACATGGTGATAAGGATTCACGAACATACCCTTTGTCCAAAAGCTCTTTTACCTGTCGCTGAATTTCCTTTGTCTCTACGGGATTGGTGCGGTAGGCTGGACGATTTGGAAGAGAAGCACCTGGTACCAAATCAATTTGATGCTCAATTCCACGAAGTGGAGGAAGTCCAGCTGGTATCTCATCGGGAAAAACATCTTCAAAGTCCTGTAAGAGATCAAGAACAACACTAGGCAATGATGAAGGTAAATCGTTAGTTGACAGTAGGACCTCCTTGTGCAAGAGCACAAAGAATGGGGCTGTGGTGTTTCTCACTTCTCTCACATCACTCTTGCTCACAAAGAGACACTCTGTGTGGAGTGGCTGCTTAAGATTGGCATGAGGCTTTATGTGGCTGGATGGGTTAGAACTCTCTCCCTTACTTGTGGTGAGGATGTCACTCAATTTTCTTTTGTCAGATTCCTCTCTTTTCTTGCGAGCCATATCTGAAGCATGTATCTCCTCTGGAGATAATGGAACAAGAACCACCTTCTTGTCATTGTGAATGAAAGTGTGTTTGTTAGACCGTCCAAAATGCACCGAATCCGCATCAAATTGCCAGGGCCGACCAAGCAGCAAATGGCATGCTTGCATGGGGACAATATCACAATCCACCTCGCCATGATAATCACCAATGGAAAATGACAAACGAATCATGGCTGAAACCTTAACTGTCCCAGAATTATTCAACCATTGCATATGGTATGGATGTGGATGGCGACGTGGCTGCAAACCAAGCTTCTCAACAAGCAAAGCACTAACAATATTATTGCAGCTCCCACCATCTATGATGAAACGACACACTTGGCCTTTCACTTTGCATCGGGACTGAAACAAATTGTGTCGTTGTCCTTGTTCAGCAGCAACAAATTGAGTGGAAAGAACTCGTCTAACCACCAAAGAAGGAGATGGTGTATTCATTGTAGAAGGCTCGAAATCAGAAAAATCAGCAAGCAACTCATCAAAATCAGCACTAGTAATCTCGTCAGAAGATGGAGAAATAACATCTTGTAACATGTCATTGTGAGCAAAAGTTGGAATAGGTTGAATGGCTAAACAATTCAAACCTAGCTCAAATGTACCATCCTCTGCTGAATACTCACAAGTGTCAAGATTAGGATCTGCAAATACATTGTGAAACTCATCGTCCTCTTCACTTTGTGAATCATAAGAACCATCAGCAAGTGCAATAATAGTACGACGATTGGGACATTCAGCTTGCTTATGCCCATGACCACCACACTTAAAACACTCAATCTTGCTTGTCTTGCGTTGGTTAGCTGCAGTAGAAGGAGTGGGCTGACTTGAACTCACATATTTACCTTTCACATCCAATTGTTTGGAAGAAGTTGGAGTAGATCTATTTGCTCCACGAGATGAGGATTTGGGCATTGCAGGTCCTTGCTGCTGGGATTGAGGCGTCACATCCCCTTGCTGTTGGGAATGACGCCAGGAAACATTGTATTTGTAAGACGTAGCAATTTGCCTTTCAGCCCTCTTTGCAAAATGAACCAACTCGGTGAGACATGTGTAGGTTGTCATATCCACTTTATCAGCAATGGGTTTATTGAGGCCAACCAGAAACCGAGCCATTGTGGATTCCTCATCTTCAGTTATCCCGGTACGAAGTAAACACATTTCCAATTCTTGAAAATATTCATCAACAGTACGAGTACCTTGCACAAGACGTTTCAGCTTCAAATGTAGATCACGAGAGTAATATGCAGGAACAAAACGACGTCGCATTTCCCTCTTCATGTCTTCCCAAGTTATACGAACATGCCCAACTCTCTGATATTCAGTACGGATCTGATTCCACCAAGTTATGGCATAGCCTTTAAACTCAATGGCTGCAAGCTTTGCCTTCTTTTCAGCAGTGTATTCATACAAATCAAATATGTGTTCCACCTTGGTCTCCCATTCAAAGTAAGCATCAGCGTTCTCCTGTCCGCTAAAAGGGGGAATAGACACTTTCACGTTTCTTAAACCATCATCATTACGATGACGATTGCGGTCACAATAACCATGATGGCCACCATGTCGATGATCATCCATGTTGGACAACATATCATCATCAGCATCATAATCTCCTCCACCTCTAATAGGAATGTGACGAGGACGACCAAAATTAGCAAAACCAAGACCACGTCCGCCACGTCCACGACCAGCGGGACGACGTGGTGGATCATCCTCCTCCTCAATTTCAGCATCCTCATTTGGTGGCGGATCTCCACGTGGCATGTTCAGTTGGAGAGTTTGGAGCTGTTGCATCAGATTATGCATTTGTGTACGCATCTCCGCGAATTCCTCCGCCGAAACAGGGGCACCATCTCCAATTCCTGCCATATTAGTACAAACAAAAATATAGGATAGAATAATATGTGGAATCACTCCCTGACCACTTACAAAACAAGTTCTTTCTCTCCCTGAAAAGAGCAAGAACCGGGGCTGCAATCTGTAGGGAAGAGTGATTGTAACAGCGACGACGGTGCAACAACTCACGGTGCTTTTAAGTGGAGCTTGGAGGGGTAATATGTAAGTGGAATGCACTGAAATGTAGTGATGCAAAACCGAATAATAATCCAACAACACAAGTCTAAGTTGCTGAATATAAAGGAAAAGATGCACAAAGAAAGGAACAAGATGTAGGAAGTGGATAGATTAACTCCAATTGCACCAACCGAAACTTGTTGCTGTCCAAACCCCTTTTGGTGTGCTGAACACAATTCTCTTTTATTTCTTTTGTTTCTTTTTTTTTTGCTTTTTTTTTACAACACGAACTCGTTGTTTTCAGTCCTTCTTTTGACTCATATATATCTTTTCTTTTAACCTCTATGACAAACACATCACAACTTTCAACTAAAAGGGGCCCATATGTATCAACTAATATGGATGGAGCAGCACAAAAACAAGAAACTCGGGTGGGGATTATGTAGCGGTTAGAAAACAAGGGTGGGGTGGGTGGGTATTTTTTTTTCTGTTTATATATATGCAGCAAGCAACGATCAGATCAAGGGTGGGATGGGTGGTTATATGCAGCGAACGATTTGATGATTAGAACAAAGATAACAACTAGAATGATGTGGAAAAGAAAATTCAGCAACTAGACAAATATTAAAGGATTAAAACTCGATAAAGCAAACTACAAAATCAGTAGCACATATGAATTTGGGCTGTAGGTTTTCTTTTTTTGGCTATGAGTGGACAGTAGGTATATAACTCTATCCTACCAAAAACAAGAACAATCCTACTGAGGAAACGGAGGCTTTGGTACCAGATGATATGCACACGTTTATGCAGCACGTGTAGCAAGTTGTTGTGGCCCGATCTTCTCGTAGGATCTGTGAACTTGATAACTTGTCGCTGCGTGACCTGGTGAAGAGGCAATGCACCGCGAGGCTGCCCACGCGACGAACTACCGAGACAATCACCCTTCCACGTACCGACGAACAGCCCACGCAATCACGCCGTGTAGACGTGAAGGCACAAACTGGGTGAACCGCAGTTCGGCGTTCTACAACTCCCTCAGGAATCGAAAGAACAAGTTGCAAGCCTTTCAAGACTCACTTGGGACAAGAATTCCAAGGGTTGGTATTTCTGAAATTGTAATCACGAGTTACTGTTCACGTCACCCATTACAAGGATATATATATCACTAGTGGAGTCTTGGGTTCATATTAAAAGTAAATGATAACATGTAGTAGAAGTTGTAGAGCTTCTATTAATAGCGTGACCTAATGGAGCTCTTGGATGGTTGGTATTCTTCTGCATGCTTGTAGTTGCGTGAACAGTAACCTGCTAGGTGCATTTCTAACTCACGAATTTATTTGCTTTGCACATCCATAACCGATCTGCATGGTAGCTGAATGGTCCATCCTCTCTATGCACGTCCAGGCTTCTTAGTCCATATATTTGGTGGGCAGAAACCATCATCATCCCATGCCCGTTCATGCCCTCCATCATTCCTAAGAACATTAAAACAAGTACTGAAAAACATAGGCTCATTCAAAATAATCTGATTATTTAACATAAGGTTAGCGTTCACCTGAGAATGTATTTCCTTCTCCAATTGTTTGGCTCTGCTCCTTGTAATTGGACCCACTATATCAGATGCGTCTTCATTAGGATGTGGAGAAGAGTGGATACTAGGGATGTCCTCATTATAGGTGGGCACCGATAACCGCTGTCTTGGAGGGATCACCGGTTTCCAGGTCAATGGTTTTTGTAGAGACTTCTGCCGATGGTTGGATAGTACCCGCCTTCTTGGTTGGGATTTCTGAATCTCCAGGCCTGGTATTATGCACCATCTGAGCGAGTTCTTGTACTTCCACAGTGAGTTGAGCTTTTTCAGCGATCTGAACAGCTTCTGTGTCACAGTCAAATGATCGCTTCAAGTCACCCCTGAAGGTTAGAATTCCTTTGGGACCCGGCATCTTCAACAGAAGATACGAGTAATGAGGTACTGCCATGAACTTGGCAATAGCTGGTCGTCCAAATATGGCGTGGTATGATGAGTCAAAGTCGGCTACCTCAAAACTGATGTACTCAGTCCGATAATTGACTTGAGTTTCAAAAGTAACGGGTAGTATGATCCTTCCGAGTGGTATAGCCGTCTTTCCGGGTACTATGTCGTAGAAGGGGGCACTTGATGGTGTGAGCTGGGTTGCGAGATCCAGGTTCATCTTGCGTAAGGTGCTTGCGAAGATGACGTTGAGTCCTGCCACGCCGTCAATGAGTACTCTTCCCAATGTGAACCCGGCCACTGTAGGATCCAGAACTAGCGGGTAGTGCCCTGCATTAGAGACGCTGGTCCATTGGTCCGCTCGGGAGAAATTGATCGGATGCTCAGACCAATCAAGGTATCTCGGAGTTGCTGGCTCTGTAGACATGATCTCTCGTAGGGAAAGTTTCTGGAGCCACTTGCTATCACTGGTGGTTACTCCCCCAAATATGACATTGATAGTCCCTTTGGGGTGTTGGAAATCGCCGGCGTCCTGCTGAGGGTCCTCCGCCGCTTTCTTCCCTTTGTCTTTCTTATTTTTGTTGAAGTCGGAGTTCAAGCCTCGCTCTTTGAGGTGTCGACAGTGCCTAGTCTGATGTCCTCCTTTCGGATGGAAAGGGCACAGTCCATCGAGCAAGTCGTCAAAGGTGGATGGCTTGTTCCCCTTCTTCTGAGGCTCCATGGCTGCAACAGTGTTGTCCCCTGTTCTTTTGCGGGTGTTTTGCTGGGTAGTCTGGTTGCCTCTTTGATTGTTGCCTCGATCGCCCTGCGTGTTTCTCTCGGGAAAGTGTTCCTGAGTGCGTTCCTCTGTTGCCATCATGGAATTTACTGCCCGATGAAACTCGTCAGCAGTGGTCGGGTCCTGTTTGATGAAGTCCTTGTAATTGTACCTTTCGCAAATTCCGTTGCCAAAAAGGTCAATTACTTCTCTATCTGTAATGTCGGATACTATGGAGCGGATCTCTGAGAAGCGCCTATAGTACTCTCGTATTGACTCATTTTTCTGTTGCTTGCAGGTCCTGAGCTTTGTCCGGGGATCTGATCTCTCGGGGTCACCCGCAAAGTTCTCTATGAAGATACGATGGAGTTGTTCCCAGGAATCGATGGACTCGGGCTTAAGCCTGTCGAACCAAGCGAGTGACATTGTCTCTAAAGCCATCAGGAGAAAGAGTGCTTTGACGTCGTTGCTTCCTCCTGCTAACTCGACTGCTTGAGCATACAGCCTAAGACACCGTTTAGGTTCTGTCTTCCCATAGTACTTTGAGTAGTTTCTGGGTTTAAATTTCCGTGGAAACGGAACTGCTCGGAGCCTCTGGAAAAAGCAGGGGAAGCGATCGACTGCATCAGATGCCGCAATTGCGACTCCTTGGTATGAAGATTCAGCTCCTCCTTCAGCTTGATCAGGTACTCGGTTGCCCAGATGACTCCTTGCTGGAACCCGACCGAGTCGTTCCTGAACAGGTCGCCTCTGGCTTGGGTGGGATGATACTTGCTCATCAGCTAGAGACTCAAGGTTCCGTCCCCAGAGTTGTAGCACAGTAGTCTGAAGCATGACCAGTCGTCGCTCTTCATCAGGGGTACGGTTGTCCTTGGCTCCCATATCTGTAGCTAGGGCAATAATGTTCTGGTAGGGCGTCTAGAATATGTTGTGACCCGCGACCCTCATAAACTCGGGCTCGAGGTTGCGGGAGCAATCAGCTCATCGGTGATTGTGATCATCCTATGATTGATGTTCCTGATCACGCTGGGTGCGAGCTTGATGTTTCGCGTCCTCTTCTAGGCGCCTCCGAGTGTTATATTCCTCGAGTCGCGCATTGTAGCGCTCTACAGCTTCCTTACGATGATTTGCTCGCCTTCTGCGAGCTTCTTTAGCTTGATTCTTCCTGATTCTCTCGGCCTTCATTGACTCGGTTTCTCCGGGTCCCTCTGGGTCGTTGTCGGATATCATACTCAGAGTTTCATCATCCTGGAAGACATCTGGAGGGGTTGGGGGTCGTAAAGATGACTGATGCCCCGCCATGAAAACTTCACGAGTGTAGCCCTGGTTTGTTGATCCTGGCGTAACCGACTCTAAAGTAGAAGTGCTGGAGATTAGTTCTGTTGAGGTGTCGTGCTCCTCAAAGGGGAGCTGATGTCCATGTTGGTATGGAAGTTGTTGGTCGATTGTGCCAACCAGCCAAGCCGGAGCTGGCTGTATTGGCCAATGGACAATGTTACCCTCCTTGATAGACCTGAAAACGAGTCCTTGCTGAGCTCCGGTCAAAGGTATCTGTTGATACTCTTTGAATTTTGCGTCAATCAGGTCTTGGAAGTTTTCAGCCGAGTTCCGCAGTCCAAAGGTAACGCCATGTTTGGTCTCCGGGTCCTGTCCGTTCTCAGAGTTTGAGTCCGAGTAGGAGTCAGATGTCTCAGGATGGTCTTCAGGATCTTGCGGATCTTGAATTGCGAGGTTTGCTAGGTTCTGGGTAAGATCTCCCATCTTTGGTGTGGTTTGCGTTTCTGGATCAGTGTGAAGTTGTCGATGCAACTTTCCTTGATCATCCGCGACGCAAGTCCATGAGCCAAAAACGAAAATGGATCCTGCCGAGAACATGTAGTCGTGGTTCGTCGGGCTCTTGGTCGTCGAATCGCCGAAATCCCCTACCTGGCGCGCCAGCTGTCGGTGTTTGTTAACCGGCAACTCATCTTGAGTAATCTCAGACGATTTGTTCGGTGGAGATCGGCGTTCGTAGGACTCGGCGAGTACACAGGGATAGCGATTTATACTAGTTCATGCCACTAAACATTGTAATACCTTATGTCCAGTGCGGCGTGTGCCTTGTGTATGATTATGATTCGATGATCGAAGCCCATGCTTGCTTCCCCTTATATACCCGGGTGAAACATAGCACAGACCGAGTCCTAGTCGGTTATAACAGAGGAGTCCTATTCTAATTATAAGACTTCCTTTAAGAACCCGACTAAGCTGCAGTGAGAGTCCTAATCCAAATACGCTTCGTATCAGGTCTTCGGATCTCCCATGCCGTCCGGGATTAGTTGGAGTAATCATCTTCTGATGATATCTCTGACATCCTGGTCTATCATCCTCCTCTTCGTGGTTCGAGTAGCAGCGAGCGCTCTTCCCTCCCTGCTCCTCTCCTTCCTCCCATGGCCAGCAGCAGCAGGCGCTCCCCCTTTTCTCTCCTTTCTCCCCTTCCTGCGATCGGAGCCTAAGGTCGCGATTTTTATTCTGCGTACCTCTCCAGCAGAAGCCGTGGCTTTCCTGGCCGTGCGGCTCTGCTCGCCAGGGTGCTGCAGTAAGCAGCAGCAAGCCCCGGTGACCAGAGCAATCAACCAGCCCCAGCAAACCCTAACTCGGTCTCCTCCCTTCCCGGCGACGAGCTCGGCCTTCTCCTCCGCAGTTGCGTAGTTTTTCCAGTGAAAAAGGTAGAAGAAGGGTATGGTTGCGAAGCTGAAACTCTTTGTATGTTCACTTTGCATAAATGATATGGCACATCTGTTTACTTATAACTCCTTAATTATTTTCTGCAGATTCCAGGGTTCCAAATGCAATATCTGTTTTCCGTTTTCGTTTCTTTTAATAAGTAAATGTGGCTGAAAGTTGTAAAATGCATAGTAAATCGTAGGAATATCAAAAAATTGCATATGAGGACTTTTTGGAATCCTTGCAAATAGCTCTATCCAGTGAATGTATAAAATGATGGGTGTTAGTTGATAGTTTCTGCTATAATGATTTATTTGTGTTAAATAACATTAAATAGGGATAAAATGATATCTGCTGTTGTATTGCTTAGTTTGCTGTTAAATTGTTACGGTAGACTGCTCATGTGATATGTGTGCTGTAATAAAAATGTCATAAAAATGTCAGAATATTTGGTGCATGCATGGTTTAGTTATGATTTTATTTTGCTTTCAGCTCATTAAATGAATTAAAATAATTTATGATAAATGTTTGTATGTAAAAATAGAAATAGTGGCTCCACTGCCTTTTTATGATATTGTTGTAGCTTAGGTAATTTTATTATGGTCATGTGTTTGCAGAAAATATGATTTGTAGATTTATTTTGCTCTCACATGCATTTTTTTAATAAAATTTGCCTTGTTTTTGTTAAATAAATTATAATACCTGAGCATGTAATATTTTTACAGTAGTCATGATTTGACATTATCTATCATTAGTAAAAATATGAGCCCCAAATTATATATTTGTAATATAACTTAAAAATAATGCCTATGTCTGTTAATTCTTTTATTAATAAAAGCTTGGTGATATATAAACATATATATGCTTGTATGCTTGGTTTATTGTATATTAATCTGAGATAATTATTGTATGTTCATGATTATGACTGTTAGAAGTGTTTTAATAAGCTTACATGTGTGCTCAAATGATTAACTAAACAAGTAATGAAGTGATTTATTAGAATGATAAAATGGCTGCATGTATAGTTTCTGTTGTGGTAATTAATTCATGAGGAAAATGATGTTTTCTATAGATATATTCTATACAAAAGTTGTAGATAACTTCTTTCTGTCAGGTTTTATGATTAAAACAAGTAATGAAGTTGTAGATATACTCGTCCTAAAATTTTATGATTTTAGGCCAAGTGGTTTAGGAGTTATAGCTTTTGCAAGTTTTCTGTCAGGTTTTGCATACTTTCTGTGCAGATCTGAAAGAATGAATTGTTTGGCTAGTTTAAGTTATGAATCATGTCTTCGTGTTAATAGAAGAGTTTTAGTGATTTTCATAAGATTTCTAAATTGTCTTAGATCAGTATTTTTGGTAGTCTAGAACTTGAGTTACATGTGTTTAAAGTTAGAAGTCAGAATCTGCCCAAGTCTGGACAGATTTACTTGTTTGAGTTAGTTAGCTTTGGTAACTGCTTAATCATCTTGAGATGATTATAAATAAGTTGTAGACAACTTAATAGGCTTTCTAATAAGTCTTATGTCAAGTCTTTTGGTGCTTTAGATCTTTAGTTATGGCTGTTTGAAGATGAATGCAATATTCTGTCCAAAGTTTAGACAAAAGTGCTTGTCTGTTATGTTTGGTTTTTTTAATGGTTGAATCTTTTTTAAGTGATAATAACAAAGTTGTAGATAATTTTATTAGATTTCTAGAATGTCTAGCATCACCTTGTTTGGATGTGTGTAGCTCCAGTTATAGTTAAAGTAATCACCTGATGTATTGCTGTCCACGATGTTTGAATAAGTCTAAATTGATTGCTTTAGCTTAATGTTGCTTATATGATCCTTAATGCAATGTCATGAGTTGATAATATTTAGTTTGTGCGTTCCATGTTATTAAATTAATCAACTTGATATATTATATAAATATATTAGATAATGATGATTGACATGTTTAACTAAAAAGGGAGTTGTATGCGCATACATGTGTGTTTCATTTGTGTGTTGTGTGATGTAGTCTTGATTGATTGTTATAGTTAGCCTCTCTGAGTGCCTATTGAATCGTGTGTCACACCTTACTTTAATTATAACCTGCTAAAGTGATTATGCCATGTTGTGTGTTAGAGTTATGTCTTCTTTTAGTAGTTATCCTGATTCCTTATGAGAAGTAATTAGTAATGCTTGTGTTGTGCGCCTTATGTTTGCTTCGTAAGCGCTTCCCTTGTATTCATACGCTTGCATTGCGCATCTCATTTAGGTAACGGTAGATACATCATGAAGGACGTGATGATGAGGCTAAACCCGAAGACGGTGTTTGGTGGATTATCCCGAAGATGCGGAGTTAAGCAAGTGCTGCAGTGGAGATGCTCGCCAAGCGAGTATCACCTAACAAACACTAACCTAGTGTTGGTTCCCAGGCAAGCCCCGGAGCATTTTAAGTATCCCAGTTTTTATAATTAATTTACTTGAGTATTTTATATTGTGATGCATTAGGTATAGCAGTTGATTGAATCCTATTTGATGCATTATCCTTCCTTGATTATTACTATACTTGCCTTGTTATCCTATTAGTTATTAAAATATAGAATTGCTTAGTCTGCTTAATAAAGCAGTAAATAAAGGATGTTTCCGTAATACCCCTGGTGGGTAATTACCGGATCACGGTTGGCTATATTTGCTATCGTGGAAAAGAACCTGAGTAGTAATAAAATACGGTCAACTGGAAGGCAAAGCACAAGTTTGGAAACATGGGGCAGCTCATCCATTGGATCGTGTAGGTTTGTATCGATATTGGCCCTCGTTCATTTTTTGAAAGCGCCCTTTTACTTAGGGTTGTCAGTGCCGTAATCGCCGACCCCAAAGCCAGTTAGACGCTGTTTGGGCCGGAATCAACCCGTGTCGTGCCCTCTAGTATGGAAATGCGATCTGCCTTGGAAAGGCCATCGCCAGGTTCCAATTGGGCGGTCCGTGCTTGAACTGCGACGATTACCACCACGAACAGTATCGAGCAGTGACCCAATGCATGGACTCGACAGGAAAAGTGTGCATTTGTATTAAAGGTTTCTCGCCAGCTAGTTTGTAATTTGATTCGAGTCGCCGTCTCCCCCGGTTAGTGGGAAACTATGTCAAGCTTCACCACGATACAACTCCATGTGAAATTGTTGACATCTATTAACTATCATTATTTACCGTCAATAATCCTTGAATAAATACCAAAAAGAATTGCAAACTTAGAAATAGGAGGTTTAAACTAACAAATTCCACGAGTTTTGGTGATTCTATATTTTCCAGGGATTAAACAGGAAAACCAGACTACATTGCTTCCCCAAGAAGGAACCCGACGTAGATTACTCCACCGCCACGTCAGGAAGTCTCTAGAAGACTCCAAAGGACACCACGAGGCGATGCACCCCGGGACCCTGAACTGTGGGACCGACCGGTCCCCTGGGGCCACCGGTCGGTCTGGTCCAGGGCCCCCACGTCTCCTCCTTCCGGAATCTTCCTCCACCGACCTCTAGGATGCATCTCGGCCGTACCTTAAGTCGGTTTGATCCAACGGTCACGGATCCACGCCCAGGGCTATATAACCAGACCCTTGACCCCCCCTCCAGGAGGCAGAGACAACAAGAGACAGAGAAGTTCAGATCTTCCGACAAGAGTAGAACTAGGGTTTCTAGAGAGAGAGTTAGAGCTCTACATCAAGTTCAGAGTTTAGTCTAGATAGGTTCAAGTAGAGGCAGGCGACTTCGTCGGCATATCCGGCTGGAAGCTTCGTCTGAGTCTCCAGATCGTTGTCGAAGACTCGGTAATTTGTATCTTTATTCGACTTTGTGCTACATTAATATATTTCAGTTTATTTAGTTTTGGAGTTTATTCTAGTTATATATTTAATATAGATCTGATTATGATAGAGTTTATGATCATGTTCGTAAAGTACTTAGCTTTATTCCGGATAGAGTTATGTGGTCAAACTGGTGTAAACATGGTGTTTAGGCTACATCCTATGCTCCGGGTCGAGAGGTAGATCGCAGGAGTGACAGTTCTGTTGAGTCCTTTGTAGTCCTCCCCCCGAGTGTAGACCTTAGTAGGACGCGGTTGCAAGTTAGAATTCATTACTTTGTTCTTGATTCTAATTTAGTAATGTCCTTTGATCATGGATGATAGATTAATTAGCTATAAATGATTGTATATTAACTAGAGTAATCACTAGGCTTAGTAAATGTGAAGTAACTTAGGTTTCGAATCTCTTAATTAATCTCCTGACTGCTCTACTTGATCCATGTAGTTCGCTCTATCTCTAGAATTCCCGTTATTGTTATCATTATTACTCATTATTTATCTTTATCTTGTCTTACCCCTATTTAGACATGTGAGTAGTTAATGAATGAATAGTAATCTCCACTACCATTAAATCACATTTATGTCCAATTGCTTCCTGCTTCACTGTTCCCCTCGGTAAAATATAAATAACGATACCTAGACAACCTATGTGAAATGCTGCTACAATGGGTATATTTATCTGTGCGCTTGCGGATAAATATTTGTTTATATCTTTTGAGCTAGTGTCACAAATGAATTACATTTCTAGTATCATGTTGGGGATGACAACTTGACATTAAGTGATGCTAGGAGTGTCCCGTACATTTCTGAGGGCTTTTGCTAGAATCAGTTCATTAAAGTTTATTATGGGCAATTGCATTAAGAAGTGTCAACAAGCATTTCTGGCGCCGTTGCTGGGGATGAGCAGCGGAAGCCACCGGGAACCAAATGGAAACCAGTAAATCAGTGGAAACAAAACTCATTAAGAATTTAACATGGTAAAGGAGATTATCAACTATTCATTCATTAACTTGTACCTCTGTCTTGGCAGGCTTACCCTTGTCTTTCTTTGTTTATATAATATACAAGGTAACACAGGTTCAGTTGTAATTCATCACTTACAAATCAACAATCAACTAGACCGTGTGGAAGATCAACATCAGTAGTCAAGCCATGGCGAACAAGACTCTGCTGGAGTTCTCTACTCCAAGTGTCAGGAACATTCGTACCGGACCTACACTCCAGACGAACAACCTTGAGTTCGAGCTCAAGCCAAGTCTTATCAACATGGTGCAAGCTACTACATTTGGATGAAAGGAAGAAGAAGATGCTGTCGGTGTTTGTTAACCGACAACTCGTCTTGAGTAATCTCAGACGATTTGTTCGGTGGGGATCGGCGTTCGTAGGACTCGGCGAGTACATAGGGACAGCGATTTATACTGGTTCAGGCCGCTAAATAGCGTAATACCTTACGTCCAGTACGGCGTGTGCCTTGTGTATGATTATGATTCAATGTTCAATTCCAGGAGCCCGCACCTGCATCCCCTTATATATCCGGGTGAAGCATAGCGCAGACCGAGTCCTAGTCGGTTACATCAGAGGAGTCCTATTCTAAGTACAAGACTTCCTTTAAGAACTCAACTAGGTTACAATAAGAGTCCTAATCCAAATACGCTTCGTATCAAGTCTTTGGATCTCCAGTGCCGTCCGGGATTAGTCAAAGGGATCATCTTCTGATGATATCTCTGACATCCTGGTCCGCCAAGCCCCCGAGCTCTTCATCATTTTCTCAGATCATTATCTTCTGGTTTCTCTTTGAGAATCTCCGAGTAATATCCTGAAAAGTGCACCCATAGGGTGTAGCCCCCGAGCCTCTTGTTATTTATAATAACTTTGAGGATCGTTTGAGCCTTTTCCGAGTAATTCTTGGGTAAGAAAAAACATTTTCTTTATGGTATATACCCTGCAGCCCCCGAGCCAAAGGACCGAGTACTTGTTAGTCGGTTCTTGGGGTCTTCCAAATATATGACCGGGTACTCCATAAAGGTCTTGAAGAATCAAAACATGCCACTGATGTGTTGCGTATTCCATCTAAGTAATAAATATTCTGCTTCAGGTGGGTAATGTTTTCAACAAACATCCCTTATCACCCCCACTAAATAAGAATTACTGTGGAAACGACAATAATTGACCAATGAATGTTCCAGCTGTATGTATTAAAGATTTTTGACGTGTTCTGCAACTGCAAAGTTTGTCGTCTTCCTCTTGAAGTGCGCATGGGAATCAAGTCCATCATCAATGCCAGGCTACACATGTGCAACAGTGCATCGGTTGAATTATTTGACCTGTGAGTCACCTTTTGTCCGTAGACAAAGTCTATAGACCAAGAGGAATCCGCCTATAAATACCCTGCCTTGGAAGCGAAGAACTCATATCCTTTTAAGTTTATGTCTTCCTCTAGTTCCATGAGTATTATAGGAGTCAAAGTGGAGATGGCCGAGCCCCTGGGTATCTCCCTTCTGTAAGATAGATAAGGTGTCCAGAAGAACTCTTGTGAAGGGACCATTTGTTAGGGTGGCTTCCAAGTGGTCGCGAGCAGAGGGATGCAGAGGTGCGCCTAGAAGATCTCTTGTGCCTACCACTCGTAGATAACCTCGGAGTCACAGGTTGTCAAAAGGCGGTGTTGACACCAGATTTTCGCACGCACGAGAGGATGTCAAGAGGGCCCAGCCAGCAGTAAAAGGAGCATTCGGTAAACAACCGAGCGGTCGGCTAATCTTCGAGATTTTGGCAAATGCCTATGTAGTTGGTTGTTTTGCGAAACAGTGACTCCATTCGAGAAGTGAAGATGGCTTGCACGAGAAAATACGTGACGATGGAAGACGCTGAAAAGAATAGGAATAGTATTTGTATCTTTCCAAAATTCATTGTATAAGTCGTGATCGTTTGGGACTCGCGTTTCGTCCAGGGTATAAATATAAGCCCTCGACCATTGTAAAAACGGTTCACAACCACATCAATACAAACCGGCCCCGTGCCACCTTCGAGTCCTTAGTCGTGTCGTCGAGTTCTTCGAGAGGAATCATCGATCCGTCGACCTCCGTAAGTCTCGGCATCCTTGCTATTATGTCTAGTATCGTGCGGCAGATTTAGATATGATGCAAGTAGTCTCGTATGTTAAGCTTAGTATCGTGCGGCGGATTTAAGCTTATGACGGGAAGTTTTTGCTTGTGCCTTGTATCGTGAGGCGGATGAAGTTATGAGTAAAAATAGTTATCGGTTCTATTAGATTTGGCAGGTCTGATAGATTCATTAAGTTATCATGTGTTATATGTTTTATTTATTTAATTCTTGTAACACTCTTTTGCCCAATCTAGATTGATCTCTATTCGGCCTTGTTTCACAAGTTTGCTTGTGCTTTGATAATCATAAGATCATGATGGCCGGATCAGTTTTCAATTTAGGTTGTTACATGTTGTGGGTTCATGCATGTTAATCATGTTTAGGCTTCGATAGAACTGGGTATCGTGCGGCAGATGCAGGTTTTAGATTAGTTTGATCATGCTTGCTTGTATGTTCCTTCCTCATGGACCCCAACTCGGCTAGTTTGCCGATCTTGGTTAAGCTTACACGAGTAATGAGCTTTTATAGATCTATTCAAATATATGCATGCTTTTAGCTTGTTATAATTAGTTTGTGTCATGCGGTGGATTAATCTAATTATAAGAAGTGGCGTAGACTCATAGCAAGTGGTATCATGCGGTGGATTAGCTTTGCTTGAGTTTATACCTGACGGGTTTATGAAGACTAAACGTGCGGCAGATTAGTTGCATTAGCCTATGCATGTGTTATTTGAGTAGATCTATTTTGGCAAGTTACCTGTTTACAACATCTCTAATTTGTTCGAGCATGTCTCTCCTTACATATATATTCGGCAGTTAATATGCTTTACATACTCTGTTTTCATACTTGTCGAATGTCTTTATAAACATGCTTTGACAGACAGCTTCTATAGCTGTGTGCCGTCGTGATTGGCTTCCAAAGCCGTACATATGGAACTGTCTGGTCTCACCCGGCATGTTCCAGAGGTATTCTCACGTTTTTATCCCTTGTTGGTTTTCAGGTCAAACCGACTGGCACCTCTCCGGATTCAACACACTCCGGGCACCCGATTGAAGCTAGCCTCGTTCGGCTTGCTGTGTGCCTTGGCGCGAGGTGTCATGTTTTGCGTCAACACACTTTTTGGCAGGCCCGGTGGGACAGAGCAGCCGATCCACGGAAATTGACTCCCAAAGTAATTCTTGGATGGATAACCCAATTGATGGAAACGAAGGAAAGTTAGGACAAGGCTTCATGTCGTCTGATAAGTTAGAAGAAATCAATATCGGCAATGAAGCTGAAACAAGGCCAATATATATCAGCGCAAATTTGGATCCAGAATATAAACTGAAGTTAATAAATCTTTTAAAGGAGTTCAAAGATTGTTTTGCGTGGGATTACACAGAGATGCCTGGGTTAGATCGCTCTATTGTTGAACATCGGCTACCGATCAAACCTGGATATCGTCATTACAAACAACCTCCTCGGAAGATTTTTAAGGAAGAAGTACTAGCCGATGTAAATAAAGAAATTGAGAGATTATTGAAAGCAAATTTCGTTCGGCCATGTAGATATGCAGATTGGATCTCAAGTATAGTTCCAGTGTACAAGAAGAATGGAAAGATGAGGGTCTGCATTGATTTTAGAGATCTCAATAAAGCTACTCCAATGGATAGTTATCCAATGCCGGTTGCCGAATTGCTTGTTGATGCAGCAGCTGGTTACAAAGTCATCAGCTTCATGGACGGTAACGCTGGATACAATCAGATCTTTATGGCGATAGAAGACATTTCAAAAACAGCATTTAGATGTCCTGGTCATATCGGTCTGTTTGAATGGGTTGTTATGACGTCCGGGCTGAAGAATGCCGGTGCAACTTATCAACGAGCCATGAATTACATCTTTCATGAATTGATCGGCAAGATTGTGGAAATTTATATTGATGATGTAGTCGTAAAGTCCAGAAATCATGAAGAACATTTAGCTGATTTGAGGAAGACTTTGGAGTGCACGAGGAAGCATGGTTCAAAGATGAATCCAAACAAATGTGCTTTTGGAGTTTTGGCAGGAGAGTTTTTGGGGTTTCTGATCCATAAAGGAGGGATCGAAGTCGGAAAGAAAAGCATGGAGGCAACAGATAAAGTCGTCCTTCCAACCAACCTTACGGAATTGCAATCGTTACTTGGCAAGATTAATTTTGTAAGGAGGTTCATATCTGGCCTATCTGAAAGAGTTTTGCCTTTTTCTCCATTGCTGAAACTTAAGAAAGATCAAAAATTCACGTGGGGTGACGTACAACAGAAAGCTTTTGATGAAATTAAAGAATATATGAAAGCACCACCAGTATTAATACCTCCTCAGTTTGGTAAGCCTTTCAAGTTGTACGTGGCAGCCGATGGGCTGACAATAGGCTCGGCTCTTATGCAAGAGTTTGAAGGGAAAGAAAGGGTAATAGCCTACCTTAGCCGAAAACTGTTAGATCCAGAGACGAGATATTCGGCTACGGAGAAGCTTTGTTTGTGTGTGTATTACTCATGCACCAAGTTTTGGCATTACTTGTTAAATGCCGAATGCATAATAATTTCTGAATTTGATGAAATAAAACATATGCTGTCAATGCCTATTCTAAACGGAAGAATCGGCAAGTGGATTTTAGCATTATCAGAATTTGACTTGAGATACGAATCGACAAAGGCAGTGAAAGGTCAAGTTATTGCCGATTTTGTTACTCATCACCGTGATCCTTCTGCTAACATGGTGAATATTGCACCTTGGACACTATTTTTTGATGGCTCATCTTGCAGCAAGGGTGGTGGTGTTGGTATTCTCTTGATTTCTCCACGAGGATTGACTTTCAAGTATGGTATCCCCATTGAGTTTTATGTTACCAACAACCAAGGAGAATATGAAGCTTTACTCAGAGGACTTCGGCTTCTTGTGGAAATAAAATTGTCGCTGTCAAAATCTTCGGGGATTCTGAGTTGGTCATCAACCAGTTGATTGGTCAATATGAATGTAAAAGTGACATATTGAGAGAATATTATGAAGAATGTCAAGAGCTTTTGAAATGCTTCCAAATAGCAACCTTACATCATATCCCTAGGGGGCACAATGAAGAGGCAAATAAATTAGCTCAAGTTGCTTCAGGATATCGGGAGAATCAAGGAGTTCTTGCTTTGGATGAAGGTCATGTGGTTGATGATTGGAGAAGAGAAGTTACCGACTACTTGATGAATCCATCGCAAAAGGTTTCTCGAAAGCTCAGATATAAAGCCATCAAGTTTGCACTTCTTGACGGTCAGTTGTACTATAAATCCATAGACGGAGTACTCCTGAAATGTCTAAGTCAAGAAGAAGCCAAGAAGCTGATGTATGAAGTACATGAAGGATTATGTGGCGCACATCAATCGGCCTACCGAATGAAATGGATAATAAGAAGGACCGGTTATTTTTGGCCGACTATGCTCGAAGATTGTTTTGAATATTATAAAGGATGTCAAGATTGTCAAAGATTCGGGAATGTTCAAAGGGTTCCAGCATCGGCTATGAATCCAATTATCAAGCCGTGGCCATTTAGAGGATGGGCTATAGATTTGATTGGTCAAATTCACCCTCCTTCTAGTAAAGGACACAAATTCGTATTATTGGCTACAGATTACTTTACCAAATGGGTTGAGGCTGTACCTTTGAAGAATGTTACGTCAGAGAACATGATCAATTTTGTCAAGGAGCATATAGTTCACACATTCGGGATCCCTCAAACTATAACTACGGATCAAGGGACCCAGTTCACATCATCCGAATTTTGTGGTTTTGCTGAAGAAATGGGAATCAAGCTGTGTAATTCTTCTCCTTATTATGCGCAAGCCAATGGTCAAGCCGAAGCATCAAACAAGATTATAATTAAGATTATCTAGAAGAAGATTGATGAAAAACCGAAAAAATGGCATTCGGTTTTAAATGAGGCATTGTGGGCTTACCGAATGGCATGTCATGGGTCTACTCGAGTGTCTCCCTACGAGTTGGTTTATGGACATTGTGTCGTGTTGCCATGGGAATTACAATCGAGTTCAAGGCGAGTTACATTGCAGAATGAATTAAAGAAAGAAGATTATAAAAGTTATTGATGGACGAACTAGAAGATTTACACCTAATTCGTCTTAAGGCATTGGAGAATATAGAGAAGAACAAATTACGTGTTGCCAGGTATTACAACAAAAAGGTCAAGGGAAAGCACTTTGAAGAAGGGGATTTAGTTTGGAAGGTTGTATTGCCAATTGGGACGAAAGACAAAGCATTCGGTAAATGGTCTCCAAATTGGGAAGGTCCTTTTCAGATAGTGAGGCACGTGCCTGGCAATGCGTATATTTTGAAGACTTTGCTAGGAGAAGAGTTTTCTAGAGCAATTAATGGAAGATTTCTTAAGAAAATTCATCCCAGCATGGAGGTCGGTACATGAAAATCATATGTAATGAGTTAGCCGATGAGAAACATCGCCTTTAGCAGAAAAAATGTTTGAACAGCCGACATGACATGTGTCGCCTTTAGAGCAAAAAATATCGGCCTAACCAATTGAAGATGATATCATACGAGGGTTTTGCTTTCGGTAATTCAGGAGACGGAAGTCACGGACGAGCATTTTACGGATGCAGATGTTTCACAAAAAGAACAGTTTTATCACAGAAGTCTCCTAAGTACAGACTACTCATCAAATAACCTGTTCAAGACAGATTGAGCGTCAGAAGCCTGGGCGAGCACGGTCGCATGATCTTCATAATTTTCCAGAAGATCTTCGATATCCTCTGGAAGCTCGCCACCATGAAAGCCGGTCGGCATGGCGGAGAAGTCCTCGTGCGTCTGGGTGGACATCGCCGCCAACCCCAAGGCGACGCCGTGGTGTACGCCGTGAATGGCAACTTGATTGACACGGCCGTCCGCATCATTAAGGCGCCCCTCCACGGTTTCCCCCTGGGCATTCACCTTGTCGGTCACCCTGGTTCCTGTGATCTTTAGGCGCTCGACCTCTGCAGATAATGCTGAACAGAAAAGAGAATGTATCAAGCAAACGAGCCCGATTAGAAAAGGGGTAATCGGGCAAAGATTTCACTGACCTGAGATTGCATCACAGAATTGTTTTCGCTGATCCTCCCATTTGAGTTGGTCGATGCCGTATTGCTTGGAGACTTCGCTCAGCTCCTCCTGGGCCTTATCCCTTTCCTCCTTGAAACGGCGGGCATCACGGTGGCTCCACCGGTCGGAGTAGGAAGAATCCGAGGAAGAATCCGAAGAGTCGGGGGAGCTGGAAGATCCGGATGACGGAGTTCTGGGTCAGGGAAGAAGATGGCCTTGGCTGCTGGAGATGAATCTTATCCTAGAAAGTAGGAAGAGAATCGAAATCGAAGCAATGGATGAACAGGGAAATTAAGATTGCAAGGGGGCAGGACAACCGATTCTTACCCGTGACGCCGACGTTGTGGTGCTTGGCTGCCTTCTGCTTCTCCTTCAGCAGGTCGCTTGCCGCGATCGTCGCCGTTCGCCATTGCTGCAGGACTAGGGTTTTCTTCTGGTTTGAGCCGACAAGAGGGAGTAGAGGAACGGAGGCAAAGATGCGCAACCACAAGTACTAATCGAGGTTGTAGAGAAGGCTTTATTTATAAGCTGGGAAAAGAGTCGTGGCAAAGTCTACGGAGTAATGGGGTAAGAATGCCAAGCGACAGAGTAGGGTTTTCCTTTCGACTGGACCATTTTTACTAGGCCAGGTTCGGCTAACTCGAACGCCACTCGGTTATCTTCTTATGTTTTTGAGGAAAAGTTCATTTGGCTATCAGAAAAACGAAGACAATCGGCTATATCTTATCAGAAGAGAATTAAAGGAGAGAGGCCGATTGCATTCTCAGACGAGTGAAAGCATAAAAAACACCAAAAAAGGTTTTACAAAGACAATGTATGTTGCACTTGGTTTGTTACAAGATCGATGTTTACTCATTCAAAAGCTGATTGATTGTCTTTATGGCCTCAACTCTGATTCGGCTGACAGTATCAAGCACTTTTTGATCTTCATCTTCAGATTTTTGGATTTTGGATAGTTTAGCTTTGATTTGTTGATCTTTTTTGAGAGCCGAAGTTATCCTCAACGAAGCTGCTTCTATGTCCTTCAGCAGACCAGCCATATGAGTCCTGTGAGATTGGATTTTAGTATTCAGTTCGGCTAACTGGGCTTCTAACTTGCTCTTGTCTTCCTCCATGACTTTCAATTCAGATTCCAAAGTTGCCAGGGAGTTTTTTGCGATTTGAATATTGGAGTGCAAATCTTTAAGTTCTAGCTTCTTTGAAGATCTATCATTCTGCAAGGCAACCTTGGATGATATGTTTTTAGTTGCTCTCCTTACCATTCCAAAAAAGTTGTCGAGGCAAGCTACAGATTCCAAGTGGGGCGCCAGAAGAGCAGAAGGAATGTCTTCATCGATGAGCTCAAGAATATCTCTTATCTGATCTGCATCTTGAACCAGACTGATTACGTCCTTGTTCAGCAGAGTAATTACTTCCTTCAGCCGAGCCCGATTTTCTGTTGACAAAGTATGTTGGGAGGTGTTTTCTTCGCCTTTCTCGGTGATATAAGCTTCAGCAGGAAAAGAATAACTCACGGTCGACTCTTTAGTATTTTTCTGAGGAGGGAGAAAAGTGTTAGCCGTCTAAATGCATTTGGTGAAAGCTATGTAATTCAAAGACAGAACTTTGCCTGCTGAGCTGGTTGATCATCAGAGGACGCTGCGCCTTGGCTTGTTCGAGGACTTTGTTGAGTGTTCAGAAAAGATGGGCTTGGAGTATAATCAGGGGATGGCTCTACTTCTAGTTCTTTTAAGACTTCATCTGTTTCAAGTAATGGCATAAGTATGTGGCAACAGAGGGAAGGATGGCCGAATGCGTTACCTATGGTTACGTCGGCCTCTTTGTTTTTTGAACCTTCAGGGGTTTTGGATCTTCAGTTTCATCTTGGATCCCTTTTGTAGAAACTTCAGGGGATATTTTGGCAGTTGCTGAAGTGCTGCCTGATTTTAAGATTTTGGCTTGTGGCTGCAACAAGTGATGCAACATAGATTGGATCAGATTTATTGCCAAACAAAGTCGTTTAGCACAAAATGGAAGATTCATACCTTGGAAGATAGTTTAGCCCTTTTGGTCCTTGGTTTCTTGGACGAAAGAACATTCTCAAGTGCCTTTCTTTTGTTATCCCCTCCTGGAGGCACAATAGTTGAAGTTGCAGGGATCTTCATGCAGGTGTTTAAACTTGAAGCGTTGAAACCAAGAGCAGGATTGGGTCCAGCCGGGTAATACTGGATCGCTCTGACAGGAGGTGTAGGCTCAGGATCCTACGTATGGCCGAGTATTAGAAAAGATTGGATTCAAGAATGGAAAATGATAGGTGTGATGAAATTACCTCACTGTCAGAAGCAAAGTCAGGTTGCAAGTTTTGACACAAGGGGTGAACTGGCACACTGAAAAGATGAGTATGCCACTCTCCCCACCAGGAAGTAAAGAAAGGATGAGTGATGTCCACTATCCCAAATGGAGATGGGTCATATGTTGGCAGCTCCCATCCTAATTCAAAGACTTTTTTAGCAGTTATCCCCTCCATAATTACTTCTCTGGGTCTTATTGCTGTTGAGAAGAAGAGTCTAGGGGGCAATTGGCCACATCCTAATTGTCTAGCCACCATGTTTGGATAATAGAACTCGTAGGTAGACTGCACTAATCTTCCATGGTGAAATTTGGCTGGCAGAACACAGGGTTTGATGAAAGAGTTGAAAATTTCAATAGATGCTTTGTCTGCACAGCCAGATTCGTAGTTGAACTTGCAGGGAAGAGTCAGATTTTCATTCTCTTTGTAGGGAAGCCAAAGTACGTTGCCAAAGCCTTTGAAGAATAGCTTGAAGAGATGACCAATGTCCATATCAATGCTGATAGATGATGCTGCTTCTCCATAAGTTTGATAGGCTTTGACTCTTGCTATTTTGCCTTCAGCATAATTAATCGGAGGGAAACTCAAGTTGAGAAGGCTCACAGAGACTATCTGGTGCATATATAGTTGGAGCCACATCTGGACCAACCACCAGGGACCATTCACACAAGAAATTTCTCTGCCCGTGTGCATCTGAAGAGTGATCTGATGCATCATATGATAGACAGACCCCAAGAGGTATTTGCCTAGTGGGATTTGAGTGCCTGCAGATAAATCTTCAGCAATCATCATATGATTCAGGGTAGGTTCATTGGATTTTCCACAGAAGATGAATCTACATAGCCACATATTCATAAAGGCTTTCAGTTCTTTGTCAGAGACAGTGTTGGATGACTCCATATAAGTCTGAATATATTTAGCCCATCCGCACCTAGAATTGACAGCTCTCTAGTTACTTTGTTCTTGTATTTGTAAGGATATACTGGTAATGCTACATTCAGACCCATCATAATGAAGACGTCAGCTAAAGTAATGGTCATCATACCATGGCCAAAAATGAAAGCATTGATGGCGTTGGACCAGAAATGGGAAGCTGCTATCAAAAGGGAGTTGTTTCTGGGTGTTTCTGATAAAGATAACTCCAGACAGTGGCCAATGTCTTGATTTTCCCAGTGGCTGCTGCTTTTCTCAGACATCCTCCGACACCAATTTCGCCATCCAACAATTGGGGGAAAAGGCCAGTTCTTGAAGGTGTTCGGCCAGTGATTCGGTGAAGTAACTCCAGATTTAAAGGGAATTCTTTGGGTTTCTATCTCGATAATCTCCGTTGGATCGAGATTTCCCATTGGACCAAGGAGATACGAGCCAGGGTTGGCAGCATAGGGAATCAGGATTTGGTTCTTGTATTCCTTCAAGAAATAGCGAATAGAGGGGAAAGTAAACCGAAAGAAGAAGCTAGCAAGAAATTACTGAATATGTGAAGTTTACCTCTGGGATCTCGTCTTGGGTCACCATCAAAGGTTCAAAGTGAGATCGATTACGCAGAGGTTTGAATTTCTTGAGCGGCAGCTACAGTGCCGAAAAGTGAAAACCTAAGAAGGAAGGAGCTTGCAGACAATTTCGAAATAAAATTGACTTTTATCCCGAAATTGAGGGGGCATGTGTTGACACCCGATTTTTGCACGCACGAGAGGATGTCAAGAGGGCCCAACCAACAGTAAAAGGAGCATTCGGTA
Organism: Coix lacryma-jobi var. lacryma-jobi; assembly: GCA_009763385.1. NCBI lineage: Eukaryota > Viridiplantae > Streptophyta > Magnoliopsida > Poales > Poaceae > Coix > Coix lacryma-jobi. The sequence goes on along the minus strand of CM019830.1, from coordinate 103,232,155 downwards.
AACGACCGAGCGGTCGGCTAATCTTCGAGATTTCGGCAAATGGCTATGTAGTTGGTTGTTTTGCGAAACAGTGACTCCATTCGAGAAGTGAAGATGGCTTGCACGAGAAAATACGTGACGATGGAAGACGCTTAGAAGAATAGGAATAGTATTTGTATCTTTCCAAAATTCATTGTATAAGTCGTGATCGTTTGGGAATCGCATTTCGTCCAGGGTATAAATATAAGCCCTCGACCATTGTAAAAAGGGTTCACAACCACATCAATACAAACCGGCCCCGTGCCACCTTCGAGTCCTTAGTCATGTCGTCGAGTTCTTCGACAGGAATCATCGATCCGTCGACCTCCGTAAGTCCCGGCAACCTTGCTATTATGTCTAGTATCGTGCGGCGGATTTAGATATGATGCAAGTAGTCTCGTATGTTAAGCTTAGTATCGTGCGGTGGATTTAAGCTTATGACGGGAAGTTTTTGCTTGTGCCTTGTATCGTGCGGCGGATTAAGTCATGAGTAAAAATAGTTATCGGCTCTATTAGATTTGGCAGGTCTGATAGATTCATTAAGTTATCATGTGTGATATGTTTTATTTATTTAATTCTTGTAACACTCTTTTGCCCAATCTAGATTGATCTCTATTCGGCCTTGTTTCACAAGTTTGCTTGTGCTTTGATAATCATAATATCATGATGGCCGGATCAGTTTTCAATTTAGGTTGTTACATGTTGTGGGTTCATGCATGTTAATCATGTTTAGGCTTTGATAGAACTGGGTATCGTGCGGCAGATGCAGGTTTTAGATTAGTTTGATCATGCTTGCTTGTATGTTCCTTCCTCATGGACCCCAACTCGGCTAGTTTGCCGATCTTGGTTAAGCTTACATGAGTAATGAGCTTTTAAAGATCTATTCAAATATATGCATGCTTTTAGCTTGTTATAATTAGATTGTATCTTGCGGTGGATTAATCTAATTATAAGAAGTGGCGTAGACTCATAGCAAGTGGTATCATGCGGTGGATTAGCTTTGCTTGAGTTTATACCTGATGGGTTTATGAAGACTAAACGTGCGGCAGATTAGTTGGATTAGCCTATGCATGTGTTATTTGAGTAGATCTATTTTGGCAAGTTACCTGTTTACAACATCTCTAATTTGTTCGAGCATGTCTCTCCTTACATATATATTCGGCAGTTAATATGCTTTACATACTCTGTTTTCATACTTGCCGAATGTCTTTATAAACATGCTTTGATAGACAGCTTCTATAGCTGTGTGCCATCGTGATTGGCTTCCAAAGCCGTACATATGGAACTGTCTGGTCTCACCCGACATGTTCCAGAGGTATTCTCGCATTTTTATCCCTTGTTGGTGTTTAGGTCAAAACGACTGGCACGTCTCCGGATTCAACACACTCTGGGCTCCCGATTGAAGCTAGCCTCGTTCGGCTTGCTGTGTGCCTTGGCGCGAGGTGTCACGTTTTGCATCAACAGGCGGCGAGGGTGATGGTCTTCCCCCTGAGTTCCTTGAGTACTGGGGTGGTGCCTAAGATCCACCTTGGGATGCACTGAAAAGATAGTGTCTCCCCATGGTTCTGTGTCTGCTTTACTGCGTCTCACTGAACCTGGTCCTTGGTGCATTAGGCATCAAGACTTTGTACCTTGATTACATAAAAGTAGCATTTTACATCCTGATTGTACTTGTGCTGGTAATTGCTGTATCTCAAGATGTTGCCATGTATCTCTGTTGTAATTCCGAGTAATAATAAATAAGATCCGGGTACTTGGAATATTTTCCGAGTCCTCTTTCTTGTTCTCCGAGTACTAAATGTGTCTTGTGAAAGAAGGAAGCTTGTCTGTTTAGCTGTAGCTGACGCCGTTTGTAGCGCTTTCTCACCCGTTAGGGTTTTGAACAGTCTCTTAATGCCGTTTGCGAGAGATGAACGGTTGCCGGAACAGATCTATAATAAGCCGCCGTCGGGCTATATGTCCCTCACGCTTTCATCAAGCCATTGATCTTAGAGTTAGAAATCCCCTAGCTGACCATTAGTTGATGCGTAGAAAATCTCTCATCACCAACATGGGTCCCAAGAGGCAAACTGTGGCGGAAAAGAAGAAGCCTAGGATCACCACTACTGGGAGACCGCGTCATCCTTGCCCGCCCACTGATGTCTTGGTGTGGAAAATGTCGGATACCAGGCAGACGGAGTAGGCGTACTTGGCGCAGCTAGGACTTCTCCGAGCACAACCGCTTGATGGATGGAGGGTACCGACGGATCATCGCACTCCCGCCCCCAACCCCACGGAGATAGTCATGTTCAAGTCCTTCGTAGAGCGGGGATTGGGACTTGCAGCGTCTGACTTCCTGCGAGGGTCGCTCCATTACTATGGTTTGACTCTCAACCATATCACTCCCAACGCCTGCTTCCACATTGCAATTTTTACTCATATGTGTGAAGCTTTTCTGGGTATCTGCCCTTCCTTTACTCTCTTTTGCTATTTCTTCTGGGTAAAGTGTCAACCCAGTGATGCTAGCGTAGAGGTAGTCAGAGGGGCTAGCATCCAACTTCGACTAGAGGTAGCTAACCGGGTGGTTTTATATGGCCAACCCTCCGCCAGCCCTTCGCCGTCATGATGGATGGCCTCCACGGAAGTGCCAGGAATGGAAGGACAAGATTACCGCCGTTGAGATAGAGGTTGTCCAACCCTTCATTGATATGATAGATGGGTTGAAGCTTGGCGGATTGAACTGGTACACCATCGTCCAAGACTTTATCGCACGCCGCATCCATCCTCTTCAACAGCGAGCCAACTTTGGCTTTGAATACCTGGGTACGACGGACCCAGGTCGTCATGACTCCGAGCAACTGCCTGATCATGAGATCCTGAGGAGGGTGAACCGACTGCTCAAGAGCCGTGAACACCTTGTTCCGGTGATGACGACATTCTCTGCCATCAACCCTCCTCCTCAGGTGAAAAGTTGTCTTGTCTTGTCTTTAAGATTCTTAGTAGATATCGTCTTGACTTGACTGGTTTTTCTTCTTTATAGGGCCAGGGGAGGGATAACAATGATTGTCCGCCCCTGCCTCCGGCGACTGAAGAAGGCAGATGCATCACTCTCGGGGGTCCTATCAGAAGTGAGGACCTTCCAAACAAGTCGAGCTCTCCTGGTGACTTTGACTGGCTTGACATAGATTCAACTGATTCTGATATCATGCTCATAGACCCGGAAGCCGAAAGTAGCCAGAAGAGGTCTCTGACTCCACTGCAAGAAGCCGGAGAACCTGTCCCAAAGAAGGCTCGCACTGGTAATCGTCGTGCTTGTCAAAAAATATTTTTGTCAACAGAGTTGGCTAAAAAGCACTGAAGGACCGAGAATGCACTAGCAAGGCGACCAGAGGGGGGTGAATGGGAGCCAACAAAAATCCTTTTGAATCTTTGGCCAAGTGTCCCAAAATCAACCCCGAAAAGCTACAACCGAAACCGTGATGCCCACGACCCTTGGAAGAGGGTGGATGATCCCTAGGATCACAGCGAGGCACCACAAAGCGATAGCAAACCAAACGTCGAAAGCACTGATTCAAGTTCGACCCTCAAAAACCAAGTCCCGAACGTAGATGGACGGCTACGTCGAAAAACTCCTAAATACCTATGCTAACAAGTAGCAAAGATACCTAGAGAGGTTCCTTGATCAACTCTAGGATCAAACGGGAAGTCCGGAAACCAAGCGAACAAGTCGGGAGAGCAAACGCACTAAACCGGAAGCTTCAGGCAATCCGCGGACTGTCCGGCCCTGGGGTCCCAGACTGTCCGCCCCTACTGCGGACTGTCCGCGAGGGGATCACGGACTGTCCCCCGGTCAAAAACGCAAACCAACAGTGTTGCTGAAGTTCCCTGGACCCTTCCCGGACTGTCCACGGAAAACTTCGGCACTATTCATCGAGACTCACAGCCACTGCTCGGCTGAGTCCCGACGCGCGGACTGTCCGCCGGTCAGAACCGCGGACTGTCCGCAAGTGCGCAGAGAGGGCGATTTCAGTCGCCTTCTCCCCAAATCTCTCCAAATTCGATCCAAATCAAAATCCCACGTTCCCAAACTTGGAGAAGATGATCACTGGGTAGTTAGGAGACTATCCCCAAGAAATCATCCGCTTAAATCGATTCAATCACCGGGAAATCGAAAGGGGAAGATCAAGAATGAAAAAGCGCCACAAAAATGAAATCAACCAGATCTACTTGTTCGTGAGGAGTTAGATGAATTCCTTTGGTCGAAATGACCTCTCAAAAATGAACAAGTTGATTCAAACGGATTTCGCAAAGACGCAGTAGAGAGGGAGATCGAGTGACGGGAAAATCGCGGAGAAACGAAGAACGCGAAGAACACGAACAAAACGCAAATCAAGTCATCGATCTGCAACCGTGTGGCTACCACACGCTACAATAGTGAGGTTACGACCTCACTTCCTCAAAATCTCCAGTACACAGAGGTATGGTTCTCTGCGGATCTCAGCTTGCTACAGCAGGGGATTGGGAGAGCAGGAAACCCTAGAAGCAAAGAGCAAATCACTGAGATTGATGGGGAGGTGGGTGTCTCCCCCAACTTATCCTAATTCTAACTACTCCTAATTCCCACTCTACCTCTAACTACTTACAGAGCGAACCAGCTAAACCCTAAGGTTATTCTGGACCAACTCGATGGTAGGTGGATCCGACGGCCACGCCCGCACAACTCGTAGCGTTGCCTCGACGCAACCTCCCGATTGCCGCCACGTGCCGCCACCGCTCTGCACCCCCGGTTTTGTGGCCCAAACCGGGAAACCAGCCTTTCCAGCCAACCCCTGGTTTTGAGTCCCAAACCGGGAAACCAGCCCACCAGCATCTGAGTTTTGAGGCCCAAACTCAGCAAACCCGCAGCGCCCAGGTTTTGAGGCCCAAACCTGGAAACCGTCCTCAGCCCGAGTTTTGTGGCCAAACTCGGAAACCGTCTGCACCCAGGTTTTGAGGCCCAAACCTGGAAACCGTCCACCCGATGGTTTTTCTCTGGCTCTACCACCAAACCGACGCCGTAGAAGGGATGCACCTCCCGTGCACCCCGTCCACCGACACGTGTCCCCAAGTCCACGACTCAGGCAGCACATGACCGCAAGTCTTCGCTCGTCGCTGTCCCAGGCTGTCAGCCACCACAGCTGATCCTCGGGCCACCGGTCCCTCATTCCAAGCCACACGTCCGCCCTTCGCCACTCTCGGTCCATCGGCACGGCACGTCTCTACTTGACCTTCACCTTGCCTCTGATCACTGTATCCGTGCTCGACACCTGCACAACACAAGCCAAAGAACATGCACATCATCCCAGTTGACAATCACTCATCACTCAGAGACTCGGCATACACCCATGTATTCGCAATCTCCCCCTTGATGAGTGCATTGTCAACTACCAACACAAATCATAAGGAAATAGAAGAAGGAAGAAAGAAGGAGAAAGAGAGAACTCGACCAAATGACCCAAAAGCATAGCAAAGCCGAAGAAGGTCTAGTGGAAAGAGCAAAACAACTTGGTTCCCAAAGACATGGGCAACGGCTCGACGCAACCAAGCAAAGCAAAGCTAGCCCTCAAGAAGAGGTAGAACAGGCTCAACACCGCTAGCCAAAACCAACTTCAAAAATCGAAGCAAAATGCTAGTCCCTCAAGATAGAGGCACAGAGGCTCCACACAACTAGCAAAAGAGCTCGATACCAATGCCTTACGGCCACCAGGAAGCAGCAAAAACTCCCCCTCGAATAGTGCAACCAACCAGGAAAGCTCCCCCTTAGTTTAAACGGAGGGTAATGATTTGCAATTTCTCCCCCTTAGTTGAAAATGCACTTATCAAGAAACAATGCTCCCCCTCAGAAAATGCACCATCAAAAAGTGCCAACACGCATATTTCTCCCCTTCCAAAATGCATATGAGTCAAAAATGCAAGTTAGGAGCTTCAGGAGTATACTCAAAAGAATGCAAAGATGCTCTACAGAGTTCTGATCCGATGACTCAGAAAATGCACAGAATGCTAGCAAAGGCTCAAACTGATCACTATATACGAAATATGAACATGAAAGCACAGTGAGCAGTTTTTAGCCAAAAGGATAGTCACCATCAAAATAGCACTACACATGTATAGACAGGAATCCGAACAAGTGCTAAGCATGTGTACTAGGTGAACTACCCCTAGCAAAGTTCAAACATCATGCTATAGAATGAAGCATACACTTGTGATTTCAGTTTTAAATCGGAGTTGCAGCGGTGAAATAGCACAAGTTCAGAAGTTTAGCAGATGTTTGCGAGAGGTTAAAAGCTTGTCATTGCCTAACTTTTCAACCGAGCGAAGCCTATGCAAAATGCAATCAGAAGCTTAAAGCATCAGTTTCGATCATACACTACACGGATCGAGTTTAACTCAAATGTGCAATGAGAAACAGTTTCGATACCGTGATGTGTTGACAAGCAGTCCCATCTCGATCTTTTCAGTTCACTAAAACTTGGTTCAATTTTATTGACAGGATATGAACAAACCAAGCAAGTGAGAGACTCAGAACTAGAGACATAGAAACCTAGCAAATATGAAAAGCACGAGTGAACTCAACACAGCCTACACATGCTAGTTGCATATCTCAATGGTGAACATTTTCATGTTTTAAGTTTGTTAAGCAGGTTCACCATTCAAAAATAGCTCAGCTCATAACATGTATCAGTAATCAGAAGGAGCATAAGCTACATAGCATCAACATAAGCATCAGAGCATATTAAACAGAGCATAGTCACATTCCCAAGAATATATACATGAAGCTCAGAATGTAATAGCGTATGCTGAAATGCAAAAGAAAAACAAAGACAAACGAAAAAGAGTCAGTCTATCATACAAGAACCAAAATGTTTCCCCCATCTAAAAGGGGAAACACACACCAAGCTCACCTCTCAACCGATTAAAGGTTGATTGGTCCAACGGCTTGGTGAAAATATCAGCCAACTGATGATGAGTATCGACATGGCGAAGGTCGATATCACCCTTCTCATAGTGGTCTCGCAGAAAATGAAAGCGCACATCAATGTGTTTGGTCTTCGAGTGAAGCACGGGGTTCTTAGCAACGCTAATAGCACTCGTGCTGTCACAAAGCAAAGGAACGCGAGAAAAGCTCAGACCAAAATCACGCAAAGTGGCCATCATCAAGAGTAACTGGGAACAGCAGCTAGCCGCAGCAACATACTCAGCCTCTGTGGTAGACTGGGCGACACTAGACTGCTTGCGAGAAGACCACGAAACAAGAGAAGAACCAATAAACTGGCAAGTCCCAGAAGTGGACTTGCGCTCAATGCGACAACCAGCAAAATCGGCATCGGAATAACCACAAAGGGAAAGGGTGGAGGAAGCAGAATACCAAATCCCAAACTCAGGAGTGAAGCATAAGTACCTCATAATGCGCTTGACTGCCTGACGGTGAGAGGTGCGCGGCGAAGACTGAAATCGCGCGCAAAGACATACCGCGAACTGAATGTCCGGGCGTGTCGCCGTCAGGTACAACAGCGACCCAATCATACTCTGGTACTCCTTCTGGTCCACTACTTCTCCCTCCTTGTCCGCATAAAGGGCCGTCGTGGTCGACATGGGTGTTGGAAGAGGCTTGGCCTCACCCATATTGAATTTCTTCAGAATGTCCCGGGTGTACTTGCCTTGGTGCACGAACGTCCCTTCCCGGGATTGCTTGATTTGCAACCCGAGGAAAAACGTCAACTCGCCCATCATGCTCATCTCAAATTCCCTGCTCATAGTATCTGCAAACTTGGCAACCAAAGCGTGAGAAGAACCACCGAAAATGATATCATCCACGTAAATCTGGACCAAGAGAGTATCAGTGCCTTGCTTGAGGAGAAAGAGCGTTTTATCCACACATCCCATTTTAAAACCCTTAGCAAGCAAAAAGGTCTTCAACCTATCATACCAGGCTCTAGGGGCTTGTTTCAAACCATACAAAGCTTTGTGAAGTTTAAAGACATGGTTTGGAAACTTGGGATTTTCGAAACCGGGGGGTTGTCTAACATACACCTCCTCTTCTATGTAGCCGTTTAAGAAGGCACTCTTGACATCCATTTGAAAAAGTTTGAAACCTTTCGATGCAGCAAAAGCCAAGAGTATCCTAATTGCCTCCAAACGAGCTATAGGAGCAAATGTCTCCTCATAGTCTATCCCCTCCTTCTGACTATATCCCTGGGCTACGAGTCTGGCCTTGTTTCTCACAACATGGCCATCTTCTCCCTGTTTGTTTTTGAAAACTCATTTTGTCCCAATTGGGTGACACTCAGAAGGTGGAGACACTAGAACCCAAACCCGATTTCTCTCAAAGTTCTCAAGCTCCTCATGCATGGCATTGACCCAATCCGGATCCGTCAAAGCGTGTCCAACATCTCGGGGTTCAAAATCAGTAACAAATGCAGAATGAGCAAAGTGAGAGATTTGCCTTGACCGGGTGACGCGTTCGTCGATGCTGCCGATCATCTGCTGAGGCGGGTGCTGGCAATGAATGTGTCGTGGCGCCTCCCTTGCCGAAGTGGCCTCCCCCTCAACAGCAGCTGGTGCCTCCCCGGGTACAAAAGGTACCGCTCGGGGTGGCGGATCCCACGGCCCCCAGGAAGAAGACGTGTCGGGGCCGTGAGTCGTCGTAGAAGCCGCTCCTTGCGGCACAGCAGGTGGTGGGGGTGCTGGATCATCTATACCTTCAGCACCCTCGTCCTCGTCATCAAAAAGAGGCTCACCAACCTCATGATCACCTGCACGCTCAAAACGAGAAGGACAAACCATGGTCTCGTCGAAGGTGACATCGGATGTCTCCATGACTCGGTTAGTGTCAAGGTTAAGTACACAATAAGCTCGAGTGTGAGTGCCATAACCCAAAAACACACCGTCAGAAGAACGAGACTCAAACTTGTCCATGTTGCCCTTTTTGAGTATAAAACAATGGCAACCAAAAACTCTAAAGTAACTCACCTTGGGGAGTTTTCCAAAACGCAACTCATAAGACGTCTTTTCAAGAAAGCTCGCAGAAAAATGCGATTGGAAATATAGCATGCAGTGCTCATAGCTTCGGCCCAATATCGCCTAGGAGTCCTATGCTCATCGAGCATCGTCCTGGCCATCTCGACAAGGGTCCGATTCTTCCTCTCTACAACACCATTTTGTGGCGGTGTGTAGGGAGAAGAAAATTGATGCTCCAAGCCCAAAGAGTTACAAAACTTCTCAAAATCTGAATTCTTGAATTCGGAACCATTATCACTCCTAATAGCTCGCATCGAGTTCAAAGGGAACTCGTTCTGAAGACGCAAAATCAGATTGCGAGCAAGGGAGAAAGTCTCGGTCTTCTCAGCTAAAAAGAAGACCCACGAATATCTCGAAAAGTCGTCAACAACAACAAGCACATACCACTTCCCCCCAACCGAGCTAACCCGAGCCGGACCAACAAGGTCCATATGCAAAAGCTCTCCAGGGCGCTTGGTCATGACCTGAGTCACTGGATGGTGGGGAGCGGCAACCATCTTCCCATGTCTACAAGAATGGCAAACAAGATCCTTCTCCATGGATAACTTGGGCAATCCTCGGATTAGGCCAAGTGAACTAAGTCTTGCAAGCAAGTCGAAGCTCAGGTGACCAAGTCTCCTATGCCACTTCCAAAGATCAAAGGAGGAAGGTCCAGCCAAAAGACGACGAGAAATTCCAAACGACTCCGAGAAATCCGCACGAAAGACTTTTCCAAAGGGCGAAATCACACAAACAAGATTGCCCTGAGGATCCAAAATGCGACTGAGATTCGGATTAAAACGAATCTCATAGTCATCATTGAAAAGTTGCGAAATAGAAAGAAGGTTAAAATGCAAGTTAGAAACAAGAGCAACATTGTGCAACACAAAGTGCTCATTAACTCGCACAGACCCACGAGACAGCAACTTACCTTTGTTGTTGTCGCCGAAGGTAATATACTCCTTTCCGGCGACCGGACTAAGACTGGAGAACCACTTGGCGTTTCCGGTCATGTGCCTCGAACACCTAGAATCCACCAACCAAACGTTCTCCAATCATTTTACCTACATCAATAAAAAGACATAGGGTGAGCATACGGGCCAACACTGGGGTTAATGAAGTAAGGGGAATACCAGTGTTGGGCCGGCTGCTCAAAAGAACGGTTAGCAGAAAAACCATTCCTAGCACACCTACGGAGGAAGCGATCACCACGTTTAGAAAGACGTGGTCCGCTAAGGGAGGAGCGTCTATCGCGATACTCAAAACGCGGTGGGGGAAAACGCTCAACTACAAAGCCACCACCACGGGGTCCATAGCCTACAACAGCAGGCTCCCGCCGGGCACGCTCTCTACGAGGCCTAGGCCTAGGAACTTGAGGTACTGCACCTCTAGTCCTAGCAGCTCTCCTCGGAGCTCTCCTCTGAATATTCGGCACATGTACATCATGGAAAGGATGGTACATGTCCGCATTGTTCATCTCCCTAGCACGGCGCGCCTCCCTCTTGCACCGAAAGCAGAACTCACTCAAGTGTCCATCTCTCCCACAATGCTCACAATGGTACCTCACCGCTCTCAAAGGGGGTTGTTGGTACACACGGTTGTGGGTGAGGATCACCTTGCCCTTCTGTGGCATAAGCTCCTCCTGGATGGGTGGCATGGTGTCCAGTTTGTTCTTGAGGTGGTTGGGTTTGGGATGCCACACTTGGTTCTTGGGTGGAGCTCTCGGAGGTTCCTCAAACACCCCATCCTTAGTGTTAGGCTTGAGAGGCTCTTTGGGTGGAAGCTTGGTAAGTTTGGGAGTAGTGGTGGAGTTGGACTTCTCACTCGGGTTCAGACCACTCGACTCTCCAATCTTCCCAAAAACAGAAACATCAACACCCGGAGCAAAGCCTACACCAGGACCTCCAGTAGCTCGCTTACATTGGGAGATCATCATCCCGAGCTGCGGCTCACCACAAGACACCCATGACAAGATGGTCCGAAGGTATGTGTTTTCCTCCTCGGTTTGCATCTTCTCATGCTTCACGTTTGCAATCTCCATCTCCAAACCCTCACACAAAGCACACCTAACCACACAAGTGCTACCCGAGCTGGCCTTCTCAAGAGACTCAATCTTGGCATTCTTCTCTGCCAACTCGGTTTGCAAGACAGGACAAGTCTTGCACGCACCCAACAGCGAGGGTCTAGCCTTCAGCTCATCCACCTCTCCTACCAACGCACCATACATGCTTCTCAAAGTGAGAAGGTCAGTCATGTGCATGGTGCACATCTCACACTCCTCCTCATCGGTAGCAACCACGGTGGACTTGATAGAATCAAGTTCCTTCACCGTATCCTCCCACTTCTGCCTAAACTCCTTGCGCTCTCTAGCGGCACGCCTAAGCAACTTATCTTGACTAAGGAGCACGGTAGTAAGTTTCTCAACCTCAGCGGAAAGCTCATCGTGGGTCAGAGATACCTAGGAGGTGTCGTCGTCGTCGTCGTTCCTAGGGGAGTTCACCAGCTCACCGTCGACCTCCTTGCCGAGGGCCATGGTGCAGAAGCCCTCGTCGTCATCGACGAAGAAGCAGAGATCGTTCAGCTTGTCCTCGATCCTCTTCTTCTTCTCGGACTCATCGTTGCTTGAACAAGCGGAGTCGTCATCCGAGCCGTCGACGTCGCTGAGCGTGGCGAAGAATGCACGCTGCTCAGCATGGGCCTTCTCCAAGTACTTCTTCTTGATGTACTCCTTGTCGAAGCCGCCCCTCCGCTTGTGCCTTGCAGGGACGTACTTCTCCTTGCGCTTGCCGGAGTCGTACTTGTGCCCATGATCACCCTTCCCAGATGTGTTCTTGTTCTTGGGACAGTTGGCGATGAAGTGGTCGGGGTCGCCGCACTCGTAGCATCCTGAGCGTCCTCCTCCGCGGCGACGGTTCATGCGGTTGTTGTGGAACTGCGAGAACCGGTTGGCGAGCATTGCCAACTCGTCATCCCAAAAGACTCCAGCTGGTCCTCTGTGACAGAAAAGAGTGAAGAGAGTGCAAATCCTCTAGAGGGGTTAGCAGAAGAGCCAGAAACCAAAGCCATAGTCGGGCCATAAGGATTCTCATAAGTAGCCCTCGACATGGCGTCAATCTCACTAGACTTGAGCTTACTAAAGAGCTCGTCGCAAGTGAGGGTCTCATAGTTAGACGATTCGATGATTGCCTGGACCTTTGAGTCCCACACCGACCGATCGAGAGTATGCAAAAGCTTCAAAGCTCTCTCATGATCGTCGAAAGGCAACAACTCCTAGTTCGCTCTCATCTTGTTGACAATGACCTGAAAGCGAGCGAATAAACTTTCTATGCTCTCGCCAGGCATGTGTCGAAAGTTCTCATACTCTCGCTTGTGCGACTCGTAGAGACGGGTTTTGACTTGAGAGGTTCCCTCATGGAAACGCATGAGGGATACCCAAATCTCCCGAGCCGTAGCGAGGTGAGAAACGCGATCAAACTCCGTCATGCTCAAGCATGAGAAAAGAGCATTACGGGCTCGGCTATTGGCATCGTGATCATCGATCTGACGCTGAGTCACACGAGCAGCCAAGACCACGTAATTGGCAGAGTTGCAAATATCCCAAATGGAAGCACCCATACTCTACAGAAAGGCCGACATGCGTATCTTCCAATACGCATAGTTCGTCCCATCAAAGAACGGCGGTTTGCCCACGCCGCGATCCATGTCGCCTTCGGTGGATCTAGAACCGGCTAAGGTGGAAGATCCTTAACCCGCGTCGATACCAATTGAAGGACCGAGAATGCACTAGCAAGGCGACCAGAGGGGGGGGTGAATGGGAGCCAACAAAAATTCTTTCGAATCTTTGGCCAAGTGTCCCAAAATCAACCCCGAAAAGCTACAACCGAAACCGTGATGCCCACGACCCTTGGAAGAGGGTGGATGATCCCTAGGATCACAGCGAGGCACCACAAAGCGATAGCAAACCAAACGTCAAAAGCACTGAGACAAGTTCGACCCTCAAAAACCAAGTCCCAAACGTAGATGGATGGCTACGTCGAGAAACTCCTAAATACCTATGCTAACAAGTAGCAAAGATACCTAGAGAGGTTCCTTGATCAACTCTAGGATCAAACGGGAAGTCCGGAAACCAAGCGAACAAGTCGGGAGAGCAAACGCACTAAACCGGAAGCTTCAGGCAATCCGCGGACTGTCTGGCCCTGGGGTCCCGGACTGTCCGCCCCTACTGCGGACTGTCCGCGAGGGGATCCCGGACTGTCCGCCGGTCAAAAACGCAAACCAACAGTGTTGCTGAAGTTCCCTGGACCCTTCCCGGACTGTCCGCGGAAAACTACTGCGGACTGTTCACCGGTCAAACTTCGGCACTGTTCACCGAGATGCACAGCCACTGCTCGGCTGAGTCCCGACGCGCGGACTGTCCGCCGGTCCGAACCGCGGACTGTCCGCGAGTGCGCAGAGAGGGCGATTTCAGTCGCCTTCTCCCCAAATCTCCCCAAATTCGATCCAAATCAAAATCCCACGTTCCCAAACTTGGAGAAGATGATCACGGGGTAGTTAGGAGACTATCCCCAAGAAATCATCCGCTCAAATTGATTCAATCATCGGGAAATCGAAAGGGGAAGATCAAGAATGAAAAAGTGCCACGAAAATGAAATCAACCTGATCTACTTGTTCGTGAGGAGTTAGATGAATTCCTTTGGTCGAAATGACCTCCTCTCAAAAACGAACAAGTTGATTCAAACGGATTTCGCAAAGACGCAGTAGAGAGGGAGATCGAGTGACGGGAAAGTCGCGGAGAAACGAAGAACGTGAAGAACACGAACAAAACGCGAATCAAGTCATCGATCTGCAACCGTGTGGCTACCACATGCTACAACAGTGAGGTTACGGCCTCACTTCCTCAAAATCTCCAGTACACAGAGGTATGGTTCTCTACGAATCTCAGCTCGCTACAGCAGGGGATTGGGAGAGCAGGAAACCCTAGAAGCAAAGAGCAAATGACTGAGATTGATGGGGAGGTGGGTGTCTCCCCCTACTTATCCTAATTTTAACTATTCCTAATTCCCACTCTACCCCTAACTACTTACAGAGCGAACCAGCTAAACCCTAAGGTTATTCTGGACCAACTCGATGGTAGGTGGATCCGACGGCCACGCCCGCACAACTCGTAGCGTTGCCTCGACGCAACCTCCCGATTGCCGCCACGTGCCGCCACCGCTCTGCACCCCCGGTTTTGTGGCTCAAACCGGGAAACCAGCCTTTCCAGCCAACCCCCGGTTTTGAGGCCCAAACCGGGAAACCAGCCCACCAGCATCTGAGTTTTGTGGCCCAAACTCAGCAAACCCGCAGCGCCCAGGTTTTGAGGCCCAAACCTAGAAACCGTCCTCAGCCCGAGTTTTGTGGCCAAACTCGGAAACCGTCCGCACCCAGGTTTTGAGGCCTGTTGACGCTGGTTAACTATCAAAATTAAAGGATAAATAAATATGAAAAGGGCATGAATTCAATCACCAACAAAGGTTTAGGGTTTTAATTGACAGTATTCCACGAGTTTTGGTGAATTGTGATTCTGCAGGGACTAAACCAGGAAACCAGCGCTGATTGCTTCCCCTTGAAGGAAACCGACGGGAGATAACGCAACCGCCACGTCAGGATTATTCTAGAAGACTCCAAAGGACGCAAGAAGACACCAGGAGGTCGACCACCGCGAGAGGCTACCAGGTGGGACCGACTGGTCCCACCCTATGATCGGTCGGTCACCCACCGGGCCCGTTGGCTTTCGTCTTCTGCAAGCTTCCTCCACCGACCTCTAGGACTCATCTCCGTCGTACCTTAAGTCGGTTTGATCTAACGGCTGCGGTTGATCCCTCAGGGCTATATAAGCAGCCCTAGACCCCCCTCTCCAGGCATCTCCCTCTTCATTATTCATCTCCACATCAGAATCTAGGGTTCCAATGTAGAAGTAGAGGTCCCTCTAGATGAATCTCTTCTAGTTCATCTAGAATTAGATCTAGTTCATCTAGTTGTAATCAAGAGTTAGCTTTCAAGTAGAAGACTAGATAACCCTCTAGTAGGATTAGAACCTAGTCTTATTCTAGAACTAGAAGAGAGAGAGAGAGGAAGAGATCAAGAAGGAGCTCCGGCCTGTCGGATCAACTTCTTCATCTTGTACCTATGGATTCAAGTTCTTCGTCAACTTGCTTCAACGATTGTTTCGGTAATCGACATCTATATTTAAGTTTGAGCTATTGTTCTTATTATTCTTAAGGTTCATGACTCTCTTTTGAGTACTCTAATTCTAGAGTTAGAGTAGTTGAATAGTGTAAGCGTGGTGCTTAGACTTGATAGCTCATAAATGCCTCCTATAACGCCGGTAGTAGTGGTAGTTCGCAAGGGTGACTCTTATAGCCTTGTTGATTCTTCTATAGTCCACTTACCCGTGTGTAGGCCTGGTAGGATTATACATTTGCATAAAAGAATCATACTATGTTTGTGACCTTTTATGGCAACTTCCCCATTAAGAATAATAAACATATCACTCTTAAGTTGGATTTAGATAACCTTAGTGATCCCCTCTATACTTTTAGCTTCTCCGTCCTTGTTAGTGACTCAGGGGTTATACACTTGAGACTCATCGCTATCCGTTCCTTTGGGTTCGATATTAAAACTGGGTTACTCCGGTGAAGTGCTACATCGGTAGATCTTATCTGTGCGCTAGCGGATAAAGTAGAGTGTGCGTTAATTTATACCAACAAGCATTTCTGGCGCCGTTGCCGGGGAACGGTAGATCATTTTACGTCTTAAGTATGACCTTGTATTATACTTTTATCTTTTCCTTTTTTGTCCCAGTCTTTTCATTATTTTTGTTTTCATTCTTATGAATGTTATTTTTGAATTCCACTCTTATCTATCACTACCCCATGAGCGCAACTTTAACCAGTAGAATCCTTACACCCTATCATAACATCTGGTTATTAGCTATGCCTACCTTTCTGCTGCACTGTCCTTGTAATGAGCATAGAAATATAATTATGAAAATATTCCTTCGGGTATTCTTGTCACTAACCTTCCTAGGTCTGGAGCAGAAAAGAACGAAGGAACAACAAACACAAGGTATGTCCAACCAATCATCATGTAACATTGAATCACATTCATCCAATCTTGATTTGTACAAACACCAGGTTTGAGGGTACACTTCGTAAGAACATCTCTTGTCATGTTGCTATGTTGGTTGACCCTACCTTTAGGATATTCTCATATACTAATCATACTCTTTCATCACCATCTGAATAAATCTCTACAATGCCTTCATGTTACCTTTATTTGCTATAGTATATGTTTAGGTTTGGAGTACTTTCATACATCTCTTAAATTAAGCATGGTGCCTAGTTTAGGAGTGGTGATCTTGCTTTCAAAAGCTTTTAATTTAAGCAATTAAGTTAAAATGCCTTCCTAGATCAAATTAGACATGGTGTCTAGGTTGATTTTTGAGCCGATAGTATGCTATAGTGGATGTTGGATATTTTGTTGGACTAACCCCTGTAGGAAAACTTTCAATATCAATTTAGAAAGTCCGGAGATGAACTCACACTGGAGATGAAGCAAGGCGTACAATGAACTTCAACAACTTTGCACAATGAAGACTCAGCTCATTCATCATGGATGAAAGAACTGTGAGTATCAAAGTTTATTTATTTTGTCTTCTACCGCAAGTTATCTTTTGCCTTGAATCATGTTAAAGTGTAGCCAACACATAAAATACTAGTCTATGCTAAAGTAATCCTAAAAACATCTTTTATTAGCATAGATGCAAATACATAAGTTATGGATAACAACCCATTCTTTAAATTCTTGCAATCCTTCGGGTATATGTCCACTAACATTATGCAGGAGAGAAATTTTGTTCATCCATGGTTTGGTCTGAACATTGATCCAAAACCCAAATCATAGACACACAAACCTACTCTCAGATCACAAATGGTACTAGCCTAGCCTTGAGTCTTGCTTGGGCGCTGATGACAAACAGGATGCAACTTACCTCGTATGAGACAACCTATGCCTGCAACACTACTATAACACAGGGCTATAGTAACACCAACTTATGTTACTGTAGGTTGGAAAACGTGTTACTAGCTCTCTTTGTAACACATTTTTGTTTGTGTTCCTATTGGCCATGTTACTATAGAGTGGTTTATTGTAACACATTTACTTCTCTACAGGAACATTTTTTTGTGTTACAATGATTTTTGTTGTAACACTTTATTTTTACTTTAGTAACACTTCACATTATGGTACAATACATGGTTTGTAACACATTTCTTTATCCATTGGATCACTTGCCAAGTGTTACAATGATTCTTTGTTGTAACACTCTTTTTAGTTCTAGTAACACTTCTACATTAAAGTAGAGCACAATATGGGACATAGGAACACATTTTGAAATGGAATATTCGACAAAATCTAAACAAAAAAAATCAAAAAATTATGTTACTGTAGGTTGGAAAACGTGTTACTAGCTCTCTTTGTAACACATTTTTGTTTGTGTTCCTATTGGCCATGTTACTATAGAGTGGTTTATTGTAACACATTTACTTCTCTACAGGAACATTTTTTTGTGTTACAATGATTTTTGTTGTAACACTTTATTTTTACTTTAGTAACACTTCACATTATGGTACAATACATGGTTTGTAACACATTTCTTTATCCATTGGATCACTTGCCAAGTGTTACAATGATTCTTTGTTGTAACACTCTTTTTAGTTCTAGTAACACTTCTACATTAAAGTAGAGCACAATATGGGACATAGGAACACATTTTGAAATGGAATATTCGACAAAATCTGAACAAAAAAAATCAAAAAATTAGAGAATTTTTTTTATCACGAGAGGGACCCACCAACAAGCCACACCCACCTCATCTCTAATCTCATAATATTTTTTTCAGGATTTTTTTGCACTTTGCATTAACTAAGATTCGAACCAGCGACCTCTCGCACACGCACATATAACCTCCGCTACCACTCCACCCATTTGTCACTTGTGTCCATATTCTATTTCAGTTACCCACATATTATACTAAACCGGGTGTAAATTGCTTGTTTAAGGCTCTAAACAAATTCAAATCAAAAAGTTGTTAACTACAAAGTTTCATAAATTTTTGAGATCTACACTTTTCGTATAGGAAGTTTCTCCATCCAAGGTCATTTACAAAATTTGAATTTCAAATTTTAGAAATTTCAAATGTAGTTTTCATTAACAAGATGATTTCAAATTAAAACGTTATCAACTACAAAGTTTCATAACTTTTCGAGATCTACAACTTTAATTTTGGTTGTTTTTCCATCCGAGGTATTTCAAAAATTCGAATCTCAAAATTTTTAAATTCAAATGTAGTTTTGCATAATAATATGATTTCAAATTAAAAAAGTTGTCAACTACAAAGTTTCATAACTTTTCAAGATCTACAAGTTTCATTTTGGTCATTTCTCCATCCGAGGTCTTTTGAAAACTTTGAATTTTAAATTTTTAAAATTTAGATACAGTTTTGCATGACAAGATGACTTCTAATTAAAAAGTTGTCAACTATAAACTTTCTTGATGTCAACAAAAAAGAGAAAATTCTTGACGAACCCATATGGCGGTAGGTTAGTGTGTTCATACAACAAAGTAAAAAAATATCTATATTACTTCCATTTAATTTTACATTTTTGTATTTTGTTTTTTCTTCTCCATTGTACTTGTTCTTCTTATGATATAGCTCCGTCCAGTGCGTCTCTTGATCTCGGCCTAATAAATTAACAACATGCTCTAGCATCGAACTGGCCTTTTGAATCAGCTACTCAATGCTAACGGTTCTCATGTAATGACCATGATGTGATTGTCCAACAGCCTTGATGAGAGCTATATGTGATGTGTTGCCTATAAATAGGAAGGTCTACATGTATTTTCTTTTGTAACACTTGAACTGAAACATTATTTTGTGTTACTATGGGCATATAGTTGTAACATATTTTATATGTGTTCCACTTATGTGTTACAACTTAGTACTCATTTGTAACATTTTTCTTGTAACATTAATTTTGTGTTACTATAATTGTTGTTAGTAACACCTTTTTTAGAAAATGTATTTTGTGTTACAACCGAAATCTGTAACACACTATTTTGTGTTACTATGAACTTTTACTAGAACACATTAATGAATATGTTACATAAAAGTGTTACAATATCCTTGTTGTGTAGTAGTGCAACCGTCATTGCCCAAGACATCAAGACAGGAAGTGGGAAGTTATCCTCTGTTCTAATCAAGAGCTAGCTTGGGAGACAAGATGGTACCACTACAACAATAGCAAGATTTACAAGTCAAACACAAGAACATGTTGTTGGGAGTCCATCTACATCACAAGCCAGCCTAGGAGAGATAATTCTATTGTCTAGATGTGTTTCACAATCAAAGGGAGGAAGGAGAAACCCAACTTCAAACATATTAATCTCCTACCCACCACTTTGATCAATAGAAACCACTAGATGTTATCCCAGTCGAGAAGAAGAATATGATCCACCACTCATTCTTGGAAGATCGTTCTTGAACACTATCAATGTTATCATCTATGTCAGACCTGGAGAAGTCAACTCTTAGATCTTTTGTTGATTCTTCAACAACTACATCACTTATGAGCAGCCAAAGAGAACCAAAAGAAGACGTCGAAGGGAGAACCAACTGCCAAGAATTGAGGAGGGCATCATGAAAGATGAAGCCACTACACCACAAGAGTTAGAAGATGGAGAGATAGTACCTGAGCCAGCAAAATCAAGAAGAACAGTCGATAAGATCTCCATCATCTAGACACTATTGAGAGAACAAGTCTCAGTAGTGACACTACGAGACAAAAGACTCTCATGGAGGCACTCGAGTAACAACTCTAAATTCAAGTCTCTTGCCAATCCAATGATTAAAGGAAAACAAGAAAGGTTGACAAGAGAAGAATGTGGAACTGTCCCTACATCCTCATAGTATAGAATTAATACAAGAAAGAGAGAGGATCGAAGTCAGCATACTCGAGGAACAATGTGCCTTCACCGATAAGTCGACACTTAGAGAAGGGAGGTCGATACCTCTAAAGATGATTCCACTGTGATCTTCCTCTTCTCAATCACACTATGAGATGAGCAAGAGAAGACAAGTCAGCTAGACAAGAGAAGCTTCCACAAGGTGGCTCGACATATCACTCTTCAATAACAAAGTAATATTTCAAGGTAAGTAACCATCACTTGAAAAGCTTCTTCTTGATTCTAGTATGAACACAAATAAAGAACTAAACATGTTTATGTTGCACCTCACTTGATCCAACATAATCAACTCAACATATTCAGTCCTTTGACCCTTGTTCATAGCTTTACGCTCTTGAATCTCACTGTCTTAACTAAATGAGCTAAAATGTTGTGCATCTAACCTTTGGAAGATGATATATCTCAATCATGAAAAGATCAACACTTTATGCATAGATTATCCTTCCTTTGGTTAAGTAATTTGATCTGTTAAATATTTAAAGATGCTACTTTTATGCTCATCCTCTGATCCTATCACTCATGTAAAGATTGAATAGAACCCATAAACAACAAGTTTGTCTTGTGCAATGTGCCTAAGGTTAGAGGGGAATAAACAAAACTTTTGGCTCTGTTGGTGTTTTTCCACCAACAGAGCCCATGCACTTGATCTCTACCTTATCTTTATGAGTAGGACACACTCTTGAGCAAACATGGAGAAGTTTATCACTCTCAAATTCTACAGAGTAAAGGTCCTAGATCTACAAGAACATGCACATTGAGAAGATGTTACCAACTTCCACAAGTAACACTTCACTTCAAACTGCTGGACGAACGAAGAACAAGAGTGACACCAAATCAAGAGGCATAAACAAGAAGGAATGATGGAAGATTTCGTAGTCAAAATTAGAGGTCATGAAGTCCCCACAGACTTCTTGATCCTCGACATGAGAAGGCGATGATGTCCACCTCATCCTAGGAAAATCATTCCTCTACACTACAAGTGCAATCACCTACAAGAGGAAATCCATTTTCACTTTCCTGGAGAAAAGGCACGATACAACTTCATCAACTACATACCCAATGAAGCACCCAAGGAGAATAGAAGTGAAAGACGCCGCTCTCAAAGCCAAAGAAGACAAGCTATCAAGAATAGAGAGGCTAATCATGACGAAGAAGTTATCAACACTGTCCCAGAAAAGAAAGAAGAAGAGAAACCTCAAGACAGTAAACCACGGGAAGTGAAGACTCAGACCAAGAAATTATGGGAGAAAATGTCTGCACCTAAGAGGTACAATCAATAACAAGTTTCCAAACGTTCGACATACCTTGGGAGGTCTGAACCAAGGGAAGGTCCGGTTCGTCGGACCTAAATATCCGAACCTTCGCCAAAAGGTAAAAATCGGTAGTTATCTTTATATTTACTTTGCTGCATATTTCTCATATTTAATCCATAACCATTTCTTGCATCATCATATTTAGTTCACAACACATTTTTATAAATATTGCACTGCATCATAAAGCCCCATGTGAATAATTCTATGGCGTGTAAAAACCCATAGGAATGTTCACCGTGGTGGCATAAAAATAAAAAAATATGCATACATTCATCCTGTTGCATTTTCTCTTGCATCATAAAAATATAAAACACAAAAATATTGAGAAAGAAATCTAACTGAAATTCTGGACAACTAAGGCTTGAGTGGCAAACCACTAATGCTTAATCTGTTCCACAAATTTTGTTGTCTATTTGAGTTTCGTAGGATTTGAAAGGCCAAGAAAAGCTGACAAGCAAGTGAATGCTTCATCCACTGTTGGAGTACTGTGTCAATAAAACATCAACATCAATCAAAGCTCTAATCGAGGAAGGACATATCCACTGCCAGTCTGCTACATTGCAAGATCGAACGACTACGTCAACATTCAGCTTGGGGGAAGACATCCCCATGTATCCACGTAAGTATCTTTAATATCTTAAGTTTTTCATTCCATAAACAAATTCAAAACACCAAAAAAAATGTGTGAGCACATGAAGGCTCACCCTTAAAAAGAAAAGAACAAAAATATGTGGGCACATGAAGGCTCACCGTTAATTAAAAAGAGACAAAAATATATGGGCACATGAAGGCTCAACGCTATTAAGGGAACCAGCTTGGGGGAGACGCACCCCCGTTATCTTCGCAATTCAGGTATGTCTTTATTACTATTATTATTAGCTTTTATATCTTAAAGTGTGTTAGATAAATAAAATAGTCTAGTTTGTTTTAACAAGTTGATGACTAAAGAGAACTCTCTCTGTCTAATCTTCTGCATGGAAATGATGAACAGTTGCTCTATCTAATTTCTTTCAAGTACCTAGCCTTCAAAGCATGAGTTCTCCTCATTAATAATGATGCCTTAAAATAAAATTAAATACATGGTTGGCAAATACTTAATCTAAGGTCCAGGTAATTGGGATATGACATGTGATGATTTGAGCTGCTATTATCTTGTTCTAAGCAACACTAAAGTTCCGGAGTTTTCTAAATATGAATATGACTAATAATTGCATTGAGTTAAATTAAGCTTTGTGACCCTGTGAGATGTTATCTTGCCATTGAATTGAGATCACTTACACATTTCATCCATCTTCCGCATAAATGCTCATAATTATCTGTTGCTACCCTCTCAGAAGTTTGTTGGAAGCATGTGGCTATTAAAAAAAAGAAAAAAAAGAGAGAGAAAAGAAAAAAAAAGAGATATGAGGAAATAAAAAGAGACAAGTGTCCGAAACCTCAAAAAGATAGATCCTGAGGAAATAAAAAGGGACAAGTGTCCGGAACCTCGAAGAAAAAAAAATGGGCACGTGCCCGACAGTAGAATTAGCCTAATAGCCATATGTCTCTGATGAACAGAAGAGAGTGAATATATTCAAAAGAGCATCCGACTCCATTTTTCCGTACACATGCACTTCTTGATTCAATGGTTGGTTGACTTTCTCTTTGGATCCATTGTTTAATTTGACAACATATGTATTAATGCTTTTAAAAATTAATTAAAACTCCGGGATAAAGGTGAAGTGAAAGAACTAGAGACATAGTGCTTGATTTGATCATTCAATCTCTCAATTATTCAGGATCTAAGGTAGAAGTAATAAGCCCCATGAAGAATAACATGATATGTTCCGGAGAATTTTTGTTTAACGGCAGGTATACTTGTTAGAAGTGAAGATATTGAAGCAACTCCTAATCCATTGTTAAGTTTTGGTTTTGCTAAGGGACTAGCAAAAGGTAAGCTTGGGGGAATTGTTGACGTTGGTTAACTATCAAAATTAAAGGATAAATAAATATGAAAAGGGCATGAATTCAATCACCAACAAAGGTTTAGGGTATTAATTGATAATATTCCACGAGTTTTGGTGAATTGTGATTCTATAGGGACTAAACCAGGAAACCAGCGCTGATTGCTTCCCCTAGAAGGAAACCGACGGGAGATAACGCAACCGCCACGTCAGGATTATTCTAGAAGACTCCAGAGGATGCAAGAAGACAACAGGAGGTCGACCACCGTGAGAGGCTACCAGGTGGGACCGACCGGTCCCACCCTATGACCGGTCGGTCACCCACCGGGCCCGTTGGCTTTCGTCTTCTGCAAGCTTCCTCCACCGACCTCTAGGACTCATCTCGGCCGTACCTTAAGTCGGTTTAATCTAACGGCTGCGGTTGATCCCTCAGGGCTACATAAGCAGCCCGAGACCCTCTCCAGGCATCTCCCTCTTCATTATTCATCTCCACATCAGAAACTAGGGTTCCAATGTAGAAGTAGAGGTCCCTCTAGATGAATCTCTTCTAGTTCATCTAGAATTAGATCTAGTTCATCTAGTTGTAATCAAGAGTTAGCTTTCAAGTAGAAGACTAGATACCCCTCTAGTAGGATTAGAACCTAGTCTTATTCTAGAACTAGAAGAGAGAGAGAGAGAGGAAGAGATCAAGAACGAGCTCCGGCCTGTCGGATAAACTTCTTCATCTTGTACCTGTGGATTCAAGTTCTTCGTCAACTTGCTTCAACGATTGTTTCGGTAATCGACATCTATATTTAAGTTTGAGCTATTGTTCTTATTATTCTTAAGGTTTATGACTCTCTTTTGAGTACTCTAATTCTAGAGTTAGAGTAGTTGAATAGTGTAAGCGTGGTGCTTAGACTTGATAGCTCATAAATGCCTCCTATAACGCCGGTAGTAGTGGTAGTTCGCAAGGGTGACTCTTATAGCCTTGTTGATTCTTCTATAGTCCACTTACCCGTGTGTAGGCCCGGTAGGATTATACATTTGCATAAAAGAATCATACTCTATTTGTGACCTTTTATGGCAACTTCCCCATTAAGAATAATAAACATATCACTCTTAAGTTGGATTTAGATAACCTTAGTGATCCCCTCTATACTTTTAGCTTCTCCGTCCTTGTTAGTGACTCAGGGGTTATACACTTGAGACTCATCGCTATCCGTTCCTTTGGGTTCGATATTAAAACTGGGTTACTCCGGTGAAGTGCTACATCGGTAGATCTTATCTGTGCGCTTGCGGATAAAGTAGAGTGTGCGTTAATTTATACCAACAAGGCCCAAACCTAGAAACCGTCCACCCGATGGTTTTTCTCTGGCTCTACCACCAAACCGACGCCGTAGAAGGGATGCACCTCCCGTACACCTCGTCCACCAACACGTGTCCCCAAGTCCACGACTCAGGCAGCACATGACCGCAAGTCTTCGCTCGTCGCTGTCCCAGGCTGTCAGCCACCACAGCTGATCCTCGGGCCACCGGTCCCTCAGTCCAAGCCTCACGTCCGCCCTTCGCCACTCTCGGTCCATCAGCACGGCACGTCTCTACTTGACCTTCACCTTGCCTCTGATCACTGTATCCGTGCTCGACACCTGCACAACACAAGCCAAAGAACATGCGCATCATCCCAGTTGACAATCACTCATCACTCAGAGACTCGGCATACACCCATGTATCCGCAAGCACTATAGTATGGGTGCTCCGGGTAAGGAGAAACCCGAGTACTCTATAGTCCTTCTGTATCTAAATTTTGATAAACTCTTGTCTTATAAATGTCTGTGTCCCAGATGCTGAAATGACCCAAGGGGCTTCAAGTGGTGCAATCCCTGAAGAAACTCCGATTCCAGATCCACTACTGACACAGCCTCTCTTGAAGTTGCCGAAGACATTGAAGCTCGTGAAGTAAATTACGAGACTTTGCTGTCAAAGTACTTGCATATTTCTTTTTTTTGACTCAAAGACCGTGGAGCAAAGCTCCCCGGCATCACAAACCATATATTAAAACTCAAAGAAAAGGATTACACCCTAAGAGTTAGCGAAAAGCTAACAAAAGGGAAAACAACAGCTTCAGGAAAGAAAGAAAGAAAGAAAACAAAACACAAAAAGTGATTACAAGGTGTCCAGCCAATCCATGATTCTCTGATGATAAACTGAGCTGATTCTGAAAAGGTGAAGCCTAACTTCACTCTTGAAAGACATCTTCCAGGTTGCTAGCGAAGGAATCTGATTATTGAAAATCCATGCATTCCTTTCTTTCCAAATGCACCAGGCTGCTATCATGAAGACTTCCACAAAAAAAAGGATTCTCAACATAACTTTCTGCTCTTCAATCATTTGAAAAATACTCCCTTGCATGTGCCACACGAAGCCTATGGAGAACCATCTGGCCTCACTAGAAGAACACTCAAAAAATAGGTGCATCAGAGATTCCTCAGTATCCTCCAAACAAAGCACACAATTATAGCCCTCTTCTAAGTGTTGCTTCCTCCTTTCAAGATGTTCCGCGTGTTGAGCCTATCATTAAGCATCAGCCATGCAAAAAATTTTATTTTGGGCACACACTTGGATTTCCAGATCCACCTTATTGGTGGAGGGGGAGTCAAGGATTGAAAATGATGCTTATAGTATTTATTGGAGGAATAAGAGACGCCCCACAAGAAGGACCAGACATCCTGCTGATCTGATGCCAGCTGATGATCTGCTATGTACTGACTGAGAAGAAGAAATTCCTGATAGGCTGCATTGTTCATGGGCAATCAAAATAATTCACTGTGGTCCTGAACTTGGAAACATTTTTGGAGAGAGGCCTTCTCATTCTTGGTAAAGTAAAATAGGTTTGGATATTTCAGAGAGAAGACCTGACCATCGAAGCAATCTGCCCACAAACCAACTGTGTCACCTCGACCAACTAAGCAAGTTGCCACTCCTCTAAAGGAGATTTCAAAACTCATAATGTCTCTCCACCAAAAGGAACCTTTTAACGGGGCAAGGTGAGGAATTTTTGTAGAGTAATAGGATGACCAAATGAGAGAAACCCAGGGTACATCTTTCTTGTTATAGAACTTGGCAAGCTATTTCAACAATAGCCCCTCATTTTGGAGATACAAATTCTTAACTCCCAATCCACCTCTTTCTTTTGGTGAAGTCACCAGAGGCCAAGCTGCAAGATTATATCCTTTCTTATTTATATCACAACCTCGCCACAAACAATTCTTTCTGAACTTGTCTATAATTTTCACTACTGTTTTTGGTAGTTTCAGAGTACACATATAATTTGTTGGGAGAGATGAAAACACGGAATTCACAAGTTGAAGCCTACCAGCATAATTCAGAAAGTACTTGCATATTTCTAACATGACTATTTGTCCGTTGTAGAAAAACGAAGCCGGCTGCAGCGGCCTCGAGTACCGTCCCTGATCCCCAGGTGGTAGAGGAGTCGGAGGCGCCAGACAAGGATGAACCATCCCTGGAGATGGTTTTGGCAGATATCCGTGCAGAAACTTCAACTCGTCAACAGGGAGGGTCTGTAGATGCGCCCGAGTCCTCGCGCCAGGGGGCGACTCTCGATGTGTCCGGGTATAATCATGACCTCACCCGGTTGAAGGAGCTGAGCGAGCAAGTGAGGGCTCCTGTTGAAGCTCTTCACCAATTTGTTGAGGTAAGATTCTCAATTTCTTCTTATTGTACTGTAGTCGCATCCGAGTACTCACAGTAGTGTTTTTATGTAGGCCTTTGACTTCAAGGTTAGGGATCAGGTCACCCGAATTCGCCAGGAGATGTCCCGTGAGAACCAAGAGCTCCGGGACTACATTGCCCAGGACCAGATCAGTCAAAAAGTAGCCACCCAGCTTCTGCATAACCGCATCAATGAACTCCAGGCCAACCTCAAGGAAGTAGTAGCAGAGCGTGACACTGCTAACGATCGTGAGGTTGGGCTGATAGCTAAAGCCGCCTCTATGGAGCAAAAGATGAAGGAGTTGTAGAAGGCTTCCAAAAAGCAGCTTGAGGGTAAACTTTGAAGTTTCTTGTGTCAGTCTGTTTCATAGTGTTAATCTGATTGTATGATAACCAACTGATACTTATGCAGATGCGAATAAGCTGGCTTCTGGGTGGCAGAGCGCATTCAACCGGAAGCAGGCAGAGCTTGAGGAGGTATTTGCTAATGCGTAAAGTACTCTTCAGGAAGCCAAATTGATGCGTGAGGGTGCTGACCGAGACCTTCTACAGGTTCTGAAGTCTACGAAGGAGTCGCGGGAGTCCCTTGAATCTTCGCAAGCTTCTCTGAAGGCCTTGGAGCATGCCATCGAGCCCATCCTGAACATGATTCCGGCGCCAGAAGGAGTTGAGGAGACTTTGATTGATCGGGCCAAGGCTGCGCCTGGGCGGCTGGCTCGATATATCAAAGATATGTCGATTTCTGTGGTGCAAGGTTTGATGGCGACGCTGCGGTTGCATCTGCCGTCTTTCGACTTGTCTGCTCTGATGACCCTCCCTGAAGGCAAAGGCGACGAGGACCTTGCAGCGATGCAGGAGGAGGTGAAGACCGCGGCGGAGGAGTACTCGCAGATTCTAGATCTTGTAGAGTAATTTAGTCTCCTTCATTGTTGAACCGCCGCTTGTATTTCCTGAGACAATTATTATCAAGTATAAAGAATCATAGTATCAGCTATTTTTGAGTCTTGTGCAATTCATGTATAATCGACTCGGTATTGCAAGGGATTCCTTGTCAATAGGCCGTTTTTGTTTGAAGTGGATGTGTGACCAGGCGTCTGACTAGACGGGTCTATCCAAGTGCTCTCTAGCACTTTGATTTGGGTCATGTGACTTCGTTTCTCTAATGATCGTATTAGAGACCTTAGTCTTGCCCGAGTACTACTCTTAGTACCCTTGTTCAAGGGATAAAGTTGATCAAGCACCTCTTGGAGGACCGTGATAATGGTTCCTTCAGGGTGAATCATATCCTCTTGGTACTCGCAGCTTGAGTGCGATAGTGGATGGACCCCTGTCCAGTAAATATTTAACAGGGTGAGTGTTACCCGACCTTGTTATGCCTTATAGGAACTAGTTTCTACTTTTGTAGATGCCATATTCGCTATAGGCTGATAGCCGGGTGTTATGCCGTACTACCTTGTGAGTTGTATTGAGCTCGAAGCTCGTAACTCGAGTATGGTTACCGCTGAACCAATCCATCCGAGTAATATTAAATATTAGTCGGTGGTGAGCCCTGCCATTGCAGAGATTTTTATGCGACTGAGTAGTCATGTTGAGATGTAGAGAAAAGCCTAGATGATTTGTAAAGTTCTTGTATCTCATGAACTCCAAACTTTATTAATATCTGACTAATAAATACAATTGCCCTGAGTCAGGATTGTAGCGTAGTCCTTAGGTATGGAATTTCTTCAAGTGCTCAATATTCCATGAATTTGGCAATGGAGATCCATCTTCAGTGATTAGCTCAAATGACCTGGGTCTTGTTACTTTATGTAAGGTCCTTCCCATGGACTCATAAGCTTGTGGCGCCCTGTAGTATTCTAAATTTTCTTCAAGACCTGGTCGCCTACTTGAAAAGTGCGGTGATGGACGTTCTTGTCGTAATAGCGCCTCATCCCTTGAAGGTACCTTGCTGAGTGAAAGAGTGCGGTTAATCAGGCCTCTTCAAGGCTATCGACTTCTAGCCGCCTGGTGTCATCGGCTTCGCCTTCGTTATACTGCTCTGTTCGTGGGGTGTTCCAGATTAACTCAGCCAGGAGGATTGCTTCAGTGTCATATACCAGGAAGAAAAGAGTTTGGCATGTTGCCCGACTTCGTTGTGTCCGTAGCACCCAGACTACCTTAGGTAATTCTTCGACCCACATTCCGCCGTGATCTTTTAGGAGGTCAAATAATCTTGGTTTTAATCCTGCAAGAATCAGGGCGTTTGCTCATTCGACTTGGCCGTTGGACTGTGGATGAGCTACTGATGCATAGTCTATCTTGATTCCGCAGTCGCTGGCCCATGACTTGAATTCAGTAGCCGTGAAAGGTACGTGTCGCTGCTTGGCAAAGAACTGGCATGATTGACAGCGCCGGACTAAGTCTTCTGCATCTTTCAAGGCTGAGGGCCAATAGTACCCTGATCTGAAGATTTTTCTGACTAATGTCCTTGAAGCTGCGTGGTTGCCGCAACACCCAGAGTGAACTTCATTTATGATTTCCCTGCCTTCTTCTGGTGAGATGCCTTTGAGGAGGATTCCTGATGAAGCTCCACGTTGATATAACTTGTCCCCGACTAAAACATAGTTTTTGCTACGTCTGGTGACTTGCTCTGTGGCAGTTTTGTCACTTGGCAGTTTATGCTCTTTGAAGTAGTCAATGAAGACTTGTGTCTAGTCAGGTGCTAGAGTTAGAACCTGGATGGATGGTGCTGACTCAACCTCTTCCTTCTCTTGGATTGACGGCTTAGATAATTCATGTACGAAGGTACCGCTAGGGACCATGGCTCTGTCAGATCCTAATTTTGCTAGGATGTCTGCTGCCACATTGAGATCCCGGGTAATATGAATGAGTTCTAGCCCAGAAAAGTGTTTTTCCAGCTTGCGGACTTCCGCGCAATAGGCGTTCATTGTTTCCTTTGTGCAATCCCAGTCTTTGTTGACTTGGTGAATTACTACGGAAGAATCACCATAGACTAGGAGTCGCCTGATGCCCAGTGCGACTACTAGCTTGAGTCCATGGAGTAGTGCTTCATATTCTGCTTCGTTGTTGGTGACGGGCCACAATATCTGCAGAACGTACTTAAGCTGCTCTCCGGCGGGTGATACTAGAAGTACTCTGGCTCCCGCTCCTCCGAGTTTTAGGGACCCATCGAAGTACATCTTCCAGTGATCAGGAATAGCATTGTCTGGGATCTGCTGTATCTCTGTCCACTCGGCGACAAAATTAGCTAGAGCCTGTGACTTGATTGCTTTCCTCGGAGTGAACTTGATGTTGAGTGCCCCCAATTCGATTGCCCACTTGGAAATTCTCCCAATGGCATCACGATTATGGAGGACTTATCCCAGAGGAAAATCCATGATGACTGTAATCTCATGAGCCTCGAAGTAATGCCATAGCTTTCTTGAAGATATGAGTAGAGCGTAGAGTAATTTCAATACTTGTGGGTATCTGACCTTCGAATCGGAGAGTACCTCGCTAATGTAATACACTGGTCGCTGGGTGTCGTAGATGTGCTTGTCGTCTTTGCGCTCTACCACAATCGCTGTGCTTACGACGTGTGTAGTAGCTGCGATATAAAGCATCATCGGCTCCCTGGGTTCTGGTGGTGTCAGTATGGGTGAGTTGGTCAGGTATCCTTTGAGTTGTTCAAAGGCCCTGTCCGCTTCTTCTGTCCACTGAAATTTATCGCCAGCCTTGAGTAATTTGAAGAAAGGTAATCCCTTTTCTCCTAGCCGTGAGATAAATCGATTTAGTGCAGCCATGCACCCGGTGAGCTTCTGAACATCCCTGACTGAGGTAGGTGGTTTCATGTTGATGATAGCTGTGATTTGCTTTTGGCTAGCCTCGATGCCCCGATGGCTAACAAGGAATCCGAGTAACTGTCCTGAGGGTACTCCGAAAATGCATTTTGTGGGATTGAGTCTCCATTGGTATGCACGCAGTCGGTTGAAAGTTTCCTCCAGGTCTGATATCAGGGTAGTCGGATCCTTTTTCTTTATGACAACATCATCGACATAAGCTTCTGCGTTGCGGCCAATCTGGTTACCCAAACAATCTTTGATGGCTTGTTGATAAGTGGCTCCTGCATTCTTTAACCCAAAGGACATGGTTTTATAATAGTAGGCGCCAAAAGTAGTTATAAACAATGTCTTGGGTTGGTCTTCTTCCTTGAGGGCAATCTGATGGTACCCGGAGTAGCAATCCAAAAAGGATAATAGAGCGGAGCCTGCGGTGGTGTCAACTATTTGATCTATCCTTGGTAATCCGAAAGGATCTTTTGGACAGTGTTTGTTGAGGTCTGTGTAGTCGACACACATACGCCACTCGGCAGAGTTCTTCTTTTTGACTAGCACTGGGTTAGCTTACCACTCGGGGTGGAGGATTTCTCTGATGAATCCAACTGCGAGTAGTTTGGCTATTTCCTTCTTGATTGCCTCCTTCTTCTCTAGTGAGAATCATCGTAGTCTTTGCTTGATAGGTCTAGACCCTTCTTTTAATTCCAGTTTGTGCTCAGCCAAGTTCCTTGGGACTCCCGGCATGTCAGCCGGTTTCCAAGCAAATATATCTTTCTTTGCTCTAAGAAACTTGGTGAGTGCGAATTCCTATTCTTCGGATAGACGACCGCTGATAACTGCCGTCTTGGAGGGATCACCGGTTTCTAGGTCGATGCTTTTTGTAAATACTTCTGTTGGTGGTTGGATAGTACCCGCCTTCTTGGTTGGGATTTCTGAATCTCCAGGCTTGGTATTATGCACCATCTGAGTGAGTTCTTGTAACTCCCGGGTTAGTTGAGCTTTTTCAGTGATTTGGACAACCTCTGTGTCATAATCAAATGATCGCTTCAAGTCACCTCTGAAAGTTAGGATTCCTTTAGGACCCGACATCTTCAGGAGAAGGTATGGGTAGTGAGGTACTGCCATAAACTTGGCGATGGCTGGTCGTCCAAATATGGCATGGTATGATGACTCGAAGTCGGCTACCTCAAAACTGATGTACTTAGTCCGGTAATTGATCTGAGTTCCAAAAGTTACGGGTAATATGATTCTTCCGAGTGGTACAGCCGCCTTTTCAGGTACTATGCCGTAGAAGGGCGTGCTTGATGGTGTGAGCTATGTTGCGAGATTCAGATTCATCTTTCGTAAGGTGCTTGCAAAGATGACGTTGAGTCCTGCCCCTCCGTCGATGAGTACTCTGCTCAATGTAAACCCGGCGACCGTGGGATCTAGGACTAGCGGGTATTGCCCTGCATTGGAGACGCTGGTCCATTGGTCCGCTTGGGAAAAGCTGATCGGATGCTCGGACCAGTCAAGGTATCTAGGAGTCACTGGTTCTGTAGACATGATCTCTTGTAGGGAAAGCTTCTGGAGCCTCTTGCTGTCGCTAGTGGTTACTCCTCCAAAAATGACGTTTATAGTCCCTTTGGGGTGCTGGAAACCACCGGCGTCTTGCTGAGGGTCTTCAACCACTTTCTTCCCTTTGTCTTTGTTGTTTTTGTTGAAGTCGGAGTTTAAGCCTCCCTCTTTGAGCTGTCGACAGTGCTTAGCCTGATGTCCTCCTTTCGGATGGAATGGGCATGGTCTGTCGAGTAAGTCGTCAAAGGTGGATGGCTTATTCCCCTTCTTCTGAGGTTCCATGGCTGCAACAGTGTTGTCCCCTGTTCTCTTGCGGGTGTTTTGCTGGGTAGCCTGGTTGCCCCTTTGATTGTTGCCTCGATCACCTTGCGTGTTTCTCTCGGGAAAGCGTTCCTGAGTGCGTTCCTCTATTGCCATCATGGAATTTACTGCCCGGTGAAACTTGTTAGCAGTGGTCGGGTCCTGTTTGATGAAGTCCTTGTAATTGTACCTTTTGCAAATTCCATTGCCGAAAAGGTCGATTACTTCTCTGTCTGTAATGTCAAATACTGTGGAGCGGATCTCTAAGAAGCGCCTATAGTACTCTCGTATTGACTCATTTTTCTGTTGCTTGCAGGTCCTGAGCTTAGTCCGGGGATCTGATCTCTCGGCGACACCCGCAAAGTTCTCTATGAAGATACGATGGAGTTGTTCCCAGGAGTCAATGGACTCGGACTTAAGCTTATCGAACCAAGCAAGTGGCATTGTTCCTAAAGCCATTGGGAGAAAGAGTGCTTTGACGTCGTTGCTTCCTCCTGCTAACTCCACCGCTTGAGCGTACAGCCTGAGCCACCGTTTAGGTTCTGTCTTCCCATCGTACTTTGAGTAGTTCCCGGGTTTGAATTTTCGTGGAAACGGGACTGCTCGTAGCCTCTGGGAAAAGCAGGGGAAACGGTCGACTGCATCAGATGCTGCAATCGTGGCTTCTCGGTACGAAGATTCAGCTCCTCCTTCAGCTTGATCGGGTACTCGGTAGCCCAGACGACTCCTTGCTGGAACCCGGCCGAGTCGCTCCTAAACAGGTCGCCTCTAGCTTGGATGGGATGACGCTTGTTCATCAGCCAGAGACTCAAGCTTCCGTCCTCGAAGTTGTAGCGTAGTAGTCTGAAGCATGACCAATCGTCGCTCTTCTTCAGGGGTGCGGTTGTCCTTGGCTCCCATCTCTGTGGCTAGGGCCATGATGTTCTGGTAGGGTGTCTGGAAAACCTTGTGACCAGCGACTCTCATAAACTCGGGCTCGAGGTTGCGGGAGCAATCAGCTCGTCGGCGATTGTGATCGTTTTGTGATTCATGCTCCTGATCACGTTGGGCGCGAGCATGATTTTTTGTGTCCTTTTCTAGGCGCTTCCGAGTGGTATATTCTTTGAGTCGTACATTGTAGCGGTCTACTGCTTCTGTTAACACTGGATTTTGGTCAACATTGAGAAGATGACAGGTGGACCCAACGAGCAGTGAGAAGAGTATTCGGTAGACGGCCAAGCGGTCGGTTACTCCATTCAGGAAGTAGATATGGCAAGAGAAGCCGATCATGAGGATAATCAACCATGACCGTGACAAATTAAACGAGTATTCAAGAAGCCAGAGGGGTCTGATCTCATTGGCTAGGAGTTGGATTTGGTGGCGTTGTGATGTGGCAAGCAAGAAAAGAAGGCAATTTAAATATAAATATATATAAAGCATGCACATCTCGACGTCCAGTTCTATATTTAGCATAAATGGCTTCACGACGAAGGAATATATATAAAGCATGCACATCTTGACGTCCAGTTCTATATTTAGCATAAATGGCTTCACGATGAAGGAAAGGCTAGAAGACGGCGTGCATGTCCAGTGTGCGGAGATGGGCGTATGAGGCATTCGGCAAGTACCCATGCGGTCGGCTAGTTTCCAAGGATTCGGCAACTGCTCATGCGGTCGGCTATTTCGAGAAAAGGAGTTTCCTTTGAAACGACGGAAGCAAGAGCCGATCGGGCAACAAAATTGTGACAATTAAGGCAATGAAGATTCCGAAAGGAGTTGAAGGCCAAGAATATTGTATTTTCCTTTAATATTTCAAAGTCGTGTCCTCTTAGGACTTGTATTGCGTCCAGGGTATAAATATAAACCCTTGGCTATTGTAAAAAGTGTTCACAACCATATCAATACAAACCGGCCCTGTGCCACCTTTGAGTCCTTAGTCGTGTCGTCGAGTTCTTCGAGAGGAATCATCGATCCGTCGACCTCCGTAAGTCCCGACAACCTTGTTATCATGTCTAGTATCATGCGGTGGATTTAGATATTATGCAAGTAGTCTCGTTTGTTAAGCTTAGTATCGTGCGGCGGATTTAAGCTTATGACGGGAGGTTTTTTGCTTGTGCCTTGTATCGTGCGGCGGATTAAGTCATGAGTAAAAATAGTTATCGACTCTATTAGATTTGGCAGATCTAATAGATTCATTAAGTTATCATGTGTTATTTGTTTTATTATTTAATTCTTGTAGCACTCTTTTGCCCAATCTAGATTGATCTTTGTTCGGCCTTGTTTCACAAGCTCGCTTGTGTTTTGTTAATCATAAGATCATGACGGCCGGATCAACTTTCAATCTAGATTGTCACATGTTGTGGGTTCATATATGTCAATCACGGTTAGGCTTTGATGGATGTGGGTATCGTGCGGCAGATGCAGGTTTTAGATTGGTTTGATCATGCTTGTTTGTATGTTCCTTCTTCATGGACCCCAACTCGGCTAATTTGCCGATCTTGGTTAAGCTTACCTGAGTAATGAGTATATATAGATCTGTTCAGATATATGCATGCTTTTAGCTTCTTATAATTAGATTGTATCATGCGGTGGATTAATCTAATTATAAGGAGTGGTGTAGATTTGTAGCAAGTGGTATCATGCGGTGGATTAGCTTCGCTCAAGTTTACGCTTGACGGGTTTATGAAGACTAGACGTGCGGCAGACTAGTTGAATTAGCCTATGCATGTTTTGTTTGAATAGATTTATATTTACAAGTTACCTGTTTCTTTTATTACATATGCGTTCGACAATCAACATGTTTACATGCTTTCTTTTATACTTGCCGAATGACTTTATAAACCTGTTTTGACAGACAGCTTCTATAGCTGTGTGCCGTCGTGATTGGCTTTCAAAGCCGTACATATGGAACTGTCTGGTCTCACCCGACATGTTCCAGAGGTATTCTCACGTTTTTATCCCTTGTTGGTTTTCAGGTCAAACCGACTGGCACGTCTCCGGATTCAACATACTCCGGGCACCCGATTGAAGCTAGCTTTTCGGCTTGCTGTGTGTGAGGCGCGGCGAACCAGATTTTGCGCCAACATACTTTTTGGCACGTCCAGTGGGACAACAATTCCTGTTTGATTGTCAAAGCCGATTCAACGTGTACGCACGGGATAGCTGCTGATCAACTGAGTGTACATGGCATTTACGAAGACGCAGATAGCATGCATGGGTG
Organism: Coix lacryma-jobi var. lacryma-jobi; assembly: GCA_009763385.1. Lineage (NCBI taxonomy): Eukaryota > Viridiplantae > Streptophyta > Magnoliopsida > Poales > Poaceae > Coix > Coix lacryma-jobi. The sequence goes on along the minus strand of CM019830.1, from coordinate 103,196,220 downwards.
GATTTGCTCTGTGCAGGGACATAAAAACCAATTAAAGAAGCTGATGAACTTCTCCTAAAGATAGAATTGGCTGACATGGTTTCTCCTAAAAATAAAATGGCTTCAAATACATCATGCATGAATGTATCAGTCTCCAAATATATCATGGCACGGCATGCACATGAAGAGATAAATAAAAGGAAGATTTCCATGGAGATGTTCAAAGAGATAAAGTCCAAACTCAGATTTACTTGCATGCTGCTATAAATAGCCGATTGAGTATCAAGGGGTCATGCCGAGGGAAGTTGGTCGATAGCTAATTATCTGCATGTCATCTTTGGAATCGGCTATTCAGGAAAGGAATCGGTGGATACAACAACATGAGAAAATATACTAATTGGCCGATATGCATAAAGGAATCGGCTGGAGTTATCATCGTGCATGCATCCACGCACCGCTGAGCTCGTATTTGTCGTCTACGGCACACTCAGCCTCATCAAAAATGACGTTCTTCGAAGCTACCATGAGTTACCTGACAGCATGCTTACCTAAAGCATTCCAGTTCCTCAACAAGAAGAAAGTCAAAGGCATACTAAGCAAAAGCCGATAAGACAGAACCTTTGGCTCCTATTAATTTAAGTTTATCTTTCCCTGAGTAACGCAAAAAGTTTAGTCTGGTGATAAGGTTACGAAAGGCTACATCAGAAGCACAAAGGACGTTAGCAACCGGACGACCGATAGAAGACCATCGGCTAAAACGTTTTCAGCACACTTCATATTGAAAGAGATACCTTTGCTGATGGCCTTGAATAAGGTGGTGCCAACAAGACACATGCAACGGTGACAAGTTCACTTATAGTCACAACAGCTACAAGATCTCAAGCAGCCAGTCATTTGCAGAAGAAGGATTGACGTTTATGATTGGCTTCAAATATTTTCAACCCGTATTCGGCGAAGATGTCTCGAATGAGAGGACACCAGTGAATCATCGATTACGCCGCTGTGACTACGTATCGGGGGGTCTGAGATCAACACACACACATCGTACAACATCGAGCGATTCATCGTGAAGGACAAAACGAATGGCTGCTTCATCTTCAACGGTGGTTTGTGTAATTTTACCCTTGCTTCTCTAATAGTTTCAGAGCTTAAAATTAAAATCATTAAAAAGTGAAACCTCTCATGTTGCGTCTCCGCACTAAAAAAAAGAAAAAAAAACCCTAAAAAATTCCACTCTATGAATATGTGATATAGATATTTTGGGTTATCCATTATTGAAATGATAAATAGATGCTATGTTTTATATTTCACCTGTGTCTGGTTTATAGCTTTGATTTCTTTAAAGATTTGGGTCTAATGGTTATTATATTTATCTTGAAGTCTTTGAAATTTGTGGGTTGCATAAAATTTAAACTTTGTCTGAAAGTAATTGTGGGATATGAATAGAGGTAGAAGTTGCTATGACATTATTCTGAGAGATACTTGAAATTCGGAGATTTAATGAAATAATAAAATTTACTTAAAGTCATATTGAGCACTATCAAATTATCGTGACTAGTAGTTGAGATTATAGTCATATTTTCAAGATCAAGATTCACGTACACGTTATAAACTAATAAGTGTTTTGCATGTGCATTCTCTCTTTGATGAAAAATATGAGGCTATTCTATAAATCTTAGAAATAAAAACGACGGACACATGTCCGCCAGAACTGAGAAAGAAAAAAACAAGGGCAAGTGACCGCCCAAATAAAATATGAAAAAGAAAAGGTCAAGTGACCGCCAAATAAAATAAAAGATGGCCGAAGGCCCAGTAGCTTCATAATTTTAAAAAGTAGGGAGAATGACATATGCAAAAGAAAAAGTGATAAAAATATTCACTTGCACTTCTTGATCTAGATTTATGGCTTGTATCTCCTTATGGTCGAGTCTTTGACTTTGTAATATTATGTTATAGGATTTTATATAAAGATAATGATAAAAACTCTCGATAAAAAGTGATCAAGGGGTAAAAGATAAGCATTTCTGTAGCTATTCTGTTTTGCAATCGCTTGAGGATTCAGTGAGATCTAAAGCCCCATAATTAAAGAGACGGATGGATGAGTAAGGTATCATTTTATTCAAGTTTAAAAGAAATCTTGGTTATAAAATATGATACTTTTGAGATGTAGTCGGTATTGCAGCATCTTCTAATCAATAAAATGGAAGAACTATAATATTTATACACATATGCATTTGTAATTAACTTGTTTCCACATGCATTGGAGAATTATTGTTTTACAGGCAAAATTGTGGAAACAAGGTGATAAAATGTTATTGCTATCAGTTGATTTCTTGGCTTTTTGAAGAAGACCAACAAAGATCAAATAGTTCGAAGCATGAAAATTCATAGTCCGAACTAGGGGGGCCTGTGTTAACACTGGATTTTGGTCAACATTGAGAAGATGACAGGTGGACCCAACGAGCAATGAGAAGAGTATTCGGTAGACGGCCAAGCGGTCGGTTACTCCATTCAGGAAGTAGATATGGCAAGAGAAGCCGATCATGAGGATAATTGAAGGACCGGATTAGCGACCAGAGGGGGGGTGAATGGGAGCCTCAAATTCAACTCGTGAATAGTATGGCCCTTGTCCCAGAAAGTCACCCAAAAGCAAAGACTCGAAACGACCGAAGAGTTCACGACCTACGAGTAGGTGGATACCCTAGGAGATGTCCTAGTGGTACAGCGGAACCTCCGGAGAAACCCCAAAAGCAGCTGCCAAAACCTCGGAGCAAAACTGCAAAAACTGCAGGTTCGTGGACTGTCCGGGTTCAGGATCCCGGACTGTCCGGGTTCAGGATCCCGGACTGTCCGACACTGGAAGTCCGGACTGTCCGCCGGCAAAAGACGAGAAACAGGACTGTTTTGCAGGTCTGCTGGAATGGTCCCGGACTGTCCGTGGGTTTATACCGCGGACTGTCCGCCGTTCACTCAACAGCGAACAGTCATGGGTCTGCTCCTGACTGAACCTGAAGAAACCCGATCCGCGGACTGTCCGCCGTCAGGGGCGCGGACTGTCCTCCACCACCCAGAAAACACAATCTTGCTCGGGCTCAAGAACAACTCCAAATCGATCTCAACCAAATCGAGAGGAACTTCGATCAAACTCCTCCCAGATGATCCTCTATGTATTGGGGTGCTAATCCTAGGAAATCATCGCACCAAACCAAGTCAATCAAGAGAGATTCGTGGATCACTGAGAAAGGGGGAAGAATGAAGAACAAACACGAAATCAACCCGATCTATGGATTCGTGAGATTAGAAGAGAATCCCTTCAGTAGAAAGAAGGGGCTCACGACCAAGAACGAATTGATTCAAGTGGAATCGAAAATCATCTCGCGGAGAGGAAAAACAAAGCAAATCTCCGGGAGATGAAAAACCAAAACGTGAAGAACACAAGACACGATTTGATTTCAGCCGAAATTCCTCCACACGAGGAGACAACGAGAATACGGTCTCGTTTCCTCAAAAGATCCAAATACACAGAGGTATGATTTCCGTCTCTGCGGATCGCTTGCAGCGAAGTATGATTAGAACCTAAGCGAGGGCTAGAGACAGAGAGCTCAGGAACAAAATGACTGCAAGGATAGAGAGAGAGAGGAGGGGTGCCTCCCTTATTTATAGCCTAAAACAATAATCCCCTTACTACCCCTAGATACATGAGCGAAACGGCCAACCCTAGGGGTATCCCGATCCAACTCTGCTGATAGTTGATCTGACGGCCACGCGCCTTCCTCATCCTTAGCTTCGCCTCGACGCAAGCCTCAGGATGCCGCCACGTGCCGCCCAGTCGACCGCCGCGCCTACCTCGTGGATAGCCTCGCCTCCGCGCCAGCCTCTCCACGCTGCCACGCGTCGATAGTCCTTTTTGCGGACCTCCCCCCAGTTTTGAGGCCGAAACCGGGAAACCTGGGCCTTCCCCCGGTTTTGAGGCCGAAACCGGGAAACCTGTCCTCAGGCTGAGTTTTGTGGCCCAAACTCAGAAACCCGTGCGCCCAGGTTTTGAGGCCCAAACCTGGAAACCGTCCTCGCCGAGTTTTGAGGCCCAAACTCGGAAACCGGCCACCCCGAGTTTTGAGGCCCAAACTCGGAAACCGTCGAGGGTAGCTTTTCGAGGCTCAGCTACCGAACCCGTGCCGAAGACGGGATGTGGTTCGCACACCCCGAGTTCCAGCACCGATGCCGGAGCATGTCCAGCCTCCACGCCAGGCATCCTCCCGACTCGGCCAATGCACCGCACATCCCCATGTACTCTTGCTTGTCAACGCCACGTGCCAGCTACCACAGCTGATCCTCAAGTCTCCTGGTCCGTCGGTCCAAGCTCCACGTCCGCCCTTCACCGCTCCCGGTCTGTCGGCACGACACGTCCCCACTTGACCTTCACCTCACCTTCGACCACTGCCCGAGCTCCGCACCTGCACATCAACACAGCCAAGAGACATGTTGCCCGTTGATCGATGACTCGTCACTCAGGAAGGGAACCACAAGGGCACATATCAACCTTGTGTTCTCAATCTCCCCCTTGATGAGTGCATCGTCAACTCATAGTATCCGTAACCAGAATAGAAGGAAGCAGAATTAGATAGAAGGAGAAAAACTCACTCGAAATGTCCAAAAGCCAGAGAAAAGGCCAAAGAAGAACAATTCAAGATAAGCGAAGCTTGGTCCCCAAAGACATGGGCAACAGTTCGACACAACCAAGCAAAAGATAGGAGCAACAACTCATCAAGAAGCAAAACTCGATCAAAATCAGAGCACAAGACTTGGTTCCCAAAGACATGGGCAATGGCTCGACGCAACCAAGTCAGAAGCAAGCTAGTCCTCAAGAAGAGGCAGAAGGGGCTCAACACCACTAGCTGAAAGCTCGAACACCAAATGAAGACTGCGTAAGAAGCAGCTACTGCTAGTCCCTCAAGATAGAGGCACAGAGGCTCAACATAACTAGCAGTAAGCCCGATACCAATCAAGAACCACTAAACCAAGATGAAAACAGCTAGTCCCTCAAGACAGAGGCACAAAAGCTCGACGCAACTAGCTGAAAGGATCGATATCAACCAAAACCAACTCGGAACAGGCAGAAATACTCCCCCTCACTTAAAGAACTCCCCTCAACAAGTGAAGCATAAATTGCAAATTGTCACCACAACAAGACATTCTCCCCAATTCTCCCCCTTGGGGGCAATTTGCAATCAAAAAAAGAAGGAAAAGAGCTCAAGTAAGTCAAACGGAGCTAGGTCATGCCTATCAGAGTCAAGCACATGCACATGAGTCAAAAATGCATGTTAGCAGCTTCAGGTATATACTCGAAAGAGTGAAAGAATGCTCTAATGAGTGCTAATCCGACTACATAGCAACATACACAAGTACTAGCAAAGGCTCAAACTGATCACCGAAAACAAGATATGAATGCATGAGCAGTTTTAAGCCATTTAGAAAGGGGTTTCACCATCAAATTAGCACTAAGCATGTATAGACAGGAAGTCAAACAAGTGCTAAACATGTATGTAAGGTGAACTACCCCTAGCAAGGTTCAACCATCATGCTATAGAGTGAAAGATAAACTCGTGTTTTTAGATTTTATCGGAGATATTTGCAGCGGTTTTTACACAAGTTTAAATTCAGCATGTGATTGCGAGAGGTTGAAAGCTTGTCATTGCCTAACTTTCCAACCGTGCTAAGCCTATGCATATGCAATCAGGAGCTTAAAGCATCGGTTTCGGTCTTACACTACACGGCTCAAGTTTAACTCAAAGTGCTATGAGAAACAGTCTCGATACCGTGATGTGCTGACAAAGCAATCCCATCTCGATCTTGTCAATTCACTAAAACTTGGTTCATTTTAAGCAGAATATGGACACTCCAAGCAAGTGAATGACTCAGAACTAGAGACATAGCAACCTAGCATATATGCAATAGCTCAAGGGACCTCAACACATCCTACACATGCTAGTTGCCAATCTCAATGGTGAACATGTATCAAGTTTTAAGTTCATTAGACATGTTCAGCGTTCTGAAAGAAATACCTTAGCTCACAAAATGTAACAGTGATCAAAGAGAGCCTAAGCTACAAGCATCATCAGATATCATCGAAGCATACACTAATCAGAGCATAAATTCATTCTAAGGAATATTGACATGAAGCTTGAAATAAAAAGATGTATGCATGAAGAAGTCAGAATCGGAGCCAAAGCAAAAACAGAAAGACTCAAGACCCAAAAAACAAAAAAGATCAGGAAGTCAGTTTATTTTACAACAAGCAAAATGTTTCCCCCATCTAAAAGGGGAAACACACACCAAGCTCACCTCTCAACCTTGCAAAAGTTGAGAGATCCAAAGGCTTGGTGAAAATATCCGCAACCTAGTTATGGGTGTCTACATGCCTAAGATCAATGTCACCTTTCTCATAGTGATCACGAAGAAAATGAAAGCGAACATCGATGTGCTTGGTCTTGGAGTGAAGAACAGGGTTCTTTGCTACTCTAATGGCAGAAGTGCTATCGCAAAGCAAAGGGACCCGACTGAAATCTAGACCAAAATCACGCAATGTAGCAACCATCCATAAAAGCTGCGAAGCACAAGAAGCAGCAGCAACATACTCGGCTTCAGTAGTAGACTGGGCTACGTTCGACTGCTTGCGAGAAGACCACGAAACCAAAGAAGAGCCAAGAAACTGACAAGTCCCACAAGTAGACTTGCACTCAAGCCGACAGTCGGCGAAATCCGCATCGGAATAACCACAGAGCGAAAGAGTCGAAGAAGAGGAGTACCAAAGTCCGAACTCAGGAGTGTATCGGAGGTACCTCATGATGCGCTTGACCGCTGGCTTGTGGGAAGTTCGAGGAGACGCCTGAAAACGAGCGCACAAACACACAGAAAACTGTATATCTGGCCTCGTTGTCGTCAGGTACAGAAGCGAACCAATCATGCTTCTGTACTCCTTTTGGTCAACCGGCTCTCCGTTCTGGTCCGCGTCCATCGCCGCAGTCGTCGGCATGGGCGTCGTAAGAGGCTTGGCCTCGCCCATGTCGAATTTCTTCAGGATATCCTTCGTGTATTTTCCTTGATGCACAAATGTCCCGTCTCGGGTTTGCTTAATTTGCAACCCGAGGAAGAAAGTCAACTCGCCCATCATACTTATATCGAACTCCCTGCTCATAGTATCTGCAAACTTGGCAACAAGCGCATGAGAAGAGCCACCAAAGATGATGTCATCCACGTAAATCTAGACTAACAGGGTATAGTTGATCTGACGGCCACGCGCCTTCCTCATCCTTAGCTTCGCCTCGACGCAAGCCTCAGGATGCCGCCACGTGCCGCCCAGTCGACCGCCGCGCCTACCTCGTGGATAGCCTCGCCTCCGGGCTAGCCTCTCCACGCCGCCACGCGTCGACAGTCCTTTTTGCGGACCTCCCCCCGGTTTTGAGGCCAAAACCGGGAAACCTGGGCCTTCCCTCGGTTTTGAGGCCGAAACCGGGAAACCTGTACTCAGGCTGAGTTTTGTGGCCCAAACTCAGAAACCCGTGCGCCCAGGTTTTGAGGCCCAAACCTGGAAACCGTCCTCGCCGAGTTTTGAGGCCCAAACTCAGAAACTGGCCACCCCGAGTTTTGAGGCCCAAACTCAGAAACCGTCGAGGGTAGCTTTTCGAGGCTCAGCTACCGAACCCGTGCCGAAGACGGGATGTGGTTCGCACACCTCGAGTTCCAGCACCGATGCCGGAGCATGTCCATCCTCCACGCCAGGCATCCTCCCGACTCGGCCGATGCACCGCACATCCCCATGTACTCTTGCTTGTCAACGCCATGTGCCAGCTACCACAGCTGATCCTCAGGTCTCCTGGTCCGTCGGTCCAAGCTCCACGTCCGCCCTTCACCGCTCCAGGTCCGTCGGCACGGCACGTCCCCACTTAACCTTCACCTCACCATCGACCACTGCCCGAGCTCCGCACCTGCACATCAACATAGCCAAGAGACATGTTGCCCGTTGATCGATCACTCATCACTCAGGAAGGGAACCACAAGGGCACATATCAACCTTGTGTTCTCAACAGTCGACCATGACTGTGACAGATTAAACGAGTATTCAAGAAGCCAGAGGGGTCTGATCTCATTGGCTAGGAGTTGGATTTGGTGGCATTGTGAAGTGGCAAGCAAGCAAAAAAGGCAATTTAAATATAAATATATATAAAGCATGAACATCTTGACGTCCAGTTCTATATTTAGCATAAATGGCTTCACGATGAAGGAAAGGCTAGAAGACGGCGTGCATGTCCAGTGTGCGGAGATGGGCGTATGAGGCATTCGGCAAGTACCCATGCGGTCGGCTAGTTTCCAAGGATTGGACAACTGCTCATGCGGTCGGCTATTTTGAGAAAAGGAGTTTCCATTGAAACGACGGAAGCAAGAGCCGATCGGGCAACAAAATTGCGACAATTAACGCAATGAAGATTCCGAAAGGACTTGAAGGCCAAGAATATTGTATTTTCCTTTAATATTTCATAGTCGTGTCCTCTTAGGACTTGTATTGCGTCCAGGGTATAAATATAAACCCTTGGCTATTGTAAAAAGTGTTCACGACCATATCAATACAAACCGGCCCTGTGCCACCTTCGAGTCCTTAGTCGTGTCGTCGAGTTCTTCGAGAGGAATCATGGATCCGTCGACCTCCGTAAGTCCCGACAACCTTGTTATCATGTCTAGTATCATGCGGTGGATTTAGATATGATGCAAGTAGTCTCGTTCGTTAAGCTTAGTATCGTGCGGCGGATTTAAGCTTATGATGAGAGGTTTTTGTTTATGCCTTGTATCGTGCGGCGGATTAAGTCATGAGTAAAAATAGTTATCGACTCTATTAGATTTGGCAGATCTAATAGATTCATTAAGTTATCATGTGTTATGTGTTTTATTATTTAATTCTTGTAACACTCTTTTGCCCAATCTAGATTGATCTTTGTTCGGCCTTGTTTCACAAGCTCTCTTATGTTTTGTTAATCATAAGATCATGACGGTCGGATCAATTTTCAATCTAGATTGTCACATGTTGTGGGTTCATACATGTCAATCACGGTTAGGCTTTGATGGAACTGGGTATCGTGCGGCAGATGCAGGTTTTAGATTGGTTTGATCATGCTTGTTTGTATGTTCCTTCTTCATGGACCCCAACTCGGCTAATTTGCCGATCTTGGGTAAGCTTACCTGAGTAATGAGTATATATAGATCTGTTCAGATATATGCATGCTTTTAGCTTCTTATAATTAGATTGTATCATGCGGTGGATTAATCTAATTATAGGGAGTGGTGTAGATTTGTAGCAAGTGGTATCATGCGGTGGATTAGCTTCGCTCAAGTTTACGCTTGACGGGTTTATGAAAACTAGACGTGCGGCAGACTAGTTGGATTAGCCTATGCATGTTTTGTTTGAATAGATTTATATTTACAAGTTACCTGTTTCTTTTATTACATATGCGTTCGGCAATCAGCATGTTTACATGCTGTTTTTATACTTGCCGAATGACTTTATAAACCTATTTTGACAGACAGCTTCTATAGTTGTGTGCCGTCATGATTGGCTTTCAAAGCCGTACATATGGAACTGTCTGGTCTCACCCGACATGTTCCAGAGGTATTCTCACGTTTTTATCCCATGTTGGTTTTCAGGTCAAACCGACTGGGACGTCTCCGGATTCAACATACTCCGGCACCCGATTGAAGCTAGCTTTTCGGCTTGCTGTGTGTGAGGCGCGGCGAACCAGATTTTGCGCCAACAGCTTCCTTGCGGTGATTTGCGCGCCTTCTGTGAGCTTCTTTTGCTTGATTCCTTCTAATTCTCTCAGCCTTTATGGACTCAGTTTCTGCGTGTCCTTCAGGATCATTGTCAGATATCATACTTAGAGTTTCATCATCCTGGAAGACATCTGGAGGGGTTGGCGATCGTAGAGATGACTGATGCCCCGCCATGAAAACTTCACGGGTGTAGCTCTGGTTTATCGATCCTGGCGTGACCGACTCCAAGGTAGAAGTGCTGGAGATTAGTTCTGTTGAGGTGTCGAGTTCCTCAAAGGGGAGCTGATGTCCATGTTGATATGGGAGTTGCTGGTCGATTGTGCCAACCAGCCTAGCCGGAGCTGGCTGTATTGGCCAATGGACGATGTTACCCTCCTTGGGAGAGCTGAAAACGAGTCCTTGCTGAGCTCCAGCCAAAGGTATCTGTTGATACTCTTTGAATTTTGTGTCAATTAGGTCTTGGAAGTCTTGAGCCGAGTTCCGTAGTCCGAAGGCGATGCCATGTTAGATCTCCGAGTCCTTTTCATTCTTAGAATTTGAGTTCGAGTAGGAGTCGGGTGCTTCAGGTTGGCTCTCGGAATCTCACGAATCTTGGACTGCAAGATTTGCTAGGTTCTGGGTAAGATCATTCATCTTTGGCATGGCTTGTGCTTCTGATTCAGTGTGAAGTTGTCGATGCAGGCTTCCTTGATCATCCGCGATGAAGGACCGTGAAGCAACCAGAAAGCGACCAGAGGGGGGTGAATGGGAGCTTCAAATTTTCCTTTCAGAAACTAGTAGCCACTGTCCCAAGAATCAACCCCAGAAGCAAACCCTAGAGCTTGCTAGTGTCCACGACCCTGGAAGTAGGGTGGATGCTTCCTAGAAGCACAGCGGGATACTACACAACTCTAGAAAGCCAACGCAAAAGACAGAAACCAAATCCGAGATCACACGAACGAACAGCGAATGAGACTGCGCAGTCACAGCAGCATCGGACGCTGGCAGCATCCGATGCCCAACCAACGGACGCTTCCGATGTGAAAAGTGCAAAACAGAACCCTTACTGGACACCCATCGGACGCTGTGAACAGTAGACTCTCAGCGTCCGATGGTCTCACTCCGGCGCGTCCGATGCACAACAGAGCGTCCGGTGGTAGCGTCCGATGCTCCTTAGAAAATGTCAGATTCTGACACGTGGCAACGGAGCCTCCGATGCCAAAAGGGTCAGCATCCGATGCTACGAACTCGAGCGTCCGATGCCCCCGACGCAGTGCAGTTCTTCCGTGAAATTCACTCGATCTCCTCCAAATCAAAAACACTAGGGCTTAGACTTGGTGTGAGAAGTTCCGAGGATGTTAGTGAGCTATCCCACGGGAATCATGGCTCGAACCTAACTCCAAATCGAGGAATTGGAAGAAATTGGGGCAATGGACCAAAAACCGATCCAACACGAAAATCGTTCGATCTCCTAGACCGTGAGGTTAGAGGTGAATCCTTTCGGTGGAAGGAAGTGCCTCACGACCTAGGACAACTTGGTTCAAACGGATTTGTAAAAGATGAACCGAGCAAAGAGATCAAGCAATGGGAAAACGTGGAGAAAAAGGATTCCGCGAAGAACACGAACAAATCTCAAATCACCACCACGAATTGCAACCGTGTGGCTACCACACGCTACAACAGTGAGGATACGGCCTCACTTCCTCAGAATCAACAGTACACAGAGGCAAGTCTCTCTGCGGATCTCAGCTAGCTACAGCAGGGGATGGGAGAACAGGAAACCCTAAGTGCGAAAGAGCAAATGACTGAGATGTCTGGGAGGAGGGTGTCTCCCGACTACTTATCCTACTACTAGCCTAAGTCTATTTCCTACTCTACCCCTCTCTATTCTAATTACAGAGCGAACCAGCTAAACCCTAGAGTTATTCTGGACCAACTCAGTGGTAGGTGTATCCGACGGCCACGCCCGCACAACTCGTCCGCGTTGCCTCCACGCAACCTTCCGATTGCCGCCACGTGCCGCCCTCGCCCTGCACCCCCGGTTTTGTGGCCCAAACCGGGAAACCAGCCTTTTCCAGCCAACCCCCGGTTTTGAGGCCCAACCCAGGAAACCAGCCCAACAGCATCTGAGTTTTGAGGCCAAACTCAGCAAACCCTCAGAGCCCAGGTTTGGAGGCCCAAACCTGGAAACCGTCCTCAGCCCGAGTTTTGTGGCCAAACTCGGAAACCGTCCACGCCCAGGTTTTGAGGCCCAAACCTGGAAACCGTCCATCCGATGGTTTTTCCCTGGCTCTACCACCAAACCGACGTCGTAGATGGGATGCACCTCCCGTGCACCCCATCCACCGACACGTGTCCCCGAGTCCACGACTCAGGCAACACATGACCGCACTTCTTCACTTGTCGTCGTCACATGCTGCCAGCCACCACAGCTGATCCTCGGGCCTCTGGTCCCTCAGTCCAAGCCTCACGTCCGCCCTTCGCCACTCTCGGTCCATCGGGCACGGCACGTCTTTACTTGACCTTCACCTCGCCTTTGATCACAGCATCCGTGCTCGAGACCTGCACAACACAAGCCAAAGAACATGCGCATCATCCCAGTTGACAATCACTCATCACTTAGAGACCCGGCATACACCCATGTATCCACAATCTCCCCCTTGATGAGTGCATTGTCAACTACTCACACAAATCATAATGAAAAGAGAATAAGAAGAAGGAAGAAGGAAGAAGAGACAACTCAACCAAATGACCCAAAAGCGTAGCAACGCCTAAGAAGGTCATGTGGAAAGAGCAAGACAACTTGGTCCCCAAAGACATGGGCAACGGCTCGACGCGACCAAGCAAAGCAAAGCTAGCCCTCAATAAGAGGTAGAACAGGCTCAACACCGCTAGCAGACATCAATTGGAAAATCGAAGCAAAAATGCTAGTCCCTCAAGATAGAGGCACCGAGGCTCAACACAACTAGCAAAGAAAGCTTGATACCAAAGTCTTACAGCCAACAAGAGACAGCAAAGCGAGGCTCAACACAACTAGCAAAGAAAGCTTGATACCAAAGTCTTACGGCCAACAAGAGACAGCAAAGCTCAAACTCCCCCTCGACTAGTGCATACAACCAAGAAAACACTTCCCTTCAAATGAACACTCGGGAAGCACATATGATTTGCAACTTCTCCCCCTTAGTTGAAAATGCACTAATCAAATAAAAGGCTCTCCCCATCAGAAAGGGCACCAACAAAAGTGCGAACTAGGGAGGGTCTTCCCCTTCCAACATACATATGAGTCAAAATGCAAGTTAGCAGCTTCAGGCATATATTCAGGAGAATGCAAAGATGCTCTAAACGGTATAGCTCCAAGGACTCAATAACAGCAAAGCTCAGCAAAGGCTCAAACTGATCACCAGATATGAAATATGAACATATGAGCACAAAAAGAGCAGTTGTGAGTCAAGAGGTGTTCACCATCAAAAGAGCACTAGCAATGTATAAACAGGAGTCGGAACAAGTGCTAAACATGTATACTAGGTGAACTACCCCTAGCAAAGTTCAATCATCATGCTTAAGAATGAAACATACACTTGTGAATTCAAATTCAGATCGGAGTTGCAGCGGTGAAATTACACAAGTTCAATTATTAGCATGTGATTGCGAGAGGTTGAAAGCTTGTCATTGCCTAACTTCTCAACCGAGCGAAGCCTATGCCGAAGCAATCAGAAGCTTAAAGCTACGGTTTCGGTCATACACTACACGGCTCAAGTTTAACTCAAAGTGCAATGAGAAACCGTCTCGATACCGTGATGTGTTGACAAGCAATCCCATCTCGATCTTTTCAATTCACTGACACTTGGTTCAAATTTTAAACATGATATGAACAGACCAAGCAAGTGAAAGACTCAGAACTAGAGACATAGCAACCTAGCATATATGAAAAGCATGAGTGAACTCAACACATCCTACACATGCTAGTTGCATATCTCAATGGTGAACATTTTCGGATTTTAAGTTATTAATCAAATTCACCATTTCAAAAAAAGCTCCGCTCACAATATATACCAGTGATCAGAAAGAGCATAAGCTACAAGCATCATCATAAGCATCAGAGCATAGTACATAGAGCATAGTTACATTCTAGTGATTATAGACATGAAGCTCCGAGTGTAATTGCGTATGCTAAAATGCAAAAGAAAAGAAAGACAAACGAAAAAGAGTCAGTCTACTATACAAGATCCAAAATGTTTCCCCCATCTAAAAGGGAAAGCACACACCAAGCTCACCCCTCAACCGGTTAAAAGTTGATTCGTCTAAAGCCTTGGTGAAAATATCATCCAGTTGATGATGAGTATCGACATAGCGAAGGTCGATATCACCCTTCTCCTGGTGGTCTCGCAGAAAATGAAAGCGCACATCAATGTGTTTGGTCTTCGAGTGAAGCACAGGGTTCTTAGCAACGCTAATGGCACTCGTGCTGTCACAAAGCAAAGGCACGTGAGAAAAGCTCAAACCAAAATCACGCAAAGTGGCCATCATCCAGAGCAACTGGGAACAACAGCTAGCCGCAGCAACATACTCAGCCTCCGTGGTAGACTGGGCGACACTAGACTGCTTGTGAGAAGACCATGAAACAAGAGAAGACCCAATAAACTGGCAAGTCCCAGAAGTGGACTTGCGCTCAATACGGCAACCAGCAAAATCGGCATCGGAATAACCGCAAAGAGAGAGAGTGGAGGAAGCAGAATACCAAATCCCAAACTCAGGTGTGAAACGAAGGTACCTAAAAATCCGCTTCACCGCCTGACGGTGAGAGGTGCGCGGCGACGCTTGAAAGCGCGCACACAGACACACTGCGAACTGGATGTCCGGGCGTGTCGCCGTCAGGTAGAGGAGCGACCCGATCATGCTGCGGTACTCCTTCTGGTCCACTGCTTCTCCATCCACATCCGCATCCAGGGTAGTCGTCGTCGACATGGGTGTTGGAAGAGGCTTGGCCTCACCCATATCGAACCGCTTCAGCAAGTCCTTGGTATACTTGCCCTGGTGCACGAACGTCCCTTCCCTGGATTGCTTGATTTGCAACCCGAGGAAAAACGTCAGCTCGCCCATCATGCTCATCTCGAACTCCCTGCTCATAGTATCTGGACCGAGTGACTCATTCGTCAATGTCGCCAATCATCTGCTGAGGGGGGTGCTGGCGCTGAATGTGTCGTGGCGCCTCCCTTGCCGAAGTGGCCTCCCCCTCAACAGCAGCTGGTGCCTCCCCGGGTACAAATGGTACCGCTCGGGGTGGCAGATCCCACGGCCCCCAAGAAGAGGAGGTGTCGGGGCCATGAGTCGTCGTAGAAGCCGCTCTTTGCGGCACAACAGGTGGAGGGGGTGCTGGATCATCCATCCCTTCAGCACCCTCGTCCTCATCATCAAAAAGAGGCTTACCAACCTCATGATCACCTGCACGCTCAAAACGAGAAGAGGGACAGACCATGGTCTCGTCGAAGGTGACATCTGATGTCTCCACGACTCGGTTAGTATCAAGGTTAAGTACACGATATGCACGAGTGTGAGTGCCATAACCCAAAAATACTCCATCAGAAGAACGAGACTCGAATTTGTCCAGGTTGCCTTTCTTCAATATAAAACAATGGCAACCAAACACTCGAAAATAACTCACCTTGGGGAGTTTTCCAAAACGCAACTCATAAGAAGTCTTTTTCAAGAAGGCTCGAAGAAAAATGCGATTGGAAATATAGCATGCAGTGTTCATAGCTTCGGCCCAATAACGCCTAGGAGTCCTATGCTCATCAAGCATTGTCCTGGCCATCTCAACAAGGGTCCGATTCTTCCTCTCTGCAACACCATTCTGAGGGGGTGTGTAGGGGGAAGAAAACTGATGCTCTAAACCCAAAGAGTTACAAAACTTCTCAAAATCCGAATTCTTGAATTCGGAACCATTATCACTTCGAATTGCTCGCATCGAGTTCAAAGGGAACTCGTTCTGAAGACGCAAAATTAGATTACGAGCAAAGGAGACCCACGAATATCTTGATAAATCATCAACAACAACAAGCACATACCACTTCCCCCCAACCGAGCTCACCCGAGCCGGACCAACAAGGTCCATGTGCAAAAGCTCTCCAGGGCGCTTGGTCATGACCTGAGTCACTGGATGGTGGGGAGCGGCAACCATCTTCCCGTGTCTACAAGAGTGGCAAACAAGATTCTTCTCCATATGCAACTTGGGCAATCCTCGGATTAGGCCAAGCGAACTAAGCCTTGCAAGCAAGTCAAAGCTCAAATGTCCAAGTCTCCTATGCCACTTCCAAAGATCAGAGGAGGAAGGTCCAGCCACAAGACAACGAGAAGTGCCAAAAGACTCCGAGAAATTCGCACGAAAGACTTTTCCAAAGGGCGAAATCAAACACACAAGATTTCCCTGAGGATCCAAAATACGACTGAGATTCGGTTTAAAACGAATCTCATAGTCGTCGTCAAAGAGTTGTGAAACCGAAAGAAGGTTAAAATGCAAGTTAGAAACAAGAGCAACATCGCGCAACACAAAGTGCTCATTAACTCGCACGGACCCGCGAGACAATACCTTACCTTTGCTATTGTCGCCGAAGGTTATGTACTCCTTTCCGGCAATAGGACTAAGGCTGGAGAACCACTTGGCGTTTCCGGTCATGTGCCTCGAGCAACCGGAATCCACCAACCAAATGTCCTCCAACCGTTTTACCTACATCAATAAAAAGACATAGGGTGAGCATACGGTCCAACACTAGGGTTAGTGAAGTAGGAAGAATACCAGTGTTGGGCCGGCTGCTCAAAAAAATGGTTAGCAAAAAAACCATTCCTAGCACGTCTACGAGAGGAGCGATCACCACGTAGAGGAAAATGTGGTCCACTAAGGGAGGAGCGTCCATCGCGATACTCAAACCGCGGTGGGGAAAAACGCTCAACTACAAAGCCTCCGCTACGGGGTCCATAGTCTACAACTGCAGGCTCCCGCCGGGCACGCTCTCTATGAGGCCTAGGCCTAGAAACTTGAGGCACTGCGCCTCTAGGCCTAGCATCTCTTCTCGGAGCTCTCTGCTGCCTAGGCCTGGGAACTTGAGGTTCTGGACCTCTGGGCTTAGCAGCACGTCTCGGTGCTCTCCTCTGAACATTTGGCGCATGTACATCATGGAAAGGATGGTACATGTCCGGGTTGTCCATCTCCCTAGCACGGCGCGCCTCTCTCTTGCGCCTAAAGCAGAACTCGCTCAAGTGTCCATCTCTCCCACAGAAGTCACAATGATACCTCACCGTACGCAAAGGGGGTTGTTGGTACTCATGGCTGTGGGTGTGGACCACTTTGCCCTTCTGTGGCAATTCCTCCTGGATAGGTGGCATTGTATCCAGCTTGTTCTTTAGGTGGTTGGGTTTGGGATGCCACACTTGGTTCTTGGGTGGAGCTCTTGGAGGTTCCTCAAACACCCCATCCTTGGTGGTAGGCTTGATGGGCTCTTTGGGTGGAAGCTTGGTCAGTTTGGGAGTAGTGGTGGAGTTGGGCTTCTCACTAGGATTCAGACCACTCGA
The DNA here is from genome assembly GCA_009763385.1 of Coix lacryma-jobi var. lacryma-jobi. NCBI lineage: Eukaryota > Viridiplantae > Streptophyta > Magnoliopsida > Poales > Poaceae > Coix > Coix lacryma-jobi. The sequence continues at coordinate 103,178,877 of CM019830.1, read as the reverse complement.
CTCTCCAATCTTCCCGAAAGCAGAAAGATCAACACCCTGAGCAAGACCTACACCAGAACCTCCAACGGCTCGCTTAAATTGGGAGATCATCATCCTGAGCTGCGGCTCACTACAAGAGACCCATGACAAGATGGTCCGAAGGTATGTGTTTTCTTCCTCGGTTTGCATCTTGCTATGCTTGACATTCGCAATCTCCATCTCCAAACCTTCACACGAAGCGCACCTAGCCACACAGGTGCTACCTGAGTTGGCCTCTTCAAGAGACACAATCTTGGCATTCTTCTCTGCCAACTCAGATTGCAAGACAGGACAAGTCTTGCACGCACCCAACAAAGAAGGTCTAGCCTTCAGCTCATCCACCTCTCCTACCAACGCAGCATACTTACCTCTCAAGGTGAGAAGGTCAGTCATGTGCGTGGTGCACATCTCACACTCAACCTCCTCTGACACGACCACGGTGGACTTGGCAAACTCAAGCTCTCTCACCGTGTCCTCCCACTTCTGCCTAAACTCCTTGCGCTCTCTAGCGGCACGCCTAAGCAGCTTATCCTGACTAAGCAAGGCGGCAGTAAGCTTCTCATTCTCAGCAAAGCGCTCATCCTGGGTCATGGATACCTGGGAGGTGTCGTCGTCGTCGTCCCGAGGGGAGTGCTCCAGCTTGCCGTCGACCTCATCACCAAGCGCCATGGTGCAGAAGCCGTCGTCGTCGGCGAAGAAGCAGAGACCGTTCAGCTTGTCCTCGATCCTCTTCTTCTTCTTGGACTCGTCATCGCTTGAGCAAGCGGAGTCGTCATCCGAGCCGTCGACGTCGCTGAGCGTGGCGAAGAACGCACGCTGCTCAGCCTGGGCCTTCTCCAAGTACTTCTTCTTGATGTACTCCTTGTCGACGCCGCCCCTCCGCTTGTGCTTCGCGGGGACGTACTTCTCCTTGCTCTTGCCGGAGTCGTACTTGTGCCCATGATCGCCCTTCCCCGAATGTTTGTTCTTCTTGGGGCAGTTGGCGATGAAGTGGTCGGGGTCGCCGCACTCATAGCATCCTGAGCGTCCTCCTCGGCGGCGACGGTTCATGCGGTTGTTGTGGAACCGCGTGAACTGGTTTGCGAGCATTGCCAGCTCGTCATCCCCCAACGATTCAAGCTGGTCCTCTGTGACAGAAAAGAGAGACGAAAGAGCAAAACCTTCAGAGGGGTTAGAAGTGCCAGAAACCAAAGCCATAGTCGGGCCAGAAGGAATCTCATAAGAAGCCCTCGACATGGCGTCAATCTCACTAGACTTGAGCTTACTAAAGAGCTCGTCGCAAGTGAGGGTCTCATAGTTAGACGATTCGATGATCGCCTGGACATTTGAGTCCCACACCGACCGATCAAGAGTGTGCAAAAGCTTCAAAGCCCTCTCATGATCGTCAAAAGGCAACAGCTCCTTGTTCGCTCTCATCTTGTTGACAATGACCTGAAAGCGAGCGAATAAACTCTCTATGCTCTCGCCAGGCATATGTCGAAAGTTCTCATACTCCTGCTTGTGCGACTCATAGAGGCGAGATTTGACCTGAGTGGTTCCCTCATGGAAGCGCATGAGGGTCGCCCAAATCTCACGAGCCGTGGGGAGGTGAGAAACACGATCGAACTCAGACATGCTCAAACAGGAGAACAGAGCGTTACGTGTCCGGCTGTTGGCCTCGTGCTCATCGATCTGGAGCTGAGAGACACGAGCAGCCAAGACAACATAATCATCCCTGTTGCAAATCTCCCAAACAGAAGAGCCCATGCTCTGGAGATAGGCCGACATGCGTATCTTCCAATACGCATAGTTCGTCCCATCAAAGAACGGCGGTTTGCCCACGCCGCGATCCATGTCGCCTTCTCTGGATCTGGAACCGGCTAAGGTGGAAGATCCTTAACCCGCTCCGATACCAATTGAAGGACCGTGAAGCAACCAGAAAGCGACCAGAGGGGGGTGAATGGGAGCTTCAAATTTTCCTTTTAGAAACTAGTAGCCACTGTCCCAAGAATCAACCCCAGAAGCAAACCCTAGAGCTGCTAGTGTCCACGACCCTGGAAGTAGGGTGGATGCTTCCTAGAAGCACAGCGGGATACTACACAACTCTAGAAAGCCAACGCAAAAGACAAAAACCAAATCCGAGATCACACGAATGAACAACGAACGAGACTGCGCAGTCACAGCAGCATCGGACGCTGGCAGCATCCGATGCCCAACCAACGGACGCTTCCGATGTGAAAAGTGCAAAACAGAACCCTTACTGGACACCCATCGGACGCTGTGAACAGTAGACTCTCAGCGTCCGATGGTCTCACTCCGGCGCGTCCGATGCACAACGGAGCGTCCGATGCTCCTTAGAAAATGTCAGATTCTGACACGTGGCAACGGAGCCTCCGATGCCAAAAGGGTCAGCATCCGATGCTACGAACTGGAGCGTCCGATGCCCCCGACGCAGTGCAGTTCTTCCGTAAAATTCACTCGATCTCCTCCAAATCAAAAACACTAGGGCTTAGACTTGGTGTGAGAAGTTCCAAGGATGTTAGTGAGCTATCCCACGGGAATCATGGCTCGAACCTAACTCCAAATCGAGGAATTGGAAGAAATTGGGGCAATGGACCAAAAACCGATCCAACACGAAAATCGTTCGATCTCCTAGACCGTGAGGTTAGAGGTGAATCCTTTCGGTCGAAGGAAGTGCCTCACGACCTAGGACAACTTGGTTCAAACGGATTTGTAAAAGATGAACCGAGCAAAGAGATCAAGCAATGGGAAAACGTGGAGAAAAAGGATTCCGCGAAGAACACGAACAAATCTCAAATCACCACCACGAATTGCAACCGTGTGGCTACCACACGCTACAACAGTGAGGATACGGCCTCACTTCCTCAGAATCAACAGTACACAGAGGCAAGTCTCTCTGCGGATCTCAGCTAGCTACAGCAGGGGATGGGAGAACAGGAAACCCTAAGTGCGAAAGAGCAAATGACTGAGATGTCTGGGAGGAGGGTGTCTCCCGACTACTTATCCTACTACTAGCCTAAGTCTATTTCCTACTCTACCCCTCTCTATTCTAATTACAGAGCGAACCAGCTAAACCCTAGAGTTATTCTGGACCAACTCAGTGGTAGGTGTATCCGACGGCCACGCCCGCACAACTCGTCCGCGTTGCCTCCACGCAACCTTCCGATTGCCGCCACGTGGCGCCCTCGCCCTGCACCCCCGGTTTTGTGGCCCAAACTGGGAAACCAGCCTTTTCCAGCCAGCCCCCGGTTTTGAGGCCCAAATCGGGAAACCAGCCCACCAGCATCTGAGTTTTGGGGCCAAACTCAGCAAACCCTCAGAGCCCAGGTTTTGAGGCCCAAACCTGGAAACCGTCCTCAGCCCGAGTTTTGTGGCCAAACTCGGAAACCGTCCACGCCCAAGTTTTGAGGCCCAAACCTGGAAACCGTCCATCTGATGGTTTTTCCCTGGATCTACCACCAAACCGACGTCGTAGATGGGATGCACCTCCCGTGCACCCCGTCCACCGACACGTGTCCCCGAGTCCACGACTCAGGCAACACATGACCGCACTTCTTCACTTGTCGTCGTCACAGGCTGCCAGCCACCACAGCTGATCCTCGGGCCTCTGGTCCCTCAGTCCAAGCCTCACGTCCGCCCTTCGCCACTCTCGGTCCATCGGTCACGGCACGTCTTTACTTGACCTTCACCTCGCCTTTGATCACTGCATCCGTGCTCGACACCTGCACAACACAAGCCAAAGAACATGCGCATCATCCCAGTTGACAATCACTCATCACTCAGAGACCCGGCATACACCCATGTATCCACACGCGATGCAAGTCCATGAGCCAAAAACGAAAATCAATCCCGCCGAGAACATGTTGTCGTGGTTCGCCGAGCTCTTGGTCGTCGAATCGCCGAAAGCCCCTACCTGGTGCGCCAGCTATCGGTGTTTGTTAACCGACAACTCGTCTTGAGTAATCTCAGACAATTTGTTCGGTGGGGATCGGCATTCGTAGGACTCGCCGAGTACACAGGGACAACGATTTATACTAGTTCAGGCCGCTAAATAGCGTAATATCTTACGTCCAGTGCGGCGTGTGCCTTGTGTATGATTATGATTCAATGTTCGATTTCAGGAGCCCGCACCTGCTACCCCTTATATATCCAGGTGAAGCATAGCGCAGACCGAGTCCTAGTCGGTTACATTAGAGGAGTCCTATTCTAAGTACAAGACTTCCTTTAAGAACTCAACTAGGTTACAATAAGAGTCCTAATCCAAATACGCTTCGTATCAAGTCTTCGGATCTCCAGTGCCGTCCAGGATTAGTCAGAGGGATCATCTTCTGATGATATCTCTGACATCCTGGTCCGTCAGATGCAACTGCTCATCTACAAGATTTCTTGGAGATTGGAAGCACCATCATCATCAAGGACGTTCCCTAGGACATTATACTTCTTCGTCTCTTTCCCTTCTCACTGAAAGGAAAAGCGAAGCAGTGGTTCTATACAAACATGGACAACATCAAGACATGAGAGAGAAATGTTCAAAGACCTTTCTATCAAGATTTTTCCCAATCAGCAAAATCAATATCTTAAGGGGAAAGATTTACAACTTTCAGCAACAAAAAGGAGAAACCATTCCAGAAGCTTGGGAGCGTTTTCAGGAACAAATCTTAAGATGCCCACATCATGGAATAGGGAACGAATTGCTCATGCAACTATTTTATCATGGATTATTACCAAGAACACGAGAGCAACTCGATGCCACTGCTGAAGGATCATTTATGTCACTCCCTTTTGGAAAAGCAGAATGTTTAATGTATAAGATAGCTGAGAATCAGAGCTGAAAACAAGGTACTATTCAACACTGTCACTAGATTGAAGAAGTTCCAGAGGAAGTGTGTGCACTGTCAACCAAGATGGATGTACTTATGGATCGACTCACTCAGAGAGACGACTACAAGGAAGAACGTCAAGCTATTCAAGACGCATTTAATGCTCAAACTAGAAGTGGAGAATATTTGGGAATAGAATTTTCCGAAGATCAAGAAGAAGCTAAAATCACCAACAACTCTACCACTTTACACAAGCAAGGATTGCGTCAACAACAACCGCCCAAACCAGATAAGTACACCAGTAATTTTAGTTCTTCCAATTTTAAGCAACCTACTTTAAGAGATCTAATTTTAGAACAAGCCAGAATAAATGATAGCATTACTAAAAGACCTGCTTTAAATGATAAGACTCTTGAAAACATAAATGCTAAGATGGATGAATTTTCTTCTGCCATTAAGGATCAACTTAATTATAATAACAGAATAGAAACTCAACTATCACAATTGGTTGTTGTTTTGCCTGTTACCACTAATCATTAGCAGATTAAGGGGATCACCACTAGACGTGGGAGGACCACTCAAGATCCGCCATACCCAGAAGGAGCACAAAGAAGACAGACAGCACCAGTAACACCCCCAAGGGCAGAAGAAAGAAATGACAAAGTTCAAGAGACTCAAGTGCAAAATGAAGAAATACAGATGGATTTTCAAGACACCAATGTTCTACCATTCCCACGTAGAAATCGAAACGCCAAGCTAGATGCGCAGTTCAGTAAGTTTGTTGAAGTAATTCAGAAATTATATATCAATATTCCTCAGCTAGATGCATTACAGGTACCCACCTATGCCAAGTATGTAAGGGATATACTTAACAACAAACAACCACTGCCAACTACTGAAGTAGTCGAGCTGACAGAAGAGTATAGTGTGGCTATCCTCAATCAAATACTAGAGAAGAAGAAGGACCCAGGATGCCACACTATTGAGTGCTCAATTGGAAATCAATGGTTTCGCAACGCACTGTGTGATCTTGGAGCCAGTGTTAGCGTGATGCCTGCATCAGTCTACTATAAGCTCAACCATTCAACACTTGTGTCAACACCAATGTGTCTTCAGCTAGCTGATCAATCACTCAGATACCCAATAGGAATTGTTGAGAACATCCCAGTCAAGATTCGAGAATTCTTTGTACCAGTGGACTTTGTGGTACTAGAAATGCACCCGGATTCAAAAGTATCACTCATTCTTGGAAGACCATTTTTGAGCACCGCCAAGGCCCACATTGATGTCAGAGCTGGAGAGATTAAATTCACCATAAATGGAAAGGAAGAAAAGTTGTCATTCAAACCACGGCCCGAACAATGCTCAACTCTAGTAGACCATGAAGCTCAAGAAACAAAACTGCTGTCTCCGGTAGTGGAGACCCATCAAGAAGAATAAAGAAGACTGGAGAGTCCAATTCGGTGGACTTTAAACCCCGAACCTTCACCGGAGGTAACTCGGTAGTTATCAACATTTACTTTTGCACTTCATATTTATTTGCCCATGCATAGGAAAACAAAATAAAAATTAGCATCATCATAAAATTGGCCCCATGTAATTAATATTTACGAACCCCATAAGTATTATTTACTACGGCAACAAAAACATATAAGAATTTCATCATTAGAATCCTTGTTTTCTATAGTTTCATAAAAGTAATTTTCTTTTGCATACTTGCATTGTACAAATACGGGAGACATATGGACCCACAGACACCTAGGACCCACATCATATCACTTCAAATTATCACATACACTCACAACCACTCATCTCACCTACCACCACATGCAACCATCGACATATACTCCAAAGAGTGGGAACTTGAGCAAGGTAGGTGAGGGAGAAAGTTGGAGAGAAGTGGGCCCAGGGAGGGACCGGTCGGTCCCACCACTAGACTGACCGGCCTCCCCAATCTCCCCCTATAAAATGGCAAGCATCCCTCACACTCTCCACACACTCCACTCTTCAGAAACACCAGCCTCACTTTGAAATTTGAAATTTCAAATTCGAGTTCACTTAGCACTTCATTTGGGGTAGTTTCTGAGTGAGTGAAGATATGGGAGAATAGAGGAGGAAGCTTTGAGCTAGTAGCAAGAAGAAAGGGGTAGTTAGAGCAAGCAAGAGAAATTAATAAGAGAGGGGAAGTGCTATCCAACTAGTTAATGAACTAGGAGAAGTTGAAATAAAAGTGCCAACTTGAACGACTGACTCCTGGACTACTGACTTTTGGACCGCTAACTCTCTAACATTTATTTGCTCTAACCCTCACTTGTTCCACTAGTTTTGTCTGTGTGCTCTCATGTTTTTTGCAGCAAAGATGAGCAACTTCTTGAGAAAGGCGAAGAACACGCTCACTTTCCGATCAACGAGAAGCCGTTCACGAGCTGGCTCATCACAGGGAGGCTCGGACATGGATACTTCATCCCTGCCTCGATCCTCTACCACGAGCCGGTTCGAGCCACGTGATCTTCTTCACGAAAGGCACATCAATCTTCAGACAGCCTACGAGAAGGACCTGCTCAGGCAATATCGCGACAAAGAGTACACCCATACTCCTACCTTTGATTCACAATTTCTCCGAGACACAGGTATGGACTCTGAGTTCGATCTAGTCTTTCATAATATTGGTTTGGAGAACACTTGGGAACTCACAGAGGAGGGTTGTAGATTGCTCACACTATAATTTCTTTGCACTCTCTCCTCGGATGACACGTATGTCTACTTTAGGCTGTATAATGAACCTATCACTCTCACTTGGAAACAATTCAGTCTCAATTTGGGCTTCCCTGAAAATTGCGTTGTAGACATAGATGTTGCTTTAAGAAACTTTGATAGAGATAGTTTTTGGGAGGACATTACTGGAAAGAAAACAGATCATCACCCCTGCACTAATGATATACACAACCCCACATTAAGAGTAACGCACAAGTGGTTGGGTTTCACTCTTTTCCCTAGGCAAGAGGGTCATATTGTCAGAATCGAGGAATTAAAGCTCATGTATGCCATGGTCAAGAAAACTAAAATCTCACCCGTAAAACTCCTGGTAGACTACTGGCCTTACATCCACACTCTACAAGGCCCCATATCTATCATTTCTTGGGTTACTCGTCTTGCTGGAAATCTGAACTTAAATGGAAATATTATGTACATCTCCACTCCACGACCAGTAATAGGTTTCTACTTCTTCAGTCAAGCACATCTCATGAAGAAGAGAAATAACAAACTCTACATGCAATATAAAGGATATACAAATGAATATGAGTTGCCAAACAGATCACTTGGTCTGTATGTCGTGGAAACCTTTTTGCTAAACTTGCAGAGACCTGGCGTGGGAGTAGGAAGAAGCCCCTCCGCAAGATTCACCAGAAACACTGCCCCAAGATATCAAGGAGAAGATGCTGCACCACCTGGACCAGCTTACACTCACTATCAAGGATTCGAACGAGCTGGACCATCTACATCACATCATCAAGCCTGGGAAGATGCTACTGCCTACGAGCCACATACACCACAAGGTTCATGGGGACAAGGAAACTTTCGCAATTACACTCCACGACATCGTGAAGAGGATACAATGTATGACTTCTAGGGAGGACGAATGTCTTTCTCTGGGAGAGGCGTTCATGATGCCACTCATCATCCATACTCCTACCATGCCACCCATGGTTACCCAGAACATTAGCCATACCACCAGTTTCCGTACCACATAGAGCCTTACTTCTAGGGCATCGATACTCGTCTTACTCATCTTGAGACAGGTCAAGAAGACATGCGCCACACTCTTGAAGAGATACATCATCAAGGCGCCCAGACGAACGAGAATTTCTGCTACCTCTTTGGACACATGGGAATTAATCCACCTCAGCCGCCACCACCGTACGAGTGAAGCTAGCTTGGGGGAGGACCCCCTATTCCCGAGGTAAGTATGTTGTACCCCTCTATTTGTTTTTTGTTTGCATGTAGTATTGTTAACTAGTATTTGATTAATGTTTAAATAAAATAAACTTGAAGTAGAATATATAAAAAAAGAGAAGAAAAAGAGCTGCTTTACATAGCCTCAACTGCAGGACAATTCCTTTCAAATTTTAATAGAAAAATCTCAAAATAATCTTAACAAAAGTTTGGATAGTTGAGAATTAGAGACGAAAAAGTCTGAGCTGCTATTTATCTTGTTCTTAGTTTCAATGAATCTCTGGAATTTTAATTTTGAAAACTTCAAACATATGATGAGAACCTGTATGACATAATAACTAAAGCCTGATAATAAATGATTCATACTTTGAAGCTGCTTACTTTGTTCTATGTTTTTAGTTATGGTAGAGAGGTTTATCATGCTCTAAAGATCAAGCTTCTATAGATATAAAAGATTCACTCTTCCGAAGTAATATTATGTTAGAGGCATGGGACTATGCAAAAATATGATAAGGAGGAAAGAAAAAAGGACAAGTGTCTAACTACCTCAGAAAAAAAAGAAAAGAAGAGAAAAATGTGTGTGCTAAAAATATGAAAAAGAATGATAGCCCATGGTTCCTCTGATTACAATATGCCAGTAAGAGTTGACAAATTTGAAAAGCTTCAAATGCTTGATCCAAGAGTATGACATTTCTCTCCCTGAGCTCTGAACTTTGACTTAGTAAAGTGCACTTTTAATCTTAAAATATATATACAATTTGAAAAATGTCATACAGGGATTCTCTAAGCTTTTATTATCTTACAAAACTCTAGAGTGAAGTTGGAATGAGGAATTTGAGACATAGTACTTGACTTGATTGCTTCTAACTTTCAATTATTCTGAACTAAGGTAAAAGATTGGCGAAGGGAACATGTGAAAATTCTTCCAAATTCTTTTCAAGAAAATTTCCAGTTGATGGCTTGGATATTAAAGTAGTTTACAGTTTTACTCTCAGAACCCGATGTTTGCTAAGGGACTAGCAAAAGTTTAGCTTGGGGGAGTTTGTTGACATCTATTAACTATCATTATTTACTGTCAACAATACTTGAATAAATACCAAAAAGAATTGCCAACTTAGAAATAGGAGGTTTAAACTAACAAATTCCACGAGTTTTGGTGATTCTATATTTTCCAGGGATTAAACAGGAAAACCGGACTACATTGCTTCCCCAAGAAGGAACCCGACGTAGATTACTCCACCGCCATGTCAGGAAGTCTCTAGAAGACTCCAGAGGACACCACGAGGCGAGGCACCCCGGGATCCTGACCTGTGGGACCAACCGGTCCCCTGGGCCCACCGGTTGGTCTGGTCCAGGGCCCCCACGTCTCCTCCTTCTGGAATCTTCCTCCACCGAGCTCTAGGATGCATCTCGGCCGTACCTTAAGTCGGTTTGATCCAACGGTCACGGATCCACGCCCAGGGCTATATAACCAGACCCATGACCCCCCCTCCAGGAGGCAGAGACAACAAGAGACAGAGAAGTTCAGATCTTCCGACAAGAGTAGAACTAGGGTTTCTAGAGAGAGAGTTAGAGCTCTACATCAAGTTCAGAGTTTAGTCTAGCTAGGTTCAAGTAGAGGCAGGCGACTTCGTCGGCATATCCAGCTAGAAGCTTCGTCCGAGTCTCCAGATCGTTGTCCAAGACTTGGTAATTTGTATCTTTATTCAACTTTGTGCTACATTAATATATTTCAGTTTATTCAGTTTTGGAATTTATTCTAGTTATATATTTAATATAGATCTGATTATGATAGAGTTTATGATCATGTTCGTAAAGTACTTAGCTTTATTCTGGATAGAGTTAAGTGGTCAAACTGGTGTAAACATGGTGTTTAGGCTAAGTTTAACTACGAATACATCCTATGCTCCGGGTCGAGAGGTAGATCGCAGGAGTGACAGTCCTGTTGAGTCCTTTGTAGTCCTCCCCTCGAGTGTAGACCTTAGTAGGACGCGGTTGCAAGTTAGAATTCATTACTTTGTTCTTGATTCTAATTTAGTAATGTCTCTTGATCATGGATGATAGATTAATTAGCTATAAATAATTGTATATTAACTAGAGTAATCACTAGGCTTAGTAAATGTGAAGTAACTTATGTTTCGAATCTCTTAATTAATCTCCTGAGTGCTCTACTTGATCCATGTAGTTTGCTCTATCTCTAGAATTCCCGTTATTGGTATCATTATTACTCATTATTTATCTTTGTCTTGTCTTACCCCTGTTTAGACATGTGAGTAGTTAATGAATGAATCGTAATCTCCACTACCATTAAATCACATTTATGTCCAATTGCTTCCCGCTTCACTGTTCCCCTCGGTAAAATATAAATAACGATACCTAGACAACCTGGGTGAAATGCTGCTACAATGGGTATATTTATCTGTGCGCTTGCGGATAAATATTCGTTTATATCTTTTGAGCTAGTGTCACAAATGAATTACATTTCTAGTATCATGTTGGGGATGACAACTTGACATTAAGTGATGCTAGGAGTGTCCCGTACATTTCTGAGGGCTTTTGCTAGAATCAGTTCATTAAAGTTTATTATGGGCAATTGCATTAAGAAGTGTCAACAGACATTGATGGTTCAACTAAAATATTGACAAAGCAAACCTGATATGGTATTATATTATTGTTTGCTAGATTCAAGTGAGTGCTCTAGTACAGGTGCAAAACCTAGAGTTTAAAAAATAGGATAAAAGATGATTGCTCATATAATTAAATTATGAACCCTTTAACTTAAGTTCCTTTTGCAAATAAAGTAGCCAACTCCACTTTTTATATTAGCCTTGCATACTCCTTGCTGACACTTTATTTTTGGTTTACGACGGGTAAGTCTAGCTGAATACATTCGAGTACTCAGGGTTTATCCCACCTTGTTGCAGGTGAAGGTTAGGTCTGCTGAAAGGTGATGGCCAGTGCCGGTGGGCTCGACAGTTCCCTACTTCTTCTCTTTATGCTGTTGTTGGAGGATGTCACATAAGCTAGCAAAGTATTTCAACTTATGTTATGATATTTAAATCAAAGCTATGTTGTTTCTTCTAAATTAAATGGAAGTCAACTTGTAATAATATTTGTGAACTCTATTGTAATTTATTTCTGTTGCAAAGCTCCGTGAACATGATCTGTATTTGCTTGACCATGCGATCTTGGCTGAGATGTTGGAAAAGTTTGAAATCCCTCAGGATTTCACGGACTACCGGGTTTATATGGGCTCAAGTGTGCTAATTCAGCTGCTCCGGCAGAGGTTTTCGCACTTGTGCTTTTATAAATTGGTCGGTTCTGTCACAGTACTGTACTTTGAACAATAAGTTCATACAATAAGGCACATACACAAGTCGTTCCACATAAATAACATCACAAACGGATTATACGAAAAGCGCTTGATAATCGCATGGATGCAAAAGAGGTAAAGCGCAATGAAGGTTCGATACTTCCAACGGTTCCAAAGGTAGCAACGAGGTTTAAGGCTTACAACCCAAACATAACTTGTCCGATACATAAACGATAATGAGAGAAAGACAACTAAGCCTATGCTCTAGTCGCTTCCCGCGTCAGACACGTGACTCTCCGCATCTTCGGCTCCATCAGCTTCTTCTTCTTCATTCTCATCTTGGTTGACGACGGGTGCTCCACCGTCTTCAGCGCCATCATCTGCAAGAACGATGCCCATCTCCATCTCGGCCGCGCCTGGAGGATGATATGGATGAAGCTGGTTGTTGAGGCCATGCATTTTTTGTGAAGGTTGTCGTTGTATGCTTCAACTGCCATCAACTGATGCTCCAGAACCATATTGCGAGCTCTTAGGGCATTTTCTCCTTCCCAAGCTTGGTTCCGCTGCTGCAGAAGTCTTACCATCATGTTCTCGACGTTCTGGTTAGCGTGCTTGACACACCCAAGCTGCTTCTACAGCCTGATGATCTCCTGGGCCGCTATCACATTCCTCTGGATAGTTTGATCCCTTTCTAAGGTCCTTTGATTAAGCTCTTCTTGTAGCTTTTCCATCTCATCATCGAACTCCCTCTGAGCCTGTCTCTTCTCTTCCTGAACATGATGAAAAGATTCGGTCATGCTGCCCAAACTGCGTTGCATCACCGCGTACCCCTTCATGATGGCGAACATGGCACTCATGGTCGGTCCGTCACAAGCTTGTTGTTCACTTGGGCCACCCTCCAAAGCTTCCTTCTTGATTTGAACCCATATATCTGAGAACGGATCGCCCCTCGGGAAGACTCCAGCAAGAGCTCGGCCAAGATCATCTGGAAACCTTTCCATAATGTCCCGAAGGATAAGAAAAGCAGCCGATTGAGCTCCCTCCCAGGGGTCTCTTCCCTTGCCTTCAAACATCCATCCTGACCAGTAAGAACCCTCTTCTCTGGGCTTCACAATAGCCATTACATACACCAGGGTAGTGTCTCCCAACGGCTCCTTGGTCCAAAAGTAATGAGGCTCCTTGCCTTCCGGATACCCCACTAAATGCAACACCCTCCAAAGCAGCCGAAAACGTCCAGAAACTTGTCCTTGCACCTTTCTAACCGAGGCGCTAACTGATGCCGAGGAACCCTGCCGCTCGTGGACTTACGAGCAGTCTCCTTTGTGCGAGCCATCTGTAGCAAGTTTATCATTTTATCATTAGCATAGGTTTTTAACTCGAGAGATAATCCAATAATTAGGGAGGAATTAATGCAAAGAGGAAAGAATGAAAACATGCCATGATGTATGTATGAAACGTTTATTACGTCCTTTCCATTACATACGACCTATACGGTGGCATACAATGTCTATCTTAAACGTTAACTATTCGTCTTAACGATACGTAGTTAGTGTACCTGCAGAAGATCCATTTCAGCCCTGACCCCGCAGTATGATAAAATGCAGAACTGAAATACGCCCAAACTAGAATTACCCACAATTAAATGCCTTCAGATATACCGGTGTGGAACAGATATACCTTCCGATACCAATCTAGCACTCTCCTAGATCGGCGTTGTCCGATCATGCTCTCTTTCACCATTGCTCTACTCATTCCTACAAGTACCCACAATTAAATACAATCACTTGTATTAGTGAGCTTACTAGTACAAGGTCTAGTACAAAACTAGCTCTCCCCTAGACCGATGGTTGTTCGGTCATGCTCTCACAGCTCCCACTTACCGAGGCGTAGAGGCATAATGATCCATACATTGTCATTCAACTAGATGACACTCACACATATCAGCCGTATGAGCGACAAAAATAAAGTATGATGCAATACCCCCAAGTCAGTACTTAAATAAGCCACCTAAGATCCTATGGGCATAAAGAATATGATCACTGGCACACTCTAGTTTTGTTTCAAAACTCTTTTCACACAAGACTCGGTGAACTTTGGCAAATAATTTTGTACCCAAGTTCTTTTTTATTTTCAAAATCTTGGCATATGAACAGTAACTCACTAGAATATGCTCTGATGCCAGCTGTAACAGAACCGACCAATTTATAAGAGCACAAGTACGAAATTCTCCGCCGAAGCAGTGAAGTTGCACACTTGAGCCCATATAAACCCGGTAGTCCATGAAATCTCGAAGGATTTCAAACTTTTCCAACATCAACAACATAGGATCATAATAATTCAGTGCTTACCATCTACACGACCAAGTTTTACATAAATCCATCGGAGTAGCAACATTAGTTATTACAAACCAAGTCTCTAATTTAAGTAGCGGAAGCTTAACATTAAAACATCGTTTGAAAACCACACACACACATAGTCTATTACAGTGCCATTCAGTGATCATTTCCGACAAAAGCAAGAGGGACGAATAGAGCTGACCATGCCCATGGCCTAGTTGTCTTCCAACGCAGGGTAGAGACAATTGATGCAATAGCCATAGAAAATCTGACCATTTGCAACAACAAGGGGAACAGCGCCCTGAGTACAAGAAGGTACTCAGCTAGACTTACCCGTCATAAACCAGAAATAATTGACACCAAGGAGTATGCAAGGCTAGAATAAGAGTGGAGCTGGTATGACACAGGATTTTGCATAAAAGCTTAAGTAGTTAAGTAACATGTTCTCTTACTTACTAGCTGTAGGTTTAGAATAATAATCAACCTATCAACTAGATTAGCACCTGTTTCTAAAAATAGTCATGAGTAGTGATTTGATCAATCACCATAATATAACAAACAGACCAATTAACAATTGCCAACAGTGCCACGATAACTGCCACGTGTTCCTTACCTTCAGTATCAAGACCGATAGGGGTTCAAGTCAAGTGCTCACTGTCCAGGAGCGATGCAATTATAATCGATTCTTAACTAGCTGGTGATTTTATTCCCCACAAAAACCACACTCACCTGTCGGTGAGCTATAGATAACCACAACACTGTTCCAGGAAGCCACGAACTCAACCGCCACCATCATACCCGGAGGCAAGCCCGACTACCAAGGAGTTGGACTTAACCACCATCACCAAGGACTTACTTTTTGTGCCCCCGCGTCCCACTACCCCCTTCGTGGGACCCAAGAACCGGCCTGGAACAATGAGTGGCTTCACGGTCGGAACGAGTTATCCTTCCAGCTAAATGTCGGGCATGCGTTCAACATGACAAGAAGGTCGTCATAAGATGATACTGTTTGCCCATACGACATGCCTAGAAATGTTGTAGCACAACACTACAGGAATCTGCCGATCTCCATTATCCACAACACTCAGTTATCTCACGTATTGGCAATTCTCTGCTAAGAGGTCAAGTATCCACCTATTGCTCGCGGGTAACATGAAGGTTGCTCGACTTCTACCGGTCTAAGCATGACTAAGCATAAAGATCGAGCCTACAGCTAACCGGGTAACAAGGATAATATGTCAACAGTAATCAAGGTAGGTAAGTAATGCATCAACGGTATCAAACAAATTCTATACTTAATGCAACAATCATAATACGATAAAGTTAATTTGCAAATCAAAAGGTAGTTAGAATGCTCCGGGGCTTGCCTTTCTCAAAGGTGCTCGCTTGATGGTTTGGGCACTTAGGCAAGTCGTCTTCAGGTTCCTCTCCTACAACCTCTGGCTCCTGGCCCTAGGGCTGCTGCTCCTCGGGCTCCTCTGCGGTTGCTTGCTCCTCTACCGAACCTGTATGATGCATATGCTAGGATGAGCAAATGCAAGATGCTTGTTGGAGAGATGCATAACAATTGAGTTTGACCGAATACGTGCATATCTCTTCTCCAGTAGAGCGCAACACTTTACTTGGAGAGAAGCTATGCTCCTTATGCAAAGTACAATTAATAAGAATGCAATAAAATGACCATTCCACCCATGCTGGTCCCACATAAATAGGTTGCACACACTTTATTTGCCTAAACAAATTAACTTAATTAAACAAGCCTATAACAACAACCTGTAACTAATAGTTTCAGAAAAATTTACAAAAATTACTGCAAGTTAACAACATGGAATAAAGCTTATTGCACAAATTTTATGCCATTTGGACTTAAGTGCTGAGCTCTATGAAAAAGACAAACAACAGGGTGAAAAGGTGGTTTAAACTACACATCACAGTGAAAAGTGTCAAACAACAGATTTCATATTTTTCTTCAGAACTTCTTAGCACAAGAGCAGTCTACAAAATTTATCAAGCTCATAACAAGAATCACATTTTTCTAAGCAATATGTAATTTCTTATGCATTTAACAAGATATCAGTCTAAACATAAATTAATTAAAACTCTACACTGAATTATCACAAACTGGACATATATTATTTTTCATGGATAGATCTCATCAAGACAAAGATAACAAAATTTACTTCACCTCATTTGCACTATTACAACTCCAAGCATAATCAACATTTCTGAAAAACATTAATAAAAACCAAAACGACCTAAACTGCTATGGGCACCCAGCTCGGAACCGCTTGAGCGACTGACCACTGGGCCCCTGGGTTAAACTAACCCCACCGGTCATACACACAGAAACAGGGGAGGTGTTGACCTTGTCGGAGCTCGCTGACGGCGAAATTTCCGGTGAAACCATCACCACCACTCAACTCCTCTCATCCTCCTGCAACGATTGATGCCACTAACCGACCCGACATTGCTACGGATCGAGCTTGACAGCGAGAATGGTGGCCACGGAGGCGCGGCTCCACCACTCCGGCTAGCTCCGACCATGTCGAGGCGAACCAACCCTCGATCTACACTCCGGGAAACTCCACAACACCAGCGCAAGGCTTGGAAGCTAGGTTTCTACAACGAAACGCCGGGACCACGAGCATGCCACCCTCGACGACCATGGCAGACGACGGATCATGCCGTACGGAGGTGCTCAAACCCTAATCGGCTAAACCATCTTCTCCTACACCTTCCACGAACCTCTCTGACCCACGAACGCAAGTTAGAACGGAGGGATAAGCACGGGAGACTAGTCGGCCACGGCGGACCGAGCTCGGTGACGCCAGCGACCATGGCGGAAGCTCATCCCATGGGCTCACCTAGGGTTTTTGGGAGGCATTGGCTACGACAAACGATGCAGGAGCTCTAGGCGGGGTTGGTTGGGTGGTTGGTTGGGCGGTGGAGTGGCTGAACGGCGGCGAACGCGCTGCGTCTTCTCCTTCCGCCCGAGCATCGGCGAGAGCGAGACAGGAAGAGGCAGAGAGGGGGAAGCGCGTCTGGCTGGCTGGTTGCGTGCGGGTGGGCTTTGTGCTTGCCACGCCGTGTGCGCTGCTTGCTTGGCCGGCCGCCGCCCGCCACATGGTGCTTGAACCCTAGCGCGGTCAGCCACGATGGCGGCCGATTCAAACTTAATCAGCTGATTCAGTTCCCCATCAGGCCGACTAACAGCCTGGCTTTGTGCTTGATTACCTCCTAATCCACTCGATGAAACGCTAAACCAATTGTTCCATTGAGTAGAGCTACGTGAAATCTACAACTAAGGATATAAGCTTGAGCACTGGTTTGGCTTAGATTTTTCTCAGGAAAGCGCTAAACATCCCTAGGCCGAAACTGGTTTTCAGTTTTAGGACTTAGAAAATTGCCAAGTCTAAAACACACTAGTTTCTGCCTTGTTGGCCTTAAAACACCAAGTTAGACTCATTTTCATGAGTTGACCCAAAAACAACTTTTGTTCTACTCTAAATTCTACACACTTTTGGCTAAGGGCACTCAGCCATGCAAAGCTTCTATCAAGGAAGTCTTTGTCAGTCAAACAAAAGGACTCCTAAATCTCCATTTGTCAACTAGGGCTTAGGGACTTGATTAGCCAAAATGACCAGCATAAACATGGCCTCATTTTGACTTCTCAACAAGGTTAGACTACTAAGAAGATCAAACCACTCAACAAACAAGTCAAACAAGCATCTCATCAGTGTATGTTTATAAGCAACTTATCACATGAAATGACACTTTCAATGCAAAAAGAAGACAACATGTGAATGCTTATGCTCATGAGATGATTATGCAAAAGGAGATGGTGATGACATTCTAGCTTAACAACACAGGTGTTATAGTGCTCTTGGCTTTGACATGTTGAATTTGGTATGCACTTTTGGCCCATCTTAGATATGGTTTTGAAAGGACCGTGACGCCTAAGAGGGGGTGTGAATTAGGCAACTTAATACTTTTACTCTAAACTATGGCCTCTAATTTCCACCTAGTCAAAACCTATGCAAGAAAGTAAACTATGTAAGTGCAACTTAAGGTTTTGCTAGGTGTGTTTCTATCTCTACCGCAAAAGAGTTATGCAACCTATGTTCCAAAGCTATCAACTAGCCTATCAACTAAGCTAGGAAAGGTAAAGAACATAAACAAGGTAGCAAGTAAATGCAGAAGCTAAAGAGTGTGGTAGAGATGCAAACTCCTGTCAACGACTCCGGTATTTTTACCGAGGTATCGAGAAGCGCGCAAGCTTCCCCCTAGTCCTCGTTGGAGCCCCTCGCAAGGAATCCCTCGCAAGGGCCAAGCTCGCGGTCAGGTAACTCCGTGGATAGCCCCAGGCCTTCCACACGCGCAAGTGGGTCTCCGGTTAAGCCACTCGTGGCAAAGCCTCTCCCGGATGCTCCCCGCCATCTTCACTATCAAGCTTTCAGCCGAACCGCCGCAGGCCTTGTTCCCTTCGGTACACGGTGGCAGCCACACCACAAACGCGGTTGGTTTGGTCTCGCAAGACTACAAGCCCCTCCGATGTACAACAACGGTGCGTGCAAGCACCGGTAGATAAGAGGTGTTCAAACCTCACTAAACACTAGGCCCAACACCTAGAGCAAGCACAATGCGGTGGTCTAACTAGCTTAAGCACTTCGCAAAGCTCCTACACTAATCACCTAGTATATCACTTAAGCACTTTGGTGGCTAGAGCAACTAAATATGTGTCTAAGCACTTGGTACACTTCCTTGAGGTCCAACCCTATGTTTTTGGCCGGCCATGGCGGTATTTATAGAGCCCCAAGCAAATAGAGCCATTAGGCAATGCGATGGACTTTTCTGCCATTGACCAGATGCACAGTATGTGCTGATCGAACGCGTCCGGTCTCTCATAATGGCTAGTTGGCCGACTGCACAGGCACTGATCGCACTCTGCATGAGTCCGGTCACATATGATCGGACACGTCCAATCACGTTTTTGTGCCTCTAGAACCTCTCTGTATTCGATCGAACACAGCTGAGCTCTAGCGTCCGATCGTCCTCGAAGCGTCCGGTCACGCGGTCGCGCTGAGGAACAGTTAAATCAATGCGTTCGATCGCAACTGTCACAGCGTCCGGTCACACGAATGTGGCGCTGTTGGCTTGAGTTACTGACCGGACGCATCTAGGCCAGCATCCGGTCACTGCGTAGGCAGCGTCCAGTCACTTTTGTTTCCCGCCTTTCACTTGTTCTTTGTGCCTGACTTGGTTCCATCCTTGTGCCTTGGACTTTGCTTGTTCTTGAGAGTCTTTTACTGAGCTTCAAATGTCTTGTTTGAGGTGTTGATCATTGGATCATCACGTTGCCTTAGTCCAAATCACATTTGCACCCTATTGAACTACAAAATAAACACTCGTAAACACATTAGTCCAATATGGTTGTGTTGATCATCAAACACCAAAATCCAAAGTCAAATGGGCTGAGGTCCATTTTCCTTATAGGTTTTCCCATGTTTCCTACAAAACAGTTGATACATCCAAAACTCGTGGAAATTATGAGTTTAATACCTAATCCTAAGTTTTGGTTCTAAATATGGTAGGTTTTTGAAGAAAGTTGGCGGTATAAAATGTGAGTTAAGAACCGCCAACAAAACCCCCCACACTTAGCCCTTTGCTCGTCCTCGAGTAAAGCTCAGACTAAGGTGATTCATTCTCTCTTGATTCGAAGAACCTGCACACAAGTTATTCCAGGCTTTTCCCTGCATCTGTGAACATTCAAAGTGTCTACTAGAATATCTTGAGTAATTGGATAATGGAATAGTCGGGATTCAAATCTTCTTGCTGATCTTCTTGCTAAGAGAAACTTGGGTTTTTATAGAATTTCGAAAACCAAAAGTCAGCAAATCTTCCTCATATGATTCTCTCAGATCGCTCATGTATATATGTAGGTGGATCCTCACCAAAGACTTGTTGTGTCTTCTTTTTCCTCCTACCTGCTACAAGGCATATGTGGATTTTTGGGTATGGATGAAATCGAAACATACTTGCATCATATAATATTGCTAAGTCAAAAACCAAACTACATGGAGATGCAAGTCATACACTTTGATTGAGATGTGCAAGTGTGTGGAATTTTCTGACATTTTTTGCTCTTGTTGTCAGGATCTCTCTCTTTTGATTTTTTTTGGAACTATGGGCTATCTCTCTCTTCTTTTTAGGTGGGTATTTGATTATACCCCTAATTCTACATTGGGCACTTGCCCATTTTTTTCCAACATGCCCTTTTGGCATAGATTTTTTTGTCTCATACCGTACAGGTATGGATATTTCTTTTTGCATAGCCCATAGTTCTTTCTGGAGGATTTTTATGAGAGAGATGTGTGACTGAACAGAGCTTTATTTGTGGTGGATGGATGGCATATTTTGCGTAACTCTTAGTGTAAGAGTTAGCGATGTATATGGTGATGTGTACGTGAATCTCAAATCATGGGTGTATGACAAGAATCTCACATAAGTCACAACAATTTGACTAAGCTCAAGATGATAACAAGTAACATATGAATACTGGTTGTTTATAATTTTGAATGATTCATATGGCTTTGGTAGGACATTGTATCATAGAGGAACATGCTTTTTGTAATAATTTTGAAAAATGTAAATCCCAAGTATCTTTTTGCAACATACATGTAACTCTTTGCACAATACATGATTTGAATTTAAATCTTTGAAGGGAAATGAATTAGAGAACAAGTGCCTAGTCTTATTCTTGTGTGGCGGGTGATCTTTAAGCAAAAGGAGGTGGTGGACCCTCCACACCGGCAGCGCGAGCAACTTTGTTAATTCAGTTGTTGAGACCGAACTTAACAAATTCGAGCTCTTTTCTGAGCTCGACAATAGTGCGCAGCATGCTCACCTGTTCTCCGCGCAAGTCAGCCATGGTCTTTCTGAGAGACCATAGGGACGTTGTGAGCGATGCGATGGTTGGTCCTGTAGGTGGTGTTTCTGTATCACTATCGCTGAAGAAGCCCTTGGGCTGTCCTCTAACAACCCGGTAGTTATGCTTGATGCGTAGGGGTTGAGAAGAGGACCCAACTGTAGTGGTGCTAGCGGGCTTTCGTGCGGGCTATTCCACGTACTCGCTTGGGAGTGGCAGTTGCCTGCGCATGAGGCCTTTCCCATACCCACCGTCGGGTTTCTTGTACCCGTAAACGGTGTAGGTAGGGGAAAGACGAGCCATGGAGTCGGATCCTAGCAAACTACTCGGTACAAAGCCGTATGGTGGTACATCAGCGCGACGAGCGTTGCTAGTCTCTGAGGCCTTCCTCTTGAGGCCGACGTCGGGACGGCGTGCGAGCGCCATCGTTTCCCTCCTTGCAGCGATCACGGACGCCGTCATCTCCCTTCTTCCAGCAGCTGGGGGTGCCATTGAATGGCCCGTGGAGGTGAAGGTGGAACCCCGACTGGCACCGCTCCAGGATGGTGGCATCGTGGCGAGCGGCACCACCGACGGAGCTTCTGATGAGCAAAGTGGTGCCTCGTGGACGCCGGACGTGGAAGCGGAGTAAAGCGAAAGTGCGTGCTCCATTGCTACTAAAAACTTTGTGAAAAGACCAAAGTTTTGGAGGAAGAGAGGGAGAGCTTGAGAGCTTATGAGGAGAGAAGAGGCCATGGGTGTGTTTATATAGGAGAAGAAGGCCTCTTTGGATTGGAAATGCGCAAACCGATGTGACAACCATCGAAATGTGCATCAACATCAGATGGAAGCATCACTGGAGAAAGGAGGCGGCGAGGGGACACCCGGGCGGTGTGGCCGCACCAGGGGTACGGGTGCACCCCTAGGGGCTCCTCCCTGCCCCATTTTCTCCAGGTTGCTTCATCTGATGATGCTCAATTAAGGCATTATGGTTTCAAATTTGAATTCAAACGGTTTCGTGCAAATCCTGTGATTCTCCACATTATGGCTATGATCAAATATATATGATTTGCATGGGTCACAAGATCAAGTGTATTAATGGCATGGATACTTGTGATCAGATCAATATGTGCAAGGATCATGGAGATTGAGTGAGGGCAAAATGGTAAACTACACATGATCATCTTGCTTGAAGTAAAAGAAAAGGAATATTATACAGATTGAATTAATTAATTGTGTTAGCAAGTTATTTATCACTTTTTTGTAATTTTTAGTCAGGGGTATAATTGTCAAAAGAAATTAAATCTATTCTATCTATTTCTAAGTTATTTTGAGAAGGCTCAAAGAAAACTTTCAAACGTTGGCTATTTACCTTAAAGATGTTGCCGTCATCGTCTTGTATGGTGGTCGCCCCGTGTGGTGACGTGTTGACGATGGTGTATGGGCCCTTCCACTTACTGCGCAGTTTTCCTTCACCGAACAACTTGACCGAGTTGAAGAGTAGTACCTTATCTCCTTGCTTGAACTCCTTGGGTTTGATTCGGTTATCGTGCCATCTTTTTGTTCTTTCCTTGTATAGCTTGGCACTATGGTAGGCCTTCTCCCTCCATTCTTCTAGGTTGGCTATTTGTTTTTGTCGGTTAGTGCCAGCTAGCCTGATATTCATGTTCCAGGTCTTGATAGCCCAGTGAGCTTGATGCTCAAGCTTGACTAGTAAATGGCAGCTTTTTCCATAGACCAGCTGGAACGGCGACATGCCAATGGGGGTTTTATAAGCTGTCCTGTATGCCTAAAGAGCATCAGGCAGCTTGCTTTTCCATCCTTTCCCCATGTCATTGACCATCTTTTGCAGGATGCTCTTTATCTGCTTGTTTGTGGATGGTAGGGGGAAGTGATGTTGTGGTTAGCCCCGACTTCTCTGAGGAAAACTCGAAACTTCCTATCGATGAAGTGCGATCCCCCATCACCGATCACCATGCGGGGTACTCCAAAGCTTGGGAAGATTATCTCGTGGAACATCTTCCGAGCATGCTTGGAGTTCGCTGCTCGGCATGGCAGAGCTTCCACCCACTTGGACATGTAGTCCACAATGACAAGGATGTACTCGCAATCTTGTGACTTCGGGAACCATGAAGTCTATGCCCCAGACATCAAATATTTCTATTTGAAGGTTGTAGTGTAGGGGCATGGCATTGCGAGCTGTGATGTTGCCCTAGAACTGACACTTTCTACATATTCTGATGAATTCTTTTGTATCTTCATACATCATCAGCCAGAAGAATCCGCACTGCCAGATTTTGGCCTAGGTGCGGAAGACTCTGTAGTGGCCTCCGTATGGTCCAGTATGGCATTTTTCAATGCTTTGCATCCCTTCTGCTATGGGCACGCACCTTCTCAGCAACCCATCAGAGCATACCCGATACAGGTATGGGTCATCCCAAAGGTGACGACGACTTTCCATTTGGAGTTTCCTTTTGTCCTCCCCCGGTGGTACGTATCCTACAACCATGAAATTTATAATGTTTGCGTACCATGGGGTGGTGTCCGTCACCTTGAGCAGCATGTCGTCGCGTTGGAAGTCATTAATGGGTGGTTTCTGCAGGTTAGTGACTTGCATACGCGAAAGATGATCTGCTACTGTATTTTCTACATCCTTTTTATCTTTAATTTCTAAATCAAATTCTTGTAGTAGCAGAATCCATCTTATGAGATGAGGTTTCACATCTTTCTTAGTGAGGAGATATTTTAATGCAGCATGATCGGTATAAATGATGATCTTGGCTCCTACTAAGTAAGACCGAAACTTGTCTATAGCAAAGACAACAGCAAGGAGCTCTTTTTCAGTGGTGGCATAGTTGAGCACCTGTCAGTGTATTGCTAGCGTAAGCGATTGCATGATGCTTCTTATCTTTGGTTTGGCTAAGAACTACACCAACAACATAATCACTAGCATCACACATGATCTCAAACGGCAGCGTCCAATCAGGAGGTTGGATGATTGGCGCTGAGATGAGTGCCTTTTTAAGGGTATGAAAGGCAGTAAAAGACACTCATCTGTGAACTCAAAGGGGGCATCTTTAGCTAATAGGTTCGTGAGGGGTCTAGCGATATGAGAGAAATCTTATATGAATCGGCTGTAGAACCCTGCATGACCTAGAAAACTGCGGACTCCCTTAATGTTCATTGGGGGAGGTAGGTATTCAATCACTTCAATTTTTGCCTTATCTACCTCGATCCCCCTCTCGGACACTAGATGCCCGAGGACGATGCCTTCCCGAACCATGAGGTGGCACTTTTCCCAGTTAAGTACCAGGTCCTTCTCCCGGCATCTCTGCAAGACCTTGTCTAAGTTCTCGAGACAATCATCGAAAGTTTTTCCATAGACGGAGAAATCATCCAGGAAGACTTCTATGATTTCTTCGATCATCTCAGAAAAGATAGACATCATGCATCGTTGGAACGAAGCGGGTGCATTGCACAACCCGAAAGACATACGTCTATACGCATAGGTTCCATACGGGCAAGTAGAAGTCGTCTTGCTCTGATCATCAGGGTGGATTGGGATCTGATGATATCCAGAATACCCATCAAGGAAACAAAAGAAAGAATGGTTCGCTAGCCGCTCTAACATTTCATCAATGAAGGGCAGCGCGAAGTGGTCTTTCTTTGTTGTCGCGTTGAGTTTTCTATAATCGATGCACATTCTCCACCCTATGACGGTTCGTTGTGGGATTAATTCATTTTTATTGTTTTCAAGGACCGTCATTCCCCCTTTCTTAGGGACCACATGGACTGGACTCGCCAAGTCACTGTGTGGTACGGGATAAATGATCCCGGCGTGAAGAAGTTTTAGTACTTCCTTCTTCACGACTTCCCGCATCGCATTATTGAGCCTGCGCTGAGGTTCTCGTGAAGGAGTGCTCTTAGGGTCAATAGGAATACGATGGGTAAACAAGGTTGGGCTAATCCCCTTGAGATCTTGCAAGGAATACCCAAAGATTGAGTGGTGTTTTTCTAGCATAGTAATGAGTTTGGCCGTCTCCTCGTTAGCAAGTTTATCACTAATGATGACAGGAGTTTGTTTGTTGCCATGCAGAAAAACATAGCGTAAGCTAGCGGGTAAGGGTTTTAGCTCAACTTGTGGTGGTGTTGTTACTTCCTCCTTTGGAATTTCTATGGTTTCTTCCAAGTTGCTTCTCTCGTGTACAAAGTGCTCAGCGTCTTTTTCTAGGGTCAACTTGGGAGACTCGAAGGGTTCTACAGACATAGCTGTTTCGGGCTCATAGGAGGTAGAGAGGGGTTCTGCTACCGTTGTGGCTTGTAGGATCAGTATAGAAAAGGTGTCCCTCCCTAATTTGACATCTAATTCCCCAGTCGTTGGAGGTTCTTCCAACAATTTCCATATTGGGAGCCCAATCAAGACATCAAAGTCTTGAATGTCGAAGACATGGAAGTCTAGCATCAACATGTTGTCATCGTGTATAATTGATATACCGTGAAGGATGCCTAGACCGTCTACGACTTTTGTGTATCGAGCCTTAATTTCTTTCCGGTCAGGATGAAAGGCTGTTGACAGTCCTTACAGTCAACATTATACCATCAACTAGTGCATAAAACAATGATAAACATGTGACAATGCATAGATGTAGGGTTTGATTCTAACAAGTTCCACGAGTTGTGTAGTTCTCACTTGTTTTGCAGGAACATCAACAT
This sequence comes from Coix lacryma-jobi var. lacryma-jobi, assembly GCA_009763385.1. NCBI lineage: Eukaryota > Viridiplantae > Streptophyta > Magnoliopsida > Poales > Poaceae > Coix > Coix lacryma-jobi. The sequence continues at coordinate 103,152,819 of CM019830.1, read as the reverse complement.
TTCACTACATAAAAGTATCTCAAGTGATGAATTGGATCATACCATTGCAAAGAGCTCGTCGAGACGATCGAAACAGTCATATGGTTTGCTACATTTGGAGTCCCGACGAGAGAGTCCCTATTGGCTATGACATGGAAGCTTCTAGAACAACCTGCAGTGATCACCAAGCAACATAATACAGGGACTAAACTGACAGATTCAACAACATTGGTGAATTACTGTTTTCCAGGGAGTTTTACAGAAGACGGAAAGAGATTGAATCCTTCTCCAACAAGACAAATCGTGCAAACGGATGGAAATGCGCATTAGGGCAACAAGGAAGGTTCCAAGAGATGTGACGATGAAGCAACCACCTGGGGTATGACAGGCTGGGCCGGCCGGCCCCACCCCAAGGCCAGCCGGCCTGGGCTAGGTCCCCCTCGGCCCATCTTCGTGAAGCGTGACCAAATCAACCTCCTCGACGGATCTAAGCCATGGATCAAGGTCGGTTTGATCCGAAGGTCACAATTCATCCCACCAGGCTATATAAGCAGCCCCAGACCCCCCTCCCTAGAGCAATCATCATATATTGATCAGATCTATCTTCATCAGGCAATTAGAGAGACAGTTAGGGATTCAGAGATTATAGATTAGATTAGAGCTCTACTTCGAGATTAGAATTAGAATTAGGTAGAAATAAGTAGAGTTGAGCGCGGCTTAGGATTCCGGATCGTCATCAGGATTTCTCGTAATTCTTGTATTCGACTTTGTGCTATTTTAATTATCATTATGTTTCTCTTTATTTTGTTCTTAATTTATTCTAGTTGTATGCTTGATATAGTTCTAATTGATAGTAAATTCATACATATCTTCGTTAAGCGCTTAATTCGATTCCAGATTGGATTAAATGGTCGATATAATGTAGGCGTGATGCTTAGATTATGTTTACCTATGAATGCACCCTATTCTCTAGGCCAGCAAGTGGTAGATCGCGAGGGTAACTCTTATAGCCTCGTTGAGTCCTTTGTAGTCCACTCCCCGAGTCTAGGACAAGTAGAACCTGGTTACACTGAAGGAATTACTCTGGATATGAACTTCTTTCGTAATGTTCTTTATGTATGGGTGGATGATTAATTATGCTATAGATGATATCATATGCTAGGACTAACTTAGACTTAACAGAAGTAATATAACTTAGGAGTCTAATCTCTTAACATATCGATTAGTTATCAATTCTACTTGATCATATGAGTCTCTCTCCCTAATTATGAATTCTCTGCTAGTCTCTGTTATTTACCTTAATTATCATTATCATTATCCTTTTGCCTTACCCCTGTATTAGACGAGAGGTGAGTAATTAGATTCATGTCTATTTATATATGTTTGCAATTCTAAAGCCATATCATTCTTATTCTTAACCCTGTTAAGCTCACGATGGTATAATTATAAATAATGATACCTAGAACATTCCTGGGTGAAATGCTACAACGGGTGTATTTTATCTGTGCGCTTGCGGATAACTTTTATTTCATATCTTATCAAAGTGTCGTGCTATAAATACGATCACATTTTTAGTGTCGCGGCTAGTGGTGACAACTGTTGGTACAAATTAACGCACACTCTACTTTATCCGCAAGCGCACAGATAAAATCTACCGATGTAGCACTTCACCGGAATAACCCAGTTTTAGTATCAAACCAAAAGGAATGGATAGTGTTAAGTCTTAAAGTCAATCCCCTGAGTAGCTAACAAGGACAGAGAATCTAGAAGTAGAGAGGGGATCACCAAGGCTGTCTAATTCCAATTTAAGAGTGATATGTTTATACTATTCTTAGTGGGGAAGTTGCCATAAAAGGTCACAAACAGAGTATGAGTCTTTTATGCAAATGTATAATCCTACCGAGCCTACACACGGGTAAGTGGACTATAGAAGAATCAACAAGGCTATAAGAGTCACCCTTGCGAACAACCACTACTACCGGCGTTATAGGAGGCAATTATGAGCTATCAAGTCTAAGCTCCACGCTTACACTATTCAACTACTCTAACTCTAGAGCGACTTAGAATTAAAGTACTCAAAAGAGAGTCATAAACCTTAAGAATAATAAGAACAATGGCTCAAACTTAAATATAGACGTTGATTACTGAAACAATCGCTGAAGCAAGTTGACGATGAACTTGAATCCGCAGTTACAAGATGAAGACTTTGACCCGACAGGCCAGAGCTCCTTCTTGATCTCTTCCTCTCTCTCTCTTCTAGTTCTAGTATAAGACTAGGCTCTAAACCTAAACTACAGGGGTAACTAGTCTTCTACTTGAAAGCTGGCTCTTGAGGTCTTCTTCTAGGGTATCTAAATGAAGCATAGACTTTTTTGAAGAGAGACCTATTCTACCCTTGGGCCTGGGGGCCTGTATATATAGCCCTGAGGGATCAACCGCGGTCGTTAGATCAACCCGACTTCACGTAGGGCTGAGATGGATCCTCAAAGGCGGTGGAGGAAGTTTCCAAAAGACGGAGGCCATCAGGCATAGGGGGTGACCGACCGGTCATAGGGTGGGACCGGTCGGTCCCACCTAGCGGCCTCTCGGGGTGCCCCGCCTCGTGGTGTCCTCTGGTGTCCTCTAGGTTCTTCTGGAGTATTCCTGATGTGCCGGTTTCGTAATCTTCCGTCAGTTTCCTTCTAGGGGAAGCAATTAAGGGCTGGTTTTCCTGTTTAGTCCCTGCAGAATCACAATTCACCAAAACTCGTGGAATATTATCATTTAAAACCCTAAACCTTTATTGGTGATTGAATTCATGCCCTTTTCATATTTATTTATCCTTAAATTTAGATAGATAACCAGTGTCAACAACAGCCTAGCGTTAGTGTGATGCTATGAGATGTCTACCCACATTTCATGGCATTAGTACCAGGGGTAGAGTCTAACCTACTTTTGGTAGCGATGCTAAGAAATGCTAACAAGCATTTCTGGCGCCGTTGCCGGGGAGCTTTTAGGAACTTTTTATATGGCTACAGAAGAATTCATCGAACATATATACTTTAGATAAGAATCATCACCTCTGTATTTATAGGATTACCCTTGTTCTTCTTTTGTTTATATCTTATACAGAGTAATACAGGTTCAGTTGTGATCAATCACTGCTCTATCAAAAAGCAACTCAACCTAGAAGAAGATCGAGTCAAGTAGTGAAGACGATGGCCAACCAGACTTTGCTAGAGTTCTCTGCTCCCAACATTGGAAACATTCGAACTGGACCAACACTCCAAATGGATAACTTAGAGTTTGTGCTCAAGCCAAGCCTTATCAACCTAGTCCAAGCTACTACATTCAGTGGAAAAGCACAAGAAGATGCTACTGCCCATCTGCAGAATTTCTTGGAGATCGGAAGCACCATCATCATCAAGAACATTGCCCAAGACATCATACTTCTTCGGTTATTCCCATTTTCACTGGAGGGAAGAGCAAAGCAGTGGTTCTACACTAACAAGGAAGACATCAACACATGGGACAAATGTTCAGAAGCTTTTCTATCGAGGTTTTTCCGTATAGGCAAAACCAATGCCTTAAGAGGAAAGATTAGAAGTTTTCAGCAGCAAAGAGGAGAAACCATTCCAGAAGCTTGGGATCTCTTTCAAGATTACATTTCAAAATGCCCGCACCATGGAATGGAAGATTGGTTGCTCATGCATGGATTCTATAGTGGACTCACTCAAAAGTCACGTGAGCAACTAAATGCTACTGCTGGAGGATCATTTATGTCACTTACTCCTGGGAAAGCTGAAGTCCTTATGGAGAAGACAGCTGAGAATCAGAGCTGGAAACAAGACAAGAATCAATGTTGTCACCAGATGGAGGAAGCCCCAGAAGAAGTGAAGGCACTGACAACAAAGATGGATATGTTACTAGGATGGCTAGACCAACGCGAGAAATACAAAAGAGATCGTCAAGATATTCAAGATGCATTCGACGCTCAAACTAGATGTGAAGAGAACAAACAAGACAATGCGAACATCATTAACAACTCTTCTGCACTATGAAAGTAAGGATGGAATCAACACTCCACTTATCAAGGTAAGTCCTCAGGCAATTTCAATTCTTCCCATTTTAAGCAAATGCCTTTAAGAGATATAATCGTAGAACAGGCTAGAGTTAATGACACTATTATTAGGAAGCTTGTTTTCAAAGATAAAGCCTTAGAGGATATAAATGCAAAAATGGTTGAGTTTTCTTCTGCTCTAAAAGAACAAACTAATATAAATAAAAAGATAGAGATACACTTAGCCAAATTGGTTGCTGTTTTGTCTGTTGCCACTAACCCTGAGCAGACACAAGCTATAACCATAAGAGGTGGGAAGGTCACTCGTGACCCCCATATCCAAAAGGAGCAAGAGGACAGACAGCACCACTGACGCCAACTATGACAGAAGAAGAGAAAGATGATGAAGTTGAAGAAATAAATCCGCCACTACCAGAAATGATGCAAGATTATCATGACACCAACCACCTACCAATTCCACGTAGAAAGAGGAGAGCCACAGCGGATGAGCAGTTCAGTAAGTTTGTTGATGAAATTCAAAAATTATACATCAGTATTCCTCTGTTAGATGCTATACAGGTACCCACCTATGCAAGATATCTAAGAGAGATCCTCAACAACAAACGACCACTGCCCACCACTGAGGTGATCAAGCTGATAGAAGAGTGCAGTGCGGCCATCCTCAACACTTCTCCACAGAAGAAGAAGGATCCAGGATGCCCTACATGGACGTTGATTCGTCGGCACCCTCTCAAGCATCCAAGTTCCATTCCACCTCCGAAGGTATGAATGTATTATGGAGGAAAAGGACCTTAAGTTATAAGGGAGTGAAGAGAAGGCAAGATTCAGAAGCTTAAGGAATAGGACCTTCAGGCCAACACCAATCTACGACCCACAACTTCTACAAGATACAGGTATGTGCGGATACATGGGTGTATGCCGGATCTTGGGATGATGAGTGATTGTCAACTGGTTTGATGCGCATGTTATTTTTCTTGTGTTTTGCAGGTGTCGAGCACGGAGACAGTGATCGAAGGCAAGGTGAAGGTCAAGTAGAGACGTGCCGTGCCGATGGACCCAGAGCGGTGAAGGGCAGACGTGAGGCTTGGACTGAGGGACCGGTGGCCTGACGATCAGCTTTGGTGGCTGACAGCCTAGGACAGCGACAAGCGAAGACTTGCGGGGCACGGTGTGGCTCGGGTCGAGGACTTGAGGACACGTGTCTGTGGACGGGGTGCATGGGCGGTGCATCCCCACTACGGCGTCAGTTTGATGGTTGAGCCACAAAAAACCTTCGGGTGGACGGTTTCCAGGTTTGGGCCACAAAACCTGGGTGTTACAGGTTTCTGAGTTCGGGCCACAAAACTCGGGCTGAGGACGGTTTCCAGGATTGGGCCACAAAACCTGGGCGCTGGCGGGTTTCTGAGTTTGGGCCACAAAACTTAGGCGATGGACGACAGGTTTTCCAGTTTCGGCCTCAAAATCGGGGGAAGGCTCAGGTTTCCTAGTTTCAGCCTCAAAACCGGGGGGAGGTCCATGAAAAGGACGAGCGACACATCTGCGTCACGTGGAGACATCGGGTGAGGTCGCATCGAGGCGAAGCTACCAGATGTGCGGCATGGCCGTCGGATCGACTACACTCTGAGCTGGTCAGGAATACCCTTAGGGTTAGCCTGCCCGCTCATTAGCTGTAGGGGTAGAAGGGGAAAATTGTATTAGGCTATATTAAGGAGAGGCCACCCCTCCCTCCATTCCATCTCAGCCATTGCTATTTTCCACCTAGGGTTTCCTGCTTCCCATTCCCTGCTGTAGCTACTGAGATCCGCAGAGACGACAATAATACCTCTATGTTCTTGAGATTTTGAGGAAACGGGACCGTAATCCCGTTGTCTCCTCGTGGGGACAATTTTTGGACGGCAATTGAGATTGTGATTCGCGTTCTTGAGTTGTTCTTCGCATTTTGCTTTTGGCCTCAATTTTCCCGTTGCTCGAACTCCCTCCTCGCTGCGTCTTTTTCGAATCCACTTGAACCAACTTGTTCTTTGATGTGAGGAGAACATTTCCACTGAAGGAATTCATATCAATCCTCACGAACAAGTAGATTAGGACGATTCATGTTTCATGGTGACTTTTTCTTTCTTGCACCTTCCCCTTCAATTTCCCATTGATTGAGTTGATTTGAGCGGATGATTTCTTAGGGTTAGTCTCCCAACTACCTTGGGATCATCTTCTCCAATTTTGGTGTAACAGAACCGACCAATTTGCACCAGATTAAGCACTGAGATCCTTGCTTGACGCAGGCTCATCGAGTACTTAAGCTCGTACAAACCCGGTAGTCCGGAAATCTCGAAGGATTTCAAATCATTTCAACATTCAGCCAAGATCGTACTAGTTCAATGACATGCCCACAAGTTACATCACAGTTGTACATAGTTCAAATACATTGGAGTTTGAAACAATATTACAAACCATAGTTTTGAATAGTAGCGGAAGCAACATAAACTTAAACATAAGTTTGGATAGTTCTTAATACAGTGCCATCATTCTGACCGGGCCCACAAAAGCATCAGGTAAGATAAGTGGTGACTATGCCCCTGGTCTAATCCTCTCCCGTAACTGGGTACAAGCAGTTCTCGCAGTAACCAAAGAAGCATTGGCCATCTGCAACAACAAGGGAATAAAACCCTGAGTACAAGAAGGTACTCAGCTAGACTTACCCGTCATAAACCAGGAATAATGAGACTCCAAGGATCATGTAGGCTATAGGTGGGGTTGGCTACATAAACTCCTTGCATGAAAGCTTTTGTAAATAAAACTCAGTTTAGAGTGTCGGCAATTGCTTTTAATAATTAATCCTACTTTACTAGATTTGCACCTGATCTATAACAAGCACTTGACTCTTATACAAGCAAGAGTGACTATCTCATCAATAGCCTTTCAGATTCCATAACCATCTTTAGTTCCATAATTCTACGGGTGATGATCTACAGTCAGCTGCTCACTGTCCAGGAGCGATGGCTATTATAATCGATTCCTACCCAGCTGGGGATAAAATGTTTCACACTCGCCCGGCACAATCCGGCTACAGCAGTCGTAAGCTACCAGTCAGGAGATTCGAGAACACAACGCGCGGGACGACCATGGGCCCTTCTACACCGGGGGTTATCTCAGTGCCAGGTCGCTCAAGCTATAACTGCCCACGGTCATGCCAGGTCGATCAGGCCCTGCCTGCCCTCGGACCATGCCAGGTTGATCAGAATAGTTGCCCATGGCACAGCTGAGGCCCTGAGTGTTAGGCGTCAACATCTCTGTCACCGGCTCGAATAACCTTACTCGACTTCGCCGGAGGTACTCAGACCTACTCCGTTAAGTGATCGACGCGTTCAATTTAACTGAAGGGACATTCCTGAATGGGTCCTAGGCGACACAGACGGGAGACTACTAACACACAGGACCCATGTCCTGCTGCTCTTACATCCCGCCCGGCCTCAGATTAATTATCCCATGGTTATATCCATGATAGCACAGGCTAATCATGATCAGTATCCACCTAATGCGGGAGACACGAAATCACCCGACTTTTACCGGTCTAAGCAGGGCTAAGCATATAACGAGCCTAGACCTAAACAGGGATAACAAGATATAATCGTAGGTGGACAAGGATAAGTAATAATGCATCAACGGTAGCAATAAATTCCTATAACCTAATGCAGCATTCATCATCGGGTCAATTGTAAGACATTTGCAAACCGTAGGAGTTAGAATGCTCCGGGGCTTGCCTTTCTCAAAGTCCGACGGACGGTGGTCGCGACACTCTGGTAGATCTTCGGCGTCGGTCCCTCCGGCCTCCTCGGTCAGGTTCTCCTCCTGGCTGGGTTCTTCCTGGGTCGACTGGTTCTAGGTCTCCTCCGTTGATCCTGTATGATGCATAACATGTATGAATAGGATGAATGCACATAGAATGCATATGGGATGCACAGGATTAACATCAATTAGGAGATAAGCACATGTCATCTACTGCATTCTCTTCAACAAGGTAGTCAACATCATCCTAATGCTTATAACAGACTCCAACATCTAACCATCCACTTAATCCTTCATAACCAACTTGTTAAGCTATATAATCACCACAGCAAGACTTAATTAATGAATTTATTTTCCTCTAAACACTTTGCTGAAATAAATTCATCTAACCATGCCTACAACAGCAACCCATCCTAGACAGCTTCAGCAAAATCTACAAAAATTACCATAGATTAATACTATGCAGAAAAGTCCATTGTCAAAATTTTAGGCCATTTGGATTTAAACATTGTCCCCTATGAAAAAGACAAATATTAGGGTGAAAAGGTACTTTGAACTACACATCCTAACAAAAAGTGTCAAACAATAGATGTCATATTTTTCTTCTAAACTTCTTAGCACAATAGCAGTCTACAAAAATTATTAGGTTCATATTCATCATATTTTAATTACTACGAATTTTACAAGAAAACAGCATTTAACCATTTTAAATGCTACTGCAAAAGTATTTCACAGAAAAACTTCACATTATATTTTTCTCTGAAACTACTCATCCACACAAGCCTAACAAAACTGGAATCACATTTTTCTGAGTTATACAGAATTAGTTATGCATTTTCCAAGTTAACAGCAATTTCCTAGATTAAAGTAAACTGCATATAAAAGTATCACCAAAAATGCATTTAACATTTTTCACAGATAGATCTACTCATGCTTAACACAACAAAATTTGTTTCACAGGATTTGGACTTAAAATGAGCCTTGCATGAATTTTTGAAGCCTTTACATAAATTCTGGAAACTCATTTTAAAGAAAACCCTATCCTAAACGCTACGGACACCCGGAAAAAGACACCCGCAATCACAAGCAAAAACGCTACGCGCACCCAGCTATCCCGAGCGCTACTGCACCCAGACTCCTCTCCTTCTCTCTCCTTCTCACTGCCAAATGGGACCCGCTGGTTAGTGACCCCACGCGTCAGCGGTCAACGGGCCCACGCGTCGGAGGCAGCAGCTTCCGCCAGAGTTGACCGGCTCTAGCTCGCCGGCGGCGAGGTTTCCGGCGACACCAACCCTACCACTAGACTCACCAACGCGAGGCGGACACGTTCGGCTAGGTCGCTTGGCTAGAGCATCACCGGAGCAAGCTCGACGGCAGCAATGGCGGAGCGGCGGTGCGGCAACCCTACGGTGCGGCCTTGCCCGGCTATTCCAAGGCTCGGCGGCGTGAGCATCAGCTCAAGCACTCCCTAAGCTACCTCCCTAGGCTGCTATTGAGCCTCGCCGGCCTCGGCATTGCCCGGCGTCACGCTCGGCGGCGGTCCGCGACGGACATGGCGGCGGCACGGCTCTGTTCCGGCCGAAACAAAGCAAGAGAAGGGTCTCCATCTAGCCCTAAGCACCTACAGAGGTCGAGGAGGTGGGAACTGGGCTTGGTTTGAGATGGTTTGGCCGGACCACGCTTTGGTCATGGCGGCGGCCATGGAGAGAACCCGAGGATGGCATTCGACGTTCTGCCGGCTAGAGAGGAGAAGAGGGGAAACCAACCCTGGCTGATGAAAGAGGAGGTTAAGGCAGAGAGGTTGGTGGGAGGAATCGGGCGGCGGTGCGGTGAGAAGCGAGTAATCGCTCGCCAGAGTTCGGCGGGCGGCAGCGGCGCTTTGCACTGGAGAAGATGGAGTGGGGCGAAGCAAGCGAGAGAGTGAGCGAGAGAGAGAGCTTCTGGCTTGCGAGCGCGAGGCGGAGAGGGGGAAAAGGGAACGATGGGCTCGGTGCATTGCACCTGGCCAGTTCCCATCGGGAGGGCTCCCGACCGGGCGCGGCGGCGCCAGGAATCAGCGGCCATGCGGTGAGCGCGCAGAGAGGGGGCAGCGCACGCGGGCGGTTTGGTCGGAACCCAGGGGCGGCGAGCGGCAGTTTGAACGGCCTGGCAGGCGGGCCTTCAGTGGCAGCGGCTGCGGCGGCGAGCAGCGGCAGCCAGTGGCACGCGCGGGGAGGAAGAAGGGGGCTGACAGGTAGGCCCCACTGACAGGTTTAAACTTATGAGGTTTTGTTTAAAACTTTGATGCTCCATAACTCCCAAACTAAGCCGAATTAGGAAAAGGTCCTAAAAGCAAAGTTGCTTAGAATTTTGCAAGGAACAAATCATCTTTAAGGCTCAAGTCCAAATTCTACTTAGAAAAAGAAATTTACTTCTAATCTATTTTTCTAATGCAAGAAATCACAATTTAAAAGCCTTTTCTGAGAAAGTGCTTTTAAGCAAAGTTGTTTCTCTCAACAAGATCTACAACTTTGTTTTAAGGCACTAGGTCAGAAACGGAAAGCAAAACATGGATTCACTAGAGACTAAGCAAGGACTTAAACACTCATACAAACAAATGCACATGAAATGATGAGATGCTATGCTCATGCTATGTCAAATTATGCATTTTAGGATTGCTTAACACCTAGGGTGTTACAGCCCTCCCCTCCTTAAAGAAATCTCATCCCGAGATTTGAATTACGAACCATTTCTTATAAAAGTGTGGATACACCTCCTTTAGATAGTTGTCCGTTTCCCAAGTAGCATCCCGATCATCTTGCTCACTCCATGATACCTTGTATTGCTTTACTATTCTTCCACGAGTTGCTCTTTCTTTCTCATCAAGCACTCGACACAGTGTAACTGAGTAAGTAAGATCGGATTGCAACTTGATATTTGAATGCAGGATTTGAACCAAATTTGGATATTTCAACCACCAAAGGCCAAGCCCACTCAGCAGGGCCCAATTGGGCCTCAGGGGGGTGGTGCCCGCCATCCCTAGGTGGTGCCCGCCACTTGGGTTGGCCCAAGTCCACTCCCTGCCACGTCACCGATCCGTGTGACCTCCACAAGGCCAAAACTTGGCCCTTGGTCACTAGGTCAGTGGCATCGGACGGCTCAGGAGGGGAGTGGCGTGGATCATGACCGAATGGCAGTTATCTGGACATGCAACCGACCTTGGAACCGCCTCTCTGGAGCTCCTGGATGCCGTTGAAGCAATGACGGTGCATCCAACGGTGAGGGGGGTGGCGGCCGCCACCTAGGGCTGGCGCCCACCACTAGGGTTTGCCCTAGGTCGGTTGGTTGCCCCCTATAAGTACCCTCCTCACTCCACAAGGCTATAAATACCCCCCTGGTGACACCACTTCATTTCAAGCAAGAAAGCAAGGAAGAGAGGAAAGCAAGTGAGAGCTCAGAGAGCTTAGGCAAGTAGGTTAGCTAGTAGAGAGAGTATAGTGCGAACACAAGGTTGATATGTACCCTTGTGGTTCCCTTCCTGAGTGATGAGTGATCGGTCAACGGGCAACATGTCCCTTGGTTGAGTTGATGTGCAGGTGCGGAGCTCGGACAGTGGTCGAAGGTGAGGTGAAGGTCAAGTAGAGACGTACCGTGCCAACGGACCGGGAGCGGTGAAGGGCGGACGTGAGGCTTGGACTGACGGACCAGGAGACCTGAGGACCAGCTGTGGTAGCTGGCATGTGGCATCGACAAGCAAGAGTACATGGGGATGTGCGGTGCATCGGCCGAGTCGGGAGGAAGGTGATGGCGTCATGACACTTGGCTGGAGGCCGAGAAGGATGGCGAATGCACTGTGCCCGGCGTGGAGGCTGGACATGCTCTGGCATCGGTGCTGGAACTCAGGGTGTGCGAACCACATCCTGTCTTCGGCGCGGGTTCAGTAGCTGAGCCTCGAAAACCTACCCTCGATGGTTTCCGAGTTTGGGCCTCAAAACTCGGGGTGGCCGGTTTCCGAGTTTGGGCCTCAAAACTCGGCGTGGACTGTTTCCAGGTTTGGGCCTCAAAACCTGGGCTCGCGGTTTCTGAGTTTGGGCCACAAAACTTAGCCTAACAACAGGTTTCCCGGTTTCAGCCTCAAAACCGGGGGAAGGCCCAGGTTTCCCGGTTTCGGCCTCGAAATCGGGGGGAGGTCCGCAAAAAGGACGGTCGACGCGTGGCGGCGTGGAGAGGCTGGCGCGGAGGCGAGGCTATCCATGAGGAAGGCGCGGCGGTCGGCAGGGCGGCATGTGGCGGCATCCTGAGGCTTTCGTCGAGGCGAAGCTAAGGATGAGGAAGGCTCGTGACCGTCGGATCAACTATCAGCAGAGTTGGACCGGGATACCCCTAGGGTTGGCCGCTTCGCTCTTGTATCTAGGTGTAGTAAGGGGATTATTGTATTAGGCTATAAATAAGAGAGGCACCCCTCCTCTCTCCTTATCCTAGCAGTCATTTGTTCCTGAGCTCTCTCTCTCTCTAGCCCTCGCTTAGGTTCTAATCATACCTCGCTGCTAGCGATCCGCAGAGACGGGAATCATACCTCTGTGTATTTGGATCTTTTGAGGAAACGAGACCTTATTCTCATTGTCGAGTGTGGAGGAATTTCGGCTGAAATCGAATCGAATCGTGTCTTGTGTTTTGAGTTCTTCATGTTTTGGTTTTTCATCTCTCGGGGATTTGCCTCGTTCTCCCTCTTCGAGAGATGATTTTCGATTCCACTTGAATCAATTTGTTCTTGGTCGTGAGCCCCTTCTTTCTACCAAAGGAATTCTCTCCTAACCTCACGAATCCATAGATCGGGTTGATTTCGCGTTCATTCTTCGTTCTTTCCTCTTTTCCGGTGATCCTCGGATTTCTCTTGATAGACTTGGTTTGGTGCGATCATTTCTTAGGATTAGCACCCCAACACGTAGAGGAACGTCTGGGAGGAGTTTGATCAAAGTTCCTTTTGATTTGGTTGAGATCGAATCAAATTTGGTTTTGAACCCGAGCAGTTTTGTGCTTTCTGGGTGTTGGCGGACAGTCCGCGCCCTGACGGCGGATAGTCCGCGCATCGGGTCTCGACAAGGTCAGTCAGGCGCAGTCCCCTGACTGTTCACTGTGTAGTGAACGGCGGACAGTCCACGGTACAAACCCGCGGATAGTCCGGGACCTGTCCAGCAGACCTGCAGCACTGTTTGGTTTCTGTGTTTTGGCCGGCGGACAGTCCGGCTCCTAGTCGCGGACAGGCCGGGACTCTGACCCCGGACAGTCCGCGAATCTGCAGCTTGTGCAGTTTTGCTCCGAGGCTTTGGTAGTTGGTTTTGGTGTTTCTCCGAGGGTTCCGCTGTACCACTAGGACATCTCCTAGGGTATCCACCGACTCGTAGGTCGTGTACTCTTCGGTCGTTTCGAGTCTTAGCTTTTGGGGTGATTTTCTGGGACAAGGGCCATTCTATTCATGAGTTGAATTTGAGGCTCCCATTCACCCCCCCCCTTTGGTCGCCAATCCGGTCCTTCAATTGGTATTGGAGCCGGTTAAGGATCTACTCTACCTTAATCGGTTTCGGATCCTAAGGGCGACATGGATCGAGGGAACGGCAAGGCTGTTGACGCTGGTTAACTATCAAAATTAAAGGATAAATAAATATGAAAAGGGCATGAATTCAATCACCAACAAAGGTTTAGGGTTTTAATTGACAATATTCCATGAGTTTTGGTGAATTGTGATTCTGCAAGGACTAAACCAAGAAACCAGCGCTGATTGCTTCCCATAGAAGGAAACCGACGGGAGATAACGCAACCGCCACATCAGGATTATTCTATAAGACTCCAGAGGACGCATGAAGACACCAGGAGGTCGACCATGGCGAGAGGCTACCAGGCGGGACCGACCGGTCCCACCCTATGACCGGTCGGTCACCCACCGGGCCCGTTGGCTTTCGTCTTCTTCAAGCTTCCTCCACCGACCTCTAGGACTCATCTCGGCCGTACCTTAAGTCGGTTTGATCTAACGGCTGCGGTTGATCCCTCAGGGCTATATAAGCAGCCCCAGACCCCCCTCTCCAGGCATCTCCCTCTTCATTATTCATCTCCACATCAGAAACTAGGGTTCCAATGTAGAAGTAGAGCTCCCTCTAGATGAATCTCTTCTAGTTCATCTAGAATTAGATCTAGTTCATCTAGATGTAATCAAGAGTTAGCTTTCAAGTAGAAGACTAGATACCCCTCTAGTAGGATTAGAACCTAGTCTTATTCTAGAACTAGAAGAGAGAGAGAGAGAGAGGAAGAGATCAAGAAGGAGCTCCAGCCTGTCGGATCAACTTCTTCATCTTGTACCTGTGGATTCAAGTTCTTCGTCAACTTGCTTCAACGATTGTTTCGGTAATCGACATCTATATTTAAGTTTGAGCTATTGTTCTTATTATTCTTAAGGTTTATGACTCTCTTTTGAGTACTCTAATTCTAGAGTTAGAGTAGTTGAATAGTGTAAGCATGGTGCTTAGACTTGATAGCTCATAAATGCCTCCTATAACGCCGGTAGTAGTGGTAGTTCGCAAGGGTGACTCTTATAGCCTTGTTGATTCTTCTATAGTCCACTTACCCGTGTGTAGGCCCGGTAGGATTATACATTTGCATAAAAGAATCATACTCTGTTTGTGACCTTTTATGGCAACTTCCCCATTAAGAATAATAAACATATCACTCTTAAGTTGGATTTAGATAACCTTAGTGATCCCCTCTATACTTTTAGCTTCTCCGTCCTTGTTAGTGACTCAGGGGTTATACACTTGAGACTCATTGCTATCCGTTCCTTTGGGTTCGATATTAAAACTGGGTTACTCCGGTGAAGTGCTACATCGGTAGATCTTATCTGTGCGCTTGCGGATAAAGTAGAGTGTGCGTTAATTTATACCAACAAGCATTTCTGGCGCCGTTGCCGGGGAACGGTAGATCATTTTACGTCTAAAGTATAACCTTGTATTATACTTTTATCTTTTCCTTTTTTGTCCCAGTCTTTTCATTATTTCTGTTTTCATTCTTATGAATGTTATTTTTGAATTCCACTCTTATCTATCACTACCCCATGAGCGCAGCTTTAACAAGTAGAATCCTTACACCCTATCATAACATCTGGTTATTAGCTATGCCTACCTTTCTGCTGCACTGTCCTTGTAATGAGCATAGAAATATAATTATGAAAATATTCCTTCGGGTATTCTTGTCACTAACCTTCCCAGGTCTGGAGCAGAAAAGAACGAAGGAACAACAAACACAAGGTATGTCCAACCAATCATCATGTAACATTGAATCACATTCATCCAATCTTGATTTGTACAAAAACCAAGTTTGGGGGTACACTTCGTAAGAACATCTCTTGCCATGTTGCTATGTTGGTTGACCCTACCTTTAGGATATGCTCATATACTAATCATACTCTTTCACCACCATCTGAATAAATCTCTACAATGCCTTCATGTTACCTTTATTTGCTATAGTATATGTTTAGGTTTGGAGTACTTTCATACATCTCTTAAATTAAGCATGGTGCCTAGTTTAGGAGTGGTGATCTTGCTTTCAAAGGCTTTTAATTTAAGCAATTAAGTTAAAATGCCTTCCTAGATCAAATTAGACATGGTGTCTAGGTTAATTTTTGAGCCGATAGTATGGTATAGTGGATGTTGGATATTTTGTTGGACTAACCCCTGTAGGAAAACTTTCAATATCAATTGGGAAAGTCCGGAGATGAACTCACACTGGAGATGAAGCAAGGCGTACAATGAACTTCAATAACTTTGCACAATGAAGACTCAGCTCATTCATCATGGATAAAAGAACTGTGAGTATCAAAGTTTATTTATTTTGTCTTCTACCGCAAACTATCTTTTGCCTTGAATCATGTTAAAGTGCAGCCAACACATAAAATACTAGTCTATGCTAAAGTAATCCTAAAAACATCTTTTATTAGCATAGATGCAAATACATAAGTTATGGATAACAACCCATTCTTCAAATTCTTGCAATCCTTCGGGTATATGTCCACTAACATTATGCAGGAGAGAAATTTTGTTCATCCATGGTTTGGTCTGAACATTGATCCAAAACCCAAACCATAGACACACAAACCTACTATCAGATCACAAATGGTACTAGCCTAGCCTTGAGTCTTGCTTGGGTGCTGATGACAAACAGGATGCAACTTACCTCGTATGAGACAACCTATGCCTGCAACCATCATTGCCCAAGACATCAAGACAGGAAGTGGGAAGTTATCCTCTGTTCTAATCAAGAGCTAGCTTGGGAGACAAGATGGTACCACTACAACAATAGCAAGATCTACAAGTCAAACACATGAACATGTTGTTGGGAGTCCATCTACATCACAAGCCAGCCTAGGAGAGACAATTCTGTTGTCTAGATGTGTTTCACAATCAAAGGGAGGAAGGAGAAACCCAACTTCAAACATATTAATCTCCTACCCACCACTTTGATCAATACAAACCACTAGATGTTATCCCAGTCGAGAAGAAGAATATGATCCACCACTCATTCTTGGAAGATCGTTCTTGAACACTATCAATGTTATCATCTATGTCGGACCTGGAGAAGTCAACTCTTAGATCTTTTGTTGATTCTTCAACAACTACATCACTTATGAGCAGCCAAAGAGAACCAAAAGAAGACGTCGAAGGGAGAACCAACTACCAAGAATTGAGGAGGGCATCATGAAAGATGAAGCCACTGCACCACAAGAGTTAGAAGATGGAGAGATAGTACCTGAGCCAGCAAAATCAAGAAGAACAGTCGATAAGATCTCCATCATCTAGACACTGTTGAGAGAACAAGTCTCAGTAGTGACACTACAAGACAAAAGACTCTCATGGAGGCACTCGAGTAACAACTCTAAATTCAAGTCTCTTGCCAATCCAATGATTAAAGGAAAATAAGAAAGGTTGACAAGAGAAGAATGTGGAACTGTCCCTACATCCTCATAGTATAGAATTAATACAAGAAAGAGAGAGGATCGAAGTCAGCATACTCGAGGAACAATGTGTCTTCACCGATAAGTCGACACTTAGAGAAGGGAGGTCGACACCTCTAAAGATGATTCCACTGTGATCTTCCTCTTCTCAATCACACTATGAGACGAGCAAGAGAAGACAAGTCAGCTAGACAAGAGAATCTTCCACAAGGTGGTTCGACATATCACTCTTCAATGACAAAGTAATATTTCAAGGTAAGTAACCATCACTTTAAAAGCTTCTTCTTGATTCTAGTATGAACATAAATAAAGAACTAAACATGTTTAAGTTGCACCTCACTTGATCCAACCTAATCAACTCAACATATTCAGTCCTTTGACCCTTGTTCATAGCTTTACGCTCTTGAATCTCACTGTCTTAACTAAATGAGCTAAAATGTTGTGCATCTAACCTTTGGAAGATGATATATCTCAATCATGAAAAGATCAACACTTTATGCATAGATTATCCTTCCTTTGGTTATGTAATTAGATCTGTTAAATATTTAAAGATGCTACTTTTATGCTCATCCTCTGATCCTATCACTCATGTAAAGATTGAATAGAACCCATAAATAACAAGTTTGTCTTGTGCAATGTGCCTAAGGTTAGAGGGGAATAAACAAAACTTTTGGTTCTGTTGGTGTTTTTCCACCAACAGAGCCCATGCACTTGATCTCTACCTTATCTTTATGAGCAGGACACACTCTTGAGCAAACATGGAGAAGTTTATCACTCTCAAATTCTACGGAGTGAAGGTCCTAGATCTACAAGAACATGCACATTGAGAAGATGTTACCAGCTTCCACAAGTAACGCTTCACTTCAAACCGCTGGACGAACGAAGAACAAGAGTGACACCAAATCAAGAGGCATAAACAAGAAGGAATGATGGAAGATATCGTAGTCAAAATTAGAGGTCATGAAGTCCCCACAGACTTCTTGATCCTCGACATGAGAAGACGATGATGTTCACCTCATCCTAGGAAGATCATTCCTCTACACTACAAGTGCAATCACCTACAAGAGGAAATCCATTTTCACTTTCCTGGAGAAAAGGCACGATACCACTTCATCAACTACATACCCAATGAAGCACCCAAGGAGAATAGAAATGAAAGACGCCGCTCTCAAAGCCAAAGAAGATAAGCTATCAAGAATAGAGAGGCTAATCATGACGAAGAAGTTGTCGACACTGTCCCAGAAAAGAAAGAAGAAGAGAAACCTCAAGACAGTAAACCGTGGGAAGTGAAGACTTAGACCAAGAAAGTATGGGAGAAAATGTCTGCACCTAAGAGGTACAATCAATAACAACTTTCCAAACGTCTGACATACCTTGGGAGGTCTGAACCAAGGGAAGGTCCAGTTCGTCGGACCTAAATATCCGAACCTTCGCCAAAAGGTAAAAATCGGTAGTTATCTTTATATTTACTTTGCTGCATATTTCTCATATTTAATCCATAACCATTTCTTGCATCATCATATTTAATTCACAACACATTTTTATTAATATTTCACTGCATCATAAAGCCCCATGTGAATAATTCTATGGCGTGTAAAAACCCACAGGAAGGTTCACCGTGGTGGCATAAAAATAAAAATAAATATGCATACATTCATCCTGTTGTATTTTCTCTTGCATCATAAAAATATAAAATACAAAAATATTGAGAAAGAAATCTAACTGAAATTCTGGACAACTAAGGCTTGAGTGGCAAACCACTAATGCTTAATCTGTTCCACAAGTTTTGTTGTCTATTTGAGTTTCGTAGGATTTGAAAGGCCAAGAAAAGCTGACAAGCAAGTGAATGCTCCATCCACTGTTGGAGTACTGTCTCAATAAAACATCAACATCAATCAAAGCTCTAATCGAGGAAGGACATATCCACTGTCAGTCTGCTACATTCCAAGATCGAACGACTACGTCAACATTCAGCTTGGGGGAAGGCATCCCCATGTATCCACGTAAGTATCTTTAATATCTTAAGTTTTTCATTCCATAAACAAATTCAAAACACCAAAAAAAATGTGTGAGCACATGAAGGCTCACCCTTAAAAAGAAAAGAACAAAAATATGTGGGCACATGAAGGCTCACCATTAATTAAAAAGAGACAAAAATATATGGGCACATGAAGGCTCAACGCTATTAAGGGAACCAGCTTGGGGGAGACACACCCCCGTTATCTTCGCAATTGAGGTATGTCTTTATTACTATTATTATTAGCTTTTATATCTTAAAGTGTGTTAGATAAATAAAATAGTCTAGTTTGTTTTAAGAAGTTGATGACTAAAGAGAACTCTCTCTCTAATCTTCTGCATGGAAATGATGAATAGTTGCTCTATCTAATTTCTTTCAAGTACCTAGCCTTCAAAGCATGAGTTATCGTCATTAATAATGATGCCTTAAAATAAAATTAAATACATGGTTGGCAAATACTTAATCTAAGGTCCAGGTAATTGGGATATGACAAGAGATGATCTGAGCTGCTATTATCTTGTTCTAAATAACACTAAATTTCCGGAGTTTTCTAAATATGAATATGACTAATAATTGCATTGAGTTAAATTAAGCTTTGTGACCCTGTGAGATGTTATCTTTCCATTGAATTGAGATCACTTACACATTTCATCCATCTTCTGCATAAATGCTCATAATTATCTGTTGCTACCCTCTCAGAAGTTTGTTGGAAGCATGTGGCTATTAAAAAAAAAGAAAAAAGAGAGAGAAAAGAAAAAAAGAGATCTGAGGAAATAAAAAGGGACAAGTGTCTGAAACCTCAAAAAGATAGATCCCAAGGAAATAAAAAGGGACAAGTGTCCAGAACCTCGAAGAAAAAGAAAAAAAAAATGGGCACGTGCCTGACAGTAGAATTAGCCTAATAGCCATATGTCTCTGATGAACAGAAGAGAGTGAATATATTCAAAAGAGCATCCGACTCCATTTTTCCATACACATGCACTTCTTGATTCAATGGTTGGTTGACTTTCTCTTTGGATCCATTTTTAATTTGACAACATATGTATTAATGCTTTTAAAAATTAATTAAAACTCCGGGATAAAGGTGAAGTGAAAGAACTAGAGACATAGTTCTTGATTTGATCATTGAATCTCTCAATTATTCAGGATCTAAGGTAGAAGTAATTAGCCCCATGAAGAATAACATGATATGTTTCGAAGAATTTTTGTTTAACGACAGGTATACTGGTTAAAAGTGAAGATATTGTAGCAACTCCTGATCCATTGTTAAGTTTTGGTTTTGCTAAGGGACTAGCAAAAGGTAAGCTTGGGGGAATTGTTGACGCTGGTTAACTATCAAAATTAAAGGATAAATAAATATGAAAAGGGCATGAATTCAATCACCAACAAAGGTTTAGGGTTTTCATTGACAATATTCCACAAGTTTTGGTGAATTGTGATTCTGCAGGGACTAAACCAGGAAACTAGCGCTGATTGCTTCCCCTAGAAGGAAACCGATGGGAGATAACGCAACTGCCACGTCAGGATTATTCTAGAAGACTCCAGAGGACGCAAGAAGACACCAGGAGGTCGACCACCGCGAGAGGCTACCAGGTGGGACCGACCGCTCCCACCCTATGACCGGTCGGTCACCCACCGGGCCCGTTGGCTTTCGTCTTTTGCAAGCTTCCTCCACCGACCTCTAGGACTCATCTCGGCCGTACCTTAAGTTGGTTTGATCTAACGGCTGCGGTTGATCCCTCAGGGCTATATAAGCAGCCCAGACCCCCCTCTCCAAGCATCTCCCTCTTCATTATTCATCTCCACATCAGAAACTTGGGTTCCAATGTAGAAGTAGAGGTCCCTCTAGATGAATCTCTTCTAGTTCATCTAGAATTAGATCTAGTTCATCTAGTTGTAATCAAGAGTTAGCTTTCAAGTAGAAGACTAGATACCCCTCTAGTAGGATTAGAACCTAGTCTTATTCTAGAACTAGAAGAGAGAGAGAGAGAGAGGAAGAGATCAAGAAGGAGCTCCGGCCTGTCGGATCAACTTCTTCATCTTGTACCTGTGGATTCAAGTTCTTCGTCAACTTGCTTTAACGATTGTTTTGGTAATCGACATCTATATTTAAGTTTGAGCTATTGTTCTTATTATTCTTAAGGTTTATGACTCCCTTTTGAGTACTCTAATTCTAGAGTTAGAGTAGTTGGATAGTGTAAGCGTGGTGCTTAGACTTGATAGCTCATAAATGCCTCCTATAACGCCGGTAGTAGTGGTAGTTCGCAAGGGTGACTCTTATAGCCTTGTTGATTCTTATATAGTCCTCTTACCCGTGTGTAGGCCCGGTAGGATTATACATTTGCATAAAAGAATCATACTCTGTTTGTGACCTTTTATGGCAACTTCCCCATTAAGAATAATAAACATATCACTCTTAAGTTGGATTTAGATAACCTTAGTGATCCCCTCTATACTTTTAGCTTCTCCGTCCTTGTTGGTGACTCAGGGGTTATACACTTGAGACTCATCGCTATCCGTTCCTTTGGGTTCGATATTAAAACTGGGTTACTCCGGTAAAGTGCTACATCGGTAGATCTTATCTGTGCGCTTGCGGATAAAGTAGAGTGTGTGTTAATTTATACCAACAAAGGCTTCTTGGTTCGATGGAACGAACTACTCCTATTGGAAGATTCGGATGCGTGCTTACCTCAACATCATCGGATCTTCTGTCTGGAAGATATGCGAGAATCCTGAGTACGTAGTCCTTGCGGCTCATGTGGGTCAGATCTAGATTGACCAGCACGAGGCCAACTCCAAGGCTCGTAATGCTCTTTTGACCAACATCTCCCTTCCTGAGTTCGAACGTGTCTCTGAGCTTGAGATGGCACGAGAGATCTGGGTGAAGATTCAAAGCTATCACGAGGGTACCGCCCATGTCAAGACTAGACTCTTTGAAACGTACAAGCGCGAGTACGAGAACTTTGTTCAGTTGGAGGGAGAGACGATTGATGCCTTGTTCGCTCGTTTCCAAACGATTGTGAACAAGATGCGTGCCAATCGGGCCAACCTACCCTATGACAATCATGAGAGGGCGCTCAAGTTACTATATGCCCTGGATCGGAGGGTATGGGAGGTGAAGGTGTCGACTATCATTGAGTCTCCATCTTATGACACCCTCACCGTGGATGAGTTGTTCAGCAAGCTCAAGTCCACCGAGATTGATCACCTGACTCAGGCCAAGCTGAAGAATCGATCTTCACATTCCATGGCTTTGGTCTCAGGCAAGGGTGGATCGATTTTTCCAACTGACGCTTCACCTCCTCTCTTTTCTTTGTCTTCTTTGCTTACAGTCATGGAGGAGCAATTGGAGGCATTTGGAGATGACGAGCTCGCCCTCGTCATCACTCGATTCTCGCGGTTTCACAACAATCGTCTGAATCGCCGGCGTGGTGGCGCACGCGAGGGCTGCTACAAGTGTGGTGATCTAGATCACTTCATGGCGAACTGTCCCAAGAACAACAAGAAATCTTCTTGCAAGACTCGCAACTTCAGGCGCAAGGGCAAGCCAGAGTACAAGACCGAGAAGAAGAAGAACAAGGACACCTTTCGCTGGGAGAATGTGGAGAAGGCTTTCGACGCCGGTCGGCGTGCTCTCTTCGCCACCAAAAGCGATGAAGACAAGACCTCCGATAGCGACTCCAGCGACGACGGGTCCGAGCACAAGACGGAAGATCGCTTCAACGGACTCTACTTCTTTGGCAACTCCTCCAAGGGCTTATGCACCATGGCCCTGGACGAAGAGGACCGCAAGTGCCAGGTGAAGGACGCCGATGACGCCAACAACAACGACGACGACAACGCTTCTGAGGTATCAAACTCCTCTCTTGTCGATCGTCTCTCTGATGAACGCGATAGCCTTGCGGAGTTAGTCCTTGCTTTGGAAAAGAAACTCACGTTTGTCAACCGAGAGCGCGGTGAGTTTAAGGCCAAGATGAAAGAGGCGCTCAAGGAGCTTGAGTTTCTTAAGTCCGAAGTGAGGGTGGTTGATGAGGAGGAGTGTGATGAGTGCACCACACACATGGAAAACTTTTCCACCCTACAAACCAAGTATGCTTCTTTGATCGAGGTGTATGATGAACTGAAGAGTAGGCTTGACTTGGTGGGTGAGTGTCGTGAGTGTGCCCCCTGAAGAAGGAGCTGGAGGAAGTGAAGGCGAGGCCTTCTTTGTTGGGTGCGTGCAAGCTTTGTCCTAGCTTGTGAACTGAGTTGGTAGAAGTTAATGCCAAGCTTACTGAAGCCATGAAGGCCAGCTCAGTTAGCACCTTGTCCGCTCCATGTGAGCGATGCATGGGGATGGAGCTTGAGATTGCCAACTGTCGGCATGACAGGATGCAAACCGAGGAGGAAAACACATACCTTCGGTCCATCCTGAGTTGGGTGTCATGCAGTGAGCCACAGTTGGGCATGATGATCAGTCAGTTCAAGAGGGGAACTGATTGCTCGGGAGTAGGCTTTGCTTCAGGTGGGAAGGACGCTAGTATCTTTGGCAAGATCGGTGAGTTTAGTGGAGTGAACCCGAGTGAGAAGCCATCCGCTATCCCTAAGCTTACCAAGATCACCCCACCTGAGCCTCCCAAGCCTATCACCCAGAATGGTATCCTTGATGAACCTCCCAAGGCTCCACCTCGCAAGCAAGTGTGGGTACCTAAACCTAACCATCTTAGGAACACACTTGACACCCTTCCTGACGTCTCTAGTGATCCCCTTCCGAGAGGCAAGCAGCCAGCCAGAGTGAATAACCCTCGCAACTTTAGCAACCAACAACCCAAGAGAGTGGTGAGGTTCGTGTGCGAGTACTGTCACCGTGAGGGTCACCTAGCTGAGTTTTGCTTTCGGAGGAAGAGAGACGCTAGGAAGGAGTTGGAGCTGAACAACCAGGCCAGGCACCACCCTCTCCATGGTGTGCAAGGTCGGGGAGTTCAGAGGCAGGGCGCTAGGCCTGGAGGTGCACCTCCTCAGGTTGCTAGACCCCAGGCAGCTAGACCATGGGGTGGTGGTCGTGCCCGTCGCAGTTCCGGTCGTTCTTAATACAATCGTGAGCCGGGTGTAAGAGGCTTTGCTGCTCAGTCCCATAGTGGACCACCTTTTCAGTATGGTGGTGATCGCTTTGCTCAGATGGGACGTAGTGGTGAGTTTGGAGGTTTTCCGTTCCATAGCGGACCACCCTTTCAGGTTGGTGGTGATCGCTATCCATCCATGGGACGAGGACAGTTTGGTGTTTCTACTAACACTTTTTCTGGGCCTATGACACAGCACTGGTATCCTTCTCAGTATACTAACCCCAGTGTTGTGCCATATGCTCACTTCCTGCCTTTCTATTGATGCAGGAACTTCTGTTGGAGAACATGTGGCTCATGGATTTCGGGTGTTCACACCACATGACCGGAAGGAAAGAATGGTTCTCCAGCCTAGACCCCGTGATGCACAAGGAGTACATCACTTTTTGGGATAACAGTAGAGGTAAGGTTGTGTCTCATGGAGCTATTCAGCTCAATGAGAACTTTGTTCTCAAGGACGTTGCTTTGGTTTCGAACTTGCATTACAATTTGCTTTCTGTTTCGCAACTCCTTGAAGACGATTATGAAGTGCATTTTAAGAAGGGTTTGAGTCATGTTTTAGACCCTCAGGGAGATCTTGTTTGTCGGATCATCCTTTTTGGCCGTGTTTTCAGAGCCGATTTTTCTCGTTCTTTCGGCTTTGCTAGATGTTTGATGGCTGGTCCTTCTTCTGATTTGTGGAAGTGGCATAGGAGGCTCGGTCACTTGAGTTTTGACTTGCTAGCAAGACTTAGCTCACTTGTCCTAATCCAGGGATTGCCCAAGCTTAAGTTTCAGAAGGATCTTGTTTGCCATCCTTGTCGTCACGGGAAGATGGTTGCTGCTTCTCACCCACCTGTTAATCAGGTGATGACCAAGAGACCCGGCGAGCTTTTACACATGAACACTGTAACGTCCCGCCTCCTCGAGGCCGGGCCCACTTACATCTGGCAACTTTTCTAGGACATAGACTTCCCTCACAGACCAACACCAGTCTTTTCTGCGCACTTTGTCCTCACTCGTGCGCACCCGGGAAAGACTTCCCGGTCGGTCACCCATCCCTAAATTTCTCCAGGCCAAGCACGCTTAACTTTAGAGTTCTTTGGAGATGGGCTTCCGAAAAAGAAGTTGCAACTTGTTGGTATGAGTATCCTATTATTCCTATTAAGCCTTAGGCCGGGATGTTACATCCTCACCCCCTTAAGAGATCGACGTCCTCGTCGATCAATCCCAAGCCAGGAACGTCCTCTGTTGGCCACGTCCGTGTGTCCAGTGCCAGCACATGTGCCATGTTGTGTGACCACTCCGGGTCCACACCAGCCATGACCACCATGTCTGAGCAACTGCGACACACGCGCCCGTGAAACCGCGAGAGTCGGCTCTGATACCATTCTGTAACGTCCCGCCTCCTCGAGGCCGGGCCCACTTACATCTGGCAGCTTTTCTAGGACATAGACTTCCCTCACAGACCAACACCAGTCTTTTCTGCGCACTTTGTCCTCACTCGTGCGCACCCGGGAAAGACTTCCCAGTCGGTCACCCATCCCTAAATTTCTCCAGGCCAAGCACGCTTAACTTTAGAGTTCTTTGGAGATGGGCTTCCGAAAAAGAAGTTGCAACTTGTTGGTATGAGTATCCTATTATTCCTATTAAGCCTTAGGCCGGGATGTTACAAACACAGTTGGTTCAGCTCGGGTTTGCTCAGCAGGTGGGAAGTGGTACGTTCTAGTGATCGTGGACGATTTTTCGAGGTACTCTTGGGTGTTTTTCATGGAGGGAAAGGATGAAGCTTTTTCTTTTGCTCGTGATTTCATTTTGAGGTTAAAAACTGAGTTTCCTCCTGATACTATTAGAGCTATCCGTAGCGATAATGGTACTGAGTTTGATAACTCATAGTTTGCCTCTTTTTGTTCTTCTAATGGAATCGAGCATCAGTTTTCTTCTCCTTATGTCCCTCAGTAGAACGGTGTTGTTGAGCGCAAGAACCGGACCCTTGTTGAGATGGCCAGGACGATGCTCGATGAGCATAGAACTCCTAGGCATTTTTGGGCCGAGGCGATCAACACCGCTTGCCATGTTTCAAATCGCATCTTTCTTCGTGCGTTCATGAAAAAGACTTCTTACGAGTTGCATTTTGGACGGGTACCCAAGGTGTCTCATTTTCGGGTGTTTGGGTGCAAGTGTTTCATCCTGAAGCAAGGCAATTTGTACAAATTTGAATCTCGCTCTGCTGATGGCGTGTTTCTTGGTTATGCTTCGTATTCGCGTGCTTATCGAGTTCTTAACCTTGAGACTAACCGGATAGTGGAGACCTGCGAGGTCACATTCGACGAGACTATGCCTTGTATTTCTTCTATTTTTGATGTTGCAGGAGAACAGGAGCTGGGAGAGACCATTTTTGTGGAGGAGGAGCAGGAGAATGCCGATTGGGGTGAACCCGAGCCAACTCCACTGGCTGCCCCTGTCGACCCTGCGACGACTACTTCAGCTCGAGGACCCGATCCCATGACATCTTCTTCTGGGGGTCCTCTTGAGCCACCTCTCCAGCGAGCACCAGCTGCACCTGGGAGAGAAACAGCATCTGGCGAGGGGGAGGCGACTTCGGCGAGGCAAGCACCCCAAAGTGTTCAGCAGGCTCACCCCCTGCAGCAGATAATCGGCGGCATCGACCAGCGAGTCACGCGGTCGCGAGCGTATGAAATCTCACACTTTGCTCATTCTGCATTCATTGCTTCTTTTGAGCCCAAAGATGTTGGACACGCACTTTCGGATTCTAACTGGGTCAATGCCATGCATGAGGAGTTAGAAAACTTTGAGCGAAACCAAGTTTGGACCCTAGTTCCACCTCCACCAGAATGCCACCCTATAGGTACCAAATGGGTTTTCAAAAACAAAGAGGGTGAGGATGGGATGGTAGTGAGGAACAAGGCTAGACTAGTAGCCCAGGGTTTCTGCCAGAAAGAGGGGATAGACTATGAGGAAACTTTTGCCCCAGTAGCCTGTTTAGAAGCCATTAGAATCCTTCTAGCCTTTGTTCCTTCGAAGGGTTTTAAGCTTTACCAGATGGATGTCAAGAGTGCCTTCTTGAATGGGTATATAGAGGAAGAGGTTTATGTTAGGCGACCCCGTGGCTTTGAGGATCCCAAGTTTCCAAACCATGTTTATAAACTTTCAAAAGCATTGCATGGTTTGAAACAAGCCCCGAGAGCATGGTATGATCGTTTGAAAACCTTTTTACTCTCCAAGGGTTTTAAAATGGGATGGGTCGATAGAACTTTGTTTCTCCTCAAGCAAGGCAACGATACCCTGTTAGTCCAGATTTACATGGATGACATCATCTTTGGTGGCTCCTCTCACGCGCTTGTTGCCAAGTTTGTAGATACTATGAGCAGGGAGTTTGAAATGAGTATGATGGGCGAGTTGACTTTCTTCCTCGGGTGGCAAATTAAGCAAACCCGAGACGGGACATTTGTGCATCAAGGAAAATACACGAAGGACATCCTGAATAAATTCGACATGGGCGAGGCCAAGCCTCTTACGACGCCCATGCCAGCGACTGCGGCGATGGACACGGACCAGGACGGAGAGCAGGTTGATCAGAAGGAATACAGAAGTATGATTGGCTCGCTTCTGTTCCTGACGGCGACGAGGCCGGATATACAGTTTTCTGTGTGTCTGTGCGCTCATTTTTCAGGCATCCCCTCGGACTTCCCACAAGCAAGCGGTCAAGCGCATCATGAGGTACGTCCGATACACTCCTGAGTTCAGACTTTGGTACTCTTCTTCTTCGACTCTTTCGCTTTGTGGTTATTCCAATGCGGATTTTGCCGGCTGCCGGCTTGAGCGTAAGTCTACTTCTGGGACTTGCCAGTTTCTGGGCTCTTCTTTGGTTTCATGGTCTTCTCACAAGCAGTCGAACGTAGCCCAGTCTACTACCGAAGTCGAGTATGTTGCCACTGCTTCTTGTGCTTCACAACTTTTATGGATGGTTACTACTTTGCGTGATTTTGGTCTAGATTTCAGTCGGGTCCCTTTGCTTTGCGACAACACTTCTGCCATTAGTGTAGCAAAGAACCCTGTTCTTCATTCCAAGACCAAACACATCGATGTTCGCTTTCACTTTCTTCGTGATCACTACGAGAAAGGCGACATTGATCTTAGGTATGTAGACACCCATAACCAGGTTGCGGATATTTTCACCAAGCCTTTGGATCTCTCAACTTTTGCTAGGTTGAGAGGTGAGCTTGGTGTATGTTTCCCCTTTTAGTTGGGGGAAGCATTTTGTTTGATGTACCATAGACTGATTTTTTGATCTTTTTAGTTTTTGGGTCTTGAGTATTTTTGGTTTTATCTTGGCTCCGATTCTGACTTCATCATGTTTACATATTGCATTTTTGAGCTTCATGTCTATATTCCTTAGAATGAATTTATGCTCTGTTTAGTGTGTGTTTCGATGATATATGATGATGCTTGTAGCTTAGGCTCTCCTTGATCACTGATACATTTTGTGAGCTAAGCTATTCATCAGAATGTTGAACATGTTTCATGAACCTAAAATTTGATACATGTTCACCATTGAGATTGGCAACTAGCATGTGTAGGATGTGTTGAGGTCACTTGAGCTATTTCATATATGCTAGGTTGCTATGTCTCTAGTTCTGAATCTTTCACTTGCTTGGACTGCTCATATTTTGTTTAAAATGAACCAAGTACTAGTGAATTGAAAAGATCGAGATGGGATTGCTTTGTCAGCACATCACGGTATCGAGACTGTTTCTCATAGCACCTTGAGTTAAACTTGAGCCATGTAGTGTAAGAACGAAACTGATGCTTCAAGCTTTCGATTGCATATGCATAGGCTTAGCACGATTGAAAAGTTAGGCAATGACAGGCTTTCAACCTCTCGCAATCACATGCTGAATTTCAACTTGTGTTAATAACCGCTGCAATTTCTCCGATGAAATCTAAAAACACAAGTCAATGCTTCATTCTATAGCAAGATGATCGAACTTTGCTAGCGGTAGTTCACCTTGCATACATGTTTAGAACTTGTTTGACTTCCTGTCTATACATGTTTAGTGCTATTTTGATGGTGAAACTCCTTTCTCAACAGCTTAAAACTGCTCACTTGGCTTATGCATTCATATTTTGTATTTGATGATCAGTTTGAGCCTTTGCTAGCATTTTTGCTTGCTGCTTTGTAGTCGGATCAGCACTCCTTAGAGCATTCTTTCACTCTTTCGAGTATATACCTGAAGCTGCTAACATGCATTTTTGACTCATGTGCATTTGCTCGACTCCGATAGGCATGATCTAGCTCCGTTTTGCTTACTTGAGCTCCTTTTCCTTCACTTGTGTTTGCAAATTGCCCCCAAGGGAGAGAATTTTTCCAAGGGGGAGTGTGTATTGTTGTGGTGACAATTTGAAAGACAATTTGAAATTTTTACTTCTCTTGCTGAGGGGGAGTTCTTTGAGTAAGGGGGAGTTTTTCTGCTTTTGTTGCTCCGAGTTGGTTTTTATTGGTATCAATCGTTTCAGCTAGTTGTGTCGAGCCTCTGTTCCTCTGTCTTGAGGGACTAGTTGTTTTCGCCGTGATTTGGTGTTTCTTGATTGATATCGAGCTTACTGCTAGTTGTGTTGAGCCTCTATGCCTCTATCTTGAGGGACTAGCAGTAGTTGCGTTTTATGCAGTCTTCATTTAGTATCGAGCTTTCAGCTAGTGGCATTGAGCCGTTTCTGCCTCTTCTTGAGGACTAGCTTGTTTTCTGACTTGGTTGCGTCGAGCCGTTGCCCATGTCTTTGGGAACCAAGTTTTGTGCTCCGATTTTGATCGAGTCTTTGCTCTCTGATGAGTTGTTGCTCTGATCTCTTGCTTGGTTGTGTCGAACCGTTGCCCATGTCTTTGGGGACCAAGCTTTGCTTATCTCGATTTGTTCTTCTTCGGCCTTTTCTCTGGCTTTTGGACATCTCGAGTGAGTTTTCTCCTTCTATCTAATTCTGCTTTCTTTTTATTTTGATTACGGTTACTATGAGTTGACGATGCACTCATCAAGGGGGAGATTGCGAACACAAGGTTGATATGTACCCTTGTGGTTCCCTTCTGGAGTGATGAGTGATCGGTCAACGGGCAACATGTCTCTTGACTGTGTTGATGTGCAGGTGCGGAGCTCGGACAGTGGTCGAAGGCGAGGTGAAGGTCAAGTAGAGACGTACCGTGCCGATGGACCGGGAGCGGTGATGGGCAGACGTGAGGCTTGGACTGACGGACCAGGAGACCTGAGGACCAGCTGTGGTAGTTGGCATGTGGCATCGGCAAGCAAGAGTACATGGGGATGTGCGGTGCATCGGCCGAGTCGGGAGGAAGGTGATGGCGTCGTGACACTTGGCTGGAGGCCGAGAAGGATGGCGAATGCACTGTGCCCGGCGTGGAGGCTGGACATGCTCCGGCATTAGTGCTGGAACTCAGGGTGTGCGAACCACATCCTGTCTTCGGCGCGGGTTCGGTAGCTGAGCCTCGAAAAGCTACCCTCGACGGTTTCCGAGTTTGGGCCTCAAAACTCGGGGTGGCCGGTTTCCGAGTTTGGGCCTCAAAACTCGGCGTGGACGGTTTCTAGGTTTGGGCCTCAAAACCTGGGCTCGCGGTTTCTGAGGTTGGGCCACAAAACTCAGCCTGAGAACACGTTTCCCGGTTTCAGCCTCAAAACCGGGGGAAGGCCCAGGTTTCCCGGTTTCGGCCTCAAAACCGGGGGAGGTCCGCAAAAAGGACGGTCGACGCGTGGCGGCGTGGAGAGGCTGGCTCGGCTATCCACGAGGATGGCACGGCGGTCGGCAGGGTGGCACGTGGCGGCATCCTGAGGCTTGCGTCGAGGCGAAGCTAAGGATGAGGAAGGCTCGTGGCCGTCAGATCAACTATCAGCAGAGTTGGACCGGGATACCCCTAGGGTTGGCCGCTTCGCTCTTGTATCTAAGGGTAGTAAGGGGATTATTGTATTAGGATATAAATAAGAGAGGCACCCCTCCTCTCTCCTTATCCTAGCAGTCATTTGTTCCTGAGCTCTCTCTAGCCCTCGCTTAGGTTCTAATCATACCTCGCTGCTAGCGATCCGCAGAGACGGGAATCATACCTCTGTGTATTTGGATCTTTTGAGGAAACGAGACCTTATTCTCGTTGTCTCCTCGTGTGGAGGAATTTCGGCTGAAATCGAATCGAATCATGTCTTGTGTTTTGAGTTCTTCACGTTTTGGTTTCTCATCTCTCGGGGATTTGCCTCGTTCTCCCTCTTCGAGAGATGATTTTCAATTCCACTTGAATCAATTTGTTCTTGGTCGTGAGCCCCTTCTTTCTACCGAAGGAATTCTCTCCTAACCTCACGAATCCATAGATCGGGTTGATTTCGCGTTCTTTCTTCGTTCTTTCCTCTTTTCCGGTGATCCTCGGATTTCTCTTGATAGACTTGGTTTGGTGCGATCATTTCTTAGGATTAGCACCCCAACACGTAGAGGAACATCTAGGAGGAGTTTGATCGAAGTTCCTTTCGATTTGGTTGACATCGAATCGAATTTGGTTTTGAACCCGAGCAGTTTTGTGCTTTCTGGGTGTTGGCGGACATTGCGCGCCCTGACGGCGGACAGTCCGCGCATCGGGTCTCGGCCAGGTCAGTCAGGCGCAGTCCCCTGACTGTTCACTGTGTAGTGAACGGCGGACAGTCCGTGGTACAAACCCGCGGACAGTCCGGGACCTGTCCAGCAGACCTGCAACACTGTTTGGTTTCTGTGTTTTGGCCGGCGGACAGTCTGGCTCCCAGTCGCGGACAGTCCGGGACTCAACGTCGGACAGTCCGGGACTCTGACCCCGGACAGTTCGTGAATCTGCAGCTTGTGCAGTTTTGCTCCGAGGCTTTGGCAGTTGGTTTTGGTGTTTCTCCGAGGGTTCCGCTGTACCACTAGGACATCTCCTAGGGTATCCACCAACTCGTAGGTCGTGAACTCTTCGGTCATTTCGTGTCTTAGCTTTTGGGGTGATTTTCTGGGACAAGGGCCATTCTATTCACGAGTTGAATTTGAGGCTCCCATTCACCTCCCCCCCCCCCTCTGGTCGCCAATCCGGTCCTTCATATAGCTCTAGTGCCCTCGCTACAGCGCGGCTCTTAGTTTAGCACAGCTCAGCCCTGACCAGTGGTATAGTAGCGTAGAGCTTGCTAGGAGAGAAGCGGGTGCGAGTGACTGGCATCAGAGGTCGGTTGATTTCCCGGTGTCTCTGGTCTGGTTTGCTCTCTTATATCTCAGGTACATTTATCTTCCAGTATTACTTTAGTATTACTTTCAGTATTACTTTCAGTACTACTTTATCAAGTGCCTTGAGTGTGACCTAGCTATCCTACAGTTCAATTCACTTAGCCATAGTAGTTAATCTCTAGTGTGCTTAGTGATTGATCTTTGCCAATAGGTTGCTTAGTTAGTTTAGTGTTTATCTTATTAAGTCAAGTATTTGCTCTGACGTCCGCAAGGGTGTCTCTATTCAAAGCTAGGGTAGAGATAGTTAGAATATAATTAAGCGTGGTGCTTAGTTATAGACTTACCTTTAGATACGGCTGGACCCCCGGATAGCTGTGGTAGCAAGCAGGTGGTGACAGCCCTATGCGCCTTGAATTCCACCACGTAGTTGGCCCAGTTTAACAGTAAGGCTCGTTGTGCTAGCGTTCAACCTAAGTTAGTGGTAAAGGCTAGTACGCCTCGGTACTTGACAAGATAGGAATAAAACTATACTTAACTTGGTTGCTTTATTGACATTTGCCTATCCTACTTCATAGTTATCTTGCTTCGTAGTTATCTTGCTTCGTAGTTATCTAGGAGTAGTTAGTAGTTATTAGTTAGTTACCCTTAGTTACCCCCCTATCTATCTAGTTATCCACCTTACCTTACCATCCATTTCATCCTTACCTATCCACCCATATATTCTTTCTAGCCTTTCATCTTCTCTCTTCTCCTCTCCCCTTTTCCCTTTTCTCTTTTCTTCGACTCTCATCCCCTCCTTGACTCGACTCATACACCACCTGCAGAATCTTCTCCTGGTAGATTGCATTCTCGCTAGCCAGCTCCTACTAGTGTCGGGATTGACAACGCCATTTGACATTAGTAGATAGCTGCTTTAGCTTCATTCCTTTAGGTATAGTGACCGGACTTGCTACAAGCACTTCTGACGCCATTGCCGGGAATAGATTCCATAGTCTACTCCTAATAACAACGTTAGCAAGTGTCAACAACCATTTCTGGGCCGTTACCAGAGATAGTTGCCTAGCTCTATCTTTAGTGAAGCTAAGCATTTCTGACGCCGTTGCCGGGGAAGGCAATCGGTGTATCAGTTGAGTCTGTGTCGAATTTATCTTCGTTTAAGCTCCTGCTTAGCGAATCCCATCTTACCCCATTCTTTCTTTCCTTAGTCCTTCTTATCTTTTTCCTTCATCTTCTTCAACTTCTTTCTTTCTTATCTTGTTCTATCTTCACAATGGCCAACAAGACCATTCGTGAATTTTTTGCTCCTTCGGCCGCCAATGTAGCGATAGGACGAGATGTGATCGATGCCAACCTCAATTTTGAGTTGAAACCGGCTCTGATCACGATGGTCCGAGCTAGCCCGTTCTGTGGCAAAGCCCATGAGGATGCCAATGCTCATGTCCAACAATTCTTGGAGATTTGCGGCACCTTCACCATTAAGGGGATAACACAAGAAGTCATCCGTCTTCGTCTCTTTCCTTTCTCTTTGCTAGGAAAAGCGAAGCAATGGTTCTATACCAATCGCAACACTGTAGACATATGGAACAAGTGTTCCAATGCTTTTCTCGCCAAATTCTTTCCGATGGGCAAGACCAACGCTCTTCGCAACAAAATCTCCAGCTTTACGCAACAAGCCGAGGAATCTATTCCCGAGG
This sequence comes from Coix lacryma-jobi var. lacryma-jobi, assembly GCA_009763385.1. Taxonomy (NCBI): domain Eukaryota; kingdom Viridiplantae; phylum Streptophyta; class Magnoliopsida; order Poales; family Poaceae; genus Coix; species Coix lacryma-jobi. The sequence goes on along the minus strand of CM019830.1, from coordinate 103,118,996 downwards.
CTTGGGAGAGAATGCAAGAGTACATCGTTGCTTGTCCACACCATAGTATGGAGGACTGGCTATTGATCTAGAACTTCTACCATGGCCTAACCCCACTCTCTAGAAGCCATTTGGATGCCGCCGGCGGCGGTGCATTCTTTTCTTTGAATGTTGCAGATGCTAAGGCCCTCACAGAGAAGACGGTGTCAAACCAAGGATGGAATGATGAGAGACTGCAGCCCCGTAAGCGAGGTATGTATTCCCTTAAGGAGGCCGACATGATCGTGGCCAAGATGGACCTGCTGGCAAAGAAGCTGGACAACTGTGAGAAGATGAACCAACAAGAGAGTGTCCAATCTCTGGAATCCTACATGACTTGTGAAGTCTGTGGAGAAACCGGACATTCTGGGAACTACTGCCCCGAGCTACATGAAGATTTGAACTTCATCAACAACAACAACGTTTTCCGCCAACAGAATCAAGGATGGAATCAGCCTGCAAACTCTCAAGGTAACAATTCATTCCCCCGCTTTAATTTTCAGAATAATGATAATTTCTCATTCTTGAAAAATTTAGTTTACTCACAAGGTAGAACTACTGATTTCTTGAATAAGAGATTAATGTCAAATGATAAAACCCTTGAGAATATAAATGCTAAATTAGAAGATTTCTCATCTGCTCTGAAAAATCAATTAAGTTTTAATAAGATGTTAGAAACCCAATTAGCTCAACTTGCTGCTATCATACCATCTTTTGAAACTGGCAAAATTCCTGCTAAACCTGACATGGAAACTGCAAATATGGTTGAAATAAAATATTTTAACTATTATGAAGATCAAACCATGACTGTTAAAAAGGGTGATCCTGGTAGTCCCATAATTAGATGCTCAATCTTTGGTGAAGTCTTTAAAAATGCCATGTGTGATCTAGGATCGAGTGTGAACATTCTATCTAAAGATTTCTATGAAAACTCGTTCTTTGCACCCATGTCATCCACATCTGCCTATGTTGTGCTAGCTGATCAGTTCACTTGCTATGTAGAAGGAATAGTTACTGATTTACCTGTTCATATTAGAGGTTCATATGCTCCTGCTGATTTCATAATACTAGATATGGGAAATAGGAAAGATGTGCCTCTAATCTTAGGTAGACCTTTCTTGAAAATTGTTGATGCTTGCATATATGTGGGGAGTGATAAAATGCAAATGACATTAGGAGGGAGGAAGAAAATATTCTCCTTTTCCCGTGGTCCCGCATATGCCGCTAACATGCAGGAAGCAAAACCCGTTCGTACCAAGAAGAGGCGCCCAAGAACAAGGTGGAACAGAAAGAAAGAACCACCTCCTCCTGAGTTGTGTAATTCACATGACAAAGGAGAGGTGCCAAAAGAAGAAGAACTCGATGAAGTACTTACAGAAGAAGCACCCAAGGAAGAAGATCTACCCAATAAGGATGAAATTCCATGGATCTAAGGTATGGATTTACTTTCTATTTCCCTTCAAATTTCCCTTTTACAAATAAATAACATATGTCATGCATGTAACTAAAAAAATCAGTTGTCATTAGTTATATGCATAAGTATATGTTAACTTAGCTAGAATAATAAAATATCATAATAGGATAGTTTCCCTTTTCACAACATTAGATAGTTTCCTTTTTAATAAAATGAGAACAAGAGCTCCGACCGAGAAAGATGAAGACCCTTCACCAAGCAAGAAGCCAGCTTGGGGGAGATCGTCGCGCCAATAAGGTATGTTTCAACCTTACTTTTTATGTTCAGTTCTTAAATTCTATATCTTGTTATATGCTTGCCTGAGTAACCATTCCATGAATAAAATTGATAAAATCTGCTTAAAAATGTTGGAACCTGAATAAGAAATAGAATATGCCATACAAATGCTATTGTTATAGTTAGAATAACTGGTCTTATCTAAGTTGTAGCTTTTGTGGGTTGCACATGCTTTAACTGAGATCATGCTTAGTGAATAAAGTTAGTAAGAAATGGAGTAATTCTTTAAAACTTGCTAAGGAGAAATTAGGACCTAATCTGGAGGATTTCTTTTAAAAATCATGAAAACCTTGCTAAAAGTTCCTCCTGGATTTTATCCCATCCCACCACTAGCCAAATATTTGTTAGTCAAAACCACAAAGAGCTTTGTCTGTGTTGAGCTTTGTTAGACCTCATCGATCTTAGTAGAGAAGCTTATCATATCTTTTGATCAAGATACACACACCCACCATACTGCTTACTATCCACTTTGGAAGTTTGCAACCACCAAATAAATTGCTCATTCTCTACACTGGAGATATGCAATACCTTGCCAAACGTTCCATTGCTAGCCTTATGCTATTCCTACACTAGGGATAAGCATTTCTCTCTCTTCCTCCTTTTCATTTCTAAAATCCTTTCCTATAGATATCTGGGGAAATCTAGAGCTAAAAAAAAGAGAGAGATATGAAAAAAAAATTGAGCAAAGTAGCTCAAAAGAGGACTATGTCCTAGAAAATGTGAGGACACATTTTTGTCTACTCACAATGTATCCAAAAAAACAGAGAAGTTATCATTAGCTCTAGACCCCAGAAATTAACTAGGAAGGATTAAGAAATATTTCTATACACATCCACATAGCCACACATGCACATCTTGATCAATTTTTATGATTTGCTGCTCCTTATGATCTGAGTGTCTAGCTTAGCAATAAACATTAGGCAATTTGCTCATGATTCTTAGCCTACCTATAACTCCACATATCATTCTTTAGAAATAGGAGAGGCTACATTTTTGGCCTAAGTGAGGATTTAAACACCATTGAGTGATTGAGTGAATCTTGGAGGACTTAAGCAAGTTTTTAATCTTTTGAAAACCTTAAAAAACCTTCAGACAGAATCCTAGTCAAGCCTAAGCAAGATAAAAGTTTCATATCTACTACTTTATTTCACTCTTGCATGTTTGAAGTGAAAAGCTATAAGCCCCACATTGCTATGATTAATGATATATACTAAGTTATTTCTCACTATACAATATGCACTTGTATACATCTTAAGTTGCTATCTATTTCATGCTCAATGCTTAAACCGCATTGTAGCTCGAGGACGAGCAACAGGTTAGCTTGGGGGAGCTTGTTGATGGTCCTTAAACACCTGTTTTACCATCAACATGTTACCCTAAAATTCACCAAAAAGGCATGAAATGTAGTCAAATAGGTTTCAAACTAACCGAATTCCACATGTCCATAGATTTTGATTTGAATGCAGGATTTGAACCAAATTTGGATATTTGAACCACCAAAGGCCAAGCCCACTCAGCAGGGCCCAATTGGGCCTCAGGGGGGTGGCGCCCGCCACCCCTAGGTGGCGCCCGCCACTTGGGTTGGCCCAAGTCCACTCCCTGCCACGTCACCGATCCGTGTGACCTCCCCAAGGCCAAATCTTGGCCCTTGGTCACTAGGTCAGTGGCATCGGACGACTCAGGAGGGGAGTGGTGTGGATCAGGACCGAATGGCGGTTATCTGGACATGCAACCGACCTTGGAACTGCCTCTCTGGAGCTCCTGGATGTCGTTGAAGCAATGACGGTGCATCCAACGGTGAGGGGGGTGGTGGCCGCCACCTAGGGCTGGCGCTCGCCACTAGGGTTTGCCCTAGGTCGGTTGGCTGCCCCCTATAAGTACCCCCTCACTCCACAAGGCTATAAATACCCCCCTGGTGACACCACTTCATTTCAAGCAAGAAAGCAAGGAAGAGAGGAAAGCAACTGAGAGCTCAGAGAGCTTAGGCAAGTAGGTTAGCTAGTAGAGAGAGTATAGCTCTAGTGCCCTCGCTACAGCGCGGCTCTTAGTTTAGCACAGCTCAGCCCTGACCAGTGGTATAGTAGCGTAGAGCTTGCTAGGAGAGAAGCGGGTGCGAGTGACTGGCATCGGAGGTCGGTTGATTTCCCAGCGTCTCTGGTCTGGTTTGCTCTCTTGTATCTCAGGTACATTTATCTTCCAGTATTACTTTAGTATTACTTTCAGTATTACTTTCAGTACTACTTTATCATGTGCCTTGAGTGTGACCTAGCTATCCTACAGTTCAATTCACTTAGCCATAGTAGTTAATCTCTAGTGTGCTTAGTGATTGATCTTTGCCAATAGGTTGCTTAGTTAGTTTAGTGTTTATGTTATTAAGTCAAGTATTTGCTCTGACGTCCGCAAGGGTGTCTCTATTCAAAGCTAGGGTAGAGATAGTTAGAATATAATTAAGCGTGGTGCTTAGTTATAGACTTACCTTCAGATACCGCTGGACCCCCGGATAGCTGTGGTAGCAAGCAGGTGGTGACAGCCCTGTGCGCCTTGAATTCCACCACGTAGTTGTCCTAGTTTAATAGTAAGGCTCGTTGTGCTAGCGTTCAACCTAAGTCAGTGGTAAAGGCTAGTACGCCTCGGTACTTGACAAGATAGGAATAAAACTATACTTAACTTGGTTGCTTTATTGACATTTGCCTATCCTGCTTCATAGTTATCTTGCTTCGTAGTTATCTTGCTTCGTAGTTATCTAGGAGTAGTTAGTAGTTATTAGTTAGTTACCCTTAGTTACCCCCCTATCTATCTAGTTATCCACCTTACCTTACCATCCATTTCATCCTTACCTAGCCACCCATATATTCTTTCTAGCCTTTCATCTTCTCTCTTCTCCTCTCCCCTTTTCCCTTTTCTCTTTTCTTCGACTCTCATCCCCTCCTTGACTCGACTCATACACCACCCTACCCTTCCCTTGGGATTAAATAAATCGACACCTGGTACTCCCAGGCGAAGTGCTACTACGATAGTTCTGTGCGCTTGCATAATCTCCTCCTAGTAGATTGCATTCTCGCTAGCCAGCTCCTACTAGTGTCGGGATTGACAACCCCATTTGACATTAGTAGATAGCTACTTTAGCTTCATTCCTTTAGGTATAGTGACCGGATTTGCTACGAGCACTTCTGACGCCGTTGCGAGGAATAGATTCCATAGTCTACTCCTAGTAACAACGTTAGCAACTGTCAACAAGCATTTCTGGGCCATTACCAGAGATAGTTGACTAGATCTATCTTTAGTGAAGCTAAGAACTACCAACAATCTGCTGGGAAATGTGTGCAACATATACATAGATCATAAGAGTCTTAAGTATATCTTCACCCAACCGGAGTTAAGCATGAGACAGCGAAGGTGGTTAGAGCTGATAAAGGACTATAACTTGCAAGTTCACTATCATCCTAGAAAGGCAAATGTGGTGGCAGATGCTTTGAGCCGTAAGTCACACTGTATCTTGGTTCAACCGTTGTTTGAAGATGGGTTCAACCTGATACACCCAGAAGTTATGTTCAACATTCAACTCAGTTGTTCTCTAGAAAGTCAGATAGTTGAAGCTCAAAGATCCGATAAAGGAATTTTCCACATCAAGAGGAAAATGTTAGAAGACCCCGCAACCTCTTTTAAGCTGGATGAACAAGGAGTGTTGTGGTTTGGCAATCGTCTCGTGATGTCAAAGAATAAGGACCTCAAGAACAAGATTTTGGATGAGGCCCACTTATCCAAGTTATCTCTTCACCCAGGAAGCAGTAAGATGTATCATGACCTTAAACCTCATTTTTGGTGGACCAAAATGAAGAAAGAGATAGCCGCATATGTCGCCAGATGTGATACTTGTTGCAGAGTTAAGGCAGTACATATGAAACCTGCAGGGTTGTTGCAACCATTATCAGTGCCTACTTGGAAATGGGAAGATATTAGTATGGATTTTATAACTGGACTACCCACTACAGAGAAAGGGAATGACTCGATTTGGGTAATAGTGGATCGTCTCACAAAGTCGGCTCACTTTCTTCCAGTCAAGACCAGATATCGACCGCCTCATTATGCAGATATCTATATCAAAGAGATAGTACGCCTTCATGGAATACCTAAGTCCATTGTTTCAGATCATGGACCCCAGTTTACTGCACATTTTTGGAAATAGTTACATAAAGGTTTGGGAACAAATTTGGTTCACAGCACAGCTTATCACCCTCAGACTGCAGGTCAGACAGAAAGAGTAAATCAAGTACTCGAAGATATGCTCAGAGCTTGTGTGTTATCCTCGAAGGGATCATGGGAATCATGGTTACCATTAGTAGAGCTTTCATACAACAATAGTTATCAAGAAAGTATCAAGATGGCACCTTTTGAAGCGTTATATGGACGTAAGTGTGTGACCCCGTTGAATTGGGTCGAACCAGGTGAAAGAAGGTATTTTGGAATTGACTTTGTTGAAGAAGCTGAGAAAAAGGTTCAGATCATTCACCAACACTTACAAGCAGCACAATCTCGACAGAAAAGCTATGCTGATAAAAGAAGAAGACCGCTAGAGTTTTAAGAAGGTGATCATGTGTATCTAAAAGTAACACCAATGAGGGGAGTACAAAGGTTTGGTATAAAGAGAAAACTTGCACCCAGATATGTAGGACCGTACCGTATCCTAAAAAGGAAGGGAGAAGTTTCTTATCAACTTTAGTTACCCAAAGCTATGAGCTCAATCTTTCTAGTTTTTCATGTATCGCAACTGAAGAAATGTTTACGTGTTCTGAAAGACAGAATAGAACCTCAAGAGTTAAAGATTGCATCAGATTTGACTTATTAAGAGCAGCCAGTGCAGATCGTGGACAGCAAGGAATGAGTAACTCATAACCGTGTTGTAAAAGTATACAAGGTTCTATGGGGTCATCATGATGATAGAGATGCAACTTGGGAAACAGAAGACTATCTTCGAAAGGTTTATCCAGTTTTTCATGAACAATGGTCAGTAAATCTCGGGACAAGATTTTTTTAAGGGAGGAAGGGCTGTAACACCTCTGGTGTTATGCTAGAATGTCATCACCATCTCCTTTTGCATAATCATCTCATGAGCATGAGCATTCACATGTTGTCTTCTTTTTGCATTGAAAGTGTCATTTCATGTGATAAGTTGCTTATAAACATACACTGATGAGATGCTTGTTTGACTTGTTTGTTGAGTGGTTTGATCTTCTTAGTAGTCTAACCTTGTTGAGAAGTCAAAATGAGGCCATGTTTATGCTGGTCATTTTGGCTAATCAAGTCCCTAAGCCCTAGTTGACCAATGGAGCTTTAGGAGTTCTTTTGTTTGACTAACAAAGACCTCCTTGATACAAGCTTTGCATGGCTGAGTGCCCTTAACCAAAAGTGTGTAGAATTTTGAGTAGAACAAAAGTTGTTTTTGGGTCAACTCATGAAAATGAGTCTAACTTGGTGTTTTAAGGCCCACAAGTTATAAACTAGTGTGTTTTAGACTTGAAAATTTTCTAAGTCCTAAAACTGAAAACCAGTTTTGGCCCAGGGGTGTTTTGTGCTTTCCCGAGCAAAATCTAAGCCAAACCAGTGCTCGAGCTTATAACCTTAGTTGTAGATTTCACATAGCTGTACTCAATGAAATAATTAGTTTAGCGTTTCATCGAGTGGATTAGGAGGTAATCAAGCGCAAAGTCGGGCTTTCAGTCGGCCTGATCGGGAACTGAATCAGTCGATTTAGTTTGAATCGGCCAGCGTCGTGGCCGACTGCGCCAGGGTTCGGGCGCCTCGTGGCACGTGGCGGCCGGCCAAGCAAGCAGCACGTGCGGCCACTACTAAATTTTGATCCTATTTCAATGCTCCAAATGTGTTGCGATAGACCCAAAATCGTTGCAATAGTAGCAATAGCAACACAAATTTAGTGTTGGGAGGCGTTGCAAGATCAAGGGTGGCAATAGGCTTGCACAACACTTTTCTGGGTCGTGTTGCAAATGCGTATTGGAATTGCAACACCTGAGGCGTTGCAACCTAAAATTTTGCTACGGTTCCATGTGTGGCAACAACAACTAATGCAACGCCTTAGGCGTTGCTGGACCATGCAAAGACAACGTGCCTATGGCGTAGCAAATGGTGCACTAGCAACACCGAACATGTGTTGCAACACAATGTATTGCCACACATATCGATAGTGGCAAAAGGATTATGTCACAACGCTTAGAAGTGGTGGCAACATGTGCAATTGCCATGCTCACCATATGGTTGCTATAAGATGCAGTCGCTATTGCCACACAAAATGAGTGTGGCAACAAGGATTATGTCACAACACCAAGAAGTTGCCATAACTTGTGCAATTGCCACACCCAACATTTGGTTGCTATATGGCATAGTTGCTATTGCCACACAAAATGAGTGGCAACACGATTATGTTGCAACACGAACAAGTGGTGGTAACATGCGCAGTTACCATGTTGATTATGTCGTTGCTATAAGTGTTGGCTCTATGCTACACGAAGCATACATTGCTATACGATATATTGCCACAAAAAATGGGGTTATCAATATTACAACGCTTTTTATTTGGTGTCACGCTTTTCATTTGGTGCCACTAGACAATATTGCGGCGTCATTAATGAATTAGAGGCTCAATAGACGTCAACAAACTATTTGAATAAAGCAATTAAACAAAAATATTAACTTGTTTCATTTGTTCATATCTGGAATTAAACGATATAGAAAAACAAACTCTGGCTACACAAACATTATTAAAACAAAGATATCCAACACATTTGTTCCTAAACCAAAATATTTATATGATGCGTAGGCAGCACGACAACTTCACTTGGCTTGGCCTCATTTGGATGATCCCATCACTCGTGCACTCCACTCAAACTCTGCATTTGTCCTGAAACAAAGTTATTGCTTTTCATGAAGCTGATATGTTATTGTTATCCCTATCAGTATGTTTCAGAACTACTGAGAATTTGTATAGATTATTTCTAGACCTTTTAATGTTTGTTTCTTCTGGAGATTAGACATTGCAATGCTTGAGCATGCTTTAGGTCAAGTTCAGTACAGGCAGTTTCTTCAAGAAAAGTTTTGTGATGTCTCCAAGGGCGGACCCACAGAGTATGTTGGGTGGACCATGGCATACTCTGTGGATCAGCTTAGTATTCATTAGATATATGCTTATCAATATTATAAAAAATAAGTTTATACTATATACAATAAAAATCTCGTAGTCTAATGGTGTGCACCTAGTGATTGAATTGCTATTTCACAGGTTCGATCCCATAGACAAGCATGTTTTATTTTTATTTCTCATTGATTTTTAACCATAGACTATAGAATAGATTCAATTCTTGTAGTGAATAATTTTTTTTCTTAGATATTTATCCATAGACTATAAACTAGGTTCGGTTCATGCAGTGAATTGCTCTTCATTTTTATTTTTCCAGGTTCAATTTTGTGAACTGCTCTTTATTTTTTTCTAATTTTTTATCGATAAAGTAAGAGAGTGCAAATTTAATTCGTGTTGTGGGATGCATTTTATTCCTAGCTTGATTGATCCCTTTGGCCATGCATGCCTAGTGGTGGCTCCACCTATGATCGAGTTATGGGGTAGGGCGATAGTAGTAGTCGCTAGATGATGACTGTTCGCACGCCTGGGCCTTTCTGCTATATGTAAAGCCCATAAAATATAGGTGTTTCATACAACATTATATTATTACAATGACACTAGGATTTCATAGCAACCAAATTGACATGTGGTAGCCGCAACAAACTATTGCATCGCTTTACATATTTATACTTGTAATAAACAACTATCTATTGCAATGGTCATCATAAATATTACAACAGAACAAAAATGTGGCAAAAGCAACAAACTATTGCATGGCCCTGAAAATTTAGTTGCAATACACGGTCAACTTATTGCAACATCATGATAAATATTACAACAAATAAAAATGATGGTAATAGAAATAGACTATTGCATCGCCATGGAAATTTAGTTGCAATACAGGGTTTACCTATTGCAACAGATGTGAGAAATATTACAACCCAACAACACTGTGGCAATCATGTCAAGCGATGACAACACTTTTATATAAGGTTGCAAGAGCACCATATAGTTGCAACGCTAATTAGTACTAATACAACACAATTTCATCGTCGCAATATTTTGAACTTATAGCAATATTTTTTATAAAAGGGTTGCCATAGGTCTCACATCTTGCAACGGCGAATGTACATATTGCAATGTACTATTGTTGTGGCAATATAGGCACCATGTTGCCACATTTTTGGACAAATGTTGCAAAACACACCTCTATTACAACACTATTTGTGGCGTTGCAAAGGGCGTCATGTGGCAATAGGGTCAAAATCTAGTAGTCGGCGTCGCGAGCACAAAGCCCACCCACACGCAACCAGCCTGCCAGACACGCCTCCCCCTCTCTGCCTCTTCCTCTCTCTCACTCTCGCCAACGCTCGGGTGGAAGGATAAGACGCAGCGTGTTCACCGCCATTCTGCCGCTTCACCGCCCAACCAACCCGGCCTAGAGCTCCTACATCGTTTGTCATAGCCAGCGCTTCCCAAAAACACTAGGTGAGCCCGCGGGATGAGCTTCCACCATGGTCGCCGGCGTCGCCGAGCTCGGTCTGTCGTGGCGACTAGTCTCTCGTGCTTATCCCTCCGTTCTAACTTGCGTTCGTGGGTCGGAGAGGATCGTGGAAGGTGTAGGAGAAGATGGTTTAGCCAATTAGGGTTTGAGCGCCTCGGTACGCCGTCGTCCGCTGTCCGCCATGGACACCGAGGGTGGCATGCTCGTGGTCCCGGCGTTTCATTGTAGAAACCTAGCTTCCAAGCCTTGCACTGGTGTTGTGGAGTTTCCCGGAGTGTGGATCGAGGGTTGGTTCGCCTCGGCATGGTCGGAACTAACCGGAGTGGTGGACCCGCGCCGCCGTGGCCGCCATTCTCGCCGTCGAGCTCGATCCGTAGCAATGCCAGACCGGTTAGTGGCATCAATCGATGCGGGAGGATGAGAGGAGTTGAGTGGTGGTGATGGTTTCGCTGGAAAGTTCGCCGTCGGCGAGCTCCGACGAGGTCAACACCTCCCCTGTTTCAGTGTGTATGACCGATGGGGTCAGTTTGACCCAGGGGCCCTATCGTTAGTCGCTCAGGCGGTTCCGAGCTGGGTGCCCATAGCAGTTTAGATCATTTTGGTTTTTATTAATGTTTTTCAGAAATGTTGATTATGCTTGTTTAATTCATATCTGGAGTTGTATTAGTCCAAATGAGGTGAAGTAAATTTTGTTAGCTTTGTCTTGATGAGATCTATCCATGAAAAATAATATATGTCCAGTTTGTGATAATTCAGTGTAGAATTTTAATTAATTGATATTTAGACTGATATCTTGTTAAATGCATAAGAAATTGTATATTGCTCAGAAAAACGTGATTCTTATTTTGATGAGTTTGTTATGAGATGTAGAACCTGGAAAAAATAATAATTAGTGTCTAACTGTGTTAAAATCTAAAGTTAATAATTATATTATTAAAATAATATTTTCTTGTATGATTTTTAGTAAAGAAAATATAAATGTTATGAGCTTGATAAATTTTGTAGACTGCTCTTGTGCTATGAAGTTCTGAAGAAATATATGAAATCTGCTTTTTGACACTTTTCACTGTGATGTGTAGTTTAAAGCACCTTTTCACCCTGTTGTTTGTCTTTTTCATAGAGCTCAGCACTTAAGTCCAAATGGCATGAATTTTATACAGTAACCTTTATTCCATGTTGTTAACTTGCAGTAATTTTTGCAGACTTTTCTGAAGCTATTAGCTATAGGTTGCTGTTATAGACTTGTTTAATTAAGTTAATTTGTTTAGGCAAATAAAGTGTGTGCAACCTATTTATGTGGGACCAGCATGGGTGGAATGGTCATTTCATTGCATTCTTATTAATCGTACTTTGCATAAGGAGCATAGCTTCTCTCCAAGTAAAGTGTTGCTCTCTACTGGAGAAGAGATATGCACGTATTCGGTCAAACTCAATTGTTATGCATCTCTCCAACAAGCATCTTGCATTTGCTCATCTTAGCATATGCATCATACAGGTTCGGTAGAGGAGTAAGCAACCGCAGAGGAGCCTGAGGAGCAGCAGCCCCAGGGCCAGGAGCCAGAGGCTACAGGAGAGGAACCTGAAGAGGACTTGCCCGAGTGCCCAAACCATCAAGCGAGCACCTTTGAAAAAGGCAAGCCCCAGAGCATTCTAACTACCTTTCGACTTGCAAATTAACTTTATCGTATTATGATTGTTGCATTAAGTATAGGAGTTGTTTGATACTGTTGATGCATTACTTACCTACCTTGATTACTGTTGACATATTATCCTTGTTACCCGGTTAGCTGTAGGCTCGATCTTTATGCTTAGTCATGCTTAGACCGGTAGAAGTCGAGCAACCTTCATGTTACCCGCGAGCAATAGGTGGTTACTTGACCTCTTAGCAGAGAATTGCCAGTACGTGAGATAACTGAGTGTTGTGGATAATGGAGATTGGTAGATTCCTGTAGTGTTGTGCTACACCATTTCTAGCCGTGTCGTATGGGCAAACAGTATCATCTTATGACGACCTTCTTGTCATGTTGAACGCATGCCCCACACTTAGCTGGAAGGATAACTCGTTCCGACCGCTAAGCCACTCATTGTTCTAGGCCGGTTCTCGGGTCCCACGCATCAGCCGAAGCCATGAAGGGGGTAGTGGGAAGCGGGGGCGCAAAAAGTAAGACTCAGGTGATGGTGGTTAAGTCCAACTCCTTGGCAGTCGGGCTTGCCTCCGGGTATGATGGTGGCGGTTGAGTCCGCGGCTTCCTGGAACAGTGTTGTGGTTATTTGTAGCTCATCGACGGGTGAGTGTGGTTTGTGTGAGGAATAAAATCACCAGCTGGTTTGGAATCGATTATAATCGCCACCGCTTCTGGACAGTGAGCACTTGACTTGAACCCCGATCGGTCTTGATACTGAAGGTAAGGAACACATGGTAGTTATCATGGCACTGTTGGCAATTGTTAATTGGTTTGTTTGTTATATTGTGGCGATTGATCAAATCACTACTCATGACTGTTTTTAGAAATAGGTGCTAATCTAGTTGATAGGTTGATTATTATTCTAATCCTGCAACTAGTAAGTAAGAGAACATGTTACTTAACTACTTATGCTTTTACGCAAAATCATGTGTCATGCCAGCTCCACTCTTATTCTATCCTTGCATACTCCTTGGTGTCAATTATTTCTGGTTTATGATGGGTAAGTCTAGCTGAGTACCTTCTTGTACTCAGGGCTCTGTTCCCCTTGTTGTTGCAGATGGTCAGATTTTCTATTGCTATTGCATCAATTGTCTCTGCCCTACGTTGGGAGACAACTAGGCCATGGGCATGGTCAGCTCTATTCGTCCCTCTTGCTTTTGTTGGAAATGATCACTGAATGGCACTGTAATAGACTATGTTTGTGTGTGGTTTTCAAACTATGTTTTAATGTTAAGCTTCCGCTACTTAAATTAGAGACTTGGTTTGTAATAACTAATGTTGCTACTCCGATGGATTTATGTAAAACTTGGTCATGTGGATGGTAAGCACTGAATTATTACGATCCTATGTCGTTGATGTTGGAAAAGTTTGAAATCCTTCGAGATTTCACGGACTACCAGGTTTATATGGGCTCAAGTGTGCAACTTCACTGCTTCGGCGGAGAATTTCGTACTTGTGCTCTTATAAATTGGCCGGTTCTGTTACAAGCACTTCCAGCCCATCCAAATGAAGAGAAATGAAGCCCAAGGCCCATCACACTTCACAACTGGGTTGGAACCCACATAACAAACATCAGGGCCCAGCCAGTAGCCCACCATGCAATGGCAGTGGCCAAAGGTGGGGCCAGGGGTGCGGGCGCACCAGGGGTGAGGCCTCACCACCTCTGGCGCCTCCTGGGCCCACCCTCCAGGGTCGGTTAAATGGTGGCATGCTGAGGCGGTTTGTGAAGGTTTCCATGTTGATCACCCCCAAACCGACCTCAAGCCACTATAAAAGCATGGGTGGAGCTCTCATCAAATCATGGAAGTTTAGAAGCAACACTTGTAGAATTATATTAGTTCATTCCCACCTTGTAAAGGATCCATTTGTGGAGAAGAAGTAGTGCCTCAAGTTTCATAGTTCTAGTAGCTATCTAGAAGAGGGAGCGTGTTCATGCAAGTCGGAGAAGTGCCGGGGCTGTCGGCTACTTCCTCAAGTGTACTCCTACACTTAGCGGAAGGAATACTGGAATCATCAGTACTACTTCACTTGTACCTCGGCGGATCGAAATACTATTTGGAGTATTAAGGTTTGTGTTTATCTTCACTTACGCATTTCTATCGTGTTCTACCTTGTTGCTTTCGTGATCAGTTGGACCAGCCATTCACCTTCGGGTGGGTGCTCTAGTAAGAGGGTGCAAGCCCTAGCTACCGCTAGAAGTAGTGGCCCTTAGCGTAAACGCGGTGTTTAGGCTAAGTGGTTGCAGGTTGGTTGCCTGGGTCTCTACGGTTGAGGAGGTAGGCGGCAGGTGGTGACAGCCCTATCCGTCCTTTGTAATCCACCCACGTTCGGGATTCTAGGTAGAGCTATATCGGCATAGACTGGGAAACCAGTTTCACCCGTTGACCGAAGCAGGTTGCGCTTAGCTAAAACTAGATCACTAAGGAATATGTTGCCTAGAGTAAACCTCATTATCCCAAGGTCGTTCTTCTTCTCACCCTAAACCGGGAGATCTAAACCTAGAGTCTATAGCACACCATTCCCTGTGGAAAATATGATACCCTGATAACACTTCCGGGTGAAGTGCTACAACGGTACTTCCATGCGCTTGTGGACATTTCTGCTTACGCTAGAAATACCAACAATAGTCTCTGGGTGTAGATATCCCGACTTAGGTTGAGAAGAAGAACGACCTTAGGGTAACAAGGTTTCTCTAGGCAACATATTCCTAAGTGATCTAGCCTCTAGCTAAGCGTAGCCTGCTTCGGTCAACGGGTGGAAACTGGTTTCCTAGTCTATGCCGATACAGCTCTACTTGGAATCCCGAACGTGGGTGGATTACGAAGGACAAAAAGGGCTGTCACCACTTATCGCCTACCTCCTCAACCATGGAGACCCAGGCAACCAACCTGCAACCACTTAGCCTAAACATCGTGTTTATGCTAAGGGCCACTACTCTAGCGGTAGCTAGGACTTGCGCCCTCTCACTAAAGCGCCCACCTGAGGGAGAATGACCGGTACAGCTAGCTACGAAAGCAATAAGCTAGAACACGATAGGAATGCGTAAGCAAAGATAAACACAAACCTTAATACTCCAAATAGTATTGCGATTCATCGAGGTACAAGCGAAGTCATACCTGTGATTCCGGTATTCCTTCCGCTAAGTGTAGATGTACACTTGAGGAAGTCGCTGACAACTCGGTCATGGGGTGGGACCGGTTGGTCTGGCCCAGTGGGCCCACGTGGCGGGCCGCCTCGTGGTGTCTTCTGGTGTCTTCTAGATCCTTCTTTTGTAGATTTCGTTGCGAAATTAATATCTTTTCATCTAGGACTCCGAATATAGCAAATGATATGTCCGTTTCGATCATCTCGACGAGCCCTTTGCAATGGTGCACTCCAATTCATCACTTGATATACTTTTAGATGGTGAAATATTGATGTCCTACAAAACAAGAGAAAGCACCAAAACTCGTGGAACTTGTTAGTTTCAAACCCTTTAACTATGCTTTGTGATTCATTTAGTGTCATTTCATGCAATAGTTGATGGTTAATTATGAGCATTAGTGAGCGTCAACACACCACCTTAGCATGCCGCCATGCAACCGACCTCTGAAGGTGGGCTCGGGGTGAGCCAGAGGAGGTGCGGGCGCACCCCTGGCCCCACCTCTGGCCACCGCCTTCGCGTGGCAGGTTGCTAGCTGGGCTTGGATGTTTGTAATGTGGGTTTCCAGCCCATTTGTGGAGTGTGATGGTCCTTGGGCTTCATTTCTCTTCATTTGGATGGGCCGGAATTGCTTTGGGCTTTGATGTGTTGAATTTGGTATGCACTTTTGGCCCATCCCAAGTATGGTTTTCTTGTGGTTCCTGCAAAATAATTGATACATCCAAAACTCGTGGAAATTGTGAGTTTAATACCTATTCCTAAGTTTTGGTTCTTGATAGAGCAGGTTTTTAAAGAAAGTTGGTGGTATAAAATGTGAGTTAAGAACCACCAACACCTCCCCCCCCCCTCACACACTTAGCCCTTTGCTCGTCCTCGAGCAAGGCTCAAACTAAGGTGGTTCATCTCCTTTGGTTTGAAGAACCTGCACACAAGTTATTCCAGGCTTTTCCCTGCATATGTGACCATTCAAAGTGTCTACCAGAATATCTTGGGTGATTGGATAACAAAACAGTCTAGATTCAAATCTTCTTGCTCATCTTTGCTAAGAGAAAATTGGGTTTTTATGGAATTTTGAAAATCAAAAGTTAGCAAATGTTCCTCATATGATTCTCTCAAGTCGCTCATATATGTATGTAGATGGATCCTTACTAAAGGCTTTGTTGTGCCTTCTTTTTCATCCTATACCTGCTACAAAGCATATGTGGATTTTGGGTATGGATGAAATTGAAACATACTTGTATCATATAATATTGCTAAGTCAAAAACTGAACTACATGGAGATGCAAGTCATACACTCTGATTGAGATGTGCAAGTGTGTGGAACTTTTTGACATTTTGTGCTCTTGTGTCAGGATCTCTCTCTCTTTTTGGAAAATTTAGGAACTACGGGCTATCTTTTTCTTACTCTCTTTTTTCAGGTGGGTATTTGATTATACCCCTAATTCTACATCGGGCACTTGCCCATTTTTTCAACATGCCTTTTTGGCATGGATTTTTTTTGTCTCATACCGTATTGGTATGGATATCTCTTTTTTTTGCATCACCCATAGTTCTTTTTGGAGGATTTTTGTGAGAGAGATATGTGACTGAATGAACATAGCTTTATTTGTGGTGGATGAATGACATGTTTTGCGTAACTCTCAGTGTAAGAGTTAGCGATATGTGTGGAGTGTACGTGAATCCCAAATCATGGGTGTATGACAAGGATCTCACATAAGTCACAACAATTTGACTAAGCTCAAAATGATAGCAAGTAGCATATGAGTATAGGTTGTTTATAATTTGAAATAATTCATATGGCTTTGGTAGTATATTTGCATCATAGAGGAACATGCTTTTTGTAATATTTTTGAAAAATGTAAATCCCAAGTACCTTTTTGCAAAAGATGACAAGTGTCAAATCATCCTACTATATCTCATATTCTAATTACTTAGATAAAATGGGGTCCCTATATAAAGAGTTGTTCACAGTTTACAAGTATTTTTCTTGAAACAACAAATGAAACAAATTTTCAAACAAAGATAGAATGGTTTATGGGTTTAAAATTTTTGGAAGTAGTGTTTATAATAAATCATTTTTCCTTTCATTTCTAGGGAGCTAACATGTATGTAAAGAAATTATATTGAAATACTATCATACCTGCGTGATGAATCGAGGAATGCCTTCCCCCCACACTTGCTTTTGTACCTATCTTTTATTTTGGAGACAACATATACAAAAGCAAGTGGACAAAATTTCCAGAAGATAAAACGAGGGGGACAAACCACTTGAAATTTATTGAATGATAACTTTAGGCACATTACATGATAGGAATTAAAATTTCAAAGGGAAATGAACTAAGAAAACAAGTGCCTAATTTTATTTTGTGTGGAGGGGGTCTAAGCAAATGGATTGGGAGGACCCTCCACACCGGCAGTGTGAGCAACTTTGTTAATTCGGTTGCCAAGACCGAATTTAATGACTTCGAGCTCTCTTTTGAGCTCATCAATTTTTAGCAGAGTGCTCGCCTGCTCTTCGTGCAAGTCGTCCATGGTCTTTCGGAGAGACCGTAGAGACGTCATGAATGATGCGACGGTTGGGCCTGGAGGTGGTGTTTTCGTGTCGCTATCACTGAAGAAGCCCTTGGGTTGCCCCCTAACTACCTTGCGAACCCTTGGGAATCGCAAGGGTTGTGAGGAGGACCCAACTATGGTGGTGCTAGAGGGCTTTCACGCGGATTGTTCTACGGACTTGCTAGGAAGTGGTAGTTGCCTGCGCATGAATCCTTTCCCGTACCCACCGTCGGGTTTCTTGTGCCCGTATATGGTGTAGGTTGGGGAAAGGCGAGCCATAGAATCGGAGCCTAGCAAACTATTCGGTACATAGCCATGCGGCGGTACATCAACGCGTCAAGAGTCACTAGTTTCTGGGGCCTTCCTCTTGAGGCCGACATTGGGACGGTGTTGGTATTTCTTAGCGTCACTACTAAGAATAGAGTTTTAATCTATCCCCGGCAACGGTGCCAGAAACGCTTGTTAACACTTCTTAACGCAACCACTAGAACTAGGCTAGTCCCTCTCAATTATACCCCTTTGCTTCTCAAATTGATAATAGATTATAGAAAGACTAAAGGATCTATCTTTCCTCTCTCTACATTTTTACTAGCTTGCTTTCCTTTGGGATAAAATTAATAATGATACCTTGGAATACTCCCTGGTGAAGTGCTACATCGGTATATTCTGTGCGCTTGCGGAACTATCCAATAGTCAATAGTTTTACCACCAAGACACTTCTAGCGTCGTTGCTGTGGTTAGACTCCATAGTCTAGTTCTAGTGGTTGCGTTTAGAAGTATCAACAAGCATTTCTTGCGCCGTTGCCGGGGATAAATTAAAACTCTATTCTCAGTAGCGACGCTAAGAAATACCAACAAGCATTTCTGGCGTCGTTGCCGGGGATTGATTAAAACTCTATTCTTAGTATCGACGCTAAGAAATACCAACAAGCATTTCTGGCGCCGTTGCTGGGGAAAGTAACAGCCTAGGAGTTTAGAGAGAGTGAATTCGGAGTCTGCTATTTATTAGTTATCTATTAGTATAGGGGCTAATCCCTCACCTGTCTAGTTTCTTTCGTTATCGTGAAACTAGTAGGTGTATGAGCGGTTTCCATCTGCCGTCAAGCTTCGTTGAAAATCCTGAGCAGTTGTTGAGGAGGACTAGAATTCATCAAGTTCCACCTCAGAGGTTCATCTCGAACCAGAATCCGTTCGAGGAGGAAGTTTCTGCACCAGCTAGAAGAGAAGCCATGGCCCAAAAGACCATCTCCGAGTACTCTGTGTCGTCGGCCGACAATGTCGCCATGGGTCTGCAGCTTAACTTGGGGGATGCGACTTTCGAGCTCAAGCCAGCTCTCATCAACATGGTGCAAGCAAATCCATTCTGTGGGAAGCCACATGAGGATGCCAACTCCCATCTCCAACACTTCTTGGAGGTATGTGGTACCTTCACTATGAAGAATGTATCTGCAGACGCCATAAGTCTTCGTCTTTTCCCATTCTCGTTATTGGGAAAGGCGAAGCAATGGTTCTACGCCAACAAGAGTGAAGCCAACACTTGGGAGGAGTGCGCCAATGAGTTTCTCAAGAAGTTCTTCCCGATGGGCAAGACCAGCGCCCTTCGTGGAAAGATTTCCAGCTTCCAGCAACAAGCTGATGAGACTTTTCCCGAAGCATGGGAACGTCTACAAGAGTACATTCGCGCATGTCCTCATCATGGGATAGAGGAGTGGCTCATTATCCAAGGTTTCTACCATGGCCTGACCGGTATGGCTCGTAGTCACCTAGATGCAGCCGCTGGAGGGGCATTCTTACAACACAATGTGAGAGATGCCAAGGACCTCATAGAGAAGATGGTTACCAACCAAGGTTGGAATGAGGAACGTCTTCAGCCCAAGAAGAGAGTTGTTCATGCTCTCAATGAGGTGGACATGCTCTGCGCGAAGATGGACCTCCTGATGAAGAAAGTAGAAGAAAGTTCCAAGAGGGAACAAGAGGTCATTCACCTTATGCAACTGCACGAACCATCGAAGCCGACCAATGGTGCGAGATATGCGGAGGCAATGACCATTCGGGAAATAATTGTCCCGAGACGAAGGAGGAAGTGAGCTTCATCAACAACGCCAACAACAACGGGTACCGGCCCCAACAACAACAACAAGGATGGAATTCGCGCCCCTTCTACCAAAATCAAGGTAACAGTTATAGCAATAATTTCAATAATTCTTATAATAACCAACCTTCTTTAAGAGATCTTGTCTTAGGCCAATCTAAAATAAATGATAGTATTAATAAAAAGATGATGGCTAATGATAAGATTCTTGAAAATATAAATGAGAAAATGGATAGCTTTAATTCTGCTATGAAAAATCAATTGAGTTTTAATAAAATGCTAGAAACACAATTAGCTCAATTAGCAGCAGCTGTCCCATCCTACGAGCAAGGTAAGATCCCGGGAAAACCCAAAGATCCAATAGAGGGTGTAAAATTGGTTACTACGAGGTACGGTAAGCCTCCGCTCCGGTCAAACTGGGGTTATCTACTTGATCCACCCTTCATCACAAAGAAGGAAGATCCAGGCCTGCCGACCATCACCTACCAGATTGGGCCACAAGTATTCCACGACGCCTTCTGCGACCTTGGATCGGGTGTCAACATCATGTCCAAGGTAACGTATGATAACTTACTAGGGGGACCTTTGCTCCATACATTTGTTCATTTGCAGCTGGCCGATCAGACGCTACGGTTCCCCGAGGGACTAGCAACGAACATCCTCATCAAAGTCCAAAACAGCTACGTCCCCGTCGATTTCCTTATATTGGACATGGGATCCAATGTAGACGTCGCGATCATCCTGGGAAGGCCGTTCCTTAATACGGTTAACGCCGTCATCTACGTGGGATCCGGCCAATTTCACCTCCAGTTCTCGGAATATAAGGTAAAGTGTCCATTCAACGGTTATAAAGCTAACATGCAGGTGAAGGACAAAGAACCTCGAGACAACAAACATCGTTGTCCTCGCCCACGCCGTAGGAACAAGAAAAAGAGCGAGTCGGCCAACAAGGCCGAAGTAAAAGAAGAACTCGCTGACGAGGTGCAACCACGGTCTCCATCTCCGGGACCGACCGAAGCACCCAATGAATGACAAGACGGAGAGGTCCTGCTCTACGGATCTAAAACATGGAGCGCTTGCTGATAAGGTAAATCAGTAGTTATCTCATATTTAATTTTTTATGCATTTCAATTCTTGCATTTCTCTTCAATTGCATACTTAGTTAATTCTGCATATTTCATTTCGACAAAATAAATTTCCATGCTAGTAACACCTTGACAATAACTTGCAACACATTTGAGCCATGGGACCACCCTAAGGTGGGGTCGCCTGAACCCACCAGTGGGCCCACTGGCACATGCTCTATCTTGGCTTAGTACCCTGAGTATGACACAACACTTTGGTGCTCAAGGAGCATCCAAGGTGGGATCGGCCGATCCCACCATGGTGCCCTCCTGCACCCTACTGCACTCTACTCAGCATGCTCATGAACATCATGCATATTAACAAAGCCAACATCTGAAAAGAAATGGTCCTTTGCTTTACTCTTTAAGCATGAGATGTTCCTCTTTATGTTGGATGCTCATGGGGACCACAACAACCAGCCAAAGGCATGTCTTAGTGCTCTCATGGTCCATGGGAATCACTTTAGACATGTCTCCACTTTGGCCATTCATCTTTTCTCTTTCACCAAACACTAGGCAAGGGAATCTCTGAAATTTGTGTCAACTTTGGACCAAACATAGTTGCATCTTTACTAAACACATGATGACACAAAGTTTAAAGATTGAGGGGACATGTAGTGGGGTCGGCGGACCCATGTGTTGGCCCATCCTGAAAATATATTTACTCACTCTAGACATGTCCCCTGGCTAAAGCAAAAGCAAAGTTGAAAGTGTCAAGGAGGGGGGATCGACCGATCCATGTTGTGGGAGACACCAAGATGCCCTCTCCCCCTATATATACCCTTGCATTGTGAGCTCAAATCCACACCAAAACCACCAGAACCATCTCAAGCTCACAAGTTCTTCCTTTCCTTCCTTAGTTGTGAGTTCATTCTCAAGCTTAGCTTAGTAGTAGCCATCCAAAAACCAAAAACCCAAAAATAGTCCCATTTCATTATAGTAGTAGAAGCTTGGTAACTTATCTTGTAGTAAGATGAAGAAGTTGCTTGCCTCCCGTTTCAAAAGGTCCAACAAGGGTGAGGGTTCTTCTCAAGAACCTCACCATGCTAGTGCTCATGAGAGGAGAGAGGTGGAAAGAAGTGAGCTAGTACCCTTCATTCCCCCGGCTAGAGTAATGGAGACTGAGAGTGGCCTCAGGCTAAATGCCGAAGAGATGGGGAAATTCTTCACTCTTAGTGAGTGTAGTTTCTCACACACAAGCGTCATTGATCCGGCCCTCTTGCAAGAAACAGGTATGGATTCAGAATTCTATGCTATTTTCAATACCATTGGTTGGGGAGGATTCTTTGAAATTCTTGAATTTGGCATAAAGAACTTAACCATTGAGTTTTTATGCACGTTAAAAGTGAATAACGATGGGGTAGCATTTCGAATGTTTGGGATGGAATATGACTTGACTTGGAGCACATTAAACACTGCTTTAGGATTTGATCACTCTTGCCATCTTGATGTAGACCATGCTTTTCATTATGACAAGAATGCTTTCTGGTATGCCATTACTGGCTCTAGTGATTATTCCAACCCCTCACCACACAAAATTCATAACCCAACCTTACATTTCATGCACTACTGGCTGTTCACCACTCCTTTCCCTGGCATGAGAGG
This sequence comes from Coix lacryma-jobi var. lacryma-jobi, assembly GCA_009763385.1. Classification (NCBI taxonomy): domain Eukaryota; kingdom Viridiplantae; phylum Streptophyta; class Magnoliopsida; order Poales; family Poaceae; genus Coix; species Coix lacryma-jobi. The sequence continues at coordinate 103,096,394 of CM019830.1, read as the reverse complement.
AGCTTTGGTAAGTGATGATGAGCTGAAACTACTCTATGCCACGGTTAGCAAGGTTAAAGTTTCACCTGTTAAAATGCTAGTGAACTATTGGGTTAGCTACATAAAACCTAGGAAACCCATATACTTCACATCATTCATCACACGCATAGCCGAAGCTTTGGGTGCACTAGAATCCCAAACTTTTGAGTACATTAAAACCATGAGAGGTGTTTTGGAAGAAAGTGTATTTATTGGTTGCAATGTACTCAAAAGGGGTCCCAAGGGTGAACTAATAATGATTTATCCACGCCATACAGTCGAAATTACTCTCCCTTGTGAGAGACTTCGATTGTATGCGCTTCGTACGCTAACCTTTGATTTGGACCCCGAGGAAAGAGCACCAAAAGTTGCAGGTACTAGCAGGAGGACAAGGAGAGCGTCTCGTGCTACTCGAATGGAACAAGGCGGACCTTCACATCAGGCTGGAGAAGTTGAGGAGGGAGATGAGGCAGCTCCTATGGACATTTCAGGATCCTTGGGGAGGCCACCTCGCTCTCAAGACACTCCTCGCCCATGGGGTAGAGGAAGGCAACATCAAAGGACGCCGATGGACGAGCTCATAGACAACATGGGTGCGATGAACATCGAACAAGAGGCAACATTGCTTCTTGCACAACAAAACGCGCAACTCCTGCGGACCATTCAAGAAGAAGAAGCACGACGTTGGGTCGGGTGGTACCAGCATTATCCACCACCACAATAGGCAAGAACCAAGCTTGGGGGAGATCCTCTCCCCCACCAAGGTAAGTCTTGTATCTTAAGTTATTTACGTTTCAATTAGTTTTCTCATTGCATTTTAAAAAGAAAAAAGAAAATACCAAAAATATTTGCTTAGTACTCCCCTTAGCACATATGTCATATATGTCTATCTTCCCCATGGAAATGATGACTAGTTGCCTAGCTAATGTTTCTCTAGTGCCTAGTTTACAACTTAATATTTCTCTAAGTATGGATTACTTAGCTCATTTAAACCATCATGAACATGAAAACTTTGTGGGTTGCAAGTGCTAGAACTAAGTCTAAGTTGTTGTGAGATACAATATAGTGAGACAAGAGCTGCTACAATATTGTTCTAAGCATGATAGATTACCGAAGAATTTATTCTTAAAATGATCAAAATCTTAATTGCTCCTCAATGGTGATAAATTCCTACCACAGCCATATATGCTTTACATGTTTACAAACCTTCTACATAGGCTATTTGCTTTATATTGAGTGTTGTCAAGTCTTGTTGACCCTTGTTAAGAGACTTTTCATGCTCCTAAGATCAAGATCACGCACACACCTCATATACATGCTTCTCCTACACTGGAAGTACGCAAAAACATGCCTTTCATTTCCACCAAATAGGTTGCTTCATTCTCCAAGTGTTAGGAAATCTCTCTCAATTATCTAGTAGATGAGACTCAAAAGGCTAGGCAAAATAAAGATAAAAAAAAGAGAGAGATGGACAAGTGAAAGTCCATAAAAAAAGAAAAGAAAAAAAATGCTAGCCATGTCTCATTAGAAAAGAGAGAAAAAGAAAAAAAATAGAGAGATAGATCTTATCAAATAAAGAAGCAATCTAGTCCACCATACACCACACACTTGCACATCTTGATCTGGGAGTATGACACTTCTCTTCAAGGATCCGAGCTTTGACTTCGCAACATAATGCAAGTAAGTATGCCATCTTCTTTCATCTCTACCTTGAGCTACACATAAGCCTGTTTAGAAGTAGGATGAAATAAAGAAGGCAACACTTATCATATGCCTTGGTGAGGAATCATACACCATTTGAGCGACATGAGAGAACCATATGAGGAACATTAAGTCTTTCTTTTGAAAAATATTGCAAAACCTCCGGTATGAAACTTGCTAAATACAAGAAAGTTAGTGCTCAAGTCAAACTGTTCTATCTTTCAACCACCTAAGACAAAGGAAAAGCCATAAGCCCCATAGAGTACTAAGGTAATATGGGTGATTTACATAGCTAATTTTTCCATTCAAAGAGAAGAACTTTGTTGTGCACATGGTACTCTTGAAATGTGATGCATAGCAACAATACTGATCCACCGAGGCCAAGTTTGATTGTTTGCTCGGGACGAGCAAAGGTTAAGCTTAGGGGATCTTGTTGACGGAAGTTATAGCATGTTTTACCTAATCAAAATACCGTCAACGGGGCTTGGTTTCAAGGAAGAATAGCATATCATGAGCATATTTATCACTAATAAGTTCCACTTGTACTCTTAGCTTGTGAACTTGTAGGAGTTGGCAAAATGAACAAAATGAGGCCAGGTGGGCCCACCAAGGGGGTCGGGCGACCCCACCTTTGGGCCACCTCGGCCATGGTGACATGGCATGATCCAAGAGAAGCATGTTCAAGCCAATATCAACTATTGGATCAAGCATGTGCTTTTGCTCAATGGTGCAAGATGAGAAGCACATGGATTCATGGGTCCACACCGAAAACCAAATGCAACCAACTTCACAAGACTTGCTCCATGACATGTGGGGTCACCAAGGGAGAGAAGAAGGTGGGCTAGCCCTGTCATAGGGGGGTCGGCCGACCCCCCCTTGGTGGGACCCAGCAGAACTATTCATCAAGGTAACATCAGCACCTTCTAGAAGATGTACCTCGGGCCCACATGTCAGAGACAGGGGTCGGCCGACCCCAAGGTGACCCTCATCCAAGTCGGTGGCAAAGTGCATGCTTCACACGTGAAGAATATACAAGCCATTCATCCAAGTCAGTTGTTATGGCGGTAGATCCAAGGGTGAAGAGAGGAGGATCACGCGGATCGCTGACGTGGCACCAGAGTAGCCCCTACTCCACCTCCACTATAAATAGAGGCCTCCATCCTCTCATTCTTCATATCTCACATCTCACAACACATATCTCCACTTTCATGTGAGATCAAGCAAGAGTAGTAGTAGTTAGTCTAGAGTGGGAGTTAGAGTTGAGTCGGGCGAAGCTCGGGTCTCCGGAGTCGTCTTCTGGGAGTCTGGTATAGCCCTTGTATCTTTCTTCTTTTGTAAGACTTTATTTATTTAATATATTATTCTTTCTTTACTTTACTTTGCATTTACTTAAGTATTTACTTTCCAAGTATTTATTTAAGTATTTACTTAGTGCAAGTCTATATTTATATAGTCTTGTTGTGTGCTTATCTTAGTTCTATAGTTGTCTTAGTTAGATTAATTTCCTTTACATAGCTTCTTGTGTGTGCGTCTTCGTCCTATCTTAGGATAGGGGCTTTAGCTATTTTGATCGATAGCTAAAGGTGTAGATAAGTGTTTGTGTGGTGCTCATACTTCATCTTATCTTTGACTACCGCTGGCTTGCACGGACAGTAGGGGCGCATGGGCAAAAGGTGACAGATTTTGCCTGGCTACCTAGATCCCCTCACGTGAACTCAGGCTAGTTCTTAAAAGGTAAGGCGTCCATAAGCCAAATATCCGCTTGAGTACTGGGTTAGGTGAACAACCTTCTATCGCTTTACTCTCTCGTTTATCCCTCTCACACAAGTAGCAAGGCGTCAATCTAGTTAAGTCATCTATTTAATTAGGATTAGTTCATAGGAGTAAAGGTAGAAACATAGGAGTACTTTATACTCAATCGTTGTCCTCCCACCTAGCTAACTCTACTAAAGTTATCTTTCATATCATATACTCTTTGCTTAACTTATTTATCTTATCTATCTATCCTCCATTATATCCACTTATACCCCTTTGCTTCTCTAATTGATAATAGATTATAGTAAGACTAAAGGATCTATCTTTCCTCTCTCTACAACTTTCCTAGCTTGCTTTCCTTTGGGATAAAATAAATAACGATACCTTGGAATACTCCCGGGTGAAGTGCTACATCGGTATATTCTTTGCGCTTGCGGAACTATCCAATAGTCAATAGTTTTACCACCAAGACACTTCTAGCGCCGTTGCTGGGGTTAGACTCCATAGTCTAGTTCTAGTGGTTGCGTTTAGAAATATCAACAAGCATTTCTGGCGCCGTTGCTGGGGATATATTAAAACTCTATTCTCAGTAGTGACGCTAAGAAATACCAACAAGCATTTCTGGCGTCGTTGCCGAGGATAGATTAAAACTCTATTCTTAGTAGCGACGCTAAGAAATGCCAACACTCTCTAACTCGATGGAAGCGAGAAATGAGTTCATACCAAAATCACCCAAACCACCTTGTGGTTTGATGACCTAGAAAATTTCCTGGGTAGACTAGAAACCGAACGGAACAAACGGATCGAGAAACGGACACTCGAAAGGCTCGGAACACCAAAAACAGCCTGCAGGTCTGGAGGTTTCGCGTCGCGGCTCGGAGGTTCCGCGGTCTGGAGGATCACTGGAAACCTACAGACCTCGGAGGTTCCACCTAAAGACCAAGGAGGTTCCACGCCTCTGCGTGGAGGCTCGAATCCAACTAAAACTTTATCAATCGCATATCTTGTGCAAAGGGGAAAAGTTTGGCTCCAAAAACAAAATCCGCCCGATCTATGTGCTCGTGAGGAATTAGATGATTTCCTTCGGTGGAAAGATGCTTCTCATGACAAAGCACAAGATGGTTCAAACGGAATCGCAATCCATCCCTCCAATCAAAAGTTATCACAAAATCACATAGAGGGTAAAATGAAGAACGCGAAGAACAAAATCGTTAATCGATCCAAAATCGCAGCCAACAAGAGGAGGAAGAAATTGATCCTTGGATTGCTATTAGATAATGAACTGTGTAGCACTCTGTGTCGGGTTACAAGCCACTCCTCGCAGTACAAAACGCAGATGGCGAAAAGCTTAAGAACAAGAGTCGGTCTCTCCTCTCACCCTAGCCTCCTCTCACCTAAACAAAATGAGAGTGACACCTCCAAGGATGGTTGTCCAACAAAGCCCCTTCATCTATATATAGGTGCATGTCCGAATGACACAAATGCCCTAACATGAAGTACTAACCCAATTACCCCCTAGGGGTAAAACCATCCAACTCTGATAGTTTCCATCCGACGGCCACGCGCCTCCTCATCCTTTGCTTCGCCTCGACGCAAGCTCCAAGATTCCGCCACGTGCCGTCACCGTCGACCACCACGCCTTCCTCACTGATAGCTTTGCCACAACGCAAGCCTCTCGGTGCCACCACACGTCGACCGTTCCGCATAGGAACCTTCGCCCGGTTTTGAGGCTCAAACTGGTAAACCCGCCAGCCCAGGTTTTGAGGCCCAAACCTAGAAACCGTCCACCCTGAGTTTTGTGGCCCAAACTCGGAAACCCGCCAGCCCAGGTTTTGAGGCCCAAACCTGGAAACCGTCCACCCCGAGTTTTGAGGCCCAAACTCGGAAACCATCGAGGGTAGCTTTTTGAGGCTCAGCTACCGAACCCGCACCGTAGACGGGATGTGGTTCGCACACCCCGACCACCGGCACCGATGACGATGCATGTCCAGCCTCCACGTCGGGCACAACGCCTTCGCCTTCCTTCTTGACTCAGCCGACGACACTTGCGCCGCACGCAAGCCCGTGTCCGACCTCCCGCCAAGTGCCACGACGCCATCGTCTTCCTCCCGACTCGGCCGATGCATCGCACATCCCCATGTGCTCCTGCTCGCCGATGCCATGTGCCAGCTACCACAGCTGGTCCTCCGGCCTCATGGTCCGTCAGTCCAAGCCTCACGTCCGCCCTTCACCGCTCTGGGTCCATCGGCATGGCACGTCCACCGCACGGCACACCCATCCTTCACCGCTCCCGGTCCGTCGGCACGGCGCTGTTGACGCTCACTAAGTGTCATATTCTTAGCATCAACAAGGTCATATAACACAACACAAGGGCCTAAAATCAACCAAAAACCTTTTATAAACTAACGATTTCCACTTCTCCTTGAGTTTTATTTGAATGTAGGAAATTGCAGGGTTTTTGAGCAAAATGACCAAATGGACCCACCAGGAAGCAAGCCCACTTGCTTGGGCTCACTTTGGGCCAAGGAGGGGTGGCGCCCGCCACCCCTAGCTGGCGGACGCCAGGGGGGAGAAGCCCAAACTCCCCCCTGCCACGTCACTGATCCAAGGGAAGCACCCCACACTCATTGGCAGCCGTTGCTCACCTAAGTCGGTTCATCCAAGGGCTAAGAAGCAGCATCACGTGGATCATGGCCTAATTGCCCATGTGACGGTTATTGGACAACCCTAACCGACCCCAAACCGACTTGGAGGACCTCCTGGATGCCGTTGGTGAAGAGGCGGTGGATCCAAGGGCCAGGGGACTGGCGCCCGCCACCGCTAGCTGGCGCCCGCCACCACACTCACCCCCATGACCTAACCCTTGGTCCATAAGTACCCCCTTAGGTCCCTTAGGCTATAAATAGGACCCCCCGAGCTCATTTGTACTCAGACCTCACCTCATTAGTCCCACTCTCTTGTAAGCGAAGCTCTGGTGAAGGAACACTCCAGTTGAGAGACTTAGAGTGAGAGCGAGAGTGTAGAAGAGAAGAGCTGGAGTTGTAATAGAGGATCTTCCAAGTCTCTGGTATAATTCCAAGTCTTTTCTCATTTATCTTAGTGTTCTTCTACTTTCAGCATTTACTTTAAGTTCTTTACTTATTGTTCTTGTTGAGTGCTTTCGATCATAGATAACTTAGTATTTAGTTTGTATCTAGTTTGGGTTCTTCGCTGAGTAATAGGTGCTCTAGTTTTGGACGCAAGATTAGAGTAGTATATATTAGTGTAAGCGCCGTGCTTAGACTAGTTATACCTTAGTTTGTGGCTAGCCCCTCGGATAGCTGTGGTAGCAAACAGGTGGTGACAGCCCTGGGAGCCTTGAATTCCACCACGTAGTTGGGTTAGTTCTTAAATCATAAACCTCGTTATGCACGTCTGAGGTAAATAGTCCAGAGGGTGTGTACGGTTCGAAGAACTAGATAAGATCTTTATTGCTAAGTTAGTTGTGATCGTAAGTGTGTAGGAAAACACTAATCTGTTCATTGGCCAGACCCCGCCGATTTAGGTTAGTAATAGTTAGTCTTTCTTTTCTTTTTAGTAGTAGTAGAAACCAACCCCCATTCACACATTTCGATCAACCCTGCTAGAATCACCAGTTGTTCATAACGGTCCTAGTGTTAGTTCTGCCTTAGTAGCTTCCCTGTGGAAATACGATACTCGGTTACTCCCGGGTGAAGTGCTACAATAGACTTATTCTGTGCGCTTGCGGAACCTACCAATAGTCATACGAATAGTTAGTTATACTTCTTACATTAAGAAGTACGAACAAACCATTCTGGCACCGTTGCCGGGGATAGATTCCATAGTCTACTCCTAGTGACGACGTTAGCAAGAGTCAACGAGCATTTCTGGCGCCGTTGCCGGGGAAGCAATTGGCTAGAATTGATTCTTTGTGACTTCTATTGAATTAACCCCCGTAGTTCTAGCGGGTATATATTGTTCATTGTTTGTGATCGTTCAAGTAGTCATGGCCGGATTCAATCTTCTGAGCGACTATCAAGAAGATCCTGAGGCCATTCTTAGGAGAGCGAGAGCTAATCTCACTCCTCCGAGGAAGAACCTGGAGCTTCGTGAGAGGAGTTCGTCGAGACAAGAATCCCAGTCAAAAGTGACTGACGAACCAAGCTGCTCCAACGATCAATCAACATCGACGTCGACCAAAACAGTCTGTGAGTATTCCATGCCTACTCTTGCTCACATTCCAGTGTTACCTTCTACTAGTAATGTAGATTTTGAGCTTAAACCTCACTTAATACATATGGCTCAAGCTATTGCATTTAATGGCAAAAACCTTCCGAGGATGCCAATGCTCACCTCCGGAATTTTCTGGAGATATGTAGTACAATTTCTGTGCAGGGAGTTTCGCAGGATGCCATCAGACTTCGTCTCTTTCCATTTTCATTAGTGGAAAAAAGCGAAGCAGTGGTTCCTCTTCAACTCTGGACACCTGCTGACGTGGGTGAGATGCGCGGATCAATTCCTCAACAAGTTCTGCCTGATAAGTCGGACTATTCTTGTCCGTAGCAAGATTTCCAACTTTGGACAGGGAGACGAAGAAACAATCACCGAAGCTTGTAAGAGACTACAAGAGTATGTTGAATACTGTCCTCGCCATGGTATGCAAGACTGGTACTTGATCCAGAGCTTCTACAATGGACTCCAGCAAGAATCTCGACAACACATTGATGCTGCCGCCGGAGGTGCATACCTCTCTCTCACTGTAGAGAAGGCAACCAAACTGATCGAGACAATGGTGGCAAATCAAGGATGGACAGAAAAACGTGCTAGAGGTATGTCTGAAATTAAGCAAGCTGATTCTGTTACCCTGCAAACTTTGGTAAAATTGCTAGAGCAAAGAATAAATGAGAAGAGAGATTGTGCTGCAAAGGAGTACTACGCCAAGCAAAGAGCCGCTTCGTCAAATGAAGGTCAAGCAGAAATTAAGAAAAAGGATGTCAAATCCTTTTTTAATAATGGTGGCTACGGAGAACCTCCAATTCCAATGATCCAACAATGGAATAACAAAGGTATGCCTCAAACCTCCGTATTTAATTCTCCTATTGGAAAATTAGTTTCTAATCAAGGTAGAATTAATGATAGCATAAATAATAAATTAATTGAACATGATAAAAAGTTAGAAGGAATTTATGCTAAACTGAAAGATTTTTCTGAAGCATTTAAGGAACAAATTAATTTTAATAAGAGATTAGAGCAAAAAGTAGATAACATTAAATCTCAAATTAAATACTGTGGGGATATAGACCCCAGGGTACCACATGATGGTACATGAGCCACACTACTACGGGTCGTCCGGCCCATAGGATGAAGACGTGCGGCGCACGACATGCACCGCACGACAGTTGTAATCTAGATACAGTACCAACTCGGATACTTACCATGTAACTCTGTCCCTTCAGAATATATAATGAGGGGCAGGGGTCCTCCGAGAGGACAAGTGAGATAGACAGCAGATCCTAGGTCACAAGTGAGGTCATGAGCCAGATCCAATCAATACAACTCGATGCAGGACGTAGGGTATTACGCTAAACCTAGCGGCCCGAACCTGGATAAACCTCCGTGTTCATCTAGTTTAGCCTTGCATCAACGTCTGGGTCGTCGTCTTGCGTACCTTCCCCTCTAATCTACCACCTTGGGTATACCCCTAGGTGGACTATCGGCGATATTTCGTCGACAGTGGCGCCCACCATGGGGAGTGTGCGTGCGGACGTCATGACGACTCGGATGGTTTCTTTTCCGGTTTCCATGGACCTTCCGGCGGGCCTGACGATCACCGTCGGGTCTTTTTCGTGGGTTACCGGAGGTGACCCAGCGATCGGGAACATGGAGGCACCCCAAACTCCTCAGCTACCAGGAGCACCGACGCCAAGATCAGAGCCCTCAAGCAGAACGGCACTTCCTCGCTACCAAGGACGGCGCCTCGACAATTCTGATCTGATCGAATCTATCGATCGGGTCACGGCAGGCATCGCCGAAACCCTTGCTTTGGCAGATGTGATCGGAGATCATCCGCCTCAGCTCAAGCATGACGAAGGGGAGTGGCAGCAACCTCGACGACCGGCTCGTGCCAAGAGACACGTGCAACTTCAAACCGGCCTGGTCATCACTTCCGCTCCTACGAGTCGCTCTGTCACGTTTTGCCCTCCTCAGGAGTCTGAACCGAGCAGAGCGAAACACAGCCTTTTTGTTCCTACCTTCCCTCATGGGCTAACAAACTCGGCCTCGGTGTATGAGGAGCAAGTGGTGGGACTCTTTCAGGATAACACCAAGGACCGGTGCACTCCTGAGGAGCCACCGCCAAACTTCAAGCAATCTGGCGCCAACGCTTGCATGGCGATCGTCACTTCCGTTGCAACCACCGCCTCAACCTCAAGCGCTGGATCGACCAGATCCAATTCACCAGATCAGACACCGGATTATCCCCCAGGCTTCGGACCCCTCCCGCGCTATGGGGGCTCGGTATTCGCTGTGAGTCACTACGAGCCGGCGGTCAATGGTGAGACAGACGAGGCCAAAGCCCAGCGTTTGGCCAGGAACACTGACAGAGCTACTCGGAGAGCAGCCGAAGCTCCTGGAGGCCACCGCATACAGCGCAACTTAAACGACGCATTCGACATGTGTGGTGTAACGGCCCTAATCCCATGGCCCACTGATTACTGTCAACCACTGACAGACGATCCGTACAGCCAAGAGATCACGACCGGGTTCCGTCACTGGGCTACATCAGTGCCCGATGTCCGCAGGATCATCTCACAATTCAGTTACAATCTCTTGAACATTTTGACAAATAACATCGGAGTAAATAGCGGAAGACTTAGATAACAATAGTTTTACAAACCAGGGTTCAACATAAAATTAAAGTGAAGTTATTACAGACCATAGTTCAAATAGATAGAGTTGGCAGGGTAGCATATGACAACAACTAAAAGATAAAGATACTTCACCCAGCCCGAGGGTGAATAATCACTCATTGGCCTCATCGGCCTCTTCCTGAACAACAGTCACACAGCAGGGTCCAAGGCATACTGAGGAATCTGCCATACCTGCAACATGGGTAAAAGAACCCTGAGTACAAAGGTACTCAACAAGACTTACCCGACTAAAGAAAAAGGGAGAAGACTCAGGAATGAGAGGCTTAGGGTAGTCAAGGTAAGGCTTAAGCAAGATCAAGTATTTTGCAGAAAAGCATTTTCGTAAACCTTATTTTATTTTGAAAGATTCAGTATTCCTCAATTCTTCATCATTCATGATTCATTTTATATTTCAAAACATTCCTAGTTGAGAACCACTCCCTGTTGACAGTCAGTGACTAAGTCTCCATAACCGAGGAGCAGCGTTAATCCGGATAGATAATACTCAGCTGAGGGTCCCTATCCACACTGCATATGTAGCACCAAAGCTTGCATATGCCAACTCGTCTACCACGATTCCTCCAAGATTGGGCCTGGTCCTACGCCACCCGGAAGTACAGTACACCACTCCAATCCGGGACTTTAACCCACGTGGGTACATGCTACTTCCGCCATCTCTCCACTCCCAGTGCGCGGTTGTCGGTCCAATAAAGGATTCCTCGGAGCCGAAGCTTTCCGTAGTATGTGAATAGTTGCAAATCTTAGTCAGCAGGCCCCCATACAGGTGGTCCCTAAAATTTTCCAGCCAGCGACAAGCACCTCGGGACTCTAACCCGAGAGTACAGGTCCTGTCAGTTTTCCAACCCTGTCCCAGTCGGTGTCAACTGTTGAGTCCCGGACTACAACATGACGGCACCGTACGCAAGGACAACCTCTCCTTCCCATTGACTAAGTACGGATCAGATACTTAGCCAATAGTGGGAGTAAAGCCAAATTCCCATAAACATTCTTAAAGTGATCACACTTTTGAAATTGGCATTTTTATTGCAAATCTATTGAATAGCATTGCTAAGCATTTTGCAATTAGTTTTGAAACAAGGGTATGTGTATCTTTTGGTGGGGGTAGATTATGCAAGTAATAGGTCATCACACAACTCCTATTACCTAATGCAATAGTTTATCTCAAAACATTTAAAGAAAACATTTATAAAAGCAAGGTAGGGTTAAATGCACCGGGGCTTGCCTTGGATGGCAAAAAGAGCAGGCTCGGAGTAGGTATAGTTGTCGGAGCTCGGGGTCGCCTCGGGGACAGATCCTTCGGTGACTACCTCGACTTCAGGGCCTTCTTCGTCAACTATACGGATGCAATGATGAATGCTCATGAGAATTATGATATGGACTTATGGTGCAAGACAATACCACTGATTCTAGATTACTCTAGGCAAAGCATGATCGAAATCTAGGTTGAGCATAAAAGGTAACCATTTCTTCCTAAAGCAATTTTGATTAAACTAGACCTTATTATAATTATCCTAAGCATCAACCAAACATAGCATCACAAACATCATAGACCAAAGGGGTATGAGTCTATGAACATCAAGCAATCCCAAAGTCACATCACAGGGCATTCAACGCTAAACCTAATCACCTTTTTCTATTTTTCTTAATTATTTAAAAAGGTCATTTTATGAAGGTGCTCCAAAAATTACCAAATTAATCTCACAAGTTCATTAAGGCATAAATAGATGGCAAAACCAATTTCATAATTTTTGGAGGTCATTAAGGTGCTTAATTAAATCTAGACATTTAATTAACAAAAGGCACTATTCCTTAATTAAAATAAAGCTCAAAAATCAACTTGCTCCAAATGACTTCAAAATTTTACCAGAGACTCATCATGACATAACTAGCTTGCAACTTTTATCTCAAGATTTTTGGAGCTATAGAACACTCTCCAAAAATACCAAAACCTTCATTTATTAATTAAAAGGGAGATTTTTCATTTTCAAATTTTTGCAGAAAAGTCAAGTTTTATATTTTTATAAAATACTTCAAGGTGTAAAGAGTCTACCACAAAAATTTCAGAATTTTTGGATCAACACAGAAAATCACACAAAAAGATGAAATCTGAACACTATTCACATGTATGAAGAAAAGAAAAACGGCACTGTTCTTCTCCCTCGCGACGCCGGCGGTCACCCCGCGACGGCGCGACTGAGTTCCGGCCAAGGCAAAGCCTCTCCGGCGAAACCAAGGGTACAGGGAGGTCCGGGAGCTCACCGGCGTTCGAAAACAGGCGGTGGCGAGATGAGGGCACGGCCGGAGCTAGGAGGTCGACGGAGGCGGGCTCGTCGGCGGACCGAACGGCGGCGAACTGGCGTTCCGGCGTTCCTGAGCAACAACAGCGACCACCGAGGCACGGTTAGATGCGCAAGGTCATGAGGATCACAAGACGATCCTCGGGAAGGACAGTGCAGGACCAAGGACGACGAATTTTACGAACCCGAGGTCACCGGCGATTTACCGGCGATGAGGAAGACGGGGTTACGCCGGGCAATATAGCGCGGCAGAGGTGAAATTGAGGGGTGGGAAAGCTTCACGAGAACTTGGCGGAGCTTTCGAGCTAACTGGGAGAAGAGCGGAGGCTCTGGCTTGTGCTGGTGACGGTGGCGGAGGTGGTGTGGAACTCCGGCGGTCGGCGGCCCTTTTATAGCCGCGGCCAGAGACCGATAGAGAGCACGGAGAGGGGTGAATAAGCTCGGCGGGAGCACGCGCAATCGATTGCGAGGCCGAGGTTCAGCGGTTTGGCTTGCGGGGACCGGGCGCTGTGTTCGCCGGCGACGAACACGCGGCGGCGAGGTGCTGCGGGGTGGGGGACGGGTGTGCGAGGTCAACTTGTGCACAGACGCGTGCGGAATGATGATCTGCACTTCGGCGTGGAGTTGGTTTGGGCGAAGGAGCTTCAGACACGCGGCGGCATGCGAATCCGGCGAGGGTGCGCGGCCGGGCCCCCCCTGGCTCGCCGAAGAAGAGGAACAGGGCTATGCCCTAGCTTTTGACTTTGAGCAGGTTTTGTATTTTGCGAATTACTCCCAAAAATTGAACTGGGCAACAAAAACTCAAAACACCAAAGTTTCTCAGAAAAATGAGATCTACAACCTTGTCAATATGAACATTTTCAAATTCCAAATAGTTTTTGAACAATATTTGAAAACAGTAAAGGGGACACTTTTTCAAACTTGATTCAAATCAAAATTACTCTGGATTTCAAACTGAAACTTGAAAATCTTTATATATGAAAGTTGTTCCATTTGTCAAAACCTACAACTTTGCTATTATACACTTTTCCTGAAACTCATTAGTTTTTGAACTCATTTTGAAAACTAAAAAGGGAACAAAAGTTGGAGTTTGAATGAATTTGAAATAACTCAAAACTTTGTACTGCAACTTGAAAATTTGTAAATACCAAAGTTGTTTCTCTTTGACAGATCTACAACTTTGCTTTTTGAACCAACCTCAAATTTTGAATAATTTTTAAATTACAAAAAGAGGGATAAAATCCAGGGTTTGGAAATCAGGGTTTTGCAAAGAGATTTGAAATCAAATTCTGATTTTTGAACTTTGGCCAACACAACAACACTTCAAGACACCCAACTGAACAAGAATTACACAAAGCTAGTCACAGAGGTAAAATTACCATTTTGCCCTAAAAGAGAGAAGTGGGCTAATTAGGGTTTTGGCAATAGAGGGACTCACATAAAAGACACTTAGCAAAATGCATACACATGAAATCATGATCAAGATGCTTAATGATGAAAATGATGATATGTCAAGTTAATTACATGCTAAACACCAGAGGTGTTATAGCCTCCCCCCTAAAAGAAATCTCGCCCCGAGATTCCACGTCTTAAGAAGGAAAAGGCAAAACTTTACATAGACAGGGATTCGAGAAAGTCGGGGTAGTTCTTTGCTAAGAAGTCTTCGGATTCCCAGGTGGCTTCTTCTTCAGAGTGCTGGTTCCACTGGATTTTGTACCATCTCGTGGTAGTTCTTCGGGTAACACGATCCTTGTGGTCCAACACGCGAACTGGATGTTCCGAGTAGGATAGATCAGGCTCTAGCTCGCCACCTTCAACTTCCACGACATGTTCTGGTACTCTGAGACACTTCTTGAGTTGGGAGACATGAAACACATCATGAACTGCTGAAAGATGATCGGGCAACTTCAGCTTGTAAGCTACCTTGCCGCAACATTCCAAAACCTCAAACGGACCAATGTAGCGGGGTGCTAACTTTCCTTTGACTCCAAAACGAGTGACTCCTTTGGTTGGTGAGACCTTGAGATATACATAATCTCCAACTTGAAACTTCAGAGGTCGACGTCTCTTGTCAGCGTAGCTCTTCTGTCGAGATTGGGCAATCTTCATATTCTCTTGTATCTGCTTGACTTTCTCTTCCATATCTTTGACCAGGTCAACTCCAAAGAATTCTCTTTCTCCGGGCTCAGACCAACTGAGAGGTGTACGACAACGACGGCCGTACAGTGCTTCAAAGGGTGCCATTTTTATGCTCTCTTGGTAACTGTTATTATATGAGAACTCTGCCAAGGGCAAACAGTCATCCCAAGTATCTGCGAAGGTAAGAACACAGGCTCTCAACATGTCCTCCAGCACTTGGTTGACTCGCTCAGTTTGTCCATCAGTTTGAGGATGATAAGCCGTACTATGTAAGAGCTTGGTTCCAAGTGAGGCATGGAACGCTTTCCAAAACTTAGCGACAAACTGGGTACCACGGTCAGAGACAATGGTCTTGGGTATGCCATGAAGCTTCACTATGTTGTTTTTGTACAAGGCGGCATACATAGGGACGGTGTAGCTGGTCTTGACTGGCAGAAAATGAGCTTGTTTGGTGAGTCGGTCCACAATTACCCAAATGGAATCAAAACCTTTCTAGGTCTTGGGTAGTCCATTGACAAAATCCATACTAATGTCGTCCCATTTCCAAGCGGGTACTGACAAAGGTTGCAATTCTCCTCCAGGCTTCATGTGTACTGCCTTGACTCTTTGGCAGGTATCACACTGAGCGACATACCGGGCAATCTCAATCTTCATTTTAGTCCACCAGAATCTCTGCTTTAAGTCTTGGTACATCTTGTTACTGCCGGGGTGAATAGAGAATCTGGTCAAGTGTGCTTCATCAAGGATTAACTGTCTCAATTCAGGCACTTTGGGAACTACTAGACGGTTCTTGAACCAAACAACTCCTACATCATCGATCCTGAAACAATCAGCCTTTCCGGTCTGGACCTTTTCGATGATGTGCTTGATTCTAGGGTTATCCTTCTGAGCAGCAATGACTTGATCCTTGATGGATGTTTCTATGCTGACATTGTTCAGGCTTCCTTGCGAGATTATTTCGATACTCATCCTTTCGAGTTCATGGCACAAGGAAAGATCATAGGGCTTCGTCGTCAGACAGTTGCAGTATGACTTGCGACTGAGGGCATCGGCAACTACATTTGCCTTACCAGGATGGTAATGTACTTCGAGATCATAATCTTTAATCAACTCAAGCCATCTTCTCTGCCTCATATTCAATTCTTCTTGAGTGAAGATATACTTTAGGCTCTTGTGATCCGTATACATATTGCAGGTGCTGCCCAACAGATAGTGACGCCAAATCTTCCAGGCATGCACGACTGCTGCTAGCTCAAGATCATGGGTTGGGTAGTTTTCCTCATGTCGCTTAAGCTGTCGTGAGGCATAAGCGATTACTCGTCCTTCTTGCATCAAAACACAGCCCAAACCAGTACCAGATGCATCACAGTATACATCGAAGGGTTTCTCGATATCTGGTTGAGCTAGGACTGGCGATGTAGTTAGCAGTTTCTTCAAGGCTTGAAAGGCTTGCTCACAGGCTGGTGACCAAATGAAATCCACGGAATTCTTCAACAACTCTGTGATAGGCTTGGCGACTCTGGAGAAATCTGGGATGAAACGACTATAGTATCCAGCCATTCCCATGAAGCTGCGAACTTCGCGGACAGTGGTAGGTTGCTTCCAATCCAAGATATCTGCCACTTTTCCAGGGTCAACTGACACACCTTCAGCGAACAGGACATGACCAAGGAATTGAATTCGATCTAGCCAGAATTCACATTTACTGAACTTGGCATACAGCTGGTGATCTCTGAGACGAGAAAGAACGATTCGAAGATGCTTGGCGTGATCTTCAGGAGTTCTTGAATAGACAAGGATGTCGTCAATGAACACGACTACAAATTTATCGAGCTCTGGCATGAACACAGAGTTCATGAGATACATGAAATGAGCGGGGGCATTGGTCAAGCCAAAGGACATGACCAAATACTCATATAGGCCGTATCTGGTGGTGAAAGTTGTTTTAGGAATGTCTTCTGGACGGATTTTTATTTGGTGGTAGCCAGATCTGAGATCAATTTTGGAGAACACTCTGGCTCCAGATAACTGGTCAAAAAGAAGGTCAATGCGAGGCAAAGGATATTTATTTTTGATGGTGACCTCGTTGAGCGGGCGATAGTCAACGCACAGACGAAGACTTTTGTCCTTCTTCTTCACAAAGATAGCAGGACAGCCCCAAGGAGATGAACTCGGGCGAATGAGACCCTTATCCAATAGCTCTTGCAATTGGGTCTTCAGCTCTGCCAACTCTCTGGGAGGCATTCGATAAGCTCTACGGGATATAGGAGCAGTCCCGGGCTTTAGCTCTATGGCAAACTCAACATCACGGTCGGGAGGCAGACCAGGCAGATCTTCTGGGAAGACATCAGGGAACTCACAGACTACAGGGATGTCTCGGATCCCTTGATCATAGGTAGCATTTAGCTGTGTGGTAGCTGGTTTTGAAGGCATAGGAAGTTGGAGAAGGAGTTTGGCGGTACTGTTAGGAATATCCACTCTCACAACTCTATTCAAGATGTCTATCATGGCTTTATACTGACACATCCAATTCATGCCTAAGATGACATCTATCTCTTGATTGCGCAGTACTATCATGGTGGTAGGAAAGACATGTTCCCCCAACATTACTGGTATACTGCGGACCACTTCCTTAGTATTTATCCGCCCTCCAGGCGAAAGTATACAGAAACTTTCTTTTAACTCCCCCATGGGTAACTCATGCTTGATGACAAAAGTGCGACTGATGAAGGAATGCGATGCACCAGAATCAAACAAGACGACTGCAGGATGATTGGCAACAGGGAACCTACCGAGCATGACGGGCTCTCCTTCTAGGATATTACTGACGGTGGTGAAGTAGACTTGCCCGTGCTTCTTGACAAACTTGCCGTTCTGGACGTGCTGCTGCGGTGCACGGTGCTGCTGCTGTGATCCTCCAGGGCCTTTCTGTGCATGCTGGGCATTCTTCTTGGGTTTTGGGCACTCGCGAGACCAGTGACCGACTTGGCCACAGTTGTAGCATGGGTGGTTGTAAGCTGTTTGAGGGGTGGTGACACGAACACCTGGGGCGTTCGGCTGAGTGGCACTTTGCTGGTTGGCATTATGGGTGGTGGCCGCGGTACGAACGACCACTTGCTGATGGGGGTGTGGGGCACGGTTTTGGTGGTGGCTGGGGTGATAGAGGATTCTTGGGCGCTTATGATTGCTGGAGAAGCTGCTAGATCCAGCCTTCTTCTTCTTCTTCTCCTCCTGATACTGGCGGTTACTTTCCTCGAAAGCGACAGCACGGTCAACAACATCATGATAAGATCCGTTGAGGTTGTTGGATAGACCTCTGCGAATCTTAGGGTGCAGACCCCTAAGAAAACAATCTCTCTTCTTTTCCTCTGTGTTGACATAGTCGGAGGCATACTGGCTCAGGTGGTTGAACTGTCCCACGTACTGCATAACGGTGGAATCTTTCTGTTGCAGGGCTAGGAACTGATCCAACTTCATTTTCATCAATCCCGAAGGGATGTGATGTGCTCTGAAAGCGGTGCGGAACTCTTCCTAGGTCAGCTGGTGACCTTCTGGCTGGGTAGCCAACAGGTTGGCGTACCAGGCACTTGCGGGACCATGGAGCTGCTGAGAAGCGAACCGAGGCTTCTGGATCTCTGTGCAGTACAGAAGACTGAACTTCTGTTCCATAGTGCGTAACCAGTCGTCAGCCTCGAGAGGTTCATCGGCCTTCGTGAAGACCGGTGGTCGGGTTTCAGTAAAGTCCACGTAGGTTGTCTCTTGGTTGTGACGACCACGGTGACCAACATTCTGCTGTCCTTGGTTCTGAGCCATCAGGTTGGCAGCGGCGGCCAAGGCTGCAATGGCATCTGCCAGGGTAGCAGGAACTGGTGGAGGGTTTGGAAGGTTGGCACCCCCGGAACTTCCGGCTCCAGTGCGGGTGTTCACAGGCATCTGTATAAGGAACTCGGAACTTAGCATCCAAAGATTGAGTTTGAACGAAACTGACTGATAAGATTCATTGATGCAAGGGTAGATAACTGATACAGAGATTCGATAGATAGCCACTAACTGACAAAGGAAAGGTACAAGACAAGATACAGACTCGACTAGACTGAAGACCAACTAACGCCCCAAACCTAGACTTAAGGCTTTAGGTGAGCAGATGGCATAGACACACGAGTCTAGTCGTCATCGATGATGATCATCTCTTCATCGTCATCTTCATCTTCGATGATGAGTTCGGGCTCTTCCTCCTCATCCCCGTCCTCGGCATGGACATCTTCTGCAGGTTCCACCTCTTCATTCTGGTCTGGCTCATGTTCTACTTCAGGTTCCTCCACGACTCCATCTTCTGGATCCTCAGCATCTGGTGGAATCACGGGGTGAAGTTGGTTGTACAGTTGATGTACTTCCTCATGAAGCATATCATTGTACTGCTCAATCTGGGCAGTGTACTGCTGCAGTCCATGGAGCTGGGCTCTGGTGACATCTTCACGGGTCCAAGCATCATTGCGCTGCTCGATAGCGCGAACCATGTTCCGATTGGCCTGCTCCAGGGAAGCTCGTGCCTCATAAAACTCCATGCGGGAAAGATAGAAGTCATGCTCCATGTTCTCCATCTCAGCCTTCAGATTCTTGATTTCCTCCTTCAGGTTCTTGCGGGTGCGGCGGGAAAACGACGACCATTGGAGGATTCTCCAGTCTCTTCTCCGGTGCGTGGCGCCAGCTGGTGACGCGGCACACCGTTCGGTCCAGTCGACTTGCGAGCAGTCCGCTTGATGATGGCCATATCTGGACAAGAGGTTATAGATGAGAAAGGCTAGCAAGAAAAAGGTATAGGTACACTATCCCAACGAACTCTTTTATAAACTTAAGTGATTATGACATGATGCATGATTCGTTCCTACGGAACAAGGCAATGCAACTACTAAGGTAAGGTACATAGGGCTTATACAAGTTGTCTTGCTACTAGTTGCCAAAGACAAGATGAGATGAGAGAAGCAATTTGGACTCAAAATAGTCAAGTTTAGTTTTTTGGACTTAAAAACCTTTTGAAGTTTTCGCAAAAAAGATTGCAACGTCGTAGTGAGATGCTCCGATACCACTCTGTGGCGTAACGGCCCTAATCCCATGGCCCACTGATTACTGTCAACCACTGACAGACGATCCGTACAGCCAAGAGATCACGACCGGGTTCCGTCACTGGGCTACATCAGTGCCCGATGTCCGCAGGATCATCTCACAATTCAGTTACAATCTCTTGAACATTTTGACAAATAACATCGGAGTAAATAGCGGAAGACTTAGATAACAATAGTTTTACAAACCAGGGTTCAACATAAAATTAAAGTGAAGTTATTACAGACCATAGTTCAAATAGATAGAGTTGGCAGGGTAGCATATGACAACAACTAAAAGATAAAGATACTTCACCCAGCCCGAGGGTGAATAATCACTCATTGGCCTCATCGGCCTCTTCCTGAACAACAGTCACACAGCAGGGTCCAAGGCATACTGAGGAATCTGCCATACCTGCAACATGGGTAAAAGAACCCTGAGTACAAAGGTACTCAACAAGACTTACCCGACTAAGAAAAAGGGAGAAGACTCAGGAATGAGAGGCTTAGGGTAGTCAAGGTAAGGCTTAAGCAAGTTCAAGTATTTTGCAGAAAAGCATTTTTGGTAAACCTTATTTTATTTTGAAAGATTCGGTATTCCTTGTTCATCATATGATTCATTTTACTTTCCAAAACAGACCTAGTTGAGAACCACTCCCTGTTGACAGTCAGTGACTAAGTCTCCATAACCGAGGAGCAGCGTTAATCCGGATAAATAATACTCAGCTGAGGGTCCCTATCCACACTGCATATGTAGCACCCAAGCTTGCATATGCCAACTCGTCTACCACGATTCCTCCAAGATTGGGCCCGGTCCTACGCCACCCGGAAGTACAGTACACCACTCCAATCCACTCCAATCCGGGACTTAACCCACGTGGGTACATGCTACTTCCGCCATCTCTCCACTCCCAGTGCGCGGTTGTCGGTCCAATAAAGGATTCCTCGGAGCCGAAGCTTTCCGTAGTATGTGAATAGTTGCAAGTCTTAGTCAATCAGGCCCCCATACAGGTGGTCCCTAAATTTTCCAGCCAGCGACAAGCACCTCGGGACTCTAACCCAAGAGTACAGGTCCTGTCAGTTTTTCAACCCTGTCCCGGTCGGTGTCAACTGTTGAGTCCCGGACTACAACATGACGGCACCGTACGCAAGGACAACCTCTCCTTCCCATTGACTAGGTACGGATCAGATACTTAGCCAATAGTGGGAGTAAACCAGAAATTCCCATAAATATTCTTAAAGTGATCACACTTTGAAATTGGCATTTTTATTGCAAATCTATCATATAGCATTGCTAAGCATTTTGCAAATAGTTTTGAAACAAGGGTATGTGTATCTTTTGGTGGGGGTAGATTATGCAAGTAATAGGTCATCACACAACTCCTATTACCTAATGCAATAGTTTACCTCAAAACATTTAAAGAAAACATTTATAAAAGCAAGGTAGGGTTAAATGCACCAGGGGCTTGCCTTGGATGGCAAAAAGAGCAGGCTCGGGGTTGTCGGAGCTCGGGGTTGCCTCGGGGACAGATCCTTCGGTGGCTACCTCGACTTCAGGGCCTTCTTCGTCAACTATACGAATGCAGTGATGAATGCTCATGAGAATGATGATATGGACTTATGGTGCAAGACAATACCACTGATTCTAGATTACTCTAGGCAAAGCATGATCGAAATCTAGGTTGAGCATAAAAGGTAACCATTTCTTCCTAAAGCAATATTGATTAAACTAGACCTTATTATAAATATCCTAAGTATCATCTAAACATAGCATCACAAAATCATAGACCAAAGGGTAGGGGTCTATGAACATCAAGCAATCCAAAGTCACATCACAGGGCATTCAACGCTAACCCTAATCACCTTTTCTATTTTCTTAATTATTTAAAAGGTCATTTTAGGAAGGTGCTCCAAAAATTACCAAATTAATCACACAAGTTCATTAGGGTACAAGTATATGGCAAAACAAATTTCATAAATTTTGGAGGTCACTAAGGTGCTCAATTAAATCTATACATTTAATTAACAAAAGGCACTATTCCTTAATTAAAATAAAGCTCAAAAATCAACTTGCTCCAAATGCCTTCAAAATTTTACCAGAGACTCATCATGACATAACTAGCTTGCAAATTTTATCTCAAGATTTTTGGAGCTAAAGAACACTCTCCAAAAATACCAAAGCCTTCATTTTCCAATTAAAAGGGGAATTTTACATTTTCAAACTTTTGCACAAAACTCAAGTTTCATATTTTTATAAAATACTTCAGAGCATAAAGAGTCTACCACAAAAATTTCAGAATTTTTGGATGCACACAGAAAATCATACAAAAAAGAGAAAACAGAACACTATTCATATGTTGAAAATAAAAAGAAAAACAGGACACGGCGGCGCTCTGCTCGCCGGCGGTGACCCGAGCGCGGCGACGCGCTTACGCCGGCCAAACTGGGCACTCCGCGGCAGAGCTGAGGGCACGGGAGGCAACAGGGAGCTCACCGGCGTTGATAGGGCAGCTCGGTGAGGGACGAGGATGGACGGTGGAGGTGGTCGACGGTGACCGGCGGACGGCGAGCGACGGCGATCGGCGCAGTGGCGACCCTGTGCAACAAACGGAGCCACGATGGCCGGGTTAGAGTCGCACGGGAGTAAGGAAGGTGATGCGGGGGTCGGAGGGAGATGATCAAGGCCGGAGACGGCGAATTTCACGAACCCGAGTTCGCCGGGTTCTCGCCGGAGACGACAACGACGAGCTACGCCGGGCGATTGAGGGTGGTAGAGGTGAAATTGGAGGGTGGTGAAGCAGCACAAGAACACGGCGGAGCTTTTGAGCTAGGTGGTTGAGCACGGGAGGCTCTGGCTAGTGCTGGCGACGGCGGCGGAGCTGAGTGGGAAAGCTCGGGCTCCGGCGGCCTTCTTATAGGCGCGGCCAGGGGCCGGTAGAGGCCTCGGGGTGGTGTGGATGAGCACGGCGAGCGCGTGCGTACTCGATTGCGCTCTGGCGGGGGGTGATGGTGTGCAGCCGGGGCTCGGGCGTGTGCTCGCCGGTGATGGCCACGCGGCGGCGGCGCGCGGAGCTCTGTAGGGGACGGGAGCGCGGGTCAGCGCTCGCGTGCGGGCGCGGAGGGGACAAGGGAACAACGGCGGCAGGTTGGTGGCGCGTGGGGAGCAGCCAGGCGTGCGGCACGCGCGACGCCGGCGGGGCGCCATGGCCGGCCCCCCCCCCCCTACCGGAGAAGATGAACAGGGTCTAGGCTAGGGTTTGACTTTTGGCTGGTTTCTGTATTTTGCAAAATACTCCCGAAATTTGAACTGGGGCAACAAAAACTCAAAACACCAAAGTTGCTCAGAAAAAGAGATCTACAACTTTGTCAATATGAACATTTTCAAATTCGAAATAGTTTTTGAACAATATTTGAAAACAGTAAAGGGGACACTTTTTCAAACTTGATTCAAATCAAAATTACTCTGGATTTCAAACTGAAACTTGAAAATCTGCAAATAAGAAAGTTGTTCCATTTGTCAAAACCTGCAACTTTGCTATTATACACCTTTCCTGAAACTCATTAGTTTTTAAACTAATTTTGAAAACTGAAAAGGGGACAAAAGTTGAGTTTGAATGAATTTGAAATAACTCAACATTTTGCACTGCAACATGAAAAGTTGTAAATACCAAAGTTGTTTCTCTTGGCCAGATCTACAACTTTGCTTTTTGGACCAATCCCAAATTTTGAATAATTTTTGAATTACAAAGCAGAGGGATAAAATCCAGGGTTGGAAATCAGGGTTTTGCAAAGGAATTTGAAATCAAATTCAGTTTTTTGAACTTTGGCCAACACAACAAAACTTCAAGACACCAAAGGAACAAGAATTACACAAAGCAAATCACAGAGGTAAAATTACCATTTTGCCCTTGAAGAGAGAAGTGGGCTAATTAGGGTTTTGGCAATAGAGGGACTCACATAAAATGATACACTAACAAAATGCATACACATGAAATCATGATCAAGATGCTTAAGATGATAATGATGATATGTCAAGTTAATTACCTGCTAAACACCAGAGGTGTTACAGCCTCCCCCCCTAAAAGAAATCTCGCCCCGAGATTCCACGTCTTAAGAAAGGACAAAGAAGGGATAAAGGCAAAACTTTACATAGACAGGGATTCGAGAAAATCGGGGTAGTTCCTTGCTAAGAAGTCTTCGGATTCCCAGGTGGCTTCTTCTTCAGAGTGCTGGTTCCACTTGGATTTTGTACCATCTTGTGGTAGTTCTTCGGGTAACACGATCCTTGTGATCCAACACGCGAACTGGATATTCCGAGTAGGATAGATCAGGCTCTAGCTCGACACCTTCAACTTCCACGACATGTTCTGGTACTCGGAGACACTTCTTGAGTTGGGAGACATGGAAAACATTGTGGACAGCGGAGAGATGATTGGGCAACTTCAGCTTGTAAGCTACCTTGCCACAACATTCCAAAATCTCAAACGGACCAATGTAGCGGGGTGCTAACTTTCCTTTGACTCCAAACGAGTGACTCCTTTGGTTGGTGAAACCTTGAGATATACATAATCTCCAACTTGAAACTTCAGAGGTCGACGTCTCTTGTCAGCGTAGCTCTTCTGTCGAGATTGGGCAATCTTCATATTCTCTTGTATCTGCTTGACTTTCTCTTCCATATCTTTGACCAGGTCAACTCCAAAGAATTCTCTTTCTCCGGGCTCAGACCAACTGAGAGGTGTACGACAACGACGGCCGTACAGTGCTTCAAAGGGTGCCATTTTTATGCTCTCTTGGTAACTGTTATTATATGAGAACTCTGCCAAGGGCAAACAGTCATCCCAAGTATCTGCGAAGGTAAGAACACATGCTCTCAACATGTCCTCCAGCACTTGGTTGACTCGCTCAGTTTGTCCATCAGTTTGAGGATGATAAGCTGTGCTATGTAAGAGCTTGGTTCCAAGTGAGGCATGGAACGCTTTCCAAAACTTAGCGACAAACTGGGTACCACGGTCAGAGACAATGGTCTTGGGTATGCCATGAAGCTTCACTATGTTGTTTTTGTACAAGGTGGCATACATAGGGACGGTGTAGCTGGTCTTGACTGGCAGAAAATGAGCTTGTTTGGTGAGTCGGTCCACGATTACCCAAATGGAATCAAAACCTTTCTGGGTCTTGGGTAGTCCATTGACAAAATCCATACTAATGTCGTCCCATTTCCAAGCGGGTACTGACAACGGTTGCAATTCTCCTCCAGGCTTCATGTGTACTGCCTTGACTCTTTGGCAGGTATCACACTGAGCGACATACCGGGCGATCTCAATCTTCATTTTAGTCCACCAGAATCTCTGCTTTAAGTCTTGGTACATCTTGTTGCTGCCGGGGTGAATAGAGAATCTGGTCAAGTGTGCTTCATCAAGGATTAACTGTCTCAATTCAGGCACCTTGGGAACTACTAGACGGTTCTTGAACCAAACAACTCCTACATCATCGATCCTGAAACAATCAGCCTTTCCGGTCTGGACCTTTTCGATGATGTGCTTGATTCCAGGGTTATCCTTCTGAGCAGCAATGACTTGATCCTTGATGGATGTTTCTATGCTGACATTATTCAGCGCTTCCTTGCGAAATCATTTCGATACCCATCCTTTCAAGTTCATGGCACAAGGAAAGATCGGACGGCTTCGTCGTCAGACAGCTGCAGTATGACTTGCGACTGAGGGCATCGGCAACTACATTTGCCTTACCAGGATGGTAATGTACTTCGAGATCATAATCTTTAATCAACTCAAGCCATCTTCTTTGCCTCATATTCAATTCTTCTTGAGTGAAGATATACTTTAGGCTCTTGTGATCCGTATACATATTGCAGGTGCTGCCCAACAGATAGTGACGCCAAATCTTCAAGGCATGCACGACTGCTGCTAGCTCAAGATCATGGGTTGGGTAGTTTTCCTCATGTCGCTTAAGCTGTCGTGAGGCATAAGCGATTACTCGTCCTTCTTGCATCAAAACACAGCCCAAACCAGTACCAGATGCATCACAGTATACATCGAAGGGTTTCTCGATATCTGGTTGAGCTAGGACTGGTGATGTAGTTAGCAGTTTCTTCAGGGCTTGAAAGGCTTGCTCACAGGCTGGTGACCAAACGAAATCCACGGAATTCTTCAACAACTCTGTGATAGGCTTGGCGACTCTGGAGAAATCTGGGATGAAACGACGATAGTATCCAGCCATTCCCATGAAGCTGCGAACTTCGCGGACAGTGGTAGGTGGCTTCCAATCCAAGATATCTGCCACTTTTCCAGGGTCAACTGACACACCTTCAGCGGACAGGACATGACCAAGGAATTGAATTCGATCTAGCCAGAATTCACATTTACTGAACTTGGCATACAGCTGGTGATCTCTGAGACGAGAAAGAACGATTCGAAGATGCTTGGCGTGATCTTCAGGAGTTCTTGAATAGACAAGGATGTCGTCAATGAACACGACTACGAATTTATCGAGCTCTGGCATGAACACAGAGTTCATGAGATACATGAAATGAGCGGGGGCATTGGTCAAGCCAAAGGACATGACCAAATACTCATATAGACCGTATCTGGTGGTGAAAGCTGTTTTAGGAATGTCTTCTGGACGGATTTTTATTTGGTGATAGCCAGATCTGAGATCAATCTTGGAGAACACTCTGGCTCCAGATAACTGGTCAAAAAGAAGGTCAATGCGAGGCAAGGATATTTATTTTTGATGGTGACCTCATTGAGCGGGCGATAGTCAACGCACAGACGAAGACTTTTGTCCTTCTTCTTCACAAAGATAGCAGGACAGCCCCAAGGAGATGAACTTGGGCGAATGAGACCCTTATCCAATAGCTCTTGCAATTGGGTCTTCAGCTCTGCCAACTCTCTGGGAGGCATTCGATAAGCTCTACGGGATATAGGAGCAGTCCCGGGCTTTAGCTCTATGGCAAACTCAACATCACGGTCGGGAGGCTAGACCAGGTAGATCTTCTGGGAAGACATCAGGGAACTCACAGACCACGGGAATATCCCTGACTTCCGGAGCACAGGCGGTCATTCAACTGGGTGGTTGCTGGTTTTTGAGGCATAGGAAGTTGGAGAAGGAGTTTGGAGGTGCTGTTAGGAATATCCACTCTCACAACTCTATTCAAGATGTCTATCATGGCTTTATACTGACACATCCAATTCATGCCTAAGATGACATCTATCTCTTGATTGCGCAGTACTATCATGGTGGTAGGAAAGACATGTTCCCCCAACATTACTGGTATACTGCGGACCACTTCCTTAGTATTTATCCACCCTCCAGGCGAAAGTATACAGAAACTTTCTTTTAACTCCCCCATGGGTAACTCATGCTTGATGACAAAAGTGCGACTGATGAAGGAATGCGATGCACCAGAATCAAACAAGACGACTGCAGGATGATTGGCAACAGGGAACCTACCGAGCATGACGGGCTCTCCTTCTAGGGATATTACTGACGGTGGTGAAGTAGACTTGCCCGTGCTTCTTGACAAACTTGCCGTTCTGGACGTGCTGCTGCGGTGCACGGTGCTGCTGCTGTGATCCTCCAGGGCCTTTCTGTGCATGCTGGGCATTCTTCTTGGGTTTTGGGCACTCGCGAGACCAGTGACCGACTTGGCCACAGTTGTAGCATGGGTGGTTGTAAGCTGTTTGAGGGGTGGTGACACGAACACCTGGGGCGTTCGGCTGAGTGGCACTTTGCTGGTTGGCATTATGGGTGGTGGCCGCGGTACGAACGACCACTTGCTGATGGGGGTGTGGGGCACGGTTTTGGTGGTGGCTGGGGTGATAGAGGATTCTTGGGCGCTTATGATTGCTGGAGAAGCTGCTAGATCCAGCCTTCTTCTTCTTCTTCTCCTCCTGATACTGGCGGTTACTTTCCTCGAAAGCGACAGCACGGTCAACAACATCATGATAAGATCCGTTGAGGTTGTTGGATAGACCTCTGCGAATCTTAGGGTGCAGACCCCTAAGAAAACAATCTCTCTTCTTTTCCTCTGTGTTGACATAGTCGGAGGCATACTGGCTCAGGTGGTTGAACTGTCCCACGTACTGCATAACGGTGGAATCTTTCTGTTGCAGGGCTAGGAACTGATCCAACTTCATTTTCATCAATCCCGAAGGGATGTGATGTGCTCTGAAAGCGGTGCGGAACTCTTCCTAGGTCAGCTGGTGACCTTCTGGCTGGGTAGCCAACAGGTTGGCGTACCAGGCACTTGCGGGACCATGGAGCTGCTGAGAAGCGAACCGAGGCTTCTGGATCTCTGTGCAGTACAGAAGACTGAACTTCTGTTCCATAGTGCGTAACCAGTCGTCAGCCTCGAGAGGTTCATCGGCCTTCGTGAAGACCGGTGGTCGGGTTTCAGTAAAGTCCACGTAGGTTGTCTCTTGGTTGTGACGACCACGGTGACCAACATTCTGCTGTCCTTGGTTCTGAGCCATCAGGTTGGCAGCGGCGGCCAAGGCTGCAATGGCATCTGCCAGGGTAGCAGGAACTGGTGGAGGGTTTGGAAGGTTGGCACCCCCGGAACTTCCGGCTCCAGTGCGGGTGTTCACAGGCATCTGTATAAGGAACTCGGAACTTAGCATCCAAAGATTGAGTTTGAACGAAACTGACTGATAAGATTCATTGATGCAAGGGTAGATAACTGATACAGAGATTCGATAGATAGCCACTAACTGACAAAGGAAAGGTACAAGACAAGATACAGACTCGACTAGACTGAAGACCAACTAACGCCCCAAACCTAGACTTAAGGCTTTAGGTGAGCAGATGGCATAGACACACGAGTCTAGTCGTCATCGATGATGATCATCTCTTCATCGTCATCTTCATCTTCGATGATGAGTTCGGGCTCTTCCTCCTCATCCCCGTCCTCGGCATGGACATCTTCTGCAGGTTCCACCTCTTCATTCTGGTCTGGCTCATGTTCTACTTCAGGTTCCTCCACGACTCCATCTTCTGGATCCTCAGCATCTGGTGGAATCACGGGGTGAAGTTGGTTGTACAGTTGATGTACTTCCTCATGAAGCATATCATTGTACTGCTCAATCTGGGCAGTGTACTGCTGCAGTCCATGGAGCTGGGCTCTGGTGACATCTTCACGGGTCCAAGCATCATTGCGCTGCTCGATAGCGCGAACCATGTTCCGATTGGCCTGCTCCAGGGAAGCTCGTGCCTCATAAAACTCCATGCGGGAAAGATAGAAGTCATGCTCCATGTTCTCCATCTCAGCCTTCAGATTCTTGATTTCCTCCTTCAGGTTCTTGCGGGTGCGGCGGGAAAAACGACGACCATTGGAGGATTCTCCAGTCTCTTCTCCGGTGCGTGGCGCCAGCTGGTGACGCGGCACACCGTTCGGTCCAGTCGACTTGCGAGCAGTCCGCTTGATGATGGCCATATCTGGACAAGAGGTTATAGATGAGAAAGGCTAGCAAGAAAAAGGTATAGGTACACTATCCCAACGAACTCTTTTATAAACTTAAGTGATTATGACATGATGCATGATTCGTTCCTACGGAACAAGGCAATGCAACTACTAAGGTAAGGTACATAGGGCTTATACAAGTTGTCTTGCTACTAGTTGCCAAAGACAAGATGAGATGAGAGAAGCAATTTGGACTCAAAATAGTCAAGTTTAGTTTTTTGGACTTAAAAACCTTTTGAAGTTTTCGCAAAAAGATTGCAACGTCGTAGTGAGATGCTCCGATACCACTCTGTGGCGTAACGGCCCTAATCCCATGGCCCACTGATTACTGTCAACCACTGACAGACGATCCGTACAGCCAAGAGATCACGACCGGGTTCCGTCACTGGGCTACATCAGTGCCCGATGTCCGCAGGATCATCTCACAATTCAGTTACAATCTCTTGAACATTTTGACAAATAACATCGGAGTAAATAGCGGAAGACTTAGATAACAATAGTTTTACAAACCAGGGTTCAACATAAAATTAAAGTGAAGTTATTACAGACCATAGTTCAAATAGATAGAGTTGGCAGGGTAGCATATGACAACAACTAAAAGATAAAGATACTTCACCCAGCCCGAGGGTGAATAATCACTCATTGGCCTCATCGGCCTCTTCCTGAACAACAGTCACACAGCAGGGTCCAAGGCATACTGAGGAATCTGCCATACCTGCAACATGGGTAAAAGAACCCTGAGTACAAAGGTACTCAACAAGACTTACCCGACTAAAGAAAAAGGGAGAAGACTCAGGAATGAGAGGCTTAGGGTAGTCAAGGTAAGGCTTAAGCAAGATCAAGTATTTTGCAGAAAAGCATTTTTGTAAACCTTATTTTATTTTGAAAGATTCAGTATTCCTCAATTCTTCATCATTCATGATTCATTTTATATTTTAAAACATTCCTAGTTGAGAACCACTCCCTGTTGACAGTCAGTGACTAAGTCTCCATAACCGAGGAGCAGCGTTAATCCGGATAGATAATACTCAGCTGAGGGTCCCTATCCACACTGCATATGTAGCACCAAAGCTTGCATATGCCAACTCGTCTACCACGATTCCTCCAAGATTGGGCCCGGTCCTACGCCACCCGGAAGTACAGTACACCACTCCAATCCGGGACTTTAACCCACGTGGGTACATGCTACTTCCGCCATCTCTCCATTCCCAGTGCGCGGTTGTCGGTCCAATAAAGGATTCCTCGGAGCCGAAGCTTTCCGTAGTATGTGAATAGTTGCAAATCTTAGTCAGCAGGCCCCCATACAGGTGGTCCCTAAAATTTTCCAGCCAGCGACAAGCACCTCGGGACTCTAACCCGAGAGTACAGGTCCTGTCAGTTTTCCAACCCTGTCCCGGTCGGTGTCAACTGTTGAGTCCCGGACTACAACATGACGGCACCGTACGCAAGGACAACCTCTCCTTCCCATTGACTAAGTACGGATCAGATACTTAGCCAATAGTGGGAGTAAAGCCAAATTCCCATAAACATTCTTAAAGTGATCACACTTTTGAAATTGGCATTTTTATTGCAAATCTATTGAATAGCATTGCTAAGCATTTTGCAATTAGTTTTGAAACAAGGGTATGTGTATCTTTTGGTGGGGGTAGATTATGCAAGTAATAGGTCATCACACAACTCCTATTACCTAATGCAATAGTTTATCTCAAAACATTTAAAGAAAACATTTATAAAAGCAAGGTAGGGTTAAATGCACCGGGGCTTGCCTTGGATGGCAAAAAGAGCAGGCTCGGAGTAGGTATAGTTGTCGGAGCTCGGGGTCGCCTCGGGGACAGATCCTTCGGTGACTACCTCGACTTCAGGGCCTTCTTCGTCAACTATACGGATGCAATGATGAATGCTCATGAGAATTATGATATGGACTTATGGTGCAAGACAATACCACTGATTCTAGATTACTCTAGGCAAAGCATGATCGAAATCTAGGTTGAGCATAAAAGGTAACCATTTCTTCCTAAAGCAATTTTGATTAAACTAGACCTTATTATAATTATCCTAAGCATCAACCAAACATAGCATCACAAACATCATAGACCAAAGGGGTATGAGTCTATGAACATCAAGCAATCCCAAAGTCACATCACAGGGCATTCAACGCTAAACCTAATCACCTTTTTCTATTTTTCTTAATTATTTAAAAAGGTCATTTTATGAAGGTGCTCCAAAAATTACCAAATTAATCTCACAAGTTCATTAAGGCATAAATATATGGCAAAACCAATTTCATAATTTTTGGAGGTCATTAAGGTGCTTAATTAAATCTAGACATTTAATTAACAAAAGGCACTATTCCTTAATTAAAATAAAGCTCAAAAATCAACTTGCTCCAAATGACTTCAAAATTTTACCAGAGACTCATCATGACATAACTAGCTTGCAACTTTTATCTCAAGATTTTTGGAGCTATAGAACACTCTCCAAAAATACCAAAACCTTCATTTATTAATTAAAAGGGAGATTTTTCATTTTCAAATTTTTGCAGAAAAGTCAAGTTTTATATTTTTATAAAATACTTCAAGGTGTAAAGAGTCTACCACAAAAATTTCAGAATTTTTGGATCAACACAGAAAATCACACAAAAAGATGAAATCTGAACACTATTCACATGTATGAAGAAAAGAAAAACGGCACTGTTCTTCTCCCTCGCGACGCCGGCGGTCACCCCGCGACGGCGCGACTGAGTTCCGGCCAAGGCAAAGCCTCTCCGGCGAAACCAAGGGTACAGGGAGGTCCGGGAGCTCACCGGCGTTCGAAAACAGGCGGTGGCGAGATGAGGGCACGGCCGGAGCTAGGAGGTCGACGGAGGCGGGCTCGTCGGCGGACCGAACGGCGGCGAACTGGCGTTCCGGCGTTCCTGAGCAACAACAGCGACCACCGAGGCACGGTTAGATGCGCAAGGTCATGAGGATCACAAGACGATCCTCGGGAAGGACAGTGCAGGACCAAGGACGACGAATTTTACGAACCCGAGGTCACCGGCGATTTACCGGCGATGAGGAAGACGGGGTTACGCCGGGCAATATAGCGCGGCAGAGGTGAAATTGAGGGGTGGGAAAGCTTCACGAGAACTTGGCAGAGCTTTCGAGCTAGCTGGGAGAAGAGCGGAGGCTCTGGCTTGTGCTGGTGACGGTGGCGGAGGTGGTGTGGAACTCCGGCGGTCGGCGGCCCTTTTATAGCCGCGGCCAGAGACCGGTAGAGAGCACGGAGAGGGGTGGATAAGCTCGGCGGGAGCACGCGCAATCGATTGCGAGGCCGAGGGTCAGCGGTTTGGCTTGCGGGGACCGGGCGCTGTGTTCGCCGGCGACGAACACGCGGCGGCGAGGTGCTGCGGGGTGGGGGACGGGTGTGCGAGGTCAACTTGTGCACAGACGCGTGCGGAATGATGATCTGCACTTCGGCGTGGAGTTGGTTTGGGCGAAGGAGCTTCAGACACGCGGCGGCATGCGAATCCGGCGAGGGTGCGCGGCCGGGCCCCCCCCTGGCTCGCCGGAGAAGAGGAACAGGGCTATGCCCTAGCTTTTGACTTTGAGCAGGTTTTGTATTTTGCAAATTACTCCCAAAAATTGAACTGGGCAACAAAAACTCAAAACACCAAAGTTTCTCAGAAAAATGAGATCTACAACCTTGTCAATATGAACATTTTCAAATTCCAAATATTTTTTGAACAATATTTGAAAACAGTAAAGGGGACACTTTTTCAAACTTGATTCAAATCAAAATTACTCTGGATTTCAAACTGAAACTTGAAAATCTTTATATATGAAAGTTGTTCCATTTGTCAAAACCTACAACTTTGCTATTATACACTTTTCCTGAAACTCATTAGTTTTTGAACTCATTTTGAAAACTAAAAAGGGAACAAAAGTTGGAGTTTGAATGAATTTGAAATAACTCAAAACTTTGTACTGCAACTTGAAAATTTGTAAATACCAAAGTTGTTTCTCTTTGACAGATCTACAACTTTGCTTTTTGAACCAACCTCAAATTTTGAATAATTTTTAAATTACAAAAAGAGGGATAAAATCCAGGGTTTGGAAATCAGGGTTTTGCAAAGAGATTTGAAATCAAATTCTGATTTTTGAACTTTGGCCAACACAACAACACTTCAAGACACCCAACTGAACAAGAATTACACAAAGCTAGTCACAGAGGTAAAATTACCATTTTGCCCTAAAAGAGAGAAGTGGGCTAATTAGGGTTTTGGCAATAGAGGGACTCACATAAAAGACACTTAGCAAAATGCATACACATGAAATCATGATCAAGATGCTTAATGATGAAAATGATGATATGTCAAGTTAATTACATGCTAAACACCAGAGGTGTTACAACATGTGCGGCAACCACCAAGTACATCGAACCCCGCAAGCTAATCTGGCTATGGCCATGAACCTAGTCGAGAATCTCCCAGTCACACCTCAACTCGAGCAGCTCGGAGCATATCTAAAGGCATCTCTGGTTCAGGTCCAAGACCAGGTGGCGGGACCGTCCCACGCTGCTCCCACTGGATCTCGGAGAAGCCGCAGAGAACCGAACCCCCACCCAGAGTCCAGCAGCAACCAGGACCAGCGCGATAACCACAGAAGGCGCCCAGGCGGCGGGCCTGACCAGCGCGCTGGAAACAATCCAAGTGTTGAGCCTCGAGACTTGCGCGAACATATTAATGAAAGGTCCGACCTGCGCAACTACATCGAAGACTCCAAAGATACGAGGCTCCGTCAAGAGATGGAGAGGCGTAACAGATGGGATCGCGAGCATGGTCTCTTGGATCAAACCCTCACTGGTCCAAGACAATTCACGAGAAGACTCTGATCTGTCGTCTGGCCTAGAGGCTTCAAGATCCACGATCTGAGGTCGTATGATGGAAAGGCGGACCCCCGCCAGTGGATCATGCTGTATGAAACTGCGGTCCGAGCAGCTAGCGGAGGAGGAGATGTTATGGCTAACTATTTGCCAGTCGTCCTCAACCAAGCTGCAAGCCAGTGGCTCCTGAGCTTACCTTCAGACTCCATCGATAGTTGGTCCGACCTGAAAAAGGCGTTCATATCCAACTTCAAAGCAACTTGTCAACAGCCCGCTAGCAAATATGATCTAGAGCGTGTCAGAGACCGCCCCGGCGAACTCTTGCGAGATTACATCCGCCGATTCTCTGATGCCCGCATTCGGGTAGCTAACGTCACGGACGACGAGTCCATCTCGGCTTTTATCAGAGGGTTACACCACCATGAAGGGCTGAGGAACAAGCTGCTACGAAAAGAGCCACGAACAGTTGAGGAACTCCTTAATATAGCCCAGAGCTGGGCCCGAGCAGAAGAATGTAATAATCAGCTCGCGGATGACCGCCGGGAACCGAGGCCCCGGCATGACGACCGCCAGCGCAATGACTATCGTGGCGACCGACACGACGAAGCCCAAGATGACCGCCGTGAAAGGTTTAGGGATAACCGCCGCCCTAACCGAAGGTACGACGGCCGTGACGAGAGAAGAAGACAATCAAACCCTGGCCGAGCACCAGGTAATGAAGTTAATAACACCAAGGCGGGAGGCAAGCGCAATTATGACTCAGACTACTCCAAAATCCTGAAGCAGGACTGCCCGGCGCACCCCGGCGTAGGACATACGATGGAGGAATGTAGAGGGTTCAAAGCCATATTCCGCAATGGCTCGAAGAAGCAGCGCCCTGATACAGAGGACGGACCCTCGACCAGACGTGAAGGAAAAGGCCCTCAAGAGGATAATGAGGATGACCAGGATCCGGGAAGAAACCCAAAGCACGGCGGCTTCAGAGAAGCCCAAAAGTCCGTACGCACCATATTCGGTGGTAGAGCAATCCTAGCTGACAAGAGAATCCGCAAGCTAATGGAGCGAGCAGTCTACTCCGTCGACCGAGTTGACGAAAGAATCTCAGACCCCAACTATTTGGCCTGGTCACATCAAGAAATTTTGTTCAGCAGAGCTGATCAGTGGGCCAGGGTTCCTGAACCTGGTCGCTTCCCACTTGTTGTCGACCCGACCATCGATGGAGTACGATTCGAGAAGGTATTGGTTGATGGTGGCAGTGCCCTCGACATATTATTCAAGCATGCGTTACCAGAGCTCGGCATCGCGATAGGCGACTTGGAACCATACGATGCCCCTTTTTGGGGGATCCTACCATCCCAGGCTTCTTAGCCTTTGGGCCAAATCACCTTACCAGTCTAGTTTGGAACAAAGGAGCGCCATCGCATCTGCTACATCAACTTCATCGTGGCAGACTTCGAGGGATCTTACCACTCATTATTGGGCTGCCCCGCCCTTACCAAGTTCATGGCGATTCCACATTACACTTACCTCCTGCTAAAAATGCCATCTGAGAACGGCGTTTTAAGCATCAGGGGGAGCATCTCCACGGCCTATGAATGCGAAAAGGAAAGCTTCGCGACCGCTCAAGCCCACGACCTGTCTATCCGCATGGAGGAAACCCGCGTGGATGCAGTAAGAGTGGCCCTAGAGGAGCAGTCTATCCCAGTCAAGGAAGCCAAGCGTGCCGCGACCAGGAGCAAGGACTTCAAGGAGGTGGAGCTGGTCGAAGGAGACTCAAGCAAAACAGCGCGCATCGGGCTCGACCTCGACCCCAAATAGGAAAGCGCGCTCATCAGCTTTTTGAGGGACAACGTAAGCGTCTTCGCGTGGAAACCTGCGGATATGCCCGGTGTACCTCGGGAGCTGGTCGAGCACTCCTTGGACATTTCGAAGACCGCCAAACCAATCAAGCAGAAGCTACGACGGTTCGCTCGCGACAAGGAGGCTATTAGGGTAGAAATCACCCGGCTGTTAGCTGCCGGTTTTATAAAAGAAGTGTATCACCCGAAGTGGCTCGCCAACCCGGTTTTAGTTCAAAAGAAGAATAAAGAATGGAGAATGTGTGTTGATTATACTGATCTCAACAAACACTACCCTAAAGACTCCTTCGCCTTACCTCGCATCGACGAGCTCGTCGACTCCACGGCCGGATGCGAGCTCTTATCATTCCTAGACTGCTATTCGGGATACCATCAAATTTCTCTGAGAGAAGAAGACCAGCCTAAAACATCGTTTATCACACCCTTCGGCACATATTGTTATACTACGATGTCGTTTGGTCTCAAAAACGTCGGGGCCACTTACCAAAGGGCAATACAAAAATGCCTAGCCAAAGAAATCCGAGCAGAGCTCGTGGTAGCTTACGTCGATGACATCGTCGTAAAAACAAAATCAGCTCATACACTGGTAGATGACCTGCGCGCAACTTTTGCAGCCCTCAACAAGTTCCGATGGAAACTTAACCCTAAAAAATGTACCTTTGGGGTTCCTTCCGGCATCCTGTTAGGCAACATAGTAAGTAAAGATGGCCTGAGGCCAAACCCGGAAAAAATACAGGTCGTTCTAAAGATGAAGCCTCCTAAAAGCGTAAAAGACGTCCAAAAGTTAACCGGCTGTATGGCAGCTCTAAGTCGTTACATATCACGGCTCGGAGAAAAAGGCCTTCCATTCTTTAAGCTACTCAAAGCTTCCGAGAAGTTTGAGTGGTCCGAGGATGCTGAAACCGCTTTTCAAGAACTCAAGCAGCTCCTAACAACGCCACCCTTGCTGGCTGCACCAAGGGATGGTGAAACCCTGCTTATCTACATAGCGGCCACCGATCGGGTTGTAAGCACCGTCGTGGTCGTGGAACGAGAGGAAGAAGGACATGCCTACAAGGTACAGCGTCCGGTGTATTACATTAGCGAAGTGCTTAATGACTCCAAATCAAGATACCCTCAGGTACAAAAACTGCTATATGCAATACTAATTACATCTCGCAAACTGAGGCATTATTTCGACTATTATTCTATTGCGATGGTTACTGAGTATCCACTCGGAGACATTCTGCGCAACAAGGATGCAAATGGTCGCATAATCAAATGGGCTCTGGAACTAGCCCCGTTTTCCCTCGAATTCCGCAGCCGCACGTCCATTAAATCCTAGGCGCTCGTTGATTTTGTCGTTGAATGGACTGACATGACTACACCCATACCTCCGACCAGCAACGAGCATTGGACAATGTACTTCGATGGGTCATTAAACCTCAAAGGAGCAGGAGCCGGCATACATTTCATATCGCCTTCCGGAGACAAGCTGAGCTATGTCCTCCGAATTCACTTCAAAGCGTCCAACAATGCGGCCGAATATGAGGCTTGCTTACATGGCCTTCGGATCGCAGTTGAGCTGGGAGTCAAAAGGCTAGAAATTTTTGGCGACTCTGCTCTGGTCATAAACCAAGTCAACAAGGATTGGGATGCCACCAGCGAAAAGATGGACGCTTACGTCATCGAGATAAGAAAATTGGAAGGGAAATTTTATGGTTTGCAATTCTAGCATGTGGTACGGGCTGACAACCAAGCAGCTGACGCCCTTTCCAAACTTGGTTCGTCCAGATCACAAATCCCTCATGGTGTCTTCGTCCAGGACCTGGTCAAACCGTCCATCGAGCAAGACGTAGCCGGGGTTGCCGACCAGCCCCCGACCGACCAGACTGTTGCTTCCGTCCAGCTACCGGGTGATGATTGGAGAGACCAGTTTATAAGATATCTCACTAGCGCGGACGTCCCTCAAGACAAGATTGAAGCCGAACACCTCATTCGGCGCAGCAAGCAGTACATCTTAGTAGATGAAAAGCTCATGCGCAAGAACGCCAAAGAAGAATTGCTGCTAAAGTGCGTTTCCCAAGAAGAAGGCATCCGAATCTTGGCAGACATACACGCCGGCATATGTGGCAACCATGCCGCTTCCCGAACGCTGGTCGGGAAAGCGTTCCGAGCAGGGTTCTACTGGCCCTCTGCCGTTGCCGACGCAGAGAAGCTGGTCAAGTATTGTGAAGGATGCCAGTTTTTCGCTAAACAAATTCATGTTCCAGCACATGATCTCCAGGCCATACCAGCCTCCTGGCCCTTCTCATGCTGGGGTTTAGACATGATTGGACCATTCAAAACAGCACCAGGAGGGTTCAGATACGTCTACGTTATAATCGACAAGTTCTCCAAGTGGATAGAGTACAAGCCGCTGGTCAAACCCACAGCCCAAAAAGCAGCCGAGCTGCTAAACGATATCATTCATCGATTTGGCTTACCTAATTGTATAATCACCGATCTCGGCTCCACTTTCACCGGCTCGGATTTCTGGGACTTTTGCGAAGAAAGAAGCATAGTCGTCAAATATGTCTCCGTCGCTCACCCAAGAGCCAACGGTCAAGTGGAGCGAGCAAACGGCATGATACTTGATGCATTAAAGAAAAGGTTGCACAGGGCAAACGACCAGGATCAAAAGGCTGGTCGATGGCTGAAGGAGTTACCATCTGTGGTTTGGGGGCTCCGAACACAACCCAGCAGAAGCACAGGTGTTTCACCTTATTACATGGTGTTCGGTGCAGAAGCAGTCTTGCCAGCAGATGTAGCATTTAGATCGCCCAGAGTGGAGCAGTACAACCAGGACACGTCCGACCAGGCCAGAGAACTAGAAGTTAACTGCATTGAGGAACGAAGATTGGATTCATGCATCCGAACAGCGAAATATATTGAGGGCCTACGAAGGTACTTCAACAGAAACGTCAAAAAAAGATTCTTCGCCGTAGGAGATCTAGTCCTGAGGCGAATCCAAAATACCGCCGGATTGCACAAATTATCATCTCATTGGGAAGGCCCCTACGTCGTCAAACAAGTCACAAGACCGACCTCCTACAGGCTCGCCGACCTAAATGGGACTGATGTCCCTAACTCATGGCACATCGACCAGCTCCGACGTTTCTATGCATAATTATACAGGGACAAAAAAAAGATATGTACCCAACTCTGTACTCTCATAACATATTATGAATAAAGTGTCGTTGTTTTTGGTCCCAACCTTCCTGTTTCGTTTTCCCACCACATGCTACTTTAGCAAGTAAAATAAAACTCAAACGTGTCAAGTTACACCCACAATGACTGGCTAGTTACAAAGACTAACACAGTACTTCATTGGTCCTATGGAGCGCTGGGTTCTCCTGGCTCCTCAAACAGGTCCAGGTCCTTAACGAGAGCAGCGGCCGTCTCCCGGGATCCTTCATTCAGCTCCGACGCCAGGGCTTCTGAAGTGTTCCGAGGAAAGCCACCTTCCAGTCTCTTTATATCAATACCCGGGTAATGGGCTCGCGCAAGAGCCAGGACATAAGCGCCAACCTGCTCGCCGGCATCTGTCACAAATTTTTTTCATCGCCGCCCATGACCCGGCACACTGCCCCAGCATGCCATCTGGTCGGGGTAGGCGGCTGCCAGCCCCGTACATGGCATTCAGCACCGGCGTGATCCCTCACACCATGGCATGGCATCGTCCCTTCCAGGTCTTCAAATCTTGGCAAACCATTGCAATTTGGTTTTGCCAAGAACGACGTCGCTCTACAACAAGTCAACAATAGCAATACATCACGGCCGATCAGAAAGCAGTATGTACCGAAGCAAAAGATTCGACAGTAACCTTCCAGCTCCTTCTCTAGCTCATCTGCTCGTGCCTCCTCCCGGGCAGCTGCAACCTCGCTATCCTGAGCCTTGAGTTTTTCTACGGCAACTTGCGAGGCCAGCTCTGTTTCCAACAACATTTGTTACACGAAAGACATTCAAAAGTACAAAGGAGAGGTCTCTTTGGTCCTTACCATCGTTCTCACGACGAAGCTGCGCAAGCTCGGATGCCTGCTTCTCCGCAGCTTCGCGTAGCCCGACCTCGGTTTGCTGAGCAATATCAAGGTCTCTTCGGTACCGCAAGCACGCCTCTTCAAGTTTCTCTTTGGCATCGAGCAAAGGCCCAATGGATTCGAAGCATTTCCGCCGCTCCTCCGACAAGTCGGATATCCCCTGCAAAACCACACACGTACTTGACGCTTCAACTCATGCGGATTATTTTCACAAACATCAAAATTCTGTAAGAGAATCACCTGTGCATATTTGTGGAGCTGACTAAGCATCCGATCAAAATTCTTCATCGGACGGTTGTCGGTGTTCTCTTCATGGAACACCCACTCACCCGCCCGATGGCGAGCCACCCTGATTACCTGGTCCGGAGATTTCGGTGGACGAGAAATCTCGACCACTTCATCCTCGGGCGCCTCAGGTACTGCTTCACTCCCCAAGGTACCTGAAGCATGGCCAACTGTGCTTCGCGCGTTCACCTCCGGAGGAGGTAGCGGGGCATCTGGGGGCGCCTGAGCGGAGCCGGACGGCTCCCGACCACCCGGCGACCCCTGGTTGAGGACCTCCCTGCCGCCCGGCCTGGTCTCCTGACCACCAGCCATTGTTGGCGACCTACCCGCCCCTCCGTCCGGCGCCCGACCCATCGGCGGTTCCTCCCGTGGCTGCTCAGACTCCATGCCTTGGGCGCTGGTCAGCTCGGGGGCCATGTTATCACCCGCAGCCTTAACCTCCGGTACAGGGTCACTGTGACAGGAAGCAGCGAAAGAAGTCAAGAGAATGCAGATAGCTGTAAACTTGCGGCAAAGCTAGCAGGATACTTACAGGTCGCTGACCCGAAGGCCACCCTTCAGCTTCAGCCCCTTAGGCTTTTGCGAGGACTGAATGTTCCTCGTTGGCTCCTCAACTCGGATGCGCTTGGGGGCCGGCGCCTGTTCGTCGTCATCATCATCCCAGTCGCGAAGGGAGTCGGTCGTATTGGAGGCCGCTCCGCCCGGAATCCTTACGGGGCCCTCAGCTCGTGTCGATGACCTTGTGGTCGCTCTCTGACCAGAAGCCGCACGCTTACCCGCAGCGCCCGCAACTGATGGGTCTGTCGTGTCTGCAGCCCCCTTGCCCTTTTTCATCGTCTCGGTCGCTGATTCTTCAGGTCGGGGGCGTGGTGGACGGCTGGTCAGAGAACCCTTATCCACACTTTCTGGCCACTCGGTCGTTGGCACACTCGAGACATACACAACAGAGCGATCCTGCAAAACAACCACGCCAAGCGTCACCAAATTGTGGCAGGATATAATCAGCCAAGCTAGTTAGAAAGACAACTCACATCTCTGACAGGATTCGCCAGGCTAAAAGGATGTGTAATCTTCTTCGGCGTTTTCCATTCGCCAAATTGAAGCACCACGTGAACACGCCTCTCCAGCTCCTTAGTGTCCAAATCCTCGGCATGTTCACGGGTTGCGTCAGACCGACCTGCATACTCATAGCCAGGGTGCACCCTCTCCTTGCATGGCTGTACCCGGCGATGCATAAAGTTGGTTGTAATCTGGATGCCATCAGCAGTTACCCCCTTCAACAAACTAAGCAGTTCTTGAACCTGCTCCATGTCACCTGATGAAGGCTTTGCTGACCAGGTCCAACTTGATTCAACTATTTTTCCCACATCACAACTAACAGCTGGTGTCTGGCACTGTGACATGTAGAACCACTTCTCCTGCCAGCCGCTCACATTGCTCTGAAGGGGAACGTTGACATACTCGGATGCCATTCCCTCGCGCAGCAGAATATACACGCTCCCCGCAATACGAGATCGCGACTGTTCTTCTTCAATTGGAAGAAATACCAGAACAAGTTGAAATGCGGCTCTATGCCGAGAAAAGCTTCACACAAATGAATGAAAACGGACACTGTTGGTAACACACTTGTCGAACCCCCGCACTTGCACAGAGTGAACGGCGAAGGTGGCCAAGCGTCGGAAGTAAAGCGGAAGCGAAGGTTTGAACTCAATCAATGCTGTGGACTACTGATCCCCACCGAAAAATCCCCCCGCACTGTTCATCCCCTGGTATTTATAGGGAATGCCAAGGGACGCGGGCCAAATTACAAAAGGGTACAGGAAAGATTCCTCACCTCCACGCAGGGAGGGAGGGCAAAAATGTAAACACACAGCTGAAGCGGAAACCCTAATCGGCCCCCCTCCAATGCGCCGCCACCTGGTTCCGTTCACCTTCGGAGAGGGGGGCGGAGATTTGACCTTCGGCCGTGCCCGCCCTTGGGCCCGCGCTCCTTCGCCGTCTGTAGGACCTTCGGCTTTACTCGCCTTCGGGAGAGAGGGCCGAAGGTTTGTCCTTTGGCTGTGCTCACTGACCTTCGACTCCGCTCACCTTCGGGCCAACGCGCCTCCGTCGCTTG
This sequence comes from Coix lacryma-jobi var. lacryma-jobi, assembly GCA_009763385.1. NCBI lineage: Eukaryota > Viridiplantae > Streptophyta > Magnoliopsida > Poales > Poaceae > Coix > Coix lacryma-jobi. The sequence goes on along the minus strand of CM019830.1, from coordinate 103,053,800 downwards.
CTTGGTCCACTGACCTTGGGACCCGGCGAAGGTCGCCTGTCGTGCCGCGAAGCCTTAACCTGCAGGGAGTGCAAAAAGGGAGCATCGAGGGTCGAACTCACGTCCGAAGGTTAGGAAATTGACCCCGAAAGGAGGGGGACCTCGCGAGGACACAAAGACCAAGCGAAGGTTGATCTTGGCACCATATCGGGCGGCGTTTTTGCCGAGGGTCCTTTTCCCCAACAGTAGCCCCTCGTTGCTTTGGATCTGAAGAACGGAGTTTTAGGCCCAAGCAACGCATTTTGGACGGGAAAACGTAAAAGGACCCTTGGCAGTGACGCCCGCGGCTGCTTTGGGCCATATTGTTGTACTGTAGTTCCTACTGTTGAGGCCCGTTTCATTTTTGGCGCCGCGTTTTTCGATTGTCGTGCCGATACTGTCGCGGGAGTGCCGGCCGCTTGGTCTATAAATAGGAGGGGTAGGTGAGCGGTAAAGGACGTGCCCTCATTCGCCCTAGCCACCCTGCTGTTGCTATTTTCCTGTAGCGAAGGTTTGTTTTAGTTTGACTGCGAGGGTCGAGACAGGCGTTCGCTGCGCGAAGGTGTTAGCGATTAGAGAGATGGCTAGGCTGAAGCAGACTGCTCGTGCTGCTTCCCCTGTTTCGGCGAAAGAGGGGATTACCTTCGAGTTTGGGCTCAGCCGAGTGTGCGCATCGGAGATTGCGTCTTATGTTAGGTGGGGTTGGATCGAGGAGGGCAAGGCGAGGACCAGCGTCGGGGAGACGGTGCCGAAGCCGGATGCGGATGAAGTTGTAGTGTTTGAAGAATTTTTTTCGGCTGGCCTTCGCTTCCCGGCCGACTCCTTTGTGGCCTCTGTGTTGCGAAGGTTCAACCTGAAGTTTCATCAGCTGACACCTTCATGTTTTACGAAGATGTCGGTGTATGTGTGGGCGTGCCGTTCCCAAGGTATCGCTCCAAACGTCGAAGGTTTTGTTCGCACTCATCGGGTGCACATGCAGCCTCGGAAGATTGATTGTGGCAAGGGTAAAAGTTGTCTGGGTCAATTTGCTGTGTACACATTCTACCACCGCGCTGGGTCGGAGTTGCCAGTGCAAGCTCAGAAGAACAAGTGGACCAGCGGGTGGCAGGAAAGTTGGTTTTACTACAAGCTCAGTGATGTGGCGGAGCTGTGTGGTGAGCTCCTGCCTCTTGGGGATGTAAGTGCGGAGGCCAAAATGGACGGCGAAGCACACGCGGCTGTTGATTGTTTGAGGGTTGTCTCGCGCTCTCAGTGCGCCCGCGACCTGATTGGAGAGTATTGTTGCGCCAAGATCTGGCCTCTTCGCGAGAAACAAGTGTGGTTTGAGGTTGAGGATGACCCTCGCTACCAGGGCAAGGGGTTGAAGAGACCGAAGGTTGATTTGAACAAGGTCTGGGCAAATGTTTTCAAGAAATTTCCCAGGCGAGAGGATGGGCTCGAGGTTATATATAAGCGCGTGCAGCAGTGGGTGGAGGAGTTAGTTGGCAAATTGTCAACGTTGGAAAATAAAGCTATACATAGCGCGATGGGCGCCGAAGGTCGGGTTAACAGACTGTTTGACATTCTTGGCATTCAGTATCCAAACTGGCCCGCTCCGTCGAGCGAAGATGCTCCGAAGAAGAGGAAGCGTGCCGCAGCGGGAGATGAGGGAGTTGTCTCTCGGCCGAAGAGGGGTCGTGGCCGCGGGCACGGCGGTCCCGGTGGCCGGGGGAAGGTGTTGGCGACGAAGGTCGCAGCTGTTGTTGGTGCTTCGGGCACTTCCACATCCTCGGCCGTTACCTCGAGCGGCCGAGGTTCTGCTAAGGTTGGAGGAGTGGTGCCCCGCGTGGGCGGTATCGGAGCTTTAATCCAGATCTCGGATGACGAAAGCGTCTCCGAAGACACCGACAAGGAAGAGAGAGAAAAGGAGAATGGAAGGGGGGTAGAGGAGTCATCTAGCGAGGGCAGCGATTCATCCGGCAGCGAGGATAACTCCGATGAAGACGTTTCTATTGGGGACACCCGAGGAAAAAGGACAGCTTCGTCCAGCGCTGTTGCTGCGGCTGCCAAAGATGTTGAAGAAGTGTTGCGGGATCTGGAGGGAGAGAGCCCTCGGCGAGGGTCACTGCCCGATTACGCCGGCACGCACATTTGGGTCGAGGGATCCGAAATTAATGGTGACCGTGAATCGGACCCGGTGCCTGGAAAGAGGCCATATGGCGAAGCCAGCCGGACAAGCCTTCCTTACTACGCGAAGGAGCTTGGCGTTACTGACCCGGCGACCCATCTGTACACGAGCGCGGACCTTCAGGCGACTCGTTTGCCATGCTCTCCAGAGGAAAGGCGATTCCTGGGTCGCGTGTTTAACCAGGTCTGTCTGCCGGAAGTGGAGCTTCGGCTCGCTAGCGAACCCTTGGATAATATTCATGATGATATTGATGTGAAGGTGGCTGAGCTGATGCTCCTCAACCGGTCGGTGCGTCGAAGGTCTAGTTACAATCTTCATTATCTGAACGACAGGTTGAAAGACACGCAGAAAACCAACAAGGAGCTTCGCCGGAGCTTGGAGGACAAGGATGCAGAGCTGAAAACTGCCTTAGAGGAGGCTAAGAAGTGGAAGAAAGAAGCGCAAGAGGCTGCGAGGACCAGCGCGGAGCTCCTCGCTGCAGGACGGCAAAAAGATAAAGACTTAGCATCTGCAAACGAGCGCGCAGAAAAGTTGTTAACGGAGGTGGCAACCCAGGCCGAGGCTTGGCGTGATAGTCTATCTAGGGTTAAAGCTAAGATAGACACATGCTTGACTGAAGCCGGAGGTTCAGTCGGGGAGCCACTTCCTACAGTCAGCGCAGAGGCTTTCGAAGGTTGGTTAAGCAACGAGTTGGATGTGTTTAGCTCGTTGGTCGGGAATGCGGCTGATTTTGGCGGGTATGCCGGTGCGTTGGCGATGGCTGGAACTCTCCGACAAGCGGACTGCGAGCACCTTCAGAAAGTTAAGAAACCCAACCATATTTTTCCGACCGTTGATGAAGTGCGGCAAATGAAGGCTGATGATGCCGAGGTCCGGAACTGTGCGATGCGGTTGCTTCGCAAGTTTTGGATTGCTGGCGACGGCCGGGCTCTTGCCTTCGAGGAGGCTGCCGAAGCAACTCGTCAGGTTTGTGTTGTTGAAGGGTCACGTTTGGAGTTATTTCAATGATTATGGGCTTGGTATTGACTCGTGTTTTCATTTTGTGTTTTTGGTGTTTACAGGCTCGTAGGGAGGCGATGCCTTCGCCGGCTGCGGCCGTTGAAATTGGCGGGAGCTCCGCGGGGGCTGATGCTCCTTGCTCTGCAGAGGCTCCGCCGCTCGAGGTTGAAGCGTTGACTGCGGAAGCCTCGGTCTCCGGCAAAGGTGTCGAACGAGAGGTGGCTGCGGAGGAGGCACCAACTGATGTTGCGGAGGCTGTAACTGGCGAGATCGAGACGGGCGAGCTGGACGGAAGCGAGCAGGTGTGAAGTTTTTGGAGTTGTATAGATGAGGTCATTTTGTAATGGTTGCGATGCTTGTAAAACTTGGGGATGCTGAGATACTTTTCGGTATTTATGCAATGCAGGTTCCTGACGGAACCGTGTTAGAAGTATTTGATGTGACGCCACTGACGCTTAATTACTAGGATACTTTTATAACTGGCGAGTCGTGGGCCCGTGCAAAGTTAAAACATCCTTCGTTGACCTTCGAGCGTTTTTGGTGGTCAAAGGTGCGAAGGTACGATTTGAAGAATAGTAGGTCGAGCAGCTTTTGGCGCGAGGCGGACTTTACTGATCGTCAAGCTACGCGCTATTTGTTTGGTCCGTCTTCGTCTTCGCAAGTTGCTTTAGACGATGATATTGATGATAGTAGTGCGTTGGATTATTTGTTTGGGCGAAGTAAGCTTGAAGTGGGTCCCGACAGATCGCTGGTGGTTCCGAAGGAGGAACCTACGGATGTGGATGAAGTACATCGTACATATATGTATCGGGCGAGGGTTTTGCCTGGTGAGCTGTCGATTGTTCCGGCAGCTCCTTTGTTGTGGGGACCTATTGTTGTGGCGGAGCCGGAGTTCGAGGAGGTTAGCGAGGGCTCTGGTGATTTGATGTTGATTGAAGGGAGTGATGGTTCCTTGTAAAAGATTTTTTATTTTTCGTATATGTTTGTTGTTGTAACGTTACTTTGTAACAGTATGAGAAAAAAGTATGGGTTTGGTGCCATGTTTGCTGCACTATTTAATGTTTCTTATATTGTTTAATAGCGAGGCCCCGTTTTACTTTTAGCGAGGCTCGCGCATTTGCTCTCGTGAGCTTGTTTTGAAAAAACAGCGACGCCCCCTTTTTCTTTTAGCGAGCCTCGCGCCTTTGCTCTCGTGAGCTTGTTTTGAAAAAAAACAGCGACGTCCCCTTTTTCTTTTTAGCGAGGCTCGCGCATTTGCTCTCGTGAGCTTGTTTTGAAAAAAAAGCGACGCTCCCTTTTTCTTTTTAGCGAGGCTCGCGCATTTGCTCTCGTGATGAGCTTGTTTTGAAAAAAAACAGCGACGCCCCGTTTTCCTTTTTAGCGAGGCTCGCGCGTTTGCTCTCGTGAGCTTGTTTTGAAAAAACAGCGACGCCTCCTTTTTCTTTTTAGCGAGGCTCGCGCATTTGCTCTCGTGATGAGCTTGTTTTGAAGAAACAGCAACGCCCCCTTTTTCTTTTAGCGAGGCTCGCGCATTTGCTCTCGTGATGAGCTTCTGTTGTGCTTTGCGGGGGTGCTTGACTTTTTGGACTTCGCGCCTCCCCTCATTTTTGGCGGGGGTGAAGTTTGCTTCTTGGGAGCCCCTGGCGCGTTTGCGAGGGTGCTTGACTTTTTAGACTTCGCGCCTCCCCCGCTGGGTTGAGGTGAAATTTGCTTTCTTGCGAGCCCCTGTCGTTTGTGCCAGGCTGCTCGACTTTCCTCCCCTTATCTTAGGCGGAGGTGAAGTTTGCTTTTTTGCGAGCCCCTGTCGTTTGTGCCAGGGTGCTCGACTTTCCTCCCTTTATCTTAGGCGGAGGTGAAGTTTGCTTTTTTGCGAGCCCTTGTCGTTTGTGCCAGGGTGCTCGACTTTCCTCCCCTTATCTTAGGCGGAGGTGAAGTTTGCTTTTTTGCGAGCCCCTGTCGTTTGTGCCAGGGTGCTCGACTTTCCTCCCCTTATCTTAGGCGGAGGTGAAGTTTGCTTTTTGCGAGCCCCTGTCGTTTGTGCCAGGGTGCTCGACTTTCCTCCCCTTATCTTAGGCGGAGGTGAAGTTTGCTTTTAAAGGAAAAGGAATGTTTTTCGAAGCAATCTTAGCAGGTTTTCATCGAATGTAGCACTCTTGAGAGAGACCCGCTTTTTCGATGTTTGGGAGTAGAGGTTTGGAGATTTTACTTTTTTGGGGGTTCTAATCTGTATTTATGCTTTGGATACTGCCTCGTTAAAAAACCTTACGCCCCTTCGTAAGGAAAAAGAGTGCAGCTCCTTTGTTTGGCTACATTCATAGAAATGGGAACATGAAAAGCGAAGATAAATTACAACTTGCGAGGGCTCGCTAGGGCCCCGCTATGGGTAGTATTTGCGAAGGTCGTCGATGTTCCAAGTGTGAGGCAGGATGTTACCCTCGCTGTCGGAGAGGTGGAAAGAGCCAGGACGGTTGCTTTCCACAACAAAGTATGGACCTGTCCACTTGGGCTGAAATTTTCCTGCCAAGCTGGCGTTTTGTTTTCTGATGAGGACGAGGTCACCCTTCTGCAAATCTTTGATTCTGATCTTTTTATCTCTCCATTTTCTGGTTTCTTCTTGGTACTTGCGAAGGTTGTGCACTGCATTGCATCTTGTTTCTTCAAGTAAGTCTTTATCGAGCGATTGGGCTTGCTCGTCAGATGCGAGGGTTGTTCTGAGCGATCCGTATTTTAGCTCTTCTGGAAGCACCGCTTCTTCGCCGAATAGCAGCTTGAAAGGAGTGAATTTTGTTGCTCTGCACTCTGAGGTGTTGTGAGACCAGGTGACCGAAGATAGTTCATCGGCCCATTTACCCTTGGGTCTGCCCTGCAGCTTTTTGGAGATAGCTTGGAATATTGTTGCATTGGCTCTTTCAACCAGGCCGTTGGATTGCGGGTGTCGGACGGAGGCGAAGCATAACATTGTCCCAATTTGTGCACAGAATTGTTTGAAGACCTCGCTGTCAAACTGAGTGCCGTTGTCGACGGTTAGATGCTGCGGAACTCCAAAGCGACAGACTATTTGTTGCCAGAAAAACTTTTTTACTGCGTGGGAAGTGATGGAGGATAGTGGCCTTGTTTCAATCCATTTTGTGAAGTATTCCACAGCTACCACCGCATAGCGAAGGTTCCCTGGAGCTGTCGGTAACGGGCCTACAAGATCCATCGCCCACCTTTGCAGGGGCCAGGTTGGGCATATGAGGGTTGTGGGTGCCCCTGGAGCGTTTTGGTTTTTTGCCATCAGCTGACAACCTTCGCAATGCTTGACGATGGTTTCCGCATCTCTTAATGATGTTGGCCAGTAGAAGCCTTGCCGAAAAGCTTTTCCTACTAGTGCCCTCGGGCCATTGTGCGAACCACATATACCTTCGTGGATGAGTTTGAGAATGTCATTACCTTCGGACTGTGACACGCACTTGAGCCAAGGTGAGGTTACCGAAGCCTTGAATAGGGTGTTATCCACAATCTGGTACCCTCGCACTCTTTGCTTTAGTCTGTTCTCTTCTTCTTTAGAGCTGGGTTCATGGAGTCCTTTGATGTAGGCCATGATAGGTGCTCTCCAATCTTCGCACTGAATTGCGCTGATTAGCTTGATGCTGATTTCGGAAGCTTCGAAGGCTGACCGAGTGGTAACCTCGTAGAACACGTCCGGTGGAAGCTGTAGCTGCTGTGCGGCTGCTTTGGCTAAGCAATCTGCCTCGCTGTTTTCGGTCCTTGATATTGCTTTTACAGTTATGCCAAGGAAGAAGGATTCTAACCTTCGGACATGTTGAAAATATTTTTGGAGCTCTGGATCTTTTGCTTTGTAGTCCTTTTCAATGTGCCCCGCAATGACTTGAGAGTCTGTGTTGATGAGTGCCCTTCGGACTGATAACGATCGCAGCCTTGAAAGTGCCAGAATCACAGCTTCATATTCAGCGGAGTTGTTTGTGCATTTGAAGTCAAGCCTTCGTGCGTATCTCAGCTTCGACCCGGAAGGCGAGATTAGAATGGCCGAGGCACCGGCTCCAGTTGCACCCCAGGCCCCATCGATGTAAACGATCCAAAACTGGTCCTGCAGCAGCTCGCCGGGGCGAGGGTCGGGTGTCCATTTGGCTATGAAGTCAGCCAGCACTTGTGATTTGATCGCTGTTCTGCCAACGAAGGTTACAGCATAACTATTAAGCTTGACTGCCCATTTTGCTATTCTTCCAACTACTTCGTTGTTTTTGAAAATGTTCTCGAGAGGGTACGACGAAGGTACGTGGATCTCGTGCGCCTGGAAATAGTGCTTGAGCTTTCTTGATGCCATGACGACGGCGTATGCTATTTTCTCAAGCTCCGAATAATTTCTCTTTGGGCCTTCGAGGGTTTCTAAAACATAGTAGATTGGGGCTTGACTGGTTTTGTTGTTTTTGCGGAGCTCCTTGATGAGGACTGCGCTTGTTGCGTGTGGCGAAGCTGCGACGTAAAGTAACAATAAGTCTCCCTTGCTTGGGCTGGTTAGGGCAGTCAAGCTGGTCAGATACTTTTTCAACTCCTCGAAGGCCTTTTGCTGCTGGGGACCCCAGTTGAATGGAGCGTTGCTTCTGAGTGTTTGAAAGAAGGGTAACCCTCGCTCTGCGGATCTTGAGATGAATCTGCTAAGTGCTGCTAAACGACCGGTTAGACGCTGAGCTGCTTTCTTGGTCGCCGGAGGTTCCATGTTCATGATGGCATCAATCTTCTTAGGGTTAGCTTCGATTCCTCTGGCTGAGACGATGCAACCTAGCAATTTACCTTCGCTCACCCCGAAAACACATTTTTCTAGGTTTAGTTTCAGTCCGGCGGACCGGAGGTTGCTGAATACCCTCGATAAGTCTGGTATGTGGTTCTCTTTTAGTTCACTCTGGACAACTAGGTCGTCGACATAGGCAGAGACAGCATGCTCATCCTTGAAAACTTCGGAGGTCATGCGAGCGAAGGTTGAGCCTGCATTTTTCAAACCTTCTGCCATCCTTCGGAAGCAAAAGGTGCCCGAGGGTGTGATAAAGCTTGTTTTTTCCTCGTCTTCTTCATGCATCCAAATCTGGTGATAGCCTGAAAAGCAATCGAGGAGGGATAGCATTTGGCAACCTGCCGCTCTGTCGACCAGGGTGCTTATGTTTGGGAGGGGGAAGTCATCGTTCGGACAGGCTTTGTTCAAGCAAGTGAAATCCACGCACATTCGCCATTTTTTGTTCTTCTTCTGGACTAGGACCACATTTGAGAGCCAAGTTGGGTATTTGACTGGGCGAATGACGCCTGCGTCCAAAAGCCTTTTTACCTCAGCCTTCGCTGCCTCCTTTCTTTCTTCTGACATCTTGCGAAGCTTTTGTTCGATTGGGCGATAACCTGTTTTGATGTTCAGGCTATGCTCGATCATTGATCTGTTGACTCCTTTTAGGTCTTCTGCGGACCAAGCGAAGGTGTCGGAATTTTCTCTGAGGAAGGTGACGAGGTTGCCTTCTGATTGAGGGTCTAGATTGGCTAAGATGATCACCTTTCTTTCGGTGTTACCCTCAAAGAGTTGGACTTGTTTGGTTTCCTCCTTTGGCGCTGCCTTCACTCTGTCATTGCAGACTTCACCCTCGTCGCTGATACCGGGGGTTTGAGCTTTTGACAAGTTGTGTACATTGCGTTGCCCCGGGGCTACGTTCCCTTCAGCTGCCCTTGCAATGTCTTGGTCCCCAAATACTGCGACCACACCCTTCGGAGCGGGAAGCTTCATACATAGGTACGCGGGATGGATGACAGCATTGAATGCGTTTGTGACCCCTCGGCCAAAAATGGCATTGTATGGGTAGAACATGTCGACGACATCAAATATTATGTGCTCAGTCCTGCAGTTGATTTGGTCGCCGAAGGTCACGGGCAGAGAAATTTTTCCGACGGCTCTCACTCGTTGACCACCGAAGCCGTATAGGGGGTTGTCAGCAGGTTGCAGAAGGTTCCTGTCAAGCTTCATGCTGTCGAAGGTTGAAGCGAACAAGATGTCAGTGGAGCTTCCTGTATCGACCAGTATTTTGGTGACAGTCCACCCAGCGAGGTTGGTTTCGATCACCATAGCATCTGTGTGAGGGTAATCTCTTAGCTTCATGTCACTGGAATCGAAGGTTATGGGGATGTGAGACCAACGACCGAATCTATGTGGTCCTTCGACGGCCACGTGGTGAACTCGTCTGGCATGTTCCTTCCTCTGCCGTTTGTTACCATGGTCCTCATTTGAACCTCCGGTGATAGCTAGAATCACACCGAAGGTTGAAGTTGGATTGTTGATGGTCGGTTGGCTCGGGGCTTCGGCTTTGACAGGTTGTGGTGCTGGTAACGCAGGGATTGGCGGTGGTGGTGGCAGAGTGTTGGTGGATTGGTGGGTTGTTGGAATTTGGTTTTGGGGGGTTGTTGGGTATGTGACTGTGTAAGGTGGGTTTTGGCGTTGTGGGATGGTGGTTGGCTGATAAGAGGTTTGGTTGTAGAGTGGGTGATGAGTGTAAGTGGGTTGTTGCGAAGGTAGGCCGTAGTTTATGGGGGTATAGTGGTATGGGGGATTTGGTGGGTGGAAACTTGGTTTCCTTGTGTGGTTGATGGTTCGGGAGTCTGACGAAGCAGCTTTCCTGGATTCCTGGTATTCTTTTCCCTTGGCGAAGCATTCGCATTGCTTTGTTGTGTGCCCCTTTCCCATTCCACAGAAGTGACAATACATTTTGGCAGGATCTCGCTGCTGGTACTGCTGATTTGGCGGAGGTGGCAAACCCTGCGGGGCTTGGCTGCTCGGAGGTTGAGCGTCCCGTCTTTGATCTTCATAATTTGTTGCTTTGTTGATTGCACTGACGTTGTTTTGCTCTTGGCGAAGGTTACCTTCTCTCGGTTGGGGCCTCGGCTGTGGCCTCTGCTGAGACCTCCGAGCATCAGACTTCGCTCGGAAGTCCATGTCTGCTCTACAGTATCTTTCCATTGTCTCGTGCAATTCTTCGATTGTATTTGCCGGTTTCTGAGCAAATTTTGAAGAGCACGGGCCCGGGCGGAGGCCGCTGACTGCAGCGAGGATGACAGCCTCGTCGGATATGCCCGGGGTTCTTGCTCTGATTTGAATAAACCTCCACCAGTAATCTTGGAGCGGCTCGCGCTCTTCTTGCTTGCAATTGAACAATTCGATAGGGTTTGACGGGGCTGGAGTGATGCCCTTGAAATTTGTGCACAGTTTGTCTCTGAGGGTGGCCCAGGAATCCACAGTTCCGGGGCGGAGGTTGTTGTACCATGTTTGTGCGATGTCTCGCAGAATGATGACAAAGGATTTTGCCATTGTTGATTCATCACCGCCTGCTGCGGCAACTGCTGCTTCGTAGCTCATGATGAATTGGCGAGGGTCGGAAAGTCCATCATAGCGAGGTAGGTTTTGTGGATTGTAACATGGTGGCCAGGGCTGGGTTTGGAGTGTTTGGGAGAGTGGTGACTTTGAATCATACGGCATTTGTTGTTGCTGATGCCTTCGCTGAATGCGAAGGTTTTGTTCTCTCTCATCTGGGTAGAGTTGGCGGAAGTTTGGGTGTCTCACGGGATATGGCTCCGGGTGTACTGGTGCTGGTGGGGGTGGGGGTGGTGGATGGTGACGAAGGTTGTCTTGGTTCGGCTCCTCATTCCCCTCTCGCAGTGGGGGTATCTCCTCATTCCAGCCTTCGGCTTCGGCTTCTGCTGCGGCGAGGGATTCCTCCATACGGCGAAGCTGCTCCCTGGCCTCGTCAGCCCTCTGTCTGATCGAGCGCAATCGGTTATGCCTCTCAAGCTGTTCCAGGCGCCTCTTCTTCTCTTGCAGCTCAGCCTCGAGCCTTTCAAGGGCCTCGAGGCCCATCTCTTCTTCTTCTTCTCCCTCTCCTTCTCCCGAAGTGTGGGGGTGCGGCTGTGCCTCCTCTCGGGCCTGGGGGCCCGGGGCTTCAAATTCTGGGGTGGCACCCTCTGCTCCCGAGGGTTGCACAATCTCCTCAGTGACGAAGGTGAGCAGAACCACCGTCGCTGCCTCACTGGCGACGCGTCGTTCCCTTGCTGTGGGCGCTCTCCTGTTTCCTGCCATTCCGAAATTCTCGCCGGTCCCCACGGACGGCGCCAAACTGTTGGTAACACACTTGTCGAACCCCCGCACTTGCATAGAGTGAACGGCGAAGGTGGCCAAGCGTCGGAAGTAAAGCGGAAGCGAAGGTTTGAACTCAATCAATGCTGTGGAGTACTGATCCCCACCGAAAAATCCCCCCGCACTGTTCATCCCCTGGTATTTATAGGGAATGCCAAGGGACGCGGGCCAAATTACAAAAGGGTACAGGAAAGATTCCTCACCTCCACGCAGGGAGGGAGGGCAAAAATGTAAACACACAGCTGAAGCGGAAACCCTAATCGGCCCCCCTCCAATGCGCCGCCACCTGGTTCCGTTCACCTTCGGAGAGGGGGGCGGAGATTTGACCTTCGACCGTGCCCGCCCTTGGGCCCGCGCTCCTTCGCCGTCTGTAGGACCTTCGGCTTTACTCGCCTTCGGGAGAGAGGACCGAAGGTTTGTCCTTTGGCTGTGCTCACTGACCTTCGACTCCGCTCACCTTCGGGCCAACGCGCCTCCGTCGCTTGCTTGGTCCGCTGACCTTGGGACCCGGCGAAGGTCGCCTGTCGTGCCGCGAAGCCTTAACCTGCAGGGAGTGCAAAAAGGGAGCATCGAGGGTCGAACTCACGTCCGAAGGTTAGGAAATTGACCCCGAAAGGAGGGGGACCTCGCGAGGACACAAAGACCAAGCGAAGGTTGATCTTGGCACCATATCGGGCGGCGTTTTTGCCGAGGGTCCTTTTCCCCAACAGACACAGACAGGATGGAGTTTGGCCCAAGATTGCAAAGCCCAATCCCCCAAAAATCAAGCAAGCAGCGGAGGAATACATGGCACGGTAGCCCAAATCCTCTAATGAAGTAATCTTCAAAAACAACGATTTCGTTAGCATTGGGTTGCGGATAGACCTCACCAGTGGGCGCCCTCCATCCCCCAGTCACCATGTCCGGCAGAAGTCCGCCGGCGACAAGGCGGCCGATGCTTTCTTCCGTGCTCTTCGATGGAACCCACTCCTCGTCCAGCCTCACAGCCGCCGTCGATGCGGTTCTCTTCGTCTTCCGCGCCATTGATTTTGCCGGAAAAATGCAAGCTTTTTCGCCGATTGATCGTTTTTGGATCTAGGGCTACAGTGCACAGTTCGTCGGAATGAACGACAGTGGGGAATGGCAACGGTTAAGGTAAGGCTTGACTAGGCGGCGCGCGCCTTTATACCCTAATGTGCGACCCTTCGGGAGTTTCCCCCACCGTGAAAAAAGCCTTTTTGTACCATGGTAATTACTACGGCCCATTTCACCGGCCCAACAGTCGAGCCTTCTATGAATAAGCAAAATTTATTTCTTCTATTAATAATACAGTCGCCAGCCTTCTCAGCAAAGCTGGGGACTGGTCAGATGACTAGTTATAGGCACACACGTGGCAAAGCCGCGTTGGCTTCATGATCAGCTCCTCCAGTCATACTGGGGACTGGTCGGCTTCTTCGCCAGCCTTCTCAGCAAAGCTGGGGACTGGTCAGATGACCAGTTACAGGCACACACGTGGCAAAGCCGCGTTGGCTTCACGATCAGCTCCTCCAGTCATACTGGGGACTGGTCGGCTTCTTCGCCAGCCTTCTCAGCAAAGCTGGGGACTGGTCAGATGACCAGTTACAGGCACACACATGGCAAAGCCGCGTTGGCTTCACGATCAACTCCTCCAGTCATACTGGGGACTGGTCGGCTTCTTCGCCAGCCTTCTCAGCAAAGCTGGGGACTGGTCAGATGACCAGTTACAGGCACACACGTGGCAGAGCCGCGTTGGCTTCCGGACCAGCTCCTCCAGTCATACTGGGGACTGGTCAGCTTCTTCGCCTGCCTTCTCAGCAAAGCTGGGGACTGGTCAGATGACCAGTTACAGGCACACACGTGGCGGAGCCGCGTTGGCTTCACGACCAGCTCCTCCAGTCATACTGGGGACTGGTCAGTTTCTTCGCCAACCTTCTCAACAAAGCTGGGGACTGGTCTGATGACTAGTTACAGGCATACACGTGGCAGAGCCGCGTTGGCTTCACGACCAGCTCCTCCAGTCATACTGGGGACTGGTCGGCTTCTTCGCCAGCCTTCTCAGCAAAGCTGGGGACTGGTCAGATGACCAGTTACAGGCACACACGTGGCAGAGCCGCGTTGGCTTCACGACCAGCTCCTCCAGTCATACTGGGGACTGGTCAGTTTCTTCGCCACCCTTCTCAGCAAAGCTGGGGACTGGTTAGATGACCAGTTAAAGGCATACACGTGGCATAGCTGCGTTGGTTTCACATTACCAGTTACAAAACTTCCAATACATGGAACTAACCTACAAGTACAAGTACAATCAAGATGTAAATGTTACTTCAGTACAATCAAGATACAGAATCTTAATGCATAGTACATCAAGAATTGGGTACAATGAGATGCAGTAAAGCAGATACAGAACCTTGGCTAGACACATGAGCCTTTTCAGTTCGTCCCAAGGTGGGTCTCAGGCACCGCCCCAATGCTAAAGGAACTTCGGGCAAGACCATGACCCTCGGCCCCCTTTTGACAACCTGTGACTACGAGGTTATCTACGAGTGGTAGTGACAAGAGTTCTTCTAGGCGCACCTAGCGACTACTTAGAGATCATCCTAACGAATGATCCATTCACAAGAATTCTTCTGGACACCTTATTTGCCTCACAAAACCACGATGCTCAAAGATTTGGCCATCTCCACCAAAGACATTGTAATAGAGCTAAGGGAAGTCATATGACAAAGAAGGTGTGAGTTCGTTGTTCTTCAAGTGGGGTATTTATAGGCGTTTCCCTCCCGGTCCATAGACACTGTCTACGGATGACAATGACTGAAGAATCAAGAATTCAGCCATGGTACTGTGTCCCATGTGACACCTGCTTGATTCTCATACGTCTTGTAAAAGGACAACGACAAAACTTGCAGTCGTGAAAAGCAACAGAAGGCACACAATCCGCGTCACGAGTCCAACAGGGTAAAGGCAACTGAATATGATGATACACGGAGAAATTTGAAGAAAGGCCAAGGACGGTACACTTTCAAAGGAAGCATAGCAGTAAAAGGTAGACGATTTTGTCTGTGTATGGTGTTGTTATTCTCTCACGGATTTACAAGTTTATTTTGTGACCTTGGCATCACATGACGGAGTCATCTATTGCCAAGCTCGGGAACTACCGTGTATACATGGCGCTCGGTCGCGCATGTATATTTTTTGTCATTACAGTTTATTTTCTGACCTTGGCATCACATGACGGAGTCATCTGTTGTCAAGCTCGGAGACTAAGTGGGCACACTTCACCTGGTCGGTGAATATGCAGGACGAATTAAGAATGGTTTTACTTAAAACCGGAAAGTTACTACTATTATATTACCATAAAGTGGGCACACTTCACCAGACTTCCAGAAGTCGTTTTTTCTTTTTTAAGAGCACATCGCATCTTGCGGGTTCATGATATGGAAGTCAACAGAATATAACTTGATCGGAGATCAAGTTAAGAAGTTTGGATGAAGCTGTTTGAAGATTTTTGTCGAGATCTTTTTCACCGCTTTAAGATTCAATGTGCTCGGGGACTAGCTGTGGGGGTATAAACCCAGGTGTCCTCACGGCTAGACTTGGGCTGCTTCATGAAGGCCGACCCAACTCAATGTGAAGGACCGTGGCGTCGAGGCCCAGCTGGTCTGGCAGGCGGCCCAGCTGGTCGGATGGCGGTGCAGGAGCCTTCTCCGACAAGGAAGTGTAGTCAGTTCGGAAAGATATCGTGTTCTCTACGATATGGGATTGTAATCGACTAGGTTTCCTTATTCTATCATGAGATCCGATCTACTAGGATCTGTAACCCTGCTCCCCATGGCTATATAAGGCGAGCAGGGACCCCCTCTCAAAAACACGTTCATCAATATACAAAGTAGACAACTCGACGCAGGACGTAGGGTATTACGCTGAACTCGGTGGCCTAAACCTGGATAAAACCCCCGTGTTCATCTAGTTTCGTCCCTGTGTCACGTCTGTATCGTCGTTCCACGTGCCTTCCCCGCTAATCTACCACCTCGGGCATACCCCTAGGTGGGCTATCGACTATATTCCGTCGACAAATACTATGAGGAGGTAAAAGCTGTAACCACGAGAGGTGGTAAATCCACTCGTGATCCACCTCATCCTAATTTAGTTCCTAGTAGTAATGCTGCTACAAAGAAAAATATTGTTAATGTTGAAGAAGACGAAGAAGAGGAGACCCCAGCTGAACCTTCATCCAAGGTACGAACTGCTCCTCATGAATTCTATGATACACATGTATTACCTTTTCCAGATCGAAACAGAAATCCGACGGAAGACGACCAATTCAAGAAATTCGTCGAGGTAATTCAAAAATTATACATACATGTGTCATTTATTGACGCTATGCAGGTTCCAACTTATGCAAAATATTTGAGAGACATGCTCAATAAGAAGAAACCAATTCCAAGTAGGGATGTGGTTAAACTGACCAAAGATTGCAGAGTGGTCATTTTAAACCAACTCCCAGAAAAGAAGAAGGACCCAGGAAACCCAACGATCGCATGTTCAATTGGAGAGTAGCACTTCGAGCATGCACTCTGTGATCTGGGAGCATGCGTCAGCGTCATGCCCAAGGTAATATATGATAAATTAAATCATCATACCTTGTCCCCTACTTCTATGTGTTTGCAGCTAGCCGATCAATCGCTCCGATATCCCGCGGGAATAGCAGAGAATATTCCGGTGAAAATCCGGAATCTCTTTGTCCCGGTGGATTTTGTGGTTCTGAATATTAATCCCGACCACCGGACACCATTGATCTTGGGACGGCCATTTCTGAGCACTGCAAAAGCCACCATTGATGTAGGAGCTGAGAAATTCAGCTCCACATCAGTGGAAAGGAGGAGAAATTCGAGTTCACACCGCGACCGGAAAAACACCTATCATCAAGGTTCGTCGGTGTCGACACTCCACCACAACCACCGTGAAAGCGACACTAATCAGGAATCTAAGGCGGCTAACCAAGGTAAGTTAGGCTAAGGTAAGTCTTTATCCCTCATTTAATTTTTCGTTTTACTTAAGCAATTTAATTTTCAGCAAAGTAGATGTTTACTAGAGTGATTAGGTGGCACCTAGGGGGCTTATGGCAGCCATAGGGGTGGCGCCCGCCACCCCATGCTGGCGCCCGCCACCCTAGTGTGCACTAGGGAGCACTAGCCAATCTCTAGACTATTACACCTACCTCCTAGACCCAAATAACACCAAGGGTGACCCATGGATTTTCTCATTTCAATGCAATCACTCACTTCCATGTCTCTCCCTCTTCACTCCACCTCTTGGACACATCTCCACCCAAAAATTCTGGTGCACATGTGGTGGAAAATGACAAGGACAGCACTAGGAGAAAGGAGGGGTGAGTTGGAGTGAAATTTCAGCCAAAAGGGTGGCGCCCGCCACTTTTTCCTGGCGCCCGCCACCTCTATTTCCACATTTCAGTACAAAACTGCTCCCGAGTAAGTTTCCCACCATCCTTGGTACAAAGTATGACCAGGATGAAGAATTGATCTCTGAAATTTCCAGCTCACTTGCCCCATTTAGGAGGTTACACTTTTTCACTTTGCACCAACCAACCACTTTATTCCCCACCTGAAATTTCAGTGGACATTACGAGGGAAACCTCATGTGTCGGTTGCAGGCAAAAATGGGCAATGTGGGGTGGCGCCCGCCACTTATTGGTGGCGCCCGCCAGCAGGGTGAGGCTCACAGCCTCCCCCCCTTCCATCCTCAGCCTATAAATACTACCCACACCCCATGCAAGTTCTCACAACTCACTCGAAACACAAAAACATCAGCCATCTTGAGCACTAGCAAGGAAGTCATGGGCCCTCTCAAGAACTTCTTCACCGGCAAGAAGAAGAAGAGTAAGGGTGAGGGAAGTTCATTGAGAGCAAACACCCACATTCGCTTTGTTGGGAGTGATGAGGAGAGCGTCGGGTGGGGTACTCATCCACCAACGAAATGTCGGTGGATCGGAACTCTCTGTTCACACACCAGGCCAGACCGACCATCCGCATCCTGAACTCCGTCAATGATATCATCTGGCAGAGTGATCGGGAACGGCAGGCCCGGAACATCCTCAGTGAGAGGGAGTTCATTCACACCCGCCGCATCGACGCCGACTTGCTAAGTCGCACTGGTATGGACAGTGAGTTTCTTTATATTTCTCGAACTTTGGGATGGGAAGATGCATGGATGGTTAATGAGGAGGGAATCCTTCCCCTCACAATGGAATTTCTAGCTACCATGCAATTGTTTGCTACTCACATAACATTTCGGCTTTTTAATGAAGAGCACACTCTTTCGTGGGGGCAGTTCAGCAAGCACTTAAATTTTGATGATTCATGCTTGCTAAACCTGGAATCTGCTTGTACGGGTTTTAATAGAAATGATTTTTGGAAAAGCATTGCTGGGAACAGAGACCCAGGCTTGCCCCGTACAATTAATATCCACAACCCCACGCTCAGGTTTTTCCACAAATATATTAGTATCACACTCTTTCCAAGACCTGACTTGAGACCAATTAAAAAGCCTGAAATGCTGCTGCTGTATGCTCTAGTTAACCACATAAAAGTATCACCCGCCAAGGCCATGGCGGACTACTGGTCTAAATTTAATCAACGCACTGGAAATATTGAAATGACATCTTGGATAACTAGACTGGCTTTTAACATGGGTCTGTTGAACACCGCTATATACTCCTACATTCCTAGTGACCGAGACCTTTTGACAATGGAGCACTTCTCGCAAGGACACCTCTTGCGTGAGAACCAGGAGACCGGTGAGATTCACATGATCTACCAAGATTATGTGAATAAAATCGCTCTTCCTGACATGTCACTTTGGTTGGTGAACGCAACAACATTACTTTTGGCCCTGGAAACCGAGGCAGAGCAAAACCGCAGGTTGGCCCGAGAGAACATCATGCAGGTTCCCAGGAGGAGGACGCGAGCACAGACCCGAGCAGCAGAAGAGGCCGCAAGAGCAGCAGCAGCGGCACAGGAGTTTGACCCTTTACATGCAGGGCACTATGAAGGAGCAGCACACTATGGTCATTTGACACCCCCTGGCTCGCACCAAGCAGGAGGATCAAATTGGCAACAACCGCAACATCCGCGGTGGGAATACGGCCAGGAGGCGTCCTTTCACTCATCCCAGTTGGGGAGTTCAACCCATTCCTTGGGAGGATCCACCCGGTACACTGGCCGTGGTGATGAGTTCTTCCATAGGGGAATCTCGCCACAGGCCGCTCGCCATTCGTCCTTTCATCAGGACGAGTGGATGCGCGATATGGGATATCTTCAGCACCAAATGAATGGACTCACCATGGATACTGCTGAAATCCGTCAGGACTTGAACAACTTGAACCAAAATTTCCAGGAATTCCGCCAGGAAACTGGTGGAGAACTGGGTAATATTTCTTCTCTCTTGCAGCAGAACTGGGACGACATGTACCGTCGTTAGGGATGGATGTAGCCCAACCACGCCAAAAGCCAGCTTGGGGGAGGACCCCGTCATCGAGGTAAGTATCACTGCCATCTTTATTACTGTCAGTTCTATTTTTATTTCAGTAGTTTAAATTTGAGTTTTATCTTAGTTAATTTGCAGTTAAAAAATAATAATAAAATAAATAAATAGCAATAAATGAAACGCTCTCATCGTAAGTCTTTCTAAATAAAAATGTATGCCATGCATTAGAGTTATCATGGGAGAACGTATGCTAGAACTAAAATTGAGACATGAGCATTAGACTAAGTAAAGGGGAAGTAAGTTTCTACTTTGACTTGAGCAAGTCAAGTTTGTGGAGTAATTATTTTGAAAAATTTAAAAACTTGCTCTAAGTACTTCTGTGGCAAAGAAAGTCCTACCAAAGCCAAATAATTTTTACTTTTAGAGTAGGAGCTTCCACTTGCTGCATGTTAGTGTTGAACTAGTTAGACTTTTGTTGATAGTCATGGTAGAGAAACTTGTCATATCTTTAGACCAAGGAATTCACTTGCACCCACCTATATAGTGCTATTCTTACACTGAGAATACGCACACAACATGCCTTATTTCCATTCATTGTTAGGAATACTTCATGGCAAAATATCATGCTCCATAATGAAATCTCAGGGACATGGCTATAATCATTCATTCAAAAAAAAAGAAAGAGCAAGTGCTCTAGAAAGAAAAGAATATTCAAAAGAGCAAGTGCTCTAGATAGAAAGTTCAAAAGAGCAAGTGCTCTAGAAAGAAGAGAATATCCAAAAGAGCAAATGCTCTCATTCATAGCCATGATCCCACAAAAGAGATAGAAAGGAGAAGTGCCATGAAAGTAGTAGCCACAATAAATACCACACACTTGCACATTCCTGGTCTGAACCTATGACTTGTTGCTCCTTTGCTCCATTTGTCTAACTTGGCAAAATTATGCTAGCATTGCATGCTCACTTTTATCCTACCCATTAAACCCCACATAAAATCTTAGTGAGAGGACGAGTCTTCCATTTCCACATACAAATATGAGTGATTAAGTGAGCCACAGAAGTTACTAAGCATGCTTTCTTTTGAACAGAACTTGCAAAAACTCCACATATCTTGATTAGCAAAATAGGCAAGGGAAAGACAAACCTTCTTTCTTGCTGGTCTTTTGTTCTAATCTTGAGTGCAGGGAAGGCTACCAATTCCATGGTGATGAAAATAATATGGGCATACACAACAAAAACACAGAGTTTCCAAAATTATTTCAAGTCCATGCTTGCTCGAGGACGAGAAAGAGGTAAGCTTGGGGGAGCTTGTTGACGCTCACTAAGTGTCATATTCTTAGCATCAACAAGGTCATATAACACAACACAAGGGCCTAAAATCAACCAAAAACCTTTTATAAACTAACGATTTCCACTTGTCCTTGAGTTTTATTTGAATGTAGGAAATTGCAGGGTTTTTGAGCAAAATGACCAAATGGACCCACCAGGAAGCAAGCCCACTTGCTTGGGCTCACTTTGGGCCAAGGAGGGGTGGCGCCCGCCACCCCTAGCTGGCGGCCGCCAGGGGGGAGAAGCCCAAACTCCCCCCTGCCACGTCACTGATCCAGGGGAAGCACCCCACACTCATTAGCAGCCGTTGCTCACCTAAGTTGGTTCATCCAAAGGCTAAGAAGTAGCGTCACGTGGATCATGGCCTAATTGCCCATGTGACGGTTATTGGACAACCCTAACCGACCCCAAACCGACTTGGAGGACCTCCTGGATGCCGTTGGTGAAGAGGCGGTGGATCCAAGGGCCAGGGGAGTGGCGCCCGCCATCCCTAGCTGGCGCCCGCCACCACACTCACCCCCCTGACCTAACCCTTGGTCCATAAGTACCCCCCTAGGTCCCTTAGGCTATAAATAGGACCCCCCGAGCTCATTTGTACTCAGACCTCACCTCATTAGTCCCACTCTCTTGTAAGCGAAGCTCTGGTGAAGGAACACTCTAGTTGAGAGACTTAGAGTGAGAGCGAGAGTGTAGAAGAGAAGAGCTGGAGTTGTAAGAGAGGATCTTCCAAGTCTCTGGTATAATTCCAAGTCTTTTCTCATTTATCTTAGTGTTCTTCTACTTTCAGCATTTACTTTAAGTTCTTTACTTATTGTTCTTGTTGAGTGCTTTCGATCATAGATAACTTAGTATTTAGTTTGTATCTAGTTTGGGTTCTTCGCTGAGTAATCAGTGCTCTAGTTTTGGATGCAAGATTAGAGTAGTATATATTAGTGTAAGCGCGGTGCTTAGACTAGTTATACCTTAGTTTGTGGCTAGCCCCCTGGATAGTTGTGGTAGCAAACAGGTGGTGACAGCCCTGGGAGCCTTGAATTCCACCACGTAGTTGGGTTAGTTCTTAAATCATAAACCTCGTTGTGGACGTCTGAGGTAAATAGTCCAGACGGTGTGTACGGTTCGAAGAACTAGATAAGATCTTTATTGCTAAGTTAGTTGTGATCGTAAGTGTGTAGGAAAACACTAATCTGTTCATCGGCCAAACCCCGCCGATTTAGGTTAGTAATAGTTAGTCTTTCTTTTCTTTTTAGTAGTAGTAGAAACCAACCCCCATTCACACATTTCGATCAACCCTTCTAGAATCACCAGTTGTTCATAGCGGTCCTAGTGTTAGTTCTGCCTTAGTAGCTTCCCTGTGGAAATACGATACTCGATTACTCCCGGGTGAAGTGCTACAATAGACTTATTCTGTGCACTTGCGGAACCTACCAATAGTCATACGAATAGTTAGTTATACTTCTTACATTAAGAAGTACGAACAAACCTTTCTGGCGCCGTTGCCGGGGATAGATTCCATAGTCTACTCCTAGTGACGACGTTAGCAAGAGTCAACAGGCACGTCTCTACTTGACCTTCACCTCGCCATCGACCACTGTATCCGAGCTCCACACCTGCACATCAACATAGCCAAGAGACACATGTTGCACACGCACACCAACCCGGTAAACACACACAACTCAACGCCACCGGTTAGTCATAAACATTAAGTGCATAGCAAATAATGACTCAACCGGGAAAAGCCTCAAACCTTCCTCATCAAAGTCAATCATTCATCATATGTGTTCTCAATCTCCCCTTGATGAATGCATTGACTAAAAATAAAACCACAAAGGAAGGGTTTGAAGGCAAGCCTCATTCAAGTGCCCAAAAGTCAAGCAAAAGCAAACACAAGGCCACTTGATATGAGGAAGGAACATGAAAACTCCAAATAAAAGCTCTCAGTCCCAAAAGGAACGAGGAAAGCGGGAAAAGCCTCCACACAACCAAAGAGTCAAGAGAAACAAGAGTTCCATGAATCCCAAAAGGCACTCAAAAACCAATCTCAAATAAATTGTCAAACAATCATCACAAAAGAAACCCACAAAAGAAACCAAGGTATTTATCCACTTGGGTTTCAAAATTTAAGGTACTTAACCACTTGGGTTTTAAAATTTCTCCCCCTTGATGATTGAATTGACAAAAAAACTAGGCACAAGAGATGGTTGGAGATACCAAAGCCAAAAACTTGGTGCCCAAAGACATGGGCAACGGCTCAACGCAACCAAGCAAAGGATCGGAGCAACAACTCAACAAAGAGGAAAACTCGATCACATAGAGCAAAAAACTTGGTTCCCAAAGACATGGCAATGGCTCGACGCAACCAAGTCAAAAATGAGCTAGCCCTCAAGAAGAGGCAGAAAATGGCTCAACACCACTAGCTCAAGGCTCGATACCAATTGAGGCTGAAACAACGAATTGGAATGCGAAACTGCTAGTCCCTCAAGATAGAGGCACAGAGGCTCAACACAACTCGCAGAAGACTCGATACCAATCACAAGCAGCCAAAAATTGGTGAAAACAGCTAGTTCCTCAAGACAGAGGCAAAATGGCTCGACACAACTAGCTGAAGGCTCCATACTAATTGAAAATACCAAGCAAAAACTGCTAGTCCCTCAAGAGAGTGGCAAAACGGCTCAACACAACTAGCAGGCTCGATACCGACTGAGAAAAACACAAAGAGAAGCTCAAAACTAAATGGAGCACAGACACTCGGAGCACGCGGAGAAGTTGCAAAACAAAACAACTCCCCCTGAAAGCAAGCCTATACACAAATACTATGCAGCAAAGCTCATTATGAAGGATACCAATTGAAGCACATAAAAGAGCTAAACTCCCCCTAGCTCAAAGCTCTTCCCAAAATGCACGACTCTCCCCTTTGTGCCAACAAATAAACTCCCCCTTGCAAACAGCTTCTCCCCCTTGACAAAAGGGAACATGCTGAGGGGTTTTAAAATTTTCCACAAAGTTGACACAAACATGTAACACCTCTGGTGTTTAACTGTAATTAACCTGACATGTCATCATCATTAGTCATTAATCATCCTTGCCTTGCATTTATGTTTGCTTAGTACTTGTGTAGCAATCTCTTTTCAAAAACCCTAAAAGCCCAAATCTTCCTATAAGGGCAAAAATGGTAATTTCACCTCTGTGCCTAGCTTTGTGTAATTCTTGTTCAGTTAGATGTCTTGAAGTTTTGTTGTGTTGGCCAAAGTTCAAAAACCAAAATCAGATTTCAAATCCCTTTGCAAAACCCTGATTTCCAAACCCTGGATTTTATCCCTCTTTTTGTAATTCAAAAATTATTCAAAATTTGAGGTTGGTCCAAAAAGCAAAGTTGTAGATCTGGCCAAGAGAAACAACTTTGGTATTTACAAATTTTCAAGTTTCTGTACAAAGTTTGAAGTAAATCCAAATTCATTCAAATTCCAGTTTTTGTCCCCTTTTCAGTTTTCAAAATTTATTTAAAACTATTGAGTTTCAGAAAAAGTGTATATTAGCAAAGTTATAGGTTTTGATAAAAGGAACAACTTTCATATTTGCAGATTTCCAACTTTCAATGTAAAATTAAAAGTAATTTTGAAATTATTCAAATCCTAAAAGTGTCCCCTTTTCTGATTTCGAATTTAATTCAAAAACTGTTTGGAATTTGAAAATATTCTTTTTGACAAAGTTGTAGATCTCTTTTTTCTGAACAACTTTGGTGTTTTGAGTTTTTGCTGCTCAGTTCAAGTTTTGGGAGTAATTTGCGAAATACAGAGAACAGCCCAAAGTCAAACCCTAAGACCTAGCCGTGTTCATCTTCAACCTACAGCTAGGGGGCCCCGGCCATGGCCGCGCGCCAGCGCCGCCTGCGCCACGTGCGCCTGGCAGCCGCACGCCCGCCCCCGACTTGTCGCCTGCGCCCGCGCCATCATGCCGCCCCCGCACGCGCGCCAGTTGACCTCCGCCCCGTCCCCTACAGTGCCCAGGGCGTCACCGCCGCGTGGCCGTCACCGGCGAGCCTTCGCCCAGGCCCCTGCGCGCACGCCGTCCTTCCCGCCGGCTCGCAATCGAGTGCGCACGCCTCGTCCGAGCTCATCCACACCATCCCTTGCTCTCTACCGCCCCCTGGCCGCGGCTATAAAAGGCCCGCCGGAGCCGGAGCTCCGCACTCACCCCGCCACCGTGGCCAGACCACTCCGAAGCTCCCGCCGCTCAACCACCTAGCCCGAAAGCTCCGCCTTGAGCTCGTGAAGCTTTCCCACCCCTCAATTTCACCTCCCCCGCCTCCAATCGCCCGGCGTAACCCCATCTTCCCAAACTCCGACGGAAACCCGGCGAGCTCGGGTTCGTGAAATACTCCCTCTCCGGCCACGAATATCTTCCCCTGACCCCTGTGTCAGCTTCCTTGGTTCCGTGCGACTTTAACCAGGCCCTTGCGGTCTCGTGTGTTGCGCAGGGTCGTCGGAGCGCCGCTCGCCGCTCGCCGCCGAGAAAGCTCCGCCGAACCACCGCCCCGCCGAGCCCTGTCTCCGACCGTGGTAAGCACTCGAAGCCCCCTCGGTCTCTGCCTTTTTACGGCGCAAAGCTCGAGCCAGGCCTCGGGCGCACGCGTTCACTGTTGGCTCGAGCCAGACCTCGAGCACACGTTTCCGTCTCGCCCTAGCCCAGCCTCGAGCGGACACACCCTCACCACTTCGCTCGAGCCAGGCCTCGAGCGGACTTGCGCACCCTCCGCTTCGCCGAGCCAGGCCTCGGACGAAACGATCGTTTTCCGTCTCGCCCGAGCCTCCCGGCCAGGCCTCGGACGAAACCCTTGTTTCCGTCTCGCCCGAGCCTCCGAGCCAGGCCTCGGACGAAGCAGTCGCTTCCGTCTCGACCGAGCCCGTTTCGCCCGAGCCCCGCGCGATTCGCCCGAGCCCCGCGCGATTCGCCGAGCCCTGCATAGAAGGAGCACAGTGCTCTTTTCTTTTTCTGAAAGATGTGAATAGTGCTCTGTTTTCTCTTTTTGTGTGAATTAATCTGTTGTTCCTTAAATCCTGATAAAATTATGGTATGCTCCTTGCACTGTGAAGTATTTTATAAAAATATGAAACCTGACTTTTCTGCAAGAATTTGAAAATGTAAAATCCCTCTTTTAATTAATAAATGGATGGTTTTGGATTTTTAGAAAATTATTTATAACTCCAAAAATCATGAGATAAATTTTTGTGAGCTTCCTATGCCATGTTTAGTCTCTGGTGAAATTTTGAAGTCTTTTGGAACAAGTTGATTTTTGAGCATTTATCTTTAATTGTTAAATAGTGCCTTTTGTTAATTAATGTCTGGAATTATTTGAGCACCTTAATGACCTCCAAAAATTATGAAATTTGTTTTGCCATCTATCTACATCATAATGAACTTATGTGATTAATTTGGTAATTTTTGGAGCAACTTCATAAAATGACCTTTTTAAATAATTAAGGAAAATAGAAAAAATGATTAGGGTTCATGTTGTATGCCCTGTTTTTGCATTGTTCATGCTAGCATACTCATGTGCGTGCATCATTGCATTCGTATAGTCACCGAAGAAGGAGTCAAGATCGAGGCAGCCGCCGACGAACCTGTCCCTGAGGCTACCCCGAGCTCCGACAACTGCCCTGCCGCCTTCGAGCCTGCCCTCTTTGCTCTTCAAGGCAAGCCCCGGTGCATTTAACCCTTTCCTTGAATTTATAAAATGATTTCCTTAAATGCTTTTGAGTTAAATTATTGCATTAGGTTTATAGGAGTTGTGTGCTATCCTAATTGATGCACTATCCACCTTGACCACTGATACACCTGATACCTGCTGTTCAAAAGTATTTGAAAAATGCTTAGCAATGCTTATTGAATTAGACTTTGCAATAAAATGCCAATTTCAAAGGTGTAATCACTTAAGGAATGTTTATGGGATTTTGGTCTTACTCCCCGGCTGTTGGCTAGGTATCTGATCTGTACCTAGTCAATAGCGAGGAGAGGTTGTCCGAGCGTACGGTGCCGTCATGTTGTAGTCCGGGACTCAACAGTTGACACCGACCGGGACAGGATTGAAAAACTGACGGGACTATTACGCTTGGGTGAGATATAACCAAGGTATAGTTCTGGCTGGAAAATTAGGGACCATCCGTATGGGGGCCTGCTGGTCAAGACTTGTAACTATTCACATACTTCGGAAAGCTCTGGCTCCGAGAAATCCTTGATTGGGACCGACAACCGCGCACTGGGAGTGGAGAGATGGCGGAAGTAGCATGTACCCACGTGGTCGTCGTACCTGGAAAGGAGTGGTGTACTGTATTTCCGGGTGGCGTAGGACCGGGTCCAGTCTTGGAGGAATCGTGGTAGACGAGTTGGCATATGCAAGCTTGGGTGCTACATATGCAGTGTGGATAGGGATCCTCAGCTGAGTATTATTTATCCGGATTAACGTTGCTCCTCGGTTATGGAGACTTGGTCCACTGACTGTCAACGGAGAGTGGTTCTCAACTAGGAACGTTTTGAAATGTAAAATGAATCATGAATGATGAAGAATTGGGGAATACTGAATCTTTCAAAGTAAAATAAGGTTTACAAAAATGCTTTTCTGCAAAATACTTGATCTTGCTTAAGCCTTACCTTGACTACCCTAAGCCTCTCATTCCTGAGTCTTCTCCCTTTTTCTTTAGTCGGGTAAGTCTTGTTGAGTACCCCAGTACTCAGGGTTTGTTACCCATGCTGTAGGTATGACAGAGTCCCCGATGTGTCTTGCACCCTGCTGCGTGACCATCGTCCAGGAAGAGGCCGATGAGGCCGAAGAATAGTTGTACACCCTCGGGCTGGGTGATTATAAGTATCTTTGCTGTTCTCCACTATGTTGCCTATGTCTATTTCTATTATCAGAACTTGGTTTGTAATAACTGCACCGTGATTTCTATTTGGAACCCTGTTTTGTAAAACTAATGTTATTTAAGTCTTCCGCTCATTATTCCGATGTTATTTGTAAAAGTATGCAATGCTGTAACCGAATTGTGAGATGATCCTGCGGACATTGGGCACTAATGTAGCCCGGTGGCGAACAGGTCTTAATCACATGGAACATGGGTTCGGCTGTCAGAGGTTGACAGGGACACGTGGGCCATGGGATTAGGGTCGTTCCGTCACAAAACACAAGAAAAGTCATCAACCAAAAGCATAAGGGGGTAGTGAAAAGCAGTGAAAATGACCACAAAGAGTATCGGAGCTGGGGGTATGTACACTAAGCTAAAAATGCATGATATGTACAATGCAACAACTTCAAGTGTATAGCAATCAGAATGAAAAGATGCTCAAAAGGGTGCTGCCCTGAAAGTGTAGCAACCAATACAAATGCTAGCAAAGGCTCAAACTGATCAAATGAATACGAAATATGAACAATTAAGCATATGAGCAGTTTTAAGCCATTTAAAAAGGAGTTCGCCACTAAAATAGCACATAGCATGAAGGATCGGAAATCAATCAAGTGCTAACTCAAGTATAAAAGGTGAACTACCCCTAGCAAAGTTCGATCATCATGCCATAGAATGAAGCATAGACTTGTGTTATTTTCAAATTTTATCGGAGATTGCAGTGGTATTAACACAAGTTCAAATTAAAGCATGTGATTTCGAGAGGTTGAAAGCATGGTCATTGCCTAACTTTTCAACCGGGCTAAGCCTATGCAAGAAAAGCAATCAGAAGCTCATAACATGTATCAAGTGATCAAAAAGAGCCTAATCTACAAGCATCATCATGAATAAATAGGGCATACCAAAAAAAGCATAATCTCATTCTCATTGCTCTAAACATGAAGCTCTAAGATGCACTAGTATACATGATGAAATGCATGCAAAAGCTAGTCTATCAAAAACAAAGCAAAAACTAGCCTAAAGAGAAAGACCCAAAACAAAAGGGTATCGGAGAAGACAAACTATGATATAACAAGCAAAATGCTTCCCCAACTAAAAGGGAAACACGCACCAACTCACAAGAAATGAGCCAAGAAACACTCAAGTGAACAGCCAGCAAAATCCACATCGGAAAGACCACACGACAGAAATAGGTCGAAGAAGAAGAGTACCAAAAACCGAACTCAGAAGTGTGTCGGAGGTACCTCATGAAGCGCATGACCGCCTGCTGGTGTGATACCCGAGGGGACGCCTGAAACTGCTGAAATCTTCGGGGCACCTGCCTCGCTGAAGTCGTCTCCCCCTCGCCTGATGCTGTCGTTCCCACAGGTGCAGCTAGTGCTCGCTGGAGAGCTGCTCGAATGGAACCCCAAGTTGTGGAAGAAGTGGGATCGGGTCTGTGAGCCGAAATGCTCTCTCTAGGCTCTTTTTCTCCTTTACACTCAAAAGCAGAAGAAAACACAAGGCACTGTCTCGTCTAGTGCGACCTCAAGGTCTCCACAAAGCGGTTAGTCACATAATAAGCATAAGGTGAACACTCAACAAAAGAGGCCTACCTATGAATGATACCGCAAGGAGAACTGAACTCAAACTAGCCAAGACTACCATGCAACAGGATAAAGCACTGTATAGCAAAATGCAACCTAAAAACATGATCAACCCAAACACAGCCTAAACCTCAACACATGCTACAATGCAAGATAATGATAGCAATAGATCCAAAAGCATGTAACATGATAAAATTGAGGAAAAGACTAGTGCTCAAACTAATCATATCAACAGGGTACATGTTACTAACCAAAACTAGCACCTGACAAGTAACACCTAATGAACATCATACCACTACAAATAAAGCTCATGGAGAAATATGGTAAAACATGGCACAATGTTCATGAGGGTCACAAACTAGCATGAAAAGTGGAATAGCCACCAAAACTGTACAGTTTTGGATGACATGATATACAAGATAGCACATGCTAGACTAAAGCAAAACATGATACAAAGGAAAATGTACATGCAAGAACTATACAAGTGAGCACATGATAGTCCATCTCATACCACAAGAAATAGAACATGGATGTTCAAGGCATGAGTGTGTAAGAAAGCTCACCGAGTAGTAAAAGCCTCTTTGGAGGCAAATCTAAGCGGGATGCAGAGAACCATCAAAAACTTGATCACATCTAAAAGACCAAGTTCCATTCAGCACATGTTCTCCACCCCGCGTCCTCATATATACACACAAGAGGACAAAGTAACTCGAGTCTTGGATCCCGAAGGGTTAGCAAGCATGTACTTGGGAACCCAAGACTTGGTCACAAATCTCAACTTATCTTGTGGGTTAGCATGATGCAAATGTTGGCTCAAATGCAATTTTGAAACACCCTTGGTAGCATTCCTCAAAAGGACAACTCGAGGAGAAGGACGAGTTGTACCACGGGAAAAGAGGCAAACATCTTCCAAGGTTTTTGTAGAAGAACCAATAGAAGCACCATGAAAAGCATGACGTGGACCAAGAGAAGAAGCACTAGAAGCATGTCCACGACCATGACCTATCCCATTAGAAAAGGAGTCATAAAACCCATCAACAAAGAGGGGCTTCTTACTAGGAGCACAAGTGTTCATGCCATGAGAAGGGCTATGAACGACCATCTTCCTAGAAGAGCGAGCTTGGCGCAAACATTTGGCACGCCGATAGCAAAAGCTTTCTTGATGCCCATCTTTCTCACAAAAAGAGCAATGGTTCAAAGGCCTATCAGGAGGCACACCATTCTCCAACAAGTGAGAAGTCCCTTGGGGCTTAGAACAAGAAGCATCAACGTTCAACTTGGTGCCAACACTAGGAGCACACGTGCCATGGCAAAGGCTACGTGGCATCCTAAAAGCCTTAGCTCGAATACGCCGTTCGTGCTTGACATGGCGAAAACAAAAATCGAATGAATGTCCATCCTTCTTGCAAAATGAAGGACCGAGAAGCAACCAGAAAGCGACCAGAGGGGGGTGAATGGGAGCTTCAAATTTTCCTTTCGGAAACTAGTAGCCACTGTCCCAAGAATCAACCCAGAAGCAAACCCTAGAGCTCGCTAGTGTCCATGACCCTAGACGTAGGGTGGATGCTTCCTAGAAGCACAGCGGGACACTACACAACTCTAGAAGGCCAACACAAAAGACGGAAACCAAATCCGAGATCGCACGAACGAACAGCGAACGAGACTGCGCAGTCACAGCAGCATCGGACGCTGGCAGCGTCCGATGCCCAACCAACGGATGCGTCCGATGTGAAAAGTGCAAAACAGAACCCTTACTGGACACCCATCGGACGCTGTGAACAGTAGACTCTTAGCGTCCGATGGTCTCACTCCGGCGCGTCCGATGCACAACGGAGCGTCCGGTGGTAGCGTCCGATGCTCCTTAGAAAATGTCAGATTCTGACACGTGGCAACGGAGCCTCCGATGCCAAAAGGGTCAGCATCCGATGCTACAAACTCGAGCGTCCGATGCCCCCGACGCAGTGCAGTTCTTCCGTGAAATTCACTCGATCTCCTCCAAATCAAAAACACTAGGGCTTAGACTTGGTGTGAGAAGTTCCAAGGATGTTAGTGAGCTATCCCACGGGAATCATGGCTCGAACCTAACTCCAAATCGAGGAATTGGAAGAAATTGGGGCAATGGACCAAAAATCGATCCAACACGAAAATCGTTCGATCTCCTAGACCGTGAGGTTAGAGGTTAATCCTTTCGGTGGAAGGAAGTGCCTCACGACCTAGGACAACTTGGTTCAAACGGATTTGAAAAAGATGAACCGAGCAACGAGATCAAGCGATGGGAAAAACGTGGAGAAAAAGGATTCCGCGAAGAACACGAACAAAACGCGAATCACAACCACGAATTGCAACCGTGTGGCTACCACACGCTACCACGGTGAGGATACGGCCTCACTTCCTCAGAATCAACAGTACACAGAGGCAAGTCTCTCTGCGGATCTCAGCTAGCTACAGCAGGGGATGGGAGAGCAG
Source organism: Coix lacryma-jobi var. lacryma-jobi (assembly GCA_009763385.1). Taxonomy (NCBI): domain Eukaryota; kingdom Viridiplantae; phylum Streptophyta; class Magnoliopsida; order Poales; family Poaceae; genus Coix; species Coix lacryma-jobi. Next base: position 103,022,685 of record CM019830.1, on the reverse strand, counting down.
GAAACCCTAAGTGCCAAAGAGCAAATGACTGAGATACATGGGAGGAGGGTGTCTCCCGACTACTTATCCTACTACTAGCCTAAGTCTATTTCCTACTCTACCCCTCTCTATTCTAATTACAGAGCGAACCAGCTAAACCCTAGGGTTATTCTGGACCAACTCGGTGGTAGGTGTATCCGACGGCCACGCCCGCACAACTCGTCCGCGTTGCCTCCACGCAACCTTCCGATTGCCGCCACGTGCCGCCCTCGCTCTGCACCCCCGGTTTTGTGGCCCAAACCGGGAAACCAGCCCACCAGCATCTGAGTTTTGAGGCCAAACTCAGCAAACCCTCAGAGCCCAGGTTTTGAGGCCCAAACCTGGAAACCGTCCTCAGCCCGAGTTTTGTGGCCAAACTCGGAAACCGTCCACGCCCAGGTTTTGAGGCCCAAACCTGGAAACCGTCCATCCGATGGTTTTTCCCTGGCTCTACCACCAAACCGACATCGTAGATGGGATGCACCTCCCGTGCACCCCATCCACCGACACGTGTCCCCGAGTCCACGACTCAGGCAACACCTGACCGCACTTCTTCACTTGTCGTCGTCACAGGCTGCCAGCCACCACAGCTGATCCTCGGGCCTCTGGTCCCTCAGTCCAAGCCTCACGTCCGCCCTTCGCCACTCTCGGTCCATCGGCACGGCACGTCTCTACTTGACCTTCACCTCGCCTTTGATCACTGCATCCGTGCTCGACACCTGCACAACACAAGCCAAAGAACATGCGCATCATCCCAGTTGACAATCACTCATCACTCAGAGACCCGGCATACACCCATGTATCCGCAATCTCCCCCTTGATGATTGCATTGTCAACTACTCACACAAATCATAATGAAAAAAGAATAAGAAGAAGGAAGAAGGAAGAAGAGAGAACTCAACCAAATGACCCAAAAGCGTAGCAAAGCCTAAGAAGGTCATGTGGAAAGAGCAAGACAACTTGGTCCCCAAAGACATGGGCAACGGCTCGACGCGACCAAGCAAAGCAAAGCTAGCCCTCAAGAAGAGGTAGAACAGGCTCAACACCACTAGCAAAGAAGGCTCGATACCAAAGTCTTACGGCCAAAGCTCGATACCAAAGTCTTACGGCCAACAAGAGACAGCAAAGCTCAAACTCCCCCTCGACTAGTGCATACAACCAAGAAAACACTTCCCCTCAAATGAACACTCGGGAAGCACATATGATTTGCAACTTCTCCCCCTTAGTTGAAAATGCACTAATCAAATAAAAGGCTCTCCCCATCAGAAAAGGCACCAACAAAAGTGCGAACTAGGGAGGGTCTTCCCCTTCCAACATGCATATGAGTCAAAATGCAAGTTAGCAGCTTTAGGCATATATTCAGGAGAATGCAAAGATGCTCTAAACGGTATAGCTCCAATGACTCAATAACAACAATGCTCAGCAAAGGCTTAAACTGATCACCAGATATGAAATATGACCATATGAGCACAAAATGAGCAGTTGTGAGTCAAGAGGTGTTCACCATCAAAATAGCACTAGCAATGTATAAACAGGAGTCTGAACAAGTGCTAAACATGTATACTAGGTGCACTACCCCTAGCAAAGTTCAATCATCATGCTTAAGAATGAAACATACACTTGTGAATTCAAAATCAGATCGGAGTTGCAGCGGTGAAATTACACAAGTTCAATTATTAGCATGTGATTGCGAGAGGTTGAAAACTTGTCATTGCCTAACTTTTCAGCCAAGCGAAGCCTATGCCGAAGCAATCAGAAGCTTAAAGCTACGGTTTCGGTCATACACTACACGGCTCAAGTTTAACTCAAAGTGCAATGAGAAACCGTCTCGATACCGTGATGTGTTGACAAGCAATCCCATCTCGATCTTTTCAATTCACTGACACTTGGTTCAAATTTTAAACATGATATGAATAGACCAAGCAAGTGAAAGACTCAGAACTAGAGACATAGCAACCTAGCATATATGAAAAGCACGAGTGAACTCAACACATCCTACACATGCTAGTTGTATATCTCAATGGTGAACATTTTCAGATTTTAAGTTATTAATCACATTCACCATTTCAAAATAGCTCCGCTCACAATATGTACCAGTGATCAGAAAGAGCATAAGCTACAAGCATCATCATAAGTATCGGAGCATACTACATAGAGCATAGTTACATTCTAGTGATTATAGACATGAAGCTCAGAATGTAATTGCGTATGTTAAAATGCAAAAGAAAAGAAAGACAAACGAAAAAGAGTCAGTCTACTATACAAGATCCAAAATGTTTCCCCCATCTAAAAGGGGAAACACACACCAAGCTCACCCCTCAACCGGTTAAAGGTTGATTCGTCTAAAGGCTTGGTGAAAATATCAGCCAGTTGATGATGAGTATCGACATGGCGAAGGTCAATATCACCCTTCTCCTGGTGGTCTCTCAAAAAATGAAAGCGCACATCAATGTGTTTGGTCTTCGAGTGAAGCACGGGGTTCTTAGCAACGCTAATGGCACTCGTGCTGTCACAAAACAAAGGCATGCGAGAAAAACTCAGACCAAAATCACGCAAAGTGGCCATCATCCAGAGCAACTGTGAACAGCAGCTAGCCGCAGCAACATACTCAGCCTCCGTGGTAGACTAGGCGACACTAGACTGCTTGCGAGAAGACCACGAAACAAGAGAAGAACCAATAAACTGGCAAGTCCCAGAAGTGGACTTGCGCTCAATACGGCAACTAGCAAAATCGGCATCCGAATAACCGCAAAGGGAGAGGGTGGAGGAAGCAGAATACCAAATCCCAAACTCAGGTGTGAAACGAAGGTACCTGAAAATCCGCTTCACCGCCTGACGGTGAGAGGTGCACGACGACGCCTGAAAGCGCGCACACAGACACACCGCGAACTGGATTTCCGGGCGTGTCGCCGTCAGGTAGAGGAGCGACCCGATCATGCTGCGGTACTCCTTCTGGTCCACTGCTTCTCCATCCACATCCGCATCCAGGGCAGTCGTCATCGACATGGGTGTTGGAAGAGGCTTGGTGTGACACCCCAATTTTAAGAACAAAATTGGAGCACAATATATGTTTGCCAGGATCAATTTTCATACATATATCCACATCATAGTAAATATCAAAACAATGCTTTATTAATATATCGAACATTATTACATAAATGACCCTCGGGTCTGAAAGAGAAAGTACAGACTCTCATAACAACTGACTCTAATGTAGACTCGCGGAAACTGGACGCCATCTCCACAGAAAGGTCGACCGGGGGCTGTGCCATCCAAGTACAAGTCGTCGGGGTCGTATCCACCGTCTTCTGGGTACTCCTGCTCCGCATCGTCGACTCCAACGTCTAGGTGGGGTAGCAGGGGGTTCAAAGAGGAAGGGTGAGTACATCGAAATGTACTCCGCAAGTGTAGGAAATATATGCTTATGAGGCTATTATCAAAGGTAGGCTGACTTTGTTTGACTCAAGCGCCTAAAGCACACATCCTATTAATCCTATTTCCTATGCACCTATTTACTAGGTTATATCCACAGTCTCCATCTGTAACAGTAACCACACTCGGAGTTGCACCGAGCAAACCACACTCGGAGTCACACCGAGCAACCAACACTTGAAGTCCACCAAGCAACCACACTTGGTGTCCACCAAGCAACCACACTTGGAGTCACACCAAGCAAAACCCACACCTGAAGTCCATCAAGCAAACCACACCTGAAGTCCATAAGATGACCCAAACCAGTAACCAGTAACCAACTAATCTCGAAGAAGTCCAAGCCCGCTCGTGACCGTGAGCACGGCTGATATATCAGTTTATTTACTCTGCAGAGTTTGCACATCTTTACCCATGAGTCGTGTTGCCCTTGTGCCCGAGGTAGCTAGCCTCTTGACCCACTTCCAAGGTGAGTCGGCAGGGTTCACTACAAGGCCGTTACAAAGAGTCCTCCTATGCGTATTAGTTTCATATGTCACGACGTAGAGCTACCTTCCGTAATAACACCAGGTCTGGCGCCCGAGCCTGGGAATCACTCCCGTACCAAGCAGTATCCTGCGTAGAAGAAGCCCTGTCCTATGTCCATATGTAACTAATAACGACATAAGGCTTCTCTAATTAATTAGCCAGTCCCAGAGCCATATAGGCCTCATGGTTTGCGCTGTTTTGCCGGGTTACAGGCTTCGAGAACCGGGTCCTAGGGATCCAGGCAGGATAACAAACCACAAACCCAAACCAACGCCAAGTCCCATGGCAAACTGTAACGCCGAGTCACACGGCAACCGTACGCCAAGTCACATGGCACCACACCACCAACGGTCCATCCTACCGGATTTACCTACTCACCATACTACTACCATAATTACCAAACCACCGTGTTCCATAGATCATTAATCAGAATTAATTATTAACCAGCCCATCCCAAGACTGCGAGGCTAAGCATGACTTCTACCCATATGATCCCAAACCAGGTGTCAAGGAAAATAATACAAGAATCTAGTAAACCCTAACATGGGATTCAAATTTAGTCACTGCATGCATCTACAGGATCTACTCTACTCTAATACCAAAAGTAAAATAAAAGTAGGTGCAAGATGTTCAAGGACACTTGCCTGCGGGCTGGGTCGAATCAACTTGATCACAAGGAAAATCTGGAGCGTCCTCGAACTCCGCACTCTCTGGCCCAATCAACATACATGGCACAATATAACAAAATAAATAACAGTACAACAAACAGTACGAAAATAGTAAACTAACAGATCCACTGTGTAGACAACGGAATTATGAAACCAACGCAAGTTGAATGTGTCGAATCGGAGTTAAAACGCAAAAGTTATGGGCTTTTGAATCTGAGTGGCAAAATTGTAAATAATCTGAACTTGATTTTGGATTTTAAATAAATAAAAATGAAAAGAGCAGCTGGCTGGACTGGGCCTCATTTCGGTAGAAACGCAAGGGCTTGATCGAAAGAAAATCAAGACTCCGTGAACAGTGTGAATGTACTGCGGGTTGATTATCAAATAAGCCAGGGGTTCTTTTGAAGTAGGTGGTGCACTATGCTGCGCACTCGGTCCACGGTCCAGGAACCGGGGAAGATCTGTGAGAGTAGTTCACGATGGACCAGGTTCACAAAGGAGATGGATGGTTCTGGTTAGCTGTTGATATAACTAAAGTATTTTGGATTTTCTTTTCTAAAGGAAAAACATCGGTATACTAGCTAGGCATGATGTGGAGGTGGTGTCAGCAGGCTAACAACGAACGAAGAGGAGCTAGCATAGCAGAATGCTGCTCGCACCATGTCGTACATTCGCGTGCGCCTACTGGAGGGGTGCTGGTGTGTTGGCGACGTGTTGCGGTAGTGCGGTGCGGACGATCGGGGAAACGCCGATGGCGGTGGAGGCCATTAGCGCCGCCAGTGGTCTCGCCGGAGTGGCTCAGTTTTGGTCTTCAAGGCACGAGAGGGCACGGGAAAGATCGGAGAAGCACGAGGAGCTCACCACGGTTAAGATGGCAGGGTTCTCGACGGCTGGAGTGCACCGAGGGGAGTGGATGCTGTGGCGGCTCCGTGGCGACTCCGGTGAGCTTTTCTTCATGGCGAGGCAGTACGATACGGCCATCGGTCGATGCGTCGGGGAGCTGCGGGGCGAGGTTGCGACGCCGCTGCGAAGCCGGAGAGGCAGATGGGGAGGTGAGGGGCGCGGTCAGGACGAGGCGCACAGTAGTAGGGCGGGCATAGCCTCACCGAAGAGCACTGACGAACGACGCCGTTATGCAGAGAGGGGAAGAGAGGAAAAGGAGGTTACCGAGGGTTCCCTTGCCTCAAGACGGAGCTCCGAGGTGGTCTTGTTGCGCCCGTCTGTATGTGAGCGAGGACGGAGGCCAACGAGCTTTGGCCCGACGTGGCTATATGGCGGTGGCAGCAGTAGCTAGGGGTGATGTGGTGAGGGAGGGGATGGGGAGGAGGAGTCGGTGGCGGCGGCGCGAGCAGATGAGCTCCTGGGGGTTCTTATAAGGCGAAGAGGAGGACGCGGCCGCAAGACTCGGTGTTTGCAGATCGAGGGCGATGGCGGCTTCGCAAGCCGCGTAGTGCGGACGGAGGTTGGGGAGGGAGAACTGTCGAGCAGGCCTGCTCGTCAGTGGGTGCAAGGGTGGAGCGGGCAGGGTCCGCCTGGCAGTGACGGTGAGGGAGGCGGGGCGCTGCTGCTTGCGCGTGGGGAGTAGCAGGCCGTGCAGGTGCCGGTTGGGCTCGGCCCAAGGCAAAGGAGAGAGGCCCGACAGGGAGGGAGGAGGGTGAGGAGGAGATGGCAGATGGGCCGGTTGGGCTTGCGGGAGCAGGCCGACAGAGAAGGCTCGGCCCGAGCTGAAGGAGGGAGAAAGAAACCCTTGCCATTTTATTTTTGTATTTTGATTTTTCAAATCCTTTTAAAATCAAAACCCGTTTTCAAACTTTTGAAAATGTTTTCCCTAGGTTTTTAAAATAAAAACTTGAGTTTGATTTTGCAAACTTTTTATAAATCTTTTTATTGTTTTTCTAAATAGGATAAATTCGATTCGCCCTAGTCGGGTTTAACAAACTTATTTTTCACCCAATAAAAATTATGCAACGGCATGAATGCAACAAACATCTGGCTAGAAATTTTCCTCCATCTAGGATTTTGGCCATTTTCTTATTAAATTTCTAATTATTTTAATTAATTAAACACCCGGGGTGTTACACTTGGCCTCACCCATATCGAACCGCTTCAGCAAGTCCTTGGTATACTTGCCCTGGTGCACGAACGTTCCTTCCCGGGATTGCTTGATTTGCAACCCGAGGAAAAACGTCAGCTCGCCCATCATGCTCATCTCGAACTCCCTGCTCATAGTATCTGCAAACTTGGCAACCAAAGCGTGAGAGGAACCACCGAAAATGATATCATCCACGTAAATCTGGACCAAGAGAGTGTCTTTGCCTTGCTTGAGGAGAAAGAGCGTTTTATCTACACATCCCATTTTAAAACCCTTAGCAAGCAAAAAGGTTTTCAACCTATTATACCAGGCTCTAGGGGCTTGTTTTAAACCATATAAAGCTTTGTGGAGTTTAAAAACATGGTTTGGAAACTTGGGATTTTCAAAACCGGGGGGTTGCTCAACGTAAACCTCTTCTTCTATGTAGCCGTTTAAGAAGGAACTCTTGACATCCATTTGAAAAAGTTTGAAACCTTTGGATGCAACAAAAGCCAAGAGTATCCTAATAGCCTCCAAATGAGCTACAGGAGCAAACGTCTCCTCAAAGTCTATTCTCTCCTTCTGACTATAACCCTTCGCTACAAGTCTGACCTTGTTTCTAACAACGTGGCCATCCTCTCCTTGCTTGTTTTTGAAAACCCATTTTGTCCCAATAGGCTTACACTCAGGAGGAGGTGGAACTAGAACCCAAACCCGATTTCGCTCAAAATTTTCTAACTCCTCATGCATGGCATTGACCCAATCGGGATCTGTCAAAGCGTGTCCAACATCTCGGGGCTCAAAATCAGCGACAAAAGCAGAATGAGCAAAGTGAGAAATGTGTTGTGACCTGGACCGAGTGAGACGTTCGTCAATGCTGCCGATCATCTGCTGAGGCGGGTGCTGGCGCTGAATGTGTCGTGGTGCCTCCCTAGCCGAAGTGGCCTCCCCCTCAACAGCAGCTGGTGCCTCCCCGGGTACAAATGGTACCGCTCGGGGTGGCAGATCCCACGGCCCCCAAGAAGAGGAGGTGTCGGGGCCGTGAGTCGTCGTAGAAGCCGCTCTTTGCGGCACAACAGGTGGAGGGGGTGCTGGATCATCCATCCCTTCAGCACCCTCGTCCTCGTCATCAAAAAGAGGCTCACCAACCTCATGATCACCTGCACGCTCAAAACGAGAAGAAGGACAAACCATGGTCTCGTCGAAGGTGACATCTGATGTCTCCATGACTCGGTTAGTATCAAGGTTAAGTACACGATATGCACGAGTGTGAGTGCCATAACCCAAAAATACTCCATCAGAAGAACGAGACTCGAATTTGTCCAGGTTGCCTTTCTTCAATATAAAACAATGGCAACCAAACACTCGAAAATAACTCACCTTGGGGAGTTTTCGAAAACGCAACTCATAAGAAGTCTTTTTCAAGAAGGCTCGAAGAAAAATGCGATTGGAAATATAGCATGCAGTGTTCATAGCTTCGGCCCAATAACGCCTAGGAGTCCTATGATCATCGAGCATTGTCCTGGCCATCTCAACAAGGGTCCGATTCTTCCTCTCTACAACACCATTCTGAGGGGGTGTGTAGGGGGGAGAAAACTGATGCTCTAAACCCAAAGAGTTACAAAACTTCTTAAAATCTGAATTCTTTAATTCGGAACCATTATCACTCCGAATTGCTCGCATCGAGTTCAAAGGGAACTCGTTCTGAAGACGCAAAATTAGATTACGAGCAAAGGAGAAAGTCTCGGTCTTCTCAGCTAAAAAGAAGACCCACGAATATCTCGAGAAATCATCAACAACAACAAGCACATACCACTTCCCCCCTACCGAGCTCACCCGAGCCGGACCAACAAGGTCCATGTGCAAAAGCTCTCCAGGGCGCTTGGTCATGACCTGAGTCACTGGATGGTGGGGAGCGGCAACCATCTTCCCGTGTCTACAAGAGTGGCAAACAAGATCCTTCTCCATATGCAACTTGGGCAATCCTCGGATTAGGCCAAGCGAACTAAGCCTTGCAAGCAAGTCAAAGCTCAAATGTCCAAGTCTCCTATGCCACTTCCAAAGATCAGAGGAGGAAGGTCCAGCCACAAGACAACGAGAAGTGCCAAAAGACTCCGAGAAATTCGCACGGAAGACTTTTCCAAAGGGCGAAATCAAACACACAAGATTTCCCTGAGGATCCAAAATACGACTGAGATTCGGTTTAAAACGAATCTCATAGTCGTCGTCAAAGAGTTGCGAAACCGAAAGAAGGTTAAAATGCAAGTTAGAAAGAAGAGCAACATCGCGCAACACAAAGTGCTCATTAACTCGCACGGACCCGCGAGACAATACCTTACCTTTGCTATTGTCGCCGAAGGTTATGTACTCCTTTCCGGCAATAGGACTAAGGCTGGAGAACCACTTGGCGTTTCCGGTCATGTGCCTCGAGCAACCGGAATCCACCAACCAAATGTCCTCCAACCGTTTTACCTACATCAATAAAAAGACATAGGGTGAGCATACGGTCCAACACTGGGGTTAGTGAAGTAGGAAGAATACCAGTGTTGGGCCGGCTGCTCAAAAAAACGGTTAGCAGAAAAACCATTCCTAGCATGTCTACGAGAGGAGCGATCACCACGTAGAGGAAAACGTGGTCCGCTAAGGGAGGAGCGTCCATCGCGATACTCAAACCGCGGTGGGGAAAAACGCTCAACTACAAAGCCTCCGCTACGAGGTCCATAGCCTACAACTGCAGGCTCCCGCCGGGCACGCTCTCTATGAGGCCTAGGCCTAGCAACTCTCCTCGGAGCTCTCTGCTGCCTAGGCCTGGGAACTTGAGGTTCTGGACCTCTGGGCTTAGCAGCACGTCTCGGTGCTCTCCTCTGAACATTCAGCGCATGTACATCATGGAAAGGATGGTACATGTCCGGGTTGTCCATCTCCCTAGCACGGCGCGCCTCTCTCTTGCGCCTAAAACAGAACTCGCTCAAGTGTCCATCTCTCCCACAGAAGTCACAATGATACCTCACCGCAAGCAAAGGGGGTTGTTGGTACTCATGGCTGTGGGTGTGGATCACTTTGCCCTTCTGTGGCAATTCCTCCTGGATAGGTGGCATTGTATCCAGCTTGTTCTTTAGGTGGTTGGGTTTGGGATGCCACACTTGGTTCTTGGGTGGAGCTCTCGGAGGTTCCTCAAACACCCCATCCTTGGTGGTAGGCTTGACGGGCTCTTTGGGTGGAAGCTTGGTTAGTTTGGGAGTAGTGGTGGAGTTGGGCTTCTCACTAGGATTCAGACCACTCGACTCTCCAATCTTCCCAAAAGCATAAAGATCAACACCCTGAGCAAGACCTACACCAGAACCTCCAGCAGCTCGCTTAAATTGGGAGATCATCATCCCGAACTGCGGCTCACTACAAGAGACCCATGACAAGATGGTCCGAAGGTATGTGTTTTCTTCCTCGGTTTGCATCTTGCCATGCTTGATATTCGCAATCACCATCTCCAAACCTACACACGAAGCGCACCTAGCCACATAGGTGCTACCTGAGTTGGCCTCTTCAAGAGACACAATCTTGGCATTCTTCTCTGCCAACTCAGATTGCAAGACAGGACAAGTCTTGCATGCACCCAACAAGGAAGGTCTAGCCTTCAGCTCATCCACCTCTCCTACCAACGCAGCATACTTACCTCTCAAGGTGAGAAGGTCAGTCATGTGCGTGGTGCACATCTCACACTCAACCTCCTCTGACACGACCACGGTGGACTTGGCAAACTCAAGCTCTCTCACGGTGTCCTCCCACTTCTGCCTAAACTCCTTGCGCTCTCTAGCGGCACGCCTAAGCAGCTTATCCTGACTAAGCAAGGTGGCAGTAAGCTTCTCATTCTCAGCAAAGAGCTCATCGTGGGTCATGGATACCTGGGAGGTGTCGTCGTCGTCGTCCCGAGGGGAGTGCTCCAGCTTGCCGTCGACCTCATCACCAAGCGCCATGGTGCAGAAGCCGTCGTCGTCGGCGAAGAAGCAGAGACCGTTCAGCTTGTCCTCGATCCTCTTCTTCTTCTCGGACTCGTCATCGCTTGAGCAAGCGGAGTCGTCATCCGATCCGTCGATGTCGCTGAGCGTGGCGAAGAACGCACGCTGCTCAGCCTGGGCCTTCTCCAAGTACTTCTTCTTGATGTACTCCTTGTCGAAGCCGCCCCTCCGCTTGTGCCTCGCGGGGACGTACTTCTCCTTGCGCTTGCCGGAGTCATACTTGTGCCCATGATCGCCCTTCCCCGAATGCTTGTTCTTCTTGGGGCAGTTGGCGATGAAGTGGTCAGGGTTGCCGCACTCATAGCATCCTGAGCGTCCTCCTCCGCGGCGACGGTTCATGCGATTGTTGTGGAACCGCGTGAACCGGTTTGCGAGCATTGCCAGCTCGTCATCCCCCAACGACTCAAGTTGGTCCTCTGTGACAGAAAAGAGAGACGAAAGAGCAAAACCTCCAGAGGGGTTAGAAGAGCCAGAAACCAAAGCCATAGTCGGGCCAGAAGGATTCTCATAAGAAGCCCTCGACATGGCGTCAATCTCACTAGACTTGAGCTTACTAAAGAGCTCGTCGCAAGTGAGGGTCTCATAGTTAGACTATTCGATGATCGCCTGGACCTTTGAGTCCCACACCGACCGATCAAGAGTGTGCAAAAGCTTCAAAGCCCTCTCATGATCGTCAAAAGGCAACAGCTCCTTGTTCGCTCTCATCTTGTTGACAATGACCTGAAAGCGAGCGAATAAACTCTCTATGCTCTCACCAGGCATATGTCGAAAGTTCTCATACTCCCGCTTGTGCGACTCATAGAGGCGGGATTTGACCTGAGTGGTTCCCTCATGGAAGCACATGAGGGTCGCCCAAATCTCATGAGCCGTGGGGAGGTGAGAAACACAATCGAACTCGGACATGCTCAAACAGGAGAACAGAGCGTTACGTGCCCGACTATTTGCCTCATGCTCATCGATCTGGAGCTGAGAGACACGAGCAGCCAAGACAACGTAATCATCCCTGTTGCAAATCTCCCAAACAGAAGAGCCCATGCTCTGGAGATAGGCCGACATGCGTATCTTCCAATACGCATAGTTCGTCCCATCAAAGAACGGCGGTTTGCCCACGCCGCGATCCATGTCGCCTTCTGTGGATCTGGAACCGGCTAAGGTGGAAGATCCTTAACCCGCTCCGATACCAATTGAAGGACCGAGAAGCAACACGAAAGCGACCAGAGGGGGGTGAATGGGAGCTTCAAATTTTCCTTTCGGAAACTAGTAGCCACTGTCCCAAGAATCAACCCCAGAAGCAAACCCTAGAGCTCGCTAGTGTCCACGACCCTAGATGTAGGGTGGATGCTTCCTAGAAGCACAGCGGGACACTACACAACTCTAGAAGGCCAACACAAAAGACGGAAACCAAATCCGAGATCGCACGAACGAACAGCGAACGAGACTGCGCAGTCACAGCAGCATCGGACGCTGGCAGCGTCCGATGCCCAACCAACGGACGCGTCAGATGCGAAAAGTGCAAAACAGAACCCTTACTGGACACCCATTGGACGCTGTGAACAGTAGACTCTCAGCGTCCGATGGTCTCACTCCGGCGCGTCCGATGCACAACGGAGCGTCCGGTGGTAGCGTCCGATGCTCCTTAGAAAATGTCAGATTCTGACACGTGGCAACGGAGCCTCCGATGCCAAAAGGGTCAGCATCCGATGCTACGAACTCGAGCGTCCGATGCCCCCGACGCAGAGCAGTTCTTCCGTGAAATTCACTCGATCTTCTCCAAATCAAAAGTACTAGGGCTTAGACTTGGTGTGAGAAGTTCCAAGGATGTTAGTGAGCTATCCCACGGGAATCATGGCTCGAACCTAACTCCAAATCGAGGAATTGGAAGAAATTGGGGCAATGGACCAAAAACCGATCCAACACGAAAATCGTTCGATCTCCTAGACCGTGAGGTTAGAGGTTAATCCTTTCGGTGGAAGGAAGTGCCTCACGACCTAGGACAACTTGGTTCAAACGGATTTGAAAAAGATGAACCGAGCAACGAGATCAAGCGATGGGAAAAACGTGGAGAAAAAGGATTCCGCGAAGAACACGAACAAAACGCGAATCACAACCACGAATTGCAACCGTGTGGCTACCACACGCTACCACAGTGAGGATACGGCCTCACTTTCTCAGAATCAACAGTACACAGAGGCAAGTCTCTCTGCGGATCTCAGCTAGCTACAGCAGGGGATGGGAGAGCAGGAAACCCTAAGTGCCAAAGAGCAAATGACTGAGATACATGGGAGGAGGGTGTCTCCCGACTACTTATCCTACTACTAGCCTAAGTCTATTTCCTACTCTACCCCTCTCTATTCTAATTACAGAGCGAACCAGCTAAACCCTAGGGTTATTCTGGACCAACTCGGTGGTAGGTGTATCCGACGGCCACGCCCGCACAACTCGTCCGCGTTGCCTCCACGCAACCTTCCGATTGCCGCCACGTGCCGCCCTCGCTCTGCACCCCCGGTTTTGCGGCCCAAACCGGGAAACCAGCCTTTTCCAGCCAACCCCCGGTTTTGAGGCCCAAACCGGGAAACCAGCCCACCAGCATCTGAGTTTTGAGGCCAAACTCAGCAAAGCCTCAGAGCCCAGGTTTTGAGGCCCAAACTTGGAAACCGTCCTCAGCCCGAGTTTTGTGGCCAAACTCGGAAACCGTCCACGCCCAGGTTTTGAGGCACAAACCTGGAAACCGTCCATCCGATGGTTTTTCCCTGGCTCTACCACCAAACTGACGTCGTAGATGGGATGCACCTCCCGTGCACCCCGTCCACCGACACGTGTCCCCGAGTCCACGACTCAGGCAACACCTGACCGCACTTCTTCACTTATCGTCGTCATAGGCTGCCAGCCACCACAGCTGATCCTCGGGCCTCTGGTCCCTCAGTCCAAGCCTCACGTCTGCCCTTCGCCACTCTCGGTCCATCGGCACGGCACGTCTCTACTTGACCTTCACCTCGCCTTTGATCACTGCATCCGTGCTCGACACCTGCACAACACAAGCCAAAGAACATGCGCATCATCCCAGTTGACAATCACTCATCACTCAGAGACCCGGCATACACCCATGTATCCGCACAAAAGGTGCAATGGAAAACCGGATTGGGAGCACGAGTCCCAAAAATATGAGAAGCACCCTTGTCAAAAGAAGTCCCTTGGACATCACTCGAAGAAACAGCAAGGTTAGGAGTAGCTATGAAAGAGCTATCCGAAACCTTGACACTAGTGCTAAGGTCAACAGACTCACGCGCAACACAAGAACTCAACTCCGGTTGCAAAGAAGCAATTTTCGAAGCATCAACATCGGAGTTGCAAGAAGTGCATGAATCAAAAGACTTAGCACAAAGACTCTTGCATCTTTTGGCTAAAACCTCATTCTCAAACATGAGGCGATCACAAATACCACAAGGAGCATTTCTCAGATTGTCCATCTCCTTTCTAATGCACTCGGCATATGTGGTACGCAATAGTTCAATTTCCTTCTCAAGGTTGGCACTCACATCATTTTGCTCAACCAACTTGGCGCTCATATCATCGCGCAAAACTTTCAAAGCCAAAACTTCTTTTTCTAAATCAATGCATGATGTGCATATGAGACCGGTGGAAGAAACATCACCATTCACATCAAGCAATGAATCATGATTAGCACAAGAAGTAAGGCAAGCATTTTTATTCAAAGAGCATGAGCTACAAGGCCTAGAAGTTAGATCAACAATTTTAGCCCTAGCATGCTCAAGTTCGTCTACACATGTCATGTGAATCAAACTGTATTCTCTAAGTCTAGCAACAAAAGATTCACAAGAATCACATGGTGACAAAGCATTTGACTTTAGCAAGGCTATTTCAGTTTTAGCACAATCAAGATCCTTGCGCAAGTCAATGCAAACTAGACATGGTTTGGAAGCATTGGATTTCAACATTTCATTTTCAGATTTTAAGCTAGCAAGAGAAAAGCGTAGCTCATCAACCTTCCTAACCATGTCACTACTAGAGGTGCAAGGAAAAGATGCACTAGACTTCCAATAAGAAAGACCACATTTTAAACTAGTGATGGAGCATTTCAATTTCTTGATCTTTCTACGCAAGGTATCACAAAGCTCATCATATCTAATATTATCAACATAGCAAGCATCATACCGGTCATGCAAAGTTACAAGACTACCTGCAAGTGTACCTTTCTTGGCCTTGCCAAGTTCATGTAGAAGATCCTCCATTGAAACCTCATCACCATCCAGGAAGTCCAGCAAAGCATCCACCTCACGTTTAGTCTCAAGAGCCGCACTCCTCCTTCTTCCAGAAATGTCATCCTCGATCGCACGTCCATGATTCAAACCTGAGGACAAAGACACACTGGAAGAGGAACTTGATGCCATTTCCAAAAGCATCGTTAGTGTCAGCAAGACAAAAGCTCAACACCTCGACAAGCAAAGTCGGAAGCAAAACCGCTCTAAAAGGTCACCTTCACGGCTCCGAAATCGGTTAAGGTAGTGAGATCCTTAATTGGCTCCGATACCAATTGAAGGACCAAAAACGGCGACCAGAGGGGGGTGAATGGGAGCCATAAAATTTCTTTCGAAATAATTAGGCCACTGTCCCAGAAAATCGACCCCAAAGCGCAAAACACACACGGGTAGTGTTCTCGAGCCAATGGGTGGCTGGAGGTTCTCGGTGATGACCCACGAACACAGCGGAACATTCACCACGGTGGAAAATGCAACAAACGACCAAACTAATCCGAGAACTGAAAATGGAGCTCTCTAACTCGATGGAAGCGAGAAAAGGGCTCAAACCAAAATCACCCAAACCAATTGCTGGTTTGATGACCTAGAAAAGTTCTTGGGTAGACTAGAAACCCAACGCAACAAACGGATCGAGAAACGGACACTCGAAAGGCTCGGAACACCAAAAATAGCCTGCAGGTCCGGAGGTTCCGCGTCGCGGCTCGGAGGTTCTGCGGTCTGGAGGATCACTGGAAACCTACAGACCTCGGAGGTTCCACCTACAGACCAAGGAGGTTCCACGCCTCTGCGTGGAGGCTCCTTGCATACCTAAAACCGCCTACAGACTATGGAGGTTCCGCGGTTCAGCGCGGAGGCTCCGGACCGCGGAGGTTCCGCGGTTCAGCGCGGAGGTTCCGCGACCTGTAAATTAGCAGCTCGAGCTGAAGAACAAATTGCCAAAACTCAATCAAATCAACTTGGATTGACTTGAAACTTTGCACAGAGGATCACAACAAGGTTGGTGAGCTAACTCTAAGAGATCATGGCTCGAATCCAACTAAAACTTCATCAATCGCAAATCTTGTGCAAAGGGGAAAAGTTTGGCTCCAAAAACAAAATCCGCCCGATCTATGTGCTCGTGAGGAATTAGATGATTTCCTTCGGTGGAAAGATGCTTCTCACGACAAAACACAAGATGGTTCAAACGGAATCGCAATCCATCCCTCCAATCAAAAGTTATCACGAAATCACATAGAGGGTAAAATGAAGAACGCGAAGAACAAAATCGCGAATCGATCCAAAATCGCTGCCAACAAGAGGAGGAAGAAATTGATCCTTGGATTGCTATTAGATGATGAACTGTGTAGCACTCTGTGTCGGGTTACAAGCCACTCCTCGTAGTACAAAACACGGATGGCGAAAAGCTCAAGAACAAGAGCCGGTCTCTCCTCTCACCCTAGCCTCCTCTCACCTAAACAAAATGAGAGTGACACCTCCAAGGATGGTTGTCCAACACAGCCCCTTCATCTATATATAGGTGCACATCTGAATGACACAAACGCCCGAACATGAAGTACTAACCCAAATACCCCCTAGGGGTAAAACCATCCAACTCAAGCCTCTCAGTGCCACCACGCGTCGACCACCGCGCCTTCCTCACCGATAGCTTCGCCGCAACGCAAGCCTCTCGGTGCCACCACGTGTCAACCGTTCTGCATAGGAACCTTCGTCCGGTTTTGAGGCCCAAATCGGTAAACCCGCCAGCCCAAGTTTTGAGGCCCAAACCTGGAAACCGTCCACCCCGAGTTTTGTGGCCCAAACTCGGAAACCCGCCAGCCCAGGTTTTGAGGCCCAAACCTCGAAACCGTTGTTGATGCAAAATCTGGTTCGCCGCGCCTCACACACAGCAAGCCGAAAAGCTAGCTTCAATCGGGTGCCCGGAGTATGTTGAACCCGGAGATGTGCCAGTCGGTTTGACCTGAAAACCAACAAGGGATAAAAACGTGAGAATACCTCTGGAACATGTCAGGTGAGACTAGACAGTTCCATATGTACGGCTTTGAAAGCCAATCACGACGGCACACAGCTATAGAAGCTGTCTGTCAAAACAGGTTTATAAAGTCATTCGGCAAGTATAAAAGAAAGCATGTAAACATGTTGATTGCCGAACGCATATGTAATAAAAGAAACAGGTAACTTGTAAATATAAATCTATTCAAACAAAACATGCATATGCTAATCCAACTAGTCTGCCGCACGTCTAGTTTTCATAAACCCGTCAAGCGTAAACTTGAGCGAAGCTAATCCACCGCATGATACCACTTGCTACAAATCTACACCACTCCTTATAATTAGATTAATCCACCGCATGATACAATCTAATTATAAGAAGCTAAAAGCGTGCATATATCTGAACAGATCTATATATACTCATTACTCAGGTAAGCTTAACCAAGATCGGCAAACTAGCCGAGTTGGGGTCCATGAAGAAGGGACATACAAACAAGCATGATCAAACCAATCTAAAACCTGTATCTGCCGCACGATACCCAGTTCTATCAAAGCCTAACCGTGATTGACATGTATGAACCCACAACATGTGACAATCTAGATTAAAAGTTGATCCGGCCGTCATGATCTTATGATTAACAAAACACAAGCGAGCTTGTGAAACAAGGCCGAACAAAGATCAATCTAGATTGGGCAAAAGAGTGTTACAAGAATTAAATAATAAAACACATAACACGTGATAACTTAATGAATCTATTAGATCTACCAAATCTAATAGAGTTGATAACTATTTTTACTCATGACTTAATCCGCCGCACGATACAAGGCACAAGCAAAAACCTCCCGTCATAAGCTTAAATCCGTCGCACGATACTAAGCTTAATGAACGAGACTACTTGCATCATATCTAAATCCACCGCATGATACTAGACATGATAACAAGGTTGTCGGGACTTACGGAGGTCGACGGATCGATGATTCCTCTCGAAGAACTCGACGACATGACTAAGGACTCAAAGGTGGCATGGGGCCGGTTTGTATTGATATGGTTGTGAACACTTTTTACAATAGCCAAGGGTTTATATTTATACCCTGGACGCGATACAAGTCCTAAAAGGACACGACTATGAAACGTTAAAGGAAAAAACTACATTTTTGGCCTTTAACTCCCTTTGGAAACTTTATTGCCTTAATTGTTGCAATTTTGTTGCCCGATCGGCTCTTGCTTCCATCGTTTCAATGGAAACTCCCTTTTTCTCAGAATAGCTGACCGCATAAGCAGTTGCGGAATCCCTGGAAACTAGCCGACCGCATGGATACTTGCCGAATGCCTGACATGCACGTCGTCTTCTAGCCTTTCCTTCATCGTGAAGCCATTTATGCTAAATATAGAACTGGACGTCGAGACGTGCATGCTTTATATATATTTATATTCTAAATTGCCTTCTTTGCTTGCTTGCCACATCACAACGCCACCAAATCCAACTCCTGGCCAATGAGATTAGACCCTTCTGATTCTTGAATACTTGTTTAATCTGCCACGGTCATGGTCGATTATCCTCGTGATCGGCTTCTCTTGCCATATTTATTTCCCAAATGGAGTAACTGACCGCTTGGCCGTCTACCGAATGCTCTTCTCACTGCTCGTTGGGTCCACCTGTCATCTTTTTAATGTTGACCAAAATCCAGTGTTAACACAGGCCCCCCTAGTTCAGAGTATGAATTGTCATGCTTCGAACTATTTGATCTCTATTGGTCTTCTTCAAAAAGCCAAGAAATCCACTGATAGCAATAACATTTTCTCACCATGTTTCCACAATTTTGCCTGTAAAACAATAATTCTCCAATACATGTGGAAACAAGTTAGTTACAAATGCATATGTGTATAAATATTATAGTTCTACCATTTTATTGATCAGAAGATGCTGCAATGTCGACTACACCTCAAAAGTATCATATTTTATAACCAAGATTTCTTTTAAACTTGAATAAAATGGTACCTTACTCATCCACTCGTCTCTTTAATTATGGGGCTTTAGTTCTCACTGAGTTCTCAAGTGATTGCAAAACAGAATAGCTATAGAAATGCTTATCTTTTACCCCTTGATCACTTTTCATCCGGAGTTTTTATCATTATCTTTTATATAAAATCGTATCACATAATATTGCAGAGTCAAAGACTCGACCATAAGGAGATACAAGCCATAAACCTAGATCAAGAAGTGCAAGTGAATATTTTATTACTTTTCTTTTGCATATGTCATTCTCCAGACCTTTTAAAATTATGAGCCTACTAGGCCTTCGGCCATCTTTTATTTTATTTGGTGATCACTTGACCTTTTCTTTTTCATATTTTATTTGGGCGGTCACTTGACCTTTTTTTTTTCTTTCTCAGTTCTGGCGGACACATGTCCGTCGCTTTTATTTCTGAGATTTATAGAATAGCCTCATATTTTTAATCAGAGAGAGAATGCACATGCAAAACACTTATTAGTTTAGGGCGTGTACGTGAATCTTGATCTTGAGAATATGACTATAATCTCAACTAGTAGTCACAATGATTTGACAATGCTCAATATGACATTAAGTAAATTTTATTATTTTATTAAATCTCTGAATTTCAAGTATCTCTCAAAATAATGTCATAGCAAATTCTACCTCTATTCATATCCCACAACTACTTTCGGACAAAGTTTAAATTCTACGCAACCCACAAATTTCAAAGACTTCAAGATAAATATAATAACCACTAGATCCAAATCTTCAAGAAATCATAGCTATAAACCGGACACATGTGAAACATATAACAGAGCATCTATCTATCATTTCAACAATGGATAACCCAAAATATTTATATCACATATTCATAGAGTGGAATTTTTTTTAAAGGTTTTTTTAGTGCAGAGACGCAACATGAGAGGTTTCGCTTTTTAATGATTCTAATTTTAAGCTCTGAAACTATTAGAGAAGCGAGGGTAAAATCACACAAACCACCATTAAAGATGAAGCAGCCATTTGTCTTGTCCTTCTTCACGATGGATCGCTCGATGTTGTACGATGTGTGCGTGTTGATCTTAGGCCCCCTGACACGTAGTCACAGCGGCGTAATCGATGATTCACCGGTGTCCTCCTTTCTCTCATCCGAGACGTCTTCGCCGAATACGGGTTGAAAATATTTGAAGCCAATCATAAACGTCAATCCTTCTTCTGTAAATGACTAGCTGCTTCAGATCTTGTAGCTGTTCTGACTATAAGTGAACTTGTCACCGTTGCATGTGTCTTGTTGGCACCACCTTATTCAAGGCCGTTAGCAAAAGTATCTCTTTCAATATGAAGTGTGCTGAAAACGTTTTAGCCGATGGTCTTCTATCGGCCGTCCAGTTGCTAACGTCCTTTGTGCCTCTGATGTAGCCTTTCGTAACCTTATCACCAGATTGAGCTTTGCGTTACTCAGAGAAAGGCAAAGTTATATTAATAGGAGCCGAAGGTTCTGTCTTATCGGCTTTTGCTTAGTATGCCTTTGACTTTCTTCTTGTTGAGGAACTGGAATGCTTTAGGTGAGCATGCTGTCAGGTAACTCACGGTAGCTTCGAAGGACATCATTTTTGATGATGAAGCTGAGTGTGCCGTAGAGGACGAATACGAGCTCGGCGGTGCGTGGATGCGTGCATGATGATAACTCCAGCCGATTCCTGTATGCATATCGGCCAATTAGTATATTTTTTGTGTTGTTGTATCCACTGATTCCTTTCCTGAACAGCCGATTCCAAAGATGACATGCAGATAACCTATCGGCCAACTTCCCTCGGCTGGCGTATGACCGCTTGATAATTAATTGGCTATTTATAGCAGCATGCAAGTAAATCTGAGTTTGGACTTCATCTCTTTGAACATCTCCATGGAAATCTTCCTTTTATTTATCTCTTCATGTGCATACCGTGCCATGATATATTTGGAGACCGATACATTCATGTCATAATGTATTTGAAGCCATTTTATTTTTAGGAGAAACCATATCAGCCAATTCTATCTTTAGGAGAAGTTCATTAGCTTCTTTAATTGGTTTCCATGTCCCTGCACGGAGCAAATCCACCCATGCATGCTATCTGCGTCTTCGTAGATGCCATGCACACTCAGTTGATCAGCAGCTATCCCGTGCGTACACGTTGAATCGACTGTTTTCATGCATATTCGACAATTGGTCATATCTAGCAATCAGTCTGTACAATCATACTCTTCTCGTATAATAGCCGATGGAGTTTAGGGAAACAACTGATCCTTATTTATACAAGCCTTTGACAATCAAACAAGAATTATGGTCCCACCAGGCGTGCCAAAAAGTGTGTTGGCGCAAAATCTGGTTCGTCGTGCCTCACACACAGCAATCCGAAAAGCTAGCTTCAATCGGGTGCCCGGAGTATGTTGAACCCGGAGACGTGCCAGTCGGTTTGACCTGAAAACCAACAAGGGATAAAAACGTGAGAATACCTCTGGAACATGTCGGGTGAGACCAGACAGTTCCATATGTACGGCTTTGAAAGCCAATCATGACGGCACACAGCTATAGAAGCTGTCTGTCAAAATAGGTTTATAAAGTCATTCGGCAAGTATAAAAGAAAGCATGTAAACATGTTGATTGCCGAACGCATATGTAATAAAAGAAACAGGTAACTTGTAAATATAAATCTATTCAAACAAAACATGCATAGGCTAATCCAACTAGTCTGCCGCACGTCTAGTTTTCATAAACCCGTCAAGCGTAAACTTGAGCGAAGCTAATCCACCGCATGATACCACTTGCTACAAATCTACACCACTCCTTATAATTAGATTAATCCACCGCATGATACAATCTAATTATAAGAAGCTAAAAGTGTGCATATATCTGAACAGATCTATATATACTCATTACTCAGGTAAGCTTAACCAAGATCGACAAACTAGCCGAGTTGGGGTCCATGAAGAAGGGACATACAAACAAGCATGATCTGCGGATACATGGGTGTATGCCGAGTCTCGAGTGATGAGTGATTGTCAACGGGTTTGATCGCATGTTCTTTGGCTTGTGTTGTGTAGGTGTCGAGCACGGAGACAGTGATCGAAGGCAAGGTGAAGGTCAAGTAGAGACGTGTCATGCCGACGGACCGGGAGCGGTGAAGGGCAGACGTGAGGCTTGGACTGAGGGACCGGTGGCCTAAGGATCAGCTGTGGTGGCTGGCAGCCTGGGACAGCGACGAGCGGAGACTTGCAGGACATGGTGTTGCTCGGGTCGAGGACCTGAGGACATGTGTCGGTGGACGGGGTGCACGGGCGGTGCATCCCCTCTACAGCTTCGGTTTGGTGGTTGAGCCACAGAAAAACCACCGAGTGGATGGTTTCCAGGTTTGGGCCTCAAAACCTGGGCGCTGATGGTTTCCGAGTTTGGGCCACAAAACTCGGGCTGAGGACAGTTTCTAGGTTTGGGCCTCAAAACCTGGGTGCTGCGGGTTTGCTGAGTTTGGGCCACAAAACTCAGGCGTTGGTCGGCTGGTTTCCCAGTTTGGGCCTCAAAACCGGGGGTTGGCTGTGAAGGCTGGTTTCCCGTTTTGGGCCTCAAAACCGGGGGTGGACGTGAAGGCCTGGTTTCCCGGTTTCGGCCACAAAACCGGGGGTGCAGAGTGAGGGCGGCACGTGGCGGCAATCAGGAGGTTGCGTCGAGGCAACGCTACGAGTTGTGCGGGCGTGGCCGTCGGATCACCATCTACCTTGAGTTGGTACCGAATAACCCTAGGGTTTAGCTGGTTCGCTCTGTAATTAGAGAGGGGTAGAGTAGGAATTAGAATTAGGATAAGTAGAGGGAGACACCCTCCTCCCATTCTATCTCAGTCATTTGCTCTTTTGCTTCTAGGGTTTCCTGCTCTCCCATTCCCTGCTGTAGCGAACTGAGATCCACAGAGAAGAGAACAATACCTCTGTGTCCGTGAGATTTTGAGGAAGTGAGACCGTAATCTCACTGTTGTAGCGTGTGGTAGCCACACGGTTGCAAATTCGTGGTTGTGATTCGCGTTTTGTTCTTGTTCTTCGCGGGTTGCTTTTCTCCACGTTTTTCCCGTCGATCGATCTTTTTGCTTGGTATGTTACTTGCAAATCCGTTTGAACCAAGATGTTCTAGATCGTGAGGCACTTCTTTCCACCGAAGGAATTCACCTCTAACCTCATGAGCTTGTAGATCGGTTGATTTTCCTTTCGGGTCAAGTTTTTCTCCCTTCCCCCGAAATTCTTTGATTCATCGATTTGGAGATAGGTTCGAGCCATGATCTCTTAGAGATAGCTCACTATCCTCCTTGTGACTTCACTCACCAAGTTTGATCCCTAGAGGATTTGTTTTGGGTGAGATCGAGTCGAATCGGTGGAGGAACACGGCTGACACGGGGTGACCGGACGCTTGCATCGGGCTGACCGGACGCGTCCGGTGGTTGAATGTTACGCGCAGTTTCTCTGCAGATAACCGGATGCTCCTCTTGATCAGTGATCGGACTCGCTCATGACACTGTTCATTGTGGGTTCTTTTCTCGACCGGACGCGGGGCACTTTGATCGGACGCTCCATCTCAGAGAGTCCGGTCACTTCCAGTAAGCTCCCAAATCGGATTTTGCACGACCGGACGCGTCCGGTGCTCACTGACCGGACGCAGGCCAGAGTCTGGTCAAGTGCAGTTTTGCGCTGTTTCGTTCGCAGCTTGTTCGTCCGTTGTCGGTTTTGATTTCCGGCTTTTGCATTAGGTTTCTAGAGTCGTGAAGTGTCTCGATGTGCTTCTTGGAAGCATCCACCCTATCTCTAGGGTCGTGGACACTTACGAGCTCTAAGGGTTTGCTCTTGGGGTTGATTTTAGGGACAGTGGCGACAAGTTTCCAAAAGGATTTTTGAAGCTCCCATTCACCCCCCCCCCCCCCTCTGGTCGTTTCTGGTAGCATTCTCGGTCCTTCATGATCAAACCAATCTAAAACCTGTATCTGCCGCACGATACCCAGTTCTATCAAAGCCTAACCGTGATTGACATGTATGAACCCACAACATGTGACAATCTAGATTAAAAGTTGATCCGGCCGTCATGATCTTATGATTAACAAAACACAAGCGAGCTTGTGAAACAAGGCTGAACAAAGATCAATCTAGATTGGGCAAAAGAGTGTTACAAGAATTAAATAATAAAACACATAACACGTGATAACTTAATGAATCTATTAGATCTACCAAATCTAATAGAGCCGATAACTATTTTTACTCATGACTTAATCCGTCGCATGATACTAAGCTTAACGAACGAGACTACTTGCATCATATCTAAATCCACCGCATGATACTAGACATGATAACAAGGTTGCCGGGACTTACGGAGGTCGACAGATCGATGATTCCTCTCGAAGAACTCGACGACACGACTAAGGACTCGAAGGTGGCACGGGGCCGGTTTATATTGGTATGGTTGTGAACACTTTTTACAATAGCCAAGGGTTTATATTTATACCTGGACGCGATACAAGTTCTAAAAGGACACGACTATGAAACGTTAAAGGAAAAAACTACATTTTTGGCCTTTAACTCCCTTCGGAAACTTTATTGCCTTAATTGTTGCAATTTTGTTGCCCGGTCGGCTCTTGCTTCCGTCGTTTCAATGGAAACTCCCTTTTTCTCAGAATAGCCGACCGCATAAGCAGTTGCGGAATCCCTCGAAACTAGCCGACCGCATGGATACTTGCCGAATGCCTGACATGCACGCCGTCTTCTAGCCTTTCCTTCATCGTGAAGCCATTTATGCCAAATATAGAACTGGACGTCGAGACGTGCATGCTTTATATATATTTATATTCTAAATTGCCTTCTTTGCTTGCTTGCCACATCACAACGCCACCAAATCCAACTCCTGGCCAATGAGATCAGACCCTTCTGATTCCTGAATACTTGTTTAATCTGCCACGGTCATGGTCGATTATCCTCGTGATCGGCTTCTCTTGCCATATTTATTTCCCGAATGGAGTAACTGACCGCTTGGCCGTCTACCGAATGCTCTTCTCACTGCTCGTTGGGTCCACCTGTCATCTTTTTAATGTTGACCAAAATCCAGTGTTAACAACCGTCCACCCCGAGTTTTGAGGCCTAAACTCAGAAACCGTCGAGGGTAGCTTTTTGAGGCTTAGCTACCGAACCCGCACCGTAGACAGGATGTGGTTTGCTCACCCCGACCACCGGCACCGATGTCGATGCATGTCCAGCCTCCACGCAGGGCACAACGCCTTCGCCTTCCTTCTTGACTCTGCCGACGGCACTTGCACCGCACGCAAGCCCGTGTCCGACCTCCCGCCAAGTGCCATGATGCCATCGTCTTCCTCCCGACTCGGCCGATGCATCGCACATCCCCATGTGCTCCTGCTCGGCAATGCCATGTGCCAGCTACCACAGCTGGTCCTCCGGCCTCATGGTCCATCAGTCCAAGCCTCACGTCCGCCCTTCACCGCTCTGGGTCCATCGGCATGGCACGTCCGCCGCACGGCACACCCATCCTTCACCGCTCCCGGTCCGTCGGCACAGCACATCTCTACTTGACCTTCACCTCGCCATCGACCATTGTATCCGAGCTCCACACCTGCACATCAACACAGCCAATAGACACATGTTCCACACGCACACCAACCCGGTAAACACACACAGCTCAACGCCACCGGTTAGTCATAAACATTAAGCGCATAGCAAATAATGACTCAACCAGGAAAAGCCTCAAACCTTCCTCATCAAAGTCAATCATTCATCATATATGTTCTCAAAATGTGCACAACCGACGTGACTGTGGGGATATTACCTCCGTATACCCCCATGGACCTACTTGGGCCCTTCGTCAAGGACATCCCAGCTCGAAGCCCCTGCGGCATGTGACCAGGCTGTCGTGCTCGCCAGGGACTCTCACGATGCCTTGCCCGCCAAGGAAGATCCTAGAGTTAGATCCGGATTCCTTGCCTTAAGGAACCATTTGTAATCTGATAAGGACTCGACAACTGTAACCCTGCTCCCCGGCTATATAAGGAGAGCAGGGACCCCCTCTCATTCCAACTCAGATCTTATCTGATCGCTCAATCAGCAATACAAACCAATCACCAGAACACAGGACGTAGGGTATTACGGCGACTTGCCGGCCCTAACCTGTCTAAATCGCCATCTCTCGTCCCTGTGTCCACGCTTTGCAGACGTCTCGCACGCCTCCACCGCTTAATCTGCTACCTTGGGCATACCCCTCGATAGACTGCCGAACTTATTTCGTCGACAGTTGACGCGCCAGGTAGGGGGTGTGTGCTACGACACCATGATCTGCCAAGCGGTCGCTTTCCCTCGCTCCATGGTTCTCCCGGAGGCTGGCACCACTTTCCAGATCAGATCTATGATCTGGACTGTCGGCGACCTCGTCCCTGCTCCGGAGATCATGGAGTCTGCGCAGCTTCCTGCGCCGGACGCCTCGTCATCCACCTAGCGCGTCATCGCTCCGGCGCCATGCGCGCCAAGATCCATCCGCCGCGACGATCTGGTCGAGGCCATCGACCGGGCCAACAAGAGGATCACCGACTACATCAGGATCGTCGCCGCCTTCGCCAGTCGCCACCTTCGCTCGTCGCCAACCGAGCTCGTCGCTGCATTCACTCGTCGTCGACCAGGATCGTCACCGCCTTCGTCGCAGTCTCCGCTCGTCGTCGACCAGGATCGTCACCGCCTTCGTTGCCGCCTTCATCGTCGCCTTCGTCGCTGCCGTCGCTCGTCGTCAACCAGGATCATCGTCACCTTCGTCGCTACCGTCACTCGTCGTCGACCAGGCTCATCACCGCCTTCACCTGTCGTCGCCGTCGCTCGTCATCGACCAGGATCATCGCCTTCGCCCGCTGTCATCATCGCTCGTCGTCGACCAGGCTCGTGGCCTTCGTTCGTCGCCGCCTTCGCCTGTCGTCACCGTCGCTTGTCATTGACCGGGCTCATCGCCGCCTTCGCTCATCGCCGCCGTCCCCCGTCGCCGACCCGGCTCGTCGCCATCTTCACTCGTCGCCGACCCAGCTCCTCGCCGCCTTCGCTCGTCGTCAATCAGGCTCGTCGCTGCCTTCACTTGTCGCCGCCTTCGCTCACCATCCGTGAGATCTCCGGCGACACCGTCTCGACGACCTCCTTGTCTACATCAACTTCATCATCGTCGACCTCTCCAAACGATCACCGACCAGTCCAGACGTTCGCCGACCTCTCCATACGATTCGCTTACCTCTCCAAACAGCCTGGCTGGCACTGAAGGAGTTTCAGAACAGGGGCTACTGCACTGCCGGACACGTGCATGAGCGCCTGCCCTCTGCGCTATGGCAGCCAGTAGTCCTCCCAAGTGACGTCCTGACCTCTCTACGTGTGCATGAGCGTCTGCCCTCAGCGCTACGAAGGGAAGGCTAAGCTTGGGCTAAGACCTCCAGAAGCTATACGTCCAGTGCCTGTATGCGCCGTTACGTGCTCGTTCTCCATGCGGTCTCCAAGCAGCCTGACTGACGCTGACGAAAACTCAGAGCCGGGGCTGTTGTCACCATCGAACGCGTGTATGAGCGCCTGCCCTCTGCGCTACAGTGGCCAACAGCTCTCCCAAGGGACGTCCCGACCTCTCTACGCGTGCATGAGCGTCTGCCCTCTGCGCTATGAAGGAAAGGCTAACTTGGGCTGAGAATTCGGAAGCTATACGTTCAATGCATGTATCTGCGCTACCCACGCGCTCGACGAACGGTCTCCATTCGCCTAGGTCACGCCACGATCGAGCCTCTCGGAAAAGACCCTGTCTGTGGTACCTCCCTACGCGTGCACGAGCGTCTGCCCTCTGCGCTATGGGATGCCAGCAATGGTTCCTTGGGCAACGCCCTTGACTCCTACACGCAAACGAGCTCCGCGCTCTACGCTATGGATCTTGCGACAACCCAAGGCCGAACTATTCATCGCTACGGCTCACGACTATTGGGTCTGTGGAATTCGGGGAATGAACAAAACACGCCGACTCGCTACAAGTTTTGTTTTTATTCGCCCAAGAGTCTATTTACAGACTACTCTCCTATGCTACACTCCATGGTTGCTCGACAGCGAAAAGATCTACATCGGCGACCAGGGCCTCCGCGGCTGGCTCTGTCTCCGTCTCCAGACGCTCCATGTCGGCAAGACTACTCCAGTCTCGGGGACTTCGTCAAGCTGCAGTCATCCCTCGTCACTGGTTTTTCTCCATATTTTATTTGTACATCATCATGTACTACTGCTCTCCATATTTATTTTTCAGGGACTTCGCCTTCGCTTGTCGCCATCTTCGCTCGCCGCCGCCTTTGCTCGTCTTCGACCAGGCTCACGGACTTTGCCTTCGCTCGTCGCCGTCCAGGCTCGTCGCCGTCTTCGCTCGTCGCTGCCGTCACTCGTTGTCGACCAGGCTTGGGGACTTCGCCTTCGCTCGTCACCGACCAGGCTCAGGGACTTCGCCTTCGCTCGTCGCATCTACACTTCGTCGCCTTCTCTCGTCATCATCTTTGCTCGTCGCCAACTAGGCTCAGGGACATCGCCTTCGCTCGTCGCCAACCAGGCTCGGGGACTAGCTTCGCCTTCACTCGTCGCCGACCAGGCTCGGGGACTTCGCCTTCATTCATCACCGACCAGGCTCGGGGATTTCGTCTTCACTCGTCGCCGTCCAGGCTTAGGGACTTCGTTCGTCACCGACTTCGCTCGTCGCCGCCTTCGCTTGTCGCCAACCAGGCTCGGGGACGCCGCCTTCCCTCAATGCTGTATTTGCTCGTCGTCGCCTACGCTCGTCGCCGACCAGGCTCGGGGACTTTGCCTTCACTCGTTGCCGACTAGGCTCGTCGCCTTCGCTCGTCATCGCCGCCATCACTCGTCGCCTTCGCTCATCGTTGCCGTCATCACTCGTCACCGTTTTGTGTTTCCTAAGCAGAAGGTCGTAGGTTCATCAACTCGTCGCCAACCAGGTTCATCGACCTGGCCTTCGCTCATCGCCGACCAAGCTCGGGGACTTCTCCTTCGCTCGTCGCCGACCAGGTTCATCGACCTGGCCTTCGCTCATCGCCGACCAGGCTCGGGGACTTCTCCTTCGCTCGTCGCCGACCAGGATCGTTGACCTGGCCTTCGCTCGTCGCTGACCAGGCTAAGGGACTTCGCCTTCGCTCGTCGCCACCTTCGCTCATCGCCATCTTCGCTCGCCACTACCTTCGCTCGTCGCCGACTAGGTTCATCGACCTGACCTTCGCCCGTCGCCCAGGCTCGTTGGTCTGGCCTTGGCTCGTCGCCGGCGTGCATCAAGTCGCTCCATGCTGTTCGGATCAGGGTGCTGATTTTGGGCAGCTCACCGGGGCACTTGCTAAATGCTCTACAAGCTCGGCACCACATGTCTTCACCACCTACTACCAAGCTCGGGGACTAAGTGGATATACTTCACCTTGCGGTGAATGTATTTTATTTTTCTCTGACAATTCAAGGACGCTCCTTTAAGTTGGACTTGCATAGACTTCTACTAGGACCTCGCTGCTCCTTATAGTCCTGCAAGCTCCAAGTGGATACACTTCACCAGAAGAAAGCTCTTCAAAAATTTTCTTGAGCACCTTACATCCTTCTGGCGAGCCTTACTTGCCTGACATCGACTTCGCCTGCTCGGACAAGCTCAAGACGGCGTCGCCAACGGATACAAAGTGCTCGGGGACTAGCTGTGGGGATATTACCTCCGTATACCCCCCATGGACCTAGTTGGGCCCTTCGTCAAGGACAGCCCAGCTCGAAGCCCCTGCGGCACGCGACCAGGCTGTCGTGCTCGCCAGGGACTCTCGCGAAGCCTTGTCCGCCAAGGAAGATCCTAGAGTTAGATCCAGATTCCTTGCCTTAGGGAACCGTTTGTAATCTGATAAGGACTCGACAATTGTAACCCTGCTCCTCGGCTATATAAGGCGAGCAGGGACCCCCTCTCATTCCAACTCAGATCCGATCTGATCGCTCAATCAGTAATACAAACCAGCCACCAGAACACAGGACGTAGGGTATTACGGCGACTTGCCG
Organism: Coix lacryma-jobi var. lacryma-jobi; assembly: GCA_009763385.1. Lineage (NCBI taxonomy): Eukaryota > Viridiplantae > Streptophyta > Magnoliopsida > Poales > Poaceae > Coix > Coix lacryma-jobi. The sequence goes on along the minus strand of CM019830.1, from coordinate 102,992,612 downwards.
GCCCGAACCTGTCTAAATCGCCGTCTCTCGTCCCTGTGTCCATGCTTTGTAGACGTCTCGCACGCCTCCACCGCTTAATCTACTACCTTGGGCATACCCCTCGGTAGACTGCCGACCATATTTCGTTGACAGTGACCACCTTGGTAACAAGCATCAGCACCAGAAGGAAGTTTCACTGGAGAAGTTGGGCGGTGAGGGGGCACCTTGGCGGTGCGACCACACCAGGGGTGCGGGCGCACCCCCAGGGGCTCCTTCTTGCCCCATTTTCACCAGGTAGCTTCTTTTGTTGATGCACTAATAAGGAATGATGGTTTCAAATTTGAATTCAAACTTTGGCGCACAAATTCAATGATTCTCCTCATTATGATTAAGATCAAATATATATGATATGCATGGATCACAAGATCAAGTGTATTAATGACATGGATATTTGTGATTAGATCAAGATGTGCAAGGATCATGGTGGTTTAGTGAGTGTAAAATGGTAAACTACTCATGATCACCTTGCTTGAAGCAAAAGAAAAGACTATTATACAAATTGAATTAATGAATCATGTTAGCAAGTTAATTATTTATAGAATTTTGTAGATTTTAGTCAAGGCTATAATTGTCAAAAGAAACTTAGTCCATTCTATCTAATTCTAAGTTATTATGAGAAGGCTCAAGGAAAACTTTTAATGGTTGGCCGTTTACCTTGAAAATGTTGTCGTCACCGTCTTGTATGGTGATTGCCCCATGTGGTGATGTGTCGACGATGGTGTACGACCCTTTCCACTTACTGTGCAGTTTTCCTTCACCAAATAGCTTGACCATGGATTTGAAGAGTAGTACCTTGTCTCCTTGTTTGAACTCCTTCGACTTGATTTGGTTGTCGTGCCATCTCTTTGTTCTTTCTTTATTTTGCTTGGCACTATGGTAGGCCTTCTCCCTCCATTCTTCTAGCTCGGCGATTTTTTTTTGCCGATTATTGCCGGCTAGCCTGATATCCATGTTCTAGGTCTTGATGGCCCAGTGAGCTCGGTGCTCAAGCTCAACTGGTAAATGACAACTCTTTCCATAGACCAGTTGGAACGGTGACATGCCAATGGGGGTTTTGTAGGCTGTCCTATATGCCCAGAGAGCATCAGGTAGCTTGCTCTTCCCTCCTTTCCCCATGTCATTGACCGTCTTCTATAGGATGCTCTTTATCTGCTTATTGGATGTTTCATCTTGACCGCTTGTCTATGGATGGTAGGGGGTAGCGATGTTGTGGTTAGCCCCGAGTTCTCTATAGAAAACTCAGAACTTCCTGTCGATGAAGTGTGATCCCCCAACGTTGATCACCATGCGGGGTACTCCAAAGCGCGAGAAGATTATCTCGTGAAACATCTTCCGAGCGTGCTTGGAATCCGCCGATCGACATGGCAGAGCTTCCACCCACTTGGACACGTAGTCCACAGCAACTAGGATGTACTCGTAGTCTTGTGATTTTGGGAATGGTCCCATGAAGTCTATGCCCCACACATCAAATATTTCCATTTGAAGGTTATAGTGTAGGGGCATGGCGTTGCGAGCAGTGATACTGCCCTGGAACTGACACTTCCTGCATCTTCTGATGAACTCTTTTGTGTCTTCATACATCATGGGCCAGAAGAATCTGCACTGCCAGATTTTGGCCTGGGTGCAGAAAACTCCGTAATGGCCTCCGTATGGTCCAGCATGGCATTTCTTTATGATCTGCATCCCTTCTACTATGGGCACACATCTCCTCACACTACTGCACAAAGCTTGACCGCAGCGGGCATTTTGGCTTTACCGCATCGGGCAACAGCGTCCGCTGCGGTGCTAAGGACACGGTTAATCGTGGTCATTACCACAGCGGGCGCTGTTGCCCGCTGAAGTAAAATGCTTAACCGCAGCGGGCAACATAAGTAGCCCACTATGATTAATCACATTTACCGCAGCGGGCAACCTAAAGCACCCGTTGTGGTAAGAAATTAACCGCAGCGGTCACCTTAGGTTGCCCGCTATGGTAGATACGTTTAACTGCAGCGGGCCCTTTATGTTGCCCGCCACGGTTATTAGTTTTGGATTAAAAAATAAATAATGCAGCCAGCAGGATATGAATTCAAATCAATTGCAGTTTTCAAATCAATTCCAGATTTCCAGATTTCAAACGGAGATATATATATGCACATATAAACCATCCGAACATAACACACAAAGTCACTTAGTTGTTATTGTCATCATATACACATTGACTTAGTTGATTTCAATTTGAAATTACAATTCATAGTTTAACTTGATGAGCGTAATCTCTGGAATGAAGCATTGTGTTCCATTTTTGGAGCTTCTCGTATTGGGGTAGCAACGCCAGCTCGGGGTCATTGTCGAAGAACGTTTCTCCTTCGAGAATGCATTTCTCCATTACAAACCTACATATGTCCGCCTTGACTTGTTTAAAGCACATCCTATGGCTCTGCTGCTCTCCCCAATACTTGACACCTTCCTTGAGCTTCTTCCAGTTGTTGGTGTACTCCTTGCTTTCCCTTAGAAACTCGCATGTGTACAAGCCACATGTCTTTGATCCTAGTGGCTGTTTGGCGCACTGCACGATTGATACACAAGCATTAGAACCCATATGTATGAAACATGAATGGAACCTTTGAAATACGTACCGGGAAATCTCATCGAATTTTGAGGTGGTACCTATGCTTGTCCTTGAACTTTTGAGTTCTTCGGTCCCAGAATCCGGACACCTTTTGGTATTCCTTATAAGCGTTGTACGAAACATAATAGTTTTAGCCACAATTTAAAAACATATGGTAACCATAAATGATGAAAAAGCTGGATGACTTACTTTTTCAGATAATCTTCGAATGCCTTGTACCCTTGCTTGTTTGGTATGATTAAGGAGTCAAACACACAGGCCCTGCCATCTTGAGGGTATATGATAAAAGCGACCCAGTGGCCACCGACGAGGCCCTGGCTGCACCATTGCAACAAAATAGAGTTTATGCCAATGAGAAGGCATGATATGCTAGCCATTTAGGTGGTACATGTATTTGACTTACCCAAAGTGATAGGCAGCCATTATACACTCCGGCCCGTCCGGCTTGATCTTCATCATGCATTCTAGTATGTAATTTTTCAACTTAGTCTTCTTGGCTTTCATATTTTCTTCATATTTCTTCTCTCACTGTCGAACTATCATCTCTAGATCATTGATCTCGAAACCCTTGATGACTCTTTTCGTAATATGTGCAGGAGAGAGGTAGAGTACAGGACGTGTCTTTTTATTACTTACAGTGACCGTCATCCTGCACGGACAAGTCATCGTGACATAATAAGTATAGAGCTATGGAAAATGCGAATGTAGTAATCTGTGGAAGTTGCATTCATCGCTTACAGTCTGGATAGGGTGATTTGAACGATGTTCAGGTCTTCTTCCCGCATCAGGTTGTACATGTCGCTAAAGTCGACGGGTAGGTGCATTTCGTTACCAGCGGGCAAGTGGAAGTACTCCGGGGGAATCTTGACGTTAAAACTTGACATCCCGGCTTTTGCAGCTTCCATGTACCAAAGATGGAACCTCCTTGTATCCCACTTTTCCTCGTCGATGAGCTGGGCCTTGGGAATCATGAACTTCCCGCACTCATAGTGGTCAGGGCAGTCTTCGGCCTCATCAAATAGTTGATGGGTAGTTTCAGACCTGGCAAACGATGGATAGGAATGTTAGTAGCATATATACTATGGATGTGCTATTATGCTCGATGTTACCATACCTTTCGAACGTGAGCGTGTACGGGAGCTTGTCGGCGGACATTCTTGGATTCTTGTTGGGCGGGGGAGGACATTGGCTTGTGGTCGATGGGGGAGGTGTCTTCGTCCCTGTTGCCTCCCTCGCCGTGCCTCATGGTTGCTCATTCGTGCTTGGCTGGCTTGTCGCTGTCGTGTTGTCCCCCTTACGGGCCTCTGAGCTTCCTGCCTCATTGACCGGGTCGATCGGCGGACTGTTTGGAGGTGGGGGAGACATTGTTCCCATGTCCTTGCCCTTTTCCTTTTCCCTGCCATCACCTTCTACCTTGTCCTTGTCCCCGCCTTCCCTACCGCCTTCTCTTTTGTCCTTTCCCTTGCCCTTATCCCCGCCCTTTTCTTCGTCATCATCGCTGTCGTGATCTGGATCTTCCGGAGGACAAGATCCGGCGGTTGATGGTTGTGATGTCGGTGTCGGCGTTGGAGTTGGCGTCAGACCAATGATCTCGATGTCCTCGCGGTTCCATAGGACTTCCATTCCAATTGCCTGCCATAGGTGCCTGACCGATTGTATGTTGGGATGGTCCAACTCAAAATGTTCCTGGTCGAGAACGTTCCATAACGGGTTCATGACCACATAGTCTTCAGGGATGTCTTGTCTATTGAAGTCGTGGATATCGTGGGGTGTAAGTACGCATCCCTCAGCCACCACCATCTTCTTGGACCTTCCGAATGGGATGAGAAGTTGGACGTGCTGGTTTTCCTGGAAATCCTCGTTCGAGACCCTTAGGCGATCCTCATTCATCGGCCATCCTTGAGCACAAAGTTCTTGTTAAATCGGATAGACCCACGAGAAACAACCTTACCTCTACTACTATCCCCAAAGGTGATATACTCCTTATGCACAACGGGGTCTAGGCTGGAGAACCATTCCTTTCTTCTAGTCATGTGGCGCGAACACCCGGAATCCATGAGCCACATGTCCTCCAATCGAAATTCCTGCATCAATAGAAAGGCAGGAAATGAGCATATGGCACAACACTGGGGTTAGTATACTGAGAAGGATACCAGTGCTGTGTCATAGGCCCAGAAAAAGTGTTAGGAGGAACACCAAACTGACCTCGTCCCATGGGTGGACAGCGATCACCACCAAGCTGAAAGTGTGGTCTGCTATGGAATGGAAAACCTCCAAACTCACCTCCATGTCCCATTTGAGGATAGCGATCATCACCATGCTGAAAAGGTGGCCTGCTATGGGACTGTGCAACAAAGCCTCTTGCACCCGGCTCATGATCGTATTGAGGAAGACCGGAACCACGACGGGCACAACCACCACGCCATGGTCTAGCTGCCTGGGGCCTAGCTGCCTGAGGGGGTGCACCTCCAGGCCTAGCCCTCTGTCCCTGAACTCCCTGACCCTGCACACCATGAAGAGGGTGGTGCCTAGCCTGGTTGTTTAGTTCCAACTCCCTCCTAGCGTCTCTCTTCCTCCGAAAGCAAAACTCAGCTAGGTGACACTCGCGGTGGCAATACTCACACTCAAACCTCACCACTCTCTTGGGTTGTTGGTTTGCATGGTTGCGGGGGTTGTTCACTCTTGCTGGTTGCTTGCCTTTCAGAAGGGGTTCACTAGAGATGCTAGGAAGGGTGTCAAGTGTGTTCCTAAGATGGTTAGGTTTGGGAACCCACACTTGCTTGCGAGGTGGAGCCTTGGGAGGTTCTTCAAGGTTGCCATCCTTGGTGATAGGCTTAGGAGGCTCAGGTGGGGTGATCTTGGTAAGCTTAGGGACATCAGATGGCTTCTCACTCATGTTCACTCCACTAAACTCACCGATCTTGCCAAAAGAACTAGAGCCCTCCCCTCCTGTAGCAAAGCCTACTCCCGGACCACCAATTCCCCTCTTGAACTGACTGATCATCATGCCCAACTATGGCTCACTGCATGACACCCAACTCAGGATGGACCGAAGGTATGTGTTTTCTTCCTCGGTTTGCATCCTGTCATGCCAATAGTTGGCAATCTCAAAATCCATCGCCGCGCATCGCTCACATGGAGCAGAAAAGGTGCTAACTGAGCTAGCCTTCATGGCTACAGCAAGCTTGGCACTAACATCTGCCAACTCAGTTCGCAAGCCTGGACAAAGCTTGCACGCACCAAGCAAAGACGACCTTGCCTTCACTTCCTCCAGTTCCTTCTTCAGGGAGGGACACTCTTTACAATCACCCACCATGTCTAGCCTACTCTTCAGCTCATCATATACCTCGATCAAAGAGGCATACTTGGTTTGCAGGGTGGTAAAGTTTTTCATGTGCGTCGTGCACTCATCACACTTCTCATCGGTCACCTTCACCTCCTACCTAGCGCTCTCAAGCTCCTTAAGCGCCTCGCCTATCTTGGCCTTAAACTCATTGCGCTCTCTAGCGGCACGCTTAAGCTACATGTACAGACCGAGAACTATTTCGGCCAAAGCATCACGCTCACTGGAAATACGATCGATAAGAGAAGAGTTTGATACCTCAGATGCATCGTCGTCGTCGGTGTCGGCGTGCTTGTCCTGGCACATGCGGTCCTCCTCGTCCAAGGCCATGGTGCAAAAGTCATCGATGGAGTTACCGAAGAAATAGAGTCCATTGAAGCGATCCTCCATCTTGTGCTTGGACTCATCATCGCTGGAGCTGCCATCGGAGCTCTTCTTGAAGTCGCTGATGGAGGCGATGAAGGCACGCTTGCTAGCGTCGAAAGCCTTCTCCAGATCTTCACTGTGGTAGCCTCCCTTCTTCTTCTTCATGGCCTTGTTCTCTGGCTCAGCCTTGCACCTGGAGTTGCAGTTCTTGCCAGGGAAGGTCTTGTCACACTTGGGGCAGCTCGCGACGAAGTGATCGGGTCTCCACACCCGTAGCAGCCCTCACGTGCGCCACCACGCCGGCGATTCAAGCGGTTGTTGTGAAACCGCGAGAACCGGGTGATGATGAGGGAGAGCTCGTCGTCTCCCAATGCCTCCACCTGCTCCTCTTTCCCTGAAAGCAAAGAAGACAAAGCACGGAGAGGAGGTGAAGCGTCAGTAGAAAGAGTCGATCCACCCTTGCCTAAGACCAAAGCAATGGAATGTGAAGATGGGTTCTTTAGCTTGGCCTGAGTCAAGTGATCGATCTCGGTGGACTTGAGCTTGCTGAATAGCTCGTCCACGATGAGGGTGTCATAGCTTGGAGACTCTATGATAGTTGACACCTTCACCTCCTAAACCTTCCGATCAAGGGCATATAGCAACTTGAGTGCCTTCTCATGATCATCATAAGGTAGGTTGGCCCAATTGGCACGCATATTGTTTACAATCGTTTGGAAACGAGCGAACATAGCGTCAATCGTCTCTCCCTCCATCTGAACAAAGTTCTCATACTCGCGCTTGTATGTCTCAAAGAGTCTGGTCTTGACCTGGACAGTCCCATCGTGATAGCTCTGAAGCTTCACCCAGATCTCTCGTGCCGTCTCAAGCTCGGAGACACGCTCGAACTCAGGAAGGGAGATGCTGGCCAAAAGAGTGTTATGAGCCTTAGAGTTCGCCTCGTGCTAGTCAATCTGGATCTGACCCACATGAGCTGCAAGGACCTCATACTCAGCATTCTCACATATCTCCCAAACAGAAGATCCGATGTTGTTGAGATAAGCACGCATCCGAATCTTCCAATAGGGATAGTTTGTCCCATCAAAGTAGGGAGCCTTGTCGTTCCCTCGATCCATGTTGCCCTTAGGATCCAAAACCGATTAAGGTAGAGAAGATGGTTGACGCTCACTAATGCTCATAATTAACCATCAATTATTGCATGAAATGACACTAAATGAATTACAAGCATAGTTGTAGGGTTTGAAACTAACAAGTTCCACGAGTTTTGGTGCTCTCACTTGTTTTGTAGGACATCAATATTTCACCATATAAAAGTATCTCAAGTGATGAATTGGAGTGCACCATTGCGAAGGGCTCGTCGAGATGATCGAAACACTACTACAAAAAAGAACTTGCGCAGCGTTGCCTAAATGGGCTCCGTGGCGGGCACAGTTTTTGCCCGCCACGGTTATTCGGTGGCCGGCCGCCGAAGCGCCCGCTGCGGTTAATCATTAACTGAAGCGGGCAACGTAAGTTGACCGCTGCGGTTAATCTTCTTTAACCGCAGCGGGCTTCCTTATATGCCCGCTGTGGTTAATTATTAACCGCAGCGGGTGACGTAACATGCCCGCTGCAGTTAAATAAGATTAACCGCAGCGGGCTCCTTATGTTGCCCGCCTCGGTTATTCCTTGCTATTTAAGCCGCCGCCGTGAGCAGAAAGGAACCCGATCATCTTCTTCCTCTAGACCAAAAACGGGGGAAGAAGTTTTGCCGAATTTTTGTCCCAAATAACTTGTTTTTGAGGTTTATTTATTTGATTTGGAGGAGAAGTACTCCACAAGAGGTACCTAGATGATCTCCACCCTCTTTCCCCTCTCTTTTTCTCTCTTTTTATTTAGCCTCCCTTTTAGATCTAGTTTCATGTAGGAGAGAGAAAACTGGTATTTGTTTCTCTAAGTTCATCATGGATGCATTAATTTTATTTGTCGTTGTTATTAATTTTGTCCCTAGATTTAACATAAATATAATAAATTATTATTTTTTTCTAATTCATCTTTGTTTTGTGATTCATGATGTGTGTAATTAATTAAGGATCGTAGGTACGATGGACCGGTCGGAATGGATGTATAAGATCAATAGAGTACTTGATGTGCGGTATATCATTGAAGTGAGAAAGTTTATTGCCGCTGTGAAAGCTGACCGTGAGAGATCGAACCAGACGACAATCATATGTCCATGTCATCGTTGCAAGAATCTGACCGCCTTCAAAGACGAAGGCACAGTGCAATCTCATTTGATTCGTTTTGGTTTCATGGATGATTACACGGTGTGGACTCATCACGGCGAGAGATTTGATCCGAGTGTCAGAGCGGCATCTGGAGTAAGCTCAGCGTCGACGACGACGGTGAACCAAGATCCTGGAGCGCACGTCTCATCAGCAACAGTAGTGCCTGCCTTCAATGACAGTAGTCGTGACCACATCGCTGTGGAGGCGGATGTACTCCAGGATATGACAGATGATGGTGGTGGAGATGTTGAGGACGCTACGGTGCAGGACCCTGTGGATGTGCAGCTGTTTCAGGATTTACTCAACCACATCGACGAAGACGACATCGTGTATGGCTCCCCGAAGTGGCTGGAAAATTTTAGAGAGATGAAGCAGGCATCACTTGATCCTTTATATAAGGACGGCGAGGAATGTCCGAAGGATTGCACGGTGCTCCGTTTCAACCTCCACATGTTGATGATGAAGGCTCGGCATGGGTGGTCAGATAGTAGCTTTGATGGGTTGTTAGGTTACCTTGCTAAAACATTCCCGACGAGTAACAAGATTCCAGCAAATACGTATCGGGCGAAGAAGCTTATCCGGCCAGTGGCGATGAAGCTTAGAAAGTTCGATGCCTGCCCTAACCACTGCATCCTCTATCGGGGCACAAAGTATGAGAATTTGACGAGCTGTCCGCACTGTGGCGTCAGTCGCTACAAGAGAAATGCTGGCTATTGCGTGGATGCAGACGACGATGAGGCCTTGCGAGATGGTCAGAGGAAGAAGAAGAAGGGTGTCAAGAAGAGTAGTGTTGCAGCCAATCGCATCTCGGCTCATCAGCAGTACGAGGAAGAAGAGGGTTACACGTTGAGGAGAAGTCCGGCACTGTCGGTGTGGTACATGCCAGTGATCGACTGCCTCCGTGCGCTATTTGGGAACCCAGAGGACGCGAAGCTCATGTCCTGGCATGCATCAGCTGACCGCTTGAAGGACGATGGCATGTTGCGGCACCCCTCCGATGGCCAGCAGTGGAAAGATTTCGACAAGGCCTACCCGCAATTTGGCAAAGATCCCAGGAACGTTCGGTTCGCGCTGAGCACCGATGGGATGAATCCGTTCGGCGAGCTGAGCAGCTCCCACAGCACCTGGCCGGTCGTACTGACCATCTACAACCTACCTCCCCATCTGTGTCAGAGGCGCAGGTATCTTCTGTTGACCATGCTTATCTCGGGACCGAAGCAGCCCGGCAATGATATCGATGTTTTCCTCGAGCCGGTAATGGAGGAAATGAAGGAGCTATTTGATGTTGGGGTCGAGATGGTGGATGCGTCCCTCAAGGAGAAGTTCATCCTAAAAGCCATCATCTTTGTCACCATCACTGACTACCCCGGCCTCTTCTCACTGTCGGGGCAGATCAAAGGGAAGACCGGCTGCGTAATGTGCATCGATGAGACATGCTACACTTACCTCAAGGGATCGAACAAGATGGTCTACATGAGGCACAGGCGGTTCCTTCCAAAAAGGCACAGATATAGAAGAAGTGTCATGAATCAATTGTTCGATTATCAGGGCGAGCCACAGGGTGAACCATCGGCACGAACTAGTTGGGGGCCAAAGGTGTATGAGATGGTGAAGGATATTGATCAGATCGAGTTCGGGAAGAAGAAGAAGCCACCAGAGGAGGGGACAAAACAAACGAGGAAGCGAAAGCGAGACACGACGGAGGAAGGGTCGCAGGTCCCCTCTGTTCCTTTCAAGAAGAGGTCGATTTTCTTCGAGTACCTGTCATATTGGAAGACACTGAAAACACCCCATGCCATCGATTGTATGCATCTCGAGAAGAACGTCTTTGATAGCACGATCGGTGTCCTGTTGGACATCCTGGGAAAGACGAAGGATGGTCTGAAGTCACGGACGGATCTTCTCAACCAGGGCATCAGGCAGGACCTCCACCCTGGGTCACCTCATAATGGTAAAGTCGATCTTCCAGGTGCGGCCTACAACCTAAGGCATGGCGAGAAGACTGCTATGCTCAACCTTCTTAGGGGTATCAAGGTGCCGACCGGTTTCTCTTCCAATATTAAGAGCCTCGTCTCCTTGAAAGACCTCACATTGACTGGCTACAACGCACATGACTGCCACATCATGCTGACGGTGTTCCTTCCAATTGTGATAAGGGTTATCGGTCCAGAGTATGTGAAGATGGTGGTCACTCGGATATCATACTTCTTTAACCGCATCACGCAGAAGGTCATCGGTAAGGCTGACCTCCCTGCCCTTAAGGACTTCATCGCGGAGACCCTTTGCCAGCTTGAGATGTGTTTTCCCCCATCATATTTTGATATTATGGTACACCTAATGATGCACATGGTGGATCAGATCGAGCAACTAGGCCCCGTGTACCTACACGAGATGTGGACGTACGAGCGGTTCATGTCCACCCTGAACAGATATGTTCATAACCATGCTCACCCGGAGGGCTCTATGATCGAGGCGTACACAACCGAAGAGGCAGTGAACTGGTGTATGAGGTACATAAAAGATGGGAGGGTGATTGGGTTGCCTGTCCATCAGCATGAGGGCAGAACCGCGGGCATGGGGTGCACGGGCCAAAAAGTTCACACGGATATACCATACAAGGAGATTGAACAAGCTCATTACAGCATCCTTCATCAGTTGATGAGCATGGAGAAATATGTCGAGAGGCACATAGAAGAGATCCGCGCCGCTAATGACGAACAACGCACAGAGGCATGGGTCCAGAACGAGCATAGGAACAGTTTCATAGATTGGCTCAAAGAGCAACACGTACCCCTAGAAAGATGCCCTGATGATGAAGATACGGAGACCGTGCATAAGCTTCTGCAAGGCCCGTCAAGCCAAATCACGACGTGGCAAGGGTACGATGTGAAGGGGTACAGGTTCTACACAAAAGAGAAGGACAAGAAGAGCGCGGCACAGAACTGCGGTGTTCGATATGAGGGCGTCGACGAGGCCACAAACACGAGGACGCAATACTATGGCCAGATCAAAGAAATATGGGAACTTGACTATGGCAAGGACGTATGCGTAACCGTCTTTCGGTGCCACTGGGTAAACCCCAAAGCGGTTGCGGTCGACAGATTCGGGCTAACCACCGTGAACCTCAAAAGTATTGGGTACAAAGATGACCAATGGGTACTTGCAACCAATGTCGTGCAAGTGGCCTACTATATCTATCCAGAGGACCCAAAGAGGCATGTGGTCGTGTCAGGAAAGCAGCGGATTGTTGGAGCTGATGGGGTCCAAAGCCCAGAACAATACAACAACTATGCAGAGCTCCAACTTTTTACCGATTTTGCAAAGAAGATTAAGGTCGTCGAGGACCGTTGCAACAAGAGCGGTATGAAGCCCTAGGCTCGTCCCGATGGTGAGAAGCGGTCCGTGAAAGCGCCAGCACCAAAATGAGATGTAATAAAGTAGTGGACAAGTTATGTCAAAGCATTGGAGATAATTTTTGTAATAAATTATTGTTAATAAGCTAACATTATTAATAACAAATCTCATTTTTCTAATAGATTTTTGTTAATAAGTTAATATTATTAATAACAAATCTCAATTTGTTAAAACAAACAACCGCAGCGGGCGTCTTAATTTGCCTGCTGCAGTTATTTAGTTTAACCGAAGCGGGCAAATTAAGATGCCCGCTGCGGTTAATGTTTACCGCAGCGGGCGTCTTAATTTGCCCGCTTCGGTTAATCGCTGCCTATAAAAGACCCGCAACCTCGAAGGGCACTTTAGTCATTCACGCATCATCGTTTCAACCCCTAAGGGCTGTCGATTTCCTCCACCGCGCTACCATCGCCATTGTCAGTCGTCCTCCTCCCCCGCGCCCGTCCTGCTCCGCTCTGCGCCTGTCGTCGTCCGCGCCCTTCCTCCTCCGCTCTACGCCACCGGAGCCGGAGCCCCTATCTGCTGCAGGTGCCCTACCTAACGACCTCGCGGCGGTGCCCTAGCCACCGCCTTCCTCCACATCGCCGGAGCCACGCCACCGTCCACTGCTGGTGCCCTACCCGCCGGAGCCGAAGCCGCGCCACCGTACGCTGCTGGTGCCCTAGCTGGTGTCCTAGCCGTCATCCGCTGCTGGTGCCCGAGCTCAGACGACCGCCGCGCCACCGTCCTCCACCGTCCTCCTCAGGTAAGGGTAAAACTGTTGTGCCCCTATGCCCCTCATGCTCCTATTATTCTCTCCAGAGCCATGGTTTAGGTTTCATTTGCTCGAGATGATTATGGGCTTCTAGTTGAACTGATGCTCACACTGATGGCACTGATGGTTATCGATCAACTGCACTGATGGTTAAACTGATGCTCACACTGATGGTTATTGTGGCACACAATGATAATGTCCTGACTCCTACTGTATTTTTTTGGGGATGGGGAAATGGGTACTAAACTGATGGTTATGCCCCTGATGCTGACACTGATGGTTAAATAATTGATGGTTATGCCCCTGATGGTTAAATAACTAATGGCACTGATTGTTAAACTGATGGTTATGCCCCTGATGCTGACACTGATGGTTAAACTGATGCTCACACTGATGCTTTATTTCTGGCATTAGTCACTGATATATCAGCTTTGATATACTGCATTTTGTGCAAAACTATTTCCTGTACTCTCTATCATTATGAGCCGTGAAGATAACTTCATCAGAACTTGATCTCTTGTCTATTTTAGTTCTGAGATTAAAGGAAATAATCTCTGATATATGCCATCAGATGGCATCATAGTAACTTATCACTGATAATGATATCACTGGTAATGCCTATTAGTCACTGATATTCAGCTTTGTTATACTACATTTCGTGCAGAACTATTTCCTGTACTCTCTATCATTATGAGCCGTGAAGATAACTTCAGCAGTTATGTTTGAATCGAGACTTTGCCAACTCCTCTCCCTACTCCTCTCTCTACTCCTCTCCCTACTCCTCTCTCCAATGTGTTCAGTCAAGACTATGTTCCAGTGTTATTGATCTTTGCCTTCTCATATGGAACCTACTGGTTCCCATGTGTTCAGTCAAGACTATGTTCCAGTGTTATGTTTGACTATCTTATGTCTACTTACTACTTACTACTGGTTACTACTTGTCTTCAGATGGAACCTATCTTATGTCTCGTGATGCTTTAATTCCGAGTTTATTTGCTGCCTATGATGCACTTTGATGCCTTTTTACCCTACTATGCAAATGCCACTACCTATGATGCCATCTGATGCTTTTTTATTTGCGACCTATGATGTCATGTGGTGTTTTTTTACACTATGCAAATGCCCTACTCTCTACTACTACTTTGTACTAGTGCTTCATTACTACTCTATATATACTACTGTACTACTCCTCTCCCTACTACTCCTCTCTGTTACTACTCTATACTACTGTACTACTCCTCTCCCTACTCTCTACCTAGTCTCTGTACTAGTCCTCTCTATACTACTCTCTATACAACTCTCCCTACTAGTCCTTTGTTACTACTATCCCTACTCCTCTCTTTATACTCCTCTCCCTACTACTACTCTCTGTTACTACTCTCCCTACTCCCTACTATGGCATTTGCATTGATGATTTTTTTCGAACTTGTAAGCTGAGGTAGTGGCAAATGCGATGATGTGACCCCTTCTATCTATGCTGAGGCAGCGGCGATGATGATCAATTGCCCCCTACTTTCTATGCTGAGTCAGCTGCTAGACTAGGATGGCTTGTATTTTACAAGTAACCAGTTTAGCAGTGACGTGTTGACCTAGGGGCAAATCTGAGCCAAAAACTTATACGTGTCATTTTTTATTCAAAAGCTTTGAACTGATCATATTATATACGCGTCTGTATATATGTAGAACTGAAATGGCAGAAGACAAAACAAACGAATGGAGGGACCCTACCCCTAGCTCCTCGTCAACCAGCTTGATGAGTGAGGTGTCCGTGACTCCACCGCCGAAGAAGCAGCGTACAGAGGAGGGCAACGATCCCACGTACGAACCAGGGGCGGACGAAGCAGAGAGTTTCGAGGTTTACGCAACACGCTGGCTTTCTAACATGTACAAAGACGCGTGTGAATCACTAAAGGCTCATGACTCTTGTCAACAGCTGCCGATTGTGCCTCGTTAGCTCGAGTTTAGGGACTAAGACGCGGTCAGGGAGGAAGAAGCCCCCGCTCCCTCTACGGCAACCTCTTCGTCCAAATCTAAGGGCCAGAAGAGGGTGAGGGGACAACACGGGAGGCACAAGTTGGACAAAGAAAATGAGGTGCATGTCATCGATGCGGTGGGTCCAGAGGGAAACCCAATAGCTCTAGATACAGTCATTGGCAAGTTCAGCAATCAAGTGGCGTGTATAGCCAAGGAGAAGGTAGAGATCACTTGGCCCAACTGGCACGATGTACCAAAAGACATAAAAAACAATGTATGGGGTGAGGTGACAAGGAGATTCAGATATCCGCCCTCAGCTGACATGGAGAAGTGCCAAGAGTGGGCTTTGCACGTGGCGTCGACTGCGCTTCGCAACTTTAGGTCCATGCTGACCAGAAATTACCTAAAGAAGGGAAAGTCGCCACTGCTGAAGTACAATATGGTCAAGGCACACGTGTGGGACGCTTTCTGCGAAATGAGAAAGACGCAAGAAGCAGAGGAAAAGAGCGCTAAGTTCAGTGAGCTCGCAAAGAGGAACAAGAATCCTCTCCACTTGGGCATGACTGGCTTTGCCGGTCAGAGGACCAAGTGGCAGCAAGAAGAACAAGCAAGACAGGCTGCCGGGGTTCCAGATCCGTATGAGAGCATCGACCCAAGGGCAAAGGACTACATGAGGGTCCGCATTCCAAAGAGGCTGAAGCCCGGGGCGACCAAGTTTAACGAGCCCCACCTCGAGGACGTCGAGAAGACTTTGATGGAGAAAGCAAAGCTTAAGGACAGCATCATGGTCTGCCGGGGCCACGACTTGCTCACCGAGGTCCTAGGAACCCCCGAGCACCGCGGCCGCGTTCGTGGTGTCGGGTCGAAGATGAGCTGGAAGTCAGTTGAGTCGTGGCAATCCGACGCGACCACATACAAGTCCAGGCAGAGGTATAAAGATGAGCTATATAAGAAGGGCTTCAATGAAGGCATGGCTGAAATGATCAAAAGCTCAATAAAGGAAGCCTTCACGAGCAATGACCCGAAGATGGTCGCGATGAGGTCGAAGATGTTTGATCACCATGGCCTGCCCAATCCTCAAGCAAAGGAAAAGAAAGCCTTACTGCCGATGAACGAGGATCGCCCAAGGGTCTCGAACGAGGACTTCAAGGAAAACCAGCACGTCCAATTCCTCATCCTATTCGGAAGGTCCAAGAAGATGGTGGTGGCCGAGGGATGCATTCTTCCACCCCACGATATTCACGACTTCAACAAAGACAACACCCTTGAAGACTATGTGGTCGTGAGCCCGTTATGGCACGTTCTCGACCAGGAACATTTTGAATTGGACCATCCCAACCTACAACCGGCCAGGCACCTAGGGCAGGCACTTGGATTGGAAGTCCTATGGAACCGCGAGGACATTGAGATCATTGTTCGGACGCCAACTCCAACGCCGACACCAGCATCACAACCATCAGCCGTCAGATCTTGTCCTCCAGAAGATCCAGATCACGACAGCGATGATGACGAAGAAAAGGGCGGGGATAAGGGCAAGGGAAAGGACAAAAGAGAAGGCGATAGCGAAGGCGGGGACAAGGAAAAGGTAGAAGGTGATGGCGGGGAAAAGGAAAATGGCACTGACATGGGAACTGTGTCTCCCCCACCTCCAAATAGTCCACCGATCGGCCCAGTCCATGAGGCAAGAAGCTCAGAGGCCGGTAAGGGCGACAACACGACAACGACAAGCCAGCCAAACACAAACGAGCAACAGGGAGGCACGACGGGGGAGGCAACAGGGACGAAGACACCTCCCCCGTCAACCACAAGCCAATGTCCTCCCCCGCCCACCAAGAATCCAAGAACGTCCACCGACAAGCTCCCGTACATGCTCACGTTCGAAAGGTATGGTAACATTGAGCATAATACCACGTCCATAGTATATATGCTACTAACATCCCTATCCATCGTTTGCCAGGCCTGAAACTACCCGTCAACTATTTGATGAGGCCGAAGACTGCCCTGGCCACTATGTGTGCGGGAAGTTCATGATTCCCAAGGCCCAGCTCATCGACGAGGAAAAGTGGGATACAAGGAGGTTCCATCTATGGTACATGGAAGCTGCAAAAGCTGGGATGTCAAGTTTTAATGTCAAGATTCCCACGGAGTACTTCCACTTGCCCGCTGGTAACGAAATGCACCTACCCGTCGACTTTAGCGACATGTACAACCTGATGCGGGAAGAAGACCTGGACATCGTTCAAATCACCCTATTCACACTGTAAGCGATGAATGCAACTTCCACAGATCACTACATTCGTATTTTCCATAGTTCTATACTTATTATGTCACGATGACTTATCCGTGCAGCATGACGGTCACTGTAAGTAATAAAAAGACACGTCATGTACTCTACCTCTCTCCTGCACAGATTGCCGAAAGAGTCATCAAGGGTTTTGAGATCACTGATCCGGAGATGACAGTTCGACAGCGAGAGAAGAAATATGAAGAAAATATGAAAGCCGAGAAGACTAAGTTGAAAAATTACATACTAGAATGCATGAAGAAGATCAAGCCGGATGGGCCAGAGTGTATAATGGCTGCCTATCACTTTGGGTAAGTCAAATACATGTACGTACACCTAAGTCGCTAGCATATCATGCCTTCTAGTCATCATAAACTCTATTTTGTTGCAATGGTGCAGCCCGGGCCTCGTGGGTGGCCACTGGGTCGCTTTTATCATATACCCTCAAGATGGCAGGGCCTGTGTGTTTGACTCCTTGAGCGTACCAAACAAGCAATGGTACAAGGCATTCGAAGATTGTCTGAAAAAGTAAGTCATCCAGCTTTTTCATCAGTTACGGTTACCATACGTTTTTAAATTGTGGCTAAAACTATTATATTTCGTACAGCGCTTATAAGGAATACCAAAAGGTGCCTGGATTCTGGGACCGAAGAACTCAAAAGTTCAAGGACAAGCATAGGTACCACCTCAAAATCCGACGAGATTTCCCAGTAAGTATTTCAAAGGTTCAATTCATGTTTCATACATATATATGGGTTCTAATGCTTGTGTATCAATCGTGCAGTGCGCCAAACAGCCACTAGGATCGAAGACATGTGGCTTGTACACATGCGAGTTTCTAAGGGAAAGCAAGGAGTACACCAATAGCTGGAAGAAGCTCAAGGAAGGTGTCAAGTATTGGGAAGAACAGCAGAGCCGCAGGATGTGCTTTAAA
The DNA here is from genome assembly GCA_009763385.1 of Coix lacryma-jobi var. lacryma-jobi. NCBI lineage: Eukaryota > Viridiplantae > Streptophyta > Magnoliopsida > Poales > Poaceae > Coix > Coix lacryma-jobi. The sequence continues at coordinate 102,974,629 of CM019830.1, read as the reverse complement.
CAAGTCAAGGCGGACATATGCAAGTTTGTAATGGAGAAATGCATTCTCGAAGGAGAAACGTTCTTTGACAACGAATCCGAGCTGTCATTGCTACCCCAATACGAGAAGCTCCGCAAATGGAACACAATGCTTCGTCCGACAGATTATGCTCATCAAGTTGAAATATGAATTGTAATTTGAATTTGAAATCAACTAAGTCAATGTGTATATGATGACAACAAACAACTAAGTCACTTTGTATGTTATGTCCAGATGGTTTATATGTGCATATATATATATATATATATGTTAGAAATCTGGAATTCTGGAATTATTTGAAAACTACAGATTTGAATTCATATCCTGTTGTTTCTGTTGGCTGCATTATTTATTTATTTTAATCCAAAATTAATAACCGTGGCGGGCAACATAAGCTGCACGCTACGGTTAAACGCAACTACCGCAGCGGGCAACCTAAACCGACCGCTGTGGTTAATAATTTACTGCGGTGGGCGCTTTAGGTTGTCCGCTGCGGTAAATGCTATTAACCGCAGCGGGCTCCTTATGTTGCCCGCTACGGTTAAGGCTTTTACCGCAGCGGGCAACAGCGCCCGCTGCGGTAATGGCCACGATTAACCATGGCCTTAGCACCGCAGCGGACGTTGTTGCCCGTTGCGGTAAAGCCAAAACGCCCACTGCGGTTAAGCTTTGTGCAGTAGTGAAATGGACATATCATTTGCTATATTCGGAGTCCCGGATGAAAAGATATTAATTTTGCAGCGAAATCTGCAAAAGAAGGATCTAGAAGACACCAGAAGACAACACGAGGCGGCCCACCACGTGGGCCCACTGGGCCAGACCGATCGGTCCCACTTGGAGACCGACCGGTCAGCCACGGAGGCCGTTTTGCCTCCGCCTTCTGGAACCTCCTTCCACCGCCTCCTAGGATGCATCTCCACCGTCCCTGAAGTCGGTTTGATCCAACGGTGGGCGATAAACATGACGCGAATCGATGACATGGCGATTCCTTGCCCCCTACTCCACCTCGGGCTATATAAGCAGCCCCAGACCCCCCCTCTCCAGGCATCTCCATCTTCATTATTCATCTCCACATCAGAAACTAGGGTTTCAATTAGAAGTAGAGGTCCCTCTAGATGAATCTCTTCTAGTTCATCTAGAATTAGATCTAGTTCTAGTTCTAGTTGTCTAGTTCATCTAGTTGTAATTAGAGATCGGATTAGAGAGAGAAGGAGAGAGCTAAGGAGGAGCCGGATCTGTCAGATCTTCCTCGACATTGTATTGATGCAGCATCTGGTTTGTCTTCAAGTAATCTCCAGGTTCTTCATTTATCACTTCTAAGTAATTTATTTTCAGTTCTTGCTTTATCTTATTTACTGGATCTCCGCTCGTATTGAGTGCTCTAGTTATTCATGGTAATTAGAGTAGTAATCATTAGTGTAGACGCGGTGTCTAGGCTAGTGTTTACCTGAGTTTGCGCCCAATCCTCCGGTTAGTTGTGGTAGCTACAGGGGTGATAGCTTTGTAGATTGTTATAATCCACCACGTTAGGTTTGGTGTTTTCGTAGAGCTTTTTGGCAGCCTTCTCCCGATTACCCTTTTCCTAGTCTTTTTCGAGAATCGGAAAGGTACTGTTGCTCCGAAGTAAGTAAAGTATAGTGAGCCTTTGATTAGATAGACCCGCTTAGAAAGCTCTATATCTCTCTACCCATATTACCATTCTTTTCTTGGACGTTCTTCATTGTTCTAGTATACTTCACGTTCCCCATGGAAATCGATACCCTAGAATACTCTCGGGTGAAAGCTACATCGGTATCCGTGCGCTTGTGGATTTTTCTGTGTGCGTTTAAAATACCCAACAAGCTTTCTGGCGCCGTTGCCGGGGAACGGTAGCTGTTCTAGAATCAAACCAAGTTCGTCCGTGTTTCTTTTCTTTTACCACCTTTTTCTTATCACCACCTTTACCTCACCACCACACTTCTTACCACATGGATTTCACTCCTATCTTAAAATTCTTTGCTCCAAAGGGTGACTTGTTGGAGCCTCCACCATCATCACACCCCATTCATATAGATGGCTATGAGCTTCGCCCTGCTCTTATAGCCATGGTTCGGGAAAAATCCTTCTCTGGATCAGAAGACGAAGATCCATACACCCACCTTAGGGAATTTGAGCAATTGTGTTCCTGTCGGACTATTGCTGGCATGACACAAGAGACCATAAAATGGAAATTATTCTCGTTCTCCCTTTTGGGAAAAGCGAGAAAATGGTATGATCATTCCATAAGGGGCATAAATGGAAATTGGGATGAACTTCAGGACAACTTTTGTCTTGCTTTCTTCCCTCTCTTTCGAATCACTAACCTTAGAATTGAAGTTCTTACATTTAAACAAAAAGAGAAGGAGACACTAGGAGCAGCTTGGGCTAGGTTCAAACGCCTTACCAATTCTGGTCCAAACCTTTCCTTGCCAAACCATGTGCTACACTTTCACTTTTATTATGGTCTTAACAAGGAAACTGCTCTACTTCTCGATTTAGCTTCTGGAGGATCATTCCCACATAAACTTGTTAGTGAAGGAAGAGACATCCTTGAGAAAATCCATGAAAATACTCCTTGCACTAGCACTTTTGATGAATTCCGAGAAGAAGTCGAGCCCAATCCCGACCAACACGAGGAGGAACACACAACCAAATTTGAAATTCCTTCAAATCCTTCTAATAATTTGGTTGTCGTAGAACCACCCATAGAGAAAACACCCCACACTTTAGAAAATGATGAACCCTATCCTTCAGTGTTCTTCTCTGAAAACGAGGAATATGATATCAAAGAGCATGGAAGTTACTTCATAAACACCTCTTTAAATCCATGCTCATATGAGACATCTCCTGATTCAAGTGGTCTGTCTAACATTGCCACACTCGAGATTTTCAACCCTCTCACATTTTCTGTTTACAAAAACTTCAAAAGGGTGGTTGTAGATGCATATGTTTATCACAAATTTTGTAGATCTCATTGTGCTCTTAAGTTGGTGTTGGAGGGGAAACCACTTCACCAAATCAGATCTTGAAGGTTTTCCAAAGACAAGCTTAATGTTCTAAAACAAGCACTTTTTAGATCAGTGTTCACCTTCTTTTTATGCTGCCCTTGTGTAATAAGCGTAGAGATATAATTGTTAAAATATTCCTTCGGGTACTCTTGTCACTAACCTTTCCAGGTCTGGAGCAAAGAGTTCGAAGGAATGACAAACACAAGGTATGTCCAACTAATCATCATGCAACATTGAATTACATTCATCCAATCTTGATTTTTGCAAATCTAAGCTTGGGGGATACACTTTGTAAGAACATCTCTTACCATATTGCTATTTTGGTTGCCCCTACCTTTAAGACATGCTCATATGCTATACACTAATCATGCTCTTTCATCACTATTTGAGTAAATCTCTTTAATGTTTTAATGCTACCCTCATTTGCTATAGTATATGCTTTGGTTTTGAAGTATTCTCATACACCTTTTAAATTAGGCATGGTGCTTAGTTTAAACTGTTTTCATGAATTAAAGTAAGACATGGTGTCTGGTTTGATTCTTTAGCTAAAAGGTGTCCTGATTTTACCTCTAAAGGTTTTTAAATTAAGTATGGTGCTTAGGTTAAAACGCCTTCCTAAATCAAATTAGACGTGGTGTCTAGGTTGGTTTTTGAGCTGATAATATGCTATAGTGGATGTTGGATATTTTGTTGGACCAACCCCTGCAGGAAAACTTTCAATACCAATTTGGGAAAGTCCTGAGATGAACTCACTTTGGAGAAGAAGAGACACATGAACTTCAACAACTTGCGCAAGGAAGACATAGAAATGAGATCCATAGAACAAGACAAAAGATGAGTGCCACAAAACAATACCTACAATCAAAGCACTCACTCCATGGAAATAGATGAACAAGTCTAAGCTGGGCCACTAGAAGACAAAGACCATCGTGGGGGCACTCGTCTCTGAACCCTCAGATCAAACAGTACAAACACAAGCAGTGAGAACTTATCCTGTCTTCTAACACAAGAGCTAGTTTGGGGGATGAAGTGGAACGACTTCAACAACACCAAGGTCTACAAATTCAACACATGAACATGTTGTTGAAGAAATTTGGGCATCCACCTTCCTCACAAGCCAGCTTGGGGGAGAAACAATTCCGTTGTCTAGATCTGCTTAAAGGGGAGGACGGAGAAATCCAGCTTCAACATTTTGATCAGTACAGGCCACTAGACGCTATCCCAATCATGCGGATACATGGGTAAATGCCGAGTCTCTAAGTGATGAGTGATTGTCAACTGGGATAATGCGCATGTTCTTTGGCTTGTGTTGTGCAGGTGTCGAGCACGGATACAGTGATCAAAGGCAAGGTGAAGGTCAAGTAGAGACGTGTCGTGCCGATGGACCGGGAGTGGCGAAGGGCGGACGTGAGGCTTGGACTGAGGGACCGGTGGCCTGAGGATCAGCTGTGGTGGCTGACAGCCTGGGACAGCGACGAGCGAAGACTTGCGGGTGGACGGGGTGCACGGGCGGTGCATCCCCTCTACGGCTCGGTTTGGTGGTTGAGCCATAGAAAAACCACCGAGTGGACGGTTTCCAGGTTTGGGCCTCAAAACCTGGGCGCAGATGGTTTCCGAGTTTGGGCCACAAAACTCGGGCTGAGGACGGTTTCCAGGTTTGGGCCTCAAAACCTGGGTGCTGCGGGTTTGCTGAGTTTGGGCCACAAAACTCAGGCGATGGTCGGCTGGTTTCCCGGTTTGGGCCTCAAAACCGGGGGTTGGCTGTGAAGGCTGGTTTCCCGGTTTGGGCCACAAAACCGGGGGTGCGACGTCCGGGAAAAGGACAAGCAGAGCGGTGGCGGCACGTGGTGGCAATCGGTGAGGTTGCATCGAGGCAACGCTACCAGTTTTGCGTGCGTGGTCGTCGGATCACCACCTACCACGAGTTGGTCCAGAATAACCCTAGGGTTTAGCTGGTTCGCTCTGTAATTAGTTGAGGGGTAGAGTAGGAATTAGAATTAGGATAAGTAGAGGGAGACACCCTCCTCCCATTCTATCTCAGTCATTTGCTATTTTGCCTTCTAGGTTTTCCTGCTGTCCCTCTCCCCTGCTGTAGCGAACTGAGATCCACAGAGAAGAGAACCATACCTCTGTTCCATGAGATTTTCAGGAAGTGAGACCGTAATCTCACTATTGTAGCGTGTGGTAGCCACATGGTTGCAAATTCGTAGTTGTAATTCGTGTTCTGTTCTTGTTCTTCGCGGGTTGCTTTTCTCCATGTTTTTTCCGTCGTTCGATCTTTTTGTTCGGTGCGTCTTTTGCAAATCTGTTTGAACCAAGATGTTCTAGATCGTGTGGCACTTCTTTTCACCGAAGGAATTCACCTCTAACCTCACGACCTAGTAGATCGATCGATTTTCGTTTCGGATCAAGTTTTTCTCCCTTCCCCCGAATTTCTTCGATTCATCGATTTGGAGATAGGTTCGAGTCATGATCTCTTAGAGATAGCTCACTATCATCTTTGTGACTCCTCTCACCAAGTTTGATCCCTAGTGGATTTGTTTTGGGTGAGATTGAGTTGAATCGGTGGACGAACTGCCCAGTTTCGGGGTGACCGGACGCTTGGCTCAGGTTGACCTGGCGCTGGGGAGTGAGTCCGGTCGTTGAACAGTTCTCTGCTCTGTTTCATGCCTTGACCGGACGCTCCACCCTGTGTTTGACCGGACGCTACGGTCACACTGTTCATCGCTTTTGTTTTAAGTGACCGGACGCACAGGTCACGACCGGACGCTCTGTCAACCAGAGTCCGGTCCAATCCAGTAAGGTTCCCGAGTGAATTTTCTCTGACCGGACGCGTCCGGTGGTTAGTGACCGGACGCAGACAGAGTCCGGTCAGTGCTGTTTCGTCCGTGTTTCGCTCGTTCTTTGTCGGTTTTGATTTCCGGCTTTTGTGTTGGATTTCTAGAGTCGTGAAGTGTCTCGCTGTGCTTCTTGGAAGCATCCACCCTGTCTCTTGGGTCGTGGACACTTACGAGCTCTAGGGTTTGCTCTTGGGGTTGATTTACGGGACAGTGGCGACAAGTTTCGGAAAGGAATTTTGAAGCTCCCATTCACCCCCCCCCCCCCCTGGTCGCTTTCTGGTAGCACTCTCGGTCCTTCAAATCAAGAAGAAGAATATGAGCCACCACTCATTCTTGGAAGATCGTTCTTGAAAACCTTCAATGTTGTCGGAACTAGAGAAATCCATTTTTGGATCTTTGACCAAAAGGTTCACTGCATCTTCAACAATTACACCATTTATGACCAGCCAAAGAAAACCAAGAGAAGACGTTGACTCAACCGACAAAGGAAGAACCAACTGCTAGGAATTGAGGGGATATCATAAAGGATGAAGCCACTCCACAATAAGAAGTAGAAGATGGAGAGACAGTACATAAGCCTACAAATCAAGAAAATAGTTGACAAAGTCACCATCATCTGGATCTGTTTAGAACAAGACTCAGTTGGCCCACTGTGAGATAAGCAAGAGAAGACAAGCTATTGATGAACAACAACCAGCTAGACAAGAGAAGCTTCCACAAGGTGGTTCAACACAATCACTCTTCAATGATAAAACAACATTTCAAGGTAAGTGACCAACACTTTAAAAGCTTCTCTTTGATTCTGGTAAGCACATACATAAAGAACCAAACATGTTTAAGTTGCACCTCACTTAATCTAACCTAAACAACTCAACATGTTCAGTTCTTTACTCTTTGTTCTTAGCTTTACTCTCTTGAATCTCACTATCTTAACCAATGAGCTAAAATGTTATGCATCTAACCTTTGGAAGATGATATATCATCGACACATTATAGATTATCCTTCCTTGGGTTAAACAATCTGATCTGTTAAATATTTTAAGATGCTACTTTCATGCTCATCTTCTGATCCTATCACTCATGTTAAGTTTGAATAGAACACATAAACAACAAGTTTATCTTGTGCAATGTGCCTAAGGTTAGAGAGGAATGAACAAAACTTTTGGTTCTGTTGGTGTTTTTCCACCAACAGAGCCCATGCACTTGATCTCTACCTTGTCTTTATGAGCAGGACACACTCTTGAGCAAAACATGGAGGAGTTTGTCAACTCCCAAATTATACAGAGTGAAGGTCCTAGAATACGCGCACTAAGCAAGATGCTGCCAGCTTCCACAACTAATGCTTCACTTCAAATTGCTGGGCAAGCGAAGAACATGAGTGACACCATATTAAGAGGTGTAGTTATCAAGGTCTACACATCAAGATCAAATGAGGCACCTCAGGAATGAACATGGTGAGAAGTCCTGTTCAGAGGACTTAAAACATTGAACCCTCGCCGAAAGGTAAAATCGGTAGTTATCTATATTTATCTTTTTTGCTTAATTTCTCTTTTTACATGTTTACTTTCTATCATTTTCATAATCATTTCTCCATAGCATGTTTATATTTCTGCATTAGCATTGCATAAAAAAGAAAAAAAAATATTGCACTACATCATAAAACCTAAAAGCCCCATGTGAATAATTCTGTGGTGTGTAAAAACCCACATGAAATATTCACCGTGGTGGCATAAAAATAGAAATAAAAATGCATTCATTTCGTTAAGTTGTCATTGCATCGAAAAAATTAAAATACAAAAAAAAATATTAAGAAAGAGATCTTACTAAAACTCTGGACAACTAAGGCTTGAGTGGCCAACCACTGATGCTTAATCTGTTCCATAAGTTTTGTTGTCTATTTGAGTTTCACAGGATTTGAAAGACCAAGAAAAGCCGACGAACAAGTGGATGTTCTATTCACTGTTGGAGCACTGTTTTAACAACCATCAACGTCAATCAAAGCTCCAATAGAGGAAGAACATTTTCATCGCCAGTCCGCTGTATTACGAGATCAAACGACTACGTCAACATTCAGCTTGGGGAAAGCACCCCCGTGTATCCAGGTAAGTATCCTTATCCTCTTAAGTTTTCCTTCTATACATAAATGAAAATAAAATATAAAACAAAACAAAAAAATGTGGGCACATGAAGGCTCACCATTAATTAAAAAGAAAAAAAATATGGGCACATGAAGGCTCAACGCTATTAAAGGAATCGGCTTGGGGGAGACGCACCCCTGTTATCTTCGTGATCCAGGTATGTATTATTCACTATCTTAGTTATTTATAATAAGTGTGTTAGGTTAAATAAATAGTGTGTTAAGTTTGTTTAGTTTGTTTTAAGAAGTTAATAATAAAAGAAGAACTCTCTCTGTAATCTTTTACATGGAAATGATGAATAGTTGCTCTATCTAATTTCTTTCAAGTACCTTGCCTTCAAAGCATGAGTTCTCCTGATTAATAATGATGCTTAAAAATGAAATTAAATGCATGGGTAGCAAATGCTTGACCTAGAGTCTAAGTAGTTGACAGATATGAAATGTGATGATCTAAGAGTTCCGGAGAGTTTCCAATATTAATATGACTAATAATTGCATTGAGTTAAATTAAGCTTTGTTGACCCTATGAGAAGTTATCATACTATTGAATTGAGATCACTTACACATTTCATCCATCCTCCGCATAAATGCTCATGATTATCTATTGTTATCCTCTCAAAAGTTTGTTGGAAGCATGTGGCTATTAAAAAATGAGAGAAAGAAAAGAAAAAAATCCGAGAAAATAAAAAGGGACAAGTGTCCGAAAACTCAAAAAGATAAATCCCGAGGAAATAAAAAGGGACAAGTGTCTGGAACCTCGAAAAAAGAGTATATCAGAAAAAAATAGGCACGTGCCCGATAGTAGAATTAGCCTGATAGTCATGTGTCTCTGATGGACAAAAGAGAGTGATATATTCAAAAGAGCATTTGACTCCATTTTCCATACGCATGCACTCCTCGATTCAATAGGTGTGGTTGACCTTCTCTTTGGATCTATTGTTTAATTTGTCAACATATGTTTTTAATCTTTTCTGAAAATTCATAAAACTCCGGGATAATGGTGAAGTGAAAGAACTAGAGACATAGTGCTTGATTTGATCATTCTATCTTTCAATTACTCAGGATTCAAGGTAAAGTATTAAGCCCCGTGATGAATAATATGATACTTTTTTCTATTCCATATGAGAACTTCTGTTTGAATACATGTGTACTTGTTGGAAGTGAAGATATTGCAGCAACTCCTGATCCATTGTTGAGATTGGCTTTGCTCGGGACTAGCAAAGGTTAAGCTTGGGGGAACTTGTTGACACTCACTAATGCTCATAATTAACCATCAACTATTGCATGAAATGACACTAAATGAATTACAAAACATAGTTGTAGGGTTTGAAACTAACAAGTTCCACGAGTTTTGGTGCTCTCACTTGTTTTGTAGGACATCAATATTTCACCAAATAAAAGTATCTCAAGTGATGAATTGGAGTGCACCATTGCGAAGGGCTCGTCGAGACGATCGAAACGAACATATCATTTGCTATATTCGGAGTCCCGGATGAAAAGATATTAATTTCGCAGCGAAATCTGTAAAAGAAGGATCTAGAAGACACCACGAGGCGGCCCACCATGTGGGCCCACTAGGCTAGACCGACCGGTCGGCCATGGACGCCGTTTCGCCTCCGCCTTCTGGAACCTTCTTCCACCGCCTCCTAGGATGCATCTCCACCGTCCCTGAAGTCGGTTTGATCCAACGGTGGGCGATAAACGTGACGCGGATCAATGACTTGGCGATTCCTTGCCCCCTACTCCACCTCGGGCTATATAAGCAGCCCCAGACCCCCCTCTCCAGACATCTTCATCTTCATTGTTCATCTCCACATCAGAAACTAGGGTTTCAATTAGAAGTAGAGGTCCCTCTAGATGAATCTCTTCTAGTTCATCTAGAATTAGATCTAGTTCTAGTTCTAGTTGTCTAGTTCATCTAGTTGTAATTAGAGATCGGATTAGAGAGAGAAGGAGAGAGCTGAGGAGGAGCCGGATCTGTCAGATCTTCCTCGATATTGTATTGATGCAGCATTTGGTTTGTCTTCAAGTAATCTCCGGGTTCTTCATTTATCACTTTTAAGTAATTTATTTTCAGTTCTTGCTTTATCTTATTTACTGGATCTCCACTCGTATTGAGTGCTCTAGTTATTCATGGTAATTAGAGTAGTAATCATTAGTGTAGACGCGGTGTCTAGGCTAGTGTTTACCTGAGTTTGCGCTCAATCCTCCGGTTAGTTGTGGTAGTTACAGGGGTGACAGCTTTGTAGATTGTTATAATCCACCAAGTTAGGTTTGGTGTTTTCATAGAGCTTTTTGGCAGCCTTCTCCCGATTACCCTTTTCTCAGTCTTTTTCGAGAATCGGAAAGGTACTGTTGCTCCGAAGTATGTAATGTATAGTGAGCCTTTGATTAGATAGACCCGCTTAGAAAGCCCTATATCTCTCTACCCATATTACCATTCTTTTCTTGAACGTTCTTAATTCTTCTAGTACACTTCACGTTCCCCATGGAAATCGATACCCTGGAATACTCTCGGGTGAAAGATACATCGGTATCCGTGCGCTTGCGGATTTTTCTGTGTGCGTTTAAAATACCCAACAAAGATCCTTAACCGGATCTGATACCAATTGAAGGACCGAATTGGCGACTAGAGGGGGAGGTGAATGGGAGCCTCAAATTTCTTTTCAAGAAATAGATAGCCCTTGTCCCAGAGAGCCACCCCAAAAGCAAGGTAAGGTAGTGTCCATGACCCTAGATGTAGGGTGGATGCCTCCAAGAAGCACAACAGGACTTTACACAATCCTAGGAACCCAACGCAAAAGCTGGAAACCAAATCCGAAGTCGGACGAACAAACTACAAACGAAACAGTGAACAAATCACTGCATCTGCCTCACTGGCGGACGCGTCCGATGTTAACAGGACAGTTCTGGAACCTTACTGTGTAGCCATCGGATGCTGCTACAGTGAAAGCTCAGCGTCCGATGCTAGCGTCCGATGCAGGGCCGGTGCATCCGATGTGAGAACGAGCGTATGATACCTAGCGTCCGTTGCTCACTTAGAAATCCAGTTCTTTGACACGTGGCACCGGAACGTCCGATGTGACGAACTCAACGTCCAATGCTCACGACGTCAGTGTCTGATGCCCCCGATTCTGTGCAGTTCTTCCGTGAATTCAACCCGATCTCCTCCGAATCAAAAGCTCTAAGCCTTAGACTTGATGTGAGGAGTTTCAAGGATGTTAGTAAGCTACTCCTAAGAGATCATGGCTCGAACCTAACTCCCAATTGGTGAATCGAAAGAATTCAGGGCAAGGAAGAAAGAACTCAATCCAAACACACAAACCGATCGATCTACTAGCTCGTGCGGTTAGAGAAGAATTCCTTCGGTGAAAAGAGGCCTCATGATCTAGAACAAACTGGTTCAAGTGGAATCGAAAACCAACTCTCGGAGAGGAATAACGAATTAAATCTTTGAGAGGGCAACCAACCAAACTGCGAAGAACACAAAGCAAAGACACAAATCGATCACGATTTCAGCCGTGTCTCGAACCCACGAGACAACAACGAGATTACAGTCTTGTTTCCTTAAAATCTCAAGTACACAGAGGTATTGTTCTAGCTCTCTGCGGATCATAGGCAGCGCGGTATGATGGAAAACCTAAGCCAAGGCTAGAGAATGAAAGCTGCAAGGATAGGGAGAGAGGAGGGGCTGCCTCTCTTATTTATAGCCTAATACATTTATTCTCCTTCTACCCCTAGATACAAGAGCGAATAGACCAACCCTAGGGGTATCCCGGTCCAACTCTGCCGAGTCTTGATCCGACGGCCACGCGCCTTCCTCATCCTTAGCTTCGCCTCGACGCAAGCCTCAGGATGCCGCCATGTGTCGTCCTGTCGACCGCCGCGCCTTCCTCGCCGATAGCTTCGCCAGCCTCTCGGCGCCGCCACGTGTAGACCGTCCTTTTTTTGACCTCCTCCCAGTTTTGAGGCTGAAACTGGGAAACCAGTCCTCAGGCTGAGTTTTGTGGCCCAAACTCAGAAACCCGCCAGCCCAGGTTTTGAGGCCCAGACCTGGAAACCGTCCACGCCGAGTTTTGAGGCCCAAACTCGGAAACCCGCCACCCTAAGTTTTGAGGCCCAAACTCGAAAACCGTCGAGGGTAGTTTTTAAAGGCTCAACTACCAAACCCGCGCCGTAGACGGGATGTGGTTCGCACACCCCGACCATCGACACTGATGCCGATGCATGTCCAGCCTCCACGCCGGGCACAACGCCTTCGCCTTCCTTCTCGGCCTCCCGCCAAGTGTCACGACGCCATCGTCTTCCTCCCGACTCGGTCGATGCACCGCACATCCCCATGTGCTCTCGCTCGTCGATGTCACGTGCCAGCTACCACAGCTGGTCCTCCAGCCTCCCGATCCGTCGGTCCAAGCCTCACATTCGCCCTTCACCGCTCCCGGTCCGTCGGCACGACACGTCTCTACTTGACCTTCATCTCGCCATCGACCACTGTCTCCGAGCTCTACACCTACACATCAACACATCCAAGAGACACATGTTGCCTGTTGACCAATCGCTCATCACTCTGGAAAGGAACCATATCAACCTTGTGTTCGCAAAGTGAACCTCGAACAGTCCGTGGTTCAAACCCCGAACAGTCTGGGACTGGACTAGAACTGTTTTATAACAGTTGGTTTTCGAGAGTTTTGCCTGCGGACAGTCCGGCTCATAAGCGCGGACAGTCCAGCACTCAGCGGCGGACAGTTCGGGATCAGAGTACCGGACAGTCCGGGATCCTACTGAAAGGGAGTTTTTGTCTCGTGTGTTTGGTGCTTGCTCTTCGGCTTTCTCCGGCAGTTCCGCTGTACCTCTAGGACATCTTCTAGGGTATCCACCCACGCGTTGGGTTGTGAATTAGCCACTCGCATGAGTTTGCTTTTTGGGGTGACTCTTTGGGACAGAGGCCATCTATTTCTCGAGAAGAAATTTGAGGCTCCCATTCACCCCCTCAGCGGCCAGTTAGAGTTTACAGTGTATTGTTTTCCATAATCTCTCCTCTTTCTCTTGCAGCACCTATACTACTCTCACACGCTACATTTATCTGGTTATCAAAGTGGGTCACACCCAGTTCGGGCCTTGGACTTTGTACTGGGTCTTCGCACTGATGTGTCGCCATAATACCCATGTACACCTTCAGTGCCTGGGTGACGTTGCGTTGGGGTCTCGACCGGCATCGTGCGCGCCAATGCTGTAGCTTGGTGACGATGTTAGCATTTCTGACACTTCGTCCCTCCCTCTCCACTAGGACCTTGCTCCTAGTCCTAGACCTTCTTCCCTGCAGCAATGGACACATGAGGATCCGACCGGACAAGTCTCTCAAGTCTCAAAGACCCACTCTATAAAAAGCAAACATATGTGAGTGTATACCCTGGACCATTTTTCAAATAGTAAAACAAACAACTGCATCTTTTTAGTCTCTTTTAGTGGGGTGTTTGACATTTCAGTCATTAAAAGAAACTAAAGTTTAGTGACTAAAGTTTAGAGAGATAGAACCAAACACACCCTAAAAATACAATATGGCGCTTGAAAGCTTGGTCATAGCACAAGTGAGGCTGCTTAGTGATGGTCTAGGGTGTGATTGGTTGCCTGCGTACCCTTCAGCCAGGCTCACGAGATGCGGGTTGCTAATGTTTGGTTGCCTGTATGGTGTTCTGGGCCTGGCTCTGCTCATGCAAAAGGCTCTCCTCAGCCTGGCTCACCGGATACGTAGGAATTGAGCGTTTCTCCAGAGCCAGGCTCACCAGATACAAGCGATTACTCAGTTAATGATATTGTTAGCGCATGATTAGCATATATTAATTGATATTAATATATTTTCAAAAATATTAAGAAATAATAATGTAAATTAAGAGCAATGAAAAATAGTTGCACATAATAAATTGTGTAATTATGTTTATTAACCTTAAACAATAATGGTTTATCTCATGCAATGTATTCTTGTGCAAGCAACCAAACACCATCTTAACTCAGCCAGGCTAGTTAGGTGCAAGCAACCAAACATGACATTGTTGCATGCTGTGAGCCTGGCTCTAGAGGGCCTGGCTCCTAGATACGAGCCAGGCTAGACTGATACGCAAACCAATCACGCCCCTATAGACCATAGCATGTGAAACTTGGGCGCCAAGATAGCTTGTCCAACGATGGAACCTGTTACTTTTCGTGCTCGTCAAGCTAAAGCTGTGGCTTAAAAGCTATCTAAGCACCGTGATCGGCACTCCACTATTATTTGACCCTACTTTGAGGTTCACAACTAGTTTTATATTATATAATTTCATTAGTGAAAGAAAATGTTAGTATGTGCTTGTCTGAAGTCAATGGCTACCTTACACCTCGATTGGATCATATACACGCCGTTTACAACATTGACTAAATGAAAAATATTTATAATTATCACAAAAATTATCAGTTTAGTTGAATCTAGCAAAATGTGTTGCCGAGGTCAGCATATAGAGAAAATTAAGTTATATTTGATATTTGGTTGAGATTATAAACCACATAAGACTTCTAGTTTAGAGAAATTCTAATAACCGTCGGGCCAATCGACCTCAATAGTTTACTGTAGATTCACTCATGTTCCTCGCAAAAAAATCATATCAGAACTCATAGATAACCTCATTTTGCACTTATCTTATTGAAGCTATGTTTAAAAATATACATTAAACAAATTGTGAATTATTGATAAAAAATAAGCATGTACTTTAAGCCAACTAAGACTATCTCCGATAGGAGACCTATTTGAGTATTCAAACCCAAAATGGTTCTCCAACATAGTAATACCTATAGTCTTTGTCAGAGTACCTATACGAGAGACATATTTTGGATTTCAGGAGGTATAACCTAAATTTGAGTATCCTCTCTCTTCGAGACCTATTTGTAGAAAAAAATCTCTTTTGGGTCTAGTTGTTAGAGAAACTAAAAAAGGTATATAAGTCATTGTTTGTAGTGCTACCTAAATATTAAATGAGTCTTGTATTTTAGATAGTGGTTGTTGAAGGTAGTCTAAGTCTGACATCCCGACCTGCAGGTCGAGAGCCCCACGAGCCCTGGACAGCCAAGAGTCCAGAATCAGCCAACGCACAAGTTCGTCAAGGAAACTTGGCTGTGTTCGCTTGCTGGAGCAAGAAGCCGTTTCGGCTAATTCCTACAGCTGATTTTTATTAAGAGAAAAATATTATTCCACGACTAATTTGTATGGATTAAAGCCAACAGAATAGCTCAAGCGAACAGAGCCACGTCCAATTTCCTAAATTTTTTAAATTTTTTAAGATTTTCCGTCACATCGAATCTTTAGACACATGCATGAAACATTAAATGTAGGTAAAAAACTAATTATACTTTTAGTCTGTACTAGAAAATATGCCCGTGCATTGCTACGGATAAATGACACGTCGATATATTTTGAATTAAAAAATATTATATGATATCAAGGTTAACAAAAGTGTTACAGTTGAACATGAAAGAATAACATGGTCAAGACCAATCACCAGCGTAAGAATAATATCATCGATGTATACAATGAGTTGATTCATTTTGTTTTACTAATAACTATAATGTTTTGATTAGAACATTGTACTGGTGCATAATGGTTGCAAGGATGGTGCCCATAATGCCTCCTCATAATCTAAAATATGACATTTATTTTTATAACTATGATGAGAGGTGCCCGGTAAGTCGCAACCAGTGTCATGGATGCGGACCTTTGCTTACCACCCATGCTCGGTGTCATGGAACAAGTCGAATGAATATGGATAGTGGCTTACCACTCATGCCTCCTGCACCTTCATCATTGATATCAAAAACAGATTTAGAGCCATTGATTCATAAATACAAAACACAACATTAAAAATCAGGTAAACCGACAATCAAAGGGAACTCACTGATGATGGTGCAGCAACCTCACCTTTGGTGAAGATGTAGCTGAGCTTGTTCCATAGCTGGAAGATGACGAGACAAGCTAGAGCCATGGCTAAGATAGTGGTGACCATCTATGTAGAGAAACCGACGAACCTTGGGTTGCTACCATGAAGCTTATTCCCATTCTCATAATGCATTCCAGACTTCTTTAGGCCATGCACAAATTGATTGTTGAACTGAAAAGAAAACTATACATTAATTAATCAATTGAATAGGGAGCTTCATTAGTATGGGCAGCCCTATTGAAAGTATAATAGAGCCCAAGAGCTAACTTGTGCAATATGACTACAAAGAATACTACAATATTATGTTTTACCATGCAAATTGATGGAGGAAACTGAGAAGCATCGATGAAGTCAATTTACCACTAATAACAACTAAACTATCAATATATAACATTATAATTACATGTTTTATAAGATTTCTCCTTACAAATAATGTATCTCAAGTTCCATGTCATGAAGTGAAAAGGCGGTAAGAAAACAATTGGTCAGAAGCCCCACTAAAAATCTGTGTTCAATGGTTCATTGAATTAATGATGATGACAAAAAGGACCATTTGAACACCTACAAACTCAAGGAGCTTAAATCCATCAATAGCGGGCATGTGTGCATAATGTATAATAATCTAACCAAACATGTTTGTATTCTCCCGTGGCAGCTTGATCAGAAGCCTGGTTGGTTGTTGTTACTGTCAACAGAACATTATGATACCAGCCTTGTTCTCCTGCTTTGTTGTTACTATCAACAAAACTTAAGGGCAGTAATAATATCATTAAACAATATTATGATACCAGCCTTGTTAAGGGTACAATCATTTATGGAAGGTTAAAGATCCACACGGTAACCAAAAAATCCTTAATGAATAAACTATTTTTCAGATTGGGCACATAGTAGAAGGCTAACGGCAGGAATGTATTGTGAAGGATCTAGTACGGCGGAGGCAGTAGAGGGCCGATACACACAATATTATAGAGGGCTACGATGTTGAGGAAGGTGGTGGGACCTCGGTGAGAAGCGACGTCTCCGCCTCGTGCATGGATTTGGTAAGCTCTGACAGCTCCTCCGTGGCCTTCATGTTTGGGGATCTCGACAAATAAAGAGCGGTTCTTGGTGGACGGTGGATCTCGACTCATCGGGAGCTTACGAATTCTAATCTAATATAAATAGGGAAAAACCAATCAAGTTCATGGCGTAGTGCATATCTGAGACTTTTTTGATTCGAGCCGGAGTCGGACGCTGCAATATTTGTGGGGCTGGACGGACAGCGACGCAAGAGGCAAAGCATCTGGTCGCGGAGGAGGCAATCGGCAGCTGTGTTCACGACGGCGGTATTTTGTCTTTTATCGAGAGGGAGATGGTGCCTGAAGATGGAAGAGGGAACAAAGACGGGAGGTACGGCCGTACGGGACGGGTGTGACTAGTGCGTGAGGGACGGGACGGGACGGGGATGAAAACCATGGTGTAGTGAGTGGACCGATAGTTGAGCCTAAATAGAATGAACCAGACGAAAGAAATTAGGAGAAATTTTACTTTTTTATTATTAGCTAGACTAGATTAGATAGATAGAGAAATGTCGGGAGGAATCTTTTAAATTTCAAATAACAAAGAAAGTCGTACGACGAAACCAACAAGGCCTAATAAAAGCACGCGGGCAGCTCGTGCAGTCGTGCGCAGACGGCAGCAGCCCACGGCACCCCACGCCCGGCCGCCCCCAACCCCACCCCCCCCCCCCCCGCGCCCCCGCGGGACAGAATCCAAATCCGCAGCACACACAAAAACCCTATACCGCCGGCGCGCGGCGCCCAGCCCAGCAGTGTCGCTCCACCGCCCCTGCCGCCGCCATCTTGTGCACCCCTTGCCCTCGCATCGCGGGATGGAGCACGACGCGCACGCTGAGGCCCCGCTGCACGCCGTCCCGCCACTGGAGGACGCCACCGTCGATGATTGGGCTCGCGACGACGCGGAGCCCATGTCCGTCGAATCCGGCGCTACCCCCGCCGAGGCGGCTGCGGCGGATTCCGGCGCTGATGCCCCGCACGGGCTCGCGCCCTCGGCCGCTGTTGCGGCAGAAGGTTCCATTCTCGGCCCTACCTCCCTATCTTTCGCTCGTGCTGTATACGGCTTATTTGCTTAGCTTATTTCCTTAGATCTAAGTCTCTTAGGCGACGATCTGTAGTGCTAGCACTCTTGATTACGCGTAGGCTAGGGCTTATGATGGTCAGGGTCTCGTTTACAAGGGTTACTGGTTTGCTGCGGCAGGAAACAGATTAGGACGATGGAGATTATGTTGTGGCAGGGATCTCTGCTAGTTCAGTTGGATGTATAATTTGTTCTAAGCTAAATTGAACTGCTAGATTTTCCTGGTTGAAGGCAGCTACTGTAGCCAGGCGTGAGGCAAGATTCTTGAGTGTCCGTTGTTTTGGCATGATATGCTTATGGTTCTGGTGCTGTTTGGCTGGTCGTTTTCACGACTGATTTTGGTTGTTTTAATAGTGTTTTGTGAGAGAGAATAAGCCGAAGTATGGCTGATAAGGCATCCCTCTATGAGTAAGTTGATGACCATCCATAGGCCTATAGTTTGTACCATAGCAGTTTGTGCTTCTGTTTCTTTTGTTGGTTTGTAATTGTGATTCCATGAGCCGTCCTTGAAAAGGTTTTCGTTGGCTGATCTTTTGTTGTTTCTGTGTGCTTGATTAGACAACTATTAAACTATGCATTTGCAGTTTCCAAATAAATGTGCTTGATCAGACACTATTTAAAGCCATTCATGTGCAATTTCCAAAAAAAAGGCTGATGTTATGTACTCCCTCTTCCAAATTATAAGATGTTTTGACTTTTTTTTAGATACAATTGATTTTACTATGTATTAGACATAGTGTATATCTATGTGCATAACCAAAGCTATGTATCTAGAAAAGCGAAAGCGTCATAATTTGGAATGGAGGGAGTAGCAATTAAGTGCACAGGGAAGGGTGTTGCCTAGCTCTTAAGCATGTTAGGTGCCCAACTTTTAGTACACTGTTGATTTTCTTGAATGGAAAATCCCTTTGAGTGAGATTTTTCATTAGAGCAAGTAAAACCGCAGCTCCACTGCTTCATGTCTGGATGCTCATGTGCTAATCCTCTTATGCAACATGCCTGCCACAGACAAACATGTAAAGAACCATTGCTCCTAGTTGAACTCAGTGCTCGATAAGAGTTATCCACTGATTTTATGTTTCATTGCACGAAACAAGAACAGAGTTTTCATTCTGTTCCTCAATATTTTTTGTAGCGCTCCCACAGGGTAGTTCTCTGCCGTTTATGTTGTCTTGCATAGAATTTCTTTGGTCCTTTCAAAAACCCTAATAAGTGGCCATGTTTCATTTATAAATCTAGTGCTGATCGCACAACATATTCTTAAGTTTGTCTTTTTCCTTTGTTTCTGCAAGAAAAACTGGGTTGGTCCCATATTCTGTCCATATAAAACTGTTTCTTATGCATGCGATAAATTTGAACCCAAACAACAGACATAGGAGGCTGACTCCCCTTTGCAAGCCTTTTGTTCTTATAATATAATTTAGGGTAACCTGCTCAGTTTAATTGCTGCTTTGCCTTAGCACATGAGGCATTTTCTCCTTTCTGAAGAAATTAACCACAATAGGTATATACAACTAAGATCTCCAAGCTTGGGCTAATGGTGATTCTTTAACCTAATGAATCTGATAGCCATGTTTTCAGATCGTATTATCGAGGCTAGTCGTATGACCACCGATAAGACGACTAATCGCGATTAGTCGTCGATCAGGGAAGATTAGTTGGTCCTTATCGGTCTAATCAGCTAATCGGACATTTAGTCGTTCTTGTGCCTAGATGACCTTATCGACCATGTATATACTATATATATGATGTAGATATATGTAACCAAGCACAGCTTGACATGTAATCATGTCTGTAATGAATCATTATCATGGTGATTTGGCCACTTACCTGTAACTGCTGCTTGCTGATGCACTCACCATGATAATGATTCATTACAGACATGATTACATATTCTTGTACTGGCCCAACTAGTCGTCCGGCTAAGCTTATCGGACGATTAGTCGCAACTTATTGGACGATAAGGTTTCAAGCACCTAGTTACGATAAGGACAATTAATCACGATTAGTCGTCCAATCTGAAAACAGTGTCTGATAGTGTGACCAACCGACAATGTTGTTAAGTGTCTTATGGGCTTAGGCTCTGGCCTGGGCTTGCAAGATGCCAAGCTGTTTATGGCGTATCTTAACTTCCTTTCTCATTGACTAACTTTGAAAAGTTGAATTCTATTTAGTTCGTCAAGTTTAATGACTAGAAATTATAATGTCATGGATTGTTGTTCTAGAGAAATGACTGAAATGCCTCACTTAATAAGGCCAACTATTTGGATCTGCCTTTATAGTTTTCCTTTTTGATGGTAGGTGACATGCATAATGAAATAGTTGCTATGTGCTAATGTCAACATGTACTTTCAGGTGTTAAGGAAATTCAATCATCTCTTCAATCCTTGGAGCTTAAAACAAATGGTGTGTATTAAATACATCCTTGTTTATGTTTTTGAGTCCATCAGGTTGTTGAAAACCCTTTGCTAATTTGTACCTTGGCCTCTGTTCTCCATGCAAATAATAGAACTTTTAATTCACAGATAGCTGATTTTTAATTTTGGTTATATAATCATATCATACTTCTTCCATTGAGCTTCAAGGAAACTTCCTAAAGAGCCTTTTGACCCAGGCCCAGGTTTTATTGTATTTTGATGTTTGGATATTCTCTTAATGGTGGTTTGAACTATTTCTTCATGTTGCTGCACAGAATCTGAGTCATGTTTATTTATCTGATGTGCATTTTATTACAATTCCAAAATTGTGGATACTGCTTGGGCTAGTTATTGGGCAGAATCTGAGTCATGTTTATATTCATTTTATTACAATTCCAAATTCATGGATACTGTTTGGGCTGTAGTTATTTGTCATTGTTACTCTTATACGACTCTATTTTTTATTGGTGCAGATGCTACTCAAGAAGATGTTCATATGGTTGAAGAAGATGTAGATGAAACAAAAAGGCACTTGAATGTGGTTTTCATTGGCCATGTTGGTAAGTTCAATTTCCTCACAGCCTGCTTTATTTAACATTATTTCATTGTTAGCTAGATTGATGCTTATATAGAAATATAGAATACTTAATTGATCGATATGTTCCTGTGTGATTGTAGACTGTGTCTGATGTATGGTTTTGTGATGGGGCTAACTATTAAATGGTGGAAAAATCTGGTTTGTGCGAGAATTTAGCTGTTCTTTGGTGGTTCATGATTGGATGCAAATATCTTGATGCTTAGAAACTTAGTTGGTAAATTTTATCATATTTAATGCTTTAGTGGAGATTGAAAGACAAAGGTCTAATTTTCAATATAATTGATATTGTCAACTTATTCTGAATCCATCAAAAGAACAAGATGACATTGAATTTATAAAATCAGTTCATTGATTGTTTTGAGTATATGTTTACAAGTTCAAAGTCTGTTTTCTATCTCTGTCATGTGTGTTTTGTTCAATATATGACATACTTTTTGGTTCTCCATCGATCAGTTGCAAAGTTCAACAAGGCGCTAGGCGCTCTCTAGGCGGTGACCCACCGCCTAGAGCCTAGGCGACCTTAGGTGAGCTAGGCGTTTTTCTGGGTGGTAGTTAATACATGCATAGATAGTTAAAAGAAAAAGAAAAAAAATAGGAGATAAGTGAAATGGTGAGAAAGAGGAAGAGGCCCAATTAACGGCCCAAGTCTCCCACGGTACCAGACCTCCACATCATCTTATCCCTTCCCCCAGCCTATTTGTTCCTGTCTCTCTCCCTCTTCCTCCTGACTCCTGACTCTGCTCGCACCCGTTGCTCGCCATGCCGCCACTGCCCGACGTCACCTCCTTCTCCACCGGTCGTCTCTGCCCCCGCCCCCGCCCCCGCCGACGCTACCTCCTCCCCCACTGCCGCCCGACATCCGCACTGCCCCCACACATGCTTGCCTTCACGGATCTGCCTGCCGCCACCGCCTGATGCTGCCTCTTCCCCAACCTGCCACCGCTGCCTCACGTAGCTCCTCCCCCATCGTCGCCGGACTCTGCGCCGCCCCCACGTGTCCCTATCTTGGCGGATCTGGACACCTTTCACCGGCAACAGTTGGGCAGCCGCCTAGGTACCCGCCTACCCCATAGGCGAGGCGGTACCCCGTCGCCCAGCGCGTAAGCACGCCTAGCAGCGCCTTTTTGAACCTTGATCAGTTGATTTACTTGGGTTCCACATTTTTATGCTACTAGTTTTCTTTTTTTGCTTGTACATCACCTACTGCTGAAAAGTTTGAACTGCAGTGCTAATAAAGGGTTCTGCAGTAATAGGTTGCTTTAATTGATTTATTAGAGCAGCTGAACTACGGTCATCAGTAATGACTCACCAGTCCACTTTATGGTTCATGTTTCTGTTTCCAGCTTGTAGTTCCCCTCTATGCCATCGCATATTCCCTTGTTTCCCTTTTCACTCAGCCATAATGCTTCAATATGGAAGCTTTTGTTTCTCTTTGTGAGCATTATAACTGGAATGAGTCTGCCAGATTGTGTCCTAGGCTCCCAGCAAGTCTGCTGAGTTTTTTTTACCCAAATTCGCTTCTGAGTATCAGTAGTTGATATATCTTCTGTTTTAATTTCTTCTGTCGTGTTCCAGTTATATGTTTCTGTTGTCTGCTTATTGTTCTTGACTGCATATTTAAGAACCACAATGGTTGTGGTTTATTTCAAGTCTGCTTCCATTTGTTAATGGTTATAAATAAATGTGTTGATATTAACTTCGTTGTTGCAAGGATCCAGATGCTGGAAAATCAACTACTGGAGGACAAATATTGTTTTTAAGTGGTCAAGTTGATGATAGGACCATCCAGAAATATGAGAAGGAAGCAAAGGATAAAAGCCGAGAAAGCTGGTGAGTAGTTCATAGGTCTTTAGGCTTGTGTGGCTATTTGGAAAGTTGAGTATTTGAGTTTGACCATGATGCATTTTGAAGTCAGGGGATATGACTATTTATATTACTGATGAAATATATGCTCTTTTTTGTGTGTCTACTTCGGTTTCATAAGCACACTATTGTAGTGATTCCTCCTAGGTTCCTTTTTTCTTGTCACATTGTTTTTTTAATTATCCTGTGAAAAATAATATAAGAAAATATGCTTAGAACTAACCTACATGTACTTATTGTTGCATTGAATTGTATATAACCATTGCATTCTTGCCTTTGCTACAAGTGTGGCTATTTTTATTTTTTATAGTACGGAAAACATTCCCTATTTGACTTATAAAGGAGAAGTTAAATATTATTTGACAATTGTTGTCTACTGGGGACATACGTCAAGTTTAAATGAATGAAAAAGTTTGTTAAAAATACATGCGCTGATGAGATATGCTTTGAATATCTGCAATTGTTACACAAGGAAAACATAGGAATACTGTGTAGTTCTGGTAAACTAAGCATAGGAAACTAGAGAGTTTGTGGTTTATGACTATTTATCTTAACCTTCTTTTTCTTCGAAAAGAATCTAGAGCATTGTGTGTGATATTGTATAACTGCTGTTACATCAGACATCAGATGCAGCGATAACTTTTACCTATTTGTATGGTATAAGCTAGATCACCTTATTCTTCAACCATATACATGAATGATAATATAAGTGTTTCAGGGAATGAACTTAATGGTAATCTTAATTCAGGATTGTTGTTTTGTTAGCTCCCTTGTACCATTTCATGTTTTAACCTTTGTCTGCAGTTTTTGTTCTTTTTTCCTTTCTACATTTGAAGTGTCGCATAATTACATTGCACATTTACTGACATATTTAAAAGCCCAAATAAGCTGTTTTTGACTGAACTAGTGCGTCTTTATTTTATTTTATTACACGTAACTACATCAACAGTTTTTGTTCTTTTTTCCTTTCTACATTTGAAGTGTCGCATAATTACATTGCACATTTACTGACATATTTAAAAGCCCAAATAAGCTGTTTTTGACTGAACTAGTGCGTCTTTATTTTATTTTATTACACGTAACTACATCAATTCCTGTATGATACTTGGAAAGCCTTATGCCAAAGAATTCTGTATAATTATGTCACTTAGGGCATCCGTAGCATGGGAATAAGGGGGCCTTAAGCGAATTAAGGATGACCTTGCAAATTACCCACTCGACCTCAAAGGAGGTCCTAAGCAGAAAAACTTGAGGACTGGCCTCAACTTTGGGACCTGACCTCAATTAAGGACCAAAAAATTGATTTTATGATGCCGTTGCTGCAATGGCAACCTCTTTACCAACAACTTCATGCCAAGGGGATTGTGGAAGGTGGATCCAGGGCGCCGGACCTGGACAGGGCTGTCTTGGCATGTCCGGCGTTGATGGCCTCGTTGATGTCGGAGCTGCTTGGGGGGGGGGGGGGGGGGCATAGACAATAGTCACTAGGAGCCAGAGATGAGGCGCTAAGTTGCAGATGCATGTGGATAGTTGTAGTAGATCTGGGTTGGTTGTGGTGAGGAGCTCAACCTAGGAGCGATGGGAGGGGTGCTGCTAGGAGTGGAGGGGCAGTGTGGGAAGCAGATGGAGTTTTTTTATATATAATTTACTAGCAGACATGTTCGTGTGTAGCAATGGAACATATAGCTTGCGTCACTTGCTCCAATACATCTTGGAATTGGACGTTGTACCATGACTGGGTATTCTAACTCCTATAAATCATACTCTTAGGAAAACCAGACACGACTCTTACACTTGAGGGAGTCAAGGGATAGACGGACTCGGGAGAGAGTGAAGGGAGAGAAAATTTTGCTTTTTAATATTACAAATAATACAGGTATGGATATAGATTTTGGAACAAGGCCCACCGTAAACTGCGTGCCTGCCTTGCAAACATAAAACACATGGGCCTGTTGTGATGCGGCTCCACCTTAAGGCCCTTGGGGGTCATAAACACTCTGGATGCTCTTATTTGTCTGTTGCAAAATTTTGGCTCTTCCATCCAGTACACTGTTACTGATTTTAATTTATAATCTAAATACTTGCAGGTACATGGCTTACATCATGGATACAAATGAGGAAGAAAGGGTTAAGGTATCATTTTCTATATTTGGTTTCCAGTCTGATTAGTTTTTATTGCGATGTTTAAACTTTTGGTATTGAAGCACGCCCTTTATGGAAGAACATTTATCTTACTGTGATTTGTCTAATTTGGTTGGCGTAATCTGATGCACTTTTCAAAATTATAGTCTGAACACATACGAAATCCCTTGCCTAGTGATTCTCTTTCGAGTTTTTATCATGCTTATTATGATTCTTTGCATATTCTTTTCATGTGTTCAGGGAAAGACTGTTGAAGTTGGTAGAGCTCACTTCGAGACAGAACACACAAGATTCACTATCTTGGATGCACCGGTATTTGTTCTTACTATGTTACATATGTTACTAATGCAAGTCCGCACTTCATGTACTTTACTTGTAGCTTACTATTTTATTTTATGTCGTGTATGTGCTCTATTCCCATCTGTTTGGCCACAAGTTACTTACTGTTGACTGGGACCTATTATGCTAACTTTTATAATTCTTATGTTGATACTGAATTCATATGGCTGATCGTGGTTAATGACTGGGGCAACCTGTAAACATGATAGTTTGATTTTAAGGTCAATATTTCTTGTTTCTCTTTTATAATTTTGCCTTCAAGACTGTAGGCATAAAGACTCATCCGTTGTTAAGTAGGATTGGTTTCTCTGCGACGTGTGTTAGCACAGGAAACCTGTGTCATCATTCCAGGGAGACCATGTCGTGGATTGCCATGTTTTGCCATACTTCTGAGAAACACAATAAGTAACCACAGCAATTCAGGGGAGAAGATGTTAAGTAGGATTGGTTTCTCCGCGACGTGTGTTAGCACAGGAAACCTGCGTCATCATTCCAGGGAGACCATGTTGTGGATTACCATATTTTGCTGTACTTCTGAGAAACACAATAAGTAACCACAGCAACTCAGGGGAGAAGATGTCTCCTTTAGAGGGGAATTTCAAATCGGCATGACCTACTATAGCATGGGTGTGTTTGCCTCTCTGGCAAGAGGCTCTGCCAACCTAGCATACAAGACAATTTTTTTTCACATATACAACATGAGGCTTGGTAATTTTGATGTTCTTTCAAAGTGTCTCATGTCATCTCCTAACTTTTTTTCTAGATTAATGCTATTGATTACTTGATTAGTACATGGTTTGTCAGCAGTCTGAGTAATTAGATTTTAGTTCATTAATTTGGTAGCACTGCTAATTCATTCCATATTCCTATCTTACTTGTTGGGTAGACATGCAAGTGACCATTCAACATGTTTATCGTACTTGCTGCCTTTTACTGTTTTTGGGAAATATATCCTGCACACCTATGCTGTTCCATATACACTGTTGAACCCTTGATTGATGGCCACTACCAGTTTATACTTTTCCATGCATTGTTTGCAGGAACTGTTGATTGATTGTACTTAATGCTTGTTTCCGTTTAATCGAATAATTTGGTTTTGTAGGGTCACAAAAGTTATGTTCCAAATATGATAAGTGGTGCATCTCAAGCTGACATTGGTGTTCTGGTAGGACTCAAATTATTGTTTGTTGAACTTTCTAACTTAGGCATTAGTTTTGTTTATATAATTTCCTTTTTAGGTCATATCTGCTCGAAAAGGTGAATTCGAGACAGGTTATGAAAGAGGAGGACAGACCCGTGAACATGTACTACTTGCAAAAACTTTGGGTGTTGCTAAGCTGGTAGTTGTAATAAATAAGATGGACGAACCTACTGTTAAATGGTCTAAGGAAAGGTATACTGGATAAAATATCTACTTTCCTTTTTTATGGCGTAACTTGTACAACTGGAGGAAAATAATCAAATTTCTTATCTTTTTCAGGTATGATGAGATTGAAGCAAAAATGGTTCCATTCCTCAAATCTTCAGGGTACAATGTGAAGAAAGGTAGGTGTTATTCCCCTATTTTTTTTTCCTAAGTATATATTATTGCAAGCACTATTTTCAAGCTTGAAATTCATTATATTCATTATATTTCTATTTATTTCTACTGACTGAAGTTGTAGTTTTCACGCTTTCAAATTGTGCCTTCAATAACGCTTTCAAATTGTGCCTTTAATATTGAAATTTCTTCAATTGATTCCCCTTTGCCTCATGTTTCAATACTAGAGCTAAATTGCACTGTTGGCTTTGTTAAACTCATGATCAGAGGCCATAGCAGCTTCATTATTTATTAATTGCTTTGTTCCATGATACC
Organism: Coix lacryma-jobi var. lacryma-jobi; assembly: GCA_009763385.1. Lineage (NCBI taxonomy): Eukaryota > Viridiplantae > Streptophyta > Magnoliopsida > Poales > Poaceae > Coix > Coix lacryma-jobi. Next base: position 102,947,297 of record CM019830.1, on the reverse strand, counting down.
ATCATCAATATATGATCCTTGTCTAACTGTCATTGTCTTTGTTGTCAGATGTCCAATTCTTGCCAATATCTGGTCTTGTGGGAACCAATATGATGACCAGGATGGATAAAAGCATCTGTAGTTGGTGGGATGGCCCATGTCTTTTTGAAGTTCTTGACCGTATCGAAGTTCCTTTACGTGATCCCAAAGGTCCAGTAAGGTTAGATAATTTTTTTTTTTATCTTAGTATACTGCACTCAGAAAGTACATAATGCTTTGGACATACAATCTCTAAATGGTAACATGATAATCATTTCAAAATATCTGCTGTGAAACCACATTTCATGGCAAATCTATTGATATTATTTTCACATTGCTCACCTAAAAAAGTTGTGTTAGTCATGTGATCATTTTTTGTCGCTTTATGTAAATGTTAGAATTTGGATGGTCCTTTTCATGAACAATCAATGCAACATCTTCGGGTATTTTTGGTTGTGTAGTAAACTCATGTTGAAAGCTACTTATCTTGATCATGTGATAAATGCATCATCTTTATGTTTATAACAATGCAGGATGCCGATTATTGATAAATACAAGGATATGGGCACTGTTGTAATGGGCAAAATAGAGTCTGGCACTATCAGAGAGGGTGACAGTTTGTTGGTTATGCCAAACAAGGTACCCCACCAACCCCCCAAATTTCATGTGCTGTAATATACCTGGCGCTTGTCTCCTTGAGCCAATGCAGTCTTACAATACTCTTGCTGTAACAGTCCCACGTGAAAGTCATTGGATTGAGCTTGGATGAGAGCAAAGTACGTTGTGCTGGACCTGCTGAAAATGTTCGTGTCAAATTGTCCGGAGTTGAAGAGGAGGATGTAATGGCTGGTTTTGTACTTTCAAGTGTTGGTAAGTTCATATTCAGGAGAAAGCAGTGCAGTAACATTGTCTGACTAGTGACTACACACGCATGGGCATTAAATCACGCATGGGCATTAAATCACTGCAAGCTTAGTTTCTCCCCTACCCCAAATAACTGTTCAGCCCCGCCATTCAGTTCAGCTCAAAAATATCTGTTCGCCTAGTAACAAATTAACACGTCATTCTGGACTGAAGGGCGATAATGGGTTGGGTTTGCTATGACACTGATATTAATATCACTACTGAACTGGTCAACTGGCAGTACAAGATGAGTTCTGTGGTATTCTAAACTATGCCCTCCATTCCAAATTATAGGTTTTGGCTTTCCTCTAGATACTATGTATGTAGACATTGTACCTAGAAAAGCCAAAACAAACTATAAACTCGTGGGCTGTGCAGGCAAGAATTTAGTGTTTATTAGACGGACTTTTCTTTTCTGTTATATGTGCAATTGTTTAGGAATACTATTGTGATGCTTCATGCATTATGTGCAACCTGCAAAGTTACAAATATGTACAACTTGTTTTACTTTTTATCATTTTATACCTTGTTGCCATGTTTTCATTTAATGGTTTATGTATCCATGCAGCTAATCCTGTTGGTGCCGTTAGTGAATTCATCGCTCAGTTACAGATTCTAGAGTTGCTTGACAATGTGAGTAATCATTCTTCTTGAATGATATTACAAAAGAATTAGACTCCACTTGTAATTTGGCAGCAATTTAAAAATGCTTAAACTTTGAAACAAAATATAAGATATGAATTGGGTCTGTAGCCCTTAAGGTCTTGACATTTTTGGAGTTCAATGTGAACTGTTTTTTACCATACCTTCCTAAGATTGAGGATGCTATATATCCTTTTTTGTTTTCTACCAATGATTATTGATTAGAACACTTCCTATTATGGTCTGTGAATGTGCTAGGCTATTTTCACTGCTGGCTACAAAGCTGTGTTGCATATCCACTCTGTTGTCGAAGAGTGTGAGATTGTTGAGCTCATAGAGGAAATTGACATGAAGAAAAAGAAAGAAGCAGACCCAAAGAAGAAAAAGTCAAAGAGGAAGCCTCTTTTTGTGAAGAATGGTGCAATTGTTGTTTGCCGTATTCAGGTATTCTCATAGATCATCTAAAAAGTGTTCCTGTTATGAGTTCTGATTGTCAATTTCAGCTTCTGCTGATTCTAATGTCTTTAAATATTTAGGTAAATAACTTGATATGCATAGAGAAGTTCTCTGATTTCCCTCAGCTTGGAAGGTTTACTCTTAGAACTGAAGGTAAATTTCTTGGAAGCATATTTTTCAAAGTTTTGCTAGGCGCTAGGCGGAATCTAGGCGATGACCCTCAGCCTAGCGACTAGTTGGGATTAATCGCGCCTAGGCGTTTGTAGTCGTTTTCCTAGGCGTTAGTATATATACATTTATATATGTATAAAAAAGAAAAAGAAAAGGAAAATAGAAAATAAGTGGACTTCAGTACACATGTGAGCCAAAAGTTCTACAGAAAGGCCCATAAAACACCAGGAATTTCATGGCAAGGGGACAAAACTACAAGGCCCAAAGTTCTACAGAAAGGCCCAAGCCCATATCCTATCCTCATCCCCAACCGGCCAACCCTATCCCTTCACTCTGCTTCGACTCCATGCCGTCCGCCTCGTCCGCCACCCCCATTTGCACCCTCCGCCGCCCCTGTCCCTGCTTCTTCGCCTCCTCTGCCACGGTCGTCGCCGGTTGCTCCCTCGCCGACGACCTCAACCCGCCTACCTCTGCTTCAACTCCACGCCGTCCACGTCGTCTCCGTGCCGTCTTGGCTCCTCCGCACTGTCCGCCGCCCCCATCTCCGCCGCCTCTGACACTCGCACCCTCCGCCGCCCCCGTCCCTGCTTCTTCGGCTCCTTTGCCATGGCCGCCGCTAGCTGCGACCTCAGCCCGCCTAGGGGTCCGCCTACCCCCATAGGCGAGGCGGACCCCCCTCGCCGAGCGACTTGTCACACCTAGGCGCATCCTAATCGTCGACTTTCAAAACTTTGATATTTTTGTTCCATGTTCAAACAGGTTTAGAAAAGATCATATATGATGTAACGTATGAGATGCTATGTTTCCCTTTTGTTTGTTACAGTATTTTTTATGGTCACCAAGATTTTCTTTCATTTACCTCTTGATTCTATACTGATCCCATGTTTCCCTTTTGTTTGTTATTTTTTATGGTCACCAGGATTTTCTTTCATTTACATCTTGATTCTATACTTGTTTACTTAAACATAGTTAGTATTATGATGGCTTCCTACCTGTATTTAAATATCTCTTGGGGTCATTTTCTTGTGTGAAGTAACTTTTTGTCTCACTTTTACCTTGTTATGGTTACAGGAAAGACGGTAGCTGTAGGCAAAGTGGTTGATGTTTCGTCTGCTGGCAGCCCAACATTCTGAGCTTAAGCCAATTTTGAACAGGTAAGCAGAGACAAAATGAATTACATTAATTTATCTTTTCTGTTGAAGAGTTTTACATATGGAGAAATCACCTTTGACAGGATAATCATGAAGCAGTATGTTCTCTCTTGAGATAGTGAGATTGGTTGTTGAGCATAGATTTTTTTCCAGCCCGGCTTGAGAATGGTCTATGCCTTCATGGTTTAGGCTAGCAAGTCTGTCTAGATTGCTTGCATAATATTACATCTCTGGTTACATGTGAGGTTGTAAAATCAGTATGGATGACTGTACCAACCTTCTAATGTACTTTTCCAAATTGTGGTGGTATCTTTGCGTACAATGCTGTAACTATCCAGTTTTTGTGTTCAATATTGGATAACCACAGGTTGGCACGCTGCATTACGCAACGTCGAAGTTCGAACTGTCAATGTGCATACGCCACCCGAAGACCTTTAAACCCGACTAGATCTTGATATTGATGAGTCAACTGTAATATTCGGTTGATGGAAGTCATCTAGTGAAATATTCGACTTAGACTTTTGTTGGGCGAAGTCATCTGATGTAAATAGAACTTTTTGCCATTATGAGTTTCCCTGCGCACTTCAAGATTTGAATTTGAAAACCATCGACAGGGTATTCTATGTGAATGGTAACAACGATTGTTCGCTTGTATGTCAACTAAATAGTACGAACCTGTGGCAGAACCTCCCGGTAATGTAGCCTAATATGCACATGTCACCGTCTTACCGAGCTCTAATGACTGCACATATACCATATCACTCGAAAGACCTGTCGGATGTCCCCAAGGGAACCTTGAATCATCCACGAGTTGCAAGAGCATCATCTTCACGAGTGGAATGATTATTACAGTTGATACAAAAATACCATCGAAGTGCGGAAACAAGATAAATAAACTTTACCAAAGTAGATAAATAAACTTTACAAAAGCATAAGTAAGTTACTTTTGTAAACAAACTTAACTTAGATTGCGGAATTAGAGTAGCACTACAGAGCCTGACTTAGGTAGAGCGCCTAAGCTGAAGAGAGAGCCTGACTTAGGTAGAGCGCCTAAGTTGAAGAGAGACCCACCAGATCATATCGAGCCCATTGACATGATCCTGAGTGACACCACAAGCTAACACCTGTAATAGGGGATTAACAAACCCTGAGTACGTGCGGGTACGTAGCAAGGGATTAACAAACCCTGAGTACGTGCGGGTACGTAGCAAGACTTACCCGTTAAAAGAAAGACTCAGGGTCATGCTGGCTCTAAAGGGATGTAGTGGGGCTAGCATAAGGTAAGAGATTTGGAGAAAAGCATTCTACCAGTAGTTTCCATTTTCAAATTTTAGCTTAAGTTGAATTATTCATCAATCAACTAGTTTGCTCCTACTATTTCAAACACTTCTTATTCATTACAATCATTGATCATTCTATCATGTTTCAGTTGTTGACTACCATGCAGAGCAGCGGATCAAGTCTCCTTAACCGAGGAGCAAGGACAATTCAAACCGATTATAACCCAGCTGGGACTTCCTTACCACACGACATATGCAGGTCCCCGACCTACATATATCAACCCTTCTCTTGGATCCTTCATATGTGAACTGGTCCGCACTACCCGAGTGCACAACACCTCACGTCACTACCCCATCCAAGACGGTGGCCCGATAGGGTGGGTACACGCTACACCCGCCATCTACCACTCCCAGTGTGCGGTTGTCGTTTCACATAATGGAATAACCGGGGTACAAGGCTTACCAAAGCATATGGCCAGTATTACAAAGTCTTCATCACATACAAGCCTACATCGAACGGGTCCTAAGTGACACGGACGGAACGAGCACGCCCAGGCAAGCCTGTCTTGCTTATTACCATTGCACATTTTGCCTAGGCAGGCCTGTCTGCTCATTATCATAGCATAATTTATCCCATTCACCTGGTTCCGCCCGGTCTCAGATTATCACTTCTCTATACATTTCATAGTTCATACCTGAGAGAGGTACCCTATTGTCGCACTCTGGTTTTAAGAACAAAATTGAGGGCACAATATATGTATGCCAGGGTCAATTTTCATACATATATCGACATCATAGTAAATATCAAAACAATGTTTTATTAATATATCAAACTTATTACAAAAATGACTCTCGGGTCCAAAAGAAAAGTACAGACTCTCAACTGACTCTAATATAGACTCTGATGTAGACCGCGGAAACTGGACGCCATCTCCACAGGAAGGTCAACCGGGGGTTGCACCAACCTAGTACAAGTCGTCTGGGTCGAAGCCACCGTCTTCTGAGTACAAGTTGTCGGGGTTGTATCCACCGTCTTTTGGGTACTTTTGCTCCGCGTCGTAAACTTCAATGTCTGGGTGGGGTAGCAGGGGGGACAAAGAGGAAGGGTGAGTACATCGAAATTGAAAGGACCTCGATGTTGCCTAGAGGGGGTGAATAGGCCAGTAAAAACTCAACTCGAACAAACGTTAGAAACTCGAGCGACACTTCTGCTCTGTGAGGAGAAATGCTGCTCAGCAGAACCTCTGCTCTGCGAGCAGATACATTCAAGTGGTGAAATATCAACACTACCTTAGGAAGCTCAGTAATTTACCCGATCTATTTTTCCCTTTAGTAGATTTTGAATTATGATCTCAAACTTATTAGGCAGAGCAGAAGTATCCGCCGTCACTGGCATCAAGGCGATCGGTCATAGCCTTGTGGACGCCGGCTGCTCCCATATCGCGGACCTTCCGGTCAAGGAGGTGGACTACTACTGGCGGACCCCTGAGGCGGCGAAGGTCCTGGGCATGAAATTCTTTGACGAATTCTGGTTGGCAGGTGGGAACGTCATGTCGCTCATGCAATCTGCCATGGGTCGCGGGAAGGTACTTTGGGACGATTGAATACACTTTCGTTTGACTCTTCTTTCTCTGTTTGTGGCATGAGTGACGCCTCTTCTGAGCTATCGCTCTTGATGCAGACTCCAGAGGAGAAGGCGCACATCCGAAAGGTGTTTTCGGACTTCATCTTCGAGAGGCGAGCGCGTGAAGCCGAGCCGGAAGACGAAGCGAGCCCACCCCAGCCGAACGAGGAGGTCCCCGAAAACTCGGCCGTTGCTGCTTCCCGCGACGCGAATGCTCCCCAAGATGCGGTAGATGAATAAATAGGGCTTGTTTTTATGCGTCGGTTGTATTCGCCAGACTTTTGTTGCTGCGCATGGCTTTTGGACTTAAACTGGGATGTTGTATTGAACAGGATGTGGATGCGGGAACGCCGGACGTTCTCGACATCTGCCCATTAATGATTAGATCAGGCGATCTTTGTGTCGGAGGTGACTTGTGGAGGAGCGTTCTCTCTAGGTTTCCGACGGCGTCACTTTCGTCTTACTTGAATAGACGCGCTAAGAAACTTAAGCGCACGGAGGAGCGGTTGCGTTCTTTTTATGGAAACTTTGACCGACACGAACTTGAGGCGAGGCGGATGAGGTGCGAGGCTTCGCGTGCGCCGCCAGGCTTCGAAGGCACCCCATTTGTCAAGTTGGAGCCCGAAGACGCCATGCCTTCGCCGGATGAGCGGCGATATAGCATTTTCCTTGGTCGTGGAAGTAGTTCGCGAACTTGATTACATTGTACTAACTTGTTTACAAGTTCAATGTAATGAAGCGGGTTCTTGTGGCTTCTGTCTTGGGGCGTTGATGTTATTTGTGAGCCCGCAGGCTTTATTCTTTCGTCTATCTGGATTGCAAACGATGGCTGCCTGTTGGTTGGTCGAATGTTCGGGCACTCACGGGCGCAGCCGCGTGGCAGTGACTTCCGCGCGATAGGACTTTATAAAGTGAGCCCCTCGGCCGGTAGTTAAGACGCGCCCGCCCCCACACCTTTAGACGAGGGGCGGTAGCATTCGCGCGAGGGTGCTTTCGTTGCGAGCCCCTTGGCTGGTAGTTAAGACGCGCCCGCCCCCACACATTTAGACGAGGGGCGGTAGCATTTGCGCGAGGGTGCTTTCGTTGCGAGCCCCTCGGCTGGTAGTTAAGACGCGCCCGCCCCCACACATTTAGACGAGGGGCGGTAGCATTCGCGCGAGGGTGCTTTCGTTGCGAGACCCTCGGCCGGTAGTTAAGACGCGCCCGCCCCCACACATTTAGACGAGGGGTGGTAGCATTCGCGCGAGGGTGCTTTCTTTGCGAGCCCCTCGGCCGGTAGTTAAGACGCGCCCGCCCCCGCACATTTAGACGAGGGGCGGTAGCATTCGCGAGGGTGCTTTCGTTGCGAGCCCCTCGGCCGGTAGTTAAGACGCGCCCGCCCCCACACATTTAGACGAGGGGCGGTAACATTCGCGCGAGGGTGCTTTCTTTGCGAGCCCCTCGACCGGTAGTTAAGACGCGCCCGCCCCCACACATTTAGACGAGGGGCGGTAGCATTCGCGCGAGGGTGCTTTCGTTGCGAGCCCCTCGGCCGGTAGTTAAGACGCACCCGCCCCCACACATTTAGACGAGGGGCAGTAGCATTCGGGCTTGATAATTCGCCTGGCAAAAGTGTCTTTATAAAAGCGACATGGGGAGGTTTACAATCGACTATGATTACGATATTGCTCTTGGTGTCATCTAGCGGCGCGCTTGCTTTCGCTCGCCTCCTAGCCACAGCTTGAGATGGACCTGCCACTCGATAGGGCCTTCGCCTAAAGTTACTGGATTGGTGACGCTATCTAGACGCGATGCCAATGACACAGTCATAAAAGCGAAAGCGTAGCTCCTGATGTTTCCTATTCGCACTCAGCTTTTGTACGAGCTTTATATGACTGATACTTGGAAGGATTTTGTAGTTTTGAATGGTTGGGAGGCTTGCGTCTTGTAGTATATTTATACCGCCTTGCCTCTGTTGTGGGAGGACTGCATTTACTCCCTTGGTTGTACTTGTGAGCGTTTGGTAGGTGAAAAGTTAGGTTGGTGTTTATGTTTTTGTAGTGATTGAGGTCTGTTGCTGTCCTTTTTGTCGTTCTATGAGGGCTACTCCCCTTTTGCTGGGGGGGTTGGTTTTGTATAGACCGTAGGCTTTCGTTCCACCCTTTCGTTTTGTCGGAGGGTCGGTTTTTGTATAGCCCGCAGGCTTTCGTTCCGCCCTCTCATTTTGTCGGAGGGTCGGTTTTTGTATAGCCCGCAGGCTTTCGTTCCGCCCTCTCGTTTTGTCGGAGGGTCGGTTTTTGTATAGCCCACAGGCTTTCGTTCCGCCCTCTCGTTTTGTCGGAGGGTCGGTTTTTGTATAGCCCGCAAGCTTTCGTTCCGCCCTCTCGTTTTGCGGAGGGTCGGTTTTTGTATAGCCCGCAGGCTTTCGAGATTGTTGGTGGGTACAGGGGATCTCTTTCGCCCACCCGACCGACCTTCTCGTTTATCACATGGGAATGATGAATGTCTCAACCTTATGTTCGGTTGACTTCGTCCTTTGGCGAGCCGCACAATATTTTCAGGGAAATTATGGATACTTTCGTGATGTAGTGGTTACATTCGGCTGCCTCGTTAAAAAACCTCGCACCCCGCTGAAGGGCTTCCCCGGCGAGGAAAAAGAGTGCAGTCGATTTTTGATTACAAACCAGTGGAAAAAAGAAAACTTACATCAAGGCTTGAAAAGACAAACTAAGGGTAAAAGCGGCGCAAGTTGCTCGCATTCCATGTGTGGGCTGATTCTTCTCCCTCATCGTTCAGCAGCCGGAAAACTCTGGGTGCCGCCATGCTTGCCACGATGAAAGGGCCCTGCCACTGTGATTGCAGCTTACCTTGCTTATCTGGCTGCCGAATGGTGACCATGTCGCCAGGTTTGATGTCCTTTCGGACTATGGTCTTGTCCCTGTGGTGCTTCGTTTCGGCGTGGTACTTTTTGAGATTATCTGCAGCTTGCAACCTTACCTCTTCGATGGTATCGAGTTCGAGGTGCCTTTGCTCCTGAGTAGCTAGAGCCATTTTGGTTCAGAAGGAACCTAGCTTTACCTCTTCTGGGGTATCTGCTTCCTCGCCGTAAAGCAATCGGAACGGAGTGAAGCCGGTAGCTCTGGATCGTGAGATATTGTGCCCCCATACATCTGTTGTTAGGGTGTTGGCCCACTTGCCTTTCGGCAAGTCGTACAAGGTTTTTGATATTGCCGAAAAGATTAGGCCATTCGCTCTCTCGACGGCCCCGTTTGCTTGCGGGTAATTTACTGAGGCGAAATTAAGCTTGATGCTGAGTTCATCGCAGAAACTCCTGAATTCGACAGAGTCGAACTGCTTCCCGTTGTCGCAGGTGATGAAGGAGGGAACGCCGAAATGACAGACTATCCTCTGCCAGACGAATTTGGTTAATGAGGTGGAAGTTATGCTTGCAAGGGCCTTTGCTTCCACCCACTTGGTGAAATACTCGAGAGCTACTGCTGCAAAGTGCAGGTTGTCCAGAGCTGTTGGTAGCGGACCTACTATGTCAATGCCCCATCTCTGCAAGGGCCAGGTCAGCACTATCGGCGTGGTTTCGTTTGCTGGGGCTTTCTGGTTTCTAGCGAACATCTGGCAGCCTCTGCAACATTTGACTAGCTCTCTGGCATCTGATGCGACCGAAGGCCAGTAGAATCCCTGCCTCATTGCTTTGTGTGCTATCTCGTGAGTCCCTCTGTGCGCTCCACACATTCCGGCATGCATTTCTTCGAGTAGCTAAATGCCCTCACACCTACTTATGCATTTCAGAAGGGGGGGCTGCTATCCCATTCTTGAATAGCTGTTCTCTGATGATTGAGTAACCTTTCGCTCTGCTAGCCATCCTTTCGGCGTCCTTTCTAAACTCCGGCTCATATGTTCCGGCTAAGTAAGCGAATAACTGCGACCTCCAGTCATCACTGGCGATAGCGTGCACCGAACTTGGGTGATCTTCCTCTTCTTTCACAGCTTTGGCCGAAAGGACTTGGTAGAACACATCTGGTGGTAATGGCAGATTTTGTGCTGCGGCTTTGACCAGTTCGTCTGCCTCTGTGTTTTCGGCTCTTGGAATGTGGCGTAAAGTTAAAACTGTGAAATACTTTTGCATTCTTTTGATTGCTGCCAGATACTTGGCTAGCTCTGGTTCTCTTGCTGTGAAATCCTTTTCGGCGTGACCAACGACGACTTGGGAATCTGACTTGACTATGCATCTTCTCGCTCTGATTGCTCGGAGCTTTCGTAATCCCAGCAGCACGGCTTCATATTCGGTGGTGTTGTTGGTTGTAAGGAATTGCAGCCTTGCGGCAAATCTGACCTTCGGTCCTCTTGGCGGGGTTAATATTGCCGAGATTCCGGCTCCAGCCATTCCCCAAGCGCCATCACAATTTACTGTCCATACGGGCTCCTCTAACTCAAGAGTTGTGTCGAAAGCCGCGGTAGTCCAGTCTGCTATGAAATCTGCCAACGCCTGTGACTTGATTGCGGACCGGTGTTGGAAATCGATCACGTATTCGTTTAGCTTCGCCGCCCACTTGCCAATTCGGCCGATAGCTTCGTTGTTGCGGAACAGAGCTTCCAATGGTTGAGCTGATAGGACTATGATGTGGTGACATTGAAAGTAATGCTTTAGCTTCCTAGAAGCCATTACCACCGTATATGCTATCTTCTCCAGCTCTGAATAGTTCAGTTTTGATCCCGATAGGGCCTCAGAGATGAAGTAGATCGGGAACTACATCATCTTGTTTTCGTGTTCCTTCTCTTCCACCAATACTGCGCTTACGGTGGTGTGAGATGCTGCGAGATACAACAAGAGCGTCGCTTCCGGCGATGGTTTAGATAACGTGGTTAGCCTTGTCAGGTACTCCTTTAGCTGCTGGAAAGCCTGCCGCTGCTCTTCCCCCCAATCGAAAGGGTCGGAGCTACGCAGGGTTCTGAAGAAATGCAACCCTTTTTCAGTGGACCTTGCGATAAATCTGTTCAAAGAAGCCAGCCTTCCTGTCAACTTCTGCACTTGCTTTCGGCTCGAGGGCGGTTGCATGTTGATGATCGCCGCTATTTTGTCGGGATTGGCTCAATTCCCCGTGCCGACACCAGACAACCAAGGAGCTTGCCTTTCTTGGTGCCAAAAATACACTTGTCAGGGTTGAGCTTCAAGCCGCTTTTGCGGAGATTGCCGAAAGTCTCGAGTAAGTCTGCTTGATGATCTTCCTGTCTGTCACTTTTGACCACTATATCGTCAACGTAAGCCAACAAGTTCTTCTTCTACTTCTGGCTTTCGAAAACCTTGTCGGTCATCCGCGAGAATGTTGGACCTGCGTTCCGCAGCCCTTCCGGCATCCGCCGATAGCAATATGTGCCTGTTGGGGTGATGAAACTGGTTTTCTCCTCATCGTCTGGATGGAGCCATATCTGGTGATAACCTGAAAAATAATCTAGCAAACTCATTATTTCACAACCGGCTGCAATGTCGACGAGCTTGTCGATACAAGGCAAAGGATACGGATCCTTCGGGTAGCATTTGTTGAGGTCAGTGAAATCGACGCACATTCGCCACTTTCCCTTCTTCTTTTTCACCAAGACAACGTTCGCCAGCCATTCGGGGTACGGGACTGGTCGGATTACTCCCGCATCGAGTAATCTCTGCACTTCGGCCTTCGCCGCATCTGCCCTTTCGTTTGACATCTTTCTCAATTTTTGCTTTCTGGGCTTAGAGTCGCTTGCGATGTTCAAACTATGCTGGGCGAGGTCCCTGTTGACGCCTTGCAAGTCGTTTGCTGACCAGGCGAAAATATCATCATTGCCCACGAGGAAAAGTGCCAGAGCGTTCCTTTCTTCTTCCGGCATGCTTGACCCAATGTGCACAGTTCTTTCGGGCCTGGAGGCCGCGAGTGGAATTCTTACCGTTTCTTCGGCCGCCCCGACCTTATACTCCGGTGAGCTGGCAATGGTGTGCTCTTCGGTGGTCGGCTACCTTTCGTCTTTCTTTGCCACTTCGTTTATGAGGCTTTAGCCGGGAGTTGGCATGCCTTCTATTCTTCTGGAGGGTTGCTGGTCTCCGTGCACGGTAATGATGCCGAAAGGGATGTCATTTTCATACACAAGTAGCTTTGCTTGATGACGACATTAAACTTATTGGTGAAACCTCTGCCGAAAATGGCGGTGTATGGGTAGTCCATGTTTACTATGTCGAATGTCAACATTTTGGTGCAGACTCTTTCTCCTTCGCTGAAAGATACGGGGATTTGCTTCTTGCGGATAGCGTCAATCTTTCTTCCTCCGAACCCATACAACGAATTACCAGCAGGGTCCAAACTGCGTCTGTCCATTCCCATCGCTTCGAAAGCTTTGACGAATAAGATGTCTACTGAGCTTCCGGTGTCAATCAGAATGTTATGCAAGGTGAAACCGGCCACATTGGCCATGGCGACGAAGGCGTCGCAATGCGGGTAATCGCGAATTTTGAAATCCGACTCATCGAAACATATCGGCGCTAGCGACCAAGCTGGCCTGTTCAGCGGAAGCCTTGGTGATACCGTCTGGACTCTTCGATGATAATCCTTTCTCGCCCTTTTACTTTCGTGCTCCAAGTTGGATTCGCCCGTGATGGCGAAATTGTGGCCTCTTGATGGAAGGATGTTGTTGATTGCGCTAGTCTCGTTTTCTATCTCCAGCCCCTGCTGGTAGCTGGGTTGTGCTGGCTGCCCCTGGGGTTGGGCTTGAGCCAGAAGCACTGGTGGCGGTGTTGGCTGACGCTGATATTGCATGAGTGACAAAACTGCCACAGATTGTGGCGCAAAGACCGGGAATTGGTAACCCTGATACGCCGGATTGTACCAGTGCAAATTCTAGGGAGGCATGTACTGTGGGGGATGCATAGGCGTGTTTGCGTAGTTGCTGCTTGCTACCGCTCCCGCTGCCAGGTCTTGCGAATTGTGGAAAACATGCTTGGAGCTTTCGCCAGAAGCTGAAGCTTGATCCTTGTCTTTTAGCTCTTTTGCCATCTTGCTGTATTTGCGGTCCCGGGTGGTATGGCCGAAATTGCCATCGCAGATGATGCAGTACGGGGGTCTGGCTCCTCTTCCGCGGCCTCTACCGTCTCGGCCACCACGTCCTGTCCTTCCACCATGTCCTCCACAGAAAGGTTGATTGAACCCTCTTTGCGGCCGAAAGTTGGCCATGTCCGGCCTCTCCATGTCCGCAGCTGACTGCGCTGGTTCTTCTTACAGAGTGTTGATTGACCGGAAGGGCCTAACCATTCTTTGATTTGGCACCGGCGGCGGTCGACTTGCTTTCGTCGCTTGTCTCTGCATCAAGCAGGTGGCCTTGCGCTGCCGAAAGTCATCATCTGACCTTACGTATGCATTCATCACGTCAAACAACTCGTTGACAGATTTCGGCGGCTTTCTAGACAAGTGAGCGGCACATTGCCCGGTCCCCAGACCTTCGATGGCTGCTGCAATCACCGCGGCTTCTGGCACATTTGGAGCTTGGGCTTTTAGCTGGATGAAACGTTTGAGGTACTCAGATAAAGGTTCGTCATCTTGCTGGGTGCAGTTCATGAGGTCTCTCGTGGTCTTGACGTCTGGCCGGAATCCTTGGAAAGTGGCAAGCAGTTCGGCCTTCAACTGGGCCCACGAATAGATGGACAGTGGCTTGAGGGTGGTGTACCAGTCACGAGCTACGTCTTCAACTGCTAGAATGAGAGATTTCGCTAGAGCCTGATTGTCTCCGCCTGCCGAAAAGACAGCTGTCTCATAGCTCGCCAAGAACTTGCGTGGATTTGCCTTGCCGTCGAAAGTCGGAATGCGTGGCTTGTAATTGAGTGGCCACGGATGGGCTTGCAACTCTCTCGAAAGCGGAGAGGTTTCGTCGATGGCGTTGTCAAAAGCTGGCGGCTGCTCTCGCCTTGGTATGAATATATTTTCTTGGACTATCGGGATTGGGTCTTCCCCAGCCCTTTGCAGTTCCCGAATTTCCTTCTCGAGCTGCCTTCTCTGCGCCTCCGCTTGCCGGATCGCGTTGCGAGTCTCATCTTCTCTTGCTTTCGCCGCAAGTTGTTGCTGCAGCTGGTCTCTTTGCAACAACAGCTTCTCGATTTCTTCTTGCTGCTGTGTTAGCATCTTGATCGCTTTGGCGTGCCTTGTAACCTCAGCATCGTCATCGTCGTCTTCGATGGGTTCATCTTGGACGTCCCCATCTGGCGTGCCATCTCTGCCGAAAGCCTATTGATCCTGGAGTTGCAAGCTTTGGCTTGTGGATGCTCCCGGTGGCAGCTGGGTTTCCGTTGGAAGCGCGCTGCCGAAAGCTGGGGGGTTTGGAGTTGTGCTTGGTGGAATTTGGTTTGCTGGAGCGGATGCCGCGATGGTGCCGAGGGCATCCTTCTTCGCGGTGATTGTCTCCAGATTGTCGACCGTCTTCGACGCCTTTCTCGGTGGCATGGTAAGCTCGGGTGACAACCACGGTGGGCGCCAATGTTGTTTCGGGACCGAGACCCCGAAACAGCAGGTTGTCGCACAAGCGAAAGCACAGAGCGAAAGCGGAAGTAAACAAAGTAAATGAGGGGCATCATCATAACTTCGCCCTCTGACGGGCCCAGCGTCCCCCGGCTTCTTTTCCTGACCGGTGGGCCCGCTCCCTTTGACCCAGGCTTCCGGCGACCTGCGAAAACTTACGAAAAACCAAAGTCATGAATGACGAAATCTCCCGCCGGAAACACCGAGCTCCATTCACGCGAATGATTCCTTCCGCACGAAAACTCCGTCACTTGAGATGAGGATGTTCTTACTAGATGTAAAGGGTGATAACAAACTTTCCGGAGCTGCCACAATCGAGTTGGAAGCTTCCGGGCGACGACTAACCGGCTAGGAGCCTTGCTCCAAGAGTAATAAACACAATCCACCCGCTTCAACGCGAACCAAGTGCTCTAGGAGATGAAGAACAGATGGGGCTGCTCTCTAATGCAGTTTGGAGGCTCAAACTCTCAAGGAATCAAAGAGGAATCGAAGGGAGAAGCTTGAGGGGCTCCAATGGAGAGTGAGGGAGAGAGAGAGCTGTTCTGGTTGCACTTGGGGAAGGGAATGGTCGAGAAGACCGTTGGGAGAGGCAGGGAGAAGAAGGATATACCGTCCTGCTGTCCAACAGTAACTTTAAGTCACAGAAGTATCGCTCGCAGAGCAGAACCTCTACTCCTAGGCACTTCTGCTCTCAGAGCAGAACCTCTGCTCTGACACAGACAACCAAGAATAGGGAATGAAGAGCTTGCTGATGTGGCTAGTTTTTGAGGATGGTTTGGTGGAACTTTTGAGCACTTAGTTGCACATTAAAGCTTGTGCATTGTATCCCCCTTTATAGTGCGGCTTTTCCTAAACTCAAATTCAAAGCATAAAAGAATTTAAACACCTTTGAGCCGGATGCCACTTCCCTTTGTAATTGAGGTTTCCACCATCACATGTATTATTCTCTTTCTCAATATCACTTAATAAATGTTTGCAATCATCGTCTCATCTCTTTGAGCAAACACACCCTGAGCTTGTGACTTGAATCTTTCCAACACATGTGAGTTTAGCCCATGGCTTCAAGTCACCTCCACTAATGATTTGATCCTCAACATAACATGACTCCTCATAGCTCGATTAGTACCTTGACTCAATGCAAGTACCCTCTTCTTCACCTTAGCCATAGTACCTCGGTCTCCTTAACCTTCACCTTCGCTTAGTACCTCGAAGCCCTTTCCTTGCTATCTTCACCCTATCAAGCCATACTAAAGTCACATCATATCAAGCATCCATTGAAAACCATTTCTTCAATATTGTGATCTTTGCTTGAATATCTTCTAGATATGAATGTTGAGATCAATCAAGCTCTAGTTAGATTCACATAGATATGGTCAAGCCAATTCACGATTCCTTATATCCTCATCATTTTGGCTTGACACTCCTAACACTCACTTCAATATCTATCTTCATACTTCTAGCTTGATCAAAACAATGCAAAGTGATTTCCCAAATATTTATCCATACAAGCAAATCAAAGTAGAGATCGACTTATATCCAATATGAATTAAGTCCTTTGTCATTTCAGCTTTGCTTGCCATTTCTTCACGTATGCATTCTTATTTCACTCTTCATCCTTGATCAAAGCTAATCCACTGTCAAACTCTTCTTGTTCATGAAAAGCAAGCCATTATTCAAACCAATCCAAGTCATCAACTCATGTCTCATTTGTCACTTGTCAAATATGCTTGCTTTCTCATGATGCTATGATATCCCACAACATAGAAGCCATCTCATTGATTCCAATAGCATTGTTGTCTTTTGCTTGAAATATATTGTTTCCATAATCTTTCAATACAACAATACACAATTTTGGCCTTCATTTCAACACAATATGGAATACCATCAAGTTTGCTAGTTCTGTTGAACCTTTGATACACTTAGCAAACTTGTTAGACCTTTAATTGAGTTGACATTCAATTCACCGAAACCCACTAAGGCTAGATGCACTTACAATCTCCCCCTTTTTGGTGATTGATGACAACACAACTAAAGCTTACAAGAGATTGATAAATATTAAGATTTTGAATCCTATGATATAGTGAGTTCCCCTAAATGTGTGCATAGAAAGGAATTCAAATTTTGGCCTCAAATGCCAAATGCACATATTTACGGAAAAGTGTGGGAACTCTCCTATATCTTAGCATTCGTGGGGTGCAAGGTGTCAACATGATAAACGTGATGCTCATGACAGTTCATGCACTCAACAAGTTTAACAATACATCATTCAAGGCATGAATGTCAGACACTAGCATAAATGGTCCTTATCAAGAGCATCAATTTAAACTATCCTTGCACACACCACTCGATTTTGAAAAATCTTATATGCCTCTCTTTTACCCCTTTTACATCCACATATCAATCTCTCTTCCCTTACATCTCCCCCAATATTTCTCCCCATTTGGCATTAATCTGTACCAAAAAGGAAGAAATGATGGCAAACAAGTGAGGGCAAGAGGTAGGTAAAAGTTTAGCATATAGGATTTCTCTCCTATTTTTTTTACCAAACAAAGTATGCAACAATTTAAGTCAAGATTCTTGAGAAGTTAGCATATGTAGCTCATACCTCACTTAGATGATGTTTTAACATGAGACAAACTCACACCATCACCACAAGAGGTATCAACCAAATATCTAAGAATTCTCCAATCGTCACCACAAGAACAAACTTATGGTGTGACTCAAACTATTACATACACATGCACACACTAGCATGTAAGGGCCTAGATTCACAAAGGTAATACAAGAGTTCATGGAGTGATATACCTTTGTTCTAAACCTCATAATCTCAACCATGATGATGATTTTCAATTTAGTACTTTGATGGGCTTGACACTTCTTTAAGCAAAAAGATCTCATTTGTGCCCATCTCTCTCTTTATCATCAACTTCAAGGAGACATCACAAACTTGTGCTTCATCTCAATTCAAAGTCCACTGCTAGCTCTTGTTGTCATTTAGAGATACCAATTGAAGACATATTTCTTGATATACCAAATTGAAGATTATCCACCAATACCAATTGAAATATGATCTTCTTAATTTTGACACCAATGGAAGGAATCTTCACAAATTGATGCCAATTGGAATGGATGCTTGTATCTCATAATATCACCTAAATGTCACCTAGACAATGCTCACAAGGACAAGAGATAGCATTAAATTGCACAAGCTATAGTTTCACAACTAGTGACCATTTGGATGTGGAAGGCGTGTAGATCACTAATTGCAAAACTTCATAACATGGACTAAATTTCTCTTTTTGATAGTGCATACATATATATATGTGGAAGGCAAGAACATATGCACTTTTGGTCAATTAAGTCCAAACAAGGGAATTTAAGCTATATTATGGTGAGTAGCTACACAAGAGATAAAGTTGCAATCCAAATGAATATGAGAGATAACTTTGCTAGTTTGGATTGAGTTAGTTATGTAGCATACCCATGAGAAACTTATTCTCACCAAGAGACTACACATATTCACTAGAAGAAAAGGTTAGTCTCAAAAAATAGAAGACATAGAATGAGCTTCCCCTTAATATGTGCACCGAGTACTCGAATTACTTGTGAAATGCACTTGAATCGGTTTAAGAGTCTAGAGGAGTTCATCCTATATTTTGGTCAAGGCATGAAAAATTTGCAACAATTGAAATTATGCCAAAGGAAACATACCACCACTAAGGTAGAGAGATCACCACATAAATTTTGAT
The DNA here is from genome assembly GCA_009763385.1 of Coix lacryma-jobi var. lacryma-jobi. Lineage (NCBI taxonomy): Eukaryota > Viridiplantae > Streptophyta > Magnoliopsida > Poales > Poaceae > Coix > Coix lacryma-jobi. Next base: position 102,928,778 of record CM019830.1, on the reverse strand, counting down.
TGACATGACCATCATATAAGTAAGATTTCATGATTTGGATAGCCATAGTTCTCTTTTGATGAAATGTGGTGAATTAGAGCTTTGGTGATCATCCAAGATCCATATTAAGTTCCTAGTTCTTTCATTACCTAAAGCATCTCACATAGAAAGCAAATGGTAAAATTCATGAAATTTTCAAATTGTGAACTAGGAGTTACCACTCTTTGTTGACAAGGTCTTGGTTGATCAATAAGATGGATCATGTGCACTTGATGAGCTCTAGAGTAGAGAATTTGACAATGAGAGTCCACCCTTCAATTATTTCTCCAACTCATTAGAATCATGTTCCACTAAGGATTGGGGCATTCGACACTAAGCTAGGAGAACTTGGTTTATAAAGACCAAGACCTCCATGGGAACTGTGAAGTACCCAATGTGAATTTGAAGGAACATCCATCCTTCCAATGTGTGGGACTGCACAACTTGAATTGAGAAAAACCATTTGTCCCACAAGATATAGAATAAACTCCCCCTCAATTTGTGCATACAAGAGTACACAAAGTACACTCATGCATATCAATGATCCTGGGGTCAAGGGAGAAGTTCACACTATATTACAACTGACTGGAACTCCTTCAAACTGCTTGCACTCAATTCCCTTTTAGCTGGTTCCAGTAGCTTCCAATTGATTTCAGCTAGTTGCAATAGGTTGTAAACACTTGCTGCTGCAAGTAATTTTATTGCAACTCCTTTTGAACCCTTGATGTGTGCGCTCTTTCATTGCAACTCCTTTGGACCAAACTGATGCTTCTCATTTTACTGATTTTTCATGACCAACTCGAGAGCCAAACTTAGTCTTGTTGCAATGCAATCCAATATCATATAGTGAGTTTTCAGATTCTGTCCTCCTTGGTGAAAAATCTATATCTCCCAGACTGCTGATCCAATATGCATGAAATTTGGTAGAGATATGTATGAATGAGTCCTCTAACTGATGTAAAAATTTCAGCCCATTTGGACTCCATTTGGTCAGTCAAATCTATTTTCTACCAAAACTGCTCAAGGCTGAAACTGCAGTGCTGAGGCTGACAGAATTCAACTCAAAACTGATTTTCTTCAAAACCAAACTGCATGCCAACTGTACAACAATGAGTACTACATGTGTATATCATGCTCACAAAGTTTCAGGTCATTTCATTGGTGTTTGAACTTCCAAATCCATGCTTGAAGGCAACCAACTCAGATTTCCAATTTTTTGGACAGATTTGATAATTTTCACACTTCTTCTCTTCTTGTCCAATCTTGATGTGATTTTAGCTGAGAATACTCACAAGATGTTACTACCATTAAGTCTTATTATCAATACTTATAGTCTTGTGAATTCTTCCATTATAGCTCATCGATTTCACCCTCAAACTTGATTTGTCAATTCAAACTCAGATTTTGATTTCTTTGCCATCTAGTAACATCATCTTACTTTAGGTGAAGAGTAACCTTTTGGACTTGTGATTTATCCAATTAAATAAGCACAACCTCTTCTTTTTTATTTCCTATGAATAAGCTTAGATACAAGAGGGCATTAGTAACACAAGCACTAGTTTCTCATTTAGTAATCCTTTATGTGTGGAAGACAAGTGGGCTACCAAAATAGAGAAACCTCATAACATGGACTAAATCTCCCTTGATGCCTCATGCACACTCTTTTGAGTGGAATGGAAATGTCAATGTGCATGGTTGGTCAATTAAATCCAAATGGTAGATTTAAGCCATATTATGGTGAGTGGCTAACATAGATAAATCAACCCAAAATTAACTAGAGAGGGAACACATCATATAGTTTTGGATTGATGGCCTTCATATGATAGCATACTCCATTTGAGAAACACATTCTCATTTATCTAGTGAGACAACACACATCACTTAGAAAGAAAGGTTAGTCTCACAAAACTAGTCATAGAGTAAATTCCCTTTCTGATAAGTGCTCTAAGTATTTGAATTTCTCACATAACACTTTATTCATTTAAGAACTTGGGATTTCACTCTATGTCTAGGTCATGACAATAATAGAATATTCAAATTTAAATATGCCAAGAAATACTCAACCATTTAAGCATGTAGATGGCCATAAGATGAGAACGAAAATTTGCCAATCTACCATATGACAATATTTCATCAAGTAGAGGAGTTCTTGATTTATGAGTGATAAGTGCCTCTACTTGAGCTTGATTCTTTATTCTTGTCTTGTTTGACATTCATTGTTTGAAGTCCACAAAGGCAACATAAGCCATGTATGTTGCTTGGTGTGGATGATCAATTTAATTCCAATCATGCTTTTCTTTCATCACCAACAACCAATAAATATCTCCAAGTGCTTCTTTTATCCTAAGTGGCTACACAAGGCACAAAGGAGTAAAATTTGACAATAACATGCACTTGAGACTTAGTTGTTACCACCATTTTGAAAATAAAGAATGAGGTGGTCTCTTCATCTTCACTCTGCTCATCATCATGTTGTAGGTTTTGTCCCTAAATGGGACTATTGACAAATGTTGCTGCTGTTATCCACATGGGCGCGACAGTGCTTCTCCATCGCGCGACACTGCTGCGGGGCAGCACTGCTGCTCGGAGGTCAGCAGCAGATTGCAAATCAGCTGCAACTTAAGGAGCCTCCACTTTTGTAGCCTATACTTCTTGCGGTCCTATATCACCAATGACCACTTGTTTTTGAAGGACCGAAAATGCTAAAGCAAAGCGACCAGAGGGGGGGGTGAATGGGAGCCTAAAATTTCTTCACAGAAATTACGGCCTCTGTCCCAACAAAATCAACCCCAAAAGCTTCGGACTCAAACGCGATGCCCACGACCCTAGAAGAGGGTGGATGATCCCTAGGATCACAGCGAGGCACCGCACAAGGGAGCAAAACAAAACTCCCAAAACTCCAAGTCAAGTTCGGCCCCAAAAACCGACTTCCGAACGTAGATAGAGGGCTACGTCGGAATTCCTCCAAATACCTATGCTAACACGTAGCAAAGATAATTAGAGAGGTTCTTAGGTGAACTCTAGGAGCAAACGAGAAGTCCAGAAACAAAGCCGAAAAGCCGGGAGAGCAAAATCACTAAAATGCAACCTACAGCCGGTTCGTGGACTGTCCGGGCTACTGGTGCCGGACTGTCCGCGCCAGGGGCGGACTGTCCGCGAAACCCTGGCGGACTATCCGCAGGTCAAAAGGCAAAATCGGCACGGCTGCTGAACTCTCCTGCGAGACTCCCGGACTGTCCGCGCCTATGTACGGCGGACTGTCCGCTGGCCAAGTTGCAAAGACAGCAACACTGCTGATCTTCCCCTGCGCGACTCGCGGACTGTCCGCACCTACCAACGATGGACTGTCCGCCGATCAAAATGACCGTGAGCAATGCGCGCTGCGCTGTTCTGGTCTGGCCGAAACCCGATGGCCGGACAGTCCGCCACTGGGGGGCCGGACAGTCCGCCAATGACCAGAGAGTGCAAAAACTGCACGGCTCTAAACCAAAATCGATTGGATCTTCCCCAAATCGAACGGGGCTGCAACCAAACTTCTCCCAAGTGTTCTTCTATGTGTTGGGAAGCTAATCCTAGGATATCATCGCTTCAACCCAACTATACCATGAGAAATCCGAAGAACACTAGAAAAGGAGAAGAGGGAAGAACAAAAACGATTTCGACCCGATCTACTTGTTCGTGAGGGTAGAGATGAATTCCTTCGGTGGAAATGTTCTCCTCACTTCAAAGAACAAGTTGATTCAAACGAAATCACAAAAGACACAGCGTAGAGGGAGATCGAGTGAGGGGAAAATCGTGGAGAAAAGAAGAACACGAATAACAAATTCAAAACGCGAATTCAACCACGAATTTGATCCTTGGATTCAGAGGAATGGATGATTGATTAATCATTCGGTGTCGGGCTACAAGCCACTCCTAGCAACACAAAGCCCGGATGGCGAAAAGCTCAAGAACAAGAGCCAACTCTCCCTAACCCTAGCCTTCTCTCATAGGAACAAAATGAGAGAGACACCGTCCAAGGATTCCCAAGGATGCGGCTGCCCTAGCAGCCCCCCTTATATATATAGGCGCACGTCCGAAGACCAAAACGCCCTTACATTAAGCACTCAACCCAAATACCCCCAGGGGTAAAACCGTCCAGTCCGGTCAATCTTCATCCGATGGCCACGCCCGCACAGCCGGTAGCTTCGCCTCGACGCGACCTCCCTGATGCTGCCACGTGTCGTCACGTCGACCACCGCGCCTTCCTCGTGGATAGCTTCGCCGCCGCGCCAGCCTCTCCACGCCGCCACACGTCGACCGTCCTTTCGGACCACCCCCGGTTTTGAGGCCCAAACCGGTAAACCCGCCAGCCCAGGTTTTGAGGCCCAATCCTGGAAACCATCCACCCCGAGTTTTGAGGCCCAAACTCAGAAACCCGCGAGCCCAGGTTTTGAGGCCCAAACCTGGAAACCGTCAACCCCGAGTTTTGAGGCCCAAACTCGGAAACCGGCCACCCCGAGTTTTGAGGCCCAAACTCGGAAACCGTCGATGGTAGCTTTTTGAGGCTCAGCTACCGAACCCGCACCGTAGACGGGATGTGGTTTGCACACCCCGACCACCGGCACCGATGCCGATGCATGTCCAGCCTCCACGCCGGGCACAATGCCTTCGCCATCCTTCTTGACTCGGCCGACGGCACTTGCGCCGCACGCAAGCCCGTGTCCGACCTCCCGCCAAGTGCCACGACGCCATCGTCTTCCTCCCGACTCGGCCGATGCATCGCACATCCCATGTGCTCTCGCTCGCCGATGCCACGTGCCAGCTACCACAGCTGGTCCTCTGGCCCTCTGGTCCGTCAGTCCAAGCCTCACGTTCGCCCTTCACCGCTCTGGGTACATCGGCATGGCACGTCCGCCGCACGGCATGCCCATCCTTCACCGCTCCCGGTCCGTCGGCACGGCACGTCTCTACTTGACCTTCACCTCGCCATAGACCACTGTATCCGAGCTCCACACCTGCACACCAACACAGCCAAGAGACACATGTTGCACACGCACGCCAACACAGGAACACACCACAACTCAACGCCACCGGTTAGTCATAAACATTAAGCGCATAGCTAGATATGGACTAAACCGGGAAAAGCCTCAAACCTTCCTCAACAAAGTCAATCATTCATCATATATGTTCTCAATCTCCCCCTTGATGAATGCATTGACTAACAATAAAACCACAAAGGAAGGGTTTGAAGGCAAACCTCACTCAAGTGCCCAAAAGCCAGGTAAAAGCAAACACAAGGCCACTTGAGATGAGGAAGGATCATGAAAACTCCAAATAAAAGCTCTCGGTCCCGAAAGAAACGGGAAAAGCGGGCAAAGCCTCCACACAACCGAAGAGTCAAGAGAAACAAGAGTTTCATGAATCCCAAAAGGTACTCGAAAATCAATCTCAAATAAATTGTCAAACGATCATCACAAAAGAAACCAAGGTACTTATCCACTTGGATACACTTGGTCGAGATTTCTCCCCCTTTTTCTCTTCCTCTTTCTCTTTCTCCCCCTTGATGATTGAATTGACAAAAACTAAGCACAAGAGATGGTTTGAGATACCAAAACCGAAAATCTCATTCAAGTGATCAAAAGCCTTAGAAGGGCAAAGAACAAAGTCACTTGTCATGAGAAGATTATCCATTCAAATGCCCAAGAACCAAAGAAATGCTGAAGAGGGGGCAATTTGAAATGAACATAACTTGGTCCCCAAAGACATGGGCAACGGCTCAACGCAACCAAGCAAGGGATCGGAGCAACAACTCATCAAAGAGCAAAACTCGATCACATAGAGCGAAAAACTTGGTTCCTAAAGACATGGGCAACGGCTCGACGCAACCAAGTCAAAAATGAGCTAGTCCTCAAGAAGAGGCAGAAAAGGCTCAACACCACTAGCTCAAGGCTCGATACCTATTGAGGCTGAATCAATGCATAAGAATGCAAAACTGATCACAAACAGCCAAGAATTGGTGAAAACAGCTAGTTCCTCAAGACAGAGTCACATAGGCTCGACGCAACTAGCTGAAGGGTCCATACCAATCGAAAATACCAAGCAAAAACTGCTAGTCCCTCTAGACAGAGGCAAAAACGGCTCAACACGACTAGCAGGCTTGATACCGACTGAAAAAACCACAAGAGAAGCTCAACACTAAATGGAGCACAAAACACTCGGGGCACGCGGAGAAGCAGCAAGACAAAAGCGACTCCCCCTGAAATCAAGCCTATATACAAAAGCTATGTAACAAAGCTCATGACACCAATTGCATTCCATACCAAAAGATGGATACCAATTGAAACACATAAAGGAGCTATACTAATTGAAGAAAAACATAAAAGAGCTAAACTCCCCTTAGCTCAAAGCTCTCCCCAAAATACATGACTCTCCCCTTTGTGCCAACACACAAGCTCCCCCTTGCAAGCAGCTTCTCCCCCTTGACAAAAGGGAACATGCTGAGGGGTTTTGGATATTTTTCACAAAGTTGACACAAACACAAGACAAGTCATCCAAAAGCATATGGGGGCAATGAAAAGCACTGAAAGTGACCACAAAGTGTATCGGAGCTGGGGGTATGTACACTAAGCTAAAAAATGCATGATATGCACAATGCAACAACTTCAAGTGTATAGGAATCATAATGAAAAGATGCTCAAAAGGGTGCTGCCCTGAAAGTGTAGCAACCAATACAAATGCTAGCAAAGGCTCAAACTGATCAAATGAATACGAAATATGAACAATTAAGCATATGAGCAGTTTTAAGCCATTTGAAAAGGAGTTCACCACTAAAATAGCACTTAGCATGAATAGACAGGAAATCAATCAAGTGCTAACTCAAGTATAAAAGGTGAACTACCCCTAGCAAAGTTCAATCATCATGCCATAGAATGAAGCATAAACTTGTGTTATTTTCAAATTTTATCGGAATTTGCAGCGGTATTAACACAAGTTCAAATTAAAAGCATGTGATTGCGAGAGGTTGAAAGCATGGTCATTGCCTAACTTTTCAACCGGGCTAAGCCTATGCAAGAAAAGCAATCGGAAGCTTAAAGCACCGATTTCGGTCTTACACTACACGGCTCAAGTTTAACTCAAATGTGTAATGAGAAACAGTCTTGATACCGTGATGTGCTGACACATGCAATCCCATCTCGATCTTTTCAATTCACTAATACTTGGATCCAATTTTAAGCATAAGCTAACTATGAACAATCCAAGCAAGTGAATGACTCAGTGCAAGAGACATAGCAACCTAGCATACAAAAGATAGCACAAGTGATCTCAACACATCCTACCCATGCTAGTTGCCAATCTCAATGGTGAACAAATTAAAGGTTTCATAGTTGATTAGTCAAGTTCGCCATTTGCAAAAATAGCTTAGCTCATAACATGTATCAAGTGATCAAAGAGAGCCTAAGCTACAAGCATCATCATGAATAGACAGGGCATACCAACAAGAGCATAATCTCATTCTCATTACTATATTCATGAAGCTCTAAAATGCAAGATATACATGATGAAATGCATGCAAAAGCTAGTCGATTAAAGACAAAGCAAAACTAGCCTAAAAAGAGAAACCCAAAACAAAAGGGTATCGGAAATGACCAACTAAGATACAACAAGTAAAATGCTTCCCCAACTAAAAGGGAAACACACACCAAACTCATAAATAAAGAGCCAAGAAACTCTCAAGCGACAGCCAGCGAAATCCACATTGAAAAGACCACACGGCAATAAGAGGTCAAGGAAGAAGAGTACCAAAACCCGAACTCAGAAGTGTGTCGGAGGTACCTCATGAAACGCATGACCGCCTGCTGGTGTGATACCCGAGGGGACGCCTGAATCTGCTGAGCTCCGGGGCGCCTGCCTCGCCGAAGTCGTCTCCCCCTCGCCTGATGCTGTCGCTCCCACAGGTGCAGCTAGTGCTCGCTGGAGAACTCCTCGAACGGAACCCCAAGTCGTGGAAGAAGAGGGATCGGGTCCATGAGCCGAAATGCTCTCTCCAGGCTCCTGTGCGGATACATGGGTGTACGCCGAGTCTCTGAGTGATGAGTGATTGTCAACTGGGATGATGCGCATGTTCTTTGGCTTGTGTTGTGCAGGTGTCGAGCACGGATACAGTGATCAGAGGAAAGGTGAAGGTCAAGTAGAGACGTGCCGTGCCGAGGGACTGAGAGTGGCGAAGGGCGGACGTGAGCCTTGGACTAAGGGACCGGTGGCCCGAGGATCAGCTGTGGTGGCTGACAGCCTGGGATAGCGACGAGCGAAGACTTGCGGTCATGTGTTGCCTGAGTCGTGGACCTGGGGACACGTGTCGGTGGATGGGGTGCACGGGCGGTGCATCCCCTCTACAGCTTCGGTTTGGTGGTAGACCAAGAGAAAAACCATCGGGTGGACGGTTTCCAGGTTTGGGCCTCAAAACCTGGGCACTGATGGTTTCCGAGTTTGGCCACAAAACTCGGGCTGTGGACGGTTTCCAGGTTTGGGCCTCAAAACCTGGGCGCTGATGGTTTCCGAGTTTGGCCACAAAACTAGGGCTGAGGACGGTTTCCAGGTTTGGGCCTCAAAACCTGGGTGCTGCGGGTTTGCTGAGTTTGGGCCACAAAACTCAGGCTACGGTGGGCTGGTTTCTCGGTTTGGGCCTCTAAACCGGGGGCTGATCGTGAAGGCCTGGTTTCCCGGTTTCGGCCACAAAACTGGGGGCGGAGTCCGCGAAGAGGACGCAGAGCGGTGGCGGCACGTGGCGGCAATCGGGAGGTTGTGTCAAGGCAACGCTACGAGTTGTGCGGGCGTGGCCGTCGGATCCACCTACCATCGAGTTGGTCCAGAATAACCCTAGGGTTTAGCTGGTTCGCTCTGTAAGTAGTTAGGGGTAGAGTGGGAATTAGGAATAGTTAGAATTAGGATAAGTAGGGGGAGACACCCACCTCCCCATTCATCTCAGTCATTTGCTCTTTGCTTCTAGGGTTTCCTGCTCTCCCAATCCCCTGCTGTAGCTAGCTGAGATCCGCAGAGAATCATACCTCTGTGTACTGGAGATTTTGAGGAAGTGAGGCCGTAACCTCACTGTTGTAGCGTGTGGTAGCCACACGGTTGCAATTTGGCAGTTGTGATTCGCGTTTTGTTTGTGTTCTTCGCGGAATCCTTTTTCTCCACGCTTTTCACGTCGTTCGATCTCTTTGCTCGGTTCATCCTTTGCAAATCCATTTGAACCGAGTTGTTCTAGGTCATGAGGCACTTCTTTCCACCGAAGGAATTCACCTCTAACCTCATGGTCTAGGAGATCGATCGATTTTGGTTTCGGGTCAAGCTTTTCTCCCATCCCCCGAAATTCTTCGATTCATCGATTTGAAGATAGGTTCGAGCCATGATCTCTTAGAGATAGCTCACTATCCTCCTTGTGACTTCTCTCACCAAGTTTGATCCCTAGAGGATTTGTTTTGGGTGAGATCGAGTCGAATCGGTGAACGAACAATGCAGTTTTGGGGTGACCGGACGCTGGCTCGAGACGACCGGACGCTAGGGCAGTGCGTCCGGTGGTTGAACACTTGCGCGTGATCTGTTGACTTGACCGAACGCTGAGTTTTGGAATTGACCGGACGCGCAGGATCCACTGTTCACCTGTTTTGGTTCTAGTGACCGGACGCTTGTTACCTGACCGGACGCTCAGACTCAGTGAGTCCGGTCAGGAACAGTAAGCTCCCAAATCGTGTTTTGCCAGACCGGACGCATCCGGTGTGTGGTGACCGGACGCAAGGTGAGTCCGGTCAGTGCAAGTTTTGTGCTGTCTCGTCTGCGGTTTGCTCGTTCGTTATCGGTTTTGGTTTCCGACTTTTGCGTTCGATTTCTAGAGTCGTAGAGTGTCTTGCTGTGCTTCGTGGAAGCATCCACCCCACATCTAGGGTCAAGGACACTTACGAGCTCTAGGGTTTGCTCTTGGGGTTGAGTTTCGGGACAGTGGCGACAAGTTTTCGAAAGGAAAATTTGAAGCTCCCATTCACCCCCCTCTGGTCGCTTTCTGGTTGCACTCTCGGTCCTTCAATTGGTATCAGAGCGGGTTAAGGATCTTCCACCTTAGTCGGTTCTAGATCCATAGAAGGCGACATGGATCGCGGCGTGGGCAAACCACCGTTTTTCGATGGGATGAACTATGCGTATTGGAAGATACGCATGTCGGCCTATCTGCAGAGTTTGGGTGCTTCCATTTGGGATATTTGCAATTCTGCCGATTACGTGGTCTTGGCTGCTCGTGTCTCTCAGCTTCAGATCGATGAGCACGATGCAAATAGCCGAGCCCATAATGCTCTTTTCTCATGCTTGAGCATGAGTGAGTTTGATCGCGTTTCTCACCTCGCTACGGCTCGGGAGATTTGGGCTACCCTCATGCGTTTCCATGAGGGAACCTCTCAAGTCAAAACCCGTCTTTACGAGTCGTTCAAGCAAGAGTATGAGAACTTTCGACATATGCCTGGCGAGAGCATAGAAAGTTTATTCGCTCGCTTTCAGGTGATTGTCAACAGGATGAGAGCTAACAAGGAGCTGTTGCCTTTCGACGATCATGAGAGGGCTTTGAAGCTTTTGCATACTCTTGATCGGTCGGTGTGGGATTCCAAGGTTCAGGCGATCATCGAATCGCCTAACTATGAGACCCTCACGTGCAACGAGCTCTTCAGTAAGCTCAAGTCCAGTGAGATCGATGCCATGGCAAGGGCTTCTTATGAAAATCCTTCTGGCCCGTCTATGGCTTTGCTTTCTGGCTCTTCTGCTAACCCCTCTGGAGGTTTTGCACTTTCTTCTCTCTTTTCTGTCACAGAGGAGCAGCTGGAGTCTTTGGGGGATGACGAGTTGGCTATGCTCGCCAATCGGTTCTCGCGGTTCAACAACAACCGCATGAACCGTCGCCGCGGAGGAGGACGCTCGGGATGCTACGAGTGCGGCGACCCCAACCACTTCATCGCCAACTGTCCCAAGAAGAAGAACACATCTGGGAAGGGCGATCATGGGCACAAGTACGACTCCGGCAAGCGCAAGGAGAAGTACGTCCCCGCGAGGCACAAGCGGAGGGGCGGCTTTGACAAGGAGTACATCAAGAAGAAGTACTTGGAGAAGGCCCAGGCTGAGCAGCGTGCGTTCTTCGCCACGCTCAGCGATGTCGATGGCTCGGATGACGACTCCGCTTGCTCAAGCGATGACGAGTCCGAGAAGAAGAAGAGGATCGAGGACAAGCTGAACGGCCTCTGCTTCTTCGCCGACGACGATGGCTTCTGCACCATGGCTCTCGGCAAGGAGGTCGACGGCGAGCTGGTGGACACCCCTCGAAACGACGACGACGACAATGACACCTCCCAGGTATCTCTGACCCACGATGAGCTTTCTGCTGAGGTCGAGAAACTTACTGCTGCGCTCCTTAGTCAGGATAAGTTGCTTAGGCGTGCCGCTAGAGAGCGCAAGGAGTTTAGGCAGAAGTGGGAGGATACAGTGAAGGAACTTGAGTCTGTCAAGTCCACCGTGGTTGTTACCGATGAGGAGGAGTGTGAGATGTGCACCACGCACATGACTGACCTTCTCACTTTGAGAGGTAAGTATGCTGCGTTGGTAGGAGAGGTGGATGAGCTGAAGGCTATACCCTCGCTGTTGGGTGCGTGCAAGACTTGTCCTGTCTTGCAATCCGAGTTGGCAGAGAAGAATGCCAAGATTGTGTCTCTTGAGGAGGCCAGCTCGGGTAGCACTTGTGTGTCTAGGTGTGTTTTGTGTGAGGGCCTGGAGATGGAGATAGCCAATGTGAAGCATGACAAGATGCAAACCGAGGAAGAAAACACATACCTTCGGACCATCTTGTCATGGGTGTCTTGTGGTGAGCCACAGCTCGGGATGATGATCTCCCAATTCAAGCGAGCTGCTGGAGGTCCTGGTGTAGGTTTTGCTCCGGGCGTTGATGTTTCTGCTTTTGGGAAGATTGGAGAGTCGAGTGGTTTGAACCCGAGTGAGAAGCCCAACTCCACCACTACTCCCAAACTTACCAAGCTTCCACCCAAAGAGCCTCTCAAGCCTAACACCAAGGATGGAGTGTTTGAGGAACCTCCGAGAGCTCCACCCAAGAACCAAGTGTGGCATCCCAAACCCAACCACCTAAAGAACAAGCTGGACACAATGCCACCCATCCAGGAGGAGCTTATGCCACAGAAGGGCAAGGTGATCCTCACCCACAACCGTGTGTACCAACAACCCCCTTTGAGAGCGGTGAGGTACCATTGTGAGCATTGTGGGAGAGATGGACACTTGAGTGAGTTCTGCTTTCGGCGCAAGAGGGAGGCACGCCGTGCTAGGGAGATGAACAATGCGGACATGTACCATCCTTTCCATGATGTACATGTGCCGAATGTTCAGAGAGGAACTCCAAGGAGAGCTGCTAGGCCCAGAGGTCCAGAACCTCAAGTTCCCAGGCCTAGGCAGCGGAGAGGACGTGCCTAGCGGAAGCCCGCAGTTGTAGGCTATGGACCCCGTGGCGGTGGCTTTGTAGTTGAGCGCTTTCCTCCACCGCGTTTTGAGTATCGCGGTGAGCGCTCCTTCCCCAGCGGACCACGTTTTCCTCAGCGTGGTGATCGCTTTCCCCGTAGGCGTACTAGGAATGGTTTTTCTGCTAACCGTTCTTTTGAGCAGCCGGCCCAACACTGGTATTCCCCTTACTTCACTAACCCCAGTGTTGGTCTGTATGCTCACCCTATGTCTTTTCATTGATGTAGGTAAAACGATTGGAGAACGTTTGGTTGGTGGATTCCGGTTGCTCGAGGCACATGATCGGAAACGCCAAGTGGTTCTCCAGTCTTAGTCCGGTCGCCGGAAAGGAGTTTATCACCTTCGGCGACAATAGCAAAGATAAGGTATTGTCTCGTGGGTCTGTGCGAGTTAATGAGCACTTTGTGTTGCGCGATGTTGCTCTTGTTTCTAACTTGCATTTTAACCTTCTTTCTGTTTTGCAACTCTTTGATGATGACTATGAGATTCATTTTAAACCGAATCTCAGTCACATTTTGGATCCTCAGGGCAATCTTGTTTGTGTGATTTCTCCCTTTGGAAAAGTCTTTTGTGCGGATCTCTCGGAGTCGTTTGGAATTTCTCGTTGTCTTTTGGCTGGACCTTCCTCCTCTGATCTATGGAAGTGGCATAGGAGACTTGGTCACCTGAGCTTCGACTTGCTTGCAAGAATTAGTTCACTTGGCCTAATCCGAGGATTGCCCAAGTTATCCATGGAGAAGGATCTTGTTTGCCATTCTTGTAGACATGGGAAGATGGTTGCCGCTCCCCACCATCCAGTGACTCAGGTCATGACCAAGCGCCCTGGAGAGCTTTTGCACATGGACCTTGTTGGTCCGGCTCGGGTGAGCTCGGTTGGGGGGAAGTGGTATGTGCTTGTTGTTGTTGACGACTTTTCGAGATATTCATGGGTCTTCTTTTTAGCTGAGAAGACCAAGACTTTCTCCCTTGCTCGCAATCTGATTATGCGTCTTCAGAACGAGTTCCCTTTGAACTCGATGCGAGCTATTAGGAGTGATAATGGTTTCGAATTCAAGAATTCGGATTTTGGGAAGTTTTGTAACTCTTTGGGTTTAGAGCATCAGTTTTCTTCCCCCTACACACTGCCACAGAATGGTGTTGTAGAGAGGAAGAATCGGACCCTTATAGAGATGGCCAGGACGATGCTCGATGAGCATAGGACTCCTAGGCGATATTGGGCCGAAGCCATGAGCACTGTATGCTATATTTCCAATCGCATTTTTCTTCGAGCTTTCTTGAAAAACACCTCTTATGAGTTGCGTTTTGGAAAACTCCCCAAGGTGAGTTATTTTAGAGTTTTTGGTTGCCATTGTTTTATACTCAAAAAGGGCAACCTGGACAAATTTGAGTCTCATTCTTCCGACGGTGTGTATTTGGGTTATGGCACTCACACTAGAGCTTATCGTGTACTTAACCTTGACACTAACCGAGTCATGGAGACATCCGATGTCACCTTCGACGAGACCATGGTTTGTCCTTCTTCTCGTTTTGAGCGTGCAGGTGATCATGAGGTTGGTGAGCCTCTTTTTGATGATGAGGATGAGGGTGCTGAAGGTATGGATGATCCAGCACCCCCTCCACCTGTTGTGCCGCAAGGAGCGGCTTCTACGACGACTCACGGCCCCGACACGTCTTCTTCCTAGGGGCCGTGGGATCCGCCACCCCGAGCGGTACCTTTCGTACCCGGGGAGGCACCAGCTGCTGTTGAGGGGGAGATCACTTCTGCACGGGAGGCGCCATGACACATTCAGCGCAAGCATCCGCCTCAGCAGATGATCGGCAGCATCAACGAATGCGTCACCCGGTCAAGGCAAATTTCTCACTTTGCTCATTCTGCTTTTGTTGCTGATTTTGAGCCCCGAGATGTTGGACACGCTTTGACGGATCCGGATTGGGTCAATGCCATGCATGAGGAGTTAGAAAACTTTGAGAGAAATCGGGTTTGGGTTCTAGTGTCTCCACCTTCTGAGTGTCATCCAATTGGGACAAAATGGGTTTTCAAAAACAAACAGGGAGAAGATGGCCATGTTGTGAGAAACAAGGCCAGACTCGTAGCCCAGGGATATAGTCAGAAGGAGGGGATAGACTATGAGGAGACTTTTGCTCCTGTAGCTCGTTTGGAGGCTATTAGGATACTCTTGGCTTTTGCTGCATCCAAAGGTTTCAAACTTTTTCAAATGGATGTCAAGAGTGCATTCTTAAACGGCTACATAGAAGAGGAGGTGTATGTTAGACAACCCCCCGGTTTTGAAAATCCTAAGTTTCCAAACCATGTTTTTAAACTTCACAAAGCTTTGTATGGTTTGAAACAAGCCCCTAGAGCCTGGTATGATAGGTTAAAAACAATTTTGCTTACTAAGGATTTTAAAATGGGATGTGTAGATAAAACGCTCTTTCTCCTCAAGCAAGGCACTGATACTCTCTTGGTCCAAATTTACGTGGATGATATCATTTTCGGTGGTTCCTCTCACGCTTTGGTTGCCAAGTTTGCAGATACTATGAGCAGGGAATTTGAGATGAGCATGATGGGCGAGTTGACGTTTTTCCTCGGGTTGCAAATCAAGCAATCCCGGGAAGGGACGTTCGTGCACCAGGGCAAGTACACCCGGGACATTCTGAAGAAATTCGATATGGGTGAGGCCAAGCCTCTTCCAACACCCATGTCGACCACGACGACCCTGGATGCGAACAAGGAGGGAGAAGGAGTGGACCAGAAGGAGTACCGGAGTATGATCGGGTCGCTGCTGTACCTGACGGCGACAAGCCCGAACATTCAGTTCGCAGTATGTCTTTGCGCGCGATTTCAGTCTTCATCGTGCACCTCTCACTGTCAGGCAGTCAAGCACATTATGAGGTACTTATGCTTCACTCCTGAGTTTGGGATTTGGTATTCTGCTTCCTCCACCCTTTCCCTTTGTGATTATTCCGATGCCGATTTTGCTGGTTGTCGCATTGAGCGCAAGTCCACTTCTGGGACGTGCCAATTTATTGGTTCTCTTGTATCGTGGTCTTCTCGCAAGCAGTCTAGTGTTGCCCAGCCTACCACGGAGGCTGAGTATGTTGCTGCGGCTAGCTGCTGTTTCCAGTTACTCTGGATGATGGCCACTTTGCGTGATTTTGGTCTGAGCTTTTCTCGCGTTCCTTTGCTTTGTGACAGCACAAGTGCTATTAGCATTGCTAAGACCAAACACATTAATGTGCGCTTTCATTTTCTGCGAGACCATTATGAGAAGGGTGATATCGACCTTCGCCATGTCGATACTCATCATCAGTTGGCTGATATTTTCACCAAGCCATTGGACCAATCAACCTTTAATCGGTTGAGAGGTGAGCTTGGTGTGTGTTTCCCCTTTTAGATGGGGGAAACATTTTGGTTCTTGTACGATAGACTGCCTCTTTTTCGTTTGTCTTCATTTTTCTTTTGCATTTCAGCATACGCTATTACATTCTGAGCTTCATGTATATATTATTGAGAATGTGACCATGATCTGTTTAGTATGCTCTGATGCTTATGTTGATGCTATGTAGCTTATGCTCCTTCAGATCACTAATACATGTTGTGAGCTGAGCTATTTTGAATGGTGAACCTGCTTAATGAACTTAAAATTTGAAAATGTTCACCATTGAGATATGCAACTAGCATATGTAGGGTGTGTTGAATTCACTCGTGCTTTTCATATATGCTAGGTTGCTATGTCTCTAGTTCTGAGTCTGTCACTTGCTTGGTCTGTTCATATTCTGTCAATAAAATCTGAACCAAGTTTTAAGTGATTTGAAAAGATCGAGACGGGATTGCTTGTCATCACATCACAATTTCGAGACTGTTTCTCATTGCACTTTGAGTTAAACTTGAGCTGTGTAGTGTATGACCAAAACCGTTGCTTTAAGCTTCTGATTGCTTCTGCATAGGCTTCGCACAATTGAAAAGTTAGGCAATGACAAGCTTTCAACCTCTCGCAATCACATGCTGAAATTTTAACTTGTGTAATCTTAACCGCTGCAACTCCGATAAAATTGGGATACACAAGACTATGTTTCACTCTATAGCATGCTGATTGAACTGTGCTAGGGGTAGTTCACCTTGTATACATGATTAGCACTTGTCTGGTTCCCTGTCTATACATGTTGTGTGCTATTTTGATGGTGAATACCTTTTTGGCTAAAAACTGCTCACTTTGCTCATATGTTCATATTTCATATTTGGTGATCAGTTTGAGCCTTCGCTAGCTTGTATGCTTTCCAGTGAGTCATTGGAGCTATACTGTTTAGAGCATCTTTGCATTTTCTTGACTATATTCCTGAAGCTGCTAACTTGCATCGTGACTCATATGCATTTTGGAAGGGGGAGAACTTCTCTACTTGGCACTTTTTGATGGTGCATTTTTTAAAGGGGAGAACATTGCTTGCGGTTCCTTTTACTTGATGGTGCATTTTCAACTAAGGGGGAGAATTAGGACAAATCATAACTCCCATGTTCAAAGGGGAGAGGAATTGGTTGTGTGCACCATGCAAGGGAGAGCTTGCTCATGATGAGTTTTTGAAATTTCCAATTGGTTCGGAGCGTTTTTGCTAGTTGTGTTGAGCCTTTGCCTCTTTCTTGAGGGACTAGCATTCGCCTTTCAGATTTTCAATTGGTGTCGAGCTTTCTTGCTAGTTGTGTTGAGCCTCTGTGCCTCTATCTTGAGGGACTAGCATTTTGCTTCGCTTTTTCAATTGGTATTTGCTAGCGGTGTTGAGCCTGTTCTACCTCTTCTTGAGGGCTAGCTTTGTTTTGCTTGGTTGCGTCGAGCTGTTGCCCATGTCTTTGGGAACCAAGTTGTTTTGCTCTTTCCACTTGACCTTTTTCGGCTTTGCTATGCTTTTGGGTCATTTGGTCGAGTTCTCTCTTCTCCTTCTTCCTTCCTTATTCTATTCTGTATGATTTGTGTTGGTAGTTGACAATGCACTCATCAAGGGGGAGATTGCGGATACATGGGTGTATGCCGAGTCTCTCAGTGATGAGTGATTGTCAACTGGGATGATGCGCATGTTCTTTGGCTTGTATTGTGCAGGTGTCGAGCACGGATACAGTGATCAGAGGCAAGGTGAAGGTCAAGTAGAGACGTGCCGTGCCGAGGGACCGAGAGTGGCGAAGGGTGGACGTGAGGCTTGGACTGAGGGACCGGTGGCCCGAGGATCAGCTGTGGTGGCTGACAGCCTGGGACAGCGACGAGCGAAGACTTGCGGTCATGTGTTGCCTGAGTCTTGGACTTGGGGACACGTGTCGGTGGATGGGGTGCACGGGCGGTGCATCCCCTCTACAGCTTTGGTTTGGTGGTAGAGCCAGAGAAAAACCATCGGGTGGACGGTTTCCAGGTTTGAGCCTCAAAACCTCGGCGCTGATGGTTTCCGAGTTTGGCCACAAAACTCGGGCTGTGGACGGTTTCCAGGTTTGGGCCTCAAAACCTGGGCGCTGATGGTTTCCGAATTTGGCCACAAAACTCGGGCTGAGGACGGTTTCCAGGTTTGGGCCTCAAAACCTGGGTGCTGCGGGTTTGCTGAGTTTGGGCCACAAAACTCAGGCTACGGTGGGCTGGTTTCCCGGTTTGGGCCTCAAAACCGGGGGCTGATCGTGAAGGCCTGGTTTCCCGATTTCGGCCACAAAACCGGGGGCGGAGTTCGCGAAGAGGACGCAGAGCGGTGGCGGCACGTGGCGGCAATCGGGAGGTTGCGTCAAGGCAACACTACGAGTTGTGCGGGCGTGGCCGTCGGATCCACCTACCATCGAGTTGGTCCAGAATAACCCTAGGGTTTAGCTGGTTCGCTCTGTAAGTAGTTAGGGGTAGAGTGGGAATTAGGAATAGTTAGAATTAGGATAAGTAGGGGGAGACACCCACCTCCCCATTCATCTCAGTCATTTGCTCTTTGCTTCTAGGGTTTCCTGCTCTCCCAATCCCCTACTGTAGCTAGCTGAGATCCGCAGAGAATCATACCTCTGTGTACTGGAGATTTTGAGGAATTGAGGCCGTAACCTCACTGTTGTAGCGTGTGGTAGCCACACGGTTGCAATTTGGCAGTTGTGATTCGCGTTTTGTTTGTGTTCTTCGCGGAATCCTTTTTCTCCATGCTTTTCCCGTCGTTCGATCTCTTTGCTCGGTTCATCCTTTGCAAATCCATTTGAACCAAGTTGTTCTAGGTCGTGAGGCACTTCTTTCCACCGAAAGAGTTCACCTCTAACCTCATGGTCTAGGAGATCGATCAATTTTGGTTTCGGGTCAAGCTTTCCTCCCTTCCCCTGAAATTCTTCGATTCATCGATTTGAAGATAGGTTCGAGCCATGATCTCTTAGAGATAGCTCACTATCCTCCTTGTGACTTCTCTCACCAAGTTTGATCCCTAGAGGATTTGTTTTGGGTGAGATCGAGTCGAATCGATGAATGAACAGTGCAGTTTTGGGGTGACCGGACGCTGGCTCAAGACGACCGGACGCTAGGGCAGTGCGTCCTGTGGTTGAACAGTTGCGCGTGATCTGTTGACTTGATCGGACGCGCAGGATCCACTGTTCACCTGTTTTGGTTCTAGTGACCGGACGCTTGTTACCTGACCGGACGCTCAGACTCAGTGAGTCCGGTCAGGAACAGTAAGCTCCCAAATCGTGTTTTGCCAGACCGGACGCGTCCGGTGTGTGGTGACCGGACGCAAGGTGAGTCCGGTCAGTGCAAGTTTTGTGCTGTCTCGTCTGCGGTTTGCTCGTTCGTTGTCGGTTTTGGTTTCCGACTTTTGCGTTAGATTTCTAGAGTCGTAGAGTGTCTCGCTGTGCTTCGTGGAAGCATCCACCCTACATCTAGGGTCGAGGACACTTATGAGCTCTAGGGTTTGCTCTTGGGGTTGAGTTTCGGGACAGTGGCGACAAGTTTTCGAAAGGAAAATTTGAAGCTCCCATTCACCCCCCCCTCTGGTCGCTTTCTGGTTGCACTCTCGGTCGTTCATCCTGTTCTCCTGCACACTCAAAAGCAGAAGAAACATAAGGCATTGTCTCGTCCAGTGTGACCTCAAGGTCTCCACGAAAACGGTTAGTCACATAATAAGCATAAGGTGAACTCTCAACAAAAAGAGATCTACCTATGAATGATACTGCAAGGAGATCTGAACTCAAACTAGTCAAGACTACCATGCAACAGGAAAAAGCACTGTATAGCAAAATGCAGCCTAAAAACATGGTCAACCCAAACACAGCCTGAACCTCAACACATGCTACAATGCAAGATAATGATAGCAATAGATCCAGAAGCATGTAACATGATAAAAGTGTGGAAAGGCTAGTGCTCAAACTAATCATATCAACATGATACATGTAGCTAACCAAAACTAGCACCTGAAAAATGACACCTAATGAACATCATACCTCTACAAGTAAAGCTCATGGAGAAGTATGGTAAAGCATGGCATAATGTTCATGAGGATCACACACTAGCATGAAAAGAGACTAATCCACCAGGCTATACATAAAACTAGCATGACATAAGATATACAGGGTAGCACATGCTAGACATAAAGACAAAACATGATACACAGAAAAAATGTACATGTAAGAACTATACAAGTGAGCACATGAACGACCATCTCATACCATAAGAAATAGATCATGGATATACAAGGTATGAGTGTATAAGATAGCTCACCAAAAAGCAAAGGCCTCTTTGGAGGCAAATCTAAGCGGGGTGTAGAGAACCATCAAGTCTTGATCGCATCTAAAAGATCAAGCTCCATCAGGCGCATGTTCTCCACCCCGCGTCCTCATATCTACACATAAGAGGACAAAATAAGTCGAGCCTTGGATCCCGAAGGGTTAGCAAGCATGTACTTGGGAATCCAGGACTTGGTCACAAATCTCAACTTATCATGTAGGTTAGCATGATGCAAATGTTGGTTCAAATGCAATTGTGAAACGCCCTTGGAAGCATTCCTCAAAAGGACAACTCGAGGAGAAGAACGAGTCGTACCACGGGAAAAGAGGCAAACATCTTCCAAGGTTTTTGTAGAAGAACCAATAGATGCACCATGAGAAGCATGACGTGGACCAAGAGAAGTAGCACTAGAAACATGTCCACGACCATGACCTAACCCATTAGAAAAGGAGTCATAAAACCCATCAACAAAGAGGGGCTTCTTACTAGGAACAGAAGTGTCCATGCCATGAGAAGGGCTATGAACCACCATCTTCCTAGAAGAGCGAGCTTGGCGCAAGTGTTTGGCACGCCGATAGCAAAAGCTTTCTTGATGCCCATCTTTCTCACAAAAAGAGCAATGGTACAAAGGCCTACTGGAAGGCACACCATTCTCGGACAAGTGAGAAGTCCCTTGGGACTTAGAACAAGAAGCATCAACTACCAACTTGGTGCCAACACTAGGAGCACACGTGCCATGGGAAAGGTACTCTGGATGATGGCCACTTTGCGTGACTTTGGTCTGAGCTTTTCTCGCGTACCTTTGCTTTGTGACAGCACGAGTGCCATTAGCGTTGCTAAGAACCCCGTGCTTCACTCGAAGACCAAACACATTGATGTGCGCTTTCATTTCTTGCGAGACCACCAGGAGAAGGGTGATATCGACCTTCGCCATGTCGATACTCATCACCAACTGGCTGATATTTTCACCAAGCCTTTAGACGAATCAACCTTTAATCGGTTGAGGGGTGAGCTTGGTGTGTGTTTTCCCTTTTAGATGGGGGAAACATTTTGGATCTTGTATATTTGACTGACTCTTTTGTCTTTCTTTTCTTTTGCATTTTAGCATACGCATTTACATTCTGAGCTTCATGTCTATAATCACTAGAATGTAACTATGCTCTCTCTAGTATGCTCCGATGCTTATATGGATGCTTGTAGCTTATGCTCTTTCTGATCACTAGTACATGTTATGAGCTGAGCTATTTTTGGAATGGTGAATTTTCTTAATAACTTACAATCTGAAAATGTTCACCATTGAGATATGCAACTAGCATGTGTAGGATATGTTGAGTTCTCTCGTGCTTTTCATATATGCTAGGTTGCTATGTCTCTAGTTATGAGTCATTCACTTGCTTGGTCTGTTCATATCATGTATAAAATTTGAACCAAGTTTTAGTGACTTGAAAAGATCGAGATGGGATTGCTTGTCAACACCTCATGGTATCGAGACTGTTTCTCATTGCACTTTGAGTTAAACTTGAGCCGTGTAGTGTATGACCGAAACCGTAGCTTCAAGCTTCTGATTGCTTCGGCATAGGCTTCGCTCGGTTGAAAAGTTAGGCAAAGACAAGCTTTCAACCTCTCGCAATCACATGCTAAATAATTGAACTTGTGAAGTCTTCACCGCTGCAACTCCAATATAAAAATGAAATCACAAGTATATGCTTCATTCCTATGCATGATGATTGAACTTTGCTAGGGGTAGTTCACCTCGTATACATGTTTAGCACTTGTCTGGATTCCTATCTATACATGTGTAGTGCTATTCTGATGGTGACTATCTTTTTGGCTAAAAACTGCTCACTTGCTCATATGCTTCATATTTCGTATGTGTGATCAGTTTGAGCCTTCGCTATTTGAGTGCTTAGTTGTGCCATTGGAGCTATACCGATTAGAGCATTTTTGCACTCTATTGATTATATGCCTGAAGCTGCTAACTTGCATTTCTGACTTCATATGCATTTTAGAAGGGGGAGTTTTGTTGGCTCAAGGGAAGAGTTTGTGCTTGATAAGTGCATTTTCAACTAAGGGGGAGAGTTTTTGCAAATCATATGTCTCCTGGCGTTCAATTAAGGCGGAGTTTTTGCTAAGGGGGAGATTTTCAGATCTTTATGCTCTTCTCTTGTTGGACCTAAGGGGGAGTCCCAGGTTGCTTGCATTTGTCGAGGGGAGTTTGCTAGTTGTGTTGAGCCGTTGCCTCTATCTTGAGGGACTAGCAAACATTTTCCTCATTTGGCATCGAGTTTGATTTCGATTGGTTCGAAGACTTTTCGATTGTTTTTCAATTGGTTCGGAGTGGTTTTCGTGCTAGTTGTGTTGAGCCTCTGTGCCTCTATCTTGAGGGACTAGCACTTTGCCATTTTTTTAGTTCCGATTTTCAATTGGTTTTCTGCTAGCGGTGTTGAACCTGTTCTACCTCTTCTTGAGGGCTAGCTTTGCTTTGCTTGGTCGCGTCGAGCCGTTGCCCATGTCTTTGGGGACCAAGTTCTCGCTTCTTCCACTTGACCTTCTTCGGCTTTGCTATGCTTTTGGGTCAATTGGTTGAGTTCTCTTCCTCTCCTTCCTCCTACCTTCTTCTTTCATTTTATGATTTGTGTGTGTAGTTGACAATGCACTCATTAAGGGGGAGATTGCGGATACATGGGTGTATGCCGAGTCTCTGAGTGATGAGTGATTGTCAACGGGTTTGATGCGCATGTTCTTTGGCTTGTGTTGTGCAGGTGTCGAGCACGGAGACAGTGATCGAGGGCAAGGTGAAGGTCAAGTTGAGACGTGCCGTGCCGACGGACTGGGTGCGATGAAGGATGGGCGTGCCGTGCGGCGGACGTGCCATGCCGATGTATCGAGCAGTGAAGGGCGGACGTGAGGCTTGGACTGAGGGACCGGAGTGCCTGAGGATCAGCTGTGGTGGCTGGCAGCCTGGGACAGCGACGAGCGGAGACTTGCGGGGCACGGTGTTGCTCGGGTCGAGGACCTAGGGACACGTGTCGGTGGACGGGGTGCACGGGCGGTGCATCCCTTCTACAGCTCCGGTTTGGTGGTTGAGCCAGGGAAAAACCACCGGGTGGATGGTTTCCGAGTTTGGGCCTCAAAACTCGGGTGCTCGGTTTCCAGGTTGAGCCACAAAACCTGGGCGCGGATGGTTTCCGAGTTTGGCCACAAAACTCGGGTGATGGGCCGGTTTCCGAGTTTGGGCCTCAAAACTCGGGCGCTACGGGTTTCTGAGTTTGGGCCACAAAACTCAGGCTGGAGGCTGGCTTCCCGGTTTGGGCCTCAAAACCGGGGGTTGCTGGAAAAGGCTGGTTTCCCGGTTTGGGCCACAAAACCGGGGGTGCAGAGCGAGGGCGGCACGTGGCGGCGATCCAGAGGTTGCGTCGAGGCAACGCTTCGGTTCGAGCAGGCGTGGCCGTCGGATCTACCTACCACCGCGGGTTGGACCAGAAAAGCCTTAGGGTTTAGCTGGTTTGCTCTGTAATTAGAATAGAGAGGGGTAGAGTAGGAAATAGACTTAGACTAGAATAGGATAAGTAGTCAGGGGAGACACCCTCCTCCCCCATCTCAGTTGTCTCAGTTTTAGCCATTTTTTTTGCTTCCTGCACTTAGGGTTTCCTGCTTTCCCATCCCCTGCTGTAGCTGAGATCCGCAGAGAGACTTGAACTCTGTGTACTGTTGATTTTGAGGAAAGGAGGCCGTAACCTCCTTGTCGTAGCGGGTGTTTGCGCTTCGGCTTGCGATTCGTGGGTGTGATTTGCGGTTCATTCGTGTTCTTCGTGGAATCCTTTTTCTCCACGATTTTCCCGTCGCTTGATCTCTTTGCTCGGTTCATCTTTTGCAAAACCGTTTGAACCAAGTTGTTTTAGATCGTGAGGCACTTCTTTCCACCGAAGGAATTAAATTCTAACCTCACGGTCTAGGAGATCGATCGATTTTCGTTTTGGATTGCGTTCTTGCTTCCTTGCCCCGAAATTTCTTGATTCACCGATTTGGAGTTAGGTTCGAGCCATGATCTCTTAGAGATAGCTCACTAACATCCTTGTGACCCCTCAGATCGAATCCTAGGCCTAGAGCTTTTGATTTAGAGGAGATCGGGTTGAATCATCAAAGAACTGCGCTATTTTCGGGGGCATCGGACGCTATCACGGGAGCATCGGACGCTAGGGTTCTTAGCATCGGACGCTCCGGTGACGCGTGTCACGTTTTTGGCGTTTTAGTTTGCATCGGACGCTAGGCATCGGACGCGTCCGTTGTCCATCGGACGCGCCGAAGCCTTTGTATCGGACGCTGGGTGATTACTGTTCACAGCGTCCGATGGTGGAACAGTAAGGTTCCAGAACCGGCCAGTTTGCATCGGACGCGTCCGGTGGTCTGGCATCGGACGCAGGCCAGCGTCCGATGCGACTGGTTTCGCACGGTTTCATCCGCGGTTCGCTCGTTCGTTGCCGGAATTGATTTCCGTCTTTTGCATTGGCTTTCTAGAGTTGTGTAGTGTCCCGCTGTGCTTCTTGGAAGCATCCACCCTACATCTAGGGTCGTGGACATTAGCAAGCTCTAGGGTTTGTCTCTTGGGGTGATTCTTGGGACAGTGGCTCTAGTATCCAAAAGGAATTTTTGAAGCTCCCATTCACCCCCCCTCTGGTCGCTTTCTGGTTGCTTCTCGGTCCTTCAAGTACCGGATTTTCCCAAGCTTCCATCAGTTCATCCCACAAATGCTCCATGAACACAGCCATATTGTTCCCCGGGTGTCCAGGAATTATCAGTGACAAGAATACGTTCTTCGGGTCAAACATGACGCCGGGGGGGGGGGGGAGATTGTGGGGGATCACGAACACAGGCCAACAAGTGTACGAGGCCACCATCATTCCATGCGGGTTGAACCCATCTGTTGCAAGCGTCACACGTACATTCCGAGCCTCCATAGCTTTGAGAGGATGCATGACATCGAAGTGCTTCCATGCATCACCATCCGATGGGTGTACCATCTTGTCAGCATTGTATCATTTGCCATTCTTATGCCAGGTCATCTGTTTTGCGGACTCCTCTATCATGTACAACCGTTGGAACAGATATGCAAAGGTCTGCATACCTCCAACTGTATCTCTTTCGAACGGGAGATGCCTAACTAGGTTACGCGACCAAAGACCAGATACCTAGGGATACGGATAGAGTGGTTATACCTAAGGTGCCGGTGAGGTCAAGGTAGCGGGGCGGTGGTGAGTCGGGGCAGTGGCGAGACGACGCAGTGCAGGCAAACCCGCAAAGCCGATGAAGACGATCGGGGTCGCCGAGTCCCTCCCATGGGTCCTCCTCCTGCTAAAAAAGGAGAATATTAGTTAGTCTCGACCAAAAATTTCAGCAGTACCTCCTCTGCACGGGGAGGTACCCATAACCTGCACAAAATGTCGGCACGAAGGCCAACAACCACATATATCTTCACAGAAGTCATGTACTTAACTTATCTTTACATGCAGACAAAATATACAAAGTAATACAGGAACTATAAAAAGCACTCAACTACTAATTACTACTTACTACTTACTACGACTTACTCTACTAACACAACTACTAACTCACTACTTACTACTACTACTACTACTAACTACTTATACTACTACTAACTACTTAGTACTACTAACTACTTACTAATTACTACTAACTACTAACTACTAACTACTAACTACTACTACTACTACTACTACTACTACTAGCTTATAAGTAACTAACTACAAACAAACCACCACTACTAACTTACTACTTGTTGATGGTCCTTAAACACCTGTTTTACCATCAACATGTTACCCTAAAATTCACCAAAAAGGCATGAAATGTAGTCAAATAGGTTTCAAACTAATCGAATTCCACATGTCCATAGATTCTGATTTGAATGCAGGATTTGAACCAAATTTGGATATTTGAACCACCAAAGGCCAAGCCCACTCAGCAGGGCCCAATTGGGCCTCAGGGGGGTCACGCCCGCCACCCCTAGGTGGCGCCCACCACTTGGGTTGGCCCAAGTCCACTCCCTGCCATGTCACCGATCCGTGTGACCTCCCCAAGGCCAAATCTTGGCCCTTGGTCACTAGGTCAGTAGCATCGGACAGCTCAGGAGGGGAGTGGCGTGGATCATGACCGAATGGCGGTTATCTAGACATGCAACCGACCCTGGAACCGCCTCTCTGGAGCTCCTGGATGCCGTTGAAGCAATGACGGTGCATCCAACGGTGAGGGGGGTGGCAGCCGCCACCTAGGGCTGGCGCCCGCCACTAGGGTTTGCCCTAGGTCGGTTGGCTGCCCCCTATAAGTACCCCCTCACTCCACAAGGCTATAAATACCCCCTGGTGACACCACTTCATTTCAAGCAAGAAAGCAAGGAAGAGAGGAAAGCAAGCAAGGCAAGAGAAGCTAGAAAAGCAAGTGAGAGCTCAGAGAGCTTAGGCAAGTAGGTTAGCTAGTAGAGAGAGTATAGCTCTAGTGCCCTCGCTACAGCGCGGCTCTTAGTTTAGCACAGCTCAGCCCTGACCAGTGGTATAGTAGCGTAGAGCTTGCTAGGAGAGAAGCGGGTGCAAGTGACTGGCATCGGAGGTCGGTTGATTTCCCGGTGTCTCTGGTCTGGTTTGCTCTCTTGTATCTCAGGTACACTTATCATTATTCCAGTATTACTTTAGTATTACTTTCAGTATTACTTTATCAAGTACCTTGAGTGTGAGCTAGCTATCCTACAGTTCAATTCACTTAGCCATAGTAGTTAATCTCTAGTGTGCTTAGTGATTGATCTTTGCCAATAGGTTGCTTAGTTAGTTTAGTGTTTATCTTATTAAGTCAAGTATTTGCTCTGACGTCCGCAAGGGTGTCTCTATTCAGAGCAAGGGTAGAGATAGTTAGAATATAATTAAGCGTGGTGCTTAGTTATATACTTACCTTCAGATACGGCTGGACCCCTAGATAGCTGTGGTAGCAAGCAGGTGGTGACAGCCCTGTGCGCCTTGAATTCCACCACGTAGTTGGCCCAGTTTAACAATAAGGCTCGTTGTGCTAGCGTTCAACCTAAGTCAATGGTAAAGGCCAGTACGCCTCGGTACTTGACAAGATAGGAATAAAACTATACTTAACTTGGTTGCTTTATTGACATTTGCCTATCCTGCTTCATAGTTATCTTGCTTCGTAGTTATCTTGCTTCGTAGTTATCTTGCTTCGTAGTTATCTAGTAGTAGTTAGTAGTTATTAGTTAGTTACCCTTAGTTACCCCCCTATCTATCTAGTTATCCACCTTACCTTACCATCCATTTCATCCTTACCTATCCACCCATATATTCTTTCTAGCCTTTCATCTTCTCTCTTCTCCTCTCCCCTTTTCCCTTTTCTCTTTTCTTCGACTCTCATCCCCTCCTTGACTCGACTCATACAGCACCCTTGCCTTCCCTTGGGATCAAATAAATTGACACCTGATACTCCCAGGCGAAGTGCTACTATGATAGTTCTGTGCGCTTGCAGAATCTCCTCCTGGTAGATTGCATTCTCTCTAGCTAGCTTCTAATAGTGTCGGGATTGACAACCCCATTTGACATTAGTAGATAGCTGCTTTAGCTTCACTACTTTAGGTATAGTGACTGGACTTGCTACAAGCATTTCTGACGTCGTTGTCAGGAATAGATTCCATAGTCTACTCCTAGTAACGACGTTGGCAAGTGTCAACAAGCATTTCTGGGCCGTTACCGGGGATAGTTGCCTAGCTCTGTCTTTAGTGAAGCTAAGAACTACCAACAAGCATTTCTGGTGCCGTTGTCGGGGAAGGCATTCGGTGTATCGGTTGAGTCCGTGTCGAATTTATCTTCGCTTAAGCTCCCGCTTAGCGAATCCCATCTTACCCCATTCTTTCTTTCCTTAACTCTTCTTATCTTTTTCCTTCATCTCCTTCAACTTCTTTCTTTCCTATCTCGTTCTATCTTCACAATGGCCAACAAAACCATTCATGAATTTTCTGCTCCTTCTGCCGCTAATGTAGCGATAGGACGAGACGTGATCGATGCCAACCTCAATTTTGAGTTGAAACCGGCTCTGATCACGATGGTCCAAGCTAGCCCGTTCTGTGGCAAAGCTCATGAGGATGCCAATGCTCACCTCCAACAATTCTTGGAGATTTGCGGCACCTTCACCATTAAGGGGATAACACAAGAAGCCATCTGTCTTCGTCTCTTTCCTTTCTCTTTTCTAGGAAAAGCGAAGCAATGGTTCTATACCAGTCGCAACGCTGTAGACACATGGGACAAGTGTTCCAATGCTTTTCTTGCCAAATTCTTTCCTATGGGCAAGACGAATGCTCTGCGCAACAAAATCTCCAGCTTTACGCAACAAGCCGAGGAATCTATTCCCGAGGCTTGGGAGAGAATGCAAGAGTACGTCGCTGCTTGTCCACACCATGGTATGGAGGACTGGCTATTGATCCAGAACTTCTACCATGGCCTAACCCCACTCTCTAGAAGCCATTTGGATGCCGCCGCCGGCGGAGCATTCTTTTCTCTGAATGTAGCAGATGCTAAGGCTCTCATAGAGAAGATGGTGTCGAACCAAGGATGGAATGACGAGAGACTGCAGCCCCGTAAGCGAGGTATGCATTCCCTTAAGGAGGCTGACATGATCGTGGCCAAGATGGACCTGCTGGCAAAGAAGCTGGACAGCTGTGAGAAGATGAACCAACAAGAGAGTGTCCAATCTCTGGAATCCTACATGACTTGTGAAGTCTGTGGAGAAACAAGACATTCTAGGAACCACTGCCCCGAGCTACATGAATATTTGAACTTCATAAACAATAGCAACAACAACGGTTTCCGCCAACAAAATCAAGGATGGAATCAACCTGCAAATTCTCAAGGTAATAATTCATTCCCTCGCTCTAATTTTCAGAATTCTGATAATTTCTCATTCTTGAAGAATTTAGTTTACTCACAAGGTAGAACTACTGATTTCTTGAATAAGAGATTAATGTCAAATGATAAAACCCTTGAAAATATAAATGCTAAATTGGAAGATTTCTCATCTGCTCTGAAAAATCAACTTAGCTTTAATAAGATGTTAGAAACCCAATTAGCTCAACTTGCTGCAAGTATACCATCTTTTGAACCTGGCAAAATTCATGCTAAACCTAACATGGAAACTGCAAATATGGTTGAAATAAAATATTTTAACTATTATGAAGATCAAACCATGACTGTTAAAAAGGGTGATCCTGGTAGTCCCATAATTAGATGCTCAATCTTTGGTGAAGTCTTTAAAAATGCCATGTGTGATCTAGGATCGAGTCTGAACATTCTATCTAAAGATTTCTATGAAAACTCGTTCTTTCCACCCATGTCATCTACATCTGCCTATGTTGTGCTAGCTGATCAGTCCACTTGCTATGTAGAAGGAATAGTTACTGATTTACCTGTTCATATTAGAGGTTCATATGTTCCTGCTGATTTCATAATACTAAATATGGGAAATAGGAAAGATGTGCCTCTAATCTTAGGTAGACCCTTCTTGAACACTATTGATGCTTACATATATGTGGGGAGTGGTAAAATGCAAATGACATTAGGAGGGAGGAAGGAAATATTCTCCTTTTCCCATGGTCCCGCATATGCCGCTAACATGCAGGAAGCAAAACCCGTTCGTACCAAGAAGAGGCACCCAAGAACAAGGTGGAACAGAAAGAAAGAACCACCTCCTCCTGAGTTGTGTAATTCACATGACAAGGGAGAGGCGCCAAAAGAAGAAGAACCCGATGAAGTACTTAAAGAAGAAGCACCCAAGGAACAAGATCTACCTAAAAAGGATGAAATTCCTTGGATCTAAGGTATGGATTTACTTTTTATTTCCCTTCAAATTTCCCCTTTTCAAATAAATAACATATTTCATGCATGTAACTAAAAAAATTGTTATCATTAGTTATATGCATAAGTATATGTTAACTTAGCTAGAATAATAATAAAATATCATAATAGGATAGTTTCCCTTTTCACAACATTAGATAGTTTCCTTTTAATAAAATGAGAACAAGAGCTCCGACCGAGAAAGATGAAGACCCTTCACCAAGCAAGAAGCCAGCTTGGGGGAGATCATCGCGCCAATAAGGTATGTTTCCACCTTACTCTTTATGTTCGGTTCTTAAATTCTATATTTTGTTATATGCTTGCCTAAGTAACCATTCCATGAATAAAATTGATCAAATCTGCTTCAAAATGTTGGAACCTGAATAAGAAATAGAATATGCCATAGAAATGCTGTTGTTATGGTTTGAATGACTGGTCTTATCTAAGTTGTAGCTTTTGTGGGTTGCACATGCTTTAGCTGAAATCATGCTTAGTGAATAAAGTTAGTAAGAAATGGAGTAATTCTTTAAACTTGCTAAAGTGAAATTAGGACCTAATCTGGAGGATTTCTTTTAAAAATCATGAAAACCTTGCTAAAAGTTTCTCCTGGATTTTATCACATCCCACCACTATCCAAATATTTGTTAGTCAAAACCACAAAGAGCTTTGTCTGTGTTGAGTTTTGTTAGACCTCATAGATCTTAGTAGAGAAGCTTATCATATCTTTTGATCAAGATAACATACCCACCATATTGCTTACTATCCACTTTGTGTTGACGCAAAAAGTGACACCTTGCGCCAAGACACACAGCAAGCCGAACGAGGCTAGCTTCAGTCGGGTGCCCGGAGTATGCTGAACCCGGAAACGTGCCAGTCGGTTTGACCTGAAAACCAACAAGGGATAAAACGTGAGAATACCTCTGGAACATGCTGGGTAAAACCAGACAGTTCCATATATACGGCTTTGAAAGCCAATCACGATGGCACACAGCTACAGAAGCTGTCTGTCAGAGCATGTTTATAAGGCCATTCGGCAAGTATGAGAGCAGTGTATGTGAAGCATATTAACTGCCGAATGCAAAAGAAAGACATGCTTGAGTAAATTAAAGATATTATAAACAAACAACTTGCAAAGATAGATCTATTCAAACAAGACATGCATAGGCTATTCCAACTAATCTGCCGCACGTTTAGTCTTCATAAACCCGTCAGGCACAAACTCAAGCGAAGCTAATCCACCACATGATACCACTTGCTACAAGTCTATGCCACTCCTTATAATTAGATTAATCCACCGCATGATACAATCTAATTATAACAAGCTAAAAGCATGCATATATCTGAACAGATCTATAAAAGCTCGTTACTCATGTAAGCTTAACCAAAATTGGCAAAATAGCCGAGTTGGGGTCCATGAGGAAGGAACACACAAGCAAACATGATCAAACTAATCTAAAACCTGCATCTTCCGCACGACACCCAGTTCTATCAAAGCATAAACATGGTTGACATGAATGAACCCACAACATGTAACAACCTAGATTGAAAACTGATCCGGCCATCATGATCTTATGATTAACAAAGCACAAACAAACTTGTGAAACGAGGCCGAATAGAGATCAATCTAGATTGGGCAAAAGAGTGTTACAGGAATTAAATAAATAAAACATATAACACATGATAACTTAATGAATCTATTAGATCTGCCAAATCTAATAGAGCCGATAACTATTTTTACTCATGTCTTAATCTGCCGCACGATACAAGGCATAAGCAAAAACTTCCCGTCATAAGCTTAAATCCGTCGCACGATACTAAGCTTAACATACAAGACTACTTGCATCATAACTAAATCCACCGCATGATATTAGACATGAGAACAAGGTTGCCGGTACTTACGGAGGTCGACGGATCGATGGTTCCTCTCGAAGAACTCGACGACACGACTTAGGGACTCGAAGATGGCACGGGGCCGGTTTGTATTGATATGGTTGTGAACAATTTTACAATGGTCGAGGGTTTATATTTATACCCTGGACGAAATACGAGTCCTAGATGATTATGATTTACAACGATAAAATATGGAAAGATACAAAATCTATTCCTAATATTCTCGGCATCTTTTATTGCCACATGCCATCTTATGTAAGCCGGCTTTATTTGCAACATCCATCTTCCGAATGAAACCACCTTTCTGCAAGATAGCCGACCGCACAGATATTCATCGAAATCCTAAGGACCAAATAGCCGAGTGATTGCTTGCCGAATCCTCTCCTTTCTGCTGGCCGGGCCCACCTGTCATATCCTTATGCGTGCGAAAATCTGGTGTTAACACATGCCCCCTAATTTTGGGACAAATATTTGTTCCAAAATTCTTTTCTCAACACATACGTGGAATCTCCGGAAACGTTCGCCTTCATACGCTATAATTGCTATACCTGCCGACTCATCTTCCGATGCGTCTTCTGGGATTCTTTAAAACCCTATTTCGCCCTGTTTTGACTTGTGCACTCTGAACTCCTCCGCTTAGACTCAAAAAACCCTCTTTTCCCTTGTCACATCCCACTCTGGAGGATGTCTTCCGTAGCGAGTCGCCATAGTTCTGAGCTTGGTGCTTCTAGCACCTCCAAAAGGAGGTTGTCCTTTTTCTTTCTTTCGCTTCAAAACGAAAACAGTTGTTCTTACCTCACCATTTTGATCAGGAGGGCCGGAGACGACCTCCCCGAAGTCCTAATTCAGAAGATCGTAGATCTTCAATTTGATTCGGAGAGGAAGGATCAGGAGATCTCCCGAATCTCTCGAGAGCGTGATGTCGCTCGGGAATGGGCTACCGGTAAGCATCCTTTCATCATTTTCCTTTTTATTTTTCCTTTCTGCTTTTACCGATTCTTGCCCCATTCAGCCCTGGAGACCAAGCTTCATTCTCTCGAAGCAGCTATTGCCAACCTCGCCGTGACGGCCAACGTACCGGGTACCACAGCCCTGAGGCGGGTAAACGAAGTCAACCGAGCCCTTCCTGACATCTCTAGAGCTGGTATGGGATATGGCGCAGCACTCGCTTTCAACGCGGTACTGATCCACTCTGGAGCCGACTACCGCAATTTTGACGTCTGCGAGCGAGGGCTAGAATACAGGGTGGCTCATTCCGTCGATGATATGAAAGAAGCTGGAATAGATCAGGCTGACTCCTTCGACTTTGATCTCCCGATCAGAAATAGGATAGAATGGACGAACTAATTCTCCACTGTAATTTATTTTTTGTAAATAAGAAGTTCCTCTGTTCGTCCTTCTGAAATCAATCTGTGATTGATCCTTTGAGATCAAATGTGTGTTCTGTTTTGCGTATTAATTCATCTTCATTCTAGCGGCGATGCACATTACATCGGCTATTGCTGATAATCACAAAAAAAATCTTCCTCGTCCTGCGAGTAACCGCCGTAATTGATTACCCTAGATCCAAAGTCTTCAGTTTTTCCTCTTACTTTTCTGATCCATGGCGACACCAGAGTAGCATTTTTTAAGAGATTCCCCTTTTTAGCTTTCTGCTCTTAGTGTCAATCGGTAATGTAAGCTTCCAAATGATTAACCGAAACTGAACAGTCCTTTAGTCGAACCCTATTGGCTTTCCACTTCTGGAGTCATGACTTCTTCTAATCACCAAAAATCCGGCCTGGCCCAATATCATCCCATAAACTGTGACAAACCCTACCTTGATGCTTGGTCTTCTAGTATACAAGCCAAGGTTCTATAAATATGACTCTATACAGGCTCCCACTTCACGCTCAGCCAAATAGTTTGACTTGTAGACTTTTCAAGCCCTCGGTCAGCTCAAACCAGAAAAAACCTTTTGTCCGTGTTTTTTATCAATGGCAAGCAAAAACAACCAAACCAGACATCCCATTGGAGTTGAAGTAGGAAGAAACCGAGCACCAACTCACCGGCGCCATGGGTAAAAAACCTTGCCCCCTTGCGTTAGCTTTTCTTGTTTGTCCACCTCCGATTTACTGCTCATTCTTCCTTTCAGAGCGGAATTTTCCCTTAGCCAAACTTGGGTTCCTCCTCCAGAAACGGTAGCTCTAATACCCTCTTTCAACCTTTTCCTCAAGCCACCAGATTCTGAATTTGACGATCCATTTCAGCAAACCCATCTGGACACTCTTCGGTACCATGAGGAAAAGGACAAATCCCACAAAGAACTGGAAGATGTATCCAAGAAGCATGATACTGAGGAAGCTGAACGGGCAAACCAACGGAAGCAACTCTGCAGTATAATTATAGGTCAGCAAAGCCTTGGTCCTTCTCCTTCTCCTGATCGAGTTTGCCTCCGCTTAATATACTCTTTTTCCTAGTCAGCCTTATCTGCAGAGAATGACCGCTTGAAAGCAGCAGCAAACAGAGTTGCCTTCAAGGTGAATGCTCATGGAGACTCAGCTGAGGCTCGTCTTGACACCGTGGATAGCCGTATTGATCAGGCCGTCATCCAAAGTGTGCATGCTGGGGTCTCCTTCGGGCTAGCGACAATGAGCTCCTGGACCAAAGAAGATTACTCCCTCCTACCGGTTGGCTTCGCAAGCGGGGATCCGGATGAATTTGAAGATCTTGAGATCTTATGACAACCATGCCACTGCCATTGTTGAAATCATTGATCCACAATCCATTGTAAACAAAATATTTCAAGGGTAGTTTGTATTAGGATGGATCCATGAATGAAGCTTGTAATATATGAAACTCGTTCTCTTCTGAACCATGCTCATTTGCATCTTTCGATCCCTCAGTGACCTTCTCTATTCGCAACATTTCTTCAGGAGAACGTTTGCCGAATGTATGACATCATCTTAGCCGACTAGATCTCATCTCCGATATGTCATGTCACCCGGCATTGCACTTACTGCACTTCACTTTTCTCTTCCCCCGATAAACCTGCTTATGAAAACACTAGGGTCACCAGGGTCATGAATATCCTTGTACTAAAGGCGATACAAATAATATCGGCTATGACTTGAATTCTTGGAACATTTTTGTGCTAAAGGCGATGCTTTACATCGGCTGTATATAAGTATTCCTCAAGTTACATAATTTCTATGCGTTCGGCTTTTAACAAGTAGTGCCGAAGCTTCAACTGAAAAGCAATACACACGAACAAAAACTTATCGCAGCCGAATACCCCTTTTTGGGTTTAACATTTTCGGCTAAGGCAATCTGCTACTCATCTTTCCTTTAAATTCTAAAATAAGGGCCGATCCTATTGCAAGGCTATCGACCGCCACGTACAACTTGAAATAATTACCAAGTTGTGGAAGTGCCTTCATACGTTCCAAGACCTTCTGTTGTACGTCACCTTACGTGAACTCTTACTCTTCCCTTAGCTTCGGCAATGGAGAAATAAGCAAAATCCTCACAAAAGTTCGTTAACTTCAAAACATGCTCGAGATCCAGACTTGCATACATTGGTCCTATTTCGACTTCATTATCAGCACTTTATTCCTTGTCAGCCGACACGAAACTTGGCCTCAATCTTTCCCCATGGCCATCAATTGGACTATCCATTCAAAAATTGCTCTGAGAGCCGATTGTCTGAATCAGCTGTTGGCCCTCATTGAAAACGTTTACAGGACCTGCTTCCCAAACTCTTCCAGAAAAGTACTCAATACCATCATACTCCCAGTAGATAGGCTCCGTATTAGCGATACTCACTGAATCGTCAGTATGGACAATCTCGATGTCATTTCTGATCCACTGGATAAGGAATTGATGCATAGTTGACGGCACACAACAGTTTGCATGTATCCAATCTCTTCCCAATAGCAAACTGTATGCCCCCTTGCCATCAATGACAAAGAAGGTAGTGATCAAGGTCTTAGTCTCGACCGTCAACTCAACATGGACTGCCCCCCGAGTATCGGAAGGATTACCAGCAAAGTCTCTCAACACCATATCAGTCTTCAACAAGTCTTCACTCGCCATCCCAAGTTTTCTGAAGGTGGTATATGGCATGATATTTATGGCAGCCCCTCCATCAATGAATATCTTAGTTAATGGCTTACCATTAACATAGCCTCTCATATACAATGGCTTCAGGTGTCGATGCTTAGCTGGTTTATCGAATACTGCACTTTGAGCCAAGACAAGATGAGCCAACAACTCTTGGAATTCACTTTCATCGAAATCTGAATACACCTCGTCTTGGACATCCTGTTCTTTGGGAGCTATAAATTCTGATGGAAGAAAGAAAGCCATGCATGCATCAGCCGAACGATCGCCCCCATCCAACTTCTCTTTGGGGCGCCAAACTCGCTTTACTTTGGCATTTGCTTGTTCTAATTCTCTATTTCTTAGGCGCTGCACCCTCCTTTTCTGGCTTTTCTTCAATCCTGGCGAACACCACTATCCTCTCTGCCAGACATATTCGCGGTACTCTTCTTCTCCAGCGCGAGCCCAACTTGGATCGGCAAATCCTCTTTCCTGCCGATCTTCGGAACTATTTATTTTTACGCGCCGATCGTCCTCAGGGACTCGTGCCCCAAGCCTTTCATGGATAGATCGGCGGTTGACTCGAGACTGCCTATACTCGGAGTACTGACTACTGCACTCAGGGCAGTTGTTCTTAATAGGCAGCTTTAAGCCTTCGTTCCAACAATACTGGAAGAACGAGCATTCCCAATGAGACTGTTCCTGTTCCCTCGTATCTTCTCGTTCTTCCTGGTACATCTCTTCTTCGTACCTTCGTTGTTTCTCCAGGAACTTCCGTTCTTCATAAAGCCTTTGCTTCTAGTACCGTTCCTGTTCCCGACGCCATTTATTTAACAAGATGCGCGTCGTGACCGTGGGCCTGGAAGTTTCACCCGTCTCAGTTCGACTATTTTGGAACCGAACCCTCTGCTGAAGCTCTCTCTTTGTAATCTGCCGATTAGGGTCAACGGCACCAGCTTCTCTCTCTCTATTAGAGGTTAACACTTTCATTTTACTCTTATCCCTGGGATCAGCTGCATTAATCATATTGACAGAGAGAGACACAATGTTCTGTCCAAAAGGGCTACCATCAATTTTCATCTTTCCATCAAACCTCAGATGCCCATCCTGGATAGCCTTCTGGATCCGCACTCTGAACACTCGACAATCGTTTATGGAGTGGGATCTAGTATTGCGAAAACCACAATATTTCTTGTCCTTGACCCCTTCAGGATGCAGCATAGGATGACCTTCTGGCAACTTGATGCGTCCTTCCTTCAACAAGTACTCAAATAATTTGTCTGACTTGGAAACATCAAAGCCATAAGTACCTTTCTGCTGCCTCAGCCATCATTGGTTGACTTGAGTCGGCTCCTTATCCCAGACTATCTCGGCTGCAGCTATCTCGTCTTCATCACTGTACTCAGTTGCTTCTTCCAGGAAAGCCTGATACATCTTGGTAGCAACATCACCCTTCTGGAACTGGTTATTCCTCTTGAATCCCTGGGCTTGATTGCTCATTGTTGCCAACCTTTGCGATAACTGCCCGAGGTCATCAAACTCTATGCCGAATAGTCTCTCTTTGATACTCGGCAACATGCCAGCTATGGCTATCTCTGGCAGTTGATCATCCGGCAAACTCAGAGAATAACAAAGATTCTTGGTTTCCCTGAATCGGCGCAGAAATT
Organism: Coix lacryma-jobi var. lacryma-jobi; assembly: GCA_009763385.1. Lineage (NCBI taxonomy): Eukaryota > Viridiplantae > Streptophyta > Magnoliopsida > Poales > Poaceae > Coix > Coix lacryma-jobi. The sequence goes on along the minus strand of CM019830.1, from coordinate 102,890,990 downwards.
CTTATGGCATCTCGCCAGGTTTCATCCTTAGGCTCATGAGGTCGACCAACTTTTTTTCGCCGGTACCCGTAAAGAAATATGAGTGGAATTTCTGCTCTAGCTCTGCCCATGTATTGATAGAATTTGCTAGCAGGGAAGAAAACCACGAGAAAGTTGGTCCTGTTAATGATAACGGGAAGTACCGAATCCTCCAAGCCTCATCCGTAGATGCTTCTCCGAGTTGCATCAAGTAGCGGCTGATGTGTTCTATAGTACTGGTGTCATCTTGGCCCGAGAACTTGGTGAGATCAGTGGGAGGCTTCACCCTTGGAGGAAGAGCAACCCGATTATACAACTCTGGATAAGGGGACTTGTATGCATAAGTTTGATTCTTAGGTTTCAGGCCGAATTGATTTTGCATCATATCAGCCATCTTATGCATGATGAGGTCAACATTCGAATCAGGAGCTGCTTGTGCCTGCCCCCCAGGATGTAGCCCTGCCGAACTCATATAGCCTGGATTTGGAAGAGCATTAATTGAGCTATAATCGATGAACTCATGATATCCATCTCCAAACATATTCTTCTGTATCCTGTTTGCTGCAGGAGACACTTTAGAAGAAGATTGCGGGACATTTCCTGTCGTGCCGAATGCGAGCTGGCCATAGGTTGCGGGTGGCTATTGTGTCTCATGAGTAACCATCCCCCCTGTGCTCGTACCAGCTCCAACGTCTTCGGCAATCTTTCGACGTTGAGGTACTTGAAACAACAACGGTCCCTGCATCGGGCCAATAGCTTCTTCAAAGCATTTATCCACAGCTGGACTGAAAGTATTGACCATGATAGCACGAAAAGTGTTCAAGAAAGCCGACTGATGATTGGTCACGGCTTCCGATACAACCTTATGCATTATTTCAGTCATCTTCCGAATGACTTCTTCTTCATTGAGGATATCAAGTTGGTGGTGAGGAATGATCTTTGGGAATTCCTGCTTCCGGAAGACCTTGCCACTCTTGTTCTTGGAGAAAGACGCCAAGCACTTGTTCTGGAATTCATCACAGGCCTGTTGTACTAAGCTTTTCAACTTTGGCGGCAAGTCATCCATGATCACATCCAGAATTTGATCATCGCTGATCTCAGGCATCTTGAAATGAAGTGTCTTGTCCCACCGAGCGTGCCAAAAAGTGTGTTGACGCAAAAAGTGACACCTTGCGCCAAGACACACAGCAAGCCAAACGAGGCTAGCTTCAGTCGGGTGCCCGGAGTATGCTGAACCCGGAAACGTGCCAGTCGGTTTGACCTGAAAACCAACAAGGGATAAAACGTGAGAATACCTCTGGAACATGCTGGGTAAAACCAGACAGTTCCATATGTACGGCTTTGAAAGCCAATCACGATGGCACACAACTACAGAAGCTGTCTATCAGAGCATGTTTATAAGGCCATTCGGCAAGTATGAGAGCAGAGTATGTGAAGCATATTAACTGCCGAATGCAAAAGAAAGACATGCTTGAGCGGATTAAAGATATTATAAACAGACAACTTGCAAAGATAGATCTATTCAAACAAGACATGCATAGGCTATTCCAACTAATCTGCCGCACGTTTAGTCTTCATAAACCCGTCAGGCACAAACTCAAGCGAAGCTAATCCACCGCATGATACCACTTGCTACAAGTCTATGCCACTCCTTATAATTAGATTAATCCACCGCATGATACAATCTAATTATAACAAGCTAAAAGCACGCATATATCTGAACAGATCTATAAAAGCTCGTTACTCGTGTAAGCTTAACCAAAATCGGCAAAATAGCCGAGTTGGGGTCCATGAGGAAGGAACACACAAGCAAACATGATCAAACTAATCTAAAACCTGCATCTGCCGCACGACACCCAGTTCTATCAAAGCATAAACATGGTTGACATGTATGAACCCACAACATGTAACAACCTAGATTGAAAACTGATCCGGCCATCATGATCTTATGATTAACAAAGCACAAGCAAACTTGTGAAACGAGGCCGAATAGAGATCAATCTAGATTGGGCAAAAGAGTGTTACAGGAATTAAATAAATAAAACATATAACACATGATAACTTAATGAATCTATTAGATCTGCCAAATCTAATAGAGCCGATAACTATTTTTACTCATGTCTTAATCCACCGCATGATACAAGGCATAAGCAAAAACTTCCCGTCATAAGCTTAAATCCGCCGCACGATACTAAGCTTAACATACGAGACTACTTGCATCATATCTAAATCCACCGCATGATACTAGACATGATAACAATGTTGCCGGTACTTACGGAGGTCGATGGATCGATGGTTCCTCTCGAAGAACTCAACGACACGACTTAGGGACTCGAAGATGGCACGGGGCCGGTTTGTATTGATATGGTTGTGAACAATTTTACAATGGTCGAGGGTTTATATTTATACCCTGGACGAAATACGAGTCCTAGATGATTACGATTTACAACGATAAAATATGGAAAGATACAAAATCTATTCCTAATATTCTCGGCATCTTTTATCGCCACATGCCTTCTTATGTAAGCCGGCTTTATCTGCAACATCCATCTTCCGAATGAAACCACCTTTCTGCAAGATAGCCGACCGCACAGATATTCATCGAAATCCTGAGGACCAAATAGCCGAGTGATCGCTTGTCGAATCCTCTCCTTTCTGCTAGCCGGGCCCACCTGTCATATCCTTATGCGTGCGAAAATCTGGTGTTAACACTTTGGAAGTTTGCAACCACCAAATAAATTGCTCATTCTCTACACTGGAGATATGCAATACCTTGCCAAACGTCCCATTGCTAGCCTTATGTTATTCCTACACTGAGAATAAGCATTTCTCTCCCTTTCCCTACTCATTTCAAAAATCCTTTCCTATAGATAATCTGGGGAAATCTAGAGCTAAAAAAAAGATATATATATATATATATATAAGGTGAGCAAAGTAGCTCAAGAAAGGACTATGTCCTAAGAAAATTTGAGCAAAGTAGCTCAAAAAAGGACTATGTCCTAGAAAATGTGAGGACACATTTTTGTCTACTCACAATGTATCCAAAAAAAAGAGAAAAAAAGAGAGAAGTTATTATTAGCTCTAGACCCCAGAAATTAACTAGGAAGGATTAAGAAATATTTCTATACACATCCACATAGCCACACATGCACATCTTGATCAATTTTTATGATTTGCTGCTCCTTATGATCTGAGTGTCTAACTTAGCAATAAATACTGTGCAATTTGCTCATGATTCTTAGCCTACCTATAACTCCACATATCATTCTTTAGAAGTAGGAAGGCTACTCTTTGGCCTTAGTGAGTTTTTTAACACCATTGAGTGATTGAGTGAATCTTGGAGGACTTAAGCAAGTTGTTATCTTTTGAAAACCTTGAAAAACCTCCAGACAAAATCCTAGTCAAACCTAAGCAAGATAAAAGTTTCCTATCTACTACTTTATTTCACTCTTGCTTGTTTGAAGTGAAAAGCTATAAGCCCCACATTGCTATGATTAATGATATATACTAAGTTATTTCTCACTATACAATATGCACTTGTATACATCTTAAGTTGCTATCTATTTCATGCTCAATGCTTAAACCGCATTGTTGCTCGAGGACGAGCAACAAGTTAGCTTGGGGGAGCTTGTTGATGGTCCTTAAACACCTATTTTACCATCAACATGTTACCCTAAAATTCACCAAAAAGGCATGAAATGTAGTCAAATAGGTTTCAAACTAACCGAATTCCACATGTCCATAGATTTTGATTTGAATGCAGGATTTGAATCAAATTTGGATATTTGAACCACCAAAGGCCAAGCCCACTCAGCAGGGCCCAATTGGGCCTCAGGGGGGTGGCGCCCGCCACCCCTAGGTGGCGCCCACCACTTGGGTTGGCCCAAGTCCACTCCCTGCCACGTCACCGATCCGTGTGACCTCCCCAAGGCCAAATCTTGGCCCTTGGTCACTAGGTCGGTGGCATCGGACGGCTCAAGAGGGGAGTGGCGTGGATCATGACCGAATGGCGGTTATCTGGACATGCAACCGACCTTGGAACCGCCTCTCTGGAGCTCCTAGATGCCGTTGAAGCAATGACGGTGCATCCAACGGTGAGGGGGGTGGCGGCCGCTACATAGGGCTGGCGCCCGCCACTAGGGTTTGCCCTAGGTCGGTTGGCTGCCCTCTATAAGTACCCCCATCACTCCACAAGGCTATAAATACCCCCTAGTGACACTACTTCATTTCAAGCAAGAAAGCAAGGAAGAGAGGAAAGCAAGCAAGGCAAGAGAAGCTAGGAAAGCAAGCAAGGCAAGAGAAGCTAGAAAAGCAAGTGAGAGCTCAGAGAGCTTAGGCAAGTAGGTTAGCTAGTAGAGAGAGTATAGCTCTGGTGCCCTCGCTATAGCACGGCTCTTAGTTTAGCATAGCTCAACCCTGACCAGTGGTATAGTAGCGTAGAGCTTGCTAGGAGAGAAGCGGGTGCGAGTGACTGGCATCGGAGGTAGGTTGATTTCCCGGCGTCTCTGGTCTGGTTTGCTCTCTTGTATCTCAGGTACACTTATCATTATTCCAGTATTACTTTAGTATTAGTTTCAGTATTACTTTATCAAGTACCTTGAGCATGATCTAGCTATCCTACAGTTCAATTCACTTAGCCATAGTTGTTAATCTCTAGTGTGCTTACTGATTAATCTTTGCCAATATGTTGCTTAGTTAGTTTAGTGTTTATCTTATTAAGTCAAGTATTTGCTCTGACGTCCGCAAGGGTGTCTCTATTCAGAGCTAGGGTAGAGATAGTTAGAATATAATTAAGCGTGGTGCTTAGTTATAGACTTACCTTCAGATACGGCTGGACCCCCGGATAGCTGTGGTAGCAAGCAGGTGGTGACAACCCTGTGCGCCTTGAATTCCACCACGTAGTTGGCCCAGTTTAACAGTAAGGCTCGTTGTGCTAGCGTTCAACCTAAGTCAGTGGTAAAGGCTAGTACGCCTCGGTGCTTGACAAGATAGGAATAAAACTATACTTAACTTGGTTGCTTTATTGACATTTGCCTATCCTGCTTCATAGTTATCTTGCTTCGTAGTTATCTTGCTTCGTAGTTATCTTGCTTTGTAGTTATCTAGGAGTAGTTAGTAGTTATTAGTTAGTTACCCTTAGTTACCCCCTATCTATCTAGTTATCCACCTTACCTTACCATCCATTTCATCCTTACCTATCCACCCATATATTCTTTCTAGCCTTTCATCTTCTCTCTTCTCCTCTCCCCTTTTCTCTTTTCTCTTTTCTTCGACTCTCATCCCCTCCTTGACTCGACTCATACACCACCCTAGCCTTCCCTTGGGATCAAATAAATCGACACCTGGTACGCCCAGGCGAAGTGCTACTACGATAGTTCTGTGCGCTTGCAGAATCTCCTCCTGGTAGATTGCATTCTCTCTAGCTAGCTCCTACTAGTGTCGGGATTGACAACCCCATTTGACATTAGTAGATAGCTGCTTTAGCTTCACTCCTTTAGGTATAGTGACTAGACTTGCTACAAGCATTTCTGACGCCGTTGTCAGGAATAGATTCTATAGTCTACTCCTAGTAACGACGTTGGCAAGCGTCAACAAGCATTTCTGGGCCGTTACCGGGGATAGTTGCCTAGCTCTATCTTTAGTGAAGCTAAGAACTACCAACACTACTAACTAACTACTAACATACAAACTTACTACGAACCTTGCCGGCGATGAACGATGATGGCGACAACGGCAAGACGACAACGGCAGGACGACGACCACCGTGGACAGGGGCTGCTCTTCTTCCTCCTCTTCTGCTCCTCCTCCTCCTCGATCCTCCTCCTCCTCCTCTACTCCTCCTCCTCCTCCTCCTCCTCTCCAACCGGCGGGCGGACAGGGGCCCCCACCGGCGGTGGTGGGGCGCGGGCGGGGCGGGCTGGGGCCGGGGCCGGCGGCCGGCGCTCGGACGCCGGGGTGGGAGGGCCGGGGCGCGGGGGCGGACGGCGGCTGGCGGGCGGGGCGCGGCCGGGCAGGGCCAGGGACGGCGGCTGGAGCGCGCGCGGGCAGGCGGGCGCGGCGAGCGGTGGCGGGCGGGCGCGGCGAGCGGCAGCGGGCGGGCCGGGGATGCGGACGGCGGCGGCGGCGGGTGTATGTGTGTGTGTGAGTGTGTGAGTGTCTGTGTGTGTGAGTGTGTGTGAAACCCTGGTGGTTTTGTATTTTTTTTATTTTTTGAACGGCTTTGCCGAGTGCCAGATCGGCGGCACCAGGCAAAGAGCCCTTGTTTGCTGAGTGCCACCGATCTGGCACTCGGCAAAGAATTTTTAATTTTTTAAAAAATTGGCCAGCACCGGCAACCGCGACCACGTGTCCTGCCTTTGCCGAGTACCGCCGATCTGGCACTCGGCAAAGAAATTACCCGGCACTCGGGATTTTTTTTTTGATTTTGGACACCAAATTTTTTGTGGAGCATCCCCACAATACCACGACCAACATGTTCAAATTTGACACTTTTTCAAAACTTTTTGTTATATTTTATGCCTTTATTGTATTTTCTTGAATTTTCCCGCAAGATGCAAGTTTGAACGGGTGCATCGAATAATGGATTTCAATGATTCAAAAATTATTTTTATTGTTCTTTAGTGTATGTTTAGGCCAAATTCGGGAACTGATGCGAAATTTCGATCAACGTGCTCACGGGGCAAGGCCTCCAAATTACGTGCGAGCGGTTTTAAAATTATAAAAAATACAAATGTTTTCCGAAAATCGCGAAACTTGGCGAGATGTCGTTTTATCGTATGCATATGCCGTGAAAAAATTTGAGAAAGTTTAGAGCACGTTGTCATGTACGAAGCTCACAAACCTGCACATCTGAACACAACATCCGTGTGATCACATGTTCAGATGTGCAGGTTTGTGAGCGTCGTACGTGACAATGTACTCCAAACTTTGTCAAATTTTTTTCACGGCATATGCATACGATATAACGGCATTTCACCAAGTTTCGCGATTTTCGGAAAACATTTGCATTTTTTATAATTTTAAAACCGCCCGCACGTAATTTGGAGGCCTTGCCCCGTGAGCACGTTGATCGAAATTTCGCGTCAGTTCTCAAATTTGGCCTAAACATACACTAAAGAACAATAATAATAATTTTTAAATCATTGAAATCTATTATTCGATGCACCCTTAGTTCAAACTTGCGTCTTGCGGGAAAATTCAAGAAAATACAATAAATGCATAAAATATAACAAAAAGTTTTGAAAAAGTGTCAAATTTGAACATGTTGGCCATGGTACTGTGGGGATGCTTCACAAAAAATTTGGTGTCCAAAATCAAAAAAAGTTTGCCGAGTGCCGGGTCCTAGCACTCGGCAAAAAGCCCTCTTTGCCGAGTGCCTACGTGGCGGCACTCGACAAAGACCCGCCCACGTGGCATAGTTCGAGGCCACACGCTTTGCCGAGTGCCACATGGCTGGCACTCGGCAAAGAGGGGATCTTTTCCGAGTGTCAGACGGCGGGCACTCGGCAAAGCAAACGGTCATGGATGTCGTCTGGTCCGCTACATTTACCGAGTGCTCATCTTTACCGAGTATACGGCACTCGGCAGAGAGGTGCCTTTGCCGAGTACCTTTTTTGCCAAGTGTCGGACACTCGACAAAGCATCCTTTGCCTTGTGCTTGGGTTTTGCCGAGTGCCACGTGGCCGGCACTCGGCAAAGAGGCTCTTTGCCGAGTGCCAACCGAGACTTTTGATTTCGCCATGTCCGATGATCATGTAAATTGGTCGGAAGTAAATTGTCGATTGAAACAAAGATGCTGGAAATGTCGTTATGTGGAGTCATTGTTTTATCTGATATTATACGTTGTCGAAAACCCTTCTCCTCCTTTTCTAAGAAGGTGCGCTGGCATAATCACGCGAACATTTTCGTCTTTCGATATTTGCACATGTAATGCAAATAGTTCATTATTTTATCGAGAGGTGCTGTTAAACTTGACTGATTTTGTTTTTGCGGCTAGCCCTTGGAGCGAACTGCGAAATGCCCGCCCGCAAGTGTAATTCGCTTGCGGGTGCTTTCGCTGCTAGCCACCCGCCGTTTAACTGTAAAGCGCTTGCCCCCACTCTTTTTATTCTGAGGGGCGACGACAGGGACAAAAACGGAAAGACATCAAACCTAGTGCTATGGTTATCTTCGGCATTCAGATAAGCAAGGTAAGTTATAGTCGCAATGGTACGGTCCTTTCATCGTCGTAAGCATGACTGCACCCGGAGGATGTTGGTTGTTGAACAAAAGAGGAGAAGCAACGACTCACACCTGGAATGCAAACAATTTGCACCTATTTTATCCTTAGATTTTCTTTAATATTGATATAATTTTTAATTTTTGTAAGCAAAGACATCTGCACTCTTTTTTATCGCTGGGGAAGCCCTTCACTGGGATGCGAGGTTTTTTAACGAGGCAACCGAACGTAACTTTGACTTTATTAAGGCATCCACTATTCCCCCATATTTTTGCATATGCAGTAAAGGACGCAATCAACCAGGCATATGGTTGATATATTCGTCAAATCTAATACGACACTCGAGAATGTCAGCTTGTTAGACAAAAGCTGTCTTAAACATGGCTCGACAATCTTCAAAAGCCTGCGGGCGAATATACACCGACCCTCCGACAAAACAAGAGGGCGAAAAAAAGCCTGCGGGCGAATATACACCGACCCTCTGACAAAACGAGAGGACAAAAAGAAAAGCCTGTGGGCGAATATACACCGACCCTCTGACAAAACGAGAGGGCGGAAAGAAAATCCTGCGGGCGCATATACACCGACCCTCCGACAAAACGAGATGGCGGAAAGAAAAGCTTGCGGGCGCATATACACCGACCCTCCGACAAAATGAGAGTGCGGAAATAAAAGCCTGTGGGTGAATATACATTGACCTTTCGACAAAACAAGAGGGTCGAAAGAAAAGCTTCAGGGCAAAAAGCACGTCCAAACTCCGACATCGAGAGTAATAACACAATAGATCAGTCTCAACTAATGGCGCTCACCTAAGAAGCTGCCAAATCAAACCCACTGGCACTAATGGTTCAACTACCAATCGATCCAGGCATTTAATAGAGGTAATGACTATCATACCTTAGAAACAACCTACAAATAGAGGTTGTGGCCTGGCTCTTTAGCACAGCAAACCGGTGAGTGTAGAGAGCGTAGAGCGCCATAGATGAAAAGCTTCTGTAGGGTGTTAGTGGCGAATGGGAAGCGTTAGGATACCAAGATCCGTATTGCTAATTATGGCACCAGAGTGCAAAGTAAAAAAGGTGTTTAGTAAAAGAATTGTAGGCGAAAGTATCGAGTATTGGAGGAACACCCTTAAAGAAAAAGACAAGGTAAAGGATAATATGCTGCGAGAGGACAACAAGTGCAGTACCAAGGAACAAGCTAGCTGTAACAGCCTTTCCACTATAGGCAGTGGTGGAACCTCTGTTTAAATAGTGTGTGTATACCTTTGGCAACGTAACAAGATAACCTGTTGCATTAATTCATTGATTAGATGAGCATCGCGTGAATGCTTACCGCCCTTCAACAAACAGAAGTTAGGGGCAGGCGTTTTAATCTAAGTGACGCAGAAGGGCTCGCACCGAAAGCCCTATCGCGCGAATGCTTGTCATCCCTTTGACAAAAAGAAGTTGGGGGTGGGCGTTTTAATCTAAGGGACGCCGAAGGGCTCGCACCAAAAGCCCTATCGCGCGAATGCTTGTCATCCCTTCGACGAAAAGAAGTTGGGGGAGGGCGTTTTAATCTAAGTGACGCTGAAGGGCTCGCACCGAAAACCCTATCGCGTGAATGCTTGTCATCCCTTCAATGAAAAGAAGATGGGGGAGGGTGTTTTAATCTAAGTGAGGCCGAAGGGCTCGCACCGAAAGCCCTATCGCGAATGCTTGTCATCCCTTTGACGAAAAGAAGTTGGGGGAGGGCGTTTTAATCTAAGTGACGGCGAAGGGCTCGCACCGAAAGCTCTATCGCGCGAATGCTTCTCATCCCTTCGATGAAAAGAAGTTGGGGGCGGGTGTTCAAATCTAAGCGACGCCGAAGGGCTCTCACCGAAAGCCCTATCGCGCGAATGCTTGTCATCCCTTCGACGAAAAGAAGTTGGGGGCGGGCGTTCTAATCTAAGCAACGCCGAAGGGCTCGCACCAAAAGCCCTATCACGTGAATGCTTGTCGCCCTTCGACGAAAAGAAGTTGGGGACGGGCATTTTAATCTAAGTGACGCCGAAGGGCTCGCACCGAAAGCCCTGTCGCGCGAATGCTAGCCGCCCTTCGATGAAAAAAGTTGGGGGAGGGCGTTTTATCTAAAGTCACACCGAAGGGTTAGTGTTCGCGGTCCTTAACTCATACTTAATAACCGCCAAATACTCGCATAAAACCAACACCAAACATAGAATAGGGCTTACAACTAACTATTTCCACAAGTTTTGGTGTTTGGTCAATTGTAGGAGGGCATTCGCTTAAATGACAACACATACAACATATGGCATGCAAATGCACCCAATATGAGCCCAAAGGGGATAGGCCCAATACCCAGCACTTCCGGCCCATCCAAATGGGAGAAATGGAGCTCAAAGCCCGTCACAACAACAAACTAGACGTGGAAACCTCGATGGACATTGCCCACATCACCTTAGGGACCCACCAGAGCGAGCCGGGCACAAGAGGGGCCACCAGGGCTTGGTGCGGCCGCACCACCAGGTGCACCGACCAAGCCCAACTTTGGTCGGTTGCAAGATACCGCCTATCTAAGGTCGGGTATCGAGGTGTCCAAGTGCAATGAACCCTGCAACGTCGGTTTGGAGGTCGGTTTGGCCTTTTCAAATGAGGAGGAGAGGTCCTCCACCCCTCCAAGGCATCTCACCTATAAAAGGAGGCCTCCACCCTCCTCACAAAGCATCCAAGAGCTCATCAATACATATCTCAAGAGGGATCCATGGAAGAAGGAGTAGTGCCACACTTATCATAGCTCTAGTAGCTATCTAGAATAGGGAGCGAGTGAGGTCTGAGCGGGAGAAGTACCAGAGTTGTCGGCTACCTCCATGAGTGTACTCGGCGTGCTTGTACACTTAGCGGGAGGAACACCGAAATCGCTGGTATAATCTTGTTTGTACCTCTACGATCTTGCATACTACTTAAGTATTAAAGTTCGTGTTTCATCTCGGTTCTAAGTTCTTATCGTGTATTAAGCTTTTGCTAATTTAGTCTGCTGGACCGGTTGTTCACCTTCGGGTGGGTGCTCTAGTAAGAGGGTGCAAGTCCTAGCTACCGGTAGTGGCCCTTAGCGTAAACGCGGTGTTTAGGCTAAGTGGTTACAAGTTGGTTGCCTAGGTCTCCACGGTTGAGGAGGTAGGCGGTAGGTGGTGACAGCCCTGTTCGTCCTTTGTAATCCACCCACGTTCGGGGTTCCAGGTAGAGCTGTATCGACATAGACTGGGAAACCAGTTTCACCCGTTGACCGAAGTAGGCTTTGCTGGCTGAGCTTATATCACATAAGGACCAGTTCCCTAGAAGAACCTTGCTACCCGTGTTACCCTTCTTCGTGTCTTATCTGGGAGGACTAGGCCAAGAGACTATAGAATACTATTCCCTGTGGAAAATACGATACCCTGAATACTCCGGGTGAAGTGCTACAACGGTACTTCCGTGCGCTTGCGGACTTTTCTGCTTACGCTAAGAAATATCAACAATTAGCAACGAAGGTCCTTTCACACAAATTCCGTCTACGTGAAAGCTGGTCATTTCGAGGTTGTAAACGGAAAAAATTTCATCGCAGGGTAAAGTTAAAAAAGAGACAAACAGTTAGCGAAATTCCATCTTTATTATTAAGGAAGTTACATGGCTTTCGATGGACGGAAGTCAAAAACCACCCTTTGGACCAAGAAAAATAATATATATATATATATATATATACGGTTGTCAGGCGAAAGCGAAAATTCTTCTGGCTCCTCCTTCACGGTCGGTTCTTCGAGGGTAGCAGGTGATGGTCGTGAAGCCATCCGCCGCTTCTGTCGCTCCCCTAGTTGTTGAGCGTTCAAAGTATTATAGAAATTCCGGATCTTGTCCTCAGTCAAACGGATTTTTCTAGCACGCTTTTCCAAATACGAAGACAGTTTCGCTGCAAAAAACTTGGCGCGATAGCTCCGCCACAAATTACCACCAACACAAAGATTACCAGACCTAATCATTAAAGGGCAGACGTCGAGAACCTCCGAAGTTCCTGCATCTGAAACCTGTTCCAATACAACAACTCAATTTAAGAAACCAAAAGCGACAAGTTTTCAGCATTCGCCCCGCCTTATATTACAAAAGTCTTTCATTTCGCAAAAACTTATGCTACCCCTTCGTGTCCATGGCCACCCTCCCGCGCTGCACCCGTCGCCGAGCTTTTAGGATTTTCCCTGGAGATGCAGCCGCAGTGTTCTCATTCTCCCTTTCGGCTTCGCGCTTCCTACACTCAGATATGTAGGTTGCGTACGTCGACCTGATGTGCGCTCTCTCCTCAGGGGTCTGCGAATAACAAAACAAGCATTAAGAGCGCGAAAGCATGAGATTAAAAAGCAAACTAAAAAATCAGATGTCACCAACCTGGCCACGGCTCACAGCAGATTGTAGTAAGGCCATGTCTTTACCACCCGATAACCAAAATTCTTCAAAGAATTTCTTCCCCAGAATTTTCGCCTTGTTTGGAGTACGCCAGTATGAGTCGACGTCTTTCACATCCAAGCCGGTTATGTGCGTACAACCGGCGTCAACAAGGCTGTGGCCCATAGCTTTTATACCAGCTGCAGCAGCATAGTCGCGCGATGAAGGACCGGATTGGCGACCAGAGGGGGGTTAATAGGAGCCTCAAATTCAACTTGTGAATAGAATGACCCTTGTCCCAGATAATCGCCCCAAAAGCAAAGACTCGAGACGACCGAAGAGTTCACGACCTACGAGTAGGTGGATACCCTAGGAGATGTCCTAGTGGTACAGCGGAACCCCCGGAGAACAATCGAAGCCAAGTGCAAAACCCCAAAGCAAAACTGCACAGTCTGCTGATTCGCGGACTGTCGGGAGTCAGGGTCCCGGACCGTCCGCAGAACGCCGGACTGTCCGACACTAAGAGTCCGGACTGTCCGCCGGCAAAAGACCAGAAACAGAACTGTTCTGAAACAGTGCTGGACGACTCCCGGACTGTCCGGTTTGCACGCCGGACTGTTCGCGGTTCATGTGAACAGTGAAACCCTAGCGTCCGATGCCAACACTGTGTCGCGTCCGATGTAACCCCGAACTGTCCGCGGGTCACTAGCGGACTGTCCGTCGGTCACAAGACCGAGAACAGTACCGCGCTGCGCTGTTCTGAACCAGCCAAGTCCCGATCCCCGAACTGTCCGCCGCTGGGGGCGAGGACTGTTCGCGGATGAACAGAAAGCAGAAAACAGCTCGGGACAAAGAGCCAAATCGATCGGAACTTCACCAAAACAAAAGGGACTTCGATCAAACTCCTCCCAGGTGTTCCTCTACGTATTGGGGTGCTAATCCTAAGAAATAATCGCACCAAACCAAGTCAATTGAGAGAAATCCGAGGATCACCGAAAAGGGGAAAAAACGAAGAACGAACACGAAATCGACCTGATCTATGGATTCGTGAGGTTATGGGAGAAATCCTTCGGTGGAAAGAAGGAGCTCACGACCAAGAACGAATTGATTCAAGTGGAATCGAAAATCATCTTGCGGAGAGGGAGAACGAGACAAATCTCTGGAAGATGAAAAAACTGAAATGCGAAGAACACCAACACAAAACGCGAATCGATTCAATTCCAGCCGAAACTCCTCCACATGAGGAGACAACGAGATTACGGTCTCGTTTCCTCAAAAGATCCAAATACACAGAGGTATGATTCCCGTCTCTGCGGATCGCTAGCAGCGAGGAATGATTAGAACCTAAGTGGGGGCTAGAGAGAGAGAGAGAGAGAGAGTGCTCAGGAACAAATGACTGCTAGGATAGGGAGAGAGGAGGGGCGCCTCTCTTATTTATAGCCTAATAAGAATAGTCCCCTTCTACTCCTAGATATAAGAGCGAAGCGGCCAACCCTAGGGGTATCCCGGTCCAACTCTGCTGATTTGCGATCCGATGGCCACGCGCCCATCTCATCCTTAGCTTCGCCTCGACGCAAGCCTCAAGATGCCACCACGTGCCGCCTTGTCGACCGCCGCGCCTTCCTTGCGGATAGCTGCGCCGCCGCGCCAGCCTCTCCACGCCGCCACGCGTCGATAGTCCTTTTTGCGGACCTCCCCCCGATTTTGAAGCTGAAACCGGGAAACCTGGGCCTTCCCCCGGTTTTGAGGTAGAAACCGGGAAACCTATCCTCCGGCTGAGTTTTGTGGCCCAAACTCAGAAACCCGCGAGCCCCAGGTTTTGAGGCCCAAACCTGGAAACCGTCCACGCTGAGTTTTAAGGGCCAAACTCGGAAACCGGCCACCCCGAGGTTTGAGGCCCAAACTTGGAAACCGTCGAGGGTACTTTTTTTAGGCTCAACTACCAAACCCGTGCCGTAGACGGGATGTGGTTCGCGCACCCCGAGTTCCAGCACCGATGTTGGAGCATGTCCAGCCTCCACGCCGAGCATAGTGCATTCGCCATCCTTCTCGGCCTCCCGCCAAGTGTCACGACGCCATCACCTTCCTCCCTACCCGGCCGATGCACCGCACATCCCCATGTGCTCTTGCTTGCCAATGCCACGTGCCAGCTACCACAGCTGGTCCTCTGGTCTCCCGGTCCGTCGGTCCAAGGCCCACGTCCGCCCTTCACCGCTCCCGGTCCGTCGGCACGGTACGTCCCTACTTGGCCTTCACCTCACCTTCGACCACTGTCCGAGCTCCGCACCTGCACACCAACACAGCAAGAGACATGTTGCCCGTTGATCGATCACTCATCACTCAGGAAGGGAACCACAAGGGCACATATCAACCTTGTGTTCGCAATCTCCCCCTTGATGAGTGCATCGTCAACTCATAGTAACCGTAACCAAAATAAAAGAAAGACAGAATTGGATAGAAGGAGAAAAACTCACTCGAGATGTCCAAAAGCCAGAGAAAAGGTCAAAGAAGAACAAATCGAGATAAGAGAAGCTTGGTCCCCAAAGACATGGGCAACGGTTTGACACAACCAAGCAAAAGATCGGAGCAACAACTCATCAGAGAGCAAAACTCGATCAAAACGGAGCACAAGACTTGGTCCCCAAAGACATGGGCAACGGCTCGATGCAACCAAGTCAGAAACGAGCTAGTCCTCAAGAAGAGGCAGAAAGGGCTCAACACCACTAGCTGAAAGCTCAATACCAAATGAAGACTGCATAAGAGGCAACTACTGCTAGTCCCTCAAGATAGAGGCACAGAGGCTCAACACAACTAGCAGTAGGCTTGATACCAATCAAAAAACCATCAAAACAAAATGGTGAAAACAGCTAGTCCCTCAAGACAGAGGCACAAAGGCTCGACAAAACTAGCTGAAACGATCGATACCAAACAAAAACCGACTCGAAGCAACACAGGCAGAACAACTCCCCCTCACTGAAAGAACTCCCCTCAACAAGTGAAGCATAATTTGCAAATTGTCACCATAAAAATCTCATCTTTGGAAACATTCTCCCCCTTGAGGGCAATTTGCAATCAAAAAGGAAGGGAAAAGAGCTCAAATACGCAAAACGGAACTAGGTCATGCCTATCGGAGTCAAGTAAATGCACATGAGTCAAAAATGCAAGTTAGCAGCTTCAGGTATATACTCGAAAGAGTGAAAGAATGCTCTAAAGAGTGTCGATCCGACTACAAAGCAACATGAAAAAGTGCTAGCAAAGGCTCAAACTGATCACCAAATACGAAATATGAATGCATAAGCCAAGTGAGTAGTTTTAAGCCGATCAGAAAGGAGTTTCACCATAAAAATAGCACTGAACATGTATAGACAGGAAGTCAAGCAAGTTCTAAACATGTATACAAGGTGAACTACCCCTAGCAAAGTTCAATCATCATGCTATAAAATGAAACATAGACTTGTGTTTTCAGATTTTATCAGAGAATTTGCAGTGGTTATTAACACAAGTTTAAATTTAGCATTTGATTGCGAGAGGTTGAAAGCTTGTCATTGCCTAACTTTTCAACCGAGCTAAGCCTATGCATATGCAATCAGAAGCTTAAAGCATCGGTTTCGGTCTTACACTACACGGCTCAAGTTTAACTCAAATTACTATGAGAAACAATCTCGATACCGTGATGTGCTGACAAAGCAATCCCATCTCGATCTTTTCAATTCACTAACACTTGGTTCATTTTAAGCAGAATATGCACAGTCCAAGCAAGTGAAAGACTCAGAACTAGAGACATAGCAACCTAGCATATATGAAATAGCTCAAGTGACTTCAACACATGCTAGTTGCCAATCTCAATGGTGAACATGTATCAAATTTTAAGTTCATTAAGCATGTTCATTATTCTGAAAAATAGCTTAGCTCACATAATGTATCAGTGATCAAAGAGAGCCCAAGCTACAAGCATCATCATATATCATCGAAGCATACACTAATCAGAGCATAAGTTCATTCTAAGGAATATAGACATGAAGCTTGAAAATGCAAGGTGTATACATGATGAAGTCAGAATCAGAGCCAAAATAAGACCTAAAAGACTCAAGACCCAAAAACAAAAAGGATCAGAAAGTCAGTCTATGGTACATCAAACAAAATGTTTCCCCCATCTAAAAGGGGAAACACACACCAAGCTCACCTCTCAACCTAGCAAAAGTTGAGAGATCCAAAGGCTTGGTGAAAATATCCGCAACCTGGTGTTAATACCAGATTTTCGCACGCATAAGGAGATGAGAAGTGGGCCAGTATACAGAGATGAGTGTATGAGGCATTCAGCAGGTATCCATGCGGTTGGTTAATTTCCAAGGATTCGGCAATTGCTTATGCGGTCGGCTATTTTGAGAAGGGGAGTTTCTGTTGAAGCGGCGGTAGCAAGAGCCGGTCGAGCAACAAGATGGCGATAAGTAAGGCAACGAAGATTCCGAAGGAAATCGAAGATTCCCTCTCGTCTGGGCCGTTACTGGACTGGGCCAGGCTCGGTTAAGTCGAACGCCGTTTGGTTATACCCTCGGTTCTTTGAGTCAATTTTCGTTCGAGTATCAGAAAGATAAGGCCAATCGGTTATATCTTGATAAGAAAATTTAAAGGAAAAAGGCCAGTTGTTTTCTCAGACAAATACAGACGTGGAAGCACAAAGATAGTTTTGCGAAGATGGAGTATATTACACTTGGTTTATTACAAGTTCAATGTCTACTCATTCTGAAGCTGGTTAATTGCCTTTATAGCCTCGGACCTAATTCGGCTAACGTTGTCTAGTACTTTTTGGTCTTCATCTTTAGAGCTCTGGATCTTGGATAGCTTGGCTTTAATTTGCCGGTCTTCTTTGAGGGCCGAAGTCATCCTTTGTGAAGCCGCTTCTATGTTCTTCGGCAGATCAGCTATACGAGTCCTATGAGATTGAATTTTGGCCTTCAGTTCGGCTAACAGAGCTTCTAGCTTGCCTTCTTCCTCCTCCATGGCCTTCAACTCGGGCTCCAGGGTTGCCAAAGAATTTCTTGTAGTTTGGATGTGAGAATGCAAGTCTTTAAGTTCCTGCTTGTTTAAGGATCTATCATTCTGCAAGACAGCTCTAGATGATATGTTCTTGGTTGCCCTTCTCACCATACCAACAAGGTTATCAAGGCAACCTGCAGACTCAAGGGGAATTAAAAGAGCAGAGGGGATATCTTCATCAATAAGCTCGAGAATATCTCTTATCTGATCTGCATCCTGAACCAAATTGATAGTGTCTTTATTCAGCAGAACGGTCACTTCCCTCAGCCGAGCTTGATTTTCCATTGATAGAGTGCGTTGAGAGATATTTTCTTCACCTTTCTCAATAATATAATCTTCATTAGAGAAGGAGTAACTCGTGGTCGGCTCGGTGGTATTCTACTAAAAAAGGGGAAAGAAGCATTAGCCAATTGAATGGGTTTGTTGAAATAATATAGTTTGAAGCAAGACTTTACCTGCTGAGTTGATTGGTCATCAGGATGAGCTGTATCCTGGTCTGCTTGAGGGCTTGGCTGAGTGTTCAAAGGAGATGAGCTTGGAGCATGATCAGGGGAATGCTCTTCTGCCAGTTCGTTTAAAATTTCATCTATATCAAATAATAGTGTGAGTACGGAGAGAAATGTGGCAACAGAAAGGAGGTCAGCCGAATGTATTACCTATAGTCTCATCGGCTTCTTGACTTTTTGAACCTTCAGGATTTGTTGGATCTTCAGTTAATGAGGTGCCACCTAATTTGAAAGTTTTGACCTGTGGATGCAATAGGAACAATGGAATGGAGATGGTCAGGTTTATTGCTAAATAAGATTGTTAACCTGACACAAAGTGAAGGATTCATACCTTAGGAGATAATTGAGCCCTTTTGGTCCTTGGTTTCCTGGGTAAAGGGACGCTCTCAAGTGCTTTTCTTTTGCCTTTTCCGCCTGAAGGTGCGGTAGATGAAGTCGCAGGAATTTTCATGAAAGTTTTCAAGTTTGGAGCATTAAAACCCAGGGCAGGATTGGGTCCAGCCAAATAATATTGGATCACCTTGGCTGGGGGTGTAGGCTCAAAATCCTGTGTATAGCCGAATGTTGGAGTAAGAGATGAATTCAAGAGCTGAAAGTAATGAGTATGATGAAAGTACCTCACTATCAGAAGCAAAATCAGGTTGCAAATCTTGACATAAGGAGTGGACTGATACATTGAAGATGTGAGCGTGCCATTCTTTCCACCAAGAAGTAAAGAAGGGATGAGCAGTATCTATTATCCCGAATGGAGATGGTTCATATGTTGGCAGCTCCCATCCTAACTCAAAGACTTTTTGGGCCACTGTCCCTTCTGTGATTACTTCCCTGGGCTTTATTATTGTTGAAAAGAAAGGTCTTGGGGGCAATTGACCACATCCTAATTGTCTGGCCACCATGTTTGGATAATAGAACTCGTAGGTGGACTGCACTAATCTTCCATGATGAAATTCGGCTGGCAGAGTGCAAGGTTTGATGAAAGAGTTGAAGATATCAATGGATGTTTTGTCTGCACAGCCGGATTCATAGTTAAACTTACAAGGGAGAGTCAGATTTTCATTCTCTCTGTAAGGAAGCCAGAGTACATTGTCAAAACCTTTGAAGAATAGCTTAAAGAGATGACCAATGTCTATGTCGATAATGATAGAGGATGCTGCTTCTCCATAAGTCTGACAAGCTTTGACCTTTGTTGTATGGCCTTCAGCATAATTAATTGAAGGAAAACTCAGATTGAGAAGGCTCACAGAAGCTATCTGATGCATATACAGTTGAAGCCACATCTGAAACAACCACCAAGGACCATTCACATAGGAAATTTCTTCACCTAGGCGCATCTGGAGAGTGATCTGATGCATCATATGATAAGCAGACCCCAAGAGATATTTGCCTAGTGGAATTTCAGTGCCTGCAGATAAGTCTTCAGCCATTACCATATGATTTAGGGTTGGTTCATTAGATTTACCACAGAAGATGAATCTGCATAGCCACATATTCTTGAAGGCTCTCAGCTCTTTGTCAGAGATAGTGCCGGACGATTCCATGTACGTCTGGATGTATTTATCCCATTCACATCCAGAGCTGACAGCTCTTTGATTACTTTTGTTCTGGTATTTGTAAGGATACACTGGTAGTGTCACATTCAGACCAGTCATCATAAAGACATCGGCTAAGGTGATGGTCATCATACCATGACCAAAGATAAAAACATTGATGGCATCAGACCAAAAGTGGGAAGCCGCTATCACAAGAGAGTCGTTTCTGGGTGTTTCTGATAAAGATAATTCCAGGCAGTGGCTGATGTCTTGATTCTCCCAGTGGCTGCTACTTTTTTCCAACATCCTCCGGTACCAATTTCGCCACCCGACAATTGGGGGAAATGGCCAGTTCTTGAAGGTGTTCGGCCATTGGTTCGGCGGAGTAATTCCAGATTTGAAAGGAATTCTTTGGGTTGCCTTCTCAATAATCACCATTGGGTCAGGGTTTCCCATTGGGCCAAGAAGGTAGGAGTCAGGATTGGCAGCATAGGGAATCAAAATCTGGTTCTTGTATTCCTTCGAAGAATGACGAAATTGGGAAAGGAAGTGAGTCGAAAGAAGGGCAAAACTAGCAGGAAATTACCGGATGTGTGAGAATGAATAAGGTTTACCTCTGGGATCTCGTCCTGAGTCGCCATTGGGGATTCAAAGTGAATTCAAAGTTGCGCCGGAGTTTGGATTTCTTGAGCGGCGGCTATGGTGTCGAAAAGTGTAAGCCCAGAAGAGGGAAGAAGTTTGCAGCCAATTTTGAAATAAAATGACTTTTATCCCAAAATTGAGGGGGCATGTGTTAACACCAGATTTTCGCACGCATAAGGAGATGATAAGTGGGCCAGTATACAGAGATGAGTGTATGAGGCATTCGGCAGGTATCCATGCGGTCGGTTAATTTCCAAGGATTCAGCAATTGCTTATGCGGTCGGCTATTCTGAGAAGGGGAGTTTCTGTTGAAGCGGCGGTAGCAAGAGCCGGTCGAGCAACAAGATGGCGATAAGTAAGGCAACGAAGATTCCGAAGGAAATCGAATGCCAGAGATATTGTATTTTTCCTTTAAATGTTTCATAGTCGTATCCTCTTAGGATTCATTTTGTGTCCAGGGTATAAATATAAACCCTTGGCCATTGTAAAAGTGTTCACAACCATATCAATACAAACCGGCCCTGTGCCACCTTCGAGTCTTTAGTCGTGTCGTCGCGTTCTTGGAGAGGACTCATCGATCCGTCGACCTCCGTAAGTCCCGGCAACCTTATTATCATATCTAGTATCATGCGGTGGATTTAGATATGATGCAAGTAGTCTTGTTTGTTTTCAATGGTCGTGCGGCGGACCCTTGTTAATGATCAAGAAGTCTTTGCCTATGCTTTGCTTATGAGTAGATACCATGCGGCAGGCGTTTATTCATATGTTTAGCAAAAGCGGGATAGTTATCGGCTCTATTAGATTTGGCAAGATCTAGTAGATTCATTAAGTTATCATGTGTTGCATGTTTTAATTAATTTTGTAACACTCTTTTGCCCAATCTAGATTGATCTTTGTTCGGCCTTGCTGTGGACACTTCTTAATGCAACCACTAGAACTAGACTATGGAGCCTAATCCCCGGTAGCGGCACCAGAGATGCTTGTTGACACCAGAAGTGGCAAACGGATATACCGCAAGCGCACAGTAGTCAATTGTAGCCTTTCACCGGGAGTATTCCAGGTATCGTATTTCCACAGGGAACGTGAAGTGGATTAACTAGAAGTAGGGTCGTCAAAGGATGATCAAAGGGTATATGATAACTGGGATAGAGAGGTCTTCCTAATATCAATATCTGGTACTGGTTTTCTAAGAGTACTGAGGTTTACCACCTCATTCCTTACTGGGGCGAAGGACGAAACAACAGTTGATTAAAAGGTTTTCCACCTAACAACTACTGAGGCGGCAATGCTGCTACCCAACTATTATTTTCAACTTGCCTACAACACTTGAGAGGAACTCCAAGCACTGGCTGTGTCTGTCACCCTACCACCAGGCGTCTACACAAGTGCGACAAGAAGTTCACACTGGCAAGATATAGCCTAGACACCACGTCTACACTAATCTTACTACTCTAAAGCTAAGCTTAATAGGCCTAGAGCACTTCAACAAAGTAAAGCAATGTGCCAAGTAAAAGAACTGTAAACTTAAATTACCAGACCAGAATATTAAATACTAGAAGGACTCAGATGTAACACTTACAAGAAGAATCGCATCCGCTGAGGCGCACCTTGGAGAAGATTCCCGACAGGCCGGGACTCCTCCGTGGAACTCCTCACTCCCTTCCCTCTCTTCTAACACTAAAGCTACTAAGTAGGCTTTCTCTCCTTGGATGCATACAAATGAAGAGCTCTAGGGGGGTATTTATAGCTTGGAGGTGGAGTAGCGGCTACTCCGGTGCCACGTCAGCGATCCGCGTGCTCTCCTTCCTTGGCCATTGGATCAAACCGCCATAACAACCGCCATGGATGGATGGCCTTGATTTCTTCACATGTGAAACATGTGCAAGCAACCGACATTGGATGGGATTCACCCTGGGGTCGGCCGACCCCAGCCAATGACAGGTGGGCCCACCACTTTGCTTCTAGAAGGTGCTGATGTCACCAGACTGAATAGTGTAGCCAGGGCCCACCAAGGGGGGGTCGGCCGACCCCCCTATGACAGGGCTGGCCCACCTTCTTCTCTCCCTTGGTGACCCCACATGTCATGGAGCAAGTCTTGTGAAGTTGGTTGCATTTGGTTTCGGTGTGGACCCATGAATCCATGTGCTTCTCATCTTGCACCATTGAGTAAAAGCACATGTTTGATCCAAGGGTTGATATTGGCCTGAGCATGCTTCTCTTGGATCGTGCCATGTCACCCTGGCCGAGGTGGCCACCATGGTGGGGTCGGCCGACCCCCTTGGTGGGCCCACCTGGCCTCATTTTGTTCATTTTGCCATCTCCTACAAGTTCACAAGCTAAGAGTACAAGTGGAACTTATTAGTGATAAATATCCTCATGATATGCTATACTTCCTTGAAACCGAGGCCTGTTGACGGTACTTTGATAAGGTAAAACATGCTATAACTTCCGTCAACAAGATCCCCCACACTTGAATCTTTGCTCATCCTCGAGTAAAGGTTAGAGAAAGTGAACAAGTGATTATTACATACTTAAAATGATAATGATCATAAAGCATTATTCCTAACATAGTTTATACAAATGGGTTATGTGGTATTGTCTATCATATATCCTTTAGATGTTGAGAAAAGTAACAAATCTCAAAGCAAAGTCATCTCCCTGAATTCTTGTTCTTGGTACTTAGAGTTTTTTTAAGACAGTTTGAAAGGAAAACTCATAGTTCATGCTTACTCCTCATATAGTACTCTCAATACACTCTTATAGGTGTTTGGTTCCTCACCAAGGCATAGCATGTGATTGCCTTATTTTTGTTTTATCCTAATCTATCAGGCTTATGTGGAGCTTGGTAGGGATAAACAAAGTAGCATACTTATTTTGCATATATTGTAAAGTCAAAACAAGGATCTAAGGAGAAGAATGTCATAATCCTAGATCAAGATGTGCATGTGTGTGGAAAGTATGTGGACTAGAATGCTCCTTTTAATATAATCTCTCTCTCTACTTTATTTTACCTTGAGACATGGCAAGCATTTTTCAACAATGGACCTTCATGTGTCCATATTTTTTTAGTGGACCTTCATGTGTCCAATTTTTTTTTATACTGGACATTCATGTGTCCACATTTTTTTTCTTTTTCTTTTGCTTAGCCTTAATGTCTCTTTTTACTAACCAGAGTTAGAGAGAGAGATATTGTAGAACTTTAATGTACGGAGCATCTATAGAGTGGAAATGAATGGCATGTGTAGGCATACTTCCAGTGTAGAAGTTGCATATGTAGATGGTGTGTACGTGATCTTGATCTTGGGATTATGACAAAATTCTCGACTAGGGTCAACAAGGTTTGACCAAACTCAAGACAAAAAAACAAGTAGCATGTGTGTAAAAGGTTTTGCTCATGTATGCATATGCATGGTTTTGGTAGGTATTTCTCACTATAGAGGAGTAAATGATACTATGGTTTTGAGATATTTTCAAAAACAAATCTCTAAGCACCTTAAACAAAAACAGGTTTGAGTCTTAAGCCAAGATTTATCTCACTTTTAACAACAACTTAGTCAATACGGTTTCCTAATTTAGTTTACCCATGAGTATAAACATATGTAAGAACATGGTTTTATGTTATTAACATCCTTAGCATATCATAACTCAAGTCACTTTGTAGCTTTTTATTTTATTTTATTCAGAATATGGAATGATTGTGAAACTACTTGAATCGAGAGGAGAACAGGGGAAACGAACCAGACAGCAGTGTTGAGCTTACTGTGCAGAGGTGAGCTGGTGGGCCCAGGTCACCATGGTGGGGTCGGCCGACCCCACCAAATGGTGGTTTTCGTTGCCATTTGCTTTTTCCTCCATTCAGTTTTATATCTGCAAAAACACTTTTCAAAAATTCAAGAGAACGGGGGTCGCCCGACCCCTTGCTTACCTCTGTTTTGTGCATTGCAGCGTGTCAGCCTGTGCTCAGCAGTTCAGTGTGGTTCAATGATGAATTTTGGGGGTCGTCCGACCCCCCACACTTGAATTTTTCCATAAATGAACTCTGAACATGACGCAAAGGTAAAATGCAAAGCGCTCTACTGGTGGCAAACACACCAGTAGAGACGAGATATATTTTATTTATTCTCTAAGAAGGGAAATACAATGGAAATTTAAAAGGGAAATTCAAAAGAAATAAATCTAAGATGAAACTTGGAAATTCAAAATAAATCTAACATGGAGCTTTTAGGATTTGGTTCAAGCAATGAAGAGAAGAGACTTGTAGGTTTTAGGTTGTGTATAGTTTGAACTCTACCATGTCTACTTCATTTTCTACGGGATCATGTTCATGAAAAACTTTAAGACGGTGGCCATTTACCTTAAAGATGTTGCCGTCGGTGTTTGAAGCGTGACAGCTCCATGCGTTGCGTTGCGGCATCCATCACGAGGAATGGTCCTTCCCATTTGCTTTTTAGTTTTCCATGGCCAAAGAGCTTGACCCTTGAGTTGAACATAAGAACCTTGTCTCCTGGATGGAACTCCTTTTGCTTGATCCTCTTGTCATGCCATTTCTTGGTTCTCTCTTTATAGATCCTAGCGTTGTGATAGACCTTCTCTCTCCATTCTTCCAGTTCAGAGATTTGCATTCTCCTATTTCTTCCAGCTGCGGGCAAATCCATATTCCATCTCTTTATTGCCCAGTGTGCTCTATGCTCCAATTCCATGGGCAGATGGCATGTCTTGCCGTATACAAGTTGGTATGGGGTCATACCAATTGGAGTCTTGTATGCGGTCCTGTATGCCCACAGTGCATCTGATAGCATGCTTCTCCATGTTGTCCCCATTTCATTGACAGTCTTTTGCAGAATATTCTTGATTTGCTTGTTTGATGTTTCTGCTTGTCCGCTTGTTTGTGGGTGATAAGGTGTTCCAATATTGTGCCTTATCCCTCTTTCTGTTAAGTAGCGTCGGAACTTTCTGTCAATGAAGTGGCTTCCTCCATCGCTGATTACTAACTTTGGGGTGCCAAACCGTGGGAATATTATTTCCTTGAACATCTTCGTTGCGTGCAACGAATCCGCTGACTTGCACGACATGGCTTCAACCCATTTGGATACGTAGTCTACTGCCACTAGAATATATTCACAACCTTGAGACGGGGGGAAAGGACCCATGTAGTCAATTCCCCAGGCGTCGAACAGCTCTACTTCTAGGTTATTTGTGAGTGGAAATGCATCACGGGCATTGATGTTCCCATGTTTTTGACACCTTGCACACTTCTTCACGAAGTCCTTGGTGTCTTCATACATCGTAGGCCAATAGAATCCACTTTGCCAAATCTTGGCATGGGTTCGGAATGTTCCATAATGGCCTCCATACTCTGCTCCATGACACTTCTCCATGATCTTGACTGCTTCGTTCATGGGCACACACCTTCTTAGTATGCCGTCTTGGCATACTCTATAGAGATACGGGTCATCCCATAGATGCACCGAGCTCTCCTTGATAAGCTTCTTTTTGTCTACTCCAGGTGGTACATAGCCTGAGACTATGTAGTTGACGATGTTTGCATACCACGGGTAGGTGTCTGAAACTTTGAGGAGTGTGTCGTCCCGAAGATAGTCGTTGATGGGCAGGTCCTGTTTATCCTCAGTTTGCATTCTAGACAAGTGGTCGGCTACAGAGTTCTCTACTCCCTTTTTGTCTTTAATTTCTAGATCAAATTCTTGGAGGAGTAGGATCCATCTTATTAGCCGAGGCTTAGCATCTTTCTTAGTAAGTAGGTATTTCAGAGCTGCGTGATCGGTGTAGACGATCACCTTGGCTCCTACCAAGTAAGATCTAAACTTGTCTATAGCAAACACCACAGCTAAAAGTTCTTTTTCTGTTGTTGCATAGTTTAGCTGTGGTCCGGTTAGCGTTTTACTAGCATAGGAAATGGCATAGTGCTTCTTATCCTAGGTCTGTCCTAGGACAGCTCCTACAGCATAGTCACTAGCATCGCACATTATCTCAAAAGGTAGCGACCAGTCAGGGGGTTGAATGACTGGTGCAGAGATAAGTGCTTTCTTTAGATGGTAAAAAGAGTCTAAGCATCTGTCGTCAAAGTCAAAGGGTGCATCTTTAGCTAGCAGGTTTGTTAAAGGTCTAGCAATTTGAGAAAAATCTTTTATAAACCTTCTATAAAAACCGGCGTGGCCAAGGAAACTGTGAATGCCTTTAACATTCGTGGGAGGTGGGAGCTGTTCTATAACTTCTATTTTAGCTCTATCTACCTCTATTCCACGTTCAGATACTCTATGTCCTAGCACTATCCCTTCTCGAACCATGAAGTGGCATTTCTCCCAGTTCAAGATCAAGTGCTTTTCTTGACAACGTTGTAAGACACGGTCCAGATTCTCTAAGCAGTGATCAAAGGTTGTTCCATAGACTGAAAAGTCGTCCATAAAAACTTCCATGATTTCTTCTATCATATTCGAGAAGATGGACATCATGCACCTCTGAAATGAAGCAGGGGCATTGCACTGGCCAAATGACATGCGCCTGTATGCATATGTCGCATAGGGGCATGTGAACGTGGTCTTACTTTGGTCGTCGGGATGGATTGGAATTTGATGGTACCCCGAATACCCATCAAGGAAACAAAAGAAGGAATGTTTGGCTAGCCGTTCCAACATCTCATCGATGAATGGCAACGGGAAGTGGTCTTTCTTTGTGGCTTTGTTAAGTTTTCGGTAGTCTATGCACATTCTCCATCCCGTGACGGTTTGTTGTGGAATCAATTCATTGTTTTGATTTTTAACGACCGTCATTCCTCCTTTCTTAGGAACTACTTGGACGGGGCTGACCCACTCGCTGTTTGGAACAGGGTAGATTATGCTCGCGTGCAAGAGCTTCAAGACCTCCTTCTTTACTACTTCTCTCATCGCATTCTTGAGCCTCCTTTGTGGCTCTCTAGAAGGTGTAGCATCGGGTTCGATCGGAATGCGATGTGTGCAAAGAGCGGGACTAATTCCCTTGAGATCTTGCAACGAATATCCTAAGGCGGATCGGTGTTTTTCTAGGACGGTGACGAGTTTAGAAACTTCTTCCGTTGTAAGTCGATCACTAATGATCACAGGAGTCTCTCTATCACCATTAAGGAAGGCATACTTAAGCCCAGAAGGAAGTGGCTTAAGCTCTATAGAGGGTTTTGGTGGAGGTTCAGACTCATCCAAGTCTAACGGTTCATCTAAATCAGTGTCTTCTTCTTGGATAAAGTCATGGGCGTCTTCTTCTAGATCGGGTTGAGAAGTTTCTAGTGAAGATACTGACATCACCTCCTCTATTGGATCAGGCTCGGGTTTTGGTTCGGCTATCGAATTAACGGAGCAGGCAAAAGGAACTAAAAGATTTAGATCCTTCCCAAGGTGACCCTTAAGGCTCCCTTCACGAAATCCCTCAATGAATCTCATGAGTGGGTGCCCAATTAACAAGTTGACCTCATCTACGTCAAAGACATAGAAGTTTGCGAGGAAGCTAACCTTGTTAATTGTGATAGAAATATTCTGTGCAATCCCGCAACTCTCGACCAATTTTCCAGAAGGAAGCTTAAGGAATTTATTGATCAGGTTTAGCGGTTCCTCACCTAGGAGTGTTAACATCAATGATTTAGACATTAAATCTACTCCTACAGCGGGATCATAGAGGGAATCTATAGCCATCTTGTTTATGGCACACGGTATGGATGTGAAACAGGACAGAAGCTTAACGACATCTGATGATGCTTCAGCCTCCCTGAACCATTCATTGCTCATAATAGACATGAGCTCTTGGGCAGTCGCCTTAAGGTAACTTGCCTCAAACTGGGTTGGCATGTGGTTATTAGGAGCTCTACGGGCTGTGGATCTCTTCTGCACAGGTTGTTTCGAGACATTGCCATAATCGGCGAAAAGATCTATCTCGATATTTAGAGGATAATCCAAAGGATGAATTACTTCTTCCTTTGGAGGAGTTGGTGGTTGTGGTTCAGGTTTGACAGCTTGGGGTATATGTAAAGGAGTTTCGGCTATCGTGGGTTCGTCCCTAGGAGTTTGATCTTCCTCTAGAGTTTCACCATGGTCATCGGTGTAGGGGATGTTCTTGAGAATGGTCGCAAGGACTTCCTTACCTTCACTAATGGGTAAATGGAGGAAAGCTCCTTTAGAGGCTAAATCAAGGAATTGTGCGGAGTTTTGGCTAAGATCGAGATAGAAACGTTGCATAAGGGTTGGCTCGGTTATAGCTAAATCTGGGCCAGAGGATGCTAAGTCTGTAAGTCGTGCCCAGGCCGCACCTAGAGATTCCTTCTCGTCTTGTTTGAAGTTTAGCACATCTCTACGAAGACGAGCTACGCGGGATATGGGAAAGTACGTTAAGCAGAACATGGCTTGCAGTTTCTCCCATTCTTTGTTCACACTACCAACATAGCGAGTATACCAGCGTCTAGCTTTTCCTGTTAACGAGAATGGAAATAGCTTCCACTGAAGAGTGACTCGCCTCATCCCTTGGATGTGAATACACGAACAAAGTTGTTCGAAATCACGTAGGTGGGTATAAGGATTCTCATCTACTTCTCCCGAAAAGGGATTCTCCTGAACCATCGCTATGAGGCTAGGGCAAAGCTCATAGCGAACTGCCAAAACGGCATGAGATGAACTAGGCGGCTCCAACTCAGCGCCCGATGGAGCAGCGTAGTCAAAAAGGGTTGTTTGATCCATATTGATTTATGAAATAGAAGTTCTAATCAAACTACGATAACTTTAACGACTTTGTTTCAGCTAACACAGCTACCGTTCCCCGGCAACGGCGCCAGAAAAGCTTGTTGACACATCTTAATCCAACCACTAGAACTAGACTATGGAGCCTAATCCCCGGCAGCAGCACCAGAGATGCTTGTTGACACCAGAAGTGGCAAACGGATATACCGCAAGTGCACGGTAGTCAATTGTAGCCTTTCACCGGGAGTATTCCAGGTATCGTATTTCCACAGGGAACGTGAAGTGGATTAACTAGAAGTAGGGTCGTCAAAGGATGATCAAAGGGTATATGATAACTGGGATAGAGAGGTCTTCCTAATATCAATATCTGGTACTGGTTTTCTAAGAGTACTGAGGTTTACCACCTCATTCCTTACTGGGGGCGAAGGACGAAACAACAGTTGATTAAAAGGTTTTCCACCTAACAACTACTGAGGCGGCAATGCTGCTACCCAACTATTATTTTCAGCTTGCCTACAACACTTGAGAGGAACTCCAAGCACTGGCTGTGTCTGTCACCCTACCACCAGGCGTCGACACAAGTGCGACAAGAAGTTCACACTGGCAAGATATAGGCTAGACACCACGTCTACACTAATCTTACTACTCTAAAGCTAAGCTTAATAGGCCTAGAGCACTTCAACAAAGTAAAGCAATGTGCCAAGTAAAAGAACTATAAACTTAAATTACCAGACCAGAATATTAAATACTAGAAGGACTCAGATGTAACACTTACAAGAAGAATCGCATCCGCTGAGGCGCACCTTGGAGAAGATTCCCGACAGGCCGGGACTCCTCCGTGGAACTCCTCACTCCCTTCCCTCTCTTCTAACACTAAAGCTACTAAGTAGGCTTTCTCTCCTTGGATGCATACAAATGAAGAGCTCTAGGGGGGTATTTATAGCTTGGAGGTGGAGTAGCGGCTACTCCGGTGCCACGTCAGCGATCCGCGTGCTCTCCTTCCTTGGCCATTGGATCAAACCGCCATAACAACCGCCATGGATGGATGGCCTTGATTTCTTCACGTGTGAAACATGTGCAAGCAACCGACATTGGATGGGATTCACCCTGGGGTCGGCTGACCCCAGCCAATGACAGGTGGGCCAACCACTTTGCTTCTAGAAGGTGCTGATGTCACCAGGCTGAATAGTGTAGCCAGGGCCCACCAAGGGGGGGTCGGCCGACCCCCCTATGATAGGGCTGGCCCACCTTCTTCTCTCCCTTGGTGACCCCACATGTCATGGAGCAAGTCTTGTGAAGTTGGTTGCATTTGGTTTCGGTGTGGACCCATGAATCCATGTGCTTCTCATCTTGCACCATTGAGTAAAAGCACATGTTTGATCCAAGGGTTGATATTGGCCTGAGCATGCTTCTCTCGGATCGTGCCATGTCATCCTGGCCGAGGTGGCCACCAAGGTGGGGTCGGTCGACCCCCTTGGTGGGCCCACCTAGCCTCATTTTGTTCATTTAGCCATCTCCTACAAGTTCACAAGCTAAGAGTACAAGTGGAACTTATTAGTGATAAATATCCTCATGATATGCTATACTTCCTTGAAACCGAGGCCTGTTGACGGTATTTTGATAAGGTAAAACATGCTATAACTTCCGTCAACACTTGCTTTACAAGTTTACTTATGCTTCCGATAATTGTTGTTCTTCATTACATGATTATGATGGCCGAATTAATTTCTAATCTAGATTGTTACATGTTGTGGGTTCATGCATATCAATTATGTTTGAGCTTAGATAAAACTAGGTATCGTGCGGCAGATGCAGGTTTTAGATTGGTTTGATCATGATTGTTTGTATGTTCCTTCCTCATGGACCCCAACTCGGCTAGTTTGCCGAGCTTGGTTACACGTCAATTTACAATTTACTTTCACTTGTTCAAGCATGTCTTTTCATGTATGTGCGTTCGGCAACCAGCTGTTTACATATGTTTATGTTCAAAGTTAGCTGAATGACCTTTAAACCTGTTGACAGACATCCTCTATAGCTGTGTGCCATCGTGATTGGCTTCAGGGCCATAAATATGGAACTGTCTGGTCTCACCCGGCATGTTCCAGTTTTATTCTCACAGTTTTATCCCTTGTTGGCTTTCAGGTCAAACCGACTGGCACGTCTCCGGATTCCAAATCGTCCGGGCACCCGATTGAAGCCAAGCTTTCCGGCTTGCTGTGTGTGATGCGCGGTGCACCACATTTTGCGCCAACACCTGGTTATGGGTGTCTACATGCCTAAGATCAATGTCGCCTTTCTCATAGTGATCACGAAGAAAGTGAAAGCGAACATCGATGTGTTTGGTCTTGGAGTGAAGAACAGGGTTCTTTGCTACACTAATGGCAGAAGTGCTATCGCAAAGCAAAGGGACTCGACTGAAATCTAGACCAAAATCACGCAAAGTAGCAACCATCCATAATAGCTACGAAGCACAAGAAGCAGCGGCAACATACTCGGCTTTTGTAGTAGACTGGGCTATGTTCGACTATTTGCGAGAAGACCACGAAACCGAAGAAGAGCCAAGAAACTGACAAGTCCCAGAAGTAGACTTCGCTCAAGCCGACAACCGGCAAAATCCGCATCGGAATAACCATAAAGCGAAAGAGTCGAAGAAGAGGAGTACCGAAGTCCGAACTCAGGAGTTTATCGGAGGTACCTCATGATGCGCTTGACCGCTTGCTTGTGGGAAGTCCGAGGGGGCGCCTGAAAATGAGCGCACAGACACACAGAAAACTGTATATCCGGCCTCGTCGCCGTCAGGTACAGAAGCGAGCCGATCATGCTTTTGTACTCCTTCTGGTCAACCGGCTCTCCGTCCTGGTCCGCGTCCATTGCAGCAGTCGTCGGCATGGGCGTCGTAAGAGGCTTGGTCTCGCCCATGTTGAATTTCTTCAGGATGTCCTTCGTGTATTTTCCTTGATGCACGAACGTCCCATCTCGGGTTTGCTTAATTTGCAACCCGAGGAAGAAAGTTAGCTCACCCATCATACTCATCTCAAACTCCCTGCTCATAGTATCTACAAACTTGGCAACAAGCGCGTGAGAGGAGCCACCAAAGATGATATCATCCACGTAAATCTGGACTAACAGGGTATCGTTGCCTTGCTTGAGGAGAAACAAAGTTCTATCTACCCGTCCCATTTTAAAACCCTTGGAGAGTAAAAAGGTTTTCAAACGATCATACCATGCTCTCGGGGCTTGTTTCAAACCATACAATGCTTTTGAAAGTTTATAAACATGGTTTGGAAACTTGGGATCCTCAAAGCCACGGGGTCGCCTAACATAAACCTCTTCCTCTATATACCCATTCAAGAAGGCACTCTTGACATTCATCTGGTAAATGAAGGACCGAGAATGCACTAGTAAGGCGACCAGAGGGGGGGTGAATGGGATCTCAAATATTTCTCTTGAAACTTTGGCCTTT
This sequence comes from Coix lacryma-jobi var. lacryma-jobi, assembly GCA_009763385.1. Classification (NCBI taxonomy): domain Eukaryota; kingdom Viridiplantae; phylum Streptophyta; class Magnoliopsida; order Poales; family Poaceae; genus Coix; species Coix lacryma-jobi. Next base: position 102,858,469 of record CM019830.1, on the reverse strand, counting down.
TGTTCCCAAAATCTACCCCAAAAGCTTCGACAGAAACCGTGATGCCCACGACCCTTGGAAGAGGGTGGATGATCCCTAGGATCACAGCGGAGCACCACAAAGCGATAGCGATCCAAATGCCGAAAGCACCGGAGCAAGTTCGACCCTCAAAAATTAAGTCCTGAACGTAGATAGACGGCTATGTCGAGAAACTCCCGAATACCTATGCTAACAAGTAGCAAAGATACCTAGAGAGGTTCCTTGATCAACTCTAGGGCCAAACGAGAAGTCCGGAAACCAAGCGAAGAAGCTGGGAGAGCAAACGCACCAAAACCGGAGTACACAACCGATTCGCGGACTGTCCGGCCCTGAGGTCCCGGACTGTTCGCCCCTACTGCGGACTGTCCACGAGGGGATGGCGGACTGTCCGCCGGTCAAAAGAGCAAAACAACAGTGCTGCTAAAGTTCCCTGGACCCTTCCTGGACTGTCCGCGACTTTACACTGCGGACTGTCCGCCGGTGTAAAAACAGTAACCCATCCGAAGAACACAGCCACTGATCCGGCTGATCCCGACGTGCGGACTGTCCACGGTACCAGCGACGGACTGTCCGCGAATGAACAGAGAGGGAGATTTCAGTCGCCCCTCTCACGAATTCTCCAAAATTCAAATCAAAACTCAATCCCACGTTCCCAAACTTGGAGAGGATGATCACGAGATAGTTAGGAGACTATCCCCAAGAAATCATCCGCTCAAATCGATTTAATCACCGGGAAATCGAAAGGAGAGGAGTATGAGCGAAAAAGTGCCACGAAAACAAAATCAACCCGATTTACTTGTTTGTGAGGAGTTAGATGAATTCCTTCGGTGGGAATGATCTCCTCACTATAAAAAACAAGTTGATTCAAACGGATTTCGCAAAGACGCAGTAGAGAGGGAGATCGAGTGACGGGAAAATCGCGGAGAAATGAAGAACGCGAAGAACACGAACAAAATGCGAATCAAGTCATCGATCTGCAACCATGTGGCTACCACACGCTACAACAGTGAGATTACGATCTCACTTCCTCAAAATCTCCAGTACACAGAGGTATGGTTCTCTGCGGATCTCAGCTAGCTACAACAGGGGATTGGGAGAGCAGGAAACCCTAGAAGCAAAGAGCAAATGACTGAGATGGAATGGGAGGAGGGTGTCTCCCTCTACTTATCCTAATTCTAATTCCTACTCTACCCCTCACTAATTACAGAGCGAACCAGCTATACCCTAGGGTTATTCTGGACCAACTCGCGGTAGGTGGTGATCCGACGGCCACGCCCGCACAACTGGTAGCGTTGCCTCGACGCAACCTCACCGATTGCCGCCACGTGCCGCCACCGCTCTGCTTGTCCTTTCCCGGACGTCGCACCCCCGGTTTTGTGGCCCAAACCGGGAAACCAGCCTTCACAGCCAACCCTCGGTTTTGAGGCCCACACCGGGAAACCAGCCGACCAGCACCTGAGTTTTGTGGCCCAAACTCAGCAAACCCGCAGCACCCAGGTTTTGAGGCCCAAACCTGGAAATCGTCCTCAGCCCGAGTTTTGTGGCCCAAACTCGAAAACCATCAGCGCCCAGCTTTTGAGGCCCAAACCTGGAAACCGTCCACTCGGTGGTTTTTCTGTGGCTCAACCACCAAACCGAGCCGTAGATGGGATGCACCGCCCGTGCACCCCGTCCACCCGCAAGTCTTCGCTCATCGATGTCCCAGGCTGTCAGCCACCACAGCTGATCCTCAGGCCACCGGTCCCTCAGTCCAAGCCTCACGTCCGCCCTTCGCCACTCTCGGTCCATCGACACGGCATGTCTCTACTTGACCTTCACCTTGCCTTTGATCACTGTATCCGTGCTCGACACCTGCACAACACAAGCCAAAGAACATGCGCATTATCCTAGTTGACAATCACTCATCACTCAGAGACTCGGCATACACCCATGTATCCGCAGTAAAGCTGAAAACTCTTCGAAGCAGCAAAGGCTAGAAGGATTCTAATGGCTTCTAAATGGGCTACAGGGGCAAAGGTTTCTTCATAGTCTATCCCCTCTTTTTGGCAGAAACCCTGGGCTACTAGCCTAGCCTTGTTCCTCACTACCATCCCATCCTCACCTTCTTTGTTTTTGAAAACCCATTTGGTACCTATAGGGTGGCATTCTGGTGGAGGTGGAACTAGGGTCCAAACTTGGTTTCGCTCAAAGTTTTCTAGCTCCTCATGCATGGCATTCACCTAGTTAGGATCAAAAAGTGCGTGTCCAACATCTTTGGGCTCAAAAGAAGCAACGAATGCAGAATGAGCAAAGTGTGAGATTTCATACGCTCGTGACCACGTGATTCGCTGGTCGATGCCGCCGATCATCTGCTGCGGGGGGGGGGGGGGGTGAACGCTTTGGGGTGCTTGCCTCGCCGAAGTCGCCTCCCCCTTGTTGACTCTTGCTAACGTCGTCACTAGGAGTAGACTATGGAATCTATCCCTGGCAACGGCGCCAGAAAGGTTTGTTGGTACTTCTTAATGTAAGAAGTATAACTAACTATTTGTATGACTATTGGTAGGTTCCGCAAGCGCGCAGAATAAGTCTATTTCACCCGGGAGTAACCGAGTATCGTATTTATTTCCACAGGGAAGCTACTATGGCAGAACTAACACTAGGACTGCTATGAACAACTAGTGATTCTAGCAAGGTTGATCGAAAAGTATGAATGGGGGTTGGTTTCTACTACTACTAAAAAGAAAAGAAAGAAAGACTAACTACTACTAAATCGGCGGGGTCTGGCCGATGAACAGATTAATGTTTTCCTACACACTTACGAACACAACTAACTTAACACTAAAGAGTTTATCTAGTTCTTCGAACCGTACACACCCTCTGGACTATTTACCTCAGACGTGCACAACGAGGTTTATGATTTAAGAACTAACCCAACTACGTGGTGGAATTCAAGGCTCCTAGGGCTGTCACCACCTGTTTGCTACCACAACTATCCGGGGGGCTAGCCACAAACTAAGGTATAATTAGTCTAAGCACCGCGCTTACACTAATATATACTACTCTAATCTTGCGTCCAAAACTAGAGCACTGATTACTCAGCGAAGAACCCAAACTAGATACAAACTAAATACTAAGTTATCTATGATCGAAAGCACTCAACAAGAACAATAAGTAAAGAACTTAAAGTAAATGCTGAAAGTAGAAGAACACTAAGATAAATGAAGAAGGACTTGGAATTATACCAGAGACTTGGAAGATCCTCTATTACAACTCCAGCTCTCCTCTTCTTCACTCTCGCTCTCACTCTAAGTCTCTCAACTAGAGTGTTCCTTCACCAGAGCTTCGCTTACAAAAGAGTGGGACTAATGAGGTGAGGTCTGAGTACAAATGAGCTCGGGAGGTCCTATTTATAGCCTAAGGGACCTAGGGGGTACTTATGGACCTAGGGTTAGGTCAGGAGGGTGAGTGTGGTGGCGGGTGCCAGCCCTAGGTGGCGGCCGCCACCCCCCTGGCCGTTGGATCCACCGCCTTTGCTTCAACGACATCCAGGAGCTCCAGAGAGGCGGTTCCAAGGTCGGTTGCATGTCCAAATAACCGTCACATGGGCAATTGGGTCATGATCCATGTGACATCCCTTCTTGGCCCTTGGATGCAATGACCTAAGTGATCAATGGCTGCAAATGAGTGTGGCATGCCTCCCCTGGATTAGTGATGTGGCAGGGGAGGAGTTTGGGCCTCACTCCCCTGGCGGCCGCCAGTGATGGGTGGCGGGCGCCACCCCACCTTGGCCCAAAGTGAGCCCAGGTGAGTGTGCTCGCCTCCTGGTGGGTCCTCTTGGCCATTTTGCTCAAAACCCTGCAATTTCCTACATTCAAATAAAACTCAAGGACAAGTGGAAATCGTTAGTTTATAAAAGGTTTTTGGTTGATTTTAGGTCCTTGTGTTGCGTTATATGACCTTGTTGATGCTAAGAATATGACACTTAGTGAGCGTCAACAAGCTCCCCCAAGCTTACCTCTTGCTCGCCCTCGAGCAAGCATGGACTTTAATAATCTTGGAAACTCTGTGTTTTTGTTGTGTATGCCCATATTATTTTCATCACTATGGAATTGGTAGCCTTCCCTGCACTCAAGATTAGAACAAAAGACCAGCAAGAAAGAAGGTTTGTCTTTCCCTTGCCTATTTTGCTAATCAAGATATGTGGAGTTTTTGCAAGTTTTGTTCAAAAGAAAGCATGCTTAGCAACTTCTGTGGCTCACTCAATCACTCATATTTGTATGTGGAAATGGAAGAATTATCCTCTCACTAAGACTTTATGTGGGGTTTAATGGGTAGGATAAAAGTGAGCATGCAATGCTAGCATAATTTTGCTAAGTTAGACAAATGGAGCAAAGGAGCAACAAGTCATAGGTTCAGACCAGGAATGTGCAAGTGTGTGGTATTTATTTTGGCTAATACTTTCATGGCAATTCTCCTTTTTATCTCATTTGTGGGATCATGGCTATGAATGAGAGCATTTGCTCTTTTGGATATTCTCTTCCTTCTAGAGCACTTGCTCTTTTGAATATTCCTCTTTTTTTCTAGAGCACTTGCTCTCTCTCTCTCTCTCTTTTTAAATGAATGATTATAGCCATGTCCCTGAGATTTCATTATGGAGCATGATATTTTGCCATGAAGTATTCCTAACAATGAATGGAAATAAAGGCATGTTGTGTGCGTATTCTCAGTGTAAGAATAGCACTATATAGGTGGGTGCAAGTGAATTCCTTGGTCTAAAAATATGACAAGTTTCTCTACCATGACTATCAACAAAAGTCTAACTAGCTCAACACTAACATGCAACAAGTGGAAGCTCCTACTCTAGAGTAAAAAAATTATTTGGCTTTGGTAGGACTTTCTTTGCCACAGAAGTACTTAGAGCAAGTTTTTAAATTTTTCAAAATAATTACTCCACAAACTTGAATTGCTCAAGTCAAAGTAGAAACTTACTTCCCCTTTACTTAGTCTAATGCTCATGTCTCAAGTTTAGTTCTAGCATACGTTCTCCCATGATAACTTTAATGCATGGCATACATTACTTTTATTCATTAAAAAGACTTATGATGAGAGCGTTTTATTTATTACTCCCTCCATCCCAAATTATAAGACATTCCAAGAATCTTGGAGAGTCAAAGTTTTTTAACTTTGACCAAATTTATATAATAAAATAATAATATTTATGATATCAACTAAGTGCAATTAGATTCTCCATTAGTTATATTTCCATAATATGTATATTTGATGGTATAAATCTTTATATTTTTCTCTATAATTTTGGTCAAAGTTGAAAAACTTTGACTCTCCAAGATTCTTGGAACGTCTTATAATTTGGAATGGAGGGAGTACTATTTATTTATTATTATTGTTTTTTAACTACAAATTAACTAATATAAAACTCAAATTTAAATTACTGAAATAATAAAAAAATAAAACTGATAGAAATAAAGATGGTAGTGATACTTACCTCGTTGACGGGGGTCCTCCCCCAAGCTGACTGTTCGCGTGGTTGAGTTACATCCATCCTTGACGATGGTACATGTCGTCCCAGTTCTGCTAGTTCTGCTGCAGGAGAGAAGAAATATTACCCAGTTCTCCACCAGTTTCCTGGCAGAATTCCTGGAAATTTTGGTTCATTTCGTTCAGGTCCTGACGGATTTCGGCAGTATCCATGGTGAGTCCATTCATTTGGTGCTGAAGATATCCCATATCGCGCATCCACTCGTCCTGATGAAAGGACGAATGGCGAGCGGCCTGTGGCGAGATTCCCCTATTGAAGAACTCATCACCACGACCAGTGTACCGGGTAGATCCTCCCAAAGAGTGGGATAAACTCCCCGACTGGGATGAGCGAAAGGACGCCTCATGGCCGTATTCCCACCGCGGATGTTGCGGTTGCTGCCAATTCGACCCTCCTGCTTGGTGCGAGCCAGGAGGTGTCAAATGACCATAGTGTGCTGCTCCTTTGTACTGCCCTGCATGAAAAGGGTCAAACTCCTGTGCCGCTGCTGTGGCTCTTGCGGCCTCTTCTGCTGCACGGGTCTGCGCTCGCGTCCTCCTCCTGTGAACCTGCATGGTGTTCTCTCGAGCCAACCTGCGGTTTTGTTCTGCCTCGGTTTCCAGGGCCAAAAGTAACGTTGGTGCATTCATCAACCAAAGTGACATATCAGGAAGAGCGATTTTGTTCACATAATCTTGGTAGATCATGTGAATCTCACCGGTCTCCTGGTTCTCACGCAAGAGGTGTCCTTGCGAGAAGTGCTCCATGGTCAAAAGGTCTCGGTCACTAGGAATGTAGGAGTATATAGCGGTGTTTAGCAGACCCATGTTAAAAGCCAGTCTAGTTATCCACGATGTCATTTCAATATTTCCAGTGCGTTGATTAAATTTAGACCAGTAGTCCGTCATGGCCTTGGCGGGTGATACTTTTATGTGGTTTACTAGAGCATAAAGCAGCAGCATTTCAGGCTTTTTAATTGGTCTCAAGTCAGGCCTTGGAAAGAGTGTGATACTAATATATTTGTGAAAGAACCTGAGCGTGGGGTTGTGGATATTACTTGTACGAGGCAAGCCTGGGTCTCTGTTCCCAGCAATACTTTTCCAAAATTCATTTCTATTAAATCCCGTACAGGCAGATTCTAGGCTCAGCAAGCATGAATCATCAAAGTTTAAATTCTTGCTGAACTGCCTCCATGTTAAAGAATGTTCTTCATTAAAAAGCTGAAATGTTATGTGATTAGCAGATATTTGCATTGTGGCCAGAAATTCCATTGTGAGGGGAAGGATTCCCTCCTCATTAACCTTCCATGCATCTTCCCAACCTAAGGTTCGAAAAATATAGAGAAACTCATTGTCCATACCAGTGCGACTTAGCAAGTCGTCGTCGATGTGACGGGTGTGAACGAACTCCCTCTCACTGAGGATGTTTCGGGCCTGCCGTTCCCGATCAATCTGCCAGATGATATCATTGACGGAGTTCAGGACGCAGATGGTCGGTCCAGCCTGGTGTGTTGGCGGAGAGTCCCAATCCACCGACATTTCGTTGGTGGATGGAGTACCCCACCCGGCGCTCTCCTCATCACTCCCAGCAAAGCGAATGTGAGTGTTTGCCCTCGATGAACTTCCCTCACCCTTACTCTTCTTCTTCTTGCCGGTGAAGAAGTTCTTGAGAGGGCCCATGACTTCCTTGCTAGTGCTCAAGGTGGCTGGTGTTTTTGTGTTTTGAGTGAGGTGTAAGAACTTGCATGGGGTGTGGGTAGTATTTATAGGCTGAGGATGGAAGGGGGGAGGCTGAAGGCTTCACCCCCCTAGCGGGCGCCAATAATAAGTGGTGGGCGCCACCCCACCTTGCCCAAATTTGTATGCAACCGACACATGAGGTTTCCCTCGTAATGTCCACTGAAATTCCAAGTGGGGAATAAAGTGGTACTGTCGGTGCAAAGTGCAAAGAGTGTAACCTCCTAAATGGGGCAAGTGGGCTGAAAATTTCAAAGACCACTTCTTCATCCTAGTCATACTTTATACCAAGGATGGTGGGAAACTTACTCGGGAGCAGTTTCGTGCAGAAATGTGAAAATTGAGGTGGCGGGCGCCAGGAAAAAGTGGCGGGCGCCACCCCTTTGTGGGAAATTCCCACTCAAAGCCACTCCTTCTTTCACTTGTGCTCTCCTCATCACTCCTCACCAGAATTTTTGAGTGGAGAAGTGTCCAAAAGTTGGAGTGAAGATGAAGAGAGAGGAGGAGACATGGGAGTGAATGAGTGCATTGAAAAGAGCAAAGGCATAGGTCTCTCCTGGTGTTATTTGAGTCTATGAGGTAGGGATAATGGTCTAGTTGATTGGCTAGGTGGAGAAGGGCCAAAAGGGTGGCGGGCGCCAGCATGGGGTGGCGGGCGCCACCCCTAAGGCTGCCCTAAGCCCCCTAGGCTTCACCTAATCTCCCTACTAAGCATCTATTTTGCAGAAAATTAATTTGCTTATGTAAAAACGAAAATTTAAATGAGGGATAAAGACTTACCTTAGCCTAACTTACCTTGGTTAGCCGCTTTGGATTCCCGATTAGTGTCGCCTTCACGGTGGTTGTGGATGAATGTAGGCACCGACGAACTTTGATGAGGGGTGTTTTTCCGGTCGCGGTGTGAACTCGAATTTCTCCTCCTTTTCACTGATGTGGAGCTGAATTTCTCCAGCTCCAACATCAATGGTGGCCTTTGCAGTGCTCAAAAATGGCCGTCCCAAGATCAATGGCGTCCGGTGGTAGGGATTAATATCCAGAACCACGAAATCCACCGGGACAAATAGATTCAGGATTTTCACCGGAATATTCTCTGCTGTTCCCGCGGGATATCGAAGCGATTGATCGGCTAGCTACAAACACATAGAAGTAGGGGACAAGGTATGATGATTTAATTTATCATATATTACCTTGGGCATGACGCTGACGCTTGCTCCCAGATCACAGAGTGCATGCTCGAAGTGCTGCTCTCCAATTGAACATGCGATCGTTGGGTTTCCTGGGTCCTTCTTCTTTTCTGGGAGTTGGTTTAAAATGACAGCACTACAATCTTCTGTCAATTTAACCACATCCCTACTTGGAATTGGTTTCTTCTTATTGAGCATGTCTCTCAAATATTTTGTATAAGTTGGAACCTGCATAGTGTCAATAAATGGAACATGTATATATAATTTTTGAATTACCTCGACGAATTTCTTGAATTGGTCGTCTTCCGTCGGATTTCTATTTCGATCTGGAAAAGGTAATACATGTGTATCTTAGAATTCATGAGCAGCAGTTCATACCTTGGATGAAGGTTTAGCTGGGGTCTCCTCTTCTTCGTCTTCTTCAACATTAACAATATTTTTCTTTGCAGCAGTATTACTACTAGGAACTAAATTAGGATGAGGTGGATCACGAGTGGATTTACCACCTCTCGTGGTTACAGCTTTTACCTCCTCATAGTATTTAATTTGAGATTTAATGTTATCTACTGTTTGCTCTAATCTCTTATTAAAATTAATTTGTTCCTTAAATGCTTCAGAAAAATCTTTCAGTTTAGCATAAATTCCTTCTAACATTTTATCATGTTCAATTAATTTATTATTTATGGTATCATTAATTCTACCTTGATTAGAAACTAATTTTCCAATAGGAGAATTAAATACGTAGGTTTGAAGCATACCTTTATTATTCCATTGTTGGATCATTGGAATTGGAGGTTCTCCGTAGCCACCATTATTAAGAAGGGATTTTGCATCCTCTTTCTTAATTTCTTCTTGACCTTCACTTGACGAAGCGGCTCTTTGATTGGCGTAGTACTCCTTTGCAGCACGATCTCTCTTCTCATTTATTCTTTGCTCTAGCAATTTTACCAAAGTTTGCAGGGTAACAGAATCAACTTGCTTAATTTCAGACATACCTTTAGCATGTTTTTCTGTCCATCCTTGATTCGCCACCATTGTCTCAATCAATTTGGTTGGCTTCTTTACAGTGAGAGAGAGGTATGCACCTCTGGCGGTAGCATCAATGTGTTGTCGAGATTCTTGCTGGAGTCCATGGTAGAAGCTCTGGATCAAGTACCGGTCTTGCATACCATGGTGGGGACAGTCTTCAACATACTCTTGTAGTCTCTCCCAAGCTTTAGTGATTGTTTCTTTGTCTCCCTGTCCAAAGTTGGAAATCTTGCTACGGAAAAGAATAGTCCGACTTATCGGGCAGAACTTGTTGAGGAATTGATCCGCGCATCTCACCCATGTCAGCAGGTGGCCAGAGTTGAAGAGGAACCATTGCTTCGCTTTTTCCACTAATGAAAATGGAAAAAGACGAAGTCTAATGGCATCCTGCGAAACTCCCTGCACAGAAATTGTACTACATATCTCCAGAAAATTCCGGAGGTGTGCGTTGGCATCCTCGGTAGGTTTGCCATTAAATGCAATAGCTTGAGCCATATGTATTAAGTGAGGTTTAAGCTCAAAATCTACATTACTAGTAGAAGGTAACACTGGAATGTGAGCAAGAGTAAGCATGGAATACTCACAGAGTGTTTTGGTCGACGTCGATGTTGATGACGATGTCGGCGTTGGTGTTCATCGATCGGTGGAGCAGCTTGGTTCGTCAGTCACTTTTGATTGGGATTCTTGTCTTGACGAACTCCTCTCATGAAGCTCCAGGTTCTTCCTCGGAGGAGTGAGATTAGCTCTCGCTCTCCTAAGAATGGCCTCAGCATCTTCTTGATAGTCGCTCGGAAGATTGAATCCAGCCATGACTACTTGGACGATCACAAACAACGAACAATATATACCCGCTAGAACTACGGGGGTTAATTCAATAGAAATCACAAAGAATTAATTCTAGACAATTGCTTCCCCGGCAACGGCGCCAGAAATGATTGTTGACTCTTGCTAACTTCGTCACTAGGAGTAGACTATGGAATCTATCCCTGGCAACGGCGCCAGAAAGGTTTGTTGGTACTTCTTAATGTAAGAAGTATAACTAACTATTCGTATGACTATTGGTAGGTTCCGCAAGCGCACAGAATAAGTCTATTGTAGCACTTCACCCGGGAGTAACTGAGTATCGTATTTATTTCCACAGGGAAGCTACTATGGCAGAACTAACACTAGGACTGCTATGAACAACTAGTGATTCTAGCAAGGTTGATCAAAAAGTATGAATGGGGGTTGGTTTCTACTACTACTAAAAAGAAAAGAAAGAAAGACTAACTACTACTAAATAGGCGGGGTCTGGCCGATGAACAGATTAATGTTTTCCTACACACTTACGAACACAACTAACTTAGCACTAAAGAGTTTATCTAGTTCTTCGAACCGTACACACCCTCTGGACTATTTACCTCAGACGTGCACAACGAGGTTTATGATTTAAGAACTAACCCAACTACGTGGTAGAATTCAAGGCTCCCAGGGCTGTCACCACCTGTTTGCTACCACAGCTATCCGGGGGGCTAGCCACAAACTAAGGTATAATTAGTCTAAGCACCGCGCTTACACTAATATATACTACTCTAATCTTGCGTCCAAAACTAGAGCACTGATTACTCAGTGAAGAACCCAAACTAGATACAAACTAAATACTAAGTTATCTATGATCGAAAGCACTCAACAAGAACAATAAGTAAAGAACTTAAAGTAAATGCTGAAAGTAGAAGAACACTAAGATAAATGAAGAAAGACTTGGAATTATACCAAAGACTTGGAAGATCCTCTATTACAACTCCAGCTCTTCTCTTCTTCACTCTCGCTCTCACTCTAAGTCTCTCAACTAGAGTGTTCCTTCACCAGAGCTTCGCTTACAAGAGATTGGGACTAATGAGGTGAGGTCTGAATACAAATGAGCTCGGGGGGTCCTATTTATAGCCTAAGGGACCTAGGGGGTACTTATGGACCCAGGGTTAGGTCAGGGGGGTGAGTGTTGTGGTGGGCGCCAGCCCTAGGTGGCGGCCGCCACCCCCCTGACCGTTGGATCCACCGCCTTTGCTTCAACGGCATCCAGGAGCTCCAGAGAGGCGGTTCCAAGGTCGGTTGCATGTCCAAATAACCGTCACATGGGCAATTGGGTCATGATCCATGTGACATCCCTGCTTGGCCCTTGGATGCAATGACCTAAGTGATCAATGGCTGCAAATGAGTGTGGCATGCCTCCCCTGGATCAGTGACGTGGCAGGGGAGGAGTTTGGGCCTCACTCCCTTGGCGGCCGCCAGTGATGGGTGGCAGGCGCCACCCCACCTTGGCCCAAAGTGAGCCCAAGTGAGTGTGCTCGCCTCCTGGTGGGTCCTCTTGGTCATTTTGCTCAAAAACCCTGCAATTTCCTACATTCAAATAAAACTCAAGGACAAGTGGAAATCGTTAGTTTATAAATGGTTTTTGGTTGATTTTAGGTCCTTGTGTTGCGTTATATGACCTTGTTGATGCTAAGAATATGACACTTAGTGAGCGACAACACCCCTCGCCAGATGCTGTCGCTCCCTCAGGTGCAGCGGGTGCTCGCTGGAGAGGTGGCTCAAGAGGACCCCAAGAAGAAGATGTCGTGGGATCGGGTCCTCGAGCTGAAGTAGTCATCGCAGGGTCCACAGGGGCAGCCAGTGGAGTTGGCTCAGGATCACCCCAATCGGCATTCTCCTGCTCCTCCTCCACAAAAATGGTCTCTCCCAGCTCCTGTTCTCCTACAACATCAAAGGCAGAAGAAACACAAGGCATAGTCTCGTCGAATGTGACCTCGCAGGTCTCCACTATCCGGTTAGTCTCAAGGTTAAGAACTTGATAAGTGCGCGAATGCGAAGCATAACCAAGAAACACGCCATCAGCAGAGCAAGATTCAAATTTGTCCAAATTGCCTTGCTTCAGGATAAAGCACTTACACCCAAACACCCAAAAATGAGACACCTTGGGTACCCGTCCAAAACGCAACTCATAAGAAGTCTTCTTTATGAAAGCTCAAAGAAAGATGCGATTTGAAACATGGCAAGCGGTGTTGATCACCTCGGCCCAAAAATGCCTAGGAGTCCTATGCTCATCGAGCATCATCCTGGCCATCTCAACAAGGGTCCAGTTCTTGCGTTCAACAACACCGTTCTGCTGGGGGACATAAGGAGAAGAAAACTGATGCTCGATTGCATTAGAAGAACAGAAAGAGGCAAACTGTGAGTTATGAAACTCAGTACCATTATCGCTATGAATAGCTCTAATAGTATCAGGGGGAAACTTAGTTTTCAACCTCAAAATCAGATCTTGAGCAAAAGAAAAAGCTTCATCCTTACCCTCCATGAAGAACACCAAAGAGTACCTTGAAAATCATCGACGATCACTAGAACGTACCACTGCCCACCTGCTGAGCAGACCCGAGCTAGAACAACTGTGTCCATGTGTAAAAGCTCGCCGGGTCGCTTTGTCATTACCTGATTAACAGGTTGGTGAGAAGCAACAACCATCTTCCCGTGACGACAGGGATGGCAAACAAGGTCCTTCTGAAACTTAAGCTTGGGGAATCCTTGGATTAGGCCAAGTGAGCTAAGTCTTGCAAGCAAGTCAAAACTCAAGTGACCGAGCCTCCTATGCCACTTCCACAAATCAGAAGAAGGACCAGCCATCAAACATCTAGCAGAGCCGAAAGAACGAGAAAAATCGGCTCTGAAAACACGTCCAAAAGGGGCAATCCAACAAACAAGATCTCCCCGAGGGTCTAAAACACGACTCAGACCCTTTTTAAAACGCACTTCAAAATCATCCTCAAGAAGTTGCAAAACAGAAAGCAAGTTATAGTGCAAGTTAGAATCCAAAGCAACATCCTTAAGAACAAAGTTCTCATTGAGTCGAATAGCTCCATGAGAAACAACCTTACCTCTACTATTATCCCCGAAAGTGATGTACTCCTTGTGCATCATGGGCTAAGGCTGGAGAACCGTTCCTTCTTTCCGGTCATGTGGCGCGAACACCCGGAATCCATGAGCCACATGTTCTCCAACCGAAGTTCCTGCATCAATAGAAAGGCAGGAAATGAGCATATGGCACAACACTGGGGTTAGTATACTGAGAAGGATACCAGTGCTGTGTCATAGGCCCAGAAAAAGTGATCGAAGCAACACCAAACTGTCCTCGTCCATGGGTGGATAGCGATCACCACCAACCTGAAAAGGGTGGTCCGCTATGGAACGAAAAACCTCCAAACTGTCCTACATGTCCCATTTGAGCAAAGCGATCACCACCATACTGAAAAGGTGGTCCGCTATGGGACTGTGCAGCAAAGCCTCTTACACCCGGCTCACGATCATATTGAGGACGACCGGAACCGCGACGGGCACGACCACCACCCCGTGGTCTAGCTGCCTGGGGCCTAGCAACCTGAGGGGGTGCACCTCCAGGTCTAGCGCCCTGCCTCTGAACTCCCCGACCTTGCACACCATGGAGAGGGTGGTGTCTGGCCTGGTTGTTCAGCTCCAACTCCTTCCTAGCGTCTCTCTTCCTCCGAAAGCAAAACTCAGCTAGGTGACCCTCACGGTGATAGTACTCGCACTCGAACCTCACCACTCTCTTGGGTTGTTGGTTCCTATGGTTGCGAGGGTTGTTCACTCTGGCTGGCTGCTTGCCTCTCGGAAGGGGATCACTAGAGACGTCAGGAAGGGTGTCAAGTGTGTTCCTAAGATGGTTAGGTTTGGGAACCCACACTTGCTTGCGAGGTGGAGCCTTGGGAGGTTCATCAAGGATGTCATCCTTGGTGATAGGCTTGGGAGGCTTAGGTGGGGTGATCTTGGTAAGCTTAGGGATAGCGGATGGCTTCTCACTAGGACTCACACCACTAAACTCACCGATCTTGCCAAAGATGCTAGCGCCCTTCCCAGCTGATGCAAAGCCTACTCTCGAGCAATCAGTTCCCCTCTTGAACTGACTGATCATCATGCCCAACTGCGGCTCACTGCATGACACCCAACTCAGGATGGACCGAAGGTATGTGTTTTCTTCCTCGGTTTGCATCCTGTCATGCCAACAATTGGCAATCTCAAGCTCCATCGCCGCGCATCGCTCACAAGGAGCGGACAAGGTGCTAACTGAGCTGACCTTCATGGCTTCAGCAAGCTTGGCATTAACTTCTGCCAACTCAGTTCGCAAGCTAGGACAAAGGTTGCACACACCCAGCAAAGAAGGCCTTGCCTTCACTTCCTCCAGCTCCTTCTTCAGGGAGGCACACTCACAACACTCACCCACCAAGTCTAGCCTACTCTTCAGCTCATCATACACCTCGATCAAAGAGGCATACTTGGTTTGTAGGGTGGAAAAGTTTTCCATGTATGTGGTGCACTCATCGCACTCCTCCTCATCAGTCACCCTCACTTCGGACTTAGCAAACTCAAGCTCCTTAAGCGCCTCTTTCATCTTGGCCTTATACTCACCGCGCTCTCGGTTAACAGATGTGAGTTTCTTCTCCAAAGCAAGGACTAACTCCGCAAAGCTATCGCGCTCATCAGTGAGACGATCGACAAGAGATGAGTTTGATACCTCAGAAGCGTTGTCGTCGTCGTCGTCGCTGTTGGCGTCATCGGCGTCCTTCGCCTGGCACTTGCGGTCCTCTTCGTCCAGGGCCATGGTGCATAGGCCCTTGGAGGAGTTGCCGAAGAAGCAGAGTCCGTTGAAGCGATCTTCCATCTTGTGCTCGGACCCGTCGTCGCTGGAGTCGCTGTCGGAGGACTTGTCAGTGTCGCCTTTGGTGGCGAAGAGAACACGCCGCCCGGCATCGAAAGCCTTCTCCAAGTCCTCCCGACGAAAGTTGTCCTTGTTCTTCTTCTTCTCGGTCTTGTACTCCGGCTTGCCCTTGCGCCTGGAGTTGCGATTCTTGCCAGAAGATTTCTTGTTGTTCTTGGGACAGTTCACCATGAAGTGATCCAGATCACCACACTTGTAGCAGCCCTCGCGTGCGCCACCACACCGGCGATTCAAGCGGTTGTTCTGAAACCGCAAGAACCGGGTGATGACGAGGGCGAGCTCGTCGTCTCTGAACGCCTCCAACTGCTCCTCCGTAACTGTAAGCAAAGAATACAAACCAAAGGGAGGAGGTGAAGCGTCAGCAGGAAAAATCGATCCACCCTTACCAGAGACCAAAGCCATGGAATGTGAAGATGGGTTCTTCAGCTTGGCCTGAGTCAGGTGATCGATCTCGGTGACTTGAGTTTGCTGAACAACTCGTCCACAGTGAGGGTGTCATAAGATGGAGACTCTATGATAGTCAACACCTTCACCTCCCATACCCTCCGATCCAGGGCGTATAGTAGTTTGAGAGCCCTCTCATGATCGTCATAGGGTAGGTTGGCCCGATTGGCACGCATCTTGTTCACAATCGTTTGGAAATGAGCGAACATAGAGTCAATCGTCTGTCCCTCCAACTGAACAAAGTTCTCATACTCATGCTTGTACATCTCGAAGAGTCTGGTCTTGACCTGAGTGGTCCTCTCGTGATAGCTCTGAAGCTTCACCCAGATCTCTCGTGTCGTCTCAAGCTCAGAGACAGGCTTGAACTCAGGAAGGGAGATGCTGGCCAAAAGAGCGTTACGAGCCTTAGAGTTGGCCTCGTGCTGGTCAATCTGGACCTGACCCACACGAGCCGCAAGGACCTTGTACTCAGCGTTCTCACATATCTCCCAAACAGAAGAACTGAAGTTGTTGAGATAAGCACGCATCCAAATCTTCCAATAGGGATAGTTCATTCAATCGAACCAAGGAGCCTTGTCGTCCCCTCGTTCCATGTCGCCCTTAAGATCCGAAACAGATTAAGGTAGAGAAGATCCTCAACCAGCTCCGATACCAATTGAAGGACCAGATTGGTGACCATAGGGGGGTTGCGGATACATGGGTGTATGCCGAGTCTCGAGTGATGAGTGATTGTCAACGGGTTTGATGCGCATGTTCTTCGGCTTGTGTTGTGCAGGTGTCGAGCACGGAGACAGTGATCGAGGGCAAGGTGAAGGTCAAGTAGAGACGTGCCGTGCCGACGGACCGGGAGCGGTGAAGGGCGGACATGAGGCTTGGACTGAGGGACCGGTGGCCTTGAAGGACCGAGAATACAATAGCAAGGCGACCAGAGGGGGGGGGGTGAATGGGAGCTCAAAAATCTCCTTCGAAACTTTGGCCTTTTGTCCCCAAAATCAACCCAAAAGCTTCGATCGAAACCGTGATGCTCACGACCCTTAGAAGAGGGTGGATGATCCCTAGGATCACAGCGGAGCACCACAAAGCGATAGCAAACCAATTGGCAAAAGCACAGGAACAAGTTTGACCCTCAAAAACTAAGTCCCGAACGTAGATAGATGACTACGTCGAGAAATCCCCAAATACCTGTGCTAACAAGTAGCAAAGATACCTAGAGAGGTTCCTTAGTCAACTCTAGGGCCAGAAGAGAAGTCCGGAAACCAAGCGAAGAAGCCGGGAGAGCAAACACACTAAACACGGTCTGTCCGCGGACTAAACACTACAGCCAAATCCCGGACTGTCCGGCCCTGGGGTCCTGGACTATCCGCCACAGGCCGGACTGTCCGCGGTTCACTGGCGGACTGTCCGCCGGCAGAAAACCCAAAATAGCACGAGTGCTGCAAGTCCCCTGGACGTTCCTGGACTATCCGCGAACTCCAACGGCGAACTGTCCGCCGGTCAAAAATGGACACGGTGCTCGAGGACGAACAGCCACTGCTCGGCTGAGTCCTGATGCGCGGACTGTCCGCGGGAGGAACGACGGACTGTCCGCGACCTCCCAGTGAGGGCGGTTTCGGTCGCCTCTCACACAACTCTTCCCAAATCCAAATCAAAACTCAATCCCACGTTCCCAAACTTGGAGGAGATGATCAAGAGGTAGTTAGGAGACTATCCCCAAGAAATCATCCGCTCAAATCGATTCAAACACCGGGAAATCGAAAGGGGAGGAGTATGAACGAAAAAGCGCCATGAAAACGAAATCAACCTGATCTACTTGTTCGTGAGGAGTTAGATGAATTCCTTCGGTGGAAATGATCCCCTCACTATAAAGAACAAGTTGATTCAAATGGATTTCGCAAAGACGCAGTAGAAAGGGAGATCAAGTGATGGCAAAATCGCGGAGAAACGAAGAACACGAAGAGCACGAACAAAACGCGAATCAAGTCATCGATCTGGAACCGTGTGGCTACCACACGCTACAACAGTGAGGTTGTGACACCCTAGTGTCAAGCACTGCATTAGGAACTTCATTAGCTACTAAAGAAGCATAAGCAATGCATTGCATCGTTTCATGTGCACGAGTGCTTTTGTCTTTTGTTTATTTATTTGGATATTGGGTTTCTATTTGACTTGATGATTTAATGGGATCTCTGTTTTGGTTTTAGTTATGTAGAGGTTACAAAAATGGTTTTTAGAAAAAGTGTCCTATATGAAAGTTGTAGAGAAAATTATTTTGAACAACTTTCATATTTGGGTCAAAACCTAGTTTGGAGTTTTTGAAACTGTTTTTGAATGGTCCAGTTTGAAAAGATTTTGGAAAAAGAAAAGGAAAACGATTTCTCCCTGACGCCCCACCTTTCGGCCCATCTGGCCTTTCGGCCCAACCTCGCGCGCGCTGGCCCAGCTCGCCCGCTCGCGTGCGCCGGTCCGCTCCCGCCTCGCCCGCGCGCCGCGCGCACCGCGCGCGACATCGCCGCTGACACGCCCGCACCGTACGCCGGCCGCAACCGCCACGTGGCCGCCGCATGCTGCCGAGGATCCTCGCCGGCCACTCCTCGCTCGATCCTCTCTCACCCGAGCACGCAAGCTATCTTCCCCGGCCACTCTCCGCGCTGCCTCGCCGACCGCGCCGCCGTGGCCCCGCCACGACCACCGGTCAAGCCGATCAAAACCCCGAGCACCCCCCCTTCACTCCCTCACACTCCCGCACACACTCTCCCACTCTCGCTCGCACTCTCCTCCCCTCGCCACCAAGCCAGAGCAAGCGCTCAGCTCGCTCTCGCCGCGACCTCCACCGCAACCTCCCCTCTCCGTTCCCAATCCCACCGAGCACCACCGTCCGATTACTTCTGCACCAAGCTCCGCCTACGCCGTGCACGCGCTGTGCGCACGTCGTCATCACCGACCGAGCCCCAACGCCGCCGGAGGACGTAGCGCCTCTTTCGGTCCGCCAGTCGCCACCGCCGAGCCGCAACGCCGTTCTTCCTCAACCCGAGCTCCACCATCTCCCTCCTTCACCATCGAGTTTCACCGAGTCAAGGCAAGGTGAGAACACCGTCTAGACTCAACGCTACCGCTCTCTCCCACATCTTCTACTCCCCGGCCGAGCGCCATGGGCGCCGCCGCGACCCGCTCACGTGGTCAAGCTCCTCTGCAGCCAACCAAGCCGAACCAACCCCGTATCTGTGCTCCCTAGGGTTCGTAGAAGCTTATGCCTCCACCTATTTCTCCGGCGACCGCCGGGCACGGCCAAGCCGAGCCTCACCGACGCCACCGTCCGCCATGGCTCGTCGCCGGCATGCTCCGGCCATGCGCTGGCCAAACCATCACCACCACCGGATGCGCCTCGTTGAGACGAGTCTATCTAGCCTAGCCTCGCCGCCGGAAACCTCACCGCCGGCGAGCAGCCGCCGGTCAAACCTCTCCCCTGTTTTCCTCTCTCTGACGGGTGGGTTCCGTTGACCCACGGACCCCGCGCGTCAGCCTCTGTTTGGTCTATGGACCGCATCCACCCGAACCTTCGCCGAGCCCTCGAGCCAGGCCTCGGACAGACTTGCGTCTCGCCCGAGCCCTCGAGCCAGGCCTCGGACAGACTTCCGTCTCGACCGAGCCCTCGAGCCAGGCCTCGGACAGACTTCCGTCTCGACCGAGCCCTCGAGCCAGGCCTCGGACGGGCGAGTGATTTTCCGTCTCGCCCGAGCCCTCGAGCCAGGCCTCGACCGAGCCCTCGAGCCAGGCCTCGGACGGGCCTCGACCTTGAGCGAACCCTCGAGCGCTGTCTCGACCGAGCGGGCCTCGAGCGAACACACACCGACCGCACCGCGCTCGAGCCTGGTTGAGTCGAGTTGGGCCGGGTGTACGCAAGCCAGGCCAGGAGATTTCAAATGTTTTCTTTTTGATTTATTTTCCAGAGATGCTTGTTATTTTTGTGTAGCACGTTTTACAAATCCCAATGGAGTGCCTTCAGTTTTGTTAGTTTGTTTATGAGTAGATCTACCATGGAAGAATATGAAAGTATTTTTTTTGGTGGGAGTTTATTTTACTATTTTCATTTATTTCAGTTTATATGCTTTTGTTTAGATAAATGGTTATATATGTTTTCTGGTTGAGATAATTCCAGGAAAATTTTGTGTAAGTGTATTATCCTGTTTTACACCTGTGAAAAATATATGATGCACTGTTTATATGGACAAAATTTCTATTATGCTTAAAAGTCCTTTTTGGCTGATTTCTTAGAATAAATGTTAAGGTGTCTTATATGTCAAAATAAAATAGGGGAAAAATGGTGTAGTCTCTGAATGCCATGTCCAAGCTAAGGAAAATGCAAGCATGAGCTGTTGTATGGTAAAATCTGAAGTTGCTTTACAAATGTACTTTACTGTGTTTTCCTTTGAAAATTTATGTAAGGAGTAATATAATGTTTCTGTTCATGGAACTTTCTTGATAAGCATAAAATTTGAATTAGAATCTGGGAAAAATATGAAATAGAGTTGTGCGCCCTTTTACAGTAGGGTTGTAGTTCAAAGTACCTTTTGGGGCAGTTTGCTTGTCATTTTTATATCTGCAGTTCTGAATTTTATTTTTGGCTGAAATTTGTTCAGTGGAGTCCAGCAACTGTTGTTTACCTTCTGGATTTTTCGTGGATTTTTCTGATTCCAGAAAAGTGCACTTGCAGTTCAAACCTAAGTTTCTTCTTGAATTATTAAATAAGAAAAAGGTGAATAAATGGATTTTGTTTTATGAGTATTTGCCTCAGTGTCATAAATGGTTCAACAAGTTGGTTTTGTTGGTTTGCAAGAAATGCTCTTTCTCATACCTTCACACCTCGCACCCCTCATTTAAATACTAATTTATTCGTCGCATGCAATAGGATCGACCCCGCCGGAGCCCGACCAGGAGCAGGAGATAAACGCCGAGCAGCAGATCCCGGAGCTCCAGCAAGCCGAGGAAGTCGACCCCGCCAGCGACGCTAACTTGCCCGAGTGCCCCTCCCACGAGGCCTCGGTCTTCACCCAAGGCAAGCCCCGGAGCATTCTAAGCCTCCCAGTTTTTATAATTAATTTACTTGAGTCCTTTTATATTGTGATGCATTAGGTTTAGGAGTTGAATGAATCCTATTTGCTGCATTACCATTCCTTGATGATTGATTATTACCTGCCTTGTTATCCTGTTACTTTAAAATGTAGAATTGCTTAGTCTGCTTAATAAAAGTAGTTGCTAAGGATGTTCCCGTAATACCCCGGGTGGGTATTTACCGGATCACGGTTGGCTATATTTGCTATCGTGGAAAAGAACCTGAGTAGTAATGAAATACGGTCAACTGGAAGGCAAGGCACAAGTTTGGAAACTTGGGGCAGTCCGTCCGTTGGATCGTGTAGGTTTGTATCGATGTTGGCCCTCATTCATTTTTGAACGCGCCCTTTTACTTAGGGATATGTCGGTGCTGTAATCATCGACCCCAAAGCCGGTTAGAAGCTGTTCGGGCCGGTTTCAACCCGTGTCGTGCCCTCTAGTACGGAAGTTGCGATCTGCCACGTGAGGCCATCGCCAGACTCCGATTGGGCGGTCCGTGCTTGAACCGCGGCGATTACCACCACGAACAAGCGTCGAGCGGTTGCCCAATGCATGGACCCGACGGGGAAAGTGTGGGCTGGTATTAAAGGTCTTTCACCAGCTGGTTTGGAATTCGATTCGAGTCGCCGTCTCCCCCGGTTAGTGGGAAACTATGGCGAGCTTCACCACGATACAACTCCATGTGATATCTAAAGGTTCAACTAAAATGTGGACAAGTCAACTGGATATGGTTATATTATTTGTCTGCTAGACTCAAGTGTGTGCAATAGTTCAGGTGCAAACCTAGAAGAAGGAATAGGTATAAAAGATGACAGCTCATTAACTTCACTCATACTTCGCTTATCTTAAATTGAGCTTTGCGCAAATTCAAGATCCCCGCTCCACCCAAAAAGGCCTTGCATGTCCTTGGTGTCTTTATTTTCAGTTGGACGGGTAAGTCTAGCTGAGTACATTCCCGTACTCAGGGTTTATCCCATTGTTGCAGATGGCCAGGTCTACTTCGGCTATTGTAAGCACTGCCTCTACCCCGTGGAAGGTGATGAGGAGTAGGCCCAGGGCAGGGCCGTCCAGAAGCTTTCCCCCTTTTCTTTTGCTGGACTGAGACTACTAGTGGCACATTATCTTAAAAGGGAAGAGTGAGTTGTGTGAGTTGGTTTATCAAAACAATGTTTTATTTGGACCACATGTGTGGTAGTCGTGCTTTAAACTATTTCAGCTTCCGCACTTTCAAACTCGGTATTGTAATAACTCCGTTTTAAATTCGCACTCTGATATGTTAAATTCGGTTTTCATTTCCGCTGTGATGTATCTTTACGAATGTGATCCTTGAACAATGCGATCCTGTATGATGTATGGTGTTAGAAATCCTTCGTGATTTCCGGACTACCGGGGTTATATGGGTTCAAGTATCAGTCGAAGTCAGACGAATTTGGCTAAGATAATACTTGAGCTCTTATAATCAGGGCGGTTCCGCCACAGCTTGGTATCGGAGCATGGTTCAAGTGATTACCTCCGTATAGAGCTATTTTCGAACTAAATGGGTATTTCAAAACTACTTTCAAAACTATTTTCGATTACTAAGTGTGCCCAGTCTCGTCCTTAAGCCCTATACTAGGAATCAGGTGGTCTAACTGCTAACAGGGTTCAGGGTTTGCTTCATGCTGGATCTTTATTTGCTGGTCCATTCTCGGGAAAAGAGAATGCGTCGATCGCGAAAACATGCATAAAATGATTTTGTGAGATATGAGAGCATGACCGTCCAACCGTCGGTCTAGGTGAGAGTTCTTATACCAGGTATGTGCGAGCTCCACGCGGACACATACGAGGGTATCAATGTTTTCAAGGGTATTTCTATATTGGTGCATGGTGTTAGTGTTGGCTTCTATGTGTTGCGCATATTAGTCAGTACTTAGTTGCTTTATCATTGGGAATTTCTTTGGGCTGAAATGGATCTTCTGCAGGTACACTAACTATGCGAACGAGTAGAACGTGTAGATAACGCATGAGAGATCGTTCTTACCACCGACTAAAACGTTAGGACTTGCGAGTCATGATTAGTGAGTGAGAACGTAAGTACGATCATACATCATGTTTATATTCATGCATTACCTCCCCTTAATGTAAAAGTTGTCTCTTTTGTTATAAAATTTGCCAACTTAATATCCGTCTCACGAGAGTTCGAAACCCTTTGTTTCTACAAATGGCCCGGACCAAGTTGACTGCTCGCAAGGCCACCGGAGGCAGAGGAGTTCCGCGTCATCGCTTGGCCACCAAGCTGACCCGGAAGACGTTCTTGACCTACTTTGGGTTGCCGACTATCCTTTGGAGGATTCTGCAGACCGTGGGCTATGAGGAAGGACAGGAGCCCATGTACTCCTGGCAGAAGGAGATCTACGGGCAGGATTCCCTGGTTATGGTAGAGATCAAGGTCAAAGCCTTGCCTGCCAAGCCGCACTGGACAGGGTGGACAGAGATCACTAGAGGCACCTGTGCCAAGGATGGAGCCAACAGGGCAGCATACCTAGTGCTGAAGGATATCATCGCCCGCTTCCCCGCCGACCTGGCAAGTGCGATGGCAGGAGTGTTTCCCCGTGGATCACTTTTCCCATTGCGCTGGAAGCAGACTTCGGAGTCAGTCTTGACAGGGAGCCCAGAGGAGAGGTTCTACTGTGAGACGCCTGCGATGAGCGCCACCGGAGCTTTGTTGGGTGTATGTGAGAGTTTGGAGCACACTCTCGAGAGCGTGTCCTTCACCCTCACCGCCACCTACCAGAGCAAGAGGAAGCTTCAGGAGGACTTCGACGCTGAGGTTGCTCGTCTGCAGGAGAGGATTCAGCAGCTCACTCTGGAGCGTGACGACGCCCGCACCACAGCAGCAGCACAGTCCACTGCCAGGACAGTTGCAGAGCAGATGTACCTGACTACCGCTCTTCAGAGGGATGAGGCCCGTACCGCGCTCGACCAGCTCAGAGAGGGAGCCCACCTGTTGATACAGCAGATCCACGGACAGCAGGCTTATATCGACCAGCTTCACGAGGCCGTCCACCAGATGCATCACGCCGCACAGGAGGCCGCCGCCCCAGCAGCTCCCGCAGCAGAGGCCCAGGATCCCCAGGATGGAGAGGTCCTTGGTCCCGACGCCCCTCTGGAGGAGGGTCACGCTGACGAGCCGATGATCGACGTCGACGTAGAGGACGCCGCATCCGCCGCTGGAGACCCCTGAGCGTTAGTTGTTAGAGATCGTTTTCTTTTGTATAGCTTGAGCTTGCTCGCTAAGTGATGTAACACCCTAAACATGTGCTAGTTTTACGTTTAAAATGTTTGATGGCATGTAAGCTTTTGGACAAAGTCCGGACTTCGATCCGGCATCTTTTATGGAAATCCGTCGTTTGCATGTCTAAATTCGAGCGATTGTTTTGTGATGTTGTATGGAAATGAGTAATTATACTTGGTCGTGTGCTAAATTTTCGAATTATGTACAGCGCAGTATGTATTCATGATCGATGTAACATCACCTAATGATTGCTTAAAAATGGGATATGCAGATGCCGGCACACACTCGCAGCCAGCGTGGACAGGGGGCAGGACAGGAGGAGAATCTGCCACCTCCCCCACCGCCGCCGATGACGCCGGAAGCGTTCTTTGGCCAGTTCTTGGGTAGCCAACGGAATATGGAGGAAATGCAGAGGCACATGGAGGCCACCCTCCGTAACATCGCTAACAACACCGCGCAGCAGCACCATCAGCGCCAAGGCCCGGAGCCCAATCAGTACAGCTCCTACCGTGACTTTCTAGACACTCGCCCTCTTGTGTTCAAGGAAGCCACCGAACCGTTTGAGGCTGATGAATGGCTCAACTCCATCACTCAGAAGTTCCGTTTGCTTCGTCTGACAGAAGAGCTCAAAGCGGAGTACGCCGCGCACATGTTGGAAGGACCCGCAGGGTTATGGTGGGCCCAGTACCGTGCATCCCTACCCGCAAATGCACGTGTCACTTGGGATCAGTTCTCCACCGCCATGCGCAACCACTACATCCCTAGTGGTCTGATGGAAATGAAAGTTGCAGAGTTCATGAGGTTATCCCAGGGGACTAGGTCTATGTCCGAGTACCTCCACAGTTTCAACAACCTAGCTCGCTACGCCCCAGACTTTGTTGATACTGAGGCCAAGAAGATCGCAAGCTTTAAGCGTGGGATGAGTGCCGCTATGCTTTCCAAGATGGGCAACAGTCACCGCACCACCTTCAGTGACTTCGTCAGTGACTGTCTGAACCAAGAGGCCAACGACGGCAGACTGGCAACAGAAAACCGTCGTCGTGCGAACGAAGGAGGTTCATCCCAGCAAAGGACCCCTTTCGGAGCACGTACCCCGTATCGCCCGCCTGTCACAGGAGCAAGATTCCGTCCCCCACAGAGGAAGATCACCACCAACCGTCCCCGTCCTAGTTATCAGAAGCCTTACGCCGCTCCCATGATGCAGAACAAGAACAAGGCAGGAAGTGCCGGAGGTCCCAAGACTCCATATGTGATTGGTCCATGTTACAACTGTGGTCAGACTGGACATCTATCGCGTCAATGCCCTCGCCCGAAGAAGCAATACACTCAGCCTCCACCTCGCGCAGGTCATGTGCACCACACCACCGTGGAAGAAGTGCCAGAAGGAGAGCCTGTCACCGCTGGTACGTTTCTCGTTAATCAATGCCCCGCAGTTGTGTTGTTTGATTCTGGAGCATCGCATTCTTTCATAAGTGAGAATTTTGTTATAAGAAGTCATTTGAAGTTGATAGAGTTAGACCGGGGATATCAGATAAGTTCCGTCGGAGCTGTTCTCTCCGCGCGTAAAATGGCTAAAGGAGTGGAAATGACCTTTGGGGATAAACAGGCCGTAGTGGACCCCATAGTCATTCCTGGTCTAGGTTTGGATATAATCTTGGGTATGAGTTGGATGAAACTCTGGAAGGTTAATCTAGACACTGCAGAAAGAGTTGTATCCATGGTTAGTCCCAGGAATGGGTTTTCTTTTCGGTTCAAGTTACCTCGAAACCCCCATGAGATCGGAGTGTTGTTCAATGTCACGGCAAAGCAGATAGCCGAGATTCCGATAGTATGTGAGTTTCCGGATGTTTTCCCCGATGAGTTGCCTGGACTACCGCCAGATAGGGATGTGGAGTTTGCTATAGAGCTAATCCCTGGAACAGCACCCATATCCCGGAGACCGTATAGAATGCACGCTAAAGAGTTAGCAGAGCTTAAGGTTCAGTTGCAAGAACTTTTGTATAAGGGTTTGATACGCCCGAGTTCGTCACCTTGGGGATGTCCCGCTATCTTTGTGAAGAAGAAGGATAAAACTTTAAGGATGTGTGTGGATTACAGACCATTGAATGCAGTAACTATAAAGAACAAATATCCCTTACCCCGAATCGATGTCTTGTTCGATCAGTTGTCGAAGGCGAAAGTGTTCTCCAAGATCGACCTGAGGTCAGGATACCATCAGATTAAGATCAGAAGAGAAGATATACCGAAAACAGCTTTCTCTACCAGATACGGACTCTATGAGTATTTAGTTATGTCCTTTGGATTGACCAATGCACCGGCACATTTCATGTACCTGATGAATTCGGTCTTCATGCCAGAGTTGGATAAGTTTGTTGTAGTGTTCATCGATGATATCTTGGTATACTCTGAGAATGAGAAGGACCATGCTGAGCATCTACGAGTCGTTCTGACCCGGCTTAGAGAGCACAAGTTGTATGCTAAGTTCAGCAAGTGTGAGTTTTGGTTGAAAAAGGTACCTTTCCTTGGTCACGTCCTTTCAGAGGAAGGAATCTCTGTGGACCCCTCTAAAGTACAAGAGGTTATGGAGTGGGAAGCACCCACAAGTGTTTTTGAGGTTCGCAGCTTTTTGGGTTTGGCAGGATACTACCATCGGTTTATTCCGGATTTTTCAAGAATAGCCAAGCCTATGACTCGTTTAACGCAGAAAAACAAGAAGTTCGAATGGACTCCAGAGTGTGAAGCAGCTTTCCGCACTCTGCGAACGTTGTTGACATCCGCACCTGTTTTAGCTCAGCCAAACTTAGAGGAACCTTTTGATGTGTTTTGTGACGCATCCAAGATTGGACTCGGATGTGTACTCATGCAAAATGGAAGAGTTATCGCTTATGCTTCTCGCCAGTTGAGACCGCATGAAGAGAATTACCCCACTCATGATCTGGAACTAGCAGCCGTCGTGCATGCACTCAAGATATGGAGACATTATCTTATGGGAAATCTATGTCATGTGTACACGGATCATAAAAGTCTGAAATATATCTTCACCCAGCCAGAGTTGAACATGAGGCAGAGAAGATGGTTAGAGCTAATTAAGGATTACAACCTGGAAGTGCATTACCACCCTGGAAAAGCGAACGTTGTAGCCGATGCCTTGAGTCGCAAGACTCATTGCAACTCCCTACAACCACTGTTGGAAGATGGATTTAACCTTATGCACCCCGTTATGGTGAACAACATCACTCTTCAGTGCACCTTAGAAAGTAACATCATCGAGAGACAAAGGACCGATGAAGAGATCTGTCAGATTAAGAAGAGGTTGGAAACCAGTAGTTCGTTGAACTTCAGAACAGATGAGCAGGGAATTCTATGGTATAATCAGAGGTTGGTTGTTCCTAAAGACATCGAGCTGAAAGAGAGAATTCTGAATGAAGCTCACAATTCAAAGTTGTCTATCCACCCAGGAAGCAGTAAGATGTACCAGGATTTGAGAACCAGGTATTGGTGGTCAAAGATGAAGAAAGAAGTCGCAGCCTACGTGGCCAGATGTGATACATGCTGCAGGATAAAAGCTATACACTTGAGACCTGCAGGACTGTTGCAACCGTTGTCAATTCCAGAGTGGAAATGGGAAGAAATCAGCATGGATTTCATCACTGGTCTCCCCACTACTCAAAAGGGAAATGATTCTATCTGGGTTATTGTGGATCGATTGTCTAAAGTAGCTCACTTCATACCAGTTAAGACTATGCACCGCCCTCATCAGTATGCAGACCTGTATATTCAGAATATCTTGAGGTTGCATGGAGTTCCAAAAAAGGATTGTCTCGGATAGAGGCCCCCAGTTCATAGCACGTTTTTGGGAACAGTTGCACAGGGAACTAGGAACTAAGTTGGTAAGAAGTTCCGCCTATCACCCCCAGACCGCAGGACAAACTGAAAGAGTGAATCAGATTCTGGAAGATATCCTAAGAGCTTGTGTTTTATCTTCAGGAGAATCATGGGAGAAATGGTTACCCCTTGCTGAGTTTTCATACAACAACAGCTATCAAGAGAGTATAAAGATGGCACCTTTTGAAGTTTTATATGGACGAAGATGCAGAACCCCAGTAAATTGGGTTGAGTCTGGAGATCGAGGATTCTATGGAACAGATTATGTAAAAGATGCCGAGGAAATCGTGCAGACCGTACAGCAACATATCAAGGTAGCACAGTCTCGACAAAAGAGTTATGCTGACACCCGAAGGAGACCTTTGGAATTTCAAGTTGGAGACTATGTGTATCTCAAGGTTTCACCTATGAGGAAGGTCCAACGTTTTGGAATCAAGAAGAAGCTAGCACCTCGATATGTGGGACCATACCTGATCATAGCAAAGAAGGGACAAGTGGCATACGAAGTACAGTTACCCCCAGAAATGAGCACAGTTTTCCCGGTATTCCACGTATCACAGTTAAAGAAGTGTCTTCGAATTCCAGAACAAGAAGAAGTTCGGATCCCAGATGTCACGATCAGATCAGACCTGGAATACTACGAACAACCCAAGGAGATTTTGGATACCAAGACCCGAGAGACTCGTAACCGAACAGTGAAGACTTACAAGATTCTCTGGAGCAATCACGGACCCAACGATGCGACATGGGAAACCGAGGAGTACTTACGCGTAAGCTATCCCGCTTTTGTTAAGAAATGGTACGTAACTCAAATCTCGGGACGAGATTTCTTTAAGGGGGGAAGGGCTGTGACACCCTAGTGTCAAGCACTGCATTAGGAACTTCATTAGCTACTAAAGAAGCATAAGCAATGCATTGCATCGTTTCATGTGCACGAGTGCTTTTGTCTTTTGTTTATTTATTTGGATATTGGGTTTCTATTTGACTTGATGATTTAATGGGATCTCTGTTTTGGTTTTAGTTATGTAGAGGTTACAAAAATGGTTTTTAGAAAAAGTGTCCTATATGAAAGTTGTAGAGAAAATTATTTTGAACAACTTTCATATTTGGGTCAAAACCTAGTTTGGAGTTTTTGAAACTGTTTTTGAATGGTCCAGTTTGAAAAGATTTTGGAAAAAGAAAAGGAAAACGATTTCTCCCTGACGCCCCACCTTTCGGCCCATCTGGCCTTTCGGCCCAACCTCGCGCGCGCTGGCCCAGCTCGCCCGCTCGCGTGCGCCGGTCCGCTCCCGCCTCGCCCGCGCGCCGCGCGCACCGCGCGCGACATCGCCGCTGACACGCCCGCACCGTACGCCGGCCGCAACCGCCACGTGGCCGCCGCATGCTGCCGAGGATCCTCGCCGGCCACTCCTCGCTCGATCCTCTCTCACCCGAGCACGCAAGCTATCTTCCCCGGCCACTCTCCGCGCTGCCTCGCCGACCGCGCCGCCGTGGCCCCGCCACGACCACCGGTCAAGCCGATCAAAACCCCGAGCACCCCCCCTTCACTCCCTCACACTCCCGCACACACTCTCCCACTCTCGCTCGCACTCTCCTCCCCTCGCCACCAAGCCAGAGCAAGCGCTCGGCTCGCTCTCGCCGCGACCTCCACCGCAACCTCCCCTCTCCGTTCCCAATCCCACCGAGCACCACCGTCCGATTACTTCTGCACCAAGCTCCGCCTACGCCGTGCACACGCTGTGCGCACGTCGTCATCACCGACCGAGCCCCAACGCCGCCGGAGGACGTAGCGCCTCTTTCGGTCCGCCAGTCGCCACCGTCGAGCCGCAACGCCGTTCTTCCTCAACCCGAGCTCCACCATCTCCCTCCTTCACCATCGAGTTTCACCGAGTCAAGGCAAGGTGAGAACACCGTCTAGACTCAACGCTACCGCTCTCTCCCACATCTTCTACTCCCCGGCCGAGCGCCATGGGCGCCGCCGCGGCCCGCTCACGTGGTCAAGCTCCTCTGCAGCCAACCAAGCCGAACCAACCCCGTATCTGTGCTCCCTAGGGTTCGTAGAAGCTTATGCCTCCACCTATTTCTCCGGCGACCGCCGGGCACGGCCAAGCCGAGCCTCACCGACGCCACCGTCCGCCATGGCTCGTCGCCGGCATGCTCCGGCCATGCGCTGGCCAAACCATCACCACCACCGGATGCGCCTCGTTGAGACGAGTCTATCTAGCCTAGCCTCGCCGCCGGAAACCTCACCGCCGGCGAGCAGCCGCCGGTCAAACCTCTCCCCTGTTTTCCTCTCTCTGACGGGTGGGTTCCGTTGACCCACGGACCCCGCGCGTCAGCCTCTGTTTGGTCTATGGACCGCATCCACCCGAACCTTCGCCGAGCCCTCGAGCCAGGCCTCGGACAGACTTCCGTCTCGCCCGAGCCCTCGAGCCAGGCCTCGGACAGACTTCCGTCTCGACCGAGCCCTCGAGCCAGGCCTCGGACGGGCGAGTGATTTTCCGTCTCGCCCGAGCCCTCGAGCCAGGCCTCGACCGAGCCCTCGAGCCAGGCCTCGGACGGGCCTCGACCTTGAGCGAACCCTCGAGCGCTGTCTCGACCGAGCGGGCCTCGAGCGAACACACACCGACCGCACCGCGCTCGAGCCTGGTTGAGTCGAGTTGGGCCGGGTGTACGCAAGCCAGGCCGGGAGATTTCAAATGTTTTCTTTTTGATTTATTTTCCAGAGATGCTTGTTATTTTTGTGTAGCACGTTTTACAAATCCCAATGGAGTGCCTTCAGTTTTGTTAGTTTGTTTATGAGTAGATCTACCATGGAAGAATATGAAAGTATTTTTTTTGGTGGGAGTTTATTTTACTATTTTCATTTATTTCAGTTTATATGCTTTTGTTTAGATAAATGGTTATATATGTTTTCTGGTTGAGATAATTCCAGGAAAATTTTGTGTAAGTGTATTATCCTGTTTTACACCTGTGAAAAATATATGATGCACTGTTTATATGGACAAAATTTCTATTATGCTTAAAAGTCCTTTTTGGCTGATTTCTTAGAATAAATGTTAAGGTGTCTTATATATCAAAATAAAATAGGGAAAAAATGGTGTAGTCTCTGAATGCCATGTCCAAGCTAAGGAAAATGCAAGCATGAGCTGTTGTATGGTAAAATCTGAAGTTGCTTTACAAATGTACTTTTCTGTGTTTTCCTTTGAAAATTTATGTAAGGAGTAATATAATGTTTCTGTTCATGGAACTTTCTTGATAAGCATAAAATTTGAAGTAGAATCTGGGAAAAATATGAAATAGAGTTGTGCGCCCTTTTACAGTAGGGTTGTAGTTCAAAGTACCTTTTGGGGCAGTTTGCTTGTCATTTTTATATCTGCAGTTCTGAATTTTATTTTTGGCTGAAATTTGTTCAGTGGAGTCCAGCAACTGTTGTTTACCTTCTGGATTTTTCGTGGATTTTTCTGATTCCAGAAAAGTGCACTTGCAGTTCAAACCTAAGTTTCTTCTTGAATTATTAAATAAGAAAAAGGTGAATAAATGGATTTTGTTTTATGAGTATTTGCCTCAATGTCATAAATGGTTCAACAAGTTGGTTTTGTTGGTTTGCAAGAAATGCTCTTTCTCATACCTTCACACCTCGCACCCCTCATTTAAATACTTATTTATTCGTCGCATGCAATAGGATCGACCCCGCCGGAGCCCGACCAGGAGCAGGAGATAAACGCCGAGCAGCAGATCCCGGAGCTCCAGCAAGCCGAGGAAGTCGACCCCGCCAGCGACGCTAACTTGCCCGAGTGCCCCTCCCACGAGGCCTCGGTCTTCACCCAAGGCAAGCCCCGGAGCATTCTAAGCCTCCCAGTTTTATAATTAATTTACTTGAGTCCTTTTATATTGTGATGCATTAGGTTTAGGAGTTGAATGAATCCTATTTGCTGCATTACCATTCCTTGATGATTGATTATTACCTGCCTTGTTATCCTGTTACTTTAAAATGTAGAATTGCTTAGTCTGCTTAATAAAAGTAGTTGCTAAGGATGTTCCCGTAATACCCCGGGTGGGTATTTACCGGATCACGGTTGGCTATATTTGCTATCGTGGAAAAGAACCTGAGTAGTAATGAAATACGGTCAACTGGAAGGCAAGGCACAAGTTTGGAAACTTGGGGCAGTCCGTCCGTTGGATCGTGTAGGTTTGTATCGATGTTGGCCCTCGTTCATTTTTGAACGCGCCCTTTTACTTAGGGATATGTCGGTGCTGTAATCATCGACCCCAAAGCCGGTTAGAAGCTGTTCGGGCCGGTTTCAACCCGTGTCGTGCCCTCTAGTACGGAAGTTGCGATCTGCCGCGTGAGGCCATCGCCAGACTCCGATTGGGCGGTCCGTGCTTGAACCGCGGCGATTACCACCACGAACAAGCGTCGAGCGGTTGCCCAATGCATGGACCCGACGGGGAAAGTGTGGGCTGGTATTAAAGGTCTTTCACCAGCTGGTTTGGAATTCGATTCGAGTCGCCGTCTCCCCCGGTTAGTGGGAAACTATGGCGAGCTTCACCACGATACAACTCCATGTGATATCTAAAGGTTCAACTAAAATGTGGACAAGTCAACTGGATATGGTTATATTATTTGTCTGCTAGACTCAAGTGTGTGCAATAGTTCAGGTGCAAACCTAGAAGAAGGAATAGGTATAAAAGATGACAGCTCATTAACTTCACTCATACTTCGCTTATCTTAAATTGAGCTTTGCGCAAATTCAAGATCCCCGCTCCACCCAAAAAGGCCTTGCATGTCCTTGGTGTCTTTATTTTCAGTTAGACGGGTAAGTCTAGCTGAGTACATTCCCGTACTCAGGGTTTATCCCGTTGTTGCAGATGGCCAGGTCTACTTCGGCTATTGTAAGCACTGCCTCTACCCCGTGGAAGGTGATGAGGAGTAGGCCCAGGGCAGGGCCGTCCAGAAGCTTTCCCCCTTTTCTTTTGCTGGACTGAGACTACTAGTGGCACATTATCTTAAAAGGGAAGAGTGAGTTGTGTGAGTTGGTTTATCAAAACAATGTTTTATTTGGACCACATGTGTGGTAGTCGTGCTTTAAACTATTTCAGCTTCCGCACTTTCAAACTCGGTATTGTAATAACTCCGTTTTAAATTCGCACTCTGATATGTTAAATTCGGTTTTCATTTCCGTTGTGATGTATCTTTACGAATGTGATCCTTGAACAATGCGATCCTGTATGATGTATGGTGTTAGAAATCCTTCGTGATTTCCGGACTACTGGGGTTATATGGGTTCAAGTATCAGTCGAAGTCAGACGAATTTGGCTAAGATAATACTTGAGCTCTTATAATCAGGGCGGTTCCGCCACAGAGGTTACGGCCTCACTTCCTCAAAATCTCCAGTACACAGAGGAATGGTTCTCTGTGGATCTCAGCTAGCTACAGCAGGGGATTGGGAGAGCAGGAAACACTAGAAGCAAAGAGCAAATGACTGAGATACATGGGGAGGTGGGTGTCTCCCCCTACTTATCCTAATTCTAACTATTCCTAATTCCCACTCTACCCCTAACTAATTACAGAGCGAACCAGCTAAACCCTAGGGTTATTCTGGACCAACTCGTGGTAGGTGGTGATCCGACGGCCACGCCCGCACAACTAGTAGCGTTGCCTCGATGCAACCTCACCGATTGCCGCCACGTGCCGCCACCGCTCTGCTTGTCCTTTCCCGGACGACGCACCCCCGGTTTTGTGGCCCAAACTGAGAAACCAGCCTTCACAGCCAACCCCCGGTTTTGAGGCCCAAACCGGGAAACCAGCCGACCAGCACCTGAGTTTTGTCGCCCAAACTCAGTAAACCCGCAGCACCCAGGTTTTGAGGCCCAAACCTGGAAACCGTCCTCAGCCCGAGTTTTGTGGCCCAAACTCAGAAACCATCCGCGCCCAGGTTTTGAGGCCCAAACCTGGAAACCGTCCACTCGGTGGTTTTTCTGTGGCTCAACCACCAAACCGAGACGTAGAGGGGATGCACCTCCCGTGCACCCCGTCCACCGACACGTGTCCCCAGGTCCTCGACCTGAGCAACACTGTGACCGCAAGTCTTCGCTCGTCGCTGTCCCAGGCTGTCGGCCACCACAGCCAATCCTCGGGCCACCGGTCCCTCAGTCCAAGCCTCACGTCCACCCTTCGCCACTCTCGGTCCATCGGCACGACACGTCTCTACTTGACCTTCACCTTGCCTTTGATCACTGTATCCATGCTCGACACCTGCACAACACAAGCCAAAGAACATGCGCATCATCCCAATTGACAATCACTCATCACTCAGAGAATCGGCATACACCCATGTTTCCGCAATCTCCCCCTTGATGAGTGCATTGTCAACTACCAACACAAATCATAATGAAATGGAAGAAAGAAGGAAGAAGGAGAGAGAACTCGACCAAATGACCCAAAAGCATAGCAAAGCCGAAGAAGGTCAAGTGGAAAGAGCTAGACAACTTGGTCCCCAAAGACATGGGCAACGGCTCGACGCGACCAAGCAAAGCAAAGCTAGCCCCCAAGAAGAGGTAGAACAGGCTCAACACCGCTAGCAAGAGAACTTGATACCAATTGAAGAATCAACTGAAAATCAAGCAAAACAGAGCTAGCCCTCAAGAAGAGGTAGAATGGGCTCAACACCGCTAGCAAGGAAGCTCAAATACCAACTGTTACCGACTCAAAAACCAAAAGAGTTTGATACCAATTGAAGAGCTGAAAAACCAATTGAAAAGCTGAAAATGTTGGCTAGTCCCTCAAGAAAGAGGCAAAAGCTCAACACAACCAGCAAACTCCCCCTCAAATAGTGCACACAACCCAGGGAACACATGATTTGTCAATATTTTCTCCCCCTTAGTTGAAAATGCACCATCAAGCAAATGTGCACACACACAATTTTCTCCCCCTTGACAGAAAATCTGCCTCCAAAAATGCAAGTTAGCAGCTTCAGGAATATAATCAAGAGAGTGCAAAAATGCTCTACACAGTTTTGTTCCGATGACTCAACATCATCCATAAGAAGCTAGCAAAGGCTCAAACTGATCACCAGATACGAAATATGAACATGAGAGCAAAAAGAGCAGTTTTCAGCCAAAAAGGTGTTCACCATCAAAATAGCATGAGACATGTATAGAACGGAAGTCAACCAAGTGCTAAACATGTATACAAGGTGAACTCCTAGCACAGTTCAATCATCATGCTATAGAATGAAACATAGACTTGTGTATCCAGATTTTTATCGGAGTTGCAGTGGTTAAATTACACAAGTTTAAATTTCAGCATGTGATTGCGAGAGGTTGAAAGCTTGTTATTGCCTAACTTTTCAACTGTGCAAAGCCTATGCAGAAGCTTAAAGCAACAGTTTCGGTCATACACTACACAGCTCATGTTTAACTCAAAGTGCAATGAGAAACAGTCTCAAAACTGTGATGTGCTGACAAGCAAACCTATCTCTATCTTTCCAATTCAATTAACTTGGTTCAGATTTTAAAACAGAATATCAACATACTAAGCAAGTGAAAGACTCAACACTAGAGACATAGCAACATAGCATATATGAAGAGCACGAGTGATTTCAACACATTCTACACACGCTAGTTGCATATCTCAATGGTGAACATGTGCAAGTTTTAAGTTCATTACTCAGAGTCACCATTAATAAAATAGCTCCGCTCACAACATGTAACAGTGATCAGAAAGAGCATAAGCTACAACATCATCATAAAGCATTGGAGCAAAGACTATACAGAGCATAGTTACATTCTTCAGATTATATACATGATGCTCTGAATGTAAATATGCAAGATGAAATGCAAAGATGCATGAATAAACCAACTGAAAAACACAAAGTCAGTTTACAGTACAAGAGTCAAAATGTTTCCCCATCTAAAAGGGGAAACACACACCAAGCTCACCTCTCGACCTAGCAAAAGTTGATTGGTCCAAAGGCTTGGTGAAAATATCAGCCAACTGATGATGAGTATCGACAAGGCGAAGGTCGATATCACCCTTCTCATAGTGGTCTCGCAGAAAATGAAAGCGCACATCAATGTGTTTGGTCTTAGAGTGTAGCACGGGGTTCTTAGCAACGCTAATAGCACTCGTGCTGTCACAAAGCAAAGGAACGTGAGAAAAGCTCAGACCAAAATCATGCAAAGTGGTCATCATCCAATACTCAGCCTCCGTGGTAGACTGGGCGACACTAGACTACTTGCGAGAAGACCACGATACAAGAGAAGAACCAATAAACTGGCAAGTCCCAGAAGTGGACTTGCGCTCAATCCGGCAACCAGCAAAATCGGCATCGGAATAACCACAAAGGGAGAGGGTGGAGGAAGCAGAATACCAAATCCCAA
Organism: Coix lacryma-jobi var. lacryma-jobi; assembly: GCA_009763385.1. Lineage (NCBI taxonomy): Eukaryota > Viridiplantae > Streptophyta > Magnoliopsida > Poales > Poaceae > Coix > Coix lacryma-jobi. Next base: position 102,822,129 of record CM019830.1, on the reverse strand, counting down.
ACTCAGGAGTGAAGCATAAGTACCTCATAATGCGCTTGACCGCCTAACGGTGAGAGGTGCGCGGTGACGACTGAAATCACGCGCAAAGACACACCGCGAACTGAATGTCCGGGCATGTCGCCGTCAGGTACAGCAGCGACCTGATCATACTCCGGTAATCCTTCTGGTCCACTGCTTCTCCCTCCTTGTCCGCATCCAGGGCCGTTGTGGTCGACATGGGTGTTGGAAGAGGCTTGGCCTCACCCATATCGAATTTCTTCAGGATATCCTTGGTATACTTACCCTGGTGCACAAACGTTCCCTCTCGAGATTGCTTGATTTGCAATCCGAGGAAAAACGTCAACTCGCCCATCATGCTCATCTCAAATTCCCTGCTCATAGTATCTTGACCGAGTGACGCGTTCGCCGATGTTGCCGATCATCTGCTGAGGAGGGTGTTGGCGCAGAATGTGTCGTGGCGCCTCCCTTGCCGAAGTGGCCTCCCCCTCAACAGCAGCTGGTGCCTCCTCGGGTACAAAAGGTACCGCTCGAGGTGGCGGATCCCACAGCCCCCAAGTCGAAGAAGAGGGGTCAAGGCCGTGAGTCATAGTGGAAGCCACTCTTTGCGGCACAACAGGTGGAGGAGGTGCTGGGTCATCCGTCCCTTCAGCACCTTCTTCTTCATCATCGAAAAGAGGCTCGCCAACCTCATGATCACCTGCACGCTCAAAACAAGAAGAATGACAAACCATGGTCTCGTCGAAGGTGACATCTGATGTCTCCATGACTCGGTTAGTATTAAGGTTAAGTACACGATAAGCTCGAGTGTGAGTGCCATAACCCAAAAATACACCGTCAGAAAAATGAGACTCAAACTTGTCCAAGTTGCCCTTTTTGAGTATAAAACAATGGCAACCGAAAACTCTAAAATAACTCACTTTGGGCAGTTTTCCAAAACGCAACTCATAAGATGTCTTTTTCAAGAAAGCTCGGAGAAAAATGCGATTGGAAATGTAGCAAGCAGTGCTCATAGCTTCGGCCCAATATCGCCTAGGAGTCCTATGCTCATCGCGCATCGTCCTGGCCATCTCTACAAGGGTCCGATTCTTCCTTTCTACAACACCATTCTGAGGCGGTGTATAGGGAGAAGAAAACTGATGCTCTAAACCCAAAGAGTTACAAAACTTCTCAAAATCCAAATTCTTGAATTCGGAACCATTATCACTCCTAATAGCTCGCATTGAGTTCAAAGGGAACTCATTCTGAAGACGCAAAATCAGATTGCGAGCAAAGGAGAAAGTCTCAGTTTTCTCAGCTAAAAAGAAAACCCACGAATATCTCGAAAAGTCGTCAACCACAACAAGCACATACCACTTCCCCCCAACCGAGCTCACCCGCGCTGGACCAACAAGGTCCATGTGCAAAAGCTCTCCAGGGCGCTTAGTCATGACCTGAGTCACTGGATGGTGGGGAGCGGCAACCATCTTCCCATGTCTACAAGAATGGGAAACAAGATCCTTCTCCATGGATAACTTGGGCAATCCTCGGATTAGGCCAAGTGAACTAAGTCTTGCAAGCAAGTCGAAGCTCAAATGTCCTAGTCTCCTATGCCACTTCCAAAGATCGGAGGAGGAAGGTCCAGCCAAAAGACAACAAGAAACTCCAAACGACTCCCAGAAATCCGCATGAAAGACTTTCCCAAAGGGCGAAATCACACATACAAGATTGCCCTGAGGATCCAAAATGCGATTGAGATTCGGTTTAAAACGAATCTCATAGTCATCATCGAAAAGTTGCGAAACAGAAAGAAGGTTAAAATGCAAGTTAGAAACAAGAGCAACGTCGCGCAACACAAAGTGCTCATTAACTCGCACCGACCCACGAGACAACACTCTACCTTTGCTATTGTCGCCGAAGGTGATAAACTCCTTTCCAGCGATCGGACTAAGACTGGAGAACCACTTGGCGTTTCCGGTCATGTGCCTCGAGCAACCGGAATCCACCAACCAAACGTTCTCCAATCGTTTTACCTACATCAATAAAGAGACATAGGGTGAGCATACGGTCCAACACTGGGTTAGTGAAATAGGGAGAATACCAGTGTTGGGCCGGCTGCTCAAAAGAACGGTTAGCAAAAAAACCATTCCTAGCATGCCTACGGGAGGAGCGATCACCACGTAGAGGAAAACGTGGTCCGCTAAGGGAGGAGCGTCCATCGCGATACTCAAAACGTGGTGGGGGAAAATGCTCAACAACAAAGCCACCGCCACGGGGTCCATAACCTACAACTGCAGGCTCCCGCCGGGCACGTCCTCTCCGCTGCCTAGGCCTAGGAACTTGAGGTTCTGGACCTCTAGGCCTAACAGCATGCCTCTGAACATTCGACACATGTACATCATGGAAAGGATGGTACATGTCCATGTTGTTCATCTCCTTTGCACGGAGCGCTTCTCTCTTGCGCCGAAAGCAGAACTCACTCAAGTGACCTTCTCTCCCACAGTGCTCACAATGGTACCTCACCGCTCTCAAAGAGGGTTGTTGGTACTCACGGTAGTGGGTATGGATCACTTTGCCCTTCTATGGCATAAGCTCCTCCTGAATGGGTGGCATGGTGTCCAGCTTGTTCTTGAGGTGGTTTGGTTTGGGAGCCCATGATTGTTTCTTGGGTGGAGCTCTCGAAGGCTCAACAAAGACCCCATCCTTGGTGTTAGGCTTGAGAGGCTCTTTGGGTGGAATCTTGGTAAGCTTGGGAGTAGTGGTGGAGTTGGGCTTCTCACATGGGTTAAGGCCACTCGACTCTCCAATCTTCCCAAAAGACGAAACATCGACACCCGGAGCAAAGCCTACACCTGGACCTCCAGCAGCTCGCTTGAATTGGGAGATCATCATCCCGAGCTGTGGCTCACCGCTAGACACCCATGACAAGATGGTCCGAAGGTATGTGTTTTCCTCCTCAGTTTGCATCTTGTCATGCTTCACATTAGCGATCTCCATCTCCAAACCCTCACAAAGAACACACCTAGCCACACATGTGCTACATGAGTTGGCCTCTTCAAGAGACACAATCTTGGCATTCTTCTCTGCCAACTCAGATTGCAAGCCCGCACAGGACTTGCACGCACCCAACAACGAGGATCTAGCCTTCAGCTCATCCACCTCTCCTACCAACACAGCATACTTACTTCGCAAAGTGAGAAGGTCAGTCATGTGTGTGGAGCACATTTCACACTCCTCCTCCTCGGTAACAACTACGGTGATTCAAGTTCCTTCACCGTATCCTCCCACTTCTGCCTAAACTCCTTGCGCTCTCTAGCAGCACGCCTAAGCAACTTATCCTGACTAAGGAGCGCGGCAGTAAGCTTCTCGACCTCAGCAGAAAGCTCATTGGGGGTCTGAGATACCTGGGAGGTGTCGTCGTCGTCGTCGTCGTTCCGAGGGGTGTCCTCCAGCTCGCCGTCGACCTCCTTGCCGAGGGCCATGGGGCAGAAGCCATCGTCGTCGGCGAAGAAGCAGAGGCCGTTCAGCTTGTCCTCAATCCTCTTCTTCTTCTCGGACTCGTCGTCGTTTGAGGAAGCGGAGTCGTCATCCGAGTCATCGACGTCGCTGAGCGTGGCAAAGAAAGCACGCTGCTCAGCCTGGTCCTTCTCCAAGTACTTCGTCTTGATGTACTCCTTGTCGAAGCTGCCCTTTCGCTTGTGCTTCGCGGGGACGTACTTCTCCTTGCGCTTGCCGGAGTCGTCCTTGTGCCCATGATCCGCCTTGCCGAAGGTCTGCTTGTTCTTCTTCGGGCAATTTGCGATGAAGTGGTTGGGGTCGCCACACTCGAAACATCTCGAGCGTCCTTGTAACACTCCTGGTGTTAAGCAACCCTAAATGCATAACTTGACATCTCATGAGCATAAGCATCATCATCATCCCATGTTGCATTTTGTTTGTTAAGTGTCATTTCATGTGTTGGCTTGCAATGTTATGCTTTGTGAGATGCTTGTTTGACTTGCTTTTGGAGTGTGTGAGTCTCCTAAGTAGTTGAACCTTGTTGAGGAGTCCAAATGAAGCTAGGTTTGTGTTGGTCTTTTTGGCTAACCAAGTCATTAACCCTAGATGCCTTAATGGAGCCCTAGGAGCCCCTTTGTTTGACTAACTGAGACCTCCTTGATAGAAGCTTTGCATGGCTGTGGGCCCTTAACCAAAAGTGTGTAGAATTTAGAGTAGAACAAAAAGTGTTTAAGGGCCAACTCATGAAAATGAGTTTAACAAGGTGTTTTAGGACCCACAAGGCAAAAATGGGGGAGGTTAGACTTAGAAAAATTTCCTAAGTCCCTAACTGGCAAAACAGTTTCGCTAAGCGATCTTTGGAGCTTTTCTGGGAGCAATCTAGGCCGAACCAAAGCTTGATCTTGTAACCAAAGTTGTAGTTGGCATGTAGCTCTACTCAATGGAACAAGTGGTTTAGTGTTTCATCAAGTGGATTAGGAGCTAATCGCGTCCAAAGTTCGGCCGTCAGTCGGCCATCGGCGACTGAATCGGCCGATTCAGTTTGAATCGGGCCGTGCCGTGCCAACCGCGCACAGGACTCGCCCGCCACGTGGCGCGCGCTGGCCGGGGATGCAGCGTTCGCGCGCGGCGTGGCGTGCATAAGGCCGCCTCGCCCCTGCTCGAAGCCACACTCCCTCCATTTTGTCCCTCTCGCTGTCGCCCAAGCGGAAGAGAGGGGGGAAAACAGAGCGCCGCCGCCGTCCGGCCGCCTCGCCGCAAGCCCAACCACCCACAAGGCTTCGCCGTGAGCCCCCGCATCTCTTGCTACCCTTAGCGCCCCATAGGAGACCCTAGGCAAGCCTCGGGATGAGCCGCCGCCATGGCTGCCATGACCGCCGAGCTCGGTTCGCCGTGGCCGGCCTCCTTCCCGTGGTTTCGTGTCGCCCTAGCTCACGTTCAAGGGTTAGGGAGGTTCGTAGAAGATGTAGAAGGTGACGGTTTGGCCGGTTAGAGTTTGGAGACCGCGGTACGCCGCGCCCGCCATGTCCGCCATGGCCGGCGAGCTCGGTCCGCCGTGGCCAACCCCCTTCCCGTGCCCGTCCGTTGGTCCTAGCTAGCGTTCGCGAGTCGCCTTGGACCGTAGAAGGCGTTGGTGGTGTTGGTTGAGCCGATTAGGGTTTGGTAGCGTCAGTACGCCGCGTCCGCCGTCCGCCATGGTCGCTGGAGTCGGCATGGCTGTGGTCGCGGGTGCTTGAAGTAAGAGCCCTGGCTCCTGAGCCTCGGGTTAGGGTTGTGAAGGTCGCCGGAGTAGAAATCGCGCGTTGGTTTGGCTCGGGATGACCGGAGCCGGCCGGCGTAGCATGTCCGCGCCGCTGTGTCCGCCATGGTCGCCGGTGAGCTCGATTCGAGCATGCGCTAGGCCTGAGTGTGGTACCGTCGGGTGAGGAAGAAGGAGAGGAGTAGGGTGGAGGTGTCCGTTTCGCCGGAGAGGTCGCCGTCGGCGAGCTTCGCCGCGGTCAACCTTTCCCCTGCTTCGGTGTGACTGACCGGTGGGGTCGGTTTGACCAAGGGTCCCGCGGGTCAGTGGCTCGGGTCCCGGTTGTCAGTGTCTTGGGTGCAATAGCCTGGGTGCGTGTAGCAGTTTAGGTTAAAGGGTTTTTCAGGGTTTTGTTTAAATAGGTTTCAGAAATGTTTGATTAGTTTGTTTAATTCATATCTTGAGTTCTGTAAATGCTAAAAAGGTGAAACAAGTTCTGTTAAGTTTGTTGTGATGAGTTCTATGCATGAAAAATATAATGTGTCTAGTTTGTGATAAAGTTGTGTGTGGTTATATTTAATTCATGTTTAGGCTGAAATCTTGTTAAATGCATAGTAATCTGTGTATTGCTCAGAAAAATGTGATTTTTGTTTTGTTAGGTTTGTATTGATGAATAGCTTCTGCGAAAAATGAAATATGATGTTGTTCTGTGGAATATTTTGGCAGTAGCAATTAAAATGAATAAATGATATTTTCTTGTTTATTTTGTAGTAATTAAAATATGAGGATTTGAACCTGAGAATTTTTATACACCGCTCTTGTGCTAAGAAGTTTAGTAAAAAAATGAGAAATTTGTTGTTTGACACTTTCTGCTAGGATATGTAGTTCAAAGCACCTTTTCATGATAGAATTTGTCTTTTTCATAGGGAATGGAGTTTAAGTTCAAATGGGGTGAAATTTGGACAGGGGACTACATTAGGTGTTGTTCACTTCCAGTAATTTCTGTAGATTTTCCTGAAGCTGTCTAGGATGGGTTGCTGTTATAGGCTTGATTAAATGGATTATTTCAGCAAGCAATTAAAGGGGAATAAATTAATTAAGTGAAGTGCTTGCTGTGGTAATTGTGAGTCCTAACCAACTAATTAGGTAGGTTAATTGTAGGTTGGATGTTTAGATCTTTTGTAATCACTAGTTTGATGTGACTACCTTGTTGAAGATAACGCAGTAGATGACATGTGCTTATCTCCTGAGTTATCTTGTTCTATGTTGCATCCCCATGCATTACATGTGCATTCATATTACTTACGCGTGATATGCATCATACAGGATCGGTAGTGGAGACCCAGAACTCACCACCGGAGGAGCCATGTCTGGAGGAGACCCAGGACCAGAGGACCGAAGAAGGAGACGTCGAGGACCTGCTTGAGTGCCACGACCATCGTCTCTCCGACTTTGAACGAGGCAAGCCCCGGAGCATCCCACTCCTACGGTTTGCAATTGCAATTATGAATTAACCTGATATGTTTGTTGCACTAGGTTATAGGAGTTGAGTGATACCGTTGATGCAGTATTTACTTATCCTTGTCCACCTGCAATTATATCTTGTTATCCCTGTTAAGTCTAGGCTCGTTTATGCTTAGCCTGCTTAGACCGGTAAAAGTCGGGTGATTTCCTGTCTCCCGCCTATAGGTGGATACTGATCATGACTAGCCTCGTGCTATCATGGAGATAACCATGTGATAATTAATTTGAGACCGGGCGGGATGTAGGAGCAGCAGGACATGGGTTCTGTGAGCTAGTAGTCTCCCGTCTGTGTCGATTAGGACCCGACGAAGGCACACCTCAGTCATTTTGAATGCGTCAATCACTTAACGGAGCAGGTCGGAGTACCTCCCGTGAAACCGAGTAGGGCTATTCGAGCCGGTGATGAAGATGTTGATGCCTAACACCCAGGGCCTTATATGTACCGTGGGCAACTATTCTGAGCAAGCTGGCATGGTCCGTGGACAGGCGGGGCCTGACTGATCTGGCATGACCGTGGGCAGTTATAGCTTGAGCGACCTGGCATTGAGATAACCCCCGGTGGAGAAGGGCCCATGACCGTCCCGCGTGTTGTGTTCTCGAATTTCCTGAAGTGGTCGCCGACGGCTGCCTGGCAAGGTGTGATCGGACGAGTGTGCGACATCTTTGTCCCCAGCTGGGTAGGAATCGATTATAATCGCCATCGCTCCTGGTTAGTGAGTAACTTGACTAGGCATGTGTTACCATAGTAACTTATGGAACTAAATATGGTTATGGTACTGAATCTGAAAGGCTATTGATGAAATAGTCCCTCTTGTTGATTAAATAGTCAAGTGTTTGCTCTAGATCAGGTGCAAATCTAGTTAATCAGGCTGATTACTTAAAACTGACTGCTAATGCTCTAATGTTGATTATTTAATAATGAAAACGGTTTTATGCAAAAGGGTAAGTATGGCCAACCCCAAATACAGCCTTGCATACTCCTTGGTGTCGTTTATTTCTGGTTTATGACGGGTAAGTCTAGCTGAGTACCTTCTCGTACTCAGGGTTCTATTCCCTTGTTGTTGCAGATGGGCAATGCTTCTACGGCTATTGCGAGAACTGTCTGTACCCCATCGAGGGTGGTGACTAGACCATGGGCATGGTCAAATCTTATCCTTCCCTGATGCTTTTGTGGACTGATTAGGCATTGACACCGTATTGTGAACTGAGAACTTATGTTTAAAACTATGTTGCTTCCGCTTTCGAAATTCGAACTATGGTTTGTAATAACGGTTGAACTCCGATGTATTTGAATTATGTGTGAACTTAATGTACCTCGTGGACATGTACGCTAATCTATTACGATCTTGGCTAAAGTTGAATGATTTGAAATCCTTCGAGATTTCTGGACTACCGGGTTTGTACGAGCTCAAGTATCTGAAATCTCTGTGAAAGTGGGGATTCGATGCTTAATCTGGTATAAATTGGTCGGTTCTGTATCAGCTGGCATCGGAGCATGGTTGGCGTTACTGTTCATGAGTGTATTTGAAAATCGTATTTTCAAATCAAAAACTTTCTTTGCAAAAACTTATAAGCTATAATAGGGTTTGAAAAATCTTATAAATGAAGTTTAAGGTGTGCCAATGATCAAGTCCTTATGCCCAGTAGGTTTCTAGGTGGCTATTTAAGTACTAACTTGGGGGTTGTGCATCATATTTAAATTCTATTGTTTCTGTCGTTCATACGGCAAGGGTGAAATTGTATGGGTGCTATTCTTCGGAATAGTAATATATGGATCAATTGCCTCTACGCCAAGGTAACAAGTGAGTTGTGAGAGCATGATTGGACAACCGCCAATCTAGGGGAGTGCTTGAATGGTACCGACATGTATACCTGTTACACACAAGTATATGTGAAAGTATTGATTGTGGGAGTAATACTATTCTGATGGGTGCATATACTGCTTACGTGTATACTGGGTGTGCACCTAAGTTAGTATTAGATTTAATTTCAGCAATGCATGATATTCATACTGTGGGCAGGGCTGAAGTGATTTTCTGCAGGTATGCTAACTTGCGAACGTATAGTACGTCTAGTTAACGCTATGAGTGAACGTGTATGCCACCGTCTAGCCGTTAGATTGATAGACAGTGAGGACGTATGTTACGTGCATGCATCATGATCATACAACCTTGCATTAATCTTACTTTCTTCCTTATGTTATCCATCCCGTTTTTCTTAATAAAAGTTGTTCTCAACTAATGAAAACATATGTGTGGATAAACTTCTTACAGATGGCCCGTACCAAGCGCACAACTCGTAAGTCAACCGGAGGCAAGAGGCCTAATTACATGTTGGGGCCATGGACCGCGGAAGGATCGGAGGACTTCTTAGACGAGTTCGGTATGCCTACCATCCTTTGGAAGGTATTGCACTTGGTGGGATACCAGGAGGGCCAGGAGCCCCAGTACGACTGGCACCGTGTGCAGTTCTCGGAGGATCGCCACATGTACACGGTGGAGGTTGACGTGCCTAGCCGTGATGACCAGGATCACGTCTGGTGCCACCGTGTGTTCGCGTTACAAGGGAGAACCCCATGGGATGGAGCCAACAGAGTTGCTTACATCGTTCTCCGGGACATTATGGAGGACCATCCGGAGGTGGTTGCCCAAGCTACAGCCAGCATCTTCCCGACAGCAGATCCTTATCAGTCAGTGTGGCGTCAACCAGGAGCTACAGTACTTGAGGCTAGCTCTCTTGAGAGGGAGCATTGTGCAGGACCAGCAGGGAGTGCTATGGCCGCTCTCATGGCTACTTATGGATGCCTATCGCGTAGCTATGACCACCTGGACCATATTCTTAGTGAGGAGATGGCTGCACAACATCGCAGGCAGGAGGAGCATGCCACAGAGATAGACCTCCTCACCACACAGCTAGCTCACCTGACTGTGGAGAGGGACCAGGCGCTTCAGAGAGAGCAGGAGACCGCTCATCAGCTCAGTGTTCAGCGCGAGTCGGCTACCTTCCTAGCCTTGATCATGAGGGAGACCGAGGAGTCGTTTCGAGGTGTGTGTATTGAGGGCATACGTGCTTCAGAGGAGAACAGGCTGTTGAGGTTGCGAGTGGGAGACTTAGAGCTGCAACTTCACCACCTGCAGGACTACAATGACCGTCTGCACGAGGAGATCCACCGCAGGGAGAATGAGAGGAACCCCATCTTTCCACAGGAGGACCCGGATCCGAGTGGCTCTTCTAGTAGTTCTTCAGATATGTCTAGTGAGGATGGCGACGTTGGTGACATCGCTAGAGAGTAGTTTAGATCGTATACTTAGAGCCTAGTGATCTTTTGTGTGTGTTGGCAAGCCCGATCTTTTGCTTTTGTTATGGGCTGGATGTAAGCATGAGTAGTGAACTCTTATGTGCACGTGGTGTGAGACCTTGGAAAGTCCCATATGTATGGGCAAAACTATGGATGTTTATGTTGGTTTTTGCATGTTATGTATTAAGCGATCTTATTATGTGATGCTGCGATGTGGATTGAAATTTATTATGCCTCTGTGATTGTTTGGCGAATTCGTTTTCCGAATAAATTCAGTTGGCATGATCTATTGTTCTCTACAATAATTGCAACTCCACCTGATGATCACTTGTTGTGAATAAATGCAGATGATGACAACTCATAGTGGAGCGGGCGGTAGTGGTGGAAATGAGGATCCCAGGGATAACCGTAATCCACCACCTCCTCCACCAGCCACTCCCGAGCAACTTTTCGCTCAGTTTCTGGGAAGCCAGCGCAACATTGAAGCTTTACTACGTGAGAATTTGGCGCACGGTCAGCAGCGTCCTGAGCCAAATCAGTATAGTTCATTCAGGGATTTCTTGGATACTAGGCCACCCATTTTCAAGGAAGCTACTGAACCTTTAGAAGCAGAAGAATGGTTGCATACCCTGGAACAAAAGTTTCGTTTGCTCAGGCTCACGAAAGAACTCAAGGCAGAGTATGCCGCACACCAGCTGCAGGGGCCAGCCGGGATTTGGTGGGGACACCATCACACCACCTATCGTGCCAACGTTCCTGTCACTTGGAGGATGTTCACTGAAGCCGTTCGGGGGCACTATATTCCACCAGGCCTGACTCAGATGAAAGTTGCAGAATTCATGAGCTTGACACAAGGGACTCGATCTATCACCGAGTACCATCACTTGTTTAACTCCTTGTCTCGCTATGCTCCAGACTTCGTGAACACAGATGCTAAAAAGATTGCTAGTTTCAAGAGAGGATTGAACACCAAAATGGGAAAGTCAGTGGGAACATCTTCTCGTACTGTCTTCAATGACTTCATTAGTGATTGCCTGATTCAAGAGAATCACAATAATAAGCATGCTGCAAGTAAGGCCCGGAAGAGGACCTTTGATTCCGGACCATCTCAACCTAGGGGACAACCAGCTCAACGAACCCAGTATCGACCACCAGCGCCGGGGGCACGTTTCAGGCCGCCGCAAAAGAAGGGTCAGCCGCAAGCTCAGCACAATCAAAGGCCATACATGATAGCTGCTAACCAAGCTCGTGGAGGTCAGGGCAGCTCGACCGGAGGGAAACCTTCAGTTCGTGGGCCATGTTACAATTGCAACCAAGAGGGGCACTTCGTAAGATATTGCCCTCACCCAAAGAAGCAGCAAGCTAACTACCCCGCGCGTTTGCACAACATGACTGCTGAAGAAGCCCGAGTCGGAGAGCCCGTGACTGTCGGTATGTGTCTTGTTAACCATCATCCTGCAGTTGTTTTATTTGATACTGGATCATCACATTCATTCATGAGCAAAGCATTTGCACAAAAACATAATCAAGAGGTGTCTGAAATGGATTATGGGTTTCGTGTAAGCTCCGTGGGGAGTAGCGTGTTATCTAGGCAGATGGTTTGTAATGCAACCATCGACATTGGAGGGCACAAATTCGGAGCTAATTTAGTAGTTTTGCCAGGACTAAGTATGGATGTAGTCCTAGGGATGAGTTGGATGAGCATGTGGAATGCGGTGTTAGACACGGCCAATAGGATTCTTACCTTATCTGATGGAAGGACAAATACGAAGCTACGCATCTCTCTTCCTCGAGGTGCTGACTTTGTTGATTTATCTTGCACTTTATCTATAGAAGACCTGTCCAAAATCCCAGTCGTCCGAGATTTCCTGGATGTTTTCCCGGATGAATTACCAGGGTTACCGCCCAAGCGGGCAGTGGAATTTGCAATTGAGTTGTTACCTGGAACTGCACCAATCTCTAGAAGACCTTACTGTATGCCGCCTAATGAATTAGCTGAACTTAAAACTCAGATCAAGGAACTTTTGGACAGAGGATTCATTCAACCTAGTATATTCGAGTGGGGTTGCCCAACATTGTTTGTCAAGAAGAAGGATAAGTCACTACGGATGTGTGTGGATTATCGGCCACTCAATGTTGTGACTGTTAAGAACAAGTACCCATTGCCACGGATAGATATTCTGTTTGACCAGTTATCCAGAGCTAAGGTGTTTTCCAAGATCGATTTGAGGTCAGGTTATCACCAGATTAGAATTCGACCACAGGATATCCCAAAGACTGCGTTCTCGACCAGATATGGATTATATGAGTATCTTGTCATGTCTTTTGGATTGACAAATGCCCCAGCGTATTTCATGAGTTTTATGAATTCGGTGTTTATGCCAGAACTAGATAAGTTTGTAGTGGTGTTCATTGATGACATTCTTGTATACTCTGAAAACCCGGACGATCATGCAGAACATTTGAGGGTTGTTTTGACGAGGCTCCGGGAACATAAACTTTATGCGAAGTTTAACAAATGTGAGTTTTGGTTGAAGCAAGTACAATTTCTTGGTCACATCCTGTCAGAAGAAGGAATCTCTGTGGACCCCAGTAAGATACAAGAAGTGATGAAGTGGGAAGCTCCTACTTCAGTTGGTGAAATTCGGAGCTTTCTTGGATTAGCAGGGTACTATCGTCGTTTCATTCCTGACTTCTCTAAGATTGCCAAACCAATGACAAGTTTGCTCCAGAAAGATCATAAGTTTGAATGGACAGAAGGGTGTGAACTAGCTTTCCGTACCTTGCAGAAACTATTGACCACTGCTCCTGTCTTAGCTCAACCAGATATCGAGAAACCTTTTGATGTCTTTTGTGATGCATCGAAGGTTGGATTAGGTTGTGTTCTTATGCAAGAAGGCAGAGTGATTGCTTATGCATCACGACAATTGAGGAAACAAGAGATTAACTATCCTACGCATGATTTAGAGTTAGCCGCTGTGGTGCACACTCTAAAAATCTGGAGACATTATCTACTTGGTAACGTCTGTAACATGTACACTGACCACAAGAGTCTCAAGTATATCTTCACTCAACCAGAACTGAATATGAGGCAAAAAATATGGCTTGAACTAATCAAAGATTACAATCTACAGATACATTATCATCCAGGGAAAGCAAATGTGGTTGCCGACGCTTTGATTCGGAAATCACACTGCAATAATTTGAGGTTACAACCAGAAGACGAGTTTAGTCTCGTACACCCTGTGATTCTGCATAATATCAAGCTGCAAGGCACCTTAGTTGATCAGATTCTTGAAGGGCAGAAAACAGACAAGGAAATTTATCATATCAAGGAAAGGCTGAAGACCGCAACTGAACTAGTAAAACATTTTCGGATTGATGATAAGGGAGTGTTGTGGTTTGACCAGCGCCTAGTAGTGCCTAAGAATAGGGAACTCAAAAACCGGGTCATGGATGAAGCCCATTTATCCAAGTTATCTATTCATCCTGGAAGCACTAAGATGTATCAAGATTTGCGTCCAAGGTTCTGGTGGACCAAGATGAAGAAAGAGATTGCCGCGTACATAGCCAGATGCGACACGTGTTGTCGAGTAAAAGCTATTCACTTGAAGCCAACCGGAATACTTCAACCGTTACCAATACCTGAGTGGAAATGGGAAGAAATAGGTATGGATTTCATCACCGGTTTGCCAACCACCCAGAAAGGAAATGACTCAATTTGGGTGATAATTGATCGTCTTACCAAGACCGCTCATTTTATTCCAGTCAAAACCTGTTATCGAGCACCGGAGCATGCGGAGATTTATATCAATCAAATCGTTCGACTGCATGGTATACCCAAGGTTATAGTTTCGGATCGTGGAACACAGTTTACTGCACCGTTTTGGGAGAAAATGCAAAAGGAATTAGGCACGAAGCTAATCCGTAGCTCCGCCTATCATCCCCAAACCTCAGGACAAACCGAAAGAGTGAATCAAGTCTTGGAGGACATGTTGAGAGCCTGTGTGATTTCAGCGAGGGGATCTTGGGAGAAATGGTTACCGTTAGCTGAATTTGCATATAACAATGGCTATCAAGAAAGCATATAGATGGCACCTTTTGAAGCTCTTTATGGTAGAAGATGCAGGACACCGGTGAACTGGGTTGAACCGGGAGAACGCTGATACTATGGAATTGATTTTGTTAACGAAGCAGAAGAACAAGTTAGAATAATCCAACAACATATGGCAGCTCCGCAGTCTCGACAAAAGAGCTATGCAGACAAGAGAAGAAAACCGCTTGAATTTAGCGAAGGCGATTATGTGTATCTGAAAGTGTCACCCATGAAAGGTGTCAGACGCTTCGGCGTGAAAAGGAAATTAGCGCCAAGATTTGTGGGACCTTACAGGATCGTGGAAAGGAGGGGAGAAGTAGCTTATCAGCTACAGCTACCTGAGCATTTGAAGGCTATATTCCCTGTATTCCATGTGTCACAATTAAAGAAATGTCTTCGAGTTCCCGAAGAAGAGGTACAACCGGCCAATATCAAGTTGCAATCCGATCTCACCTACTCAGTGGAACCGTATCGGGTGCTTGATGAAAAAGAAAGAATAACTCGCGGGAGAATAGTAAAGCAATACAAAGTATCTTGGAGTGAGCAAGATGAACGAGATGCCACTTGGGAAACGGAAGACTATCTGAAAGAGGTGTACCCACACTTTTATAAGAAATGGTTAGTAACTTAAATCTCAGGACGAGATTCTTTTAAGGAGGGGAGGGCTGTAACACCCCTGGTGTTAAGCAACCCTAAATGCATAACTTGACATCTCATGAGCATAAGCATCATCATCATCCCATGTTGCATTTTGTTTGTTAAGTGTCATTTCATGTGTTGGCTTGCAATGTTATGCTTGGTGAGATGCTTGTTTGACTTGCTTTTGGAGTGTGTGAGTCTCCTAAGTAGTTGAACCTTGTTGAGGAGTCCAAATGAAGCTAGGTTTGTGTTGGTCTTTTTGGCTAACCAAGTCATTAACCCTAGATGCCTTAATGGAGCCCTAGGAGCCCCTTTGTTTGACTAACTGAGACCTCCTTGATAGAAGCTTTGCATGGCTGTGGGCCCTTAACCAAAAGTGTGTAGAATTTAGAGTAGAACAAAAAGTGTTTAAGGGCCAACTCATGAAAATGAGTTTAACAAGGTGTTTTAGGACCCACAAGGCAGAAATGGGGGAGATTAGACTTAGAAAAATTTCCTAAGTCCCTAACTCGCAAAACAGTTTTGCTGAGCGTTATTTGGAGCTTTTCTGGGAGCAATCTAGGCCGAACCAAAGCTTGATCTTGTAACCAAAGTTGTAGTTGGCATGTAGCTCTACTCAATGGAACAAGTGGTATAGTGTTTCATCAAGTGGATTAGGAGCTAATCGCGTCCAAAGTTCGGCCGTCAGTCGGCCATCGGCGACTGAATCGGCCGATTCAGTTTGAATCGAGTCGTGCCGTGCCGACCGCGCGCAGGACTCGCCCGCCGCGTGGCGCGCGCCGGCCGGGGATGCAGCGTTCGTGCGCGGCGTGGCGTGCACAAGGCCGCCTCGCCCCTGCCCGAAGCCGCACTCCCTCCATTCTGTCCCTCTCGCTCTCTCGCCGTCGCCCAAGCGGAAGAGAGGGGGGAAACAGAGCGCCGCCGCCGTTCGCCGCCGTCCGGCCGCCTCGCCGCAAGCCCAACCACCCACAAGGCTTCGCCGTGAGCCCCCGCATCTCTTGCTACCCTTAGCGCCCCATAGGAGACCCTAGGCAAGCCTCGGGATGAGCTGCCGCCATGGCCGCCATGACCGCCGAGCTCGGTTCGCCGTGGCCGGCCTCCTTCCCGTGGTTTCGTGTCGCCCTAGCTCACGTTCAAGGGTTAGGGAGGTTCGTAGAAGATGTAGAAGGTGACGGTTTGGCCGGTTAGGGTTTGGAGACCACGGTACGCCGCGCCCGCCATGTCCGCCATGGCCGGCGAGCTCGGTCCGCGGTGGCCAACCCCCTTCCCGTGCCCGTCCGTTGGTCCTAGCTAGCGTCCGCGAGTCGCCTTGGACCGTAGAAGGCGTTGGTGGTGTTGGTTGAGCCGATTAGGGTTTGGTAGTGTCAGTACGCCGCGTCCGCCGTCCGCCATGGTCACCAGAGTCGGCATGGCCGTGGTCGCCGGTGCTCGGAGTAGGAGCCCTGGCTCCTGAGCCTCGGGTTAGGGTTGTGAAGGTCACCGGAGTAGAAATCGCGCGTTGGTTTGGCTCGGGATGACCGGAGCCGGCCGGCGTAGCATGTCCGCGCCGCCGTGTCCGCCATGGTCGCCGGCGAGCTCGATTCGAGCATGTGCTAGGCCTGAGTGCGGTACCGTCGGGTGCAGAAGAAGGAGAGGAGTAGGGTGGAGGTGTCTGTTTCGCCGGAGAGGTCGCCGCCGGCGAGCTTCGCCGCGGTCAACCTTTCCCCTGCTTCGGTGTGACTGACCGGTGGGGTCGGTTTGACCAAGGGTCCCGCGGGTCAGTGGCTCGGGTCCCGGTTGTCAGTGTCTTGGGTGCAATAGCCTAGGTGCGTGTAGTAGTTTAGGTTAAAGGTTTTTTCAGGGTTTTGTTTAAATAGGTTTCAGAAATGTTTGATTAGTTTGTTTAATTCATATCTTGAGTTCTGTAAATGCTAAAAAGGTGAAACAAGTTCTGTTATGTTTGTTGTGATGAGTTCTATGCATGAAAAATATAATATGTCCAGTTTGTGATAAAGTTGTGTGTGGTTATATTTAATTCATGTTTAGGCTGAAATCTTGTTAAATGCATAGTAATCTGTGTATTGCTCAGAAAAATATGATTCTTGTTTTGTTAGGTTTGTATTGATGAATAGCTTCTGCGAAAAATGTAATATGATGTTGTTCTGTGGAATATTTTGGCAGTAGCAATTAAAATGAATAAATGATATTTTCTTGTTTATTTTGTAGTAATTAAAATATGAGGAGTTTGAACCTGAGAATTTTTATACACCGTTCTTGTGCTAAGAAGTTCAGTAGAAAAATGAGAAATCTGTTGTTTGACACTTTCTACTAGGATGTGTAGTTCAAAGCACCTTTTCATGATAGAATTTGTCTTTTTCATAGGGAATGGAGTTTAAGTTCAAATGGGGTGAAATTTGGACAGAGGACTAGATTAGGTGTTGTTCACTTCCAGTAATTTCTGTAGATTTTTCTGAAGCTGTCAAGGATGGGTTGCTGTTATAGGCTTGATTAAATGGATTATTTCAGCAAGCAATTAAAGGGGAATAAATTAATTAAGTGAAGTGCTTGATGTGGTAATTGTGAGTCCTAACCAACTAATTAGGTAGGTTAATTGTTGGTTGGATGTTTAGATCTTTTGTAATCACTAGTTTGATGTGACTACCTTGTTGAAGAGAACGCAGTAGATGACATGTGCTTATCTCCTGAGTTATCTTGTTGTATGTTGCATCCTCATGCATTCCATGTGCATTCATATTACTTATGCGTGTTATACATCGTACAGGATCGGTAGTGGAGACCCAGAACTCACCACCGGAGGAGCCGTGTCCGGAGGAGACCCAGGACCAGAGGGCCGGAGAAGGAGACGTCGAGGACCTGCCTGAGTGCCACGACCATCGTCCCTCCGACTTTGAACGAGGCAAGCCCCGAAGCATCCCACTCCTACGGTTTGCAATTGCAATTACGAATTAACCTGATATGTTTTTTGCATTAGGTTATAGGAGTTGAGTGGTACCGTTGTTGCAGTATTTACTTATCCTTGTCCACCTGCAATTATATCTTGTTATCCCTGTTAAGTCTAGCCTCGTTTATGCTTAGCCTGCTTAGACCGGTAAAAGTTGGGTGATTTCCTGTCTCCCGCCTATAGGTGGATACTGATCATGACTAGCCTCGTGCTATCATGGAGATAACCATGTGATAATTAATTTGAGACCGGGCGGGATGTAGGAGCAGCGGGACATGAGTTCTGTGTGCTAGTAGTCTCCTGTCTGTGTCGATTAGGACCCGACGAAGGCACACCTCAGTCATTTTGAACGCGTCAATCACTTAACGGAGCTGGTCGGAGTACCTCCCGTGAAGCCGAGTAGGGCTATTCGAGCCGGTGATGGAGATGTTGACGCCTAACACCCAGGGCCTTCTATGTACCGTGGGCAACTATTCTGAGCAACCTGGCATGGTCCGTGGACAGGCGGGGCTTGACTGACCTGGCATGACCGTGGGCAGTTATAGCTTGAGCAACCTGGCATTGAGATAACCCCCGGTGTAGAAGGGCCCATGACCGTCCCGCGTGTTGTGTTCTCGAATTTCCTGAAGTGGTCGCCGACGGCTGCCTGGCAAGGTGTGATCGGGCGAGTGTGCGACATCTTTGTCCCCAGCTGGGTAGGAATCGATTATAATCGCCATCGCTCCTGGTTAGTGAGTAACATGATTGGGCATGTGTTACCGTAGTAACTTATGGAACTAAAGATGGTTATGGTACTGAATCTGAAAGGCTATTGATGAAATAGTCCCTCTTGTTGATTAAATAGTCAAGTGTTTGCTCTAGATCAGGTGCAAATCTAGTTAATCAGGCTGATTACTTAAAACTGACTGCTAATGCTCTATTGTTGATTATTTAATAATGAAAACGCTTTTATGCAAAAGGGTAAGTATGGCCAACCCCAAATACAGCCTTGCATACTCCTTGGTCTCGTTTATTTCTGGTTTGTGACGGGTAAGTCTAGCTGAGTACCTTCTCGTACTCAGGGTTCTATTCCCTTGTTGTTGCAGATGGGCAATGCTTCTACGGCTATTGCGAGAACTGTCTGTACCCCGTCGAGGGTTGTGACTAGACCATGGGCTTGGTCAACTCTTATCCTTCCCTGATGCTTTTGTGGACTGATCAGGCATTGGCACCGTATTGTGAACTGAGAACTTATGTTTAAAACTATGTTGCTTCCGCTTTCGAAATTCGAACTATGGTTTGTAATAACTGTTGAACTCTGATGTATTTGAATTATGTGTGAACTGAATGTACCTCGTGGACATGTACGCTAATCTATTACGATCTTGGCTAAAGTTGAATGATTTGAAATCCTTCGAGATTTCCGGACTACCGGGTTTGTATGAGCTTAAGTATCTGAAATCTCTGTGAAAGCGGGGATTCGATGCTTAATCTGGCATAAATTGGTCGGTTCTGCCACAGTCCTCCTCCGCGGCGACGGTTCATGCGGTTGTTGTGAAATCGCGAGAACCGGTTGGCGAGCAATGCCAACTCGTCATCCCCCATGAACTCCAGCTGCTCCTCTATGATAGAGAGAAGAGAAGAGAGTGCAAATCCTCCAGAGGGGTTAGCAAAAGAGCCAGAAACCAAAGCCATCGACGGGCCAGAAGGATTTTCATAGGAAGCCCTCGCCATGGCGTCAATCTCACTGGACTTGAGCTTACTGAAGAGCTCTTCGCACGTGAGAGTCTCATAGTTAGGTGATTCGATGATCGCCTGAACCTTGGAATCCCACACCGATCGATCAAGAGTATGCAAAAGCTTCAAAGCTCTCTCATGATCGTCGAAAGGCAACAGCTCCTTGTTCGCCCTCATCCTATTGACAATCACCTGAAAGCGAGCGAATAAACTTTCTATGCTCTCGCCAGGCATATGTCGAAAGTTCTCATACTCTCGCTTGAACGACTCGTAGAGACGAGTTTTGACTTGAGAGGTTCCCTCATGGAAACGCATGAGGGTAGCTCAAATCTCCCGAGCCGTAGCGAGGTGAGAAACGCGATCAAACTCGGACATGCTCAAACAAGAGAAAAAAGCATTACGGGCTCGGCTATTGACATCGTGCTCATCGATCTGACGCTGAGTAACACGAGCAGCCAAGACCATGTAATCGGCAGAGTTGCAAATATTCCAAATGGAAGCACCAATACTCTGCAGATAGGCCGACATGCGTATCTTCCAATACGCATAGTTCGTCCCATCGAAAAACGGCGGTTTGCCCACGCCGCGATCCATGTCGCCTTCTATGGATCTGGAACCGACTAAGGTGTAAGATCCTTAACCCGCTCCGATACCAATTGATGGACCGAGAATACAATAGCAAGGCGACCAGAGGGGGGGGGGGTGAATGGGAGCTCAAAAATCTCCTTCGAAACTTTGGCCTTTTGTCCCCAAAATCAACCCAAAAGCTTCGATCGAAACCGTGATGCTCACGACCCTTGGAAGAGGGTGGATGATCCCTAGGATCACAGCGGAGCACCACAAAGCGATAGCAAACCAATTGGCAAAAGCAAAGGAACAAGTTTGACCCTCAAAAACCAAGTCCCGAACGTAGATAGACGACTACGTCGAGAAATCCCCAAATACCTGTGCTAACACAACGATACCTAGAGAGGTTCCTTAGTCAACTCTAGGGCCAAACGAGAAGTTCGGAAACCAAGAGAAGAAGCCGGGAGAGCAAACGTACTAAACCGGAGGCTACAGCCAAATCTCGGACTGTCCGGCCCTGGGGTTCCGGACTGTCCGCGATTCACTGGCGGACTGTTCGCCGGCAGAAAACCCAAAACAGCACGAGTGCTGCAAGTCCCCTGGACGTTCCCGGACTGTCCGCGAACTCCAACAGCGGACTGTCCGCCGGTCAAAAATGGACACAGTGCTCGGGGACGAACAACCACTGCTCGGCTGAGTCCCGACGCGCGGACTGTTCGTGGGAGGAACGGCGGACTGTCTGCGACCTGCCAGTGAGGGCGATTTCGGTCGCCTCTTACACAACTCTTCCCAAATCCAAATCAAAACTCAATCCCACGTTCCCAAACTTGGAGGAGATGATCAAGAGGTAGTTATGAGACTATACCCAAGAAATCATCCGCTCAAATCGATTCAAACACCGGGAAATCGAAAGGGGAGGAGTATGAACGAAAAAGCGCCACGAAAACGAAATCAACCTGATCTACTTGTTCGTGAGGAGTTAGATGAATTCCTTCGGTGGAAATGATCCCCTCACTATAAAGAACAAGTTGATTCAAACGGATTTCGCAAAGACGCAGTAGAAAGGGAGATCGAGTGATGGGAAAATCGCGGAGAAACGAAGAACGCGAAGAGCACGAACAAAACGCGAATCAAGTCATCGATCTGCAACCGTGTGGCTACCACAAGTGTTGACGGAAGTTATAGCATGTTTTACCTTATCAAAATACTGTCAACAGGCCTCGGTTTCAAGGAAGTATAGCACATCATGAGCATATTTATCACTAATAAGTTCCACTTGTACTCTTAGCTTGTGAACTTGTAGGAGAAGCCAAAATGAACAAAATGAGGCTAGGTTGGCCCACCAAGGGGGTCGGCCGACCCCACCTTGGTGGCCACCTCGGCCAAGGTGACATGGCACGATCCAAGAGAAGCATGCTCAGGCCAATATCAACCCTTGGATCAAACATGTGCTTTTACTCAATGGTGCAAGATGAGAAGCACATGGATTCATGGGTCCACACCAAAACCAAATGCAACCATCACCACAAGACTTGCTCCATGACATGTAGGGTCACCAAGGGAGAGAAGAAGGTGGGTCAACCCTGTCATAGGGGGGTCGGCCGACCCCCCTTTGGTGGGCCCTGGCTACACTGTTCAGCCTGGTGACATCAGCACCTTCTAGAAGCAAAGTGGTGGGCCCACCTATCATTGGCTGGGGTCGGCCGACCCCAGGGTGAACCCCATCCAATGTCGGTTGTTTGCACATGTTTCACATGTGAAGAAATCAAGGCCATCCATTCTTGACGGTTACTATGGCGGTTTGATCCAATGGCCAAGGAAGGAGAGCACGCGGATCGCTGACGTGGCACCGGAGTAGCCGCTACTCCACCTCCAAGCTATAAATACCCCCCTAGAGCTCTTCATTTGTATGCATCCAAGGAGAGAAAGCCTACTTAGTAGCTTTAGTGTTAGAGGAGAGGGAAGGGAGTGATGAGTTCCATGGAGGAGTCCCTGCCTGTCGGGAGTCTTCTCCAAGGTGCGCCTCAGCAGATGCGATTCTTCTTGTAAGTATTACATCTGAGTCCTTCTAGTATTTAATATTCTGGTCTGGTAATTTAAGTTTACAGTTCCTTTACTTGGCACATTGCTTTACTTTATTGAAGTGCTCTAGGCCTATTAAGCTTAGCTTTAGAGTAGTAAGATTAGTGTAGACGTGGTGTCTAGGCTTTATCTTGCCAGTGTGGACTTCTTGTCGCACTTGTGTAGACGCCTGGTGGTAGAGTGACAGACACAGCCAGTGCTTGGAGTTCCTCTCAAGTGTTGTAGGCAAGTTGAAAATAATAGTTGGGTAGTAGCATTGCCGCCTCAGTAGTTGTTAGGTGGAAAACCTTTTAATCAACTATTGTTTCGTCCTTCGCCCCCAGTAAGGAATGAGGTGGTAAACCTCAGTACTCTTAGAAAACTAGTATCAGATATTGATATTAGAAAGACCTCTCTATCCCAGTTATCATATACCCTTTGATCATCCTTTGACAACCCTACTTCTAGTTAATCCACTTCACGTTCCCTGTGGAAATATGATACCTGGAATACTCCCGGTGAAAGGCTACAACTGATTACCGTACGCTTGCGGTATATTCGTTTGCCACTTCTGGTGTCAACAAGCATCTCTGGTGCCGTTGTCGGGGATTAGGCTCCATAGTCTAGTTCTAGTGGTTGCATTAAGAAGTGTCAACAAGCTTTTCTAGCACCGTTGCCGGGGAACGGTAGCTGTGTTAGCTAGAACAAAGTCGTTAAAGTTATCGTAGTTTGATTAGAGCTTTTATTTCATAAATCAATATGGATCAAACAACCCTTTTTGACTACGCTGCTCCATCGGGCGCTGAGTTGGAGCCGCCTAGTTCATCTCATGCCATTTTGGCAGTTCACTATGAGTTTCACCCTAGCCTCATAGCGATGGTTTAGGAGAATCCCTTTTCAAGAGAAGTAGATGAGAATCCTTATACCCACCTATGTGATTTCAAACAACTTTGTTCGTGTATTCACATCCAAGGGATGAGGCGAGTCACTCTTAAGTGGAAGCTATTTCCATTCTCGTTAACGGGAAAAGCTAGACGCTGGTATACTCGCTACGTTGGTAGTGTGAACGGAGAATGGGAGAGACTGCAAGCCATGTTCTGCTTAACGTACTTTCCCATATCCCGCGTAGCTCATCTTCGTAGAGATGTGCTAAACTTCAAACAAGATGAGAAGGAATCTCTAGGTGCGGCCTGGGCACGACTTACAGACTTAGCATCCACTAGCCCAGATTTAGCTATAACTGAGCCAACCCTTAGGCAACATTTCTATCTCGGTCTTAGCCAAAACTCCGCACAATTCCTTCATTTAGCCTCTAAAGGAGCTTTCCTCCATTTACCCATTAGTGAAGGTAAGGAAGTCCTTGCGGCCATTCTCAAGAACACCCCCTACACCGATGACCATGGTGAAACTCTAGAGGAAGATCAAACTCCTAGGGATGAACCCATGACAGCCAAAACTCCTTTACCCATACCCCAAGCTGTCAAACCTGAACCACAACCACCTACTCCTCCAAAGGAAGAAGTAATTCATCCTTTGGATTATCCTCTAAATATCGAGACAGATCTTTGCGCCGATTATGGCAATGTCTCGAAACAACCTGTGCAGAAGAGATCCACAGCCCGTAGAGCTCCTAATAACCACATGCCAACCCAATTTGAGGCGACTTCCCAAGAGCTCATGTCTATTATGAGCATCGAATGGTTCAGGGAGGCTGAAGCATCATTAGATTTCATTAAGCTTCTATCCGGTTTCACATCCATACCGTGTGCCATAAACAAGACGGCTGTAGATTCCCTCTATGATCCCGCTGTAGGAGTAAATTTAATGTCTAAATCGTTGATGTTAACACTCCTAGATGAGGAACCGCTAAACCCGACCAATAAATTCCTTAAGCTTCCTTCTGGAAAATTGGTCGAGAGTTGCGGGATTGCACAGAATATTTCTATCACAATTAACAAGGTTAGCTTCCTCGCAAACTTCTATGTCTTTGACGTAGACGAGGTCGACTTGTTAATTGGGCACCCACTCATGAGATTCATTGAGGGATTTCGTGAAGGGAGCCTTAAGGGTCACCTTGGGAAGGATCTAGATCTTTCAGTTCCTTTTGCCGACTCCGTTAATTTGATAGCCAAACCAAAACCCGAGCGTGATCCAATAGAGGAGGTGATGTCGGTATCTTTGCTAGAAACTTCTCAACCTGATCTAGAAGAAGACGCCCATGACTTTATCCAAGAAGAAGACACTGATTTAGATGAACCGTTAGACTTGGATGAGTCTGAACCTCCACCAAAAGCCTCTATAGAGCTTAAGCCACTTCCTTCTGGGCTTAAGTATGCCTTCCTTAATGGTGATAGAGAGACTCCCGTGATCATTAGTGATCGACTTACAACGGAAGAAGTTTCTAAACTCATCACCATCCTAGAAAAACACCGATCCATCTTAGGATATTCGTTGCAAGATCTCAAGGGAATTAGTCCCGCTCTTTGCACACATCGCATTCCGATCGAACCCGATGCTACACCTTCCAGAGAGCCACAAAGGAGGCTCAACAATGCGATGAGAGAAGTAGTAAAGAAGGAGGTCTTGAAGCTCTTGCACGCGGGCATAATCTACCCTGTTCCAAACAGCGAGTGGGTCAGCCCCATCCAAGTAGTTCCTAAGAAAGGAGGAATGACGGTCGTTAAAAATCAAAACAATGAATTGATTCCACAACGAACCGTCACGGGATGGAGAATGTGCATAGACTACCGAAAATTTAACAAGACCACAAAGAAAGACCACTTTCCGTTGCCATTCATCGATAAGATGTTGGAACGGCTAGCCAAACATTCCTTCTTTTGTTTCCTTGATGGGTATTCGGGGTACCATCAAATTCCAATCCATCCCGACGACCAAAGTAAGACCACGTTCACATGCCCCTATGGGACATATGCATCCAGGCACATGTCATTTGGCCTGTGCAATGCCCCTGCTTCATTTCAGAGGTGCATGATGTCCATCTTCTCGGATATGATAGAAGAAATCATGGAAGTTTTCATGGACGACTTTTCAGTCTATGGAACAACCTTGGATCACTGCTTAGAGAATTTGGACCGTGTCTTACAACGCTGTCAAGAAAAGCACTTGATCTTGAACTGGGAGAAATGCCACTTCATGGTTCGAGAAGGGATAGTGCTAGGACATAGAGTATCTGAACGTGGAATAGAGGTAGATAGAGCTAAAATAGAAGTTATAGAACAGCTCCCACCTCCCACGAATGTTAAAGGCGTTCGCAGTTTCCTTGGCCATGTCGGTTTTTATAGAAGGTTTATAAAAGATTTTTCTCAAATTGCTAGACCTTTAACAAACCTGCTAGCTAAAGACGCACCCTTTGACTTTGACGACAGATGCTTAGACTCTTTTTACCATCTCAATAAAGCACTTATCTCTGCACCAGTCATTCAACCCCTTGACTGGTCGCTACCTTTTGAGATAATGTGCGATGCTAGTGACTATGTTGTAGGAGCTGTCCTAGGATAGACCCAGGATAAGAAACACTATGCCATCTCCTATGCTAGTAAAACGCTAACCGGACCACAGCTAAACTATGCAACAACAGAAAAAGAATTTTTAGCTATGGTGTTTGCTATAGACAAGTTTAGATCTTACTTGGTCGGAGCCAAGGTGATCGTCTACACCGATCATGCAGCTCTAAAATACCTACTTACTTAAAAAGATGCTAAACCTCGGCTAATAAGATGGATCCTACTCCTCCAAGAATTTGATCTAGAAATTAAAGATAAAAAGGGAGTAGAGAACTCTGTAGCCGACCACCTGTCTAGAATGCAAACTGAGGATAAACAAGACCTGCCCATCAACGACTATCTTCGGGACGACACACTCCTCAAAGTTTCAGACACCTACCTGTGATATGCAAACATCGTCAACTACATAGTCTCGGGCTACGTACCACCTGGAGTAGACAAAAAGAAGCTTATCAAGGAGAGCGCGGTGCATCTATGGGATGACCCGTATCTCTATAGAGTATGCCAAGACGGCATACTAAGAAGGTGTGTGCCCATGAACGAAGTAGTCAAGATCATGGAGAAGTGTCATGGAGCAGAGTATGGAGGCCATTATGGAACATTCCGAACCCATGCCAAGATTTGGCAAAGTGGATTCTATTGGCCTACCATGTATGAAGACACCAAGGACTTCGTGAAGAAGTGTGCAAGGTGTCAGAAACATGGGAACATCAATGCCTGTGATGCAATGCCACTCACAAACAACCCACAAGTAGAGCTGTTCGACGCCTGGGGAATTGACTACATGGGTCCTTTCCCCCCGTCTCAAGGTTGTGAGTATATTCTGGTGGCAGTGGACTACGTATCCAAATGGGTTGAAGCCATGCCGTGCAAGTCAGCGGATTCGTTGCACGCAACGAAGATGTTCAAGGAAATAATATTCCCACGGTTTGGCACCCCAAGGTTAGTAATCAGCGATGGAGGAAGCCACTTCATTGACAGAAAGTTCCGACGCTACTTAACAGAAAGAGGGATAAGACACAATATTGGAACACCTTATCACCCACAAACAAGCGGACAAGAAGAAACATCGAACAAGCAAATCAAGAATATTCTGCAAAAGACTGTCAATGAAATGGGGACAACATGGAGAGGCATGCTATCAGATGCACTATGGGCATACAGGACCGCATACAAGACTCTAATTGGTATGACCCCATACCAACTTGTATATGGCAAGACATGCCATCTGCCCGTGGAATTGGAGCATAGAGCACACTGGGCAATAAAGAGATGGAATATGGATTTGCCTGCAGCTGGAAGAAATAGGAGAATGCAGATCTCTGAACTGGAAGAATGGAGAGAGAAGGCCTAACACAATGCCAGGATCTATAAAGAGAGAACCAAGAAATGGCATGACAAGAGGATCAAGCAAAAGGAGTTCCATCCGGGAGATAAGGTTCTTATGTTCAACTCAAGGGGCCGCCGGGACAGTTCGAGGAGGAAGACGAGAAAATAGATCTGGAGAGGCTGATGCACATCACCTCCACCTTGCAAGCAAAGAACAGGGTGTTGGAGGGGACGGTGTCAGAGTTGAAGATGGCGAATAAAGACTTAGAAGATGACTTTCGCCATCTTAGGATTAGCACCTCTGCGAAGCTCAAACGCTTCGCTAGGGCTATGGGGCGGGATGACCTCCTAGACCCCCCGTCCCCATAAATAGTTTAGCTTAGGTTAGAATAAAGTTCCATGTTAGATTTATTTTGAATTTCCAAGTCTCATCTTAGATTTATTTCTTTTGAATTTTCCTTTTAAATTTCCAATGTATTTCCCTTCTTAGAGAATAAATAAAATATATCTCGTCTGCCACCAGTAGAGTGCTTTGCATTTTACCTTTGCGTCATGTTCAGAGTTCATTTGTGGAAAAATTCAAGTGTGGGGGATCAGACTACCCCCAAATTTCATCATTGAACCACACCGAACTGCTGAGCACAGGCTGACACGCTGCAGTGCACAAAATAGAGGTAAGCAAGGGGCCGGGCGACCCCTGTTTTCTTGAATTTTTGAAAAGTGTTTTTGCAGATGCAAAACTGAATGGAGGAAAAAGCAAATGGCAGCGAAAACCACCATTTGATGGGGTCGGCCGACCCCACCATGGTGACCTGGGCCCACCAGCTCACCTCTGCAAGTAAGCTCAACACTACTGTCTGGTTCGTTTTCCTTTTCTCCTCTCGGTTCAAGCAGTTTCACACACATTCCATATTCTGAATAAAATAAAATAAAATAAAAAGCTACAAAGTGACTTGAGTTATGATATGCTAAGAATGTTAATGACATAAAACCATGTTCTTACATATGTTTATACTCATGGGTAAACTAAATTAGGAAACCGTATTGACTAAGTTGTTGTTAAAAGTGAGATAAATCTTGGCTTAAGACTCAAACCTGTTTTTGTTTAAGGAGCTTAGAGATTTTTTTTGAAAATATCTCAAAAACATAGTATCATTTACTCCTCTATAGTGAGAAATACCTACCAAAACCATACATATGCATACATGAGCAAAACCCTTTACACACATGCTACTTGTTTTTGTCTTGAGTTTGGTCAAACCTTGTTGCCCCTAGTCGAGAATTTTGTCATAATTTCAAGATCAAGATCACGTACACACCATCTACATATGCAACTTCTACACTGGAAGTATGCCTGCACATGCCATTCATTTCCACTCTATAGATGCTCCGTACATTAAAGTTCTACAATATCTCTCTCTAACTCTAGTTAGTAAAAAAGAGACATTAAGGCTAAGCAAAAGAAAAAGAAAAAAAATGTGGACACATGAAGGTCCAGTAAAAAAAAATTGTGGACACATGAAGGTCCACTAAAAGTATGGACACATGAAGGTCCATTGTTGAAAAATGCTAGCCATGTCTCAAGGTAAAATAAAGTAGAGAGAGAGATTATATTAAAGGAGCATTCTAGTCCACATACTTTCCACACACATGCACATCTTGATCTAGGATTATGACATTCTTCTACTTGGATCCTTGTTTTGACTTTACAATATATGCAAAACAAGTATGATACTTTGTTTATCCCTACCAAACTCCACATAAGCCTGATAGATTAGGATAAAACAAAAATAAGGCAATCACATGCTATGCCTTGGTGAGGAACCAAACACCTTTAAGAGTGTCTTGAGAGTACTATATGAGGAGTAAGCATGAACTATGTGTTTTCCTTTCAAACTGTCCTAAAAACTCTAAGTACCAAGAACACAAATTCAGGGAGATGACTTTGCTTTAAGATTTGTTCCTTTTCTCAACATCTAAAGGATATATGACAGACAGTACCACATAACCCATTTGTATAAACTATGTTAGGAATGATGCTTTATGATCATTATCATTTTAAGTATGTAATAATAACTTGTTCACTTTCACTAACCTTTACTCGAGGACGAGCAAAGATTCAAGTGTGGGGGATCTTGTTGACGGAAGTTATAGCATGTTTTACCTTATCAAAATACCGTCAACAGGCCTCGGTTTCAAGGAAGTATAGCACATCATGAGCATATTTATCACTAATAAGTTCCACTTGTACTCTTAGCTTGTGAACTTGTAGGAGATGACAAAATGAACAAAATGAGGCCAGGTGGGCCCACCAAGGGGGTCAGCCGACCCCACCTTGGTGGCCACCTCGGCCAAGGTGACATGGCACGATCCAAGAGAAGCATGCTCAGGCCAATATCAACCCTTGGATCAAACATGTGCTTTTACTCAATGGTGCAAGATGAGAAGCACATGGATTCATGGGTCCACACCGAAACCAAATGCAACCATCACCATAAGACTTGCTCCATGACATGTAGGGTCACCAAGGGAGAGAAGAAGGTGGGCCAACCCTGTCATAGGGGGGTCGGCCGACCCCCCTTTGGTGGGCCCTGGCTACACTGTTCAGCCTGGTGACATCAGCACCTTCTAGAAGCAAAGTGGTGGGCCCACCTGTCATTGGCTGGGGTCGGCCGACCCCAGGGTGAACCCCATCCAATGTCGGTTGTTTGCACATGTTTCACACGTGAAGAAATCAAGGCCATCCATTCATGACGGTTACTATGGCGGTTTGATCCAATGGCCAAGGAAGGAGAGCACGCGGATCGCTGACGTGGCACCGGAGTAGCCGCTACTCCACCTCCAAGCTATAAATACCCCCTAGAGCTCTTCATGTGTATGCATCCAAGGAGAGAAAGCCTACTTAGTAGCTTTAGTGTTAGAAGAGAGGGAAGGGAGTGACGAGTTCCACGGAGGAGTCTCAGCCTGTCGGGAGTCTTCTGCAAGGTGCGCCTCAGCAGATGCGATTCTTCATATAAGTATTACATCTGAGTCCTTCTAGTATTTAATATTCTGGTCTAGTAATTTAAGTTTACAGTTCCTTTACTTGGCACATTGCTTTACTTTGTTGAAGTGCTCTAGGCCTACTAAGCTTAGCTTTAGAGTAGTAAGATTAGTGTAGACGTGGTGTCTAGGCTATATCTTGCCAGTGTGAACTTCTTGTCGCACTTGTGTAGACGCCTGGTGGTAGGGTGACAGACACAGCCAGTGCTTGGAGTTCCTCTCAAGTGTTGTAGGCAAGTTGAAAATAACAGTTGGGTAGCAGCATTGCCGCCTCAGTAGTTGTTAGGTGGAAAACCTTTTAATCAACTACTGTTTCGTCCTTCGCCCCCAGTAAGGAATGAGGTGGTAAACCTCAGTACTCTTAGAAAACTAGTACCAGATATTGATATTAGAAAGACCTCTCTATCCCAGTTATCATATACCCTTTGATCATCCTTTGACAACCCTACTTCTAGTTAATCCACTTCACATTCCCTATGGAAATACGATACCTGGAATACTCCCGGTGAAAGGCTACAATTGATTACCGTTCACTTGCGTTATATCTGTTTGCCACTTCTGGTGTCAACAAGCATCTCTGGTGCCGTTGCAGGGGATTAGGCTCCATAGTCTAGTTCTAGTGGTTGCATTAAGAAGTGTCAACAACAAGCTACAACAGTGAGGTTACGGCCTCACTTCCTCATAATCTCCAGTACATAGTGGAATGGTTCTCTGCAGATCTCAGCTAGGTACAGCAGGGGATTGGGAGAGCAGGAAACCCTAGAAGCAAAGAGCAAATAACTGAGATACATGGGGAGGTGGGTGTCTCCCCCTACTTATCCTAATTCTAACTATTCCTAATTCCCACTCTACCCCTAACTAATTACAGAGCGAACCAGCTAAACCCTAGGGTTATTCTGGACCAACTCATGGTAGGTGGTGATCCGACGGCCACGCCCGCACAACTGGTAGTGTTGCCTCGACGCAACCTCACCGATTGCCGCCACGTGCCACCACCCCTCTGCTTGTCCTTTCCCGGACGACGCACCCCCGGTTTTGTGGCCCAAACCGGGAAACCAGCCTTCACAGCCAACCCCCGGTTTTGAGGCCCACACCGGGAAACCAGCCGACCAGCACCTGAGTTTTGTGGCCCAAACTCAGTAAACCCGCAGCATCCAGGTTTTGAGGCCCAAACCTGGAAACCGTCCTCAGCCCAAGTTTTGTGGCCCAAACTCGGAAACCATCCGCGCCCAGGTTTTGAGGCCCAAACCTGGAAACCGTCCACTCGGTGGTTTTTCTGTGGCTCAACCACCAAACCGAGCCGTAGAGGGGATGCACCTCCCGTGCACCCCGTCCACCGACACGTGTCCCCAGGTCCTCGGCCCGAGCAACACCGTGACCGCAAGTCTTCGCTCGTCGCTGTCCCAGGCTGTCAGCCACCACAGCCAATCCTCGGGCCACCGGTCCCTCAGTCCAAGCCTCACGTGCGCCCTTCGCCACTCTCGGTCCATCGGCACGACACGTCTCTACTTGACCTTCACCTTGCCTTTGATCACTGTATCCGTGCTCGATACCTGCACAACACAAGCCAAAGAACATGCGCATCATCCCAGTTGACAATCACTCATCACTCAGAGACTCGGCATACACCCATGTATCCGCAATCTCCCCCTTGATGAGTGCATTGTCAACTACCAACACAAATCATAATGAAATGGAAGAAAGAAGGACCAAGAAAAGCCGAAGAACTCGACCAAATGACCCAAAAGCATAGCAAAGCCGAAGAAGGTCAATTGGAAAGAGCAAGACAACTTGGTCCCCAAAGACATGGGCAACGGCTCAACGCGACCAAGCAAAGCAAAGCTAGCCCCCAAGAAGAGATAGAACAGGCTCAACACCGCTAGCAAGAGAACTTGATACCAATTGAAGAATCAACTGAAAATCAAGCAAAACAGAGCTAGCCCTCAAGAAGAGACAGAACGGGCTCAACACCGCTAGCAAGGAAGCTCGGATACCAACTGTTACCGACTCAAAAACCAAAAGAGTTCGATACCAATTGAAGAGCTAAAAAACCAATTGAAAAGCTAAAAATGTTTGCTAGTCCCTCAAGAAAGAGGCAAAAGCACAACACAACTAGCAAACTCCCCCTCAAATAGTGCACACAACCCAGGGAACACATGATTTGTCAATATTTTCTCCCCCTTAGTTGAAAATGCACCATCAAGCAAATGTGCACACACACAATTTTCTCCCCCTTGACAGAAAATCTCCCTCCAAAAATGCATATGAGTTAAAATGCAAGTTAGCAGCTTCAGGAATATAATCAAGAGAGTGCAAACATGCTCTACACAGTTTTGTTCTGATGACTCAACAACATCCATAAGAAGCTAGCAAAGGCTCAAACTGATCACCAGATATGAAATATGAACATGAGAGCAAAAAGAGCAGTTTTCAGCCAAAAAGGTGTTGACCATCAAAATAGCACGAGACATGTATAGAACAGAAGTCAAGCAAGTGCTAAACATGTATACAAGGTGAACTACCCCTAGCACAGTTCAATCATCATGCTATAGAATCAAACATAGACTTGTGTATCCAGTTTTTTATCGGAGTTGCAGCGATTAAATTACACAAGTTTAAATTTCAGCATGTGATTGCGAGAGGTTGAAAGCTTGTTATTGCCTAACTTTTCAACTGTGCGAAGCCTATGCAGAAGCAATCAGAAGCTTAAAGCAACAGTTTCGGTCATACACTACACATCTCAAGTTTAACTCAAAAGTGCAATAAGAAACAGTCTCGAAACTATGATGTGCTGACAAGCAAACCCATCTCGATCTTTCCAATTCACTTAACTTGGTTCAGATTTTAAAATAGAATATGAACATACCAAGCAAGTGAATGACTCAACACTAGAGACAAAGCAACCTAGCATATATGAAGAGCACGAGTGATTTCAACACATTCTACACACGCTAGTTGCATATCTCAATGGTGAACATGTGCAAGTTTTAAGTTCATTACTGAGAGTCACCATTCATAAAATTGCACTGCTCACAACATGTAACAGTGATCAGAAAGAGCATAAGCTACAGTATCATCATAAAGCATTGGAGCAAAGACTATACAGAGCATAGTTACATTCTTCAGATTATATACATGAAGCTCTGAATGTAAATATGCAAGATGAAATGCAAAGATGCATGAATAAACCAACTGAAAAACACAAAGTCAGTTTACAGTACAAGAGTCAAAATGTTTCCCCCATCTAAAAGGGGAAACACACACCAAGCTCACCTCTCAACCTAGCAAAAGTTGATTGGTCCAAAGGCTTGGTGAAAATATCAGCCAACTGATGATGAGTATCGACATGGCGAAGGTCGATATAACCCTTCTCATAGTGGTCTCACAGAAAATGAAAGCGCACGTCAATGTGTTTGGTCTTAGAGTGCAGCACGGGGTTCTTAGCAACGCTAATAGCACTCGTGCTGTCACAAAGCAAAGGAACGAGAGAAAAGCTCAGACCAAAATCACGCAAAGTGGCCACCATCCAAAGCAATTGGGAACATCAGCTAGCCGCAGCAACATACTCAGCCTCCGTGGTAGACTGGGCGACACTAGACTGCTTGCGAGAAGACCACGATACAAGAGAAGAACCAATAAACTAGCAAGTCCCAGAAGTGGACTTGCGCTCAATCCGGCAACCAGCAAAATCGGCATCGGAATAACCACAAAGGGAGAGGGTGGAGGAAGCAGAATACCAAATCCCAAACTCAGGAGTGAAGCATAAGTACCTCATAATGCGCTTGACCGCCTGACGGTGAGAGGTGCGCGGCGACGACTGAAATCGCACGCAAAGACACACCGCGAACTGAATGTCCGGGCGTGTCGCCATCAGGTACAGCAGCGACCCGATCATACTCCGGTACTCCTTCTGGTCCACTGCTTCTCCCTCCTTGTCCGTATCCAGGGCCGTCGTGGTCGACATGGGTGTTGGAAGAGGCTTGGCCTCACCCATATCGAATTTCTTCAAGATATCCTTGGTATACTTACCATGGTGCACAAACATTCCCTCTCGAGATTGCTTGATTTGCAATCTGAGGAAAAACGTCAACTCGCCCATCATGCTCATCTCAAATTCCCTGCTCATAGTATTTTGACTGAGTGACGCGTTCGCCGATGCTGCCGATCATCTGCTGAGGAGGGTGTTGGCGCTGAATGTGTCGTGGCGCCTCCCTTGCTGAAGTGGCCTCCCCCTCAACAGCAGC
Organism: Coix lacryma-jobi var. lacryma-jobi; assembly: GCA_009763385.1. Classification (NCBI taxonomy): domain Eukaryota; kingdom Viridiplantae; phylum Streptophyta; class Magnoliopsida; order Poales; family Poaceae; genus Coix; species Coix lacryma-jobi. Next base: position 102,787,936 of record CM019830.1, on the reverse strand, counting down.
TGGTGCCTCCTCAGGTACAAAAGGTACCGCTCGAGGTGGCGGATCCCACGGCCCCCAAGTCAAAGAAGAGGGGTCAGGGCCATGAGTCATAGTGGAAGCCGCTCTTTGCAGCACAGCAGGTGGAGGAGGTGCTGGGTCATCCATCCCTTCAGCACCTTCTTCTTCATCATCGAAAAGAGGCTCGCCAACCTCATGATCACCTACACGCTCAAAATGAGAAGAAGGACAAACCATGGTCTCGTCGAAGGTGACATCTGATGTCTCCATGACTCGGTTAGTATCAAGGTTAAGTACACGATAAGCTCGAGTGTGAGTGCCATAACCCAAAAATACACCGTCAGAAGAACGAGACTCAAACTTGTCCATGTTGCCCTTTTTGAGTATAAAACAATGGCAACCGAAAACTCTAAAATAACTCACTTTGGGCAGTTTTCCAAAACACAACTCATAAGAAGTCTTTTTCAAGAAAGCTCGGAGAAAAATGCGATTGGAAATGTAGCAAGCAGTGCTCATAGCTTCGGCCCAATATCGCCTAGGAGTCCTATGCTCATCGAGCATCGTTCTGGCCATCTCTACAAGGGTCCGATTTTTCCTTTCTACAACACCATTCTGAGGCGGTGTGTAGGGAGAAGAAAACTGATGCTCTAAACCCAAAGAGTTACAAAATTTCTCAAAATCCAAATTCTTGAATTCGGAACCATTATCACTTCTAATAGCTCGCATTGAGTTCAAAGGGAACTCATTCTGAAGACGCAAAATCAGATTGCGAGCAAAGGAGAAAGTCTCAGTTTTCTCGGCTAAAAATAAAACCCACGAATATCTCCAAAAGTCATCAACAACAACAAGCACATACCACTTCCCCCCAACCGAGCTCACCCGAGCTGGACCAACAAGGTCCATGTGCAAAAGCTCTCCAGGGCGCTTAGTCATGACCTGAGTCACTGGATGGTGGGGAGCGGCAACCATCTTCCCATGTCTACAAGAATGGCAAACAAGATCCTTCTCCATGGATTACTTGGGCAATCCTCGGATTAGGCCAAGTGAACTAAGTCTTGCAAGCAAGTCGAAGCTCAAATGTCCTAGTCTCCTATGCCACTTCCAAAGATCAGAGGAGGAAGGTCCAGCCAAAAGACAACGAGAAACTCCAAACGACTCCGAGAAATCCGCACGAAAGACTTTCCCAAAGGGCGAAATCACACATACAAGATTGCCCTGAGGATCCAAAATGCGACTGAGGTTCGGTTTAAAATGAATCTCATAGTCATCATCGAAAAGTTGCGAAACAGAAAGAAGGTTAAAATGCAAGTTAGAAACAAGAGCAACGTCGCGCAACACAAAGTGCTCATTAACTCGCACCGACCCACGAGACAACACTCTACCTTTGCTATTGTCGCCGAAGGTGATAAACTCCTTTCCGGCGACCGGACTAAGACTGGAGAACCACTTGGCGTTTCCGGTCATGTGCCTCGAGCAACCGGAATCCACCAAAGTGGTTCTCCAGTCTTAGTCCGGTCGCCGGAAAAAAGTTTATCACCTTCGGCGACAATAGGAAAGGTAGAGTGTTGTCTCATGGGTCGGTGCGAGTTAATGAGCACTTTGTGTTGCGCGACGTTGCTCTTGTTTCTAACTTGCATTTTAACCTTCTTTCTGTTTCACAACTCTTTGATGACGACTATGAGATTTGTTTTAAACCGAATCTCAGTCGTATTTTGGATCCTCAAGGCAATCTTGTTTGTGGGATTTCGCCCTTTGGGAATGTCTTTCGTGCGGATTTCTCAGAGTCGTTTGGAGTTTCTCGTTGTCTTTTGGCTGGACCTTCCTCCTCTGATCTTTGGAAGTGGCATAGGAGACTAGGACATTTGAGCTTCGACTTGCTTGCAAGACTTAGTTCACTTGGCTAATCCGAGGATTGCCCAAGTTATCCATGGAGAAGGATCTTGTTTGCCATTCTTGTAAACATGGGAAGATGGTTGCCGCTCCCCACCATCTAGTGACTCAGGTCATGACTAAGCGCCCTGGAGAGCTTCTGCACATGGACCTTGTTGGTCCGGCTCGGGTGAGCTCGGTTGGGGGGAAGTGGTATGTGCTTGTTGTTGTTGACGACTTTTCGAGATATTCGTGGGTTTTCTTTTGAGCTGAGAAAACTGAGACTTTCTTCTTTGCTCGCAATCTGATTTTGCGTCTTCAGAATGAGTTCCCTTTGAACTCAATGCGAGCTATTAGGAGTGATAATGGTTCCGAATTCAAGAATTCGGATTTTGAGAAGTTTTGTACCTCTTTGGGTTTAGAGCATTAGTTTTCTTCCCCCTACACACCACCTCAGAATGGTGTGGTAGAAAGGAAGAATCGGACCCTTGTAGAGATGGCCAGGATGATGCTCGATGAGCATAGGACCCCTAGGCGATATTGGGCCGAAGCTATGAGCACTGCATGCTACATTTCTAATTGCATTTTTCTCCGAGCTTTCTTGAAAAAGACCTCTTATGAGTTGCGTTTTGGAAAACTGCCCAAGGTGAGTTATTTTAGAGTTTTCGGTTGCCATTGTTTTATACTCAAAAAGGGCAACTTGGACAAATTTGAGTCTCGTTCTTCTGACGGTGTGTTTTTGGGTTATGGCACTCACACTTGAGCTTATTATGTACTTAACCTTGACACTAACCGAGTCATGGAGACATCCGATGTCACCTTCGACGAGACCATGGTTTGTCCTTCTTCTCATTTTGAGCGTGCAGGTGATCATGAGGATGGCGAGCCTCTTTTCGATGATGAAGAAGAAGGTGCTGAAGGGATGGATGACCCAGCACCTCCTCCACCTGCTGTGCCGCAAAGAGTGGCTTCTACGACGACTCACGGACCCGACACGTCTTCTTCCTTGGGGCCGTGGGATCCGCCACCTCGAGCGGTACCTTTTGTACCTAAGGAGGCACCAGCTGCTGTTGAGGAGGCCACTTCGGCAAGGGAGGCGTCACGACACATTCAGCGCTAGCACCCGCCTCAACAGATGATCGGCAGCATCGACGAACGCGTCACTCGGTCAAGGCAAATCTCTCACTTTGCTCATTCTGCTTTTGTTGCTGATTTTGAACCCCGGGATGTTGGACACGCTTTGACGAATCCAGATAGGGTCAATGCCATGCATGAGGAGCTTGAGAATTTTGAAAGAAATTGGGTTTGGGTTCTAGTTTCTCCTCCCTCTGAGTGTCACCCAATTGGGACAAAATGGGTTTTCAAAAACAAACAAGGAGAGGATGGCCATGTAGTGAGGAACAAGGCCAGACTTGTAGCCCAGGGGTATAGTCAGAAGGAGGGGATAGACTATGAGGAGACGTTTGCTCCTGTAGCTCGTTTGGAGGCTATTAGGATACTCTTGGCTTTTGCTGCATCCAAAGGTTTCAAACTCTTTCAAATGGATGTCAAGAGTGCCTTCTTAAACGGCTACATAGAAGAGGAAGTTTATGTGAGACAACCCCCCGGTTTCGAAAATCCCAAGTTTCCAAACCATGTATTTAAACTCCACAAAGCTTTGTATGGTTTGAAACAAGCCCCTAGAGCCTGGTATGATAGGTTGAAAACCTTTTTGCTTGCTAAGGGTTTTTAAATGGGATGTGTAGATAAAACGCTCTTCCTCCTCAAGCAAGGCACTGATACTCTCTTGGTCCAAATTTACGTGGATGATATCATTTTCGGTGGTTCTTCTCACGCTTTGGTTGCCAAGTTTGCAGATACTATGAGCAGGGAATTTGAGATGAGCATGATGGGCGAGTTGACGTTTTTCCTCGGAATGCAAATCAAGCAGTCTCGAGAGGGAACGTTTGTGCACCAGGGTAAGTATACCAAGGATATCTGGAAGAAATTCGATATGGGTGAGGCCAAGCCTCTTCCAACACCCATGTCGACCACGACGGCCCTGGATGCGGATGTGGATGGAGAAGCTGTGGACCAGAAGGAGTACCGGAGTATGATCGGGTCGCTGCTGTACTTGACGGCAACATGCCCGGACATTCAGTTCCCGGTGTGTCTCTGTGCGCGCTTTCATTCGTCGCCGCGCACTTCGCACCGTCAGGCGGTCAAGCGCATTATGAGGTACTTATCCTTCACTCCAAAATTTGGGATTTGGTATTCTGCTTCCTCCACCCTTTCCATTTGCGGTTTTTCCGATGCCGATTTTGCTGGATGTCGTATTGATCGCAAGTCCACTTCTGGGACTTGCCAGTTTATTGGTTCTTCTCTTGTATCGTGGTCTTCTCGCAAGCAGTCTAGTGTCGCCCAGTCTACCACGGAGGCTAAGTATGTTGCTGCAGCTAGCTGCTGTTCCCAGTTGCTTTGGATGATGGCCACTTTGCGTGATTTTGGTTTGAGCTTTTCTCGCGTTCCTCTGTTTTTTGACAGCACGAGTGCCATTAGCGTTGCTAAGAATCCCGTGCTGCACTCTAAGACCAAACACATTGATGTGCGCTTTCATTTTCTGCGAGACCACTATGAGAAGGGTGATATCGACCTTCGCCATGTCGATACTCATCATCAGTTGGCTGATATTTTCACCAAGCCTTTGGACCAATCAACTTTTGCTAGGTTGAGAAGTGAGCTTGGTGTGTGTTTCCCCTTTTAGATGGGGGAAACAGTTTGACTCTTGTATCATACACTAACTTTGTGTTTTTCAGTTGGTTCCTTCTTGCATTTTTGCATTTCATCTTGCATATTTACATTCAGAGCTTCGTGTATATAATCTGAAGAATGTAACTATGCTCTGTATAGTCTTTTCTCCGATGCTTTCTGATGATGCTGTAGCTTATGCTCTTTCTGATCACTGTTACATATTGTGAGCGGAGCTATTTTATGAATGGTGAATCTGAGTAATGAACTTAAAATTTGCAAATGTTCACCATTGAGATATGCAACTAGCATGTGTAGAATGTGTAGAAATCACTTGTGCTCTTCATATATGCTAGGTTGCTATGTCTCTAGTGTTGAGTCATTCACTTGCTTGGTATGTTCATATTCTGCTTTAAAAATCTGAACCAAGTTAAGTGAATTGGAAAGATCGAGATGGGATTACTTGTCAACACATCACAGTTTCGAGACTGTTTCTCATTGCACTTTGAGTTAAACTTGAGCTATGTAGTGTATGACCGAAACTGCTGTTTTAAGCTTCTGATAGCTTCTGCATAGGCTTCGCACAGTTGAAAAGTTAGGCAATGACAAGCTTTCAACCTCTCGCAATCACATGCTGCAATTTAAACTTGTGTAATTTAACCGCTGCAACTCCGATAAAATTTGGATACACAAGTCTATGTTTCACTCTATAGCATGATGATTGAACTGTGCTAGGGGTAGTTCACTTTGTATACATGTTTAGCACTTGTTGACTTCCTATCTATACATGTCTCGTGCTATTTTGATGTTGAATACCTTTTTGGCTGAAAACTGCTCCTTCTGCTCTCATGTTCATATTTTGTATCTAGTGATCAGTTTGAGCCTTTGCTAATTTCTTATGGATATTGTTGAGTCATCGGATCAGAACTGTGTAGAGCATCCTTGCACTCTTTTGATTATATTCCTGAAGCTGCTAACTTGCATTTTAACTCATATGCATCTCTGGAGGGAGATTTTCTGTCGAGGGGGAGAACCTTGAGTGCTTTGTTGCTTGATGGTGCATTTTCAACTAAGGGGGAGAGATTGCAAATCATATGCCTCCGAAGTTCAACTAAGGGGGAGTTTTCCTGGTTGTGTGCACTATTTGAGGGGGAGTTTGCTAGTTGTGTTGAGCCTTTGCCTCTTTCTTGAGGGACTAGCAAACATTTTCAGCTTTTCAATTGGTTTTTCAGCCCCTCAATTGGTATCGAATCTTCAATTGGTATCGAACTCTTTTGGTTTTTGAGTTGGTAACAGTTGGTATTCGAGCTTCCTCGCTAGCGGTGTTGAGCCCGTTCTGCCTCTTCTTGAGGGCTAGCTATGTTTTGCTTGTTTTTCAGTTGATTCTTCAATTGGTATCAAGATTTTGTGCTAGCGGTGTTGAGCCTGTTCTACCTCTTCTTGAGGGCTAGCTTTGCTTTGCTTGGTCGCGTCGAGCCGTAGCCCATGTCTTTGGGGACCAAGTTGTCTTGGTCTTTCCACTTGACCTTCTTCGGCTTTGCTATGCTTTTGGGTCATTTGGTCGAGTTCTTTCTCCTTCTTCCTCCTTTCTTCCTTTTCATTATGATTTGTGTTATTAGTTGACAATGCACTCATCAAGGGGGAGATTGCGGATACATGGGTGTATGCCGAGTCTCTGAGTGATGAGTGATTGTCAACTGGGATGATGCGCATGTTCTTTGGCTTGTGTTGTGCAGGTGTCGAGCACGGATACAGTGATCAAAGGCAAGGTGAAGGTCAAGTAGAGACGTGCCATGCCGAGGGACCGAGAGTGGCGAAGGACGGACGTGAGGCTTCGACTGAGGGACCAGTGGCCCGAGGATCAGCTGTGGTGGCTAACAGCCTGGGACAGGGACGAGCGAAGACTTGCGGTCATGTGTTGCCTGAGTCGAGGACTTGGGGACACGTGTCGGTGGACGGGGTGCACGGGCGGTGCATCCCTTCTACAGCTTCGGTTTGGTGGTAGAGCCAGAGAAAAACCATCGGGTGGACGGTTTCCAGGTTTGGGCCTCAAAACCTGCGTGCTGATGGTTTCCGAGTTTGGGCCACAAAACTCGGGCTGAGGACGGTTTCCAGGTTTGGGCCTCAAAACCTGGGCACTGAGGGTTTGTTGAGTTTGGGCCACAAAACTCAGCTGCTGGTCGGCTGGTTTCCCGGTTTGGGCCTCAAAACCGGGGGTTGGCTGTGAAGGCTAGTTTCCCGGTTTGGGCCACAAAACCGGGGGTGCAGAGCGTGGGCGGCACGTGGCGGCAATCGGGAGGTTGCATCGAGGCAACACTACGAGTTGTGCGGGCGTGGCCGTCGGATCACCACCTACCTTGAGTTGGTCCAGAATAACCCTAGGGTTTAGCTGGTTCGCTCTGTAATTAGAGAGGGGTAGAGTAGGAATTAGAATTAGGATAAGTAGAGGGAGACACCCTCCTCCCAATCCATCTCAGTCATTTGCTCTTTGCTTCTAGGGTTTCCTGCTCTCCTAATCCCCTGATGTAGCTAGCTGAGATCCGCAGAGAACCATACCTCTATGTACTGGAGATTTTGAGGAAGTGAGGCCATAACCTCACTATTGTAGCGTGTGGTAGCCACACAGTTGCAGATCGATGTGTTGATTCACGTTTTGGTTCGTGTTCTTCGCGTTCTTCGTTTCTCCGCGATTTTCCTGTCACTCGATCTCCCTCTCTATTGCATCTTTGCGAAATCCATTGGAATCAACTTGTTCGTTTTTGAAAGGAGATCATTTCCACTGAAGGAATTCATCTATCTCCTCACGAACAAGTAGATCGGGTTGATTTCGTTTTTGTGACGCTTTTTCGTTCATACTTCTTCCCTTTCGATTTCCCGGTGATTGAATCGATTTGAGCGGATGATTTCTTGGGGATAGTCTCCTAACTACCTCGTGATCATCCTCTCTAAGTTTGGGATCAAGGGATTTTGGTTTGAAACGATTTGGAGAAGATTTGAGTTGAGGGCGACCAAAATCGCCCTTTCTGGGCACTCGCGGACGGTCCGCCAGTGCCACCGCGGACAGTCCGCGCGTCGTGGACGAGCCAGATCAGTGGCCGTGTTCTTCGGCTGTCTTGTCTTCATTTGACCGACGGATAGTCCGCCGTTGGTTTTCGCGGATAGTCCGGGAACCGTCCCGGGGACTTCAGCAGCACTGCGGTTTTGCTCTTTTGGCCGGCGGACAGTCCGCGACCTGAGCCCGGACAGTCCGCCACTGGGCAGACAGTCCGCGACCGTACTACCGGACAGTCCGGGATCCTGCTGTAGCCTCCGGTTTAGTGCGTTTGCTCTCTCGCCTTGTTCGCTTGGTTTCCGGACTTCTTGTTTGGCCTTAGAGTTGACCAAGGAACCTCTCGAGGTATCTTTGCTACCTGTTAGCATTGGCATTTGGAGATTTCTTAACGTAGTCATCTATCTACGTTCGGGACTTGGTTTCTAGGAGTCGAACTCGTGCCGATGCTTTTGGCGTTTTGGTTTGCTATCGCTTTGTGGTGCCTCGTTGTGATCCTAGGGATCATCCACCCTCTTCCAAGGCTCGTGGGCATCACGGTGTTGGTCGTAGCTTCTGGGGGTTGATTTTGGGACATTTGGCCAAAGTTTCGAGAGAAATTTTTGTGGCTCCCATTCACCCCCCCCCTCTGGTCGCCTTGCTAGTGCTTTCTCGGTCCTTCAGACTGAGATATTTTGGGAGGTGGGTGTCTCCCCCTACTTATCCTAATTCTAATTCCCACTCTACCCCTAATTATTTACAGAGCGACCCAGCCAAACCCTAAGGCTATCCTGGACCAACTCGAAGATGATGCTGATCCGACGGCCACGCCCACACAACTGGTAGTGTTGCCTCGATGCAACCTCACCGATTGCCGCCACGTGCCGCCTCCGCTCTGCTTGTCCTTTTTCCGGACTCTGCCCCCCCCCGGTTTTGTGGCCGAAACCGGGAAACCCGACGTTCGTCGCCTGAGTTTTGTGGCCCAAACTCAGAAACCCGTAGCGCTCAGGTTTTGAGGCCCAAACCTGGAAACCGTCCTCAGCCCGAGTTTTGTGGCCCAAACTTGGCAAACCCGTAGCACCCCTAGGTTTTGTGGCCCAAACATGGAAACCGTCCACCCGGTGGTTTTTCTGTGGCTCAACAACCAAACCGGCGCTGTAGAGGGGATGCACCGCCCGTGCACCCCGTCCACCGACACGTGTCCCCAGGTCCTCGACCCAAGCAACACCGTGCCCCGCAAGTCTCTGCTCGTCGCTGTCCCAGGCTGTCAGCCACCACAGCTGATCCTCAGGCCACCGGTCCCTCAGTCCAAGCATCACGTCCGCCCTTCACCGCTCCCGGTCCGTCGGCACGGCACGTCTCTACTTGACCTTCACCTTGCCCTCGATCACTGTCTCCGTGCTCGACACCTGCACAACACAAGCCAAAGAACATGCGATCAAACCCATTGACAATCACTCATCACTCGAGACTCGACATACACCCATGTATCCGCACGTGGGCAAACCGCCGTTTTTCGATGGGACGAACTATGCATATTGGAAGATACGCATGTCGGCCTATCTCCAGAGCATGGGCTCTTCTGTTTGGGAGATTTGCAACAAGGCCGATTACGTTGTCTTGGCTGCTCGTGTCACTCAGCTTCAGATAGATGAGCACGATGCCAATAGCCGAGCGCGTAACGCTCTTTTCTCCTGTCTGAGCATGTCCGAGTTTCATCGCGTTTCACACCTCCCCATGGCTCGTGGGATTTGGGCGACCCTCATGCGCTTCCATGAGGGAACCACTCAAGTCAAATCCCGTCTCTACGAGTCGCACAAGAGGGAGTATGAGAACTTTAGACATATGCCTGGCGAGAGCATAGAAAGTTTATTCGCTCGCTTTCAGGTCATTGTCAACAAGATGAGGGCGAACAAGGAGCTGTTGCCATTCGACGATCATGAGAGAGCTTTGAAGCTTTGCATACTCTCGATCGGTCGGTATGGGACTCAAAGGTCTAGGCAATCATCGAATCATCTAACTATGAGACCCTCACATGCGACGAGCTCTTTAGTAAGCTCATGTCTAGTGAGATTGATGCCATGTCGAGGGCTTCTTATGAAAATCCTTCTGGACTGACTATGGCTTTGGTTTCTGGCTCTTCTGCTAACCTGTTGACGGTCCTTATAGTCAATATTATACCATCAACTATTGCATGAAATGACACTAAATGAATCACAAAGCATAGTTGTAGGGTTTGAAACTAGCAAGTTCTACGAGTTTTGGTGCTCTCACTTATTTTGTAGGACATCCATGTTTTTACCATATAAAAGTATCTCAAGTGATGAATTGGAGTGCACCATTGCAAAGGGCTCGTCAAGACGATCGAAACAGACATATCATTTGCTATATTCGGAGTCCCAGATGAAAAGATATTAATTTCACAACAAAATCTGCAAAAGCAGGATCTAGAAGACACCAGAAGACACCACGAGGCGGCCCGCCACTTGGGCCCACTGGGCCAGACCGACCGGTCCCACATCATGACCGACCGGTCGGCCATAGAGGCCATTTCGCCTCCGCCTTCTGGAACCTTCTTCTACCGCCTCCTAGGATGCATGTCCACCGTCCCTGAAGTCGGTTTGATCCAACGGTGGGCGATAAATGTGACACGGATCGATGACATGGCGATTCCTTGCCCCCTACTCCACCTCGGGCTATATAAGAGACCCAGGGGCGCCCCCAAGAGGCATCTCCATCTTCATTATTCAACTCCACATCAGCAACTAGGGTTTCAATTAGAAGTAGAGGTCCCTCTAGATGAATCTCTTCTAGTTCATCTAGAATTAGATCTAGCTCTAGTTCTAGTTGTCTAGTTCATCTAGTTGTAATTAGAGATCGGATTAGAGAGGAGAAGGAGAGAGCTGAGGAGGAGCCGGATCCGTCGGATCTTCCTCGACATTGTATTGGTGCAGCATCTGGTTCGTCTACAAGTAACCTCCAGGTTCTTCATTTACTATTTTCGAGTATTATATTTAATTACAGTTCTTGCTTTATTTTATTTACTGGATCTCCGCTCGTATCGAGTGCTCTAATTATTCGAGGTAATTAGAGTAGTAAGCGTTAGTGTAGACGTGGTGTCTAGACTAGGGTTTACCTGAGTTTGCACCCAGCCCCACGGATAGTTGTGGTAGCCCCAGGTGGTGACAGCCCTGACGGCCGACGTAGTCCACCACGTTCGGGTTGGTGTTTGTAGGACCGTAGTCGGAGCTTCCTAGCCCTTTTCTCATCCCTTTCTGTGGCTAGTGTTCTGATGTCCTGAAGTAAGTAAAGTATAGTGAGCCTTTAATTACATAGACCTGCTTAGAAAACTCTAAATCTCTCTCTATCCATTTTACCATTCTTTTCTTGGACGACTTGCCCCTTGATTAGTACACTTCACATTCCCCGTGGAAATCGATACCCTGGAATACTCTCGGGTGAAAGCTATATCGTTATTCGCGCGCTTGCGGATTTTTCTGTGTGCGTTTAAAATACCCAACAAGCTTTCTGGCGCCGTTGCCGGGGAATGGTAGTTGTGCTAGTTTCAAACCAAGTCGTCCGTGTTTCTTTTCTTTTACCACCTTTTCTCTTACCACCACCTTTACCTCACCACCACACTTCTTACCACATGAATTCCACTCCTATCTATAAATACTCTGCTCCAAAGGGCAAATTGTTGGATCCACCACCATCATCACATCCTATCCTTACTGATGGCTACCAATTTCGTCCCGGCTTTATAGCCATGGTTTGGGAGCAACCCTTCTCTGGGTAGAAGACGAGAATCCTTACACCCACCTTCGTGAATTTGAGCAATTGTGTTCTTGCTTGTCTATTGCTGGCATGACACAAGAGACCATTAAATGGAAATTGTTTCCATTCTCTCTTTTTGGAAGAGTGAAACAGTGGTATGCTCATAACGTAAGAGGAGTAGATGGAAATTGGGATGAACTTCGAGACAAATTTTGTCTTGCTTTCTTCCCTCTTTCTCGAATCACTGCCCTTCGAATAGAAATTCTTACCTTTCAACAAAAAGAGAAGGAGACAATAGGAGCAGCTTGGGCTAGATTTATGAGCCTTGTCAACACTGGCCCAAATCTCTCTTTGCCTGAAGACGTTATTTTACAACACTTTCATTATGGTCTTAGCAAAGAAGCTGCCCTTTTTCTTGATACCTCTTCGGGAGGATCATTCACTCATAAAACTGTTAGTGAAGGGAAAGCCATCCTTGAGAAAATCCTTGACAACACCCCATACACTGGCATTTATGATGAATTCCCCGAAGAAGAAGTCGAGCCCAGCCCCGAACCAAAAGATGAACCTATAGAGGAGGCACAAGTAACCGAATTAGAAACTTCCATAGATCATTCTCATAATTTGGTCATCGAAAACCCTCCTAATAAGGGAACACAAACCCAGCTAGAGGATGATGAATCGTCACCTTTAGAGCTTCCCTTCCAATTCGAGGAAGGTATCTTTGAAGATTATGGAAACACCTCGAATTGTCCTATCCAAGCTAGACCTCGGGCACATACCACTCCTCCTGACCCACATGAAGAGCCAATTTCCACTGAACACATCAAAAGCCTCTCATCAGTCATGAGTTATGAGTGGTTGAATGAAGTAGAGTTATCTCCAGAGGTAGCACATGTTACCACTCCTTCTACCATTCATTTGTGCCAAATTAGAGGGCATGCTATGTCAGTCTACTATAATCCTTCCATCGGGATAAACTTTATTTCTAAGGCTTTGGCCGACATTCTTTTTCCCGACGCATCCTTAACCCCATCATGAAAACTTTTACAAAGCTCATCAGGATCTATTCTTGAAAGCTTTGGGGTCTTAAGGGTTGTTCCTATCACTATGAATGACTCTGGGGTTTGTCTAGATTTTCATATTTATGACACCCCGGAGATTCCTCTTCTAATTGGCAGACCAATCATGAGGCTTTTACAAAAGGAACAACAAGGATGTTTAGACTTTAAGATTGGGGAATCCACTATAAGTGTTCCACTTGCTCGTTCTATAAACACGATGGTAGAACCCCAGCTTGAGCAAGACTCCATTGAGGAGGTCTTAATGGCATCCCTAGAAGAGATGGCTCAACCAACCTTCGATGATGAACACTTTGTTCAAGAAGAGGAAGAGTTAGCAGAGCCTATCGAGCTAGACAAATACAAGGAGCCTCCACCTCCCTCAATAGAGCTAAAACCTCTCCCACCAGGCCTAAAATATGTCTTTCTTCATAATAATCAAGAAACTCCAGTGATCATTAGTGACAAACTCACAAATGATGAAACCCAAAGGCTTGTCACCATTTTAGAAAGGCATAGACCCGCTATAGGCTACTCACTCGAAGACCTCAAGGGCGTCAGTCCTGCTCTCTGTACTCATCGCATCCCTACAGATCTTAGTTGTACACCTTCAAGGGAGCCACAACGGAGACTTAACAACGCTATGCGAGAGGTTGTTAAGAAAGAGGTCCTCAAACTTTTGCACGCTGGGATTATTTATCCTGTGCCACATAGTGAGTGGGTGAGCCCTGTCCAAGTAGTGCCAAAGAAGGGAGGTATGACAGTCATTAGGAATGAGAAGAATGAACTCATCCCTCAACGAACTGTCACTGGGTGGCGGATGTGCATTGACTACCGGAAACTAAACAAGGCCACTAAGAAGGACCACTTTCCTTTACCATTCATCGACGAGATGTTAGAACATCTCGCGAATCATTCCTTCTTTTGTTTCCTTGATGGATATTCCGGGTATCATCAAATCCCAATCCACCCTGATGACCAAAGTAAGACTACATTCACATGCCCGTATGGAACTTATGCATACCGACGGATGTCTTTCGGATTGTACAATGCTCCAGCTTCTTTCCAACGGTGCATGATGTCTATCTTCTCTGACATGATCGAGAAAATAATGGAGGTATTCATGGATGATTCTACTGTCTATGGAAAAACCTTCGATGAATGTTTGGAGAATTTGGATAAAGTCTTACAACGGTGTGAAGAAAAGCACTTAGTCCTGAACTAGGAGAAATGCCATTTTATGGTTCAAGAAGGAATAGTGCTAGGACATAGGGTGTCCGAACGTGGGATAGAAGTGGATAAAGCAAAGATCGAAGTTATCGAACAACTTCCACCTCCCACGAATGTTAAGGGAATCCGAAGCTTTCTGGGACATGCAGGTTTTTATAGGCGATTCATTAAAGACTTTTCTCAAATTGCCAGACCCCTGACTAGTCTCCTAGCTAAGGATATGCCCTTCATCTTTAATGATGAGTGCCATGCAGCCTTTCAAATCCTTAAAAAGGCACTCATCTCAGCTCCAATTATTCAACGACCTAATTGGAAGCTTCCATTCGAGATCATGTGTGACGCTAGTGACTTTGTAGTTGGAGCCGTTTTAGGCTAAATCAAGGATAAGAAGCACTATGCTATATCCTACACTAGCAAAACCTTATCTGGACCACAGCTCAACTATGCTACAACAGAAAAAGAGTTGTTGGCTGTTGTCTTTGCTATAGACAAGTTTAGATCTTACTTAGTGGGGGCTAAGATAATTATCTATACTGATCATGCCGCTCTTAAGTACCTCCTCACTAAGAAAGATGCTAAGCCTCGGTTAATCCGATGGATTCTTCTACTCCAAGAGTTTGACATAGAGATAAGAGATAAAAAGGGAGTAGAGAACTCGGTAGCTGACCACTTGTCTAGGCTTCAGTATAAGGAAACACATGAGCTACCCATCAATGACTACCTAAGGGACGATACCCTGCTCAAGGTAACAACCTCCGATCCATGGTACGCTGACATCGTGAACTTTATAGTAAAAGGCTATGTCCCACCTGGTGCGGACAAAAGAAAATTGATCCATGATAGTCGCTCGCACCTATGGGATGAGCCATATCTTTTTCGAGTCTGCGCTGATGGATTGTGGAGAAGGTGTGTTCCTATGGCTGAGGCTACTCAAATTGTGGAAAGATGTCATGCCTCACCATATGGAGGACACTATGGAGCATTCCGGACACATGCCAAGATCTGGCGAAGTGGTTTCTTCTGGCCAACGATGTATCAAGATACAAAGGAGTTTGTTAGGAGATGCCACAGATGCCAGAAACATGGGAATATCAACGCCCGAGATGCAATGCCTCTCACAAACAATCTTCAGATTGATCTTTTTGATGTGTGGGGGATTGATTTCATGGGGCCATTTCCTATGTCCGGGAATTGCGAGTATATCTTGGTAGCCGTAGACTATGTGTCCAAATGGGTAGAAGCGATACCGTGCAGAAATGCTGACTCAAAACATGCCAAGAGAATGTTCCATGAAGTAATATTTCCTCGATTTGGTACACCCCGGATGGTCATAAGTGATGGAGGGTCACACTTCATAGATAAGGTCTTTCGGAAGTACCTGACAAATCATGGAATTCGTCACAACATTGCTACAGCCTACCATCCCCAAACTAGCGGTCAAGCGAAAACATCTAATAAACAAATCAAGAATATTCTACAAAAGACCGTTGATGAAATGGGGAAGGGATGGAAGGACAAACTCCCTGATGCACTCTAGGCATATTGAACTGCATACAAAACACCCATAGGCATGTCACCTTATCAGCTTGTATATGGGAAAACATGTCATCTACCTGTCGAGCTTGAGTTCAAAGCTCACTGGGCCATGAAACGATGGAACATGGACTTTGAAGCTGCAGGGACAAAAAGAAAGATGCAACTCTCAGAGCTAGAAGAATGGCGTGAAAAGCTTACCATAATGCCAAGATCTACAAAGAGAGAACAAAGAGATGGCATGATAAGAGAATCAAGCATAAAGAGTTTAAGCCCGGGGATAAGGTTCTGCTGTTCAATTCAAGAGTTAAGCTCTTTGGGCATGGGAAACTTCGGAGTAAGTGGGAAGGACCTTTGAAGGTCATCGACACTTCAACTCATGGAGCCAATACCATCCAAGATGATACAGGTAACACATTTAAGGTAAATGGCCAACACTTAAAAGTTTTTCTTGAACCTGAAAATGTGGAAAAAGAAATTGACTTCATTGAATTTTTGCAATTTAATGATCCAATCTATGCTAATAACTCTAGACAACCAATGCTTATAAGCCTAACATCTAATTGGTTCCACAAGTTTTGTTGTCTATTTGAGTTTCACAGGATTTGAGAGGGCAAGACAAGCTGACAAGCAAGTGGATTTTCCATTCACTGTCGGAGCAATGTTTCAACAACCATCAACATCAATCAGGACTCCGATAGAGGAAGAATATTTTCACTGCCAGTCCACTACATTACAAGATCGAACGACTATGTCAACATCCAGCTTGGGGGAGGCACCCTCTCATGTATCCAGGTAAGTATTCTTATCCTCTTAAGTTTTCTTTCTATACATAAATATAAAAAAATATATAAAAAAAATGTGGGCACATGAAGGCTCACCATTAATTAAAAAAAATATGGGCACATGAAGGCTCGACGCTATTAAGGGTACCGACTTGGGGGAGACGCACCCCCGTTATCTTCATAATTCAGGTATGTCTTATTCACTATCTTAGTTATTTATAATAAGTGTGTTAGGTTAAATAAATAGTGTGTTAAGTTTGCTTAGTTTGTTTTAAAAAGTTAATAATAAAAGAAGAACTCTCTCTCTAATCTATTACATGGAAATGATGAATAGTTGCTCTATCTAATTTGTTTCAAGTACCTAGCCTTCAAAACATGAGTTCTCCTAATTAATAATGATACTTAAAATGAAATTAAATGCATGGGTGGCAAATACTTGATCTGAGGTCTAGGTAATTGATAGATATGACATGTGATGATCTGTGCTACTACTATCTTGTTCTAAACAACACTAGAGTTCCGGAGAGTTTCCAATATTAATATGACTAATAATTGCATTGAGTTAAATTAAGCTTTGTTGACCCTATGAGAAGTTATCATGCTATTGAATTGAGATCACTTACACATTCCATCCATTTTCTGCATAAATGCTCACGATTATTTGTTCCAATCCTCTCAAAAGTTTGTAGGAAGCATGTGGCTATTGAAAAAAATAAAGAAAAAAAAGAGAAAATCTGAGGAAATAAAATGGGACAAGTGTCCGAAACCTCAAAAAGATAGATCCCGAGGAAATAAAAAGGGACAAGTGTCCGGAACCTCAGAAAAAGAAAAAAAAAGAAGAAAAAAAAGAGAGAGAAAAAATATGAATATCAGAAAAATTGGGCACGTGCCCGATAGTAGAATTAGCCTGATAGCCATGTGTCTCTAATAGACAGAAGAGAGTGATATATTCAAAAGAGCATCCGCCTCCATTTTTCATACACATGCACTTCTCAATTGAATGGTATGGTTGACTTTCTTTTTGGATCCATTGTTTAATTTGACAACATATGTTTTTAAGCTTTTTGAAATTCATAAAAACTCTGGGATAATGGTGAAGTGAAAGAACTAGAGACAGTGTGCTTGATTTGATCGTTCTATCTTTCAATTACTCAGGATTCAAGGTAAAGTACTAAGCCCTGTGATGAATAATATGATACTTTTTTCTAATCCATTTGAGAACTTTTGTTTGAATACATGTGTACTTGTTGCAAGTGAAGATATTGCAGCAACTCCTGATCCATTGTTGAGATTGGCTTTGCTAAGGGACTAGCAAAGGGTAAGCTTGGGGGAACTTGTTGACGGTCCTTATAGTCAATATTATACCATCAACTATTGCATGAAATGACACTAAATGAATCACAAAGCATAGTTATAGGGTTTGAAACTAACAAGTTCTACGAGTTTTGGTGCTCTCACTTGTTTTGTAGGACATCCATATTTTTACCATATAAAAGTATCTCAAGTGATGAATTGGAGTGCACCATTGCAAAGGGCTCGTCGAGACGATCGAAACGGACATATCATTTGCTATATTCGGAGTCCCAGATGAAAAGATATTAATTTCACAACGAAATCTGCAAAAGCAGGATCTAGAAGACACCAGAAGACACCACGAGGCGGCCCGCCACATGGGCCCACTGGGCCTGACCGACCGGTCCCACATCATGACCGACCGGTCGGCCATAGAGGCCATTTCGCCTCTGCCTTCTGGAACCTTCTTCTACCCCCTCCTAGGATGCATCTCCACCGTCCCTGAAGTCGGTTTGATCCAACGGTGGGCGATAAATGTGACGCGGATCGATGACATGGCGATTCCTTGCCTCCTACTCCACCTCGGGCTATATAAGAGACCCCAGGGGCTCCCCCAAGAGGCATCTCCATCTTCATTATTCAACTCCACATCAGAAACTAGGGTTTCAATTAGAAGTAGAGGTCCCTCTATATCAATCTCTTCTAGTTCATCTAGAATTAGATCTAGCTCTAGTTCTAGTTGTCTAGTTCATCTAGTTATAATTAGAGATCGGATTAGAGAGGAGAAGGAGAGAGCTGAGGAGGAGCCGGATCTGTCGGATCTTCCTCGACATTGTATTGGTGCAGCATCTGGTTCGTCTACAAGTAACCTCCAGGTTCTTCATTTACTATTTTTGAGTATTATATTTAATTACAGTTCTTGCTTTATTTTATTTACTGGATCTCCGCTCGTATCGAGTGCTCTAATTATTCAAGGTAATTAGAGTAGTAAGCGTTAGTGTAGACGTGGTGTCTAGACTAGGGTTTACCTGAGTTTGCACCCAGCCCCACGGATAGTTGTGGTAGCCCCAGGTGGTGACAGCCCTGACGGCCGACGTAGTCCACCACGTTCGGGTTGGTGTTTGTAGGACTGTACTCGGAGCTTCCTAGCCCCTTTCTCATCCCTTTCTGTGGCTAGTGTTCTGATGTCCCAAAGTAAGTAAAGTATAGTGAGCCTTTAATTACATAGACCTGCTTAGAAAACTCTAAATCTCTCTCTATCCATTTTACCATTCTTTTCTTGGACGACTTGCCCGTTGATTAGTACACTTCACGTTCCCCGTGGAAATCGATACCCTGGAATACTCTCGGGTGAAAGCTACATCGGTATTCGTGCGCTTGCGGATTTTTCTGTGTGCGTTTAAAATACCCAACATAACCCCTCTGGAGGATTTGCACTCTCTTCACTTCTTTCTGTCACAGTGGAGCAATTGGAGTCTTTGGGGGATGACGAGTTGGCCTTGCTTGCCAACTGGTTCTCGCGGTTTCATAACAACGGCATGAACCGTCGCCGCGGAGGAGAACGCTCAGGGTGTTTTGAGTGCAGTGACCCCGACCACTTCATCGCCAACTGTCCCAAGAAGAACAAGCAATCTGGGAAGGGCGATTATGGGCACAAGTACGACTCCACCAAGCGCAAGGAGAAGCATGTCCCCGCGAAGCAGAAGCGGAAGGGCCACTTCAACAAGGAGTACATCAAGAAGAAGTACTTGGAGAAGGCCCAGGCTGAGCAGCGTGCTTTCTTTGCCACACTCAGCGACGTCGACGACTCGGATGACGACTCCGCACACTCAAGCGATGACGAGTCAGAGAAGAGAAAGAGGATTGAGGACAAGCTGAACGGCCTTTGCTTCTTCGCCGACGACAAGGGCTTCTGCACCATTGCCTTTGGTGACGAGGTCGACGGCAGGCTGGAGGAGATCCCTTAGAACGACGTCGATGATGACTCCTCGCAGGTATCACAAACTCCTGAGGAACTCTCTGCTGAAGTTGGTAAGCTCACTGTCGCTTTCCAGAGTCAAGATAAGTTGCTTAGGCGTGCAGCTAGAGAGAGGAAGGAGTTTAGGCAGAAGTGGGAGGACACGGTGAGGGAGCTTGAGTTTGCTAGGTCCACCGTTGTAGTCTCCGAGGAGAGTGAGTGTGAGATGTGCACCAAGCACATGACTGACCTTCTCACTTTGAGAAGTAAGTATGTTGCTTTGGTTGGAGAGGTGGATGAGCTCCGGGCTAGACCCGTGTTGTTGGGTGCGTGCAAGTCTTGTGCAGGCTTGCAAACCGAGTTAGCAGAGAATAATGCCAAGATTGAGTTTCTTGAGAAGGCCAGCTCAGGTAGCACTTGTGTGGCAAGGTGTGCTTTATGTGAGGGTTTGGAGATGGAGATCACGAATGTGAAGCATGACAAGATGCAAACCGAGGAGGAAAACACATACCTTCGGACCATCTTGTCATGGGTGTCTTGTGGTGAGCCGCAGCTTGGGATGATGATCTCCCAGTTCAAGCATGTGTTGGAGGTCCTGGTGTAGGTTTTGCTTAGGGCGTTGATGCTTCTTCTTTTGGCAAGATTGGAGAGTCGAGTGGTCTTAACCCTAGTGAGAAGGCCAACTCCACCACTACTCCCAAGCTTACCAAGATTCTAGCCAAAGAGCCTCTCAAGCCTAACACCAAGGATGGAGTGTTTGAGGAACCTCCGAGAGCTCCACCCAAGAAACAAATGTGGCATCCCAAACCTAACCACCTAAAAAACAAGCTTGATACGATGCCACCTATTCAGGAGGAGCTTATGCCACAGAAGGGCAAAGTGATCCACACCCACTACTGTGAGTACCAACAACCCCCTATGAGAGCGGTGAGGTACCATTGTGAGCACTGTGGGAGAGATGGACACTTGAGTGAGTTCTGCTTTCGGCGCAAGAGAGAGGAGCGTCGTGCCAGGAAGATGAACAATGGGGACATGTACCATCCTTTTCCATGATGTACATGTGCCGAATGTTCAGAGGAGAGCTGCTAGGCCTAGAGGTCCAATGCCTCAAGGTCCTAGGCGTCAGGGAGGAGGTGCCCGGCGGGGTCCTGACTTTGCAGGATACGGACCCGTGGCGGAAGCTTTTTTGAGTGTTTCCCTCCACCGCGTTTTGAGTAATGCGATGGACACACTTCCCTTAGCGGACCACGTTTTCCTGTGTGTGGTGATCGCTTTCCCCGTAGGCGTGCTAGGAATGGTTTTTCTACTAATCGTTCTTTTGAGCAGCCGGCCCAACACTGGTATTCTTCCTATTTTACTCACCCTAGTGTTGGACCGTATGCTCACCCTATGTCTTTTTATTGATGTAGGTAAAACGTTTGAAGGACATTTGGTTGGTGGATTCCGGTTGCTCAAGGCACATGACCGGAAACACCAAGTGGTTCTCCAGTCTTAGTCCTGTTGCCGAAAAGGAGTTTATCACCTTCGGCGACAATAGCAAAGGTAAAGTGTTGTCTCGTGGGTCGGTGCGAGTTAGTGAGCACTTTGTGTTGCATGATGTTGCTCTTGTTTCTAACTTGCATTTTAACCTTCTCTCTGTTTCGCAACTTTTTGATGATGACTATGAGATTCGTTGTAAACCGAATCTCAGTCGTATTTTAGATCCTCAAGGCAATCTTGTATGTTTGATTTCGCCCTTTAGGAAAGTCTTTCGTGCGAATTTCTCGGAGTCATTTGGATTTTCTCACTGTCTTGTGGCTGGTCCTTCCTCCTCTGATCTTTGGAAGTGGCATAGGAGACTAGGACATTTGAGCGTCGACTTGCTTGCAAGGCTTAGGTCACTTGGCCTAATCCGAGGATTGCCCAAGTTGTCCATGGAGAAGGACCTTGTTTGCCATTCTTGTAGACATGGGAAGATGGCTGCCGCTCCCCACCATCCAGTGCCTCAGGTCATGACACAACGCCCTGGAGAGCTTTTACACATGGACCTTGTTGGTCCGGCTCGGGTGAGCTCGGTTGGAGGGAAGTGGTATGTGCTTGTTGCTGTCGACGTTTTTTCGAGATATTCGTGGGTCTTCTTTTTTACTGAGAAGACTGAGAACTTCTCTTTTGCTCACAATCTGATTTTGCTTCTTCAAAACGAGTTCCCTATGAACTTGATGCGAGCTATTCGTAGTGATAATGGTTCCAAATTCAAGAATTCGGATTTTGAGAAGTTTTGTCACTCTTTGGGTTTGTAGCATCAGTTTTCTTCCCCCTACACACCGCCACAGAATGGTGTTGTAGAGAGGAAGAATCGGACCCTTGTAGAGATGGCCAGGACGATGCTCAATGAGCATAGGACTCCTAGGCGATATTGGGCCGAAGCTATGAACACTACATGCTATATTTCCAATTGCATTTTTCTCCGAGCTTTCTTGAAAAAGACATCTTATGAGTTGCGTTTTGGAAGACAACCCAAAGTGAGTTACTTTAGAGTTTTCGGTTGCCACTGTTTTATACTTAAGAAAGGCAACTTGGACAAATTTGAGTCTCGTTCTTCTGACGGTGTATTTTTGGGTTATGGCACTCACACTCAAGCTTATCGTGTACTTAACCTTGATACTAACCGAGTCATGGAGACATCTGATGTCACCTTCGACGAGACCATGGTTTGTCCTTCTCGTTTTGAGCGTGCAGGTGATCATGAGGTTGGTGAGCCTCTTTTTGATGACGAGGACGAGGGTGCTGAAGGGATGGATGATCCAGCACCTCCTCCACCTGTTGTGCCACAAAGAGCGGCTTCTACTACGACTCACGGCTCTGACCCTTCTTACTCTACCACTCGGGGGCCGTGGGATCCGCCGCCTCGGGCTGTACCATTCGTACCCGGGGAGGCACCAGCTGCTGTTGAGGGGGAGATCACTTTAGCTCGGGAGGCGCCACGACACATTCAGCGCCAACACCCGCCTCAACAGATGATCGGTAGCATTGACGAACGTGTCGCTCGGTCCAGGTCACAACAAATCTCTCACTTTGCTCATTCTGCATTTGTTGCTGATTTTGAACCCCGAGATGTTGGACACACTTTGACGGATTCGGATTGGGTCAATGCCATGCACGAGGAGTTAGAAAATTTTGAGAGAAATCAGGTTTGGGTTTTGGTTCCACCTCCTCCAGACTGTAATCCTATTGGGACAAAATGGGTTTTCAAAAACAAACAAGGAGAGGATGGCCACATTGTGAGGAACAAGGCCAGACTTGTAGCCAAGGGTTATAGTCAGAAGGAGGGGATAGACTATGAGGAGACTTTTGCTCCTGTAGCTCGTTTGGAGGCTATTAGGATACTCTTGGCTTTTGCTGCATCCAAAGGGTTTATACTTTTTCAAATGGATGTCAAGAGTGCCTTCTTAAACGGCTACATAGAAGAAGAGGTGTATGTTGAACAACCCCCCGGTTTTGAAAATCCCAAGTTTCCAAACCATGTTTTCAAACTCCACAAAGCTTTGTATGGTTTGAAACAAGCGCCTAGAGCCTGGTACGATAGATTGAAAACTTTCTTGCTAGCTAAGGCTTTTAAAATGGGATGTGTGGATAAAATGCTTTTTCTCCTCAAGCAAGGCAAAGACACTCTCTTGGTCCAGATTTACGTGGATGATATCATTTTTGGTGGTTCTTCTCGCGCTTTGGTTGCCAAGTTTGCAGATCTTATGAGCAGGAAGTTCGAGATGAGTATGATGGGCGAGCTGACTTTCTTTCTCGGATTACAAATTAAGCAATCCCGAGAAGGGACGTTTGTGCACCAGGGCAAGTACACCAAAGACTTGCTGAAGAAGTTCGATATGGGTGAGGCCAAGCCTCTTACAACACCCATGTCAACCACGACGGCCCTGGATGCGGACGTGGATGGAGAAGCTGTGGACCAGAAGGAGTACCGGAGTATGATCGGGTCACTGCTCTACCTAACGGCGACACGCCCGGACATCCAGTTCGCGGTGTGTCTGTGCGCGCGCTTTCAGGCGTCGCCGCGCACTTCTCACCGTCAGGCGGTCAAGCGCATTATGAGGTACCTTCGCTTCACACCTGAGTTCGGGATTTGGTATTCAGCTTCCTCCGCCCTCTCTCTTTGCGGTTTTTCTGATGCCGATTTTGCTGGTTGCCGAGTTGAGCGCAAGTCCACTTCTGGGACTTGCCAGTTTATTGGTTCTTCTCTTGTATCTTGGTCTTCTCACAAGCAGTCTAGTGTCGCTCAGTCTACCACAGAGGCTGAATATGTTGCTGGGGCTAGCTGTTGTTCTCAGTTGCTTTGGATGATGGCCACTTTGCGTGATTTTGGTCTGAGCTTTTCTCGCGTGCCTTTGCTTTGTGACAACACGAGTGCTATTAGCGTTGCCAAGAACCCCGTGCTGCATTCTAAGACCAAACACATTGATGTGCGCTTTCATTTTTTGCGAGACCATGTTGAGAAGGGTGATATCGACCTTCGCCATGTCGATACTCATCATCAGTTGGCAGATATTTTTACCAAGCCTTTGGACCAATCAACCATTAATTGGTTGAGAGGTGAGCTTGATGTGTGTTTCCCCTTTTAGATTGGGAGAACATTTGGGTTCTTGTATCATAGACTGACTCTTTTTCGTTTGTCTTGTTTTTAGTTTCTGACAGGTTAGTTTTTGCATTTCATCATGCATCTTTACTTTCTGAGCTTCATGCATATAATCTTTAGAATGTGATTATGCTCTAGTTAGTATGCTCTGATGCTTTATGATGATGCTTGTAGCTTATGCTCTCTCTGATCACTGATACATGTTGTGAGCTGATCTATTTTTTAATGGTGAACCTACTTAATGTAGATAAAACTTGAAAATGTTCACCATTGAGATATGTAACTAGCATGTGTAGGATGTGTTGAATTCACTCGTGCTTTTCATATATGCTAGGTTGCTATGTCTCTAGTTCTGAGTCATTCACTTGCTTGGTATGTTCATATTCTGTTTAAAATCTGAACCAAGTTTTAAGTGAATTAAAAAGATTGAGATGGGACTGCTTGTCAACACATCACGGTATTGAGACGGTTTCTCATTGCACTTTGAATTAAACTTGAGTCATGTAGTGTATGACCGAAACTGACGCTTTAAGCTTCTGATTGCATATGCATAGGCTTAGCTTGATTGAAAAGTTAGGCAATGACAAGCTTTCAACCTCTCGCAGTCACATGCTGAATTCTGTACTTGTGTAATTTCACCGCTGCAACTCCGATTAAAATCTGAAATCACAAGTGTATGCTTCATTCTGCAGCATGATGATTGAACTTTGCTAGGGGTAGTTCACCTTGTATTAATGTTAGCACTTGTTTGACTTCCTGTCTATTAATGTTCGGTGCTATTTTGATGGTGAATACTTTTTGGCTAAACTGCTCACTTTGCTCATACGTTCATATTTCGTATTTGGTGATCAGTTTGATCCTTTGCAAGCATGTTGTGATGTTGTTGAGTCATTGGAGTTATACTTTGTGGAGCATCTTTTCATTCTATTGACTATATTCCTGAAGCTGCTAACTTGCATTTCTGACTCATATGTATTTTGGAAAGGGGAGAAATTTGCTTGATGGTGCATTTTCAACTAAGGGGGAGAAAGTTTCCCAAATCAATCATAAGATCAACTAAGGGGAGATTTCCTGGTTGTGTGCACTATTTGAGGGGGAGTTTGTGACCGTAAGGTTTCAATTGGTTTAGAGCGTTTTTGCTAGTTGTGTTGAGCCTTTGCCTCTTTCTTGAGGGACTAGCGGACGCTTTCCAGTTTCTCATAAGGTTTCAATTGGTTCAGAGCGTTTTTGCTAGTTGTGTTGAGCCTTTGCCTCTTTCTTGAGGGACAAGCGGACGCTTTCCAGTTTCTCATTTGTATCGAGCTCTTTTGTTCTGGAGGTTCAATTGGTATCTGCTAGCGGTGTTGAGCCTGTTCTACCTCTTCTTGAGGGCTAGCTTTGCTTTGCTTAGTTGCATCGAGCCGTTGCCCATGTCTTTGGGAACAAAGTTGTCTTGCTCTTTCCACTTGACCTTCTTCACCTTTGCGATGCTTTTGGGTCATTTGGTCGAGTTCTCTCTCCTTCCTCCTTCCTTCTTCTACCTTCATTATGATTTGTGTGTGTAGTTGACAATGCACTCATCAAGGGGGAGATTGCGGATACATGGGTGTATGCCGAGTCTCGAGTGATGAGTGATTGTCAACGAGTTTGATGCGCATGTTCTTCGGCTTGTGTTGTGCAGGTGTCGAGCACGGAGACAGTGATCGAGGGCAAGGTGAAGGTCAAGTAGAGACATGTGTGCCGATGGACCGGGAGCGGTGAAGGGTGGACGTGAAGCTTGGACTAAGGGACCGGTGGCCTGAGGATCAGCTGTGGTGGCTGACAGCCTGGGACAGCGACGAGCGGAGACTTGCGGGGCACGGTGTTGCTCGGGTGGAGGACCTGGGGACACGTGTCAGTGGACGGGGTGCACGGGCGGTGCATCCCCTCTACAGCTCCGGTTTGGTGGTTGAGCCACAGAAAAACCATCGGGTGGACGGTTTCCAGGTTTGGGCCACAAAACCTGGGTGCTGCGGGTTTGCCGAGTTTGGGCCACAAAACTCGGGCTGAGGACGGTTTCCAGGTTTGGGCCTCAAATCCTGGGTGCTGGCGGGTTTCTGAGTTTGGGTGACAAAACTCAGCCGACGGACGTCGGGTTTCCCGGTTTTGGCCACAAAACCGGGGGATGGACTTGAAGGCCTGGTTCCCAGTTTTGGCCACAAAACCGGTGGCGGAGTCTGTGAAAAGGACAAGCAGAGCGGAGGCGGCACGTGGCGGCAATCGGTGAGGTTGCGTTGAGGCAACGCTACCAGTTGTGCGGGCGTGGCCGTCGGATCAGCACCATCTTCGGGTTTGTCTAGGATAGCCTTAGGGTTTGGCTGGGTCGCTCTGTAAATACTTAGGGGTAGAGTTGGAATTAGAATTAGGATAAGTAGGGGGAGACACCCACCTCCCAAAATATCTTAGTCATTTGCTCTTTTGCTTCTAGGGTTTCCTGCTCTCCCATTCCCTGCTGTAGCGAACTGAGATCCACAGAGAAGACAATCATACCTCTGTGTCCGTGAGATTTTGAGGAAGTGAGACCGTAATCTCACTATTGTAGCGTGTGGTAGCCACACGGTTGCAAATTTGTGGTTGTGATTCGCGTTTTGCTCTTGTTCTTCGCGGGTTGCTTTTCTCCACATTTTTTCCCAGTGTTCGATCTCTTTACTCGGTGCATCTTTTGCAAATTCGTTTGAATTGAGTTGTTCTAGATCGTGAGGCACTTCTTTCCACCGAAGGAATTCTCCTCTAACCTCATGAGCTAGGAGATCGATCGATTTTTGTTTTGAATCAAGTTTTGCTCCCTCTGCCCCTATTTCTTCGATTCAGCGATTTGGAGATAGGTTCGAGCCATGATCTCCTAGGACTAGCTCACTATCCTCCTTGTAACTCCTCTCACCAAGTTTGATCCCTAGAGGATTTGTTTTGGATGAGATCGAGTTGAATCGGTGGACGAACGGAGCTGTGTCGGGGTGACCGGACGCTGGGTCTGGGTGACCGGACGCACGGTCCCGAGTCGGGTCGTTGAAGGTTTGACTTGTTTGTTTTCTGTTGACTCGACCGGACGCTCGTTCTTCTCGTGACCGGACACACCCTTGACACTGTTCATGGTTTTGTCTGAATCGACCGGACGCTCGACATCTGACCGGATGCATCTCCATAGAGAGTCCGGTCACAAACAGTAAGGTTCCCGAGCGATTTTTCTCTGATCGAACGCGTCTGGTGGTCAGTGACCGGACGCAAGCACAGTCCGGTCAGTGCTGCCTCTGCGTGTTTTCATCCGCAGTTTGTTCGTCTGTTGTCAGTTTTGATTT
This sequence comes from Coix lacryma-jobi var. lacryma-jobi, assembly GCA_009763385.1. Classification (NCBI taxonomy): domain Eukaryota; kingdom Viridiplantae; phylum Streptophyta; class Magnoliopsida; order Poales; family Poaceae; genus Coix; species Coix lacryma-jobi. Next base: position 102,760,744 of record CM019830.1, on the reverse strand, counting down.
CCGGCTTTTACGTTGGGTTTCTAGGGTTGTATTGTGTATCGCTGTGCTTCTTGGAAGCATCCACCCTACATCAAGGGTCGTGGACACTTGCAAGCTCTAGGTTTGCTCTTGGGGTTGATTCTCGGGATAGTGGCGACACGTTTCTGAAAAGAAATTTGAAGCTCCCATTCACCTCCCTCTGGTCGCTTTCTGGTAGCATTCTCTATCCTTCAGGGGTGAATGGGAGCCTCAAATTCAACTTGTGAATAGATTGGCCCTTGTCCTAGATAATCACCCCAAAAGCAAAGACTCAAGACGACCGGAGAGTTCACGACCTACGAGTAGGTGGATACCCTAAGAGTCTGCTAAACCCTAAACCCCCAGAGAACAATCGAAGCCAAGTGCAAAAGCCCCAAAGAAAAACTGCACAGTCTGCTGATTCGCGGACTGTCCGAAGTCAGGGTCCCGGACTGTCCGCAGAACGCCGGACTGTCCGACACTAAGAGTCCAGACTGTCCGCCGGCAAAAGACTAGAAACAGAACTATTCTGAAAAAGTGTTGGACGACTCCCAGAGTGTCCGCGGTTTGCACGCCAGACTGTCCGCGGTTCAAGTGAATAGTGAAAACCTAGCGTCCGATGCCAACACTGTGTTGCGTCCGATGTGGCCCTGGACTGTCCTCGGGTCACTGGCGGACTGTTCGCCGGTCACAAGACCGAGAACAGTTCCACGTTGCGCTGTTCTGAACTAGCCAAGTCCTGATCCCCGGATTGTCCGCCGCTGGGGGCGCGGACTGTCCGTGGATGAACAGAAAGCAGAAAACAGCTCGGGACAAAGAGCCAAATCGATCGGAACTTCACCAAAACAAAAGGGACTTCGATCAAACTCCTCTCAGATGTTCCTCAACGTATTGGAGTGCTAATCCTAAGAAATCATCACACCAAACCAAGTCAATTGAGAGAAATCCGAGGATCACCGGAAAGGGGGGAAAACGAAGAACAAACACAAAATCGACCCAATCTATGGATTCGTGAGGTTATGGGAGAAATCCTTCAGTGGAAAGAAGGAGCTCATGACCAAGAACGAATTGATTCAAGTGGAATCGAAAATCATCTTGCGGAGAGGGAGAACGAGGCAGATCTCCGGAAGATGAAAAAACTGAAACGCGAAGAACACCAACACAAAACGCGAATCGATTCTATTCCAGCCGAAACTCCTCCACACGAGGAGACAATGAGATTACTATCTCTTTTCCTCAAAAGATCCAAATACACAGAGGTATGATTCCCGTCTCTGCGGATCGCTAGCAGCGAGGAATGATTAGAACCTAAGCGGGGGCTAGAGAGAGAGAGAGTGCTCAGGAACAAATGATTGCTAGGATAGGGAGAGAGGAGGGGCGCCACTCTTATTTATAGCCTAATAACAATATTCCCCTTCTACTCCTAGATACAAGAGCGAAGCGGCCAACCCTAGGGGTATCCCGGTCCAACACTGCTGATTTGCGATCCGACAGCCACGCGCCCATCTCATCCTTAGCTTCGCCTCGACGCAAGCCTCAGGATGCCGCCACATGCCGCCTTGTCGACCGCCGCGCCTTCCTCGCAGATAGCTGCGCCATCGCGCCAGCCTCTCCACGCCGCCACGCGTCGACCGTCCTTTTTGCGGACCTCCCCCCGGTTTTGAGGCCGAAACAGGGAAACCTGGGCCTTCCCCCGGTTTTGAGGTTGAAACCGGGAAACCTGTCCTCCGGCTGAGTTTTGTGGCCCAAACTCAAAAACCCGCGAGCCCCAGGTTTTGAGGCTCAAACCTGGAAGCCGTCCACGCCGAGTTTTGAGGCCCAAACTCGGAAACTGGCCACCCCGAGTTTTGAGGCCCAAACTCAGAAACCGTCGAGGGTAGTTTTTTGAGGCTCAACTACCAAACCCGTGCCGTAGACGGGATGTGGTTCGCACACCCCGAGTTCCAGCACCGATGTCGGAGCATGTCCAGCCTCCACGCTGGGCACAGTGCATTCGCCATCCTTCTCGGCCTCCCGCCAAGTGTCACGACGCCATCACCTTCCTCCCGACTCGGCCGATGCACCGCACATACCCATGTGCTCTTGCTTGCCGATGCCACGTGCCAGCTACCACAGCTGTTCCTCAGGTCTCCCGGTTCGTCGGTCCAAGCCCCATGTCCGCCCTTCACCGCTCCCGATCCGTCGACACGGTACGTCCCTATTTGACCTTCACCTCACCTTCGACCACTGTCCGAGCTCTGCACCTGCACACTAACACAGCCAAGAGACATGTTGCCCATTGATCGATCACTCATCACTCAGGTAGGGAACCACAAGGGCACATATCAACCTTATGTTCGCACGCGAAAGGGACACGTGTCCTTCCAGCGCGTCAAACTCAGTGCGGAGCCAGCCGAGCGAAGCATCGATAGTGCTTTCGCTAGGTCCGCTCGAGCCAACTCCAAGAAATTGCAGGCATTGTCGATATCGCGCAACTAAGTCAGATGTGGTAGCCAAAGCCTTGGTCTATTCTTCACCCCGAGCGGTTTTTAGTTCCGCCAACTACTTCTTGAGCTTATCGGCTTCACGCTGAGCGGCGTGGCATGAGGTTTTCTCTTCCTCCGCTTTCTTCTTGATGGCCTCATTTTCTTCCACTTTCTTCTTGAGGGCCTCATTTTCTTCCTCCAGTTCCTTGAGCCGATGGTCCTTTTCGCGTCGCTCAGTATCCGTTTGACGACCAAACAAGTCTCTTTGACGGTTCTGGCTTCGCGCTAGCAGCATCGCCTGTAGTCAAAGCGAAAGCGTTAGTTTACGCAAACAGACGGATAAGAGAATTAAGTCTGTCGGGATGCTTAGACTCGCAAGATGGAACGAAAGCGCGTCCCCAATATCATGGCTTCCAACTTTCAACAAATCACGCTCCACTTCAGGGGCAACAAATGCTTTATCCGCGAATTCAACAAACTTCGAAGTTTTGCTATTCTCGCTGGGCAGAACACCCACCCGGTGACAGTCGAAACGACAAGCAAGCTAAGCTTCCGAAGGTGCACCCAAAGAACGAGCAATCCTATAAGACTCCTATCTTGCTTCATCCATTTCGCTCGACGAACTTTGCCAGGTGTAAAAACTAGGGTTTTCATAGTCTCCTGATCGGGATCCAAGCACAAGCCGACCATGGCCCAGCAGCTGACTATCAACCATTGCTTGTGTCAAACGAATGGACTCGTGATAGAACCTAGTCTTACCTATTTTGACTGCCTTTTTGACGGACCGGAATGTCAGAGATATCATCAGAAGATGATTACTTGGACTAACCCCGGACGGCACGGGAGATCCTAGAACATGATACGAGGCTTACATGGATTAGGACTCTTATTGTAACTTAGTCGAATTTCTAAAGGAAGTCTTGTATTTAGAATAGGACTCCTCTGTTGTAACTGACTAGGACTCGGTATGCCCCAAGCTTCACCCGATTATATAAGGGGAAGCAGGCGCCGACCCCTATCATTGAATCTTGAATCATAACACAAGGCACACACTGCACTGGACGTAAGGTATTACGCTATTAAGCGGCCTGAACCAGTATAAAATGTTGTCCCTGTGTACTCACCGAGTTCTACGAACGTCGATCCCCACCGAACAAATCATCTGAGAACCCTCAAGATGAGTTGCCGGTTAATAAACACCGACAGCTGGCGCGCCAGGTAGGGGCTCTCGGTGATTCAACGATCAAGAGCTCGACGAACCACTTCAACATGTTCTCAGCGGGATCATTTTTTGTTTTTGTCTCATGGACTTGCATCGCGGATGATCAAGGGAAACTGCATCGACAACTTCAAATTGAATCAGAAGCGCAAGCCACGCCAAAGATGGATCATCTCGCCCGGGACCTAGCAAACCTCATAATCCAAGAACCGCAAGAATCTGAGGGCCAAGCTGAAGCACCCGATTCCTACTCAGACACGAATTTTGGGATCGAAAAGGACTCGGATGCCAGACACAGCATTCCTTTTGGACTGCAGAACTCGGCTGAAAACTTCCAGGAGTTGATTGGATCAAAGTTCAAAAGGCTTCAACAGATCCCTTTGACCGGAGCCCAACAGGGACTCGTTTTCAGCTCAACTGAGGATGGTAACATCGTCCATTGGCCAATACAACCAGCTCCGGCTAGGTTGGTTGGCACAATCGACCAGCAACTTCCATATCAACATGGACATCAGCTCCCCTTTGAGGAGCACGATACCTCAACAGAGCTAATCTCCAGCGCCTCTACATTGGACTCGGTCACACCGGGTTCAACAACCCTGGGCTACACTCGTGAAGTTTTCATGGCAGGGCATCAGTCATCTGTACGACCTCCAACTCCTCCAGATGTCCTCCGAGAAGATGAAACCTTGAGTATGATATCCGACAATGACCCAGAAGGACCCGGAGAAACCGAGACTTTGAAGGCAGAATAAGGAATAATCAAGCCAAAGATGCTCGCAGAAGGCGAGCAAGTCATCGAAAGGAAGCCATGGAGCGCTACCAAGCACGACATGAAGACTATAATAGTCGAAGGCGTCTGGAAGAGGAAGCAGAGCGTCAAGCCCGTACCCAGCGTGATCAGGAGATTCAGTCCCAGAATGATCACAACCGACGATGAGCTGACTGTTCACGCAACCTCGAACCGGAATTCATGAGGGTTGCTGGTCACAAGGTTTACCAGACACCCTACCAAAACATTATGGCTTGAGCTACAGAGATGGGAGCCAAGGACAATCGCACCCCTGATGAAGAATGACGGTTGATCATGCTTCAGACTACCGTGCTATAGCTCAAAGGTCGAAACCTTGAGTCCTTAGCTGATGAACAAGATTCATCCCATCCAAGCCAGAGACGACCCGTTCATGAGTGGCTCGGCTGGGCTCCAGTAAGGAGTCGCCTAGGCAACCGAGTCCCTGATCAAGCCGAAGGAGGAGTCGAATCATCATATCGAGGAGTCGACATCTTAGCATCCGATGCAGTTGATCATTTCCCCTGCTTTTCCAAGAGACTTCGAGCACTCCCGTTCCCACAAAAATTCAAACCAAGGAACTACTCCAAGTACGACGGGAAAACAGAACCTAAACGGTGGCTCAGGCTGTATGCTTAAGCAGTCGAGCTAGCTGGTGGAAGCAATGACGTCAAGGCATTATTCCTACCCATGGCTCTAGAGACAATGCCACTTGCATGGTTCGACAGACTTAAGCCCGAGTCCATTGACTCCTGGGAACAACTCCATCGTATCTTTATAGAAAACTTTGTGGGTGTTCCCGAGAGATCAGATCCCCGGACTAAGCTCAGAACCTGCAAGCAACAGAAAAATGAGACCATGCGGGAGTACTACAGACATTTTTCTGAGATCCGCTCCACAGTCTCAGACATAACAGATAGAGAAGTAATTGACCTTTTTGGCAACGGAATCTGCAAAAGGTACAATTACAAAGACTTCATCAAGCATGACCCGATCAACGCTGTCGAGTTCCATCGAGCAGTTAACTCCATGATGGCGACAGAAGAACGCACACAGAAGTGCTTTCCCGAGAGAAACACGCAGGGTGATCGAGGAAATAATCAGAGAGGAAACCAGACTGCTCAGCAAAACACCCGCAAGAGAACAGGGGACAACACTGTCGTAGCCATGGAACCTCAGAAGAAGGGGAACACGCCCTCCAGCTTTGACGACTTACTCGACGACCCATGCCCTTTCCATCCGAAAGGAGGACACCAGGATAGGCATTGTCGACAACTCAAAGAGCGAGGATTGAACTCCGACTTCAATAAAAACAAGAAAGACAAGGGGAAGAATCCAGCTGAAGACCCTCAGCAGGACGCCGACGGTTTCCAACACCCCAAAGGCACCATCAATGTCATATTTGGAGGTGTAACCACCAGCGACAGCAAGTGTCTCTAGAAACTTTCCCTGCGGGAGATCATGTCCACTGAACCAGCGACTCCCAGATATCTTGACTGGTCGGAGCATCCGATCAATTTCTCTCGAGCAGACCAATGGACCAGTGTTTCCAATGCAGGGCACTACCCGCTAGTTCTGGATCCTACGGTTGCCGGGTTCAAATTGGGAAGAGTACTCATAGACGGAGGAGCAGGACTCAACGTCATCTTCACAAGCACTCTACGCAAGATGAACTTGGACCTTGCAACTCAGCTCACACCATCAAGCGCCCCATTTTATGGCATAGTACCGGGAAAGGCGGCCATACCACTCAGAAGGATCATACTACCTCTCACTTTTGGGACTCAGATCAATTATCGGACTGAGTACATCAGTTTTGAGGTAGCCGACTTTGAATCATCATACCATGCCGTATTCAGACAACCAGACATCGCCAAATTTATGGCAGTACCACACTATCCATACCTTCTGCTGAAGATGCTGGGTCCTAAAGGTATTCTAACTTTCAAGGGCGACTTTGAGAACATATGTGATGAATGATTGACACTTGTGAGGAAGGTTTGAGGTTTTTCCCGGTTGAGTCTATATCTTGCTATGTGCTTAATGTTTATGACTAACCGGTGGCATTGAGTTGTGTTGTGTTTCATGTGTTGGTGTGTGTGTGCAACATGTGTCTCTTGGCTATGTTGATGTGCAGGTGTTGAGCTCGGAGACAGTGGTCGACGGCGAGGTGAAGGTCAAGTAGAGACGTGTCGTGCCAACGGACCGGGAGCGGTGAAGGATGGGCGTGTCGTGCGGCGGACGTGCCATGCCGATGGACCCAGAGCGGTGAAGGGCGGACGTGAGGCTTGGACCGACGGACCGAGAGGCCGGAGGACCAGCTGTGGTAGCTGGCACATGGCATGGACGAGCAAGAGCACATGGGGATGTGCGATGCATCGTCCGAGTCGGGCGGAAGACGATGGCGTCATGGCACTTGGCAGGTGGTCAGACACGGGCTTGCATGCGATGCAAGTGCCGTCGGCCGAGTCAAGAAGTAAGGCGAAGGCGTTGTGCCCGGCGTGGAGGCTGGACATGCATCGGCATCGGTGCCGGTGGTCGGGGTGTGCGAACCACATCCCGTCTTCGGCGCGGGTTTGGTAGTTGAGCCTCAAAAAACTACTCTCGACGGTTTCCGAGTTTGGCCACAAAACTCGGGGTGGCGGGTTTCCGAGTTTGGGCCTCAAAACTCGGCGAGGACGGTTTCCAGGTTTGGGCCTCAAAACTTGGGCTCGCGGGTTTTCGAGTTTGGGCCTCAAAACTCAGGGTGGACGGTTTGCCAGGTTTGGGCCTCAAAACCTGGGCTGGCGGTGTCGCGGAACCGTCCTGATTATAAGAACTCAAGTACCATCTTAGTCAAATTTGTCTGACATCGACCCGTACTTGAATCCATATAACCCCGGTAGTCCGGAAATCTCGAAGGATTTCAAACATCGTACAACATACAGGATCGCATCATTCAAGTATTGCACTCGTAAGGATACATCACAGATAAACGAAACCGAACTTAAACATCAGAGTGGGGAAATAAAGAGTTATTATAATGCTAAGTTTTAAAGTGCGGAAGCTTAAATAGGTTTTGAAACATGACCACCACACACGTGGTCCAAAATAAAACATTGTCTGATAACTTAACTCAACTCAACTCAACTCACTCCTCCTTTTTCAGATAATGTGCCACCAACAGTCTTAGTCCAGCAAAAGAAAAGGAGAAGCTTCTGGACGACCCTGCCCTGGGCCTACTCCTCATCACCCTCCACCGGGTAGAGGCAGTGCTTACAATAGCCATAGTACACCTGGCCATCTGCAACAAACGAGATAAACCCTGAGTATGGGAATGTACTCAGCTAGACTTACCCGTCCAACTGAAAATAAAGACACCAAGGGTATGCAAGGCTTTCTGGTGGAGCTGGAATTTTTAGTTGCGAAAAGCTCAAATTAAGAGAAGGAATATTTAATGATACCAGTGAGCAGTCAACTTTTAGACCTACCTCTTAATCTAGGTTTTGCACCTGGACTATTACATACACTTGAGTCTAATCAGTCAATAATATAACCATATCCAGTTGACTTTAATCACATTTTAGTTGAACCTTTAACATCACATGGAGTTGTATCATGGTGAAGCTCGCCATAGATTCCCACTAACCGGGGGAGACGGCGACTCGAATTGAATTCCAAACCAGCTGGTGAAATACCTTTAATACCAACCCACACTTTCCTCGTCGGGTCCATGCATTGGGTAACCGCTCGATGCTTGTTCGTGGTGGTAATCATCGCAGCTCACAGCACGGACCACCCAATTGGAACTATACGATGGCCATTCCGCGGCAGATCGTGTTTCCATACTAGAGGGTGCGACACGGGTTGAGTCCGGCCCGAACAGCGTCTAACCGGCTTTGGGGTCGATGATTACAGCGCCGACATATCCCTAAGTAAATGGGCGCGTTCAAAAATGAACGAGGGCCAACATCGATACAAACCTACACGGTCCAACGGGCGGACTGCCCCAAGTTTCCAAACTTGTGCCTTGCCTTCCAGTTGACCACATTTTATTACTACTCAGGTTCTTTTCCACGATAGCAAATATAGCCAACCGTGATCCGGTAAATACCCACATGGGGTATTACGGGAACATCCTGAACTACTACTTTTAATAAGCAGGCTAAGAAATTCTAGATACAAATGAATAAACAGGGTATTCAAGGCAGGTATAACCAATAATTCAAGGAATGGTAATGCAACAATTAGGATCCACTCAACTCCTATACCTAATGCATCACAATATAAAATATTCAAATAGATTAATTGTAAATACTGGGAGACTTAGAATACTCCGGGGCTTGCCTTGAGAGAAGACTGAGGCCTCGTGAGCGGGGGACTCAGGCAGGTTAGTCTCTTGTGCGGGGTCGACCTCCTCGGCTTGGGGCAGTTCCGGGATCTCCTTCTCGACGCTTGCTTCTGGCTCCTGGCTGGGCTCCAGGATTGTCGATCCTATTGCAATGCGGTGGATAATAACAAATAAATAAATAAAGTGTGGTGCGAAATATGGTGGTATGAAATGCAAATATTTCTTGCAAACCAACAAAACCAACTTGTTGAACCACTTTTGACATTGAGGAAAAACACTTAATTACCACATAAAACAAAACCATCATTTCAACTATTTCCTATTTATTAATTCAAAAGAAACTCAGGTTTGAACTACAAGTACATTTTTCTGAACTCAGAAAAATCCACAAAAATTCTAGAAGGTAACTAACACTAACTGGATTTTACTGAACAATTTTCAGCCAGAAATAAAATACAAAACAGCAGATACAAAAAGATGAAATAAACTGCTCAAAAGATATTTTGAACTAACTCCTTTTATAAAAAGTGTCAAACAGCAGGTTTCATAATTTTCCTAGCTTTATCTGCCTATTACCACTCTACTGTAGAAAATTTACTGCTAAAGCACAGACACATAATTCTATACAAAATAAACAAGTTTATGCCAAAACAAACCCTTTGAACTACTACCCTACTGAAAAAGTTTGACATCCTCTTTTTCATATTTTTCCCAGATTCTACTTCACATATCATATTTGTCAAGAAAGTTCCATGATCAGAAACATTACATTCTTGTCTACATGAATTTTCTAAGAAAAACACAGAAAAGCATGTTTGTAAAGCAACTCCTTATTTTTCCATACAATAACCTATTCTTAGAATTTTTATCAGCTTAAAAAGGACATACAGAGACTACATAAATTTTTTCATATTTTACTTTCACATATAAAACATCTTAATAATTATTCTAAGAAAATAGCTAAAAAGGAATTTAAACCTAAACAGATACTTTTTTTATAAAAAAAGTACCTCATAAATTTTACACAGTCACATAACATGATAAGCAACCTATACAAATTTTTCCATGAATTAACTCAACCAGAAAACATATAAACCCATTTATTTAAACAAAAGCTCATAAACTAGATTAAATAAAAACAGTAAAATAAACTTTCACCAAAAATACTTTCATATTTTTCCATGATAGATCTACTCATGAACAAGCTAACAAAACTGAAAGCACCTCATTTGGACCATTAAATCGTGCTACACAAAAAAGAACAAACTTTTCTGGAAAACAAAAAGAAAAAAGAAAAACATTTGAAAACGTCTGGCCCAACTTGCACAGACCCGGTCCATGGACCGTGAGCGGCTGATGTGTGGGACCCGCTGGTCAACGGGCCCATCGGTCAGAGAGAGCAGAGCAGGGGAAGAGGTTTGACCGCGGCTTGCTCGCCGACGGCGAGGTCGCCGGCGGTGAGGCTAGGCTCGACGTGTTCCCCTTGGCTAGGCGGTTCGGGTGGTGGTGTTGGTTGGGCCAGCGCACGGCCATAGCTCGCGGGCGGCGAGCGTTGGCGAACGACGGCGGCGGCAGTGCTCGGCTGGGTCATCTCCGATGGTCACCGGCCAAATCAAGGTGTGCGCTGTGCATAGTGAACCCTAGGGAGGCTACGAGATGGGTTGGTTTGGCTGGCAAAGCTCCAGAGGAGCATGGCCTCGAGCGGAGGTCACGGCGGCGCTAATGGCGCTCGGCTGAGTGAGAGAGAGACGTAGGGAGCGGTAGCGTTACGGGTAAGGGGCGTTCTCACCTTGCCTTCACGTGGTGAAGAGCTCTGCGGAAGCTAGGGCTTAGCGGAGGCTCGAATGGCGTGGAACAGCGGCGAGCCCTCCTCGGCGTCAGCGGCGACCGAAAGGGGGAACTTCACCCTCCGGTGGCAGTAAAGCTCGGTCGGGGGAGTGAGCGCGCGCATGGCGTGTGCACGGCGAGGGCGGAGCCGTGTGCAAGCGGAATTAGGTGGTGAGGCTCGGGTGCGGCCGGAACGCCGACGGCGCTCTTGCGATGGCGAGCGAAGGCGAGGGTGTTCGGGTGTGTGCGTTTGCGTGCGGTGAAGAGAGTGAGAGGTATCGGAAGAGAGCAGGCAATGGCAAGTGAAGAGAGGAAGCGAACGGCGCTGCCGTTTTGCTCAGGCTCGGCCGGACCAGCGGTCGTGGCGGGCCCGGCGCGACGAGCAGCGAGAGACGGGCACGGTTGGCAAGGCGGCTCGTGAAGGACCGAGAAAGCACTAGCAAGGCGACCCGAGGGGGGGTGAATGGGAGCCAACAAAAATTCTTTCGAATCTTGGGCCAAATGTCCCAAAATCAACCCCAAGAAACTTCGACGGAAACCGTGATGCCCACGACCCTTGGAAGAGGGTGGATGATCCCTAGGATCACAGCGAGGCACCACAAAGCGATAGCGAACAAAATGCCAAAAGCACCAGAGCAAATTCGACCCTCAAAAGCCAAGTCCCGAACGTAGATAGATGGCTACGTCGAGAAATCCCCAAGTACCTATGCTAACAAGTAGCAAAGATACCTAGAGAGGTTCCTTGGTCAACTCTAGGGCCAAACGAGAAGTCCGGAAACCAAGCGAAGAAGCCGGGAGAGCAAACGCACTAAACTGCAACAAACAGCAGGATCCTGGACTGTCCGGCAGTACGGTCGCGGACTGTCTGCCCAGTGGCAGACTGTCCGGGCTTCGGTCGCGGACTGTCCGCCGGCCAAAAGAGCAAAAACGCAGTGCTGCTGAAGTCCCCTGGACGGTTTCCGGACTGTCCGCGAAAACCAAAGGCGGACTGTCCGCCGGTCAAATGAAGACAAGACAGCCGAAGAACACGGCCACTGATCTGGCTCGTCCCCGACGCACGGACTGTCCGCGGTGGCACTGGCGGACTGTCCATGAGTGCCCAGAAACGGCGATTTTGGTCGCCCTCAACTCAAATCTTCTCCAAATCGTTTCAAACCAAAATCCTTTGATCCCAAATTTGGAGAGGATGATCACGAGGTAGTTAGGAGACTATCCCCAAGAAATCATCCGCTCAAATCGATTCAATCATCGGGAAATCGAAAGGGAAGAAGTATGAACGAAAAAGCGTCACGAAAATGAAATCAACCCGATCTACTTGTTCGTGAGGAGATAGATGAATTCCTTCGGTGGAAATGATCTTCTTTCAAAAACGAACAAGTTGATTCAAACGGATTTCGCAAAGATGCAATAGAGAGGGAGATCAAGTGACGGGAAAATCGCGGAGAAATGAAAAACGCGAAGAACACGAACCAAAACGTGAATCAACACATCGATCTGCAACCGTGTGGCTACCACACGCTACAACAGTGAGGTTACGGCCTCACTTCCTCAAAATCTCTAGTACACAGAGGTATGGTTCTCTGCGGATCTCAGCTAGCTACAACAGGGGATTGGGAGAGCAGGAAAACCTAGAAGCAAAGAGCAAATGACTGAGATAGAATGGGAGGAGGGTGTCTCCCTCTACTTATCCTAATTCTAATTCCTACTCTACCCCTCACTACTTACAGAGTGATCCAGCTAAACCCTAGGGTTATTCTGGACCAACTCGTGGTAGGTGGTGATCCGACGGCCACGCCCGCACAAATCGTAGCGTTGCCTCGACGCAACCTCCCGATTGCCGCCACGTGCCGCCACCGCTCTGCGTCCTTTTCACGGACTCCGCCCCCGGTTTTGTCGCCGAAACCGGGAAACCAGGCCTTCACGTCCACCCCCGGTTTTGAGGCCCAAACCGGGAAACCAGCCAGCCAACGCCTGAGTTTTGTGGGCCAAACTCAGAAACCCGCAGCGCCCAGGTTTTGAGGCCCAAACCTGGAAACCGTCCTCAGCCCGAGTTTTGTGGCCCAAACTCGGAAACCCGCCGCACGCCCAGGTTTTGTGGCCCAAACCTGGAAACCGTCCACCCGATGGTTTTTCTCTGGCTCTACCACCAAACCGAAGCTGTAGAAGGGATGCACCGCCTGTGCACCCCGTCCACCGACACGTGTCCCCAAGTCCTCGACTCAGGCAACACATGACCCCAAGTCTTCGCTCGTCGCTGTCCCAGGCTGTCAGCCACCACAGCTGATCCTCGGGCCACCGGTCCCTCAGTCCAAGCCTCACGTCCGCCCTTCGCCACTCTCGGTCCCTCGGCACGGCACGTCTCTACTTGACCTTCACCTTGCCTTTGATCACTGTATCCGTGCTCGACACCTCCACAACACAAGCCAAAGAACATGCGCATCATCCCAGTTGACAATCACTCATTACTTAGAGACTCGGCATACACCCATGTATCCGCAATCTCCCCCTTGATGAGTGCATTGTCAACTACCAACACAAATCATAATGAAAAGAAAGAAGGAAGGAAGAAAGAGAGAACTCGACCAAATGACCCAAAAGCATAGCAAAGCCGAAGAAGGTCAAGTGGAAAGAGCAAGACAACTTGGTCCCCAAAGACATGGGCAACGGCTCGACGCGACCCAGCAAAGCAAAGCTAGCCCTCAAGAAGAGGCAGAACGGGCTCAACACCGCTAGCAAATACCAATTGAAAATATCAAAGCAAAATGCTAGTCCCTCAAGATAGAGGCACAGAGGCTCAACACAACTAGCAAAGAAAGCTCGATACCAATGCCTTACGGCCAACAGGAAGCAGCAAGAAACTCCCCCTCGAATAGTGCAAACAACCAGGAAAACTCCCCCTTAGTTCAAACGGAGGGTAATGATTTGCAATTTCTCCCCCTTAGTTGAAAATGCACCATCAAGCAAAAAGAGCCAAAAGCAATGTTCTCTCCCTCAGAAACTGCACCATCAAGAGTGCCAACCAGAGAAGTTCTCCGACTCACAAGAGAAGTTCTCCCCCTTCCAACATGCATACGAGTCAAAATGCAAGTTAGCAGCTTCAGGAAAAGAGTCAAGAGAATGCAAAGATGCTCTAAACAGTATAGCTCCAACGACTCACTGGAAAGCATAAAAGCTGGCAAAGGCTCAAACTGATCACCAAATATGAACTATGAACATATGAGTAGTGTGAGCAGTTTTTAGCCAAAAAGGTATTCACCATCAACATAGCACTACACATGTATAGTCAGGAAAACAACAAGTGCTAATCATGTATACAAGGTGAACTACCCCTAGCAAAGTTCAAACATCATGCTATAGAATGAAGCATACACTTGTGATTTCAGTTTTAAATCGGAGTTGCAGCGGTGAAATAACACAAGTTCAGAATTTTAGTAGATGTTTGCGAGAGGTTGACAGCTTGTCATTGCCTAACTTATCAACCGAGCGAAGCCTATGCAAAATGCAATCAGAAGCTTAAAGCGTCAGTTTTGGTCATACACTACACGGCTCGAGTTTAACTCAAATGTGCAATGAGAAACTGTCTCGATACCGTGATGTGTTGACAAGCAGTCCCATCTCGATCTTTTCAGTTCACTAAAGCTTGGTTCAATTTTATTGACAAGATATGAACAAACCAAGCAAGTGAGAGACTCAGAACTAGAGACATAGCAACCTAGCATAGATGAAAAGCACGAGTGAACTCAACACATCCTACACATGCTAGTTGCATATCTCAATGGTGAACATTTTTAATTTCAAGTTTGTTAAGCAAATTCACCATTCAAAAACTAGCTCAGCTCACAACATGTACTAGTGATCAAAAAGAGCATAAGCTACAAGCATCATCATCGGAGCATACTACATAGAGCATAGTTACATTCTAATGAGTATATAAATGAAGCTCAGAATGTAAATGCGTATGCTAAAATGCAAAAGGAAACAAAAGCAAACGAAAAAGAGTCAGTCTATTATACAAGAACCAAAAATGTTTCCCCATCTAAAAGGGGAAACACACACCAAGCTCACCTCTCAACCGATTAAAAGTTGATTGGTCCAAAGGCTTGGTGAAAATATCAGCCAACTGATGATGAGTATCGACATGGCGAAGGTCGATATCACCCTTCTCATAGTGGTCTCGCAGAAAGTGAAAGCGCACATCAATGTGTTTGGTCTTCGAGTGCAGCACGGGGTTCTTAGCAACGCTAATCGCACTCGTGCTGTCACAAAGCAAAGGAACACGATAAAAGCTCAGACCAAAATCACGCAAAGTGGCCATCATCCAGAGTAACTGGGAACAGCAGCTAGCTGCAGCAACATACTCAGCCTCCGTGGTAGACTGGGCAACACTAGACTGCTTGCGAGAGGACCACGAAACAAGAGAAGAACCAATAAACTGGCAAGTCCCAGAAGTGGACTTGCGATCAATACGGCAACCAGCAAAATCAGCATCCGAATAACCGCAAAGGGAGAGGTTGGAGGAAGCAGAATACCAAATCCCGAACTCTGGAGTGAAGGATAAGTACCTCATTATGCGCTTGACTGCCTGACGGTGAGAGGTGCGCGGCCACGACTGAAAACGCACGCACAGACACACCGCGAACTGAATGTCCGGGCGTGTCGCTGTCAGGTATAGCAGCGATCCGATCATACTCCGGTACTCCTTCTGATATACTGCTTCTCCCTCCTTGTCCGCATCTAGGGCCGTCGTGGTTGCCATGGGTGTTGGAAGAGGCTTGGCCTCACCCATGTCGAGTTTCTTCAAAATGTCCCGGGTGTACTTGCCCTGGTGCACGAACGTCCCTTCCCGGGATTGCTTGATTTGCAACCTGAGGAAAAACGTCAACTCGCCCATCATGCTCATCTCGAACTCCCTGCTCATAGTGTCTGCAAACTTGGCAACCAAAGCGTGAGAAGAACCACCAAAAATGATATCATCCACGTAAATTTAGACCAAGAGAGTATCAGTGCCTTGCTTGAGGAGAAAGAGCGTTTTATCTACACATCCCATTTTAAAACCCTTAGCTAGCAAAAAGGTTTTCAATCTATCATACCAGGCTCTAGGGGCTTGTTTCAAACCATACAAAGCTTTGTGAAGTTTAAAGACATGGTTTGGAAACTTGGGATTTTCGAAACCGGGGGGCTGTCTCACATACACCTCCTCTTCTATGTAGCCGTTTAAGAAGGCACTCTTGACATCCATTTCAAAAAGTTTGAAACCTTTGGATGCAGCAAAAGCTAAGAGTATGCTAATTGCCTCCAAACGAGCTACAGGAGGAAATGTCTCCTCATAGTCTATCCCCTCCTTCTGACTATATCCCTGTGCTACGAGTCTGGCCTTGTTTCTCACAACATGGCCATCTTCTCCCTGTTTGTTTTTGAAAACCCATTTTGTCCCAATAGGATGACACTCAGAAGGTGGAGACACTAGAACCCAAACCCGATTTCTCTCAAAGTTCTCAAGCTCCTCATGCATGGCATTGACCCAATCCGGATCCGTCAAAGCGTGTCCAACATCTCGGGGTTCAAAATCAGCAACGAATGCAGAATGAGCAAAGTGAGAGATTTGCCTTGGCCGGGTGACGCGTTCGTCGATGCTGCCGATCATCTACTGAGGTGGGTGCTGGCGCTGAATGTGTCGTGGCGCCTCCCTTGCCGATGTGGCCTCCCCCTCAACAGCAGCTGGTGCCTCCCCGGGTACAAAGGGTACCGCTCGGGGTGGCGGATCCCATGGCCCCCAGGAAGAAGAAGTGTCGGGGCCATGAGTCATCGTAGAAGCCGTTCTTGGCGGCACAGCAGGTGGAGGAGGAGGTGTTGGGTCATCCATGCCTTCAGCACCTTCTTCTTCATCATCGAAAAGAGGCTCGCCAACCTCATGATCACCTACACGCTCAAAACGAGAAGAAGGACAAACCATGGTCTCGTCGAAGGTGACATCTGATGTCTCCATGTCTCGGTTAGTGTCAAGGTTAAGTACATGATAAGCTCGAGTGTGAGTGCCATAACCCAAAAACACACCGTCAGAAGAACGAGACTCAAACTTGTCCAGGTTGCCCTTTTTGAGTATAAAACAATGGCAACCAAAAACTCTAAAATAACTCACCTTGGGGAGTTTTCCAAAACGCAACTCATAAGAGGTCTTTTTCAAGAAAGCTCGAAGAAAAATGCGATTGGAAATATAGCATGCAGTGCTCATAGCTTCGGCCCAATATCGCCTAGGAGTCCTATGCTCATCGGGCAATGTCCTGGCCATCTCTACAAGGGTCCGATTCTTCCTCTCTACAACATCATTCTGAGGGGGTGTGTAGGGGGAAGAAAACTGATGCTCTAAACCCAAAGAGTTACAAAACTTCTCAAAATCCGAATTCTTGAATTCGGAACCATTATCACTCCTAATAGCTCGCATCAAGTTCAAAGGGAACTCGTTCTGAAGACGCAAAATCAGATTGCGAGCAAAGGAGAAAGTCTCGGTCTTCTCAGCTAAAAAGAAGACCCACGAATATCTCGAAAAGTCATCAACAACAACAAGCACGTACCACTTCCCCCCAACCGAGCTCACCCGAGCCAGACCAACAAGGTCCATGTGCAAAAGCTCTCCAGGGAGCTTGGTCATGACCTGAGTCACTGGATGGTGGGGAGCGGCAACCATCTTCCCATGTCTACAAGAGTGGCAAACAAGATCCTTCTCCATAGATAACTTGGGCAATCCTCGGATTAGACCAAGTGAACTAAGCCTTGCAAGCAAGTCGAAGCTCAAATGTCCAAGTCTCCTATGCCACTTCCAAAGATTAGAAGAGGAAGGTCTAGCCACAAGACAACGAGAAGTACCAAAAGACTCCGAGAAATTCGCACGAAAGACTTTTCCAAAGGGCGAAATCAAACACACAAGATTGCCCTGAGGATCCAAAATACGACTGAGATTCGGTTTAAAACAAATCTCATAGTCGTCGTCAAAGAGTTGCGAAACAGAAAGAAGGTTAAAATGCAAGTTAGAAACAAGAGCAACATCGCGCAACACAAAGTGCTCATTAACTCGCACAGACCCACGAGACAACACCTTACCTTTGCTGTTGTCGCCGAAGGTGATATACTCCTTTCCGACGATCGGACTAAGAGTGGAGAACCACTTGGCATTTCCGGTCATGTGCCTCGAACACCCGGAATCCATCAACCAAACATTCTCCAATCGTTTTACCTACATCAATAAAAAGACATAGGGTGAGCATACGGTCCAACACTGGGGTTAGTGAAATAGGAAGAATACCAGTGTTGGGCCGGCTGCTCAAAGGAACGGTTAGTGAAAAGACCATTCCTGGCACACCTACGAAGGAAGCGATCACCACGTTTAGAGGAGCGTGGTCCGCTGGGGAAGGAGTGCTCACCGCGATACTCAAAACGCGGTGGGGGAAAGCGCTCAACTACAAAGCCACCGCCACGGGGTCCATAGCCTACAACACCAGGCTCCCGCCGGGCACGCTCTCTACGAGGCCTAGGCCTAGGAACTTGAGGCACTGCACCTCTAGGCCTAGCATCTCTCCTTGGAGCACTCCTCTGCCTAGGCCTGGGAACTTGAGGTTCTGGACCTCTGGGCCTAGCAGCTCTCCTCTGAACTTTCGGCACATGTACATCATGGAAAGGATGGTACATGTCCGGGTTGTTCATCTCCCTAGCACGGC
Organism: Coix lacryma-jobi var. lacryma-jobi; assembly: GCA_009763385.1. NCBI lineage: Eukaryota > Viridiplantae > Streptophyta > Magnoliopsida > Poales > Poaceae > Coix > Coix lacryma-jobi. Next base: position 102,742,404 of record CM019830.1, on the reverse strand, counting down.
GCGCCTCTCTCTTGCGCCGAAAGCAGAACTCGCTCAAGTGTCCATCTCTCCCACAATGCTCACAATGGTACATCACAACTGTCAAAGGGGGTTGTTGGTACACATGGTTGTGGGTGTGGATCACCTTGCCCTTCTATGGCAAACACTCCTCCTGGATAGGTGGCATCGTATCAAGCTTGTTCTTCAAGTGATTGGGTTTGGGATGCCACACTTGGTTCTTGGGTGGAGCTCTCGGAGGTTCTTCAAACACTCCATCCTTGGTGTTAGGCTTGAGAGGATCTTTGGGTGGAAGCTTGGTAAGTTTGGGAGTAGTGGTGGAGTGGGGCTTCTCACTTGGGTTCAGACCACTCGACTCTCCAATTTTCCCAAAAGCGGAAAGATCAACACCTGGAGCAAAACCTACACGCGGACCTCCAGCAGCTCGCTTGAATTGGGAGATCATCATCCCGAGCTGTGGTTCACCACAAGACACCCATGACAAGATGGTCCGAAGGTATGTGTTTTCCTCCTCGGTTTGCATCTTGTCATGCTTCACATTTGCAATCTCCATCTCCAAACCCTCACACAAAGTGCACCTAGTCACACAAGTGCTACCCGAGCTGGCCTCCTCAAGAGACACAATCTTGGCATTCTTCTCTGCCAACTCGGATTGCAAGACAGGACAAGTCTTGCACGCACCCAACAACGAGGGTCTAGCCTTCAGTTCATCCACCTCTCCTACCAACGCAACATACTTGCTTCTCAAAGTGAGAAGGTCGGTCATGTGCGTGGTGCACATCTCACACTCCTCCTCATCAGTAATGACTACGGTGGACTTGACAGACTCAAGCTCCTTCACCGTATCCTCCCACTTCTGCCTAATCTCCTTGCGCTCTCTAGCGGCACGCCTAAGCAGCTTATCTTGACTAAGAAGCGAGGCAGTAAGTTTCTCGACCTCAGTGGAAAGCTCATCGTGGGTCAGAGATACTTGGGAGGTGTCGTCGTCGTCATCGTCCCGAGGGGAGTTCACCAGCTCGCCGTCGACCTCCTTGCTGAGGGCTATGGTGCAGAGGCCGTCGTCGTTGGCGAAGAAGCAGAGACCGTTCAGCTTGTCCTCGATCCTCTTCTTCTTCTCGGACTCATCATCGCTTGAGCAAGCGGAATCGTCATCCGAGCCGTCGATGTCGCTGAGCATGGCGAAGAACGCACGCTGCTCAGCCTGGGCCTTCTCCAAGTACTTCTTCTTGATGTACTCCTTGTCGAAGCCGCCCCTTCGCTTGTGCCTCGCGGGGACGTACTTCTCCTTGCGCTTGCCGGAGTCGTACTTGTGCCCATGATCGCCCTTCCCAGATGAATGCTTCTTCTTGGGACAGTTGGCGATGAAGTGATCGGGGTCGCCGCACTCATAGCATCCTGAGCATCCTCCTCCGCGATGACGGTTCATGCGGTTGTTGTGAAACCGCGAGAACCGGTTGGCGAGCATTGCCAACTCATCATCCCCCAAAGACTCCAGCTGGTCCTCTGTGATAGAAAAGAGAGATGAAAGAGCAAAACCTCCAGAGGGGTTAGCAGAAGAGCCAGAAACCAAAGCCATAGTTGGGCCAGAAGGATTCTCATAAGAAGCCCTTGCCATGGCATCAATCTCACTGGACTTGAGCTTACTGAAGAGCTCGTCGCACGTGAGGGTCTCATAGTTAGGTGATTCGATGATCGCCTGAACTTTGGAATCCCACACCGACCGATCAAGGGTATGCAAAAGCTTCAAAGCCCTCTCATGATCGTCGAAAGGCAACAGCTCCTTGTTAGCCCTCATCCTGTTGACAATCACCTGAAAGCGAGCGAATAAACTTTCAATGCTCTCGCCAGGCATATGTCGAAAGTTCTCATACTCTCGCTTGAACGACTCGTAGAGACGGGTTTTGACTTGAGAGGTTCACTCATGAAAGCGCATGAGGGTAGCCCAAATCTCCCGAGCCGTAGCGAGGTGAGAAACACGATCAAACTCACTCATGCTCAAACATGAGAAAAGAGCATTACGTGCTCGGCTATTGGCATCGTGCTCATCGATCTGAAGCTGAGAGACACGAGCAGCCAAAACCACGTAATCAGCAGAGTTTCAAATATCCTAGATGGAAGCACCCAAACTCTGCAGATAGGCCGACATGCGTATCTTCCAATACGCATAGTTCGTCCCATCAAAGAACGGCGGTTTGCCCATGCCGCGATCCATGTCGCCTTTTGTGGATCTGGAACCGGCTAAGGTGGAAGATCCTTAACCCGCTCTGATACCAATTGAAGGACCGAGAAGCAACCAGAAAGCGACCAGAGGGGGTGAATGAGAGCTTCAAATTTTCCTTTCGGAAACTAGTAGCCACTGTCCCGAGAATCACCCCAAAGAACAAACCCTAGAGCTCGTAAGTGTCCATGACCCTAGATGTAGGGTGGATGCTTCCAAGGAACACAGCGGGACACTTCACGACTCTAGAAAGCCAACGCAAAAGACGGAAATCAAATCCGACAACGAGCGAGCGAACTGCGAACGAAACGGCCCGAGACAGAACTGACCGGACTCTGGCCTGCGTCCGGTCACAGAGCACCAGACGCGTCCGGTCAGACGAAACCAGATTTCGGAGCTCTCTGAGTTGGACCGGACTCACAGAGAGGAGCGTCCGGTCACAACCCTGTAGCGTCCGGTCATAGGAAACGTAGTCGATGAATAGTGACCAGGGTGCGTCCGGTCACTCAGTTAACCAAGCGTCCGGTCAATTCCATGAGAAACACTGTGCTCAGTTCAACGACCGGACTCAGGGTGGCAGCGTCCGGTCATTTGAACACAGCGTCCGGTCACCCCGAATCTGTGCAGTTCGTTCACCGATTCGCCTCGATCTCACCCAAAACAAATCCTCTGGGGATCAAACTTGGTGATAAGAGTCACAAGGATGATAGTGAGCTATCTCTAAGAGATCATGGCTCGAACCTATCTTCAAATCGATGAATTGAAGAAATTCGGGGGAAGGGAGAAAAGCTTGACCCGAAACTAAAATCGATCGATCTCCTAGACCGTGAGGTTAGAGGGGAATTCCTTTAGTAGAAAGAAGTGCCCCACGACCTAGAACAACTTGGTTCAAATGGATTTGCAAAAGATGAACCGAGCAAAGAGATCAAGCGACGGGAAAAACGTGGAGAAAAGGATTCCGCGAAGAACACGAACGAAACGCGAATCACAACCACGAAATTGCAACCGTGTGGCTACCACACGCTATAACAGTGAGGTTATGGCCTCACCTCCTCAAAATCTCACCAACACAGAGGTATTGTTCTCAACTCTGTGGATCTCACGTTCGCTACAGCAGGGGAGAGGGAGAGCAGGAAAACCTAGAAGCAAAAGAGCAAATGACTGAGATAAATGGGGAGGAGGGTGTCTCCCCCTACTTAACCTATTCCTAATTTCTACTCTATTCCTATTCTACCCCTCTCTACTTAGAGAGCGAGCCAGCTAAACCCTAAGGTTATTCTGGACCAACTCGGTGGTAGGTAGATCCGACGGCCACGCCCGCACAACTCGTAGCGTTGCCTCGACGCAACCTCCCGATTGCCGCCACGTGCCGCCACCGCTCCGCGTCCTTTTCCTGGACGTCGCACCCCCGGTTTTGAGGCCCAAACCGGGAAACCAGCCTTCACAGCCAACCCCCGGTTTTGAGGCCCAAACCGGGAAACCAGCCCACCAAGCATCTGAGTTTTGAGGCCCAAACTCAGCAAACCCGCAGCGCCCAGGTTTTGAGGCCCAAACCTGGAAACCGTCCTCAGCCCGAGTTTTGTGGCCAAACTCGGAAACACTCAGCACCCAGGTTTTGAGGCCCAAACCTGGAAATCGTCCACCCGATGGTTTTTCTCTGGCCCTACCACCAAATCGACGCCGTAGATGGGATGCACCGCCCGTGCACCCCGTCCACCGACATGTGTCCCCAAGTCCATGACTCAGGCAACACATGATCGCAAGTCTTCGCTCGTCGCTGTCCCAGGCTGCCAGCCACCACAGCTGATCCTCGGGCTACCGGTCCCTCAGTCCAAGCCCCACGTCCGCCCTTTGCCACTCTCGGTCCATCGGCACGGCACGTCTCTACTTGACCTTCACCTTGCCTCTGATCACTGTATCCGTGCTCGACACCTGCACAACACAAGCCAAAGAACATGCGCATCATACCAGTTGACAATCACTCATCACTCAGAGACTCGGCATACACCCATGTATCCGCAGGCTTGGCCTCACCCATATCGAATTTCTTCAAGATATCCTTGGTATACTTACCCTGGTGCATAAATGTTCCCTCTCGAGACTGCTTGATTTGCAATCCGAGGAAAAACATCAACTCGCCCATCATGCTCATCTCAAATTCCCTGCTCATAGTATCTGCAAACTTGGCAACCAAAGCATGAGAAGAACCACCAAAAATGATATCATCCACGTAAATTTGGACCAAGAGAGTATCAGTGCCTTGCTTGAGGAGGAAAAGCGTTTTAGCTACACATCCCATTTTAAAACCCTTAGCAAGCAAAAAGGTTTTCAACCTATCATACTAGGCTCTAGGGGCTTGTTTCAAACCATACAAAGCTTTGTGGAGTTTAAAGACATGGTTTGGAAACTTGGGATTTTCAAAACCGGGGGGCTGTCTCACATATACTTCCTCTTCTATGTAGCCGTTTAAGAAGGCACTATTGACATCCATTTGAAAAAGTTTGAAACCTTTGGATGCAGCAAAAGCCAAGAGTATCCTAATAGCCTCCAAACGAGCTATAGGAGCAAACGTCTCCTCATAGTCTATCCCCTCCTTCTGACTATACTCGTGGGCTACAAGTCGGGCCTTGTTTCTCACAACATGGCCATCCTCTCCTTGTTTGTTTTTGAAAACCCATTTTGTCCCAATTGGGTGACACTCAGAGGGAGGAGAAACTAGAAACCAAACCCGATTTCTTTCAAAATTTTCCAACTCTTCATGCATGGCATTGACCCAATCTGGATCCGTCAAAGCGTGTCCAACATCCCGGGGTTCAAAATCAGCAACAAAAGCAGAATGAGCAAAGTGAGAGATTTGCCTTGACTGGGTGACGCGTTCGTCGATCCTGCTGATCATCTGTTGAGGTGGGTGCTGGCACTGAATGTGTCGTGGCGCCTCCCTTGCCGAAGTGGCCTCCCCCTCAACAGCAGCTGGTGCCTCCTCGGGTACAAAAGGTACCGCTCGAGGTGGCGTATCCCACGACCCCCAAGTCGAAGAAGAGGGATCGGGGCCGTGAGTCGTAGTAGAAGTCGCTCTTTGCGGCACAGCAGGTGGAGGAGGTGTTGGGTCATCCATCCCTTCAGGACCTTCTTCTTCATCATCGAAAAGAGGCTCGCCAACCTCATGATCACCTGCACGCTCAAAACGAGAAGAAGGACGAACCATGGTCTCGTCGAAGGTGACATCGGATGTCTCCATGACTCAGTTAGTGTCGAGGTTAAGTACACGATAAGGACGAGTATGAGTGCCATAACCCAAAAACACACCGTCAAAAGAACGAGACTCAAATTTGTCCAAGTTTCTCTTTTTGAGTATAAAACAATGGCAACCGAAAACTCTAAAATAGCTCACTTTGGGAAGTTTTCCAAAATGCAACTCATAAGAGGTATTTTTCAAGAAAGCTCGGAGAAAAATGCGATTGGAAATGTAGCATGCAGTACTCATGGCTTCGGCCCAATATCGCCTAGGAGTCCTATGCTCATCGAGCATCGTCCTGGCCATCTCTACAAGGGTCCGATTCTTCCTTTCTACAACACCATTCTGAGGCGGTGTGTAGGGGGAAGAAAACGGATGCTCTAAACCCAAAGAGTTACAAAACTTCTCAAAATCCAAATTCTTGAATTCAGAACCATTATCACTTCTAATAGCTCGCATCGAGTTCAAAGGGAACTCGTTCTGAAGATGCAAAATCAGATTGCGAGCAAAAGAGAAAGTCTCAGTTTTCTCAGCTAAAAAGAAAACCCACGAATATCTTGAAAAGTCGTCAACAACAACAAGCACATACCACTTCCCCCCAACCGAGCTCACCCGAGCCAGACCGACAAGGTCCATATGCAAAAGCTCTCCAGGGCCCTTAGTCATGACCTGAGTCACTGGATGGTGGGGAGCGGCAACCATCTTCCCATGTCTACAAGAATGGCAAACAAGATCCTTCTCCATGGATAACTTGGGCAATCCTCGGATTAGGCCAAGTGAACTAAGTCTTGCAAGCAAGTCGAAGCTCAAATGTCCTAGTCTCCTATGCCACTTCCAAAGATCAGAGGAGGAAGGTCCAGCCAAAAGACAACGAGAAACTCCAAATGACTCCGAGAAATGCGCACGAAATACTTTCCCAAAGGGCAAAATCCCACAAACAAGATTGCCCTGAGCATCCAAAATACGACTGAGATTCGGCTTAAAACGAATCTCATAGTCATCATCAAAGAGTTGCAAAACAGAAAGAAGGTTAAAATGCAAGTTAGAAACAAGAGCAACATCGCGCAACACAAAGTGCTCATTAACTCGCACCGACCCACGAGACAACACTCTACCTTTGCTATTGTCGCCGAAGGTGATAAATCCTTTCCGGCGACCGGACTAAGACTGGAGAACCACTTGGCGTTTCCGGTCATGTGCCTTGAGCAACCGGAATCCACCAACCAAACATTCTCCAATCATTTTACCTACATCAATAAAAAGACATAGGGTGAGCATGCAGTCCGACACTGGGGTTAGTGAAGTAAGGGGAATACCAGTGTTGGGCCGGCTGCTCAAAAGAACGGTTAGCAGAAAAACCATTCCTAGCACGCCTACGGGAAGAGCGATCACCACGTTGAGGAAAACGTGGTCCGCTAAGGGAGGAGCGTCCATCGCGATACTCAAAACGCGGTGGGGGAAAACGCTCAACTACAAAGCCACCGCCACGGGGTCCATAGCCCACAAACACAGGCTCCCGCCGAGCACGCTCTCTACGCGGCCTAGGCCTAGGAACTTGAGGTTTTGGACCTCTAGGCCTAGCAGCACGCCTCTGAACATTCGTCACATGTACATCAAAGAAAGGATGGTACATGTCCGTGTTGTTCATCTCCTTTGCACGACGCGCTTCTCTCTTGCGCCGAAAGCAAAACTCACTCAAGTGTCCATCTCTCTCACAGTGCTCACAGTGGTACCTCACCGCTCTCAAAGGGGGTTGTTGGTACTCACGGTAGTGGGTGTGGATCACTTTGCCCTTCTGTGGCATAAGCTCCTCTTAGATGGGTGGCATGGTGTCAAGCTTGTTCTTGAGGTGGTTTGGTTTTGGAGCCCATGATTGTTTCTTAGGTGGAGCTCTCGGAGGCTCAACAAAGACCCCATCCTTGGTGTTAGGCTTGAGAGGCTCTTTGGGTGGAATCTTGGTAAGCTTGGGAGTAGTGGTGGAGTTGGGCTTCTCACATGGGTTAAGGCCACTCGACTCTCCAATCTTCCCAAAAGACGAAACATCGACACCCGGAGCAAAGCCTACACCTGGACCTCCAGCAGCTCGCTTGAATTGGGAGATCATCATCCCGAGCTGTGGCTCACCGCTAGACACCCATGACAAGATGGTCCGAAGGTATGTGTTTTCCTCCTCGGTTTGCATCTTGTCATGCTTCACATTAGCGATCTCCATCTCCAAACCCTCACAAAGAACACACCTAGCCACACATGTGCTACATGAGTTGGCCTCTTCAAGAGACACAATCTTGGCATTCTGCGAATACATGGGTGCATGCCGAGTCTCTGAGTGATGAGTGATTGTCAACTGGGATGATGCGCATGTTCATTGGCTTGTGTTGTGCAGGTGTCGAGCACGGATACAGTGATCAGAGGCAATGTGAAGGTCAAGTAGAGACGGGCCGTGCCGATGGACCGAGAGTGGCGAAGGGCGGACGTGTGGCTTGGACTGAGGGACCGGTGGCCCGAGGATCAGCTGTGTGGCTGGCAGCCTGGGACAGCGACGAGCGAAGACTTGTGGTCATGTGTTGCCTGAGTCGTGGACTTGGGGACACGTGTCGGTGGACGGGGTGCACAGGCGGTGCATCCCATCTACGGCGTCGGTTAGGTGGTAGAGCCAGAGAAAAACCATCGGGTGGACGGTTTCTAGGTTTGGGCCTCAAACCTGGGCGCGAATGGTTTCCCAGTTACCCACAAAACTCGGGCTGAGGACGGTTTCCAGGTTTGGGCCTCAAAACCTGGGCGCTGCGGGTTTGCTGAGTTTGGGCCTCAAAACTCAGATGTTGGTGGGCTGGTTTCCCGGTTTGGGCCTCAAAACCAGGGGTTGGCTGAAAAGGCTGGTTTCCCGGTTTGGGCCACAAAACCGGGGGTGCAGAGCGGTGGCGGCACGTGGCGGCAACCGGGAGGTTGTGTCGAGGCAATGCTACGAGTTGTGCGGGCGTGGCCGTCGGATCCACCTACCATCGAGTTGGTCCAGAATAACCTTAGGGTTTAGCTGGTTCGCTCTGTAAGTAGTTAGGGGTAGAGTGGGAATTAGGAATAGTTAGAATTAGGATAAGTAGGGGGAGACACCCACCTCCCCATCTATCTCAGTCATTTGCTCTTTGCTTCTAGGGTTTTCTGCTCTCCCAATCACCTGCTGTAGCTAGCTGAGATCCGCAGAGAACCATACCTCTGTGTACTGGAGATTTTGAGGAAGTGAGGCCGTAACCTCACTGTTGTAGCGTGTGGTAGCCACACGGTTGCAGATCGATGACTTGATTCGCGTTTTGTTCGTGTTCTTCGCGTTCTTCATTTCTCCGCGATTTTCCCATCACTCGATCTCCCTCTCTCATGCGTCTTTACGAAATCCGTTTGAATCAACTTGCTCGTATTTGAAAGGAGATCATTTCCACTGAAGGAATTTATCTAACTCCTTACGAACAAGTAGATCGGGTTGATTTCGTTTTCGTGGCGCTTTTCGGTTCATCCTCTTCCCCTTTCGATTTCCCGGTGATTGAATCGTTTTGAGCGGATGATTTCTTGGGGATAGTCTCCTAACTACCCCGTGATCATCTTCTCCAAGTTTGGGAACATGGGATTTTGATTTGGATCGAATTTGGAGAGATTTGGGGAGAAGGCGACTGAAATCGCCCTCTCTGCGCACTCACAGACAGTCCGCGGTTTGACCGGCGGACATTCCGCGCGTCGGGCTTCGACCGAGCAGTGTTCGCGTGGCTTGACTGTTTTTGCCTCGGGTGACCGGCGGACAGTCCGCCGTTGTCATGCGCGGACAGTCCGGGCTCGAGCAGGGAGACTTCAGCAACTGTGCCGTTTTGGGGATTTTGCCGGCGGACAGTCCGCCATCCCCCCGCGGACAGTCCGCGGTTGAGCCGGACAGTCCGGGACCGTACCGGCGGACAGTCCGGGATTCGGCTGTTTGTTCCGGTTTAGTGTGTTTGTTCTCCCGGTTTCTTCCCTTGGTTTCCGGACTTCTCGTTTGGCCCTAGAGCTGATCAAGGAACCTCTCTAGGTATCTTTGCTACTTGTTAGCATAGGTATTTGGGAGTTTCTCGACGTAGCCGTCTATCTACGTTCGGGACTTGGTTTTTGGGGTCGTATTCGAGCCGGTGCTTTTGGCGTTTGGTTTGCTATCGCTTTGTGGTGCCTCGCTGTGATCCTAGGGATCATCCACCCTCTTCCAAGGGTCGTGGGCATCACGGTTTCGGTCGTAGCTTTCGGGGGTTGATTTTGGGACATTTGGCCAAAGTTTTGAGAGAAATTTTTGAGCTCCCATTCACCCCCCCTCTGGTCGCCTTGCTAGTGCTTTCTCGATCCTTCAATTGGTATCGGAGCAGGTTAAGGATCTTCCACCTTAGCCGGTTCCAGATCCACAGAAGGCGACATGGATCGCGGTGTGGGCAAACCGCCATTTTTCGATGGGACGAACTATGCGTATTGAAAGATACGTATGTCGGCCTATCTGCAGAGTTTGGGTGCTTCCATTTGGGATATTTGCAACTCTGCCGATTACGTGGTCTTGGCTGCTCGTGTCTCTCAGCTTCAGATCGATGAGCACGATGCCAATAGCCGAGCACGTAATGCACTTTTCTCATGCTTGAGCATGTGTGAGTTTGATCGTGTTTCTCACCTCGCTACGGCTCGGGAGATTTGGGCCACCCTCATGCGTTTCCATGAGGGAACCTCTCAAGTCAAAACCCGTCTCTATGAGTCGTTCAAGCGAGAGTATGAGAACTTTCGACATATGCCTGGCGAGAGCAATGAAAGTTTATTCGCTCGCTTTCAGGTAATTGTCAACAGGATGAGGGCTAACAAGGAGCTGTTGCCTTTCGACGATCATGAGAGGGCTTTGAAGCTTTTGCATACTCTTGATCGATCGGTGTGGGATTCCAAGGTTCAGGCGATCATCGAATCACCTAACTATGAGACCCTCACGTGCGACGAGCTCTTCAGTAAGCTCAAGTCCAGTGAGATTGATGCCATGGCAAGGGCTTCTTATGAGAATCCTTCTGGCCCGACTATGGCTTTGGTTTCTGGCTCTTCTGCTAACCCCTCTGGAGGATTTGCACTCTCTTCACTCTTTTCTGTCACAGAGGACCAGCTGGAGTCTTTGGGGGATGACGTGTTGGCAATGCTCGCCAACCGGTTCTCGCGGTTCCACAACAACCGCATGAACCGTCGCCGCGGAGGAGGACGCTTAGGATGCTATGAGTGCGGCGACCCCGACCACTTCATCGCCAACTGTCCCAAGAAGAAGCACTCATCTGGGAAGGGCGATCATGGGCACAAGTACGACTCTGGCAAGCGCAAGGAGAAGTACGCCCCCGCGAGGCACAAGTGGAGATGCGGCTTCGACAAGGAGTACATCAAGAAGAAGCACATGGAGAAGGCCCAGGCTGAGCAGCGTGCGTTCTTCGCCACGCTCAGCGACGTCGACGGCTCGGATGACAATTCCGCTTGCTCAAGCAATGACGAGTCCGAGAAGAAGAAGAGGATCGAGGACAAGCTGAACGGTCTCTGCTTCTTCGCCGACGACGACGGCCTTTGCACCATGGCCCTCGGCAAGGAGGTCGACGGCGAGCTGGTGAACTCCCCTCGGAACGACGACGACGACGACACCTCCCAGGTATCCCTCACCCATGACGAGCTTTCTGCTGAGCTCGAGAAGCTTACTGCCGCCTTGCTTAGTCAGGATAAGCTGCTTAGGCGTGCCGCTAGAGAGCGCAAAGAGTTTAGGCAGAAGTGGGAGGACACGGTGAGGGAGCTAGAGTTTGCTAAGTCCACCGTGGTCGTTTCTGAGGAGGTTGAGTGTGAGATGTGCACCACGCACATGACTGACCTTCTCACTTTGAGAAGCAAGTATGTTGCATTGGTAGGAGAGGTGGATGAGCTGAAGGCTAGACCCTCATTGTTGGGTGCGTGCAAGACTTGTCCTGTCTTGCAATCTGAGTTGGCAGAGAAGAATGCCAAGATTGTGTCTCTTGAAGAGGCCAACTCGGGTAGCACTTGTGTGACTAGGTGCGCTTTGTGTGAGGGTCTGGAGATGGAGATTGCAAACGTGAAGCATGACAAGATGCAAACCGAGGAGGAAAACACATACCTTCGGACCATCTTGTCATGGGTGTCTTGTGGTGAGCCGCAGCTCGGGATGATGATCTCCCAATTCAAGCGAGCTGGAGGTCCTGGTGTAGGTTTTGCTCCGGGTGTTGATCCTTCTGCTTTTGGGAAGATTGGAGAGTCGAGTGGTCTGAACCCGAGTGACAAGCCCAACTCCACCACTACTCCCAAACTTACCAAGCTTCCACCCAAAGAGCCTCTCAAGCCTAACACCAAGGACGGAGTGTTTGAAGAACCTCCGAGAGCTCCACCCAAGAACCAAGTGTGGCATCCTAAACCCAACCACTTGAAAAACAAGCTTGATACGATGCCACCTATCCAGGAGGAGTGTTTGCCACAGAAGGGCAAAGTGATCCATACCCACAACCGTGAGTACCAACAACCCCCTATGAGAGCGGTGAGGTACCATTATGAGCATTGTGGGAGAGATGGTCACTTGAGTGAGTTCTGCTTTCGGCGCAAGAGAGAAGCGCGCCGTGCTAGGAAGATGAACAATGCGGACATGTACCATCCTTTCCATGATGTACATGCGCCAAATGTTCAGAGTCGTCCTGCTAGGCCCAGAGGTCCAGAACCTCAAGTTCCCAGGCCTAGGCAGAGGAGAGCTCCGAGGAGAGATGCTAGGCCTAGAGGCGCAGTGCCTCAAGTTCCTAGGCCTAGGCCTCGTAGAGAGCGTGCCCGGCGGGAGCCTGCATTTGTGGGCTATGGACCCCGTGGCAGTGGCATTGTAGTTGAGCGTTTTCCCCCACCGCGTTTTGAGTATCGCGATGGACGCTCCTCCCTTAGCGGACCACGGTCTTCTAAACGTGGTGATCGCTTCCTTCGTAGGTGTGCTAGGAATGGTTTTTTCGCTAACCGTTCTTTTGAGCAGCCGGACTAACACTGGTATTCCCCTTACTTCACTAACCCCAGTGTTGGCCCGTATGCTCACCTTATGTCTTTTTATTGATGTAGGTAAAATGATTGGAGAACGTTTGGTTGGTGGATTCCTGTTGTTCGAGGCACATGACCGAAAACGCCAAGTGGTTCTCCAGTCTTAGTCTGGTCGCTGGAAAGGAGTTTATCACCTTCGGCGACAATAGCAAAGGTAAGGTGTTGTCTCGTGGGTCGGTGCGAGTTAATGAGCACTTTGTGTTGCGCGATGTTGCTCTTGTTTCTAACTTGCATTTTAATCTTCTTTCTGTTTCGCAACTCTTTGATGATGACTATGAGATTCGTTTTAAACCGAATCTCAGTCGTATTTTGGACCGTCAGGGTAATCTTGTTTGTGTGATTTCGCCCTTTGGGAAAGTCTTTCGTGCGGATTTCTCGGAGTCTTTTGGCACTTCTCGTTGTCTTGTGGCTGGACCTTCTTATGATCTTTGGAAGTGGCATAGGAGACTAGGACATTTGAGCTTCGACTTGCTTGCAAGACTTAGCTCACTTGGCCTAATCCGAGGATTGCCCAAGTTGTCGATGGAGAAGGATCTTGTTTGCCACTCTTGTAGACATGGGAAAATGGTTGCCGCTCCCCACCATCCAGTGACTCAGGTCATGACCAAGCGCCCTGGAGAGCTTTTGCATATGGACCTTGTTGGTCCGGCTCGGGTGAGCTCGGTTGGGGGGAAGTGGTATGTGCTTGTTGTTGTTGATGACTTTTCGAGATATTCGTGGGTCTTCTTTTTAGCTGAGAAGATCGAGACTTTCTCCTTTGCTCGCAATCTGATTTTACGTCTTCAGAACGAGTTCCCTTTGAACTCGATGCGAGCTATTAGGAGTGATAATGGTTCCGAATTCAAGAATTCGGATTTTGAGAAGTTTTGTAACTCTTTGGGTTTAGAGCATCAGTTTTCTTCTCCCTACACACCGCCCCAAAATGGTGTTGTAGAGAGGAAGAATCGGACCCTTGTAGAGATGGCCAGGACGATGCTTGATGAGCATAAGACTCCTAGGCGATATTGGGCCGAAGCTATGAGCACTACATGCTACATTTCAAATCGCATTTTTCTCCGAGCCTTCTTGAAAAAGACCTCTTACGAATTGCGTTTTGGAAAACTGCCCAAGGTGAGTTATTTTTGAGTCTTTGGTTGCCATTGTTTTATACTCAAAAAAGGCAACCTGGACAAATTTGTGTCTCGTTCTTCTGACGGTGTGTTTTTGGGTTATGGCACTCACACTCGAGCTTACCGTGTACTTAACCTTGACACTAACCGAGTCATGGAGACATCCGATGTCACCTTCGATGAGACCATGGTTTGTCCTTCTTCTCGTTTTGAGCGAGCAGGTGATCACGAGGTTGGCGAGCCTCTTTTCGATGATGAAGAAGAAGGTGCTGAAGGGATAGATGACCCAGCACCTCCTCCGTCTGCTGTGCCGCAAAGAGCGGCTTCTACTACTACTCACGGCCCTGACACGTCTTCTTCCTGGGGGCCGTGGGATCCGCCACCCCGAGCGGTACCTTTTGTACCCGGGGAGGCACCAGCTGCTATTGAGGGGGGAGGCCACTTTGGCAAGGGAGGTGCCACGACACATTCAGCTCCAGCACCCGCCTCAGTAGATGATCGGCAGCATCAACGAACGCGTCACCCGGTCAAGGCAAATCTCTCACTTTGCTCATTCTGCATTTGTTGCTGATTTTGAACCCCGGGATGTTGGACACGCTTTGACGGATCCAGATTGGGTCAATGCCATGCATGAGGAGCTTGAGAACTTTGAGAGAAATAGGGTTTGGGTTCTAGTGTCTCCACCTTCTGAGTGTCATCCAATTGGGACAAAATGGGTTTTCAAAAACAAACAGGGAGAAGATGGCCATGTTGTGAGAAACAAGGCCAGACTCATAGCCCAGGAATATAGTCAGAAGGAGGGGATAGACTATGAGGAGATGTTTTCTCCTATAGCTCGTTTGGAGGCAATTAGGATACTCTTGGCTTTTGCTGCATCCAAAGGTTTCAAACTTTTTCAAATGGATGTCAAGAGTGCCTTCTTAAACGGCTACATAGAAGAGGAGGTGTATGTTAGACAACCCCCCGGTTTCGAAAATCCCAAGTTTCCAAACCATGTCTTTAAACTTCACAAAGCTTTGTATGGTTTGAAACAAGCCCCTAGAGCCTGGTATGATAGATTGAAAACCTTTTCGCTTGCTAAGGGTTTTAAAATGGGATGTGTAGATAAAACGCTCTTTCTCCTCAAGCAAGGCACTGATACTCTCTTGGTCTAAATTTACGTGGATGATATCATTTTCGGTGGTTCTTCTCATGCTTTGGTTGTCAAGTTCGCAGATACTATGAGCAGGGAGTTCGAGATGAGCATGATGGGTGAGTTGACGTTTTTCCTCGGGTTGCAAATCAAGCAATCCCGAGAGGGGACGTTCGTGCACCAGGGCAAATACACCCGGGACATTTTGAAGAAATTCGACATGGGTGAGGCCAAGCTTCTTCCAACACCCATGGCGACCACGATGGCCCTAGATGCGGACAAGGAGGGAGAAGAAGTGGATCAGAAGGAGTACCGGAGTATGATCGGGTCGCTGCTGTACCTGACGGCGACACGCCCAGACATTCAGTTCACGGTGTGTCTTTGCGCGCGTTTTCAGTCTTCGCCGCGCACCTCTCACCGTCAAGCGGTCAAACGCATAATGAGGTACTTATCCTTCACTCCAGAATTTGGGATTTGGTATTATGCTTCCTCCACCCTCTCGCTTCGCTGTTATTCCGATGCCGATTTTGTTGGTTGCCGTATTGATCGCAAGTCCACTTCTGGGACTTGCCAGTTTATTGGTTCTTCTCTTGTATCGTGGTCTTCTCGCAAGCAGTCTAGTGTCGCCCAGTCTACCACGGAGGTTGTGTATGTTGCTGCGGCTAGCTGCTGTTCCCAGTTACTCTGGATGATGGCCACTTTGCGTGATTTTGGTCTGAGCTTTTCTCGCGTTCCTTTGCTTTGTGACAGCACGAGTGCTATTAGCGTTGCTAAGAACCCCGTGCTGCACTCGAAGACCAAACACATTGATGTGCGCTTTCATTTTCTGTGAGACCACTATGAGAAGGGTGATATCGACCTTCGCCATGTCGATACTCATCATCAGTTGACTGATATTTTCACCAAGCCTTTGGACCAATCGACTTTGAATCGGTTGAGAGGTGAGCTTGGTGTGTGTTTCCCCTTTTAGATGGGGAAACATTTTGACTCTTGTATAATACACTGACTT
This sequence comes from Coix lacryma-jobi var. lacryma-jobi, assembly GCA_009763385.1. NCBI lineage: Eukaryota > Viridiplantae > Streptophyta > Magnoliopsida > Poales > Poaceae > Coix > Coix lacryma-jobi. The sequence goes on along the minus strand of CM019830.1, from coordinate 102,726,618 downwards.
TGTGTTTTTCAGTTGTTTTTGCTTTCTTTTAGTTTCTTCTTGCATCTTTAAATTTCAGCATACGCTTTTACATTCTGAGCTTCATGAATATAGTCTGAAGAATGTAACTATGCTCTGTGTAGTTTTTGCTCCGATGCTGTATGTTGATGCTGTAGCTTATGCTCTTTCTGATCACTGAAACATACTGTGAGCTGAGCTATTTTTTGAATGGTGAATTTGATTAATGAACTTAAAACTTGAAAATGTTCACCATTGAGATATGCAACTAGCATGTGTAGAATGTGTCAAAGTCACTTATGCTATCTATGTATGCTAGGTTGCTATGTCTCTAGTATTGAGTCATTCACTTGCTTGGTATGTCATATTCTGTTTAAAATCTGAACCAAGTTAAGTGAATTGAAAAGATCGAGATGGGTTTGCTTGTTAACACCTCACAGTTTCGAGACTGTTTCTCATTGCACTTTGAGTTAAACTTGAGCTGTGTAGTGTATGACCGAAACTGTTGCTTTAAGCTTCTGATTGCTTATGCATAGGCTTCGCACAGTTGGAAAGTTAGGCAATAACAAGCATTCAACCTCTTGCAGTCACATGCTGATTTCTAAACTTGTGTAATTTCACCGCTGCAACTCCGATTAAAATTTGAAATCACAAGTATATGCTTCATCCTTCATTTGGTATCAGCATGATGATTGAACTGTGCTAGGGGTAGTTCATCTTGTATACATGTTTAGCACTTGTTAGACATCCTGTCTATACATGTCCGTGCTATTTTGATGGTGAATACCTTTTCGGCTAAAAACTGCTCTTTGTGCTCTCATTTCAGACTTAGTGATCCGTTTGAGCCTTTGCTAGCATTCTGTGCATTTTCTGAGTCATCGGATCAGAATTGTGTAGAGCATCTTTTCACTCTTTTGAGTATACTCCTGAAGCTCCTAACTTGCATTTTGACTCATATGCATTTTGGAAGGGGGAGAACTTCTCTTGTTGGTAGGAGAACTTCTCTGGTTGGCACTTTTTGATGGTGCATTTTCTGAGGGGGAGCACTGGTTCTTGATAAGTGCATTTTTAACTAAGGGGGAGAAATTGCAAATCATTACCCTCCGTTTGAACTAAGGGGGAGCTTTCCTGGTTGTTTGCACTATTCGAGGGGAGTTTTTGCTGCTTCCTGTTGGTCGTAAGGCATTGGTATCGAGCTTCCTTGCTAGTTGTGTTGAGCCTCTGTGCCTCTATCTTGAGGGACTAGCATTTTGCTTTGATATTTTCAATTGGTATTTGCTAGCGGTGTTGAGCCTGTTCTACCTCTTTTTGAGGGCTAGCTTTGCTTTGCTTGGTCGCGTCGAGCCATTGCCCTTGTCTTTGGGGAGCAAGTTGTCTTGCTCTTTCCACTTGACCTTCTTCGGCTTTGCTATGCTTTTGGGTCATTTGGTTGAGTTCTCTCTTCTTCTCCTTCTTCCTTCTTCTGCTTCCTTTATGATTTGTGTTGGTAGTTGGCAATGCACTCATCTGTAACAGACTCGCCCAATAATGTGGCCCACCTACACCTGTCATCTGTCCAACGACCTCTGATCGCTATGTAGGTGTGCCACAAGACTGGATTAATCTGTTGGATACGGTCGACGCATCCATAGGTCACAGGAATCATCCGAGTACAATCATTACAGCACATGACATTTCATACAAAAATACCAGATCGGAGAATATCAGCGGAAGTCTTACGTAAACATAAGATTACAAACCAGTGTTCATTATTACAACATAGGTGAAAAGGAGTTCAAGTTGCGGTGGTACTAAGTGCTGGATAAAAGTCTAATAGCATGACCATATTAATAAACCCTGCCCAAGGGCACATCACTTATCATCCTCCACCGGGAAGATGGTCATACAACACGGTCCAAAGCACATCTGCTCAGCGGGCTCACCTGCAACAAGGGGTCATAGAACCCTGAGTACAGGAGTACTCAACAAGACTTACCCGACTAATAAATTGGGAAGAAGACTCCGGAATGCAGGCTGAGGGAAAGTCAAGGTAAGGCTTTAGCAAGAATCAAAAAGTTTTCCTTTGCATAAAAGCTCCTACTACTAAGTAGTTATGTCCTTCCATATTTCTAATATTAGCTGAGTAATTTAAATGAACATCTCACAATCAACCCATTAATCCTCCGTTGTTCATCATTAAACTACGCTGAGGGTGCGAGGACGAGTCTCCTTTTCTCGTGGAGCAAACGACGATTCGAACCGCTTGATCTACCCAGCTGGGGCTTCCTTATCACACGACATATGCAAGACCGAACTTGCATATATCAACCGTCCCGTGGATCCGCTCAGACCGGACCGGAGCCGCGCCACCCGAGAGTACAGTACACCACCGCCCTACAACGGCCTTGCTGAGTCCGTCCAACAGGGGACCGAGCAGGGTGGGTACACGCTACTCCCGCCATCTCTCCACTCCCAGTGCGCGGGTGCGCCGTTCCAGTAAGAGCATAGCCACAGTAGGGCTTACCATAGCATGTGACCAGTACTAACAAATAGTTCTCGATCCAACGGGCCAACAGCGGACGGGCCTAGGCGACACAGACGGAAACACTACACCAGGACTCCATTTCCTGTGCAAGTTACCCGCCCGGTCTCATTTTAATTATACCATCCCAAACCGAGGGAAGGGTTCCCAACAAAAGCATTTCTCTTTTCAAAAATCTACTCTAATGAGCAAGGCTAAGCAATCTAAGCATTTGTAAATAACCCAGTTGACAAGGATAGTATAAGGAATAATCAAGGTAGATAATGCATCAAATAGGTAACATTCAATTCCTAAACTTAATGCACCAGATTTTATCAACAAGTTTATTATTTGAAAAAAAACAAGGTAGGGGCAAATGCACCGGGGCTTGCCTTGGGGTTCCTCCTCTAGTTCGTCTCCACAGATATCAAATCCCACTTCGTAGAAAACCGGTGCTTCACGAGCTGCAATCAGCGGCTGATCCTTGCTAACCTCGGTTTCTAAACGCAATATACGAATGAGCATACCTAAGATGCATGTGATGCGAATATGAATGAATGCTTATGATGCTGGATAACTATAAGTAGAAGAGTACAGCAGCAAACAACAATCATATATGAATACTAAAATTGACATCACAATTGGAACAAGATTTGCATAAGCGATAACCCGAACAGATTTCATGTACCAACTTATTTTAACCATAACTGAAGCTACAAAATAGCTATTCTGGTGATTCAGGACAATCTGGAAAGCTTAACAAATTCTCGACAACTTTTCTATAATACACAACAGCTGATTCCAGGATCTTATGGACCAAACAATTCATTTGGTTACATCTGTCCAGATTCTGGACAGATTCAAACACTACTGTTCCACAGACCATATCTGGAGCTCATAAATATCAACATACGTGATCTAGACCATTATGGAAAGCACATGAAATCCTCTACAACTTTCTTATAATACACCAGATCAAATTCGCAAGTTAAATACCCCAAACAATTCAGTTTGCACAAACTGTCCAGACTCTGGACAGCATCACATACCCAGATTGAACAGAGCATAACTCCCAGTATATATATCCAACAATTACGAAATTTTAGGAGCAACTAGATATACAAAAGTGCTACAACTTTGCTATACAACATTTTGACAGAAAACCTTATTATCCTGGTGATATTATGCTCCTATCCAAACTGGTCCAAAGATAAAAATTAACTTAGCAATTGCCAACTTAAGCTATCTAATTGACCACTAAGGGTCAAACGTTTATCCCAACATATGAACAACCAGCAGGAACCCAACATGTTCCCTTATGCACTAATGATCTTTCTCCAAATAGGAATGTAACCATGGTTATAGGCTTTTATTAAATAACTAACCTTTTTATTAATTATAAGATTAAGGTTAAACCAAAATGTGGCAAACTGACCCCAAACTTTTTGTGTGGGTTAAACATATAGCATAACAATGGTAGGCCAACTTGTAGATTTTTAGAACAAGTATATACAGCTGTAGAATTAAATCAAGGAATAATTATTTTAAATAGGGTTTAATGGCATATTTATTAGAGTTAAATATTTATTTTTACCAAAAAGGCTCATAATTTTTGTAGAGGTATGTTTTGTGCTGTAATTGACCACAAAATTGATTTCACAATTTTTGGACCACAGAAAAAGCCTACAGAAATTATTAAAGTGCCTAAACCATTTATTTAACTATTTTAATACTCCAATAAAATTTGTCCAAACTTGAAGTTTCATATTTTTATAATTTTCTTTACATAACAGAGAGGCTACACAAAAATTTTCGTGATTTTTGGAGCTATAATAAAAATACAGCAAAAATAACAAATTTTGCTACTGTTCATAAGCGCAAAAATGAAAAACCCTAATGCTATCTCACTGACCGGCGGGGCCAGGGCGTCAGGCTGACCCCGCGCTCAGACGCGCGCGCCCCGACCGCGCGCGGCGGCGTTGACCGCCGGCCAAACTCGCCGGCGGCGAGGCCAGGGACCAAGCCGAGACCACCTACGCGCTCCTCATCACCTCATGAACACACCGAGGGGGTTGGTTAGGGCTATTGGTGACCGGAGATAGGGTGGCCGCGGCCATGGCGGCTCGGCCGCGTCGTTCCCGGCGGCGCGCCGGCGTTCCGGCCAAATCGAGGCGGTAGCGTTGAAAAGGGAGTGAGCATAAGCACCAGGGGCCTCACCTAGGTTCGGTGCTCGCGCTAGCTTGGTCGGAGAAGGTCGGGGAGGTGGAGGTCGACGGTGGCGGCGATGGCAGAGCGGCGGACGGACTCCGCGACGGCGTTCCGACTCCTCTGGCGCGGTAGCGACCTGGGTAGCGGGCCGACCAGAGAGAGGGGGTCAAGGCGAAGCGAATGGCGCAACCAATTTGGCTCGAGGAGCTCCGGACTTACCGCGCCACGGCGAACCCGACCGCGGCGGCTGCTCGCCGGAGCTGGGGAAGAAGAGGCTCGGCCAGGCAATGTGGATGGTTAGGGTTCGAATTGGTGGGTCGGGAAGGTGTCCGAGGTTATGGCGGCGCAGTGGATGGACGGAGACCGGCGGTGGAAGCTCGTTGACCGCGAATTCCATCGGCGGAGCTCTTCTGCTCGACCGGCGGGAACCGAGGGAGAAGAAAAGAACGGGGAGGCGACGGGCAGAAGGTTTTGTGGACGAGGAGGTGAGCAGAGAGTGTGCCAGCTAGTTGCGCATGCAATGGGAGAGAGTGGCGCGTGGATGGCGACGTGTTGACGCCAGAGCGCCGCGGTGTCCACGACGGCCGCCGTGGAGGCCATGCAGAGCTCCATGAACTGTAGCCACAGTGCATTTTGTCCCCTTTCAAATTGCGCCAAAATTTTGAACTAAAGTGCAAAATTTGTAAGAATGAAAGTTACTCAGAATTTTGTGATCCACAAACTTGCTTAAAGAATCATGTTCCAATTCGGCGTAGTTTTTGAATTATGGTTTGAATTCAAATTTGCCCCGAAATGATTTCTCAAATTACTTTGAAATTTTCTGAAGAACATCAAATTCTGTGAACATGAAAGTTGTTACATTTGGCATTTCCTACAACTTTGATTAAAGGAGCAAGGTCAAATTCACAAAGGTTTGAAAGTTGTAGTTCAAGGGTACATTCTAGGGTTTAAGCAAATTTGTTTCAATTCAAATCCTGTGCAGAATCTGTGTAAACTTTATATACCAAAGTTGTTCCATTTATTAATATCTACAACTTTGTTTTAAGGGCCATATCCAGATTCTGCTTGGATCCTAGTCTTTATCATAGGGCCACTATAATGACTCGTGGTTTCATGAACCATATGACTCTATAATCCTATCTCCCCTAGAAATCAGCCACTATGATACCCTAAGCCTCACACATCAAATGAGCAAAACAGAATCTAAACAAGCATATGATGCACTTGGGATCAAGTTACATGAAATTTGTAAATGCATCTTTAGTGTTGCTACATGAATGCTTTCCATGCTCATGATGACATGTCAGGTTTTAACTGGCTTAAACACCAGAGGTGTTACATCATCAAGGGGGAGATTGCGGATACATGGGTGTATGCCGAGTCTCTGAGTGATGAGTGATTGTCAACTGGGATGATGCGCATGTTCATTGGCTTGTGTTGTGCAGGTGTCGAGCACGGATACAGTGATCAGAGGCAATGTGAAGGTCAAGTAGAGACGGGCCGTGCCGACGGACCGAGAGTGGCGAAGGGCGGACGTGTGGCTTGGACTGAGGGACCGGTGGCCCGAGGATCAGCTGTGTGGCTGGCAGCCTGGGACAGCGACGAGCGAAGACTTGTGGTCATGTGCTGCCTGAGTCGTGGACTTGGGGACACGGGTCGGTGGACGGGGTGCACAGGCGGTGCATCCCATCTACGGCGTCGGTTAGGTGGTAGAGCCAGAGAAAAACCATCGGGTGGACGGTTTCCAGGTTTGGGCCTCAAAACCTGGGCGCGGATGGTTTCCGAGTTTGGCCACAAAACTCGGGCTGAGGACGGTTTCCGGGTTTGGGCCTCAAAACCTGGGCGCTGCGGGTTTGCTGAGTTTGGGCCTCAAAACTCAGATGTTGGTGGGCTGGTTTCCTGGTTTGGGCCTCAAAACCGGGGGTTGGCTGAAAAGGCTGGTTTCCCGGTTTGGGCCACAAAACCAGGGGTGCAGAGCGGTGGCGGCACGTGGCGGCAATCGGGAGGTTGCGTCGAGGCAACGCTACGAGTTGTGCGGGCGTGGCCGTCGGATCCACCTACCATCGAGTTGGTCCAGAATAACCTTAGGGTTTAGCTGGTTCGCTCTGTAAGTAGTTAGGGGTAGAGTGGGAATTAGGAATAGTTATAATTAGGATAAGTAGGGGGAGACACCCACCTCCCCATCTATCTCAGTCATTTGCTCTTTGCTTCTAGGGTTTTCTGCTCTCCCAATCACCTGCTGTAGCTAGCTGAGATCCGCAGAGAACCATACCTCTGTGTACTGGAGATTTTGAGGAAGTGAGGCCGTAACCTCACTGTTGTAGCGTGTGGTAGCCACACGGTTGCAGATCGATGACTTGATTCGCGTTTTGTTCGTGTTCTTCGCGTTCTTCGTTTCTCCGCGATTTTCCCATCACTCGATCTCCCTCTCTCGTGTGTCTTTGCAAAATCTGTTTGAATCAACTTGCTCGTATTTGAAAGGAGATCATTTCCACCGAAGGAATTTATCTAACTCCTTACGAACAAGTAGATCGGGTTGATTTCGTTTTCGTGGTGCTTTTCGGTTCATCGTCCTCCCCTTTCGATTTCCCGGTGATTGAATCGTTTTGAGCGGATGATTTCTTGAGGATAGTCTCCTAACTACCCCGTGATCATCTTCTCCAAGTTTGGGAACGTGGGATTTTTATTTGGATCGAATTTTGAGAGATTTGAGGAGAAGGCAACTGAAATCGCCCTCTCTGCGCACTCGCGGACAGTCCGCGGTTTGACCGGCGGACAGTCCGCGCGTCGGGCTTCGACCGAGCAGTGGTCGCGTGGCTTGACTGTTTTTGCCTCGGGTGACCGGCGGACAGTCCGCCGTTGTCAGGCGCGGACAGTCCGGGCCCGAGCAGGGAGACTTCAGCAACTGTGCTGTTTTGGGGATTTTGCCGGCGGACAGTCCGCCATCCCCCAGCAGACAATCCGCGGTTGAGCCGGACAGTCCGGGACCGTACCGGCGGACAGTCTGGGATTCGGCTGTTTGCTCCGGTTTAGTGCGTTTGTTCTCCCGGTTTCTTCCCTTGGTTTCCGGACTTCTCGTTTGGCCCTAGAGCTGATCAAGGAACCTCTCTAGGTATCTTTGCTACTTGTTAGCTTAGGTATTTGGGAGTTTCTCGACGTAGCCGTCTATCTACGTTCGGGACTTGGTTTTTGGGGTCGTATTCGAGCCGGTGCTTTTGGCGTTTGGTTTGCTATCGCTTTGTGGTGCCTCGTTGTGATCCTAGGGATCATCCACCCTCTTCCAAGGGTCGTGGGCATCACGGTTTCGGTCGTAGCTTTCGGGGGTTGATTTTGGGACATTTGGCCAAAGTTTCGAGAGAAATTTTTGAGCTCCCATTCACCCCCCCTCTGGTCGCCTTGCTAGTGCTTTCTCGGTCCTTCACATTCTTCTCTGCCAACTCAGATTGCAAGCCCGCACAGGACTTGCGCGCACCCAACAGCGAAGATCTAGCCTTCAGCTCATCCACCTCTCCTACCAACACAACATACTTGCTTCTCAAAGTGATAAGGTCAGTCATGTGTGTGGTGCACATCTCACACTCCTCCTCCTCCTTGGTAACAACTATGGTGGACTTGACAGATTCAAGTTCCTTCACCGTATCCTCCCACTTCTGCCTAAACTCCTTGCGCTCTCTAGCAGCACGCCTAAGCAACTTATCCTGACTAAGGAGCGCGGCAGTAAGTTTCTCGACCTCAGCAGAAAGCTCGTCGGGGGTCTGAGATACCTGGGAGGTGTCGTCGTCGTCGTCGTTCCGAGGAGTGTCCACCAGCTCGCCGTCGACCTCCTTGCCGAGGGCCATGGTGCAGAAGCCGTCGTCGTCGGCGAAGAAGCAGAGGTCGTTCAGCTTGTCCTCGATCCTCTTCTTCTTCTTGGACTCGTCGTTGCTTGAGCTAGCGGAGTCGTAATCCGAGTCGTTGACGTCGCTGAGCGTGGCGAAGAAAGCACGTTGCTCAGCCTGGGCCTTCTCCAAGTACTTCGTCTTGATGTACTCCTTGTCGAAGTCGCCCTTCCGCTTGTGCTTCGCGGGGACGTACTTCTCCTTGCGCTTGCCGGAGTCGTACTTGTGCCCATGATCCGCCTTGCCAAAGGTCTGCTTGTTCTTCTTCAGGTAATTGGCGATGAAGTGGTTGGGGTGGCCGCACTCGAAGCATCCTGAGCGTCCTCCTCCGCGGCGATGGTTGATGCGGTTGTTGTGGAACCGCGAGAACCGGTTGGCGAGTAAAGCCAACTCATCATCCCCCAAAGACTCCAGCTGGTCCTCTGTGACAGAAAAGAGTGAAGAAAGTGCAAAGCCTCCAGAGGGGTTAGCAGAAGAGCTAGAAACCAAAGCCATCGACGGGCCAGAAGGATTTTCATAAGAAGCCCTTGCCATGGCATCAATCTCACTGGACTTAAGCTTACTAAAGAGCTCATCACACGTGAGGGTCTCATAGTTAGGCGATTCGATGATCGCCTGAACCTTGGAATCCCACACCGATCGATCAAGAGTATGCAAAAGCTTCAAAGCTCTCTCATGATAGTCGAAAGGCAACAGCTCCTTGTTAACCCTGATCCTGTTGACAATCACCTGAAAGCGAGCGAATAAACTCTCTATGCTCTCACCAGGCATATGTCAAAAGTTCTCGTACTCTCGCTTGTGCGACTTGTAGAGACGGGTTTTGACTTGAGAGGTTCCCTCATGGAAACGCATGAGGGATGCCCAAATCTCCTAAGCCGTAGCGAGATGAGAAACGCGATCAAACTCCGTCATGCTCAAGCATGAGAAAAGAGCATTATGGGCTCGGCTATTGGCATCATGATCATCGATCTGACGCTGAGTCACACGAGCAGCCAAGACCACGTAATCAGTAGAGTTGCAAATATCCCAAATGGAAGCACCCATACTCTGCAGATAGGCCGACATGTGTATCTTCCAATACGCATAGTTCGTCCCATCAAAGAACTGCGGTTTGCCCACGCCGCGATCCATGTCGCCTTCTGTGGATCTGGAACCGGCTAAGGTCGAAGATCCTTAACCCGCTCCGATACCAATTGAAGGACCGAGAAAGCACTAGCAAGGCGACCAGAGGGGGGGTGAATGGGAGCCAACAAAAATTCTTTCGAATCTTGGGCCAAATGTCCCAAAATCAACGCCAAGAAACTTTGACAGAAACCGTGATGCCCACGACCCTTGGGAGAGGGTGGATGATCCCTAGGATCACAACGAGGCACCACAAAGCGATAGCGAACAAAACGCCAAAAGCACCGGAGCAAATTCGACCCTCAAAAGCCAAGTCCCGAACGTAGATAGACGGCTACGTCGAGAAATCCCCAAGTACCTATGCTAACAAGTAGCAAAGATACCTAGAGAGGTTCCTTGGTCAACTCTAGGGCCAAACGAGAAGTCCGGAAACCAAGCGAAGAAGCCGGGAGAGCAAACGCACTAAACCGCAACAAACAGCAGGATCCCAGACTGTCCGGCAGTACGGTCGCGGACTGTCTGCCCAGTGGCGGACTATCCGGACTCAGGTCGCGGACTGTCCGCGGCCAAAAGAACAAAAACGCAGTGCTGCTGAAGTCCCCTGGACTGTTTCCGGACTATCCGCGAAAACCAACGGCGGACAGTCTGCCGGTCAAATGAAGACAAGACAGCCGAAGAACACGGCCACTGATCTGGCTTGTCCCCGACGCGCGGACTGTCCGCGGTGGCACTGGCGGACTGTCCGCGAGTGCTCAGAAAGGGCGATTTTGGTCGCCCTCAACTCAAATCTTCTCCAAATCATTTCAAACCAAAATCCCTTGATCCCAAACTTGGAGAGGATGATCACAAGGTAGTTAGGAGACTATCCCCAAGAAATCATCCGCTCAAATCGATTCAATCACCGGGAAATCGAAAGGGAAGAAGTATGAACGAAAAAGCGTCATGAAAACGAAATCAACCCGATCTACTTGTTCGTGAGGAGATAGATGAATTCCTTTGGTGGAAATGATCTCCTTTCAAAAACGAACAAGTTGATTCAAACGGATTTCGCAAAGACGCAATAGAGAGGGAGATCGAGTGACGGGAAAATCACAGAGAAATGAAGAACGCGAAGAACACGAACCAAAACGTGAATCAACACATCGATCTGCAACTGTGTGGCTACCACACGCTACAACAGTGAGGTTACAGCCTCACTTCCTCAAAATCTCCAGTACACAGAGGTATGGTTCTCTGCGGATCTCAGCTAGCTACAGCAGGGGATTGGGAGAGCAGGAAACCCTAGAAGCAAAGAGCAAATGACTGAGATAGAATGGGAGGAGGGTGTCTCCCTCTACTTATCCTAATTCTAATTCCTACTCTACCCCTCACTACTTACAGAGCGAACCAGCTAAACCCTAGGGTTATTCTGGACCAACTCGTGGTAGGTGGTGATCCGGCGGCCACGCCCGCACAAATCGTAGCGTTGCCTCGACGCAACCTCCCGATTGCCGCCACGTGCCGCCACCGCTCTGCGTCCTTTTCACGGGCTCCGCCCCCGGTTTTGTGGCCGAAACCGGGAAACCAGGCCTTCACGTCCACCCCCGGTTTTGAGGCCCAAACCGGGAAACCAGCCAGCCAACGCCTGAGTTTTGTGGCCCAAACTCAGAAACCCGCAGCGCCCAGGTTTTGAGGCCCAAACCTGGAAACCGTCCTCAGCTCGAGTTTTATGGCCCAAACTCGGAAACCCGTCGCACGCCCAGGTTTTGTGGCCCAAACCTGGAAACCGTCCACCCGATGGTTTTTCTCTGGCTCTACCACCAAAACGAAGCTGTAGAAGGGATGCACCGCCTGTGCACCCCGTCCACCGACATGTGTACCCAAGTCCTCGACTCAGGCAACACATGACCGCAAGTCGTCGCTCGTCGCTGTCCCAGGCTGTCAGCCACCACAGCTGATCCTCGGGCCACCGGTCCCTCAGTCCAAGCCTCACGTCCGCCCTTCGCCACTCTCGGTCCCTCGGCACGGCACGTCTCTACTTGACCTTCACCTTGCCTTTGATCACTGTATCCGTGCTCGACACCTGCACAACACAAGCCAAAGAACATGCGCATCATCCCAGTTGACAATCACTCATCACTTAGAGACTCGGCATACACCCATGTATCCGCAGCTCGGTAGGCGAGGCAGTGCTGGATAGGGCGAGGGCGATTGCTTGCGTGCTCGAGCGGAAGAAGATCGCACGAGGAGTGGTCGGAGCGGATTCGGTGCAGAGACAAGCCGCCACGCGGCAAGCCGACCGGCGCACGGCGCGGCGCGGCGCGCGGCGCGCGCGGGAGGGGGAGCGAGCACGGGCCTGGGCCAGAAAGGCCGGTTGGGCCGAAAGCTGGGCGCGGGAGAAAAATCGTTTCCCTTTTTCTTTTTCCAAAATTTTTTCAAACTTTGAGCATTCAAATCAGTTTCAAAAACTCAAAACTAGGCTTTAACCCAAAAATAAAAGTTGCTCAAAATAATTTTCTCTACAACTTTTATATAAGACACTTTTTCTGAAACTCATTTTCTCAACCTCCACATAAATAAAGCCACTTTTTGAACTATAAATCATTTTGTTCTCACATTTTTAGTTATCAAACCACTTTGACCTAGGTCAAGGTGTCAATACAAAAAGTGTTATACTCACTATTCTCTATTTTATAAAATTATTTGCCAAAACATAAATCCACTTAAACATCCATGTCTTATAGAAACCAAAATCCAAATAAACAAACCAAAGGCAAAAAGCACTTTCATGCACATGAAATGATGCAATGCATTGCTTATGAATTTTAGTAGCTAAATGTAGTTCCTAATGCAGTGCTTGACACTGGGGTGTCACAGACGGGTTTACCGGTTTGGGCCTCAAAACCGGGCGGAGGTTCCTATGCGGAACGGTCGACGCGTGGCGGCGTGGAGAGGCTGGCGCGGTGGCGAAGTTATCCACGAGGAAGGCGCGGTGGTCGACGTGACGGCCCGTGGCGGCATCCTAGAGCTTGCGTCGAGGCGAAGCGAAGGATGAGAAGCCGTGTGGCCGTCGGATGAAGAATGACCGAGTTGGACGGTTTTACCCCTACGGGGTATTTGGGTCAGTGCTTCATGTGAGGGTGTTTTGGTCTTCGGACGTGCACCTATATATATGTGAGGGGGCTGGTTAGGGCAGCCATCCTTGGAGGTGTCACTCTCATTTTGTTTAGGTGAGAGGAGGCTTTGGTGAGAGGAGAGACCAGCTCTTGTTCTTGAGCTTTTCGCCGTCCGCATTTTGTATTGCGAGGAGTGGCTTGTAACCCGACACCGAGTGATAATACAAATCATCATCTTCCCAAATCCAAGGATCAAATTCGTCCTCCTCTTGTTGGCTGCGATTTTGGATCGAATTTGCGTTTTTGTTCTTCGCGTTTCGGTTTTTCCCCTCTCGGAGATTTGCCTCGTTCTCCTTCTCCGAGCGACGATTTGTGATTCCGTTTGAATCAATTTGTTCTATGTCGTGAGCTCCTTCTTTCCACTGAAGGATTTCTTCTCTAACCTCACGAGCACATAGATCGGGTCGAAATCGCATTCGTTCTTCGTTCTTCCCCTTTTCTAGTGTTCTTCCGATTTCTCATGGATTAGTTGGTTTGGAGTGATGATATCCTAGGATTAGCTTCCCAACACGTAGAAGAACACTTGGGAGAAGTTTGGTTGCAGCCCCGTTCGATTTGGTGAAGATCCAATCGATTTTGGTTTTGTCCCGAGCTATTTTGGGGCTTTCTGGACAGTGGCGGACTGTCCGGGACTCATCCTCGGACTGTCCGGGGGTCGGGGCTATTCATGGGCAGCAAGGTTGCTGTTTTCGTTTTTGAACGGCGGACTGTCCGGAACTCATTCCCGGACTGTCCGGGGTTCAATAGCGGACAGTCCGCGGTTCACTAGCGGACAGTCCGCCACTGCACAGTTTTGTTGTTTTCGTCTGTATCTTTTGCGTACGAGCTCCGATTTGAGATCCGTTTGTTGCGTTGGTTTCCTAACTTCTTAAGGATCATCCCAAAGTACTTTTGCCACCATTGGTCAAAGTATTTTTGGTCGGACACTTCCTTCTTCTCCATAGGAGTTAAGTGTTCCGCTTTCGGAGTTTCGTTAGTTTTAGTGTCCGTATCTATTGCGTTCGAGCTCCGATTTGAGATCCGTTTGTTGTGTTAGTTTCCTAACTTCATAAGGATCTTTCCAAGGTGATTTTGCCACCAGTTGGCCTAAGTAGTTTTGGTCGAACACTTTCCTCTTCTCCATAGGAGTGGGGGTGTTCCATAATCGGAGGTTCGATTGTTCTAGGATCTTGCTTGTGCTGTTTTGCCCCGTTGCTTTGGCGCTTTGTTTTGGGGGATCTTCGGTAGTTCCGCTGTACCTCTAGGACATCTCCTAGGGTATCCACCTATTCGTAGGTTGTGAACTCACCGGTTGTTTGAGTCTTCGCTTTTGGGGTGATTTTCTGGGACAAGGGCCATCGTTTCTCGAGAAGAAATTCGAGGCTCCCATTCACCCCCCCTCTGGTCGCCAATTCGGTCCTTCAATTGGTATCAGAGCCAGTTAAGGATCTCTCTACCTTAACTGGTTCCGGATCCGCGAAGGCGACCTTTTGAGAGCGGTTGTGTTTCTGACATTGCTTGTCGAGGTGTTGAGCTTGTGTTTTGGCTAACACTAATAGTGCTTTTAGAAATGGCACCATGTTCTTCTTCTAGTATGTCTTTGTCTTTAGGTTTGAATGTTTCCAAGGACGACATCTTGGGAAGAAGGAGGAGTGCAGTTGATGAGAGGGATCGTGAGGTGAACGATCTGTTGAACCTTCTACGACATGATGAGCTTTCACCGAAGGATCTCCTATGTCAACTTGGCAAGGCCAAGAGAGGTACACTTGCTTGTGGTCTTGTGACCTTGCACAACCTATATGAGGCTTGCTCTAGGAATGATGACCTTTGTGATACCTTGCATAGAAAGGTTGAAAAGTTGAAATGCTCCATTGCTAGGTTGAAGTTTAGTGCCTCTTTGCCTTGGACCTCTTGTGTAGACTTGGTTAGGAAGAATGATGAGCTATGCTTTTCTCTAGATAGCTTAAAATTTGAAAATGAACTGTTGAAATCCAATGCTTCTGAACCTTGTCTAGTTTGCATTGACTTGCGCAAGGACCTTGATTGTGCTAAAACTGAAATAGCGTTGCTAAAGTCAAATGCTTTGTTACTATGTGTTTATTGTGAGTCTTTGTGTACTAAAATTGATGAACTAAAATTGACTCACACCACATGTGTAGATGAACTTGAGCATGCTAGGGCTGAAATTGTTGAATTAAATGCTAGGCCTTGTAGCTCATGCTCTTTGAATGAAAATGCTTGCCATGCTTCTAGTGATATTCATGATTCTTTGCTTGATGTGAATGGTGATGTTTCTTCCACCGATTTCATTTGCACATCATGCATTGATTTGGAAAAAGAAGTTTTAGTTTTGAAACAAATGCGCGATGATATGAGCGCTAAGTTGGTTGAGCACAATGATATGAGTGCCAACCTTGAGAGGAAAGTTGAGCTCTTGCGTACCACATATGCCGAGTGCATTAGAGAGGAGATGGAAAATCTTAAAAATGCTCCGTGTGGTACTTGTGATTGCCTCATGTTTGAAAATGAGGTTTTAGCTAAAAGATGCAAGAGTCTTTGTGCTAAGTCATTTGATTCGCGCATTTCCTGCAACTCCGATGTTGATATTTCTAAGTTTGCATCTTTGCAACCGGAGTTGAGTTCTTGTGCTGCGCGTGAGTCCTTTGACTGTAGCATTAGTGTCAAGGTTTCAAATAGCTCTTTCATAGCTACTCCTAACCTTGCTGTTTCTTCGAGTGATGTCCAAGGGACTTCTCTTGATAAGGGTGCTTCTCATATTTTTGGGACTCGTGCTCCCAATCCGGTTTTCCATTGCACCTTTTGCAAGAAGGATGTACACTCATTCGATTTTTGTTTTCGCCGTGTCAAGCATGAGCGGCGTATTCGAGCTAAGGCTTTTAGGAAGCCGCGTAGCCTTTCCCATGGCACGTGTGCTCCTAGTGTTGGCACTAAGTTGAACGTTGATGCTTCTTGTTCTAAGACCCAAGGGACTTCTCACTTGTCAGAGAATGGTGTGCCTTCCGATAGGCCTTTGTACCATTGCTCTTTTTGTGAGAAAGATGGGCATCAAGAAAGCTTTTGCTATCGGCGTGCCAAATGCTTGCGCCAAGCTCGCTCTTCTAGGAAGTTGGTGGTTCATTGCCCTTCTCATGACATGAACGCTAGTGCTCCTAGTAAGAAGCCCCTCTTTGTTGATGGGTTTTATGACTCCTTTTCTAGTGGGATAGGTCATGGTCGTGGACATGCTTCTAGTGCTTCTTCTCTTGGTCCACGTCATGCTTTTCATGGTGCTTCTATTGGTTCTTCTACAAAGACCTTGGAAGATGTTTGCCTCTTTCCCGTGGTATGACTCGTTCTTCTCCTCGAGTTGTCCTTTTGAGGAATGCTTCCAAGGGTGTTTTACAATTGCATTTGAACCAACATTTGCATCATGCTAACCCACATGATAAGTTGAGTTTTGTGACCAAGTCTTGGGTTCCCAAGTACATGCTTGCTAACCCTTCGGGATCCAAGACTCGGGTTACTTTGTCCTCTTGTGTGTAGATACGAGGACGCGGGGTGGACAACATGCGCCTGATGTAGCTTGATCTTTTAGATGTGATCAAGATTTGATGGTTCTTTACACCCCGCTTAGATTTGCCTCCAAAGAGGCTTTTATAGCTTGGTGAGCTTTCTTATACACTCATACCTTGTACATCCATGATTTATGTCTTGTGGTATGAGATGGTCTTTCATGTGCTCACTTGTATAGTTTTTGCATGTACATTTTCTTTTGTATCATGTTTTGTTTTAGTCTAGCATATGCTATCTTGTATATCATGTCATGCTAGTCTTATGTACAGCTTTGGTGGCTAATCCACTTTTCTTTCTAGTTGGTGATCCTCATGAACATTATGCCATGTTTTACCATATTTATCCATGAGCTTGATTTATAGTGGTATGATGTTCATTAGGTGTCACTTTTCAGGTGCTAGTTTTGGTTAGCTAGATGTATCCTGTTGATATGATTAGTTTGAGCACTAGTCTTTTCCACAATTTTATCATGTTACATGCTTCTGGATCTATTGCTATCATTATCTTGCATTGTAGCATGTGTTGAGGTTTAGGTTGTGTTTGAGTTGATCATGTCTTTAGGCTGCATTTTGCTATGCAGTGCTTTATCCTGTTGCATGGTAGTCTTGACTAGTTTGAGTTCAGTTCTTCTTACGGTATCAATCATAGGTAGACCTCTTTTTGTTTAGAGTTCACCTCATGCTTATAATGTGACTAACCGTTTTGTGGAGACCTTGAGGTCACACTAGACAAGACAATGCCATGTGTTTCTTCTGCTTTTGAGCTTGTAGGAGAACAGGAGCCTGGAGAGAGCATTTTGGCTCACGGATCCGATCCCACTTCTTCCATGACTTGGGGTTCCGTTCGAGCAGCTCTCCAGTGAGCACTAGCTGCACCTGATTGAGTGACAGCATCTGGCGAGGGGGAGATGACTTTGGCATGGTAGGAGTTCCCTCGGGTATCACACCAGCAGGAGGTCATGCGCTTCATGAGGTACCTCCGACACACTTCTCAGTTCGGGTTTTGGTACTCTTCTTCTTCGACCTCTTCTTGTTGTGTGGTCTTTCCAATGTGGATTTTGCTAGCTGTTCGCTTGAGCGTTTCTTGGCTCTTCTCTTGTGAGTCTGGTGTGTGTTTCCCTTTTAGTTGGGGAAGCATTTTGCTTGTTGTATCTTAGTTGGACTTCTCTGATACCCTTTTATTTTGGGTTTTCCTTTTTAGGCTAGTTTTGCTTTGTCTTTGATAGACTAATTTTTGCATGCATTTCATCATGTATTCTAGTGCATTTTAGAGCTTCATGTTTAGAGCAATGAGAATGAGATTATGCTCTTTTTGGTATACCCTGTTTATTCATGATGATGCTTGTAGCTTAGGCTCTTTTGGATCACTTGATACATGTTATGAGCTAAGCTATTTTTGCAAATGGTGAACTTGATTAATCAACTATGAAACCTTTAATTTGTTCACCATTGAGAGTGGCAACTAGCATGGGTAGGATGTGTTGAGATCACTTGTGTTATCTTTTGTATGCTAGGTTGCTATGTCTCTTGCACTGAGTCATTCACTTGCTTGGTTTGTTCATATTTACTTTGTGCTTAAAATTTGCTCCAAGTATTAGTGAATTGAAAACATCAAGATGGGATTGCATCTGTCAACACATCACGGTATCAAAACTGTTTCTCATTGCACTTTTGAGTCAAACTTGAGCCGTGTAGTGTAAGACCGAAACCGGTGCTTTAAGCTTCCGATTGTGAAGGACCGAGAAAGCACTAGCAAGGCGACTAGAGGGGGGGGGTGAATGGGAGCTCACAAAATTTCTCTCAAAACTTTGGCCAATTGTCCCAAAATCAACCCCAAGAAGCTACGACCAAAACCGTGATGCCCACGACCCTTGGAAGAGTGTGGATGATCCCAAGGATCATAGCGAGGCACCACAAAGTGATAGCAAACCAAACACAAAAAGCTCCGGCACAAGTTCGACCCTTGAGAACCGAGTCCCGAACGTAGATAGACGGCTACGTCGAGAAATCCCCAAATACCGATGCTAACAAGTAGCAAAGATGCCTAGAGAGGTTCCTTGGTCAACTACTAGGCCAAACGAGAAGTCCAAAAACCAAGCGAGGAAGCCGGGAGAGCAAACTCACCAAAACGCAACCTTCAGGCAAGTCCCGGACTGTCCGGCCCTGGGGTCCCGGACTGTCCGCGGTACAGCCGGACTGTCCGCGGTCTGGTGGCGGACTGTCCGCCGGTCAAGTGTGCAAAAACACACGGCTGCTGAAGTCCCCCTGCTCGGTCCCGGACTGTCCGCGCTTTAGCACGGCGGACTGTCCACCGGTGACCCGAGCCAAAACAGCAGAGGCGGCCAGCGGCTGGACTGGACCAGCCCCGATGCGTGGACTGTCCGCGCCTGGGGTGGCGGACTGTCCGCCAACACCCAGTGAGGGCGATTTCGGTCGCCCTTCACCCAAATCTCCTCCAAATCGATCCAATCCAAAATCCCTTGATCCCAAACTTGGAGAGGATGATCACGAGGTAGTTAGGAGACTATCCCCAAGAAATCATCCGCTCAAATCAACTCAATCAACGGGAAATCGAAGGGGAAGGTGTATGAACCAAAAAAGCGCCACGAAAACGAAATCAACCCGATCTACTTGTTCGTGAGGAGTTAGATGAATTCCTTTGGTCGAAATGACTTCCTCACTATAAAGAACAAGTTGATTCAAATGGATTTTGCAAAGACGCACTAGAGAGGGAGATCGAGTGACGGGAAAATCGCGGAGAAACGAAGAATGCGAAGAACACGAACCACAATGCGAATCAACACATTGATCTGCAACCGTGTGGCTACCACACGCTACAACAGTGAGGTTACGGCCTCACTTCCTCAAAATCTCCAGTACACAGAGGTTTGGTTCTCTGCGGATCTCAGCTAGCTACGGCAGGGGATTGGGAGAGCACGAAACCCTAGAAGCAAAGTGCAAATGACTGAGATCGCTGGGGAGGTGGGTGTCTCCCCCTACTTATCTTAATTCTAACTATTCCTAATTCCCACTCTACCCCTAACTACTTACAGAGCGAACCAGCTAAACCCTAAGGTTATTCTGGACCAACTCGATGGTAGGTGGATCCGACGGCCACGCCCGCACAACTCGTAGCGTTGCCTTGACGCAACCTCCCGATTGCCGCCACGTGCCGCCACCGCTCGGCGTCCTTTTCCTGGACGTCGCACCCCCGGTTTTGTGGCCTAAATCGGGAAACCAGCCTTCACAGCCAACCCCCGGTTTTGAGGCCCAAACCGGGAAACCAGCCTTCCGTAGCCTGAGTTTTGTGGCCCAAACTCAGCAAACCCGCAACACCCAGGTTTTGAGGCCCAAACCTGGAAACCGTCCTCAGCCCGAGTTTTGTGGCCAAACTCGGAAACCATTCGCGCCCAGGTTTTCAGGCCCAAACCTGGAAACCGTCCACCCGATGGTTTTTCTCTAGCTCTACCACCAAACCGAAGCTGTAGAGGGGATGCACCGCCCGTGCACCCCGTCCACCGACACGTGTCCCCAAGTCCACGACTCAGGCAACACATGACCGCAAGTCTTCGCTCGTCGCTGTCCCAGGCTGTCAGCCACCACAGCTGATCCTCAGGCCATCGGTTCCTCAGTCCAAGCCTCACGTCCTCCCTTCGCCACTCTCGGTCCATCGGCACGGCACGTCTCTACATGACCTTCACCTTGCCTCTGATCACTGTATCCGTGCTCGACACCTGCACAACACAAGCCAAAGAACATGCGCATCATCCCAGTTGACAATCACTCATCACTCAGAGACTCGGCATACACCCATGTATCCGCAATCTCCCCCTTGATGAGTGCATTGGCAACTACTCACACAAATCATAATGGAAATAGAAGGAGGAAGAAGGAGAGAGAGAACTCGACCAAATGACCCAAAAGCATAGCAAAGCCGAAAAAGGTCAGGTGGAAAGAGCGAAACATCTTGGTTCCCAAAGACATGGGCAACGGCTCGATGCAACCAAGCAAAACAACGCTAGCCCTCAAGAAGAGGTAGAACAGGCTCAACACCGCTAGCAAATATTAAATGAAAAATCGAAGCAAAATGCTAGTCCCTCATGATAGAGGCACAGAGGCTCAACACAACTAGCAAGAAAGCTCGACACCAAATCAAAATCTAAAAGGCGAATGCTAGTCCCTCAAGAAAGAGGCAAAGGCTCAACACAACTAGCAAAAATGCTCCGAACCAATTGGAAATTTCAAAAAAACTCATCATGAGCAAGCTCCCCCTTGCATGGTGCACACAACCGCCAACATGGGAGACATGATTTGTTGTCCAAATTCTCCCCCTTAGTTGAAAATGCACCATCAAGCAAAAGGAACCGAAAGCAATTTTCTCCCCCTTAGAAAATGCACCAACAAAAGTGCCAAACAAGAGAAGTTCTCCCCCTTCTAAAATGCATATGAGTCAAAATGCAAGTTAGCAGCTTCAGGAATATAGTCAAGAAAATGCAAAGATGCTCTAAACAGTATAGCTCTAATGACTCACTGGAAAGCATACAAGCTAGCAAAGGCTCAAACTGATCATCAAATACGAAATATGAACATGAGAGCACACTGAATAGTTTTTGGCCAAAAAGGTATTCACCATCAAAATAGCACACAACATGTATAGACAGGAATTCGAACAAGTGCTAAACATGTATACAAGGTGAACTACCCCTAGCAAAGTTCAGTCATCATGCTGCAGAATGAAACATAGACTTGTGTTTTCAAACTTTAATCGGAGTTGCAGCGGTGAAATTACACAAGTTCAGAATTCAGCATGTGACTGCGAGAGGTTGAAAGCTTGTCATTGCCTAACTTTCCAACTATGCGAAGCCTATGCAGAAGCAATCAGAAGCTTAAAGAAACAGTTTCGGTCATACACTACACAACTCAAGTTTAACTCAAGGTGCAATGAGAAACAGTCTCGAAACTGTGATGTGTGGACAAGCAATCCCATCTCGATCTTTCCAATTCATTTAACTTGGTTCAGATTTTAACCAGAATATGAACAAACCAAGCAAGTGAATGACTCAGAACTAGAGACATAGCAACCTAGCATATATGAAAAACACGAGTGAATTCAACACATCCTACACATGCTAGTTGCATATCTCAATGGTGAACATTCTCAAGTTTTATGTTTGTTAAGCAGATTCACCATTCAAAAATAGCTCAGCTCACAACATGTATCAGTGATCAGAAAGAGCATAAGCTACATAGCATCAACATAAGCATCGGAGCATACTAAACAGAGCATAATCACATTCTAAAGAGTATATACATAAAGCTCAGAATGTAATAGCGTATGCTGAAATGCAAAAGAAAACAAAGACAAACGAGAAAGAGTCAGTCTATCGTACAAGAACCAAAATGTTACCCCCATCTAAAAGGGGAAGCACACACCAAGCTCACCTCTCAACCGATTAAAGGTTGATTGGTCCAAAGGCTTGGTGAAAATATCAGCCAACTGATGATGAGTATCGACATGGCGAAGGTCGATATCACCCTTCTCATAGTGGTCTCACAAAAAATGAAAGCGCACATCAATGTGCTTGGTCTTCGAGTGAAGCACGGGGTTCTTAGCAACGCTAATAGCACTCGTGCTGTCACAAAACAAAGGAACGCGAGAAAATTTCAGACCAAAATCACGCAAAGTGGCCATCATCCAGAGTAACTGGGAACAGCAGCTAGCCGCAGCAACATACTCAGCCTCCGTGGTAGACTGGGCAACACTAGACTGCTTGCGAGAAGACCACGAAACAAGAGAAGAACCAATAAACTGACAAGTCCCAGAAGTGGACTTGCGCTCAATGCGACAACCAGCAAAATCGGCATCGGAATAACCACAAAGGGAAAGGGTGGAGGAAGCAGAATACCAAATCCCAAACTCAGGAGTGAAACATAAGTACCTCATAATGCGCTTGACTGCCTGACAGTGAGAGGTGCGCGGCGAAGACTGAAATCGCGCGCAAAGACACACCGCGAACTGAATGTCCGGGCGTGTCGCCGTCAGGTACAACAGCGACCCGATCATACTCCGGTACTCCTTCTGGTCCACTGATTCTCCCTCCTTGTCCGCATCCAGGGCTGTCGTGATCGACATGGGTGTTGGAAGAGGCTTGGCCTCACCCATATCGAATTTCTTCAGAATGTCCCGGGTGTACTTGCCCTGGTGCACGAACGTCCCTTCCCGGGATTGCTTGATTTGCAACCCGAGGAAAAACGTCAACTCCCCCATCATGCTCATCTCAAATTCCCTTCTCATAGTATCTGCAAACTTGGCAACCAAAGCGTGAGAAGAACCACCGAAAATGATATCATCCACGTAAATTTGGACCAAGAGAGTATCAGTGCCTTGCTTGAGGAGAAAGAGAGTTTTATCCACACATCCCATTTTAAAACCCTTAGCAAGCAAAAAGGTTTTCAACCTATCATACCAGGCTCTAGGGGCTTGTTTCAAACCATACAAAGCTTTGTGGAGTTTAAAGACATGGTTTGGAAACTTGGGATTTTCAAAACCGGGGGGTTGTCTAACATACACCTCCTCTTCTATGTAGTCGTTTAGGAAGACACTCTTGACATCCATTTGAAAAAGTTTGAAACCTTTGGATGCAGCAAAAGCCAAGAGTATCCTAATTGCCTCCAAACGAGCTACAGGAGCAAACATCTCCTCATAGTCTATCCCCTCCTTCTGACTATATCCCTAGGCTACGAGTCTGGCCTTGTTTCTCACAACATGGCCATCTTCTCCCTGTTTGTTTTTGAAAACCCATTTTGTCCCAATTGGATGACACTCAGAAGGTGGAGACACTAGAACCCAAACCCGATTTCTCTCAAAGTTCTCAAGCTCTTCATGCATGGCATTGACCCAATCTGGATCCGTCAAAGCGTGTCCAACATCCCGGGGTTCAAAATCAGCAACAAATGCAGAATGAGCAAAGTGAGAGATTTGCCTTGACCGGGTGATGCGTTCGTCGATGCTGCCGATCATCTGCTGAGGCGGATGTTGGCGCTGAATGTGTCGTGGCGCCTCCCTTGCCGAAGTGGCCTCACCCTTCACAACAGCTGGTGCCTCCCTGGGTACAAAGGGTACCGCTCGGGGTGGCGGATCCCATGGCCCCCAGGAAGAAGAAGTGTTGGGGCCGTGAGTCATCGTAGAAGCCGCTCCTTGCGGCACAGCAGGTGGAGGGGGTGTTGGATCATCCAAACCTTCAGCACCCTCATCCTCGTCATCAAAAAGAGGCTCACCAACCTCATGATCACCTGCACGCTCAAAACGAGAAGAAGGACAAACCATGGTCTCGTCGAAGGTGACATCGGATGTCTCCATGACTCGGTTAGTGTCAAGGTTAAGTACACGATAAGCACGAGTATGAGTGCCATAACCCAAAAACACACCATCAGAAGAACGAGACTCAAACTTGTCCAAGTTGCCCTTTTTGAGTATAAAACAATGGCAACCAAAAACTCAAAAATAACTCACCTTGGGGAGTTTTCCAAAACGCAACTCATAAGAAGTCTTTTTCAAGAAAGCTCGGAGAAAAATGCGATTGGAAATGTAGCATGCAGTGCTCATAGCTTCAGCCCAATATCGCCTTGGAGTCCTATGCTCATCGAGCATCGTCCTGGCCATCTCTACAAGGGTCTGATTCTTCCTCTCTACTACACCATTTTGGGGCGGTGTGTAGGGGGAAGAAATTTGATGCTCTAAACCCAAAGAGTTGCAAAACTTCTCAAAATCCAAATTCTTGAATTCGGAACCATTATCACTCCTAATAGCTCGCATCGAGTTCAAAGGTAACTCGTTCTGAAGACATAAAATCCGATTGCGAGCAAAGGAGAAAGTCTCAGTTTTCTCAACTAAAAAGAAGACCCACGAATATCTCAAAAAGTCGTCAACAACAACAAGCATATACCACTTCCCTGAGGGTCCAAAATACGACTGAGATTCGGCTTAAAACGAATCTCATAGTCGTCATCAAAGAGTTGCGAAACAGAAAGAAGGTTGAAATGCAAGTTAGAAACAAGAGCAACATCGCGCAACACAAAGTGCTCATTAACTCGCACAGACCCACGAGACAACACTTTACCTTTGCTATTGTCGCCGAAAGTGATAAACTCCTTCCCGGCGACCGGACTAAGACTGGAGAACCACTTGGCGTTTCCGGTCATGTGCCTCGATAAACCGGAATCCTCCAACCAAACGTTCTCCAATCGTTTTACCTACATCAATAAAAAGACATAGGGTGAGCATACGGTCCAACACTGGGGTTAGTGAAATAAGGGGAATACCAGTGTTGGGCCGACTGCCCAAAAGAACGGTTAGCAGAAAAACAATTCCTAGCACGCCTACGGGGAAAGCGATCACCACGCTGAGGAAAGCGTGGTCCGCTGGGGAAGGAGCGCTCACCGTGATACTCAAAACGCGGTGGAGGAAAGCGCTCAACTACAAAGCCACCGCCACGGGGTCCATAGCCTACAACTGCAGGCTCCTGCCGGGCACGTCCTTTCCGCTGCCTAGGCCTGGGAACTTGAGGTACTGGACCTCTAGGCCTAGCCGCTCTCCTTGGATCTCTCCTCTGAACATTCGGCACATGTACATCATGGAAAGGATGGTATATGTCCGCATTGTTCATCTCCCTAGCACGGCGCGCCTCTCTCTTGCGCCGAAAGCAAAACTCACTCAAGTGTCCATCTCTCCCACAATGCTCACAATGGTACCTCACCGCTCTCAAAGGGGGTTGTTGGTACTCACGGTAGTGGGTGTGGATCACTTTGCCCTTCTGTGGCATAAGCTTCTCCTGGATGGGTGGCATGGTGTCAAGCTTGTTCTTGAGGTGGTTTGGTTTTGGAGCCCATGATTGTTTCTTTGGTGGAGCTCTCGGAGGTTCAACAAAGACCCCATCCTTGGTGTTAGGCTTGAGAGGCTCTTTGGGTGGAATCTTGGTAAGCTTGAGAGTAGTGGTGGAGTTGGGCTTCTCACATGGGTTAAGACCACTCGACTCTCCAATTTTAACAAAAGATGACACATCAACACCCGGAGCAAAACCTACACCAGGACCTCCAGCAGCTCGCTTGAATTGGGAGATCATCATTGTTGGTAGTTCTTAGCTTCACTAAAGATAGAGCTAGGCAACTATCCCCGGTAATGGCCCAGAAATGCTTGTTGGCACTCGCTAACGTTGTTACTAGGAGTAGACTATGGAATCTAATCCAGGCAACGGCGTCAGAAGTGCTTGTAGCAAGTCCGGTGACTATACCTAAAGGAGTGGAGCTAAAGCAGCTATCTACTAATGCCAAGCGGCGTTGTCAATCCCGACACTAGTAGGAGCTAGCTAGAGAGATTGCAATCTACCAAGAGGAGATTCTGCAAGCACACAGAACTATCGTAGTAGCACTTCGCCTGAGAGTACCAGGTGTCGATTTATTTGATCCCAAGGGAAGGCTAGGGTGGTGTATGGGTTAAGTCAAGGAGGGGATGAGAGTCAAAGAAAAGAGAAAAAGGGAAAAGAGGAGTAGAGAGGAGATGAAAGGCTAGAAAGAATATATGAGTGGATAGGTAAGGATGAAGTGGATGGCTAAGGTAAGGTGGATGGATAGGTAGATAAAGTGATTAGGATAACTAAGGACAGCTTCGATAACTAACTACTAACTAATAACTACTCCTAGATAACTACAAAGCAAGATAACTACGAAGCAAGATAGTTTCGAAGCAAGGCAGGCAAAAGACAATAGAGCAACTAAGTTGAGTATAGTTTTATTCCTATCTTGTCAAGTATCGAGGCGTACTAGCCTTTACCACTTACTTAGGTTGAACGCTAGCACAACGAGCCTTACTGTTAAACTGGGCCAACTACGTGGTGGAATTCAAGGCGCACAGGGCTGTCACCACCTGCTTGCTACCACAGCTGTCCGGGGGTCCAGCCGTATCTAAAGGTAAGTCTATAACTAAGCACCACGCTTAACTATATTCTAACTATCTCTACCCTAGCTTTGAATAGAGACACCCTTGCGGACGTCAGAGCAAACACTTGACTTAATAAGATAAACACTAAACTAACTAAGCAACCTATTGGCAAAGATCAAACACTAAGCACACTAGAGATTAACTGCTATGGCTAAGTGAATTGAACTGTAGGATAGCTAGGTCACACTCAAGGTACTTGATAAAGTAATACTGAAAGTAATACTGAAAGTAATGCTTAAAGTAATACTGAGATAAAGATAAATGTACCTGAGATACAAGAGAGCAAACCAGACCAGAGACGCCGGGAAATCAACCGACCTCCGATGCCAGTCGCTCGCACCCGCTTCTCTCTTAGCAAGCTCTACGCTAATACTGCCAAGAACTTAGGCTAAGCTGTGCTAAACTAAGAGTTGCGCTGTAGCGAGGGCACTAGAGCTATACTCTCTCTACTAGCTAACCTACTTGCCTAAGCTCTCTGAGCTTCTAACCTAACTCTCACTTGCTTCTCTTGCTTTGCTTCTCTTGGATGGTAATGTGTGATGGTGTCTACTTGGGTGTCAATGAAGTAGTGTCGCCAGGGGGGTATTTATAGCCCAAATGAGTGAGGGGGGTACTTATAGGGGCAGCCAGCCGACCTAGGGCTAACCCTAGTGGCGGGCACCAGCCCTAGGTGGCGGCCGCCACCTCCCTCACCGTTGGATGCACCGCCTTGGCTTCAACGGCATCCAGGTGGTTGTCCAAGGTGGTTTGGAGGTCGGTTGCATGTCCTAGCAACCGCCATTCAGCCTTGATCCATGCCACTTCATCCTGAGCCGTCCGATGCCACTGACCTAGTGACCAAGGGCCAAGATCTGGCCCTGGGGAGGTCACACGGATCGGTGACGTGGCAAGGAGTGAAGCTTGGGCCAACCCAAGTGGCGGGCGCCACTTAGAGGTGGCGGGCGCCACCTAGGGGTGGTGGGCGCCACCCCCCTTAGGCCCATTTGGGCCCTGCTGAGTGGGCTTGGCCTCTGGTGGGTCCATATGTCCAAATTCGGTTCAAATCCTGCATTCAAATAAAATTCTATGGACATGTGGAATTTGGTTAGTTTGAAACCTATTTGACTACATTTCATGCCTTTTTGGTGGACTTTAGGGTCAAATGTTGATGGTAAAACAGGTGTTTAAGGACCGTCAACAAGCTCCCCCAAGCTAACCTGTTGCTCGTCCTCGAGCAACAATGCGGTTTAACCATTAAGCATGAAATGGATAGCAACTTAAGATGTCTGCAAGTGCATATTGTATAGTGAGAAATAACTTAGCATGTATCATAAATCATAGCAATGTGGGGCTTATAGTTTTTCACTTCAAACATGCAAGAGTGAAATAAAGCAGTAGATAGGAAACTTTTATGTTGCTTAGGTTTGACTAGGATTCTGTCTGGAGGTTTTTCAAGGTTTTTAAAAGATAACAACTTGCTTAAGTCCTCCAAGATTCACTCAATCACTCAATGATGTTTAAATCCTCACTTAGGCCAAAATGTAGCCTCTCCTATTTCTAAAGAATGATATGTGGAGTTATAGGAAGGCTAAGAACCAAGAGCAAATTGCCTGATGTTTATTGCTAAGCTAGACACTCAGATCATAAGGAGCAGCAAATCATAAAAATTGATCAAGATGTGCATGTGTGGTTATGTGGAAGTGTATAGAGAGATATTTCGTAATCCTTCCTAGTTAATTTCTGGGGTCTAGAGCTAATGATAATTCTCTCTCTCTCTCTCTCTCTTTTTTTGGATACATAGTGAGTAGACAAAAGATGTGTCCTCACATTTTCTTAGGACCTAGTCCTCTTTTGAGCTACTTTACTCACCCTTTTTTTACAGGACATAGTCCTTTCTTGAGCTACTTTGCTCATTTCTCTCTCTCTTTTTTTTTCTTTTAGCTCTAGATTTCCCCAGGTTATCTATAGGAAAGGATTTTTGAAATGAGTAGGGAAAGGGAGAGAAATGCTTATTCCCAGTGTAGGAATAAGCATAAGGCTAGCAATGGGATGTTTGGCAGGGTATTGCATATCTCCGGTGTACAGAATAAGCAATTTATTTGGTGGTTGTAAACTTCCAAAGTGGAAAGTAGGCAAATTATGGTGGGTGTACGTGAATCTTGATTCAAAAGATATGATAAGCTTCTCTACTAAGATCTATGAGGTCTAACAAAGCTCAACACAAACAAAGCTCTTTGTGGTTTTGACTAATGACTAACAAATATTTGGCTGGTGGTGGGATGGGATAAAAATCTAGGAGGAACTTTTAGCAAGGTTTTCATAATTTTTAAAAGAAATCCTCCAGATTAGGTCCTAATTTCACCTTAGCAAGTTTAAAGAATTACTCCATTTCTTACTAACTTTACTCACTTAAGCATGATTTCAGTTAAAGCATGTGCAACCCACAAAAGCTACTACTTAGATAAGACCAGTTATTCAAACCATAACAATAGCATTTGCATGACATGTTTCAAATCTTATTCAGGTTTCAACTTGTTTAAGCAGATTTTATCAATTTTATTCATAGAGTGGTTATTTAGGCAAGCATGTGACATTCAAAATATATATAGTTTAAGGACTGAATGTAAAGTGTAGGCTTGAGACATACCTTATTGGAGCGGGAGTCTCCCCCAAGCTGGCTTCTTGCTTGGTGAAGGGCCTTCATCTTTCTCGGTCGGAGCTCTTGTTCTCATTTTATTAAAAGGGAAACTATCTAATGTTGTGAAAAGGGAAACTATCCTATTTTGATATTTTATTGTTCTAACTAAGTTAACATATACCTATGCATATAACTGGTGATTTTTTTTAGTTACATGCATGACATATGTTATTTATTCGAAAAAAGGGAAATTGAAGGGAAAAATTAAAAATAAAACCATACCTTAGGTCCATGGAATTTCATCCTTATCGGGTGGATCTTCTTCCATGGGCACTTCTTCTCTTAGTACTCCATCGGGTTCTTCTTCTTTTGGCACCTCTCCTTTGTCATGTGAATCACACAACTCAGGAGGAGGTGGTTCTTTCTTTCTGCTCCACCTTGTTCTTGGGCGCCTCTTCTTGGTACGAACGGGCTTTGCTTCCTCCATTTTAGCGGCATATGCGGGGCCTCGGGAGAAAGAGAATATTTCCTTCCTCCCTCCTAATGTCATTTGAATTTTACCACTTCCCACATATATGCAGGCATCAACAGTGTTCAAGAAGGGTCTACCTAAGATTAGAGGCACATCTTTCCTATTTCCCATATCTAGTATTATAAAATCAGCAGGAACATATGAACCTCTAATATGAACAGGTAAGTCATTAACTATTCCTTCTACATAGCAAGTGGATTGATCAGCTAGCACAACATAGGCAGATGTGGATGACATGGGTGGAAAGAATGAGTTTTCATAGAAATCTTTAGATAAAATGTTCACACTCGATCCTAAATCACACATGATATTTTTAAAGACTTCACCAAAGATTGAGCATCTAATTATGGGACTACCAGGATCACTCTTTTTAACAGTCATGGTTTGATCTTCATAATAGTTAAAATATTTTATTTCAACCATATTTGCAGTTTCCATGTCAGGTTTAGCAGGAATTTTGCCAGTTTCAAAAGATGGTATGATAGCAGCAAGTTGAGCTAATTGGGTTTCTAACATCTTATTAAAGCTAAGTTGTTTTTTCAGAGCAGATGAGAAATCTTCCAATTTAGCATTTATATTCTCAAGAATTTTATCATTCGCCATTAATCTCTCTTTCAAGAAATCAGTAGTTTTACCTTGTGAGTAAACTAAATTCTTCAAGAATGAGAAATTATCAGAATTATGAAAATTAGAGCAAGGGAATCGATTGTTACCTTGAGAATTGGAGTGCTGATTCCATCCTTGATTCTATTGACGGAAACTGTTATTGTTGTTGATGAAGTTCAAATCTTCATGTAGCTCGGGGCAGTGGTTCCCAGAATGTCCGGTTTCTCCACAGACTTCACAAGTCATGTAGGATTCCAGAGATTGGACACTCTCTTGTTGGTTCATCTTCTCACAGCTGTCCAGCTTCTTTGCCAGCAGGTCCATCTTGGCCACGATCATGTCGGCTTCCTTAAGGGAATGCATACCTCGCTTACGGGGCTGCAGTCTCTCGTCATTCCATCCTTGGTTTGACACCATCTTCTCTATGAGAGCCTTAGCATCTGCAACATTCAGAGAAAAGAATGCACCGCCGGCGGCGGCATCCAAATGGCTTCTAGAGAGTGGGGTTAGGCCATGGTAGATGTTCTGGATCAATAGCCAGTCCACCATACCATGGTGCGGAAAAGCAGCGACATACTCTTGCAACCTCTCCCAAGCCTCGGGAATAGATTCCTTGGCTTGTTGCGTAAAGCTGGAGATTTTGTTGCGAAGAGCATTCGTCTTGCCCATAGGAAAGAATTTGGCGAGAAAAGCATTGGAACACTTGTCCCATGTGTCTACAGCGTTGCGATCGGTATAGAACCATTGCTTCGCTTTTCCTAGCAAAGAGAAAGGAAAGAGACGAAGATGGATGGCTTCTTGGGTTATCCTCTTAATGGTGAGGGTGCCGCAAATCTCCAAAAATTGTTGGAGGTGAGCATTGGCATCCTCATGAGCCTTGCCATAGAACGGGCTAGCTTGGACCATCGTAATCAGAGCCGGTTTTAACTCGAAATTGAGGTTGGCATCAATCACGTCTGGTCCTATCACAACATTAGCGGCAGAAGGAGCAGAAAACTCATGAATGGTCTTATTGGCCATCGTGAAGATAGAACGAGATAAGAAAGAAAGAAGTTGAAGAAGATGAAGGAAAAAGATAAGAAGAACTAAGGAAAGAAAGAATGGGGTAAGATGGGATTCGATAAGCAGGAGCTTAAGCGAAGATAAATTCGACACGGACTCAACCGATACACCGATTGCCTTCCCCGGCAACAGCGCCAGAAATGCTTGTTGGTAGTTCTTAGCTTCACTAAAGATAGAGCTAGGCAACTATCCCCGGTAACGGCCCAGAAATGCTTGTTGGCACTCGCTAACGTTGTTACTAGGAGTAGACTATGGAATCTAATCCAGGCAACGGCGTCAGATGTGCTTGTAGCAAGTGCGGTCACTATACCTAAAGGAGTGGAGCTAAAGCAGCTATCTACTAATGCCAAGCGGGGTTGTCAATCCCGACACTAGTAGGAGCTAGCTAGAGAGATTGCAATCTACCAAGAGGAGATTCTGCAAGCGCACAAAACTATCGTAGTAGAACTTCGCCTGGGAGTACCAGGTGTCGATTTATTTGATCCCAAGGGAAGGCTAGGGTGGTGTATGGGTTAAGTCAAGGAGGGGATGAGAGTCGAAGAAAAGAGAAAAAGGGAAAAGAGCAGTAGAGAAGAGATGAAAGGCTAGAAAGAATATATGGGTGGATAGGTAAGGATGAAGTGGATGGCTAAGGTAAGGTAGATGGATAGGTAGATAAAGTGATTAGGATAACTAAGGATAGCTTGGATAACTAACTACTAACTAAGAACTACTCCTAGATAACTACAAAGCAAGATAACTACGAAGCAAGATAGTTTCGAAGCAAGGCAGGCAAAAGACAATAGAGCTACTAAGTTGAGTATAGTTTTATTCCTATCTTGTCAAGTATCGAGGCGTACTAGCCTTTACCACTTACTTAGGTTGAACGCTAGCACGACGAGCCTTACTGTTAAACTGGGCCAACTACGTGGTGGAATTCAAGGCGCACAGGGCTGTCACCACCTGCTTGCTACCACAGCTGTCCGGGGGTCCAGCCGTATCTAAAGGTAAGTCTATAACTAAGCACCACGCTTAACTATATTCTAACTATCTCTACCCTAGCTTTGAATAGAGACACCCTTGCGGACGTCAGAGCAAACACTTGACTTAATAAGATAAACACTAAACTAACTAAGCAACCTATTGGCAAAGATCAAACACTAAGCTCACTAGAGATTAACTGCTATGGCTAAGTGAATTGAACTGTAGGATAGCTAGGTCACACTCAAGGTACTTGATAAAGTAATACTGAAAGTAATGCTTAAAGTAATACTGTGATAAAGATAAATGTACCTGAGATACAAGAGAACTAACCAGACCAGAGACGCAGGGAAATCAACCGACCTCTGATGCCAGTCGCTCGCACCCGCTTCTCTCTTAGCAAGCTCTACGCTAATACTGCCAAGAACTTAGGCTAAGCTGTGCTAAACTAAGAGTCGCGCTGTAGCGAGGGCACTAGAGCTATACTCTCTCTACTAGCTAACCTACTTGCCTAAGCTCTCTGAGCTTCTAACCTAACTCTCACTTGCTTCTCTTGCTCTGCTTCTCTTGGATGGTAATGTGTGAGGGTGTCTACTTGGGTGTCAATGAAGTAGTGTCACTAGGGGGGTATTTATAGCCCAAATGAGTGAGGGGGTACTTATAGGGGGCAGCCAGCCGACCTAGGGCTAACCCTAGTGGCGGGCGCCAGCCCTAGGTGGCGGCCGCCACCTCCCTCACCGTTGGATGCACCGCCTTGGCTTCAACGGCATCCAGGTGGTTGTCCAAGGCGGTTTGGAGGTCGGTTGCATGTCCTAGCAACCGCCATTCAGCCTTGATCCACGCCACTTCATCCTGAGCCATCCGATGCCACTGACCTAGTGACCAAGGGCCAAGATCTGGCCCTGGGGAGGTCACACGGATCGGTGACGTGGCAGGGAGTGAAGCTTGGGCCAACCCAAGTGGCGGGCGCCA
Organism: Coix lacryma-jobi var. lacryma-jobi; assembly: GCA_009763385.1. Taxonomy (NCBI): domain Eukaryota; kingdom Viridiplantae; phylum Streptophyta; class Magnoliopsida; order Poales; family Poaceae; genus Coix; species Coix lacryma-jobi. Next base: position 102,693,461 of record CM019830.1, on the reverse strand, counting down.
CATAGAGGTGGCGGGCGCCACCCCCCTTAGGCCCATTTGGGCCCTGCTGAGTGGGCTTGGCCTCTGGTGGGTCCATATGTCCAAATTCGGTTCAAATCCTGCATTCAAATAAAATTCTATGGACATGTGGAATTTGGTTAGTTGGAAACCTATTTGACTACATTTCATGCCTTTTTGGTGGACTTTAGGGTCAAATGTTGATGGTAAAACAGGTGTTTAAGGACCGTCAACAATCATCCCGAGCTGTGGATCACCACTAGACACCCATGACAAGATGGTCCGAAGGTATGTGTTTTCTTCCTCGGTTTGCATCTTGTCAGGCTTCACGTTTGCGATCTCCATCTCCAAACCCTCACAAAGAACACACCTCGCCACACATGTGCTACCTGAGTTTGCCTATTCAAGAGACACAATCTTGGCATTCTTCTCTGCCAGCTCAGATTGCAAGACAGGACAAGTCTTGCACGCACCCAACAGCATGGGTCTAGCCTGGAGCTCATCCACCTCTCCTACCAACGCCACATACTTACCCCTCAAAGTGAGAAGGCCAGTCATGTGCGTGGTGCACATCTCACACTCCTCCTCCTCGGTGACAACAATGGTGGACTTGACAGATTCAAGTTCCTTCACCGTATCCTCCGACTTCTGCCTAAACTCCTTGCGCTCTCTAGCGGCACGCCTAAGAAACTTATCCTGACTAAGGAGTGTGGCAGTAAGCTTCTCGACCTCAACAGAAAGCTCGTCGGGAGTCAGAGATACCTGGGAGGTGTCCTCGCCGTCGTCGTCGTTCCGAGGGGTCTCCTCCAGCTCGTCGTCAACCTCCTTGCCGAGGGCCATGGTGCAGAAGCTGTCGTCGTCGGCGAAGAAGCAGAGGCCGTTGAGCTTGTCCTCGATCCTCTTCTTCTTCTCGGACTCGTCGTCACTTGAAGAAGCGGAGTCGTCATCCGAGTCGTCGACGTCGCTAAGCGTGGCGAAGAAAGCACGCTGCTCAGCCTGGGCCTTCTCCAAGTACTTCGTCTTGATGTACTCCTTGTTGAAGCCGCCCTTCCGCTTGTGCCTTGCGGGTACGTACTTCTCCTTGCGCTTGCCGGAGTCGTACTTGTGCCCATGATCGCCCTTCCCAGATGAGTGCTTCTTCTTGGGACAGTTGGCGATGAAGTGGTTGGGGTCGCCGCACTCGTAGCATCCCGAGCGTCCTCCTCCGCGGCGACGGTTCATGCGGTTGTTGTGAAACCGCGAGAACCGGTTGGCGAGCATAGCCAACTCGTCATCCCCCAAAGACTCCAGCTGCTCCTCTGTGACAGAAAAGAGAGAAGAGAGTGCAAAACCTCCAGAGGGGGTAGTAGAAGTGCCAGAAAGCAAAGCCATCGACGAGCTAGAAGGATTTTCATAAGAAGCCCTTGCCATGGCATCGATCTCACTGGACTTGAGCTTACTGAAGAGCTCGTCGCACGTGAGGGTCTCATAGTTAGGCGATTCGATGATCGCCTGAACCTTGGAATCCCACACCGACCGATCGAGAGTATGCAAAAGCTTGAGAGCCCTCTCATGATCGTCGAAAGGCAACAGCTCCTTGTTAGCCCTCATCCTGTTGACAATCACCTGAAAGCGAGCGAATAAACTTTCTATGCTCTCGCCAGGCATATGTTGAAAGTTCTCATACTCTCCCTTGAACGACTCGTAGAGACGGGTTTTGACTTGAGAGGTTCCCTCATGGAAACGCATGAGGGTAGCCCAAATCTCCCGAGCCATAGCGAGGTGAGAAACGCGATCAAACTCACTCATGCTCAGGCATGAGAAAAGAGCATTACGGGCTCGGCTATTGGCATCGTGCTCATCGATCTGAAGCTGAGAGACACGAGCAGCCAAGACCACGTAATCGGCAGAGTTGCAAATATCCCAAATGGAAGCACCCAAACTCTGCAGATAGGCCGACATGCGTATCTTCCAATATGCATAGTTCGTCCCATCAAAAAACGGCGGTTTCCCCACGCCGCGATCCATGTCACCTTCTGTGGATCTGGAACCGGCTAAGGTGGAAGATCCTTAACCCGCTCTGATACCAATTGAAGGACCGAGAAAGCACTAGCAAGGCGACCAGAGGGGGGGTGAATGGGAGCTCACAAAATTTCTCTCAAAACTTTGGCCAATTGTCCCAAAATCAACCCCAAGAAGCTACGACCAAAACCGTGATGCCCACGACCCTTGGAAGAGGGTGGATGATCCCAAGGATCACAGCGAGGCACCACAAAGTGATAGCAAACCAAACACAAAAAGCTCCGGCACAAGTTCGACCCTTGAGAACCGAGTCCCGAACTTAGATAGACGGCTACGTCGAGAAATCCCCAAATACCGATGCTAACAAGTAGCAAAGATGCCTAGAGAGGTTCCTTGGTCAACTACTAGGCCAAACGAGAAGTCCGAAAACCAAGCGAGGAAGCCGGGAGAGCAAACGCACCAAAACGCAACCTTCAGGCAAGTCCCGGACTATCCGGCCCAGGGGTCCCGGACTGTCCGCGGTACAGCCGGACTGTCCGCGGTACAGCCGGACTGTCCGCGGTACAGCCGGACTATCCGCGATACAGCCGGACTGTCCGCGGTCTGGTGGCAGACTATCTGCCGGTCAAGTGTGCAAAAACACACGGCTGCTGAAGTCCCCCAGCTCGGTCCCGGACTGTCCGCGCTTTAGCACGGCGGACTGTCCGCTGGTGACCCGAGCCAAAACAGCAGAGGCAGCCAGCGGCTGGACTGGACCAGCCCCGATGCGCGGACTGTCTGCGCCTGGGGTGGCGGACTGTCCGCCAACACCCAGTGAGGGCGATTTCGGTCGCCCTTCACCCAAATCTCCTCCAAATCGATCCAATCCAAAATCCCTTGATCCCAAACTTGGAGAGGATGATCACGAGGTAGTTAGGAGACTATCCCCAAGAAATCATCCGCTCAAATCAACTCAATCAACACGAAATCGAAGGGGAAGGTGTATGAACCGAAAAAGCACCACGAAAACGAAATCAACCCGATCTACTTGTTCGTGAGGAGTTAGACGAATTCCTTTGGTCGAAATGACCTCCTCACTATAAAGAACAAGTTGATTCAAATGGATTTCGCAAAGACGCACTAGAGAGGGAGATCGAGTGACGGGAAAATCGCGGAGAAATGAAGAACGCGAAGAACACGAACCACAACGCGAATCAACACATCGATCTGCAACCGTGTGGCTACCACACGCTACAACAGTGAGGTTACGGCCTCACTTCCTCAAAATCTCCAGTACACAGAGGTATGGTTCTCTGCGGATCTCAGCCAGCTACAGCAGGGGATTGGGAGAGCAGGAAACCCTAGAAGCAAAGTGCAAATGACTGAGATCGCTGGGGAGGTGGGTGTCTCCCCATACTTATCCTAATTCTAACTATTCCTAATTCCCACTCTACCCCTAACTACTTACAGAGCGAACCAGCTAAACCCTAAGGTTATTCTGGACCAACTCGATGGTAGGTGGATCCGACGGCCACACCCGCACAACTCGTAGCGTTGCCTTGACGCAACCTCCCGATTGCCGCCACGTGCCGCCACCACTCTGCGTCCTTTTCCTGGACGTCGCACCCCCGGTTTTGTGGCCGGGAAACCAGCCTTCACAGCCAACCCCCGGTTTTGAGGCCCAAACCGGGAAACCAGCCTTCCGTAGCCTGAGTTGTGGCCCCAACTCAGCAAACCCGCAGCACCCAGGTTTTGAGGCCCAAACCTGGAAACCGTCCTCAGCCCGAGTTTTGTGGCCAAACTCAGAAACCATCCGCGCCCAGGTTTTGAGGCCCAAACCTGGAAACCGTCCACCCGATGGTTTTTCTCTGGCTCTACCACCAAACCGAAGTTGTAGAGGGGATGCACCGCCCGCGCACCCCGTCCACCGACACGTGTCCCCAAGTCCATGACTCAGGCAACACATGACCGCAAGTCTTCGCTCATCGCTGTCCCAGGCTGTCAGCCACCACAGCTGATCCTCGGGCCACCGGTTCCTCAGTCCAAGCCTCACGTCCGCCCTTCGCCACTCTCGGTCCGTCGGCACGGCACGTCTCTACTTGACCTTCACCTTGCCTCTGATCACTGTATCCGTGCTCGACACCTGCACAACACAAGCCAAAGAACATGCGCATCATCCCAGTTGACAATCACTCATCACTCAGAGACTCGGCATACACCCATGTATCCGCAGATTGCTTTTCTTGCATAGGCTTAGCCTGGTTGAAAAGTTAGGCAATGACCATGCTTTCAACCTCTCGCAATCACAAGCTTTAATTTTGAACTTGTGTTAATACCGCTACAATCTCCGATAAATTTTGAAAAATGACACAAGTTTATGCTTCATTTTATGGCATGATGATTGAACTTTGCTAGGGGTAGTTCACCTTTTATACTTGAGTTAGCACTTGATTGATTTCCTGTCTATTCATGCTATGTGCTATTTTAGTGGTTGACTCCTTTTCAAATGGCTTAAAACTGCTCATATGCTCACTTGTTCATATTTCATATTCATTTGATCAGTTTGAGCCTTTGCTAGCATTCGTATTGATTGCTACACTTTCAGTGCAGCACCCTTTTGAGCATCTTTTCATTCTGATTGCTATACACTTGAAGCTGTAGCATTGTGCATATCATGCATTTTTAGCTTAGTGTACATATCCCCCAGCTCTGACACTCTTTGTGGTCTTTTTCAATGCCTTTCACTACCCCCATATGCTTTTGGTTGATGACTTGTCTTGTGTTTGTGTCAATTTTGTGGAGAAATGTTAAAACCCTTCAACATGTTCCCTTTTGTCAAGGGGGAGAAGTTGTTTGCAAGGGGGAGTTTATGTGTTGGCACAAAGGGGAGAGTCGTGCATTTTGGGGAGAGCTTTGAGCTAGGGGGAGTTTAGCTCTTTTATGTGCTTCAGATGGTATCCTTCATAATGAGCTTTGTTGCATAGCATTTGTGTATAGGCTTTCTTTCAGGGGGAGTTGTTTTGTTTTGCAACTTCTCCGTGTGCTCCGAGTGTTTGTGCTCCATTTAGTTTTAAGCTTCTCTTTGAGTTTTTCTCAGTCGGTATCGAGCCTGCTAGTCGTATTGAGCCGTTTTGCCTCTCTCTTGAGGGACTAGCAGTTTTTTCTTGGTATTTTCGATTAGTATGGAGCCTTCAGCTAGTTGTGTCGAGCCATTCTGCCTCTGTCTTGAGGAACTAGCTGTTTTCACCAATTTTTGGCTGCTTGTGATTGGTATCGAGTCTTCTGCTAGTTGTGTTGAGCCTCTGTGCCTCTATCTTGAGGGACTAACAGTTTCGCATTCCAATGCGTTGTTTCAGCCTCAATTGGTATCGAGCCTTGAGCTAGTGGTGTTGAGCCATTTTCTGCCTCTTCTTGAGGACTAGCTCATTTTTGACTTGGTTGCGTCGAGTCGTTGCCCATGTCTTTGGGAACCAAGTCTTTTGCTCTATGTGATCGAGTTTTGCTCTTTGTTGAGTTGTTGCTCCGATCCTCTGTTGGGTTGCGTTGAGCCGTTGCCCATGTCTTTGGGAACCAAGTTTTCGATTTTGGTATCTCAAACCATCTCTTGTGCCTAGTTTTTGTCAATTCAATCATCAAGGGGGAGAAATTTTGAAACCCAAGTGGATAAGAACCTTCCAAGTTGATAAGAACCTTGGTTTTGGTTTCTTTTGGGATGATTGTTTGACAATTTATTTGAGAATGGTTTTCGAGTGCCTTTTGGGATTTCATGAAACTCTTGTCCTCTCTTGACTCTTCGGTTGTGTGGAGGCTTTGCCCGCTTTTCCCGTTTCTTTCGGGACCGAGAGCTTTTATTTGGAGTTTTCATAATCCTTCCTCATTCCAAGTGGCCTTGTGTTTGCTTTTACTTGGCTTTTGGGAACTTGAGTGAGGCTTGCCTTCAAACCCTTCCTTTGTGGTTTTATTGTTAGTCAATGCATTCATCAAGGGGGAGATTGAGAACATATGTGATGAATGCTTGACACATGTGAGGAAGGTTTGAGGTTTTTCCTGGTTGAGTCTATATCTTGCTATGTGCTTAATGTTTATGACTAACCGGTGGCGTTGAGTTGTGTTGTGTTTCATGTGTTGGTGTGTGTGTGTTGACGGTCCTTAAACACCTGTTTTACCATCAACATTTGACCCTAAAGTCCACCAAAAAGGCATGAAATGTAGTCAAATAGGTTTCAAACTAACCAAATTCCACATGTCCATAGAATTTTATTTGAATGCAGGATTTGAACCAAATTTGGACATATGGACCCACCAGAGGCCAAGCCCACTCAGCAGGGCCCAAATGGGCCTAAGGGGGGTGGCGCCCGCCACCCCTAGGTGGCGCCCGCAACCTCTAAGTGGCGCCTGCCACTTGGGTTGGCCCAAGCTTCACTCCCTGCCACGTCACCGATCCGTGTGACCTCCCCAGGGCCAAATCTTGGCCCTTGGTCACTAGGTCAGTGGCATCGGACGGCTCAGGATGAAGTGGCGTGGATCAAGGGTGAATGGCGGTTGCTAGGCCATGCAACCGACCTCCAAACTGCCTTGGACAACCACCTGGATGCCGTTGAAGCCAAGGCGGTGCATCCAACGGTGAGGGAGGTGGCGGTCGCCACCTAGGGCTGGCGCCTGCCACTAGGGTTAGCCCTAGGTCGGCTGGCTGCCCCCTATAAGTACCCCCTCACTCATTTGGGCTATAAATACACCCCTGAGGCATCACTTCATTCATATCCAGTACCATCACACATTACCATCCCAGAGCAACACACAAGCAAGAGAAGCAAGTGAGAGTTAGGTTAGAAGCTCAGAGAGCTTAGGCAAGTAGGTAGCTTAGTGAGCTTAGTGTTTGATCTTTGCCAATAGGTTGCTTAGTTAGTTTAGTGTTTATCTTATTAAGTCAAGTGTTTGCTCTGACGTCCGCAAGGGTGTCTCTATTCAAAGCTAGGGTAGAGATAGTTAGAATATAGTTAAGCGTGGTGCTTAGTTATAGACTTACCTTCAGATAAGGCTGGACCCCCGAATAGCTGTGGTAGCAAGCAGGTGGTGACAGCCCTGTGCGCCTTGAATTCCACCACATAGTTGGCCCAGTTTAACAGTAAGGCTCGTTGTGCTAGCGTTCAACCTAAGTAAGTGGTAAAGGCTAGTACGCCTCGATACTTGACAAGATAGGAATAAAACTATACTCAACTTAGTTGCTTTATTGTCTTTTGCCTGCCCTGCTTCGTAACTTTCTCGCTTCGTAGTTATCTTGCTTTGTAGTTATCTAGGATTAGTTATCTAGGATTAGTTAGTAGTTAGTTATCTTAGTTACCCTTAGTTATCCTATTCCATTTATCTACCTATCCATCCACCTTACCTTAGCCATCCATTTCATCCTTACCTATCCACCCATATATTCTTTCTAGCCTTTCATCTTCCCTTCTCCCCTTTTCCCTTTTCTCTTTTCTTCGACTCTCATCCCCTCCTTGACTCAACTCATACACCACCCTAGCCTTCCCTTGGGATCAAATAAATCGACACCTGGTACTCCGAGGCGAAGTGCTACTATGATAGTTCTGTGAGCTTGCAGAATCTCCTCCTGGTAGATTGCATTCTCGCTAGCCAGCTCCTACTAGTGTCGGGATTGACAACCCCGCTTGGCATTAGTAGATAGCTGCTTTAGCTCCACTCCTTTAGGTATAGTGATCGGTCTTGCTTCAAGCATTTCTGACATCGTTGCCGGGGATAGACTCTATAGTCTACTCTTAGTAACAACGTTAGCAAGTGCCAACAATCATTCCTGGGCCGTTACCGGGGATAGTTGCCTAGCACTATCTTTAGTGAAGCTAAAAACTACCAACAAGCATTTCTGGCGTCGTTGCTGGGGAAGGCAATCGGTGTATCGGTTGAGTCCGTGTCGAATTTATCTTCGCCTAAGCTCCTGCTTAGCGAATCCCATCTTACCCCATTCTTTCTTTCCTTAACTCTTCTTATCTTTTTCCTTCATCTTCTTCAACTTCTTTCTTTCTTATCTCGTTCTATCTTCACGATGGCCAATAAGACCATTCGTGAATTTTCTGCTCCTTCTGCCGCTAATGTAGCGATAGGACCCGACGTGATCGATGCCAACCTCAATTTTGAGTTGAAACCGGCTCTTATCACGATGGTCCAAGCTAGCCTGTTCTGTGGCAAGGCTCATGAGGATGCCAATGCTCACCACCAACAATTTTTGGAGATTTGCGGCACCTTCACCATTAAGGGGATAACCCAAGAAGCCATCTGTCTTCGTCTCTTTCCTTTCTCTTTGCTAGGAAAAGCGAAGCAATGGTTCTATACCGATCGCAACGCTGTAGACACGTGGGACAAGTGTTCCAATGCTTTTCTCGCTAAATTCTTTCCAATGGGCAAGACGAATGCTCTTCGCAACAAAATCTCCAGCTTTACGCAACAAGCCGAGGAATCTATTCCCGAGGCTTGGGAGAGGTTGCAAGAGTATGTCGCGGCTTGTCCGCACCATGGTATGGAGGACTGGCTATTGATCCAGAACTTCTACCTTGGCCTAACCCCACTCTCTAGAAGCCATTTAGATGCCGCCTCCGGCGGTGCATTCTTTTCTCTGAATGTTGCAGATGCTAAGGCTCTCATAGAGAAGATGGTGGCAAACCAAGGATGGAATGATGAAAGACTACAGCCCCGTAAGCGAGGTATAGATTCCCTTAAGGAGGTCGACATGATCGTGGCCAAGATGGACCTGCTGGCAAAGAAGCTGGACAACTGTGAGAAGATGAACCAACAAGAGAGTGTCCAATCTCTGGAATCCTACATGACTTGTGAAGTCTGTGGAGGAACCGGACATTCTGGGAGCCACTGCCCCGAGCTACATGAAGATTTGAACTTCATCAACAACAACAACGGTTTCCGTCAACAGAATCAAGGATGGAATCAGCACTCCAATTCTCAAGGTAACAATTCCTTCCCTCGCTCTAATTTTCATAATTCTGAAAATTTCTCATTCCTGAAAAATTTTGTTTACTCACAAGGTAAAACTACTAATTTCTTGAAAGAGAGATTAATGTCAAATGATAAAATTCTTGAGAATATAAATGCTAAATTGGAAGATTTCTCATCTGCTCTGAAAAATCAACTTAGCTTTAATAAGATGTTAGAAACCCAATTAGCTCAACTTGCTGCTACCATACCATCTTTTGAATCTGGCAAAATTCCTGCTAAACCTGACATGGAAACTGCAAATATGGTTGAAATAAAGTATTTTAACTATTATGAAGATCAAACCATAACTGTTAAAAAGGGTGATCCTGGTAGTCCCATAATTAGATGCTCAATCTTTGGTGAAGTCTTTAAAAATACCATGTGTGATTTAGGATCGAGTGTGAACATTTTATCTAAAGATTTCTATGAAAACTCGTTCTTTCCACCCATGTCATCCACATCTGCCTATGTTGTGCTAGCTGATCAATCAACTTGCTATGTAGAAGGAATAGTTAATGATTTACCTGTTCATATTAGAGGTTCCTATGTTCCTGCTGATTTTATAGTACTAGATATGGGAAATAGGAAAGATGTGCCTCTAATCTTAGGTAGACCCTTCTTGAACACTGTTGATGCCTGCATATATGTGGGAAGTGGTAAAATTCAAATGACATTAGGAGGGAGGAAGGAAATATTCTCCTTTTCCCGTGGTCCCGCATATGCCGCTAACATGCAGGTAGCAAAACCCGTTCGTACCAAGAAGAGGCGTCCAAGAACAGGGTGGAGCAGAAAGAGAGAACCGCCTCCTCCTAAGTTGTGTGATTCACATAACGAGGGAGAGGTGCCAAAAGAAGAAGAACCAGATGGAGTACTAAGAGAAGAAGTGCCCAAGGAAGAAGATCCACCCGATAAGGATGAAACTCCATGGACCTAAGGTATGGTTTTACTTTTAATTTTTCCCTTCAATTTTCCCTTTTCGAATAAATAACATATGTCATGCATGTAACTAAAAAAAATCACTAGTTATCATTAGTTATATGCATAGGTATATGTTAACTTAGTTAGAACAATAAAATATCATAATAGGATAGTTTCCCTTTTCACAACATTAGATAGTTTCCCTTTTAATAAAATGAGAACAAGAGCTCCGACCGAGAAAGATGAAGGCCCTTCACCAAGCAAGAAGCCAGCTTGGGGGAGACTCCCGCTCCAATAAGGTATGTCTCAAGCCTACACTTTACATTCAGTCCTTAAACTATATATATTTTGAATGTCACATGCTTGCCTAAATAACCACTCTATGAATAAAATTGATAAAATCTGCTTAAACAAGTTGAAACCTGAATAAGATTTGAAACATGTCATGCAAATGCTATTGTTATGGTTTGAATAACTGGTCTTATCTAAGTTGTAGCTTTTGTGGGTTGCACATGCTTTAATTGAAATCATGCTTAGTGAATAAAGTTAGTAAGAAATGGAGTAATTCTTTAAACTTGCTAAGGTGAAATTAGGACCTAATCTGGAGGATTTCTTTTAAAAATTATGAAAACCTTGCTAAAAGTTCCTCCTAGTTTTTATCCCATCCCACCACCAGCCAAATATTTGTTAGTCAAAACCACAAAGAGCTTTGTTTGTGTTGAGCTTTGTTAGACCTCATAGATCTTAGTAGAGAAGCTTATCATATCTTTTGAATCAAGATTCACGCACACCCACCATAATTTGCCTACTTTCCACTTTGGAAGTTTGCAACCACCAAATAAATTGCTTATTCTCTACACCGGAGATATGCAATACCCTGCCAAACATCCCATTGCTAGCCTTATGCTTATTCCTACCCTGGGAATAAGCATTTCTCTCTCTTCCCCTTTTCATTTCAAAAATCCTTTCCTATAGATAATCTGGGGAAATCTAGAGCTAAAAGAGAGAGAGAGAGAGAGAGAAAAATAAGCAAAGTAGCTTAAGAAAGGACTATGTCCTGAAAAAAAAGGGTGAGCAAAGTAGCTCAAGAGAGGACTATGTCCTAAGAAAATGTGAGGACACATCTTTTGTCTACTCACTATGTATCCAAAAAAAGAGAGAGAGAAAATTATCATTAGCTCTAGACCCCAGAAATTAACTAGGAAGGATTATGAAATGCCTCTTTATACACTTCCACATAACCACACATGCACATCTTGATCAATTTTTATGATTTGCTGCTCCTTATGATTTGAGTGTCTAGCTTAGCAATAAACATCAGGCAATTTGCTCATGGTTCTTAGCCCACCTATAACTCCACATATCATTCTTTAGAAATAGGAGAGGCTACATTTTGGCCTAAGTGAGGATTTAAACACCATTGAGTGATTGAGTGAATCTTGGAGGACTTAAGCAAGTTGTTATCTTTTGAAAACCTTGAAAAAACCCCAGACAGAATCCTAGTCAAACCTAAGCAACATAAAAGTTTCCTATCTACTGCTTTATTTCACTCCCGCATGTTTGAAGTGAAAAGTTATAAGCCCCACATTGCTATGATTAATGATATATGCTAAGTTATTTCTCACTATACAATATGCACTTGCAGACATCTTAAGTTGCTATCCATTTCATGCTTAATGCTTAAACCGCATTGTTGCTCGAGGACGAGCAATAGGTTAGCTTGGGGGAGCTTGTTGATGGTCCTTAAGCACTTGTTTTACCATCAACATTTGACCCTAAAGTCCACCAAAAAGGCATGAAATGTAGTCAAATAGGTTTCAAACTAACCAAATTCTGCATGTCCATAGAATTTTATTTGAATGCAGGATTTGAACCAAATTTGGACATATGGACCCACCAGAGGCCAAGCCCACTCAGCAGGGCCCAAATGGGCCTAAGGGGGGTGGCGCCCGCCACCCCTAGGTTGCGCCCGCCACTTGGGTTGGCCCAAGCTTCACTCCCTGCCACGTCACCGATCCGTGTGACCTCCCCAGGGCCAAATCTTGGCCCTTGGTCACTAGGTCAGTGGCATCGGACGGCTCAGGATGAAGTGGCGTGGATCAAGGCTGAATGGCGGTTGCTAGGACATGCAACCGACCTCCAAACCGCCTTGGACAACCACCTGGATGCCGTTGAAGCCAAGGCGGTGCATCCAACGGTGAGGGAGGTGGCGGCCGCCACCTAGGGCTGGCGCCCGCCACTAGGGTTAGCCCTAGGTCGGCTGGCTGCCCCCTATAAGGACCCCCTCACTCATTTGGGCTATAAATACCCCCCCTGAGGCATCACTTCATTCATATCCAGTACCATCACACATTACCATCCCAAAGCAACACACAAGCAAGAGAAGCAAGTGAGAGTTAGGTTAGAAGCTCAGAGAGCTTAGGCAAGTAGGTAGCTAGTAGAGCAAGGCATCTTTGCCCTCGCGGTAGCGCTGCTCAAGGCTTAGCTCAAGAGTAGAGGCGTGCGAGTTATCGGTTCTGGAGCTGGGAAGAGTCTTCCTTCATCTCCAGTTTAGGTTTTGCTCTTGTTACTGAAGCACTTACTATATTCTAGTTCATCATTTCAAGTATTACTTTATTCTACTTATCAGTATTGAGTGGTATACTTGATTGATTGCTTGAGTGCCTAGCTATCCTACAGATCAATTCACTTAGCCATTGTAGTTAATCTCTAGTGAGCTTAGTGTTTGATCTTTGCCAATAGGTTGCTTAGTTAGTTTAGTGTTTATCTTATTAAGTCAAGTGTTTGCTCTGACGTCCGCAAGGGTGTCTCTATTCAAAGCTAGGGTAGAGATAGTTAGAATATAGTTAAGCGTGGTGCTTAGTTATAGACTTACCTTCAGATAAGGCTGGACCCCCGAATAGCTGTGGTAGCAAGCAGGTGGTGACAGCCCTGTGCGCCTTGAATTCCACCACATAGTTGGCCCAGTTTAACAGTAAGGCTCGTTGTGCTAGCGTTCAACCTAAGTAAGTGGTAAAGGCTAGTACGCCTCGATACTTGACAAGATAGGAATAAAACTATACTCAACTTAGTTGCTTTATTGTCTTTTGCCTGCCCTGCTTCGTAACTTTCTCGCTTCGTAGTTATCTTGCTTTGTAGTTATCTAGGATTAGTTATCTAGGATTAGTTAGTAGTTAGTTATCTTAGTTACCCTTAGATATCCTATTCCATTTATCTACCTATCCATCCACCTTACCTTAGCCATCCATTTCATCCTTACCTATCCACCCATATATTCTTTCTAGCCTTTCAGCTTCCCTTCTCCCCTTTTCCCTTTTCTCTTTTCTTCGACTCTCATCCCCTCCTTGACTCGACTCATACACCACCCGAGCCTTCCCTTGAGATCAAATAAATTGACACCTGGTACTCCCAAGCGAAGTGCTACTACGATAGTTCTATATGCTTGCAGAATCTCCTCCTGGTAGATTGCATTCTCGCTAGCTAGATCCTACTAGTGTCGGGATTGACAACCCCACTTGGCATTAGTAGATAGCTGCTTTAGCTCCACTCCTTTAGGTATAGTGACCGATCTTGCTTCAAGCATTTCTGACGCCGTTGCCGGGGATAGACTCTATAGTCTACTCTTAGTAACAACGTTAGCAAGTGCCAACAAGCATTCTTGGGCCGTTACCGGAGATAGTTGCCTAGCACTATCTTTAGTGAAGCTAAGAACTACCAACAGTGTGCAACATGTGTCTCTTGGCTATGTTGATGTGCAGGTGTTGAGCTCGGAGATAGTGGTCGACGGCGAGGTGAAGGTCAAGTAGAGACGTGCCGTGCCGACGGACCGGGAGCGGTGAAGGATGGGCGTGTCGTGCGGCAGACGTGCCATGCCGATGGACCCAGAGCGGTGAAGGGCGGACGTGAGGCTTGGACCAACGGACCGAGAGGCCGGAGGACCAGCTGTGGTAGCTGGCACATGGCATCGACGAGCAAGAGCACATGGAGATGTGCGATGCATCGGCAGAGTCGGGAGGAAGACGATGGCGTCGTGGCACTTGGCGGGAGGTCGGACATGGGCTTGCGTGCGGCACAAGTGCCGTCAGCCGAGTCAAGAAGGAAGGCGAAGGCGTTGTGCCCTGCGTCGAGGCTGGACATGCATAGGCATTGGTGCCGGTGGTCGGGGTGTGCGAACCACATCCCGTCTTCGCGCGGGTTTGGTAGTTGAGCCTCAAAAAACTTTTCTCGACGGTTTCCGAGTTTGGGCCACAAAACTCGGGGTGGCGGGTTTCCAAATTTGGGCCTCAAAACTCGGCAAGGACGGTTTCCAGGTTTGGGCCTCAAAACCTGGGCTCGCGGGTTTCCGAGTTTGGGCCTCAAAACTCAGGGTGGACGGTTTGCCAGGTTTGGGCCTCAAAACCTGGGCTGGCGGGTTTACCGGTTTGGGCCTCAAAACCGGGCGGAGGTTCCTATGCGGAACGGTCGACGCGTGGCGGCGTGGAGAGGCTGGCGCGGCGGCGAAGCTATCCACGAGGAAGATGCGGTGGTCGACGTGATGGCACGTGGTGGCATCCTGGAGCTTGCGTCAAGGCGAAGCGAAGGATGAGAAGGCGCGTGGCCATCGGATGAAGAATGACCGAGTTGGACGGTTTTACCCCTAGGGGGTATTTGGGTCAGTGCTTCATGTGAGGGCGTTTTGGTCTTCGGACGTGCGCCTATATATATGTGAGGGGGCTGGTTAGGGCAGCCATCCTTGGAGGTGTCACTCTCATTTTGTTTAGGTGAGAGGAGGCTATGGTGAGAGGAGAGACCGGCTCTTGTTCTTGAACTTTTCGCCATCCGCGTTGTGTATTGCGAGGAGTGGCTTGTAACCCAACACTGAGTGATAATACAAATCATCATCTTCCCAAATCCAAGGATCAAATTTGTCCTCCTCTTCTTGGCTGCGATTTTGGATCGAATTTGCGTTTTTGTTCTTCGCGTTTCGGTTTTTCCCCTCCCGGACATTTGCCTCGTTCTCCTTCTCCGAGCGACGATTTGCGATTCTGTTTGAATCAATTTGTTCTATGTCATGAGCTCCTTCTTTCCACCGAAGGATTTCTTCTCTGACCTCACGAGCACATAGATGGGTCGAAATCGCGTTCGTTCTTCGTTCTTCCCCCTTTTCTAGTGTTATTCCGATTTCTCATGGATTAGTTGGTTTGGAGCGATGATATCCTAGGATTAGCTTCCCAACACGTAGAAGAACACTTGGGAGAAGTTTGGTTGCAGCCCCGTTCGATTTGGTGAAGATCCAATCAATTTTGGTTTTGTCCCGAGCTGTTTTTGGGCTTTCTGGACAGTGGCGGACTGTCCGGGACTCATCCCCGGACTGTCCGGGGGTCAGGGCTGTTCACGGGCAGCAAGGTTACTGTTTTCGTTTTTGAACGACGGACTGTCCGGGACTCATTCCCGGACTGTCCGGGGTTCAATAGCGGACAGTCCGTGGTTCACCAGCGGACAGTCCGCCACTGCACAGTTTTGTTGTTTTCGTCTGTATCTTTTGCGTACGAGCTCTGATTTGAGATCCGTTTGTTGCGTTGGTTTCCTAACTTCTTAAGGTTCATCCCAAAGTACTTTTGCCACCATTGGTCAAAGTATTTTTGGTCGAACACTTCCTTCTTCTCCATAGGAGTTAAGTGTTCCGCTTTCGGAGTTTCGTTGGTTTTAGTGTCCGTATCTTTTGCGTTCGAGCTCCGATTTGAGATCCGTTTGTTGCGTTAGTTTCCTAACTTCATAAGGATCTTTCCAAGGTGCTTTTGCCACCAGTTGGCCTAAGTAGTTTTGGTCGAACACTTTCCTCTTCTCCATAGGAGTGGGGGTGTTCTGTAATCGGAGGTTCGATTGTTCTAGGAGCTTGCTTTGTGCAGTTTTGCCCCGTTGCTTTGGCGCTTTGTTTTGGGGGATCTTCGGTAGTTCCGCTGTACCTCTAGGACATCTCCTAGGGTGTCCACCTATTCATAGGTCGTGAACTCACCGGTTGTTTGAGTCTTCGCTTTTGGGGTGATTTTCTGGGACAAGGGCCATCGTTTCTCGACAAGAAATTTGAGGCTCCAATTCACCCCCCCCCCCCCCCGTCTGGTCGCCAATTCGGTCCTTCAGACTTGAAGCGATCATTCGAATGCGACACAGAGGCTGTCCAAATCGCCGAAAAAGCTCAACTCGCCCTGGAAGTACAGGAACTCGTACAGATGGTACATAACGCCAAGCCTGGAGATTCAGAAATCAAACCAAGAAGGCGGGCGCTATCCAACCATCAGCAGAAGTCTCTACAAAAGCTATTGACCTAGAAACTGGTGATCCCTCAAAGACGGCGATTATCAGCACTCACCTATCTAAAGAATAGGAACTCGCGCTCACCAAGTTCTTCAGAGCAAACAAAGACATATTTGCTTGGAAACCGGCTGATATGCCAGGTGTTCCAAGGAACTTGGCTGAGCACAAGCTAGAATTAAAAGAGGGATCTAGGCCCATCAAGCAAAGACTACGACGATTCTCACCAGAGAAGAAACAGGCAATCAAGCAGGAAATAGCTAAATTACTAGCAGTCGGGTTCATCAGAGAAATCCTCCACCCTGAGTGGCTTGCTAACCCGGAACTAGTAAAGAAGAAGAACTCCACTGAGTGGCGCATGTGTGTCGATTACATAGACCTCAACAAGCACTGTCCAAAGGATCCTTTTGGATTACCAAGGATAGATCAAATAGTTGATGCCACCACAGGGTCTGCTCTATTATCCTTTCCGGATTGTTACTCAGGGGTACCATCAGATTGCTCTCAAAGAAGAAGACCAACCCAAGACATTGTTTATAACTCCCTTTGGTGCCTACTGTTATAAAACCATGTCCTTTGGGTTGAAGAACGCAGGGGCTACTTATCAGCGAGCTATCCAAGATTGTTTGGGTGACCAAATCGGCCGCAACGCGGAAGCCTATGTTGATGATGTGGTTATAAAAACAAAGGACCCGACTACCCTCATATCAGACCTAGAGGAAACTTTTACCCGGCTGCGCTCATACCAATGGAGGCTCAACCCCACGAAGTGTGTATTCAGAGTATCCTCAGCCCAATTACTCGGATTCCTTGTTAGCCGTTGAGGCATCAAGGCTAGTCAAAAACAGATCACAACCATCATCAGTATGAAGCCACCTACTTCTGTCAGGGACGTTCAGAAACTCACAGGGTGTATGGCTGCACTCAATAGATTTATCTCACGGTTGGGAGAAAAGGGACTACCTTTCTTCAAATTACTCAAAGCCGGCGATAAATTTTAGTGGACGGAAGAAATGGACAGGGCCTTTGAATAGCTCAAAAGATACCTCACCAATTCTCCTATACTAACACCGCCAGAACCCAGGGAACCGATGATGCTATACATTGCGGCTACCACACATGTTGTAAGCACAGCAATTGTAGTGGAGCGCAAAGATGAGAAGCATATCTACAACACCCAACGACCAGTGTACTACATCAGCGAGGTACTCTCCGACTCAAAGGTCAGGTACCCGCAAGTTCAAAAATTACTCTATGCTTTACTCATATCTTCAAGGAAGCTACGACACTATTTCGAAGCCCACGAGATCACAGTTGTTATGGACTTTCCATTGGGAGAAATCCTTCACAACCGCGATGCTACAGGAAGAATTTCCAAATGGGCAGTCGAGTTGGGGGCACTCAATATTAAGTTCACTCCAAGTAAAGCAATCAAGTCGCAGGCCTTGGCTGATTTCATCGCCGAGTGGACAGAATTACAGCAGGATCAAGACAATGCTATTCCTGAACATTGGAAGATGTACTTTGACGGGTCCTTAAAACTCGGTGGACCAGGTGCCGGAGTACTGTTGACTCTTGCTAACGTCGTCACTAGGAGTAGACTATGGAATCTATCCCTGGCAACGGCGCCAGAAAGGTTTGTTGGTACTTCTTAACGTAAGAAGTATAACTAACTATTCGTATAACTATTGGTAGGTTCCGCAAGCGCACAGAATAAGTCTATTGTAGCACTTCACCTGGGAGTAACCGAGTATTGTATTTATTTCCATAGGGAAGCTACTATGGCAGAACTAACACTAGGACTGCTATGAACAACTAGTGATTCTAGCAAGGTTGATCGAAAAGTATGAATGGGGGTTGGTTTCTACTACTACTAAAACAAAAAGAAAGAAAGACTAACTACTACTAAATCGGCGGGGTCTGGCCGATGAACAGATTAATGTTTTCCTACACACTTACGAACACAACTAACTTAGCACTAAAGAGTTTATCTAGTTCTTTGAACCATACACACCCTCTGGACTATTTACCTCAGACGTGCACAACGAGGTTTATGATTTAAGAACTAATCCAACTACGTGGTGGAATTCAAGGTTCCCAGGGCTGTCACCACCTGTTTGCTACCACAGCTATCCGGGGGGCTAGCCATAAACTAAGGTATAATTAGTCTAAGCACCGCACTTACACTAATATATACTACTCTAATCTTGCGTCTAAAACTAGAGCACTGATTACTCAGCGAAGAACCCAAACTAGATACAAACTAAATACTAAGTTATCTATGATCGAAAGCACTCAACAAGAACAATAAGTAAAGAACTTAAAGTAAATGCTGAAAGTAAAGAACTCCTAGACAAGTGGAAATCGTTAGTTTATAAAAGGTTTTTGGTTGATTTTAGGTCCTTGTGTTGCGTTATATGACCTTGTTGATGCTAAGAATATGACATTTAGTGAGTGTCAACAAGCTCCCCCAAGCTTACCTCTTGCTCATCCTCGAGCAAGCATGGACTTGAATAATCTTGGAAACTCTGTGTTTTTGTTGTGTATGCCCATATTATTTTCATCACCATGGAATTGGTAGCCTTCCCTGCACTCAAGATTAGAACAAAAGACCAGCAAGAAAGAAGGTTTGTCTTTCCCTTGCCTATTTTGCTAATCAAGATATGTGGAGTTTTTGCAAGTTTTGTTCAAAAGAAAGCATGCTTAACAACTTCCGTGGCTCACTCAATCACTCATATTTGTATGTGGAAATGGAAGAATTATCCTCTCACTAAGACTTTGTCGGTGTTTGTTAACCGGCAACTCGTCTTGAGTAATCTCTGACGATTTGTTCGGTGGGGATCGGCGTTCGTAGGACTCGGCGAGTACACAGGGACAACGATTTATACTGGTTCAGGCCGCTAAATAGTGTAATACCTTACATCCAGTGCGGCGTGTGCCTTGTGTATGATTATGATTCAATGTTCTTCTCTCAGGAGCCCGCACCTGCTTCCCCTTATATATCCGGGTGAAGCATAGCACAGACCGAGTCCTAGTCGGTTACATCAGAGGAGTCCTATTCTAATTACAAGACTTCCTTTAAGAACTCAACTAGGTTACAATAAGAGTCCTAATCCTAATACGCTTCGTACCAAGTCTTCGGATCTCCAGTGCTGTCCGGGATTAGTCGGAGGGATCATCTTCTGATGACATCTCTGACATCCTGATTCGTCAAGCCCCCGAGCTCTTTATCATTTTCTCATATCATTATCTTCTGGTTTCTCTTTGAGAATCTCCGAGTAATATCTTGGGAAATCTTGAAGTGCACCCATAGGGTGTAGCCCCCAAGCCTCTTTTTATTTATAACAACTTTGAGGATCTTTTGAGCCTTTTCCAAGTAAATCTTGGGTAAGAAAAAACATTTTCTTTATAGATTATACCCTGCAGCCCCCGAGCCTGAGTTCAGAGTACTTTAGTAGTCGGCACTTGGGATCTTCAGAAATATATGATCAGATAATCTATTAAAGAAAATGAGGAGTCGGAACATGACACCAATTCGTTGCTTAAACCGTCCGATTAATAAATATTCAGCTTCAGGTGGGTAATGTTTTCAACAAACATCCGGTATCACCCCCCCCCCACTGAATAAAAATTACCATGAGGCCAGCAATAATTGACTGGTGACTGTTCCAGTTGTGTGTAATAATGATGTTTGTCATTTTCTGCAACTGCAAACTTTGTCGTCTTTGTCTTGAAGTGCGTATGGGAAATAGCTCTGTTACCAATACCGAACTTCACATGCACCACAGTACATTGGTTGAATTATTGCTCCAGCGGTCACTTTTGTTGATGAACCATGTCCATAGACCAAGAAGAAACTGCCTATAAATACCCTGCCTGGGAAGCGAGGAGTTCATATCCTATAGGAGTGTAGAACTTCTCTTAGTCCCATGAGTTTTATAGTAGTGATAACGGAGATGGCCGAGCCCCCGGGTGTCTTCCTTATGTAAAAAAGATGAGGTGCCCAGAAGAACTCTTGTGAAGGGACCATCCGCCAGGGTGGTTTCCAAGTGGTCGCGAGCAGAGGGATATAGAGGTGAGCCTTGAAGAACTCTTGTGACTACCACTCGTAGATAACCTCGGAGTCACATGTTGTCAAAACGGCGGCGAGGGTGATGGTCTTGCCCAGAGTTCCTTGAGTACCGGGGTAGTGCCAGAGATCCACCTTGGGATGCACTGAAAAGATAGTGTCTACCCAAGGTTCTGTGTCTGCTTTACTGCGTCTCACTGAACCCGGTCCTTGGTGCAATAGGCATCAAGGCTCTGTACCTTGATTACACTAAAGTAGCGTTTTACATCCTGATTGTACTTGTGCTGGTAATTGTTGTATCCCAACATGCTGCCATGTATCTCTGTTGTAATTCCGAGTAATAATAAATAAGATCCGGGTACTTGGAAAATTTTCCGAGTCCTCTGTCTTGTTCTCTGAGTACTAAATGTGTCTTGTGAAAGAAGGAAGTTTGTCTGTTTAGCTAGAGCTGAAGCCGTTTGTAGCGCTTTCTCACCCGTTAGGGTTTTGAACAGTCTCTTAATGCCGTTTGCGAGAGATGAACGGTTGCCGAAACAGATCTATAATAAGCCGTCGTTGGACTTGTATGTTCCTCACGCTTTCATCAAGCCATTGCCTTCAGAGTTAGAAATCCCCTAGCCATCCATCGGTTGATGCGGAGAAAATCTCTCGTCACCAACATGGGTCCCAAGAGACAAGCTGCCGGTGATAAGAAGAAAATTAGGATCACCACCACCGGAAAGCCGAAGCAACCCAATCCACCGACTGACGTACTAGCATGGACAAAACCGGACACCATCTGTCGGAGCTGGCATTCTTGGCACAACAAGGGTTACATCGAGCACAACCACTTGATGGATGGAGAGTGCCCACTGATCACCGTGCCCCAGCCCCCAAAACCACTGAAATAGTGATGTTCAAGTCCTTCGTGGAGCGGGGATTGGGACTTCCGGCGGCTGATTTTTTGCGGGGGTTGCTGCATTATTATGGTTTGACTCTGAACCATATTACTCCTAATGCAGTTCTTCATATTGCAATCTTCACCCATCTCTGTGAAGCTTTTCTGGGAATTTGCCCCTCTTTTACTCTTTTCCGCTACTTCTTCTGGGTTAAAAGTCAACCTAGTGATGCCAACGTCGAAGTAGTTAGAGGGGCTAGCATCCAACTTAGATTGGAAGTAGCTAGTCAATATATAACTGTCGAGTTGTCGGATTCTGTGAAAGACTAGGCTGCTGGGTGGTTCTACATGGGTAACCCACCCCTAGCTCTTCGTCAACACGATGGATGGCCACTGCAGAAGTGTCGTGAATGGAAGGAAAAGATCACTGCTGAAGGATTAGAGGCTATCCGACCTCTTATTGAATCCATAGAGGCATTAAAGCTCGACGGCCTGACCGGGTACTCTGTCGTCCAAGATTTTGTTGCGCGACGCATCCATCCTCTACAACAGCGAGCCAATTTTGGCTTTGAGTACCTGGGTAAGAATGACCAGGGACGTCATGCCGTCGAACAGTTGTCAGACTGTGAAGTCTTATGGAGGGTGAACCGGCTGCTTAAGAGCCATGAGCATCTTGCTCCAGTCCTGACAACATTTTCTGTCATTAACCCTCCTCCTCAGGTAAGTAATTGATTTGTCATGTCTTCGAGGTTCTGAATAGATATCCTTCTGACTTGACTAAATGCTCTTTTTCTTGTAGGGTCAGGGGAGAGATGACAATGATTGTCCTCCCCTGCCTCCGGCGACTGAAGAAGGTGGAGGCATAGTTTTGGGGGGTCCTATCCGAAGTGAGGATCTTCCCAATAAACCGAGCTCTCCTGAAGATCTTGACTGGCTTGACACGGATTCAACTGACTCTGATGTCATGCTTATAGACCCAGAAGCTGAGGGTAGCTGGAAGAGGTCGCCGACTCCACATCAAGAAGCCGGAGGACCCGTCCTTAAAAAGGCTCGCACCGGTAATCGCCGTGCTTGCCGAAAAGTTCTTTTATCGCAAGAGTTGTCTGATAAGCACTATAATCCGGGTGCTCCTGGTAAGGGGAAACCCGAGTACTTTGTATTCCTTTGGATTTTGATAAACTCTTGTCTTATATATGTCGCTGTATTAGATGCTGGAACTACTCAAGTGACTTCTAGCAGCACGATCCCTGAAGAATCTCCGGCTTCGGACCCGCTTCTGAAACATCCTCTCTTGAAGCTACCGAAGCCACTGAAGCTCGTGAAGTAAGTTTCAGCTTTTGTAGAGTGTTCACAAATTTCTGATACTGACATGGGTACTCGTCTATTTGTAGGAAAACGAAACCGGATGCGACAGCCTCAAGTACCGTTCCTGATTCCCAGGCGGTAGAGGAGTCGGGGTCGCTGGCCAAGGATGATTCCAGCGTGCCACCAACCTTTAGCCAGGTAGATCCGCTGCCTGGCTTCTCTCCGTCCAAGTCTCAGGCCGATGCGGCTCCTCATGCGGATGTTCTCCTATTGCCTCAGGTTGGTTGGCCATTCTCCATCTTTCGTTCTCCTCCTCAGCTGGAGTTTGACCGAGTGTTCAATGACTGGTTTTTCCGTACACGATAGCCGGATGAACCAACCCTGGACATGGTCCTGGCGGACATTTGCATAGAAACTTCAACTTATCAACAGGGAGGGTCCTTAGATGCGCCCGAGTCCTCGCGCCAAGGGGCGACTCTCGATGTATCCGGGTATAATCAGGACCTTACCCGGTTGAAGGAGCTGAGCGATCAAGTGAGGGCTCCTGTTGAGGCTCTTCACCAATTTGTTGAGGTAAGATTCTTAATTTCTTCTTTGTTGTACTGTAATTGCATCCGAGTACCCACAATATTGTTTTTGTGTAGGCCTTTGACTTCAAAGTTAGGGATCAAGTCACCCAGATTTGTCAGGAGATGTCCCATGAGAATCAGAAGCTCCGGGACTACATTGCCCAGGACCAAATTAGTCAAAAGGTAGCCACCCAGCTTCTGCATAACCGCATCAATGAACTCCAAGGCAACCTCAAGGAGGTGGTCGCGGAGCGTGATGCTGCAAACGACCATGAGGTTGGGCTGATAGCTAAGGCCGCCTCTATGGAGCAGAAGATGAAGGAACTGAAGAAGGCTTCCAAAAAGCAGCTTGAAGGTAAACTTTGTAGTTTTCTGTGTCAGTCGATTCCATAGTGTCAATCTAATTATATGATA
Source organism: Coix lacryma-jobi var. lacryma-jobi (assembly GCA_009763385.1). NCBI lineage: Eukaryota > Viridiplantae > Streptophyta > Magnoliopsida > Poales > Poaceae > Coix > Coix lacryma-jobi. Next base: position 102,670,042 of record CM019830.1, on the reverse strand, counting down.
ACCGACTGATATTTATGTAGATGTGAATAAGCTGGCTTATGGGTGGCAGAGCGCATTCAACCGGAAGCAGGCGGAGCTTGAGGAGGTATTTGCTAATGCGCAAAGTACTCTTCAGAAAGCCAAATTGATGCGTGAGGGTGCTGACCGGGACCTTCTGCAGGCTCTGAAGTCTACGAAGGAGTCACGGGAGGCCCTCGAATCTTCGCAAGCTTCTCTGAAGGCCTTGGAGCATGCTGTCGAGCCCATTCTGAACATGATTCCGGCGCCAAAAGGAGTTGAGGAGACTTTGATTGATCGGGCCAAGGCTGCGCCTGGGCGGCTGGCTCAATATATCAAAGATATGTCAATTTATGTGGTGCAAGGTCTGATGGCGACGCTGCGGTTGCATCTGCCGTCTTTCGACCTGTCTGCTCTGATGACCCTCCCTGAACGCAAAGGCGACGAGGACCTTGCAGCGATGCAAGAGGAGGTGAAGACCGCGGCGGAGGAGTACTCACAGATTCTAGATCTTGTAGAGTAATTTAGTCTCCTTAATCTTTCCAGCGCGGCTTTATCCCCTGTAAACAATTATTATGAAATATCAAAAATATTGGTTACTTTTGAATCTCATGGATTTCATATATGATCAACTCATTATTGCGAGAAATTTCTTCGTCAATAGGTTGACTTTACTTTATGTGGATGTATGACCAGGCGTCTGATTAGACGAGTCTATCCGAGTGCTCTCTGGCACTTTTTACAGTGGGTCGTACGACTTTGTCTCTCTAGTGATTGGTAGAGAACTTGGTCTTGCCCGAGTACTACTCTTAGTACCCTTGTTCAAGGGATAATTCTGATCAGGCATGCAATGCTAGCATAATTTTGCTAAGTTAGACAAATGGAGCAAAGGAGCAACAAGTCATAGGTTCAGACCAGGAATGTGCAAGTGTGTGGTATTTATTGTGGCTAATACTTTCATGGCACTTCTCCTTTTTATCTCATTTGTGGGATGATGGCTATGAATGAGAGCATTTGCTCTTTTGGATATTCTCTTCCTTCTAGAGCACTTGCTCTTTTGAATATTCCTCTTTTTTTTCCTAGAGCACTTGCTCTCTCTCTCTCTTTTAAATGAATGATTATAGCCATGTCCCTAAGATTTCATTATGGAGTATGATATTTTGCCATGAAGTATTCCTAACAATGAATGGAAATAAAGGCATGTTGTGTGCGTATTCTCAGTGTAAGAATAGCACTATATAGGTGGGTGCAAGTGAATTCCTTGGTCTAAAAATATGACAAGTTTCTCTACCATGACTATCAACAAAAGTCTAACTAGCTCAACACTAACATGCAGCAAGTGGAAGCTCCTACTCTAGAGTAAAAAAATTATTTGGCTTTGGTAGGACTTTCTTTGCCACAGAAGTACTTAGAGCAAGTTTTTAAATTTTTCAGAATAATTACTCCACAAACTTGACTTGCTCAAGTCAAAGTAGAAACTTACTTCCCTTTACTTAGTCTAATGCTCATGTCTCAAGTTTAGTTCTAGCATACGTTCTCCCATGATAACTCTAATGCATGGCATACATTACTTTTATTCATTAAAAAGACTTATGATGAGAGCGTTTTATTTATTACTATTTATTTATTATTATTGTTTTTTTAACTGCAAATTAACTAAGATAAAACTTAAATTTAAATTACTGAAATAATAAAAAAATAAAACTGATAGAAATAAAGATGGTAGTGATACTTACCTCGTTGACGGGGGTCCTCCCCCAAGCTGACTGTTCGCGTGGTTGAGTTACATCCATCCTTGATGACGGTACATGTCGTCCCAGTTCTGCTGCAGGAGAGAAGAAATATTACCCAGTTCTCCACCAGTTTCCTAGCGAAATTCCTGGAATTTTTGGTTCATTTCGTTCAGTTCCTGACGGATTTCGGCAGTATCCATGGTGAGTCCATTCATTTGGTGCTGAAGATATCCCATATCGTGCATCCACTCGTCCTGATGAAAGGACGAATGGCGAGCGGCCTCTGGCGAGATTCCCCTATTGAATAACTCATCACCACGGCCAGTGTACCGGGTGGATCCTCCCAAAGAGTGGGATGAACTCCCCAACTGGGATGAGCGAAAGGACACCTCATGGCCGTATTCCCACCGTGGATGTTGCGGTTGCTGCCAATTCGACCCTCCTGCTTGGTGCGAGCCAGGAGGTGTCAAATGACCATAGTGTGCTGCTCCTTCGTACGGCCCTGCATGAAAAGGGTCAAACTCCTGTGCCGCTGTTGCGGCTCTTGCGGCCTCTTCTGCTGCACGGGTCTGCGCTCGCGTCCTCCTCCTGGGAACCTGCATGGTGTTCTCTCCAGCCAACCTGCGGTTTTGTTCTGCCTCGGTTTCCAGGGCCAAAAGTAACGTTGGTGCATTCACCAACCAAAGTGACATGTCAGGAAGAGCGATTTTATTCACATAATCTTGGTAGATCATGTGAATCTCACCGGTCTCCTGGTTCTCGCGCAAGAGGTGTCCTTGCGAGAAGTGCTCCATGGTCAAAAGGTCTCGGTCAATAGGAATGTAGGAGTATATAGCGGTGTTCAGCAGACCCATGTTAAAAGTCAGTCTAGTTATCCATGATGTCATTTCAATATTTCCAGTGCGTTGATTAAATTTAGACTAGTAGTCCGCCATGGCCTTAGCGGGTGATACTTTTATGTGGTTTACTAGAGCATAAAGCAGCAGCATTTCGGGCTTTTTAATTGGTCTCAAGTCAGGCATTGGAAAGAGTGTGATACTAATATATTTGTGAAAGAACCTGAGCGTGGGGTTGTGGATATTACTTGTACGAAGCAAGCCTGGTCTCTGTTCCCAGCAATACTTTTCCAAAATTCATTTCTATTAAATCCTGTACAGGCAGATTCCAGGCTCAGCAAGCATGAATTATCAAAGTTTAAATTCTTGTTGAACTGCCTCCATGTTAAAGAATGTTCTTCATTAAAAAGCCGAAATGTTATGTGATTAGCAGATATTTGCATTGTGGCCAGAAATTCCATTGTGAGGGGAAGGATTCCCTCCTCATTAACCTTCCATGCATCTTCCCACCCCAAGGTTCGAAAAATATAGAGAAACCCATTGTCCATACCAGTGCGACTTAGCAAGTCGTCGTCGATGTGACGGGTGTGAACGAACTCTGTCTCACTGAGGATGTTCCGGGCCCGCCGTTCCCGATCAATCTGCCAGATGATATCATTGACGGAGTTAAGGACGCAGATGGTCGGTCCAGCCTGGTGTGTGGGCGGAGAGTCCCGATCCACCGACATTTCGTTGGTGGATGGAGTACCCCACCCGGCGCTCTCCTCATCACTCCCAGCAAAGCAAATGTGAGTGTTTGCCCTCGACGAACTTCCCTCACCCTTACTCTTCTTCTTCTTGCCGGTGAAGAAGTTCTTAAGAGGGCCCATGACTTCCTTGCTAGTGCTCAAGGTGGCTGGTGTTTTAGTGTTTTGAGTGAGGTGTAAGAACTTGCATGGGGTGTGGGTAGTATTTATAGGCTGAGGATGGAAGGGGGGAGGCTGAAGGCTTCACCCCCTGGCGGGCGCCAAGAATAAGTGGCAGGCACCACCCCTCCTTGCCCAAATTTGTATGCAACCGACACATGAGGTTTCCCCCGTAATGTCCACTGAAATTCCAAGTGGGGAATAAAGTGGTAGTGTCGGTGCAAAGTGCAAAGAGTGTAACCTCCTAAATGGGGCAAGTGGGCTAAAAATTGCAAAAACCACTTCTTCATCCTGGTCATACTTTATACCAAGGATGGTGGGAAACTTACTCGGGAGCAGTTTCGTGCAGAAATGTGAAAATTGAGGTGGCGGGCGCCAGGAAAAAGTGGCGGGCACCACCCCTTTGTGGGAAATTCCCACTCAAAGCCACTCCTTCTTTCACCTGTGCTCTCCTCATCACTCCTCACCAGAATTTTTGAGTGGAGAAGTGTCCAAAAGTTGGAGTGAAGATGAAGAGAGAGGAGACATGGGAGTGAATGAGTGCATTGAAAAGAGCAAAGGCATGGGTCTCTCCTGGTGTTATTTGAGTCTATGAGGTAGGGATAATGGTCTAGTTGATTGGCTAGGTGGAGAAGGTCCAAAAGGGTGGCGGGCGCCACCCCTAAGGCTGCCCTAAGCCCCCTAGGCTTCACCTAATCTCCCTACTAAGCATCTATTTTGCAGAAAATTAATTTGCTTGAGTAAAAACGAAAATTTAAATGAGGGATAAAGACTTACCTTAGCCTAACTTACCTTGGTTAGCCGCTTTGGATTCCCGATTAGTGTCGCCTTCATGGTGGTTGTGGATGAATGTAGGCACCGACGAACTTTGATGACAGGTGTTTTTTCGGTCACGGTGTGAACTCGAATTTCTCCTCCTTTGCACTGATGTGGAGCTGAATTTCTCCAGCACCTACATCAATGGTGGCCTTTGCAGTGCTCAAAAATGGCCGTCCCAAGATCAATGGTGTCCGGTGGTCGGGATTAATATCCAGAACCACGAAATCCACCAGGACAAAGATATTCCGGATTTTCACCAGAATATTCTCTGCTATTCCCGCGGGATATCGGAGCAATTGATCGGCTAGCTGCAAACACATAGAAGTAGGGGACAAGGTATGATCATTTAATTTATCATATATTACCTTGGGCATGACACTGATGCTTGCTCCCAGATCACAGAGTGCATGCTCGAAGTGCTACTCTCCAATTGAACATGCGATCGTTGGGTTTCCTGGGTCCTTCTTCTTTTCTAGGAGTTGGTTTAAAATGACCGCACTACAATCTTCGGTCAATTTAACCACATCTCTACTTGGAATTGGTTTTTTCTTATTGAGCATGTCTCTCAAATATTTTGCATAAGTTGGAACCTGCATAGCGTCAATAAATGGCACATGTATATATAATTTTTGAATTACCTCGATGAATTTCTTGAATTGGTTGTCTTCCGTCGGATTTCTGTTTCGATCTGGAAAAGGTAATACATGTGTATCATAGAATTCATGAGGAGCAGTTCGTACCTTGGATGAAGGTTTAGCTGGGGTCTCCTCTTCTTCGTCTTCTTCAACATTAACAATATTTTTCTTTGCAGCAGTATTACTACTAGGAACTAAATTAGGATGAGGTGGATCACGAGTGGATTTACCACCTCTCGTGGTTACAGCTTTTACCTCATCATAGTATTTAATTTGAGATTTAATGTTATCTACTGTTTGCTCTAATCTCTTATTAAAATTAATTTGTTCCTTAAATGCCTCAGAAAAATCTTTCAGTTTAGCATAAATTCCTTCTAACATTTTATCATGTTCAATTAATTTATTATTTATGCTATCATTAATTCTACCTTGATTAGAAACTAATTTTCCAATAGGAGAATTAAATACGGAGGTTTGAAGCATACCTTTATTATTCCATTGTTGAATCATTGGAATTGAAGGTTCTCCGTAGCCACCATTATTAAGAAGGGATTTTGCATCCTCTTTCTTAATTTCTTCTTGACCTTCACTTGACGAAGCGGCTCTTTGCTTGGCGAAGTACTCCTTTGCAGCATGATCTCTCTTCTCATCTATTCTTTGCTCTAGCAATTTTACCAAAGTTTGCAGGGTAACAGAATCAACTTGCTTAATTTCAGACATACCTTTAGCACGTTTTTCTGTCCATCCTTGATTCGCCACCATTGTCTCGATCAATTTGGTTGCCTTCTCTACAGTGAGAGAGAGGTATGCACCTCCGGCGGCAGCATCAATGTGTTGTCGAGATTCTTGCTGGAGTCCATGGTAGAAGCTCTGGATCAAGTACCAGTCTTGCATACCATGGTGGGGACAGTCTTGAACATACTCTTGTAGTCTCTCCCAAGCTTCAGTGATTGTTTCTTCGTCTCCCTGTCCAAAGTTGGAAATCTTGCTACGGAAAAGAATAGTCCGACTTATCGGGCAGAACTTGTTGAGGAATTGATCCGCGCATCTCACCCATGTCAGCAGGTGGCCAAAGTTGAAGAGGAACCACTGCTTCGCTTTTTCCACTAATGAAAATGGAAAAAGACGAAGTCTGATGGCATCCTGCGAAACTCCCTGCACAGAAATTGTACTGCATATCTCCAGAAAATTCCGGAGGTGTGCGTTGGCATCCTCGAAAGGTTTGCCATTAAATGCAATAGCTTGAGCCATACGTATTAAGTGAGGTTTAAGCTCAAAATCTACATTACTAGTAGAAGGTAACACTAGAATGTGAGCAAGAGTAGGCATGGAATACTCACAGAGTGTTTTGGTCGACGTCGATGTTGATGACGATGTCGGCGTTGGTGTTGATCGATCGGTGGAGCAGCTTGGTTCGTCAGTCACTTTTGACTGGGATTCTTGTCTTGACGAACTCCTCTCATGAAGCTCCAGGTTCTTCCTCGGAGGAGTGAGATTAGCTCTCGCTCTCCTAAGAATGGACTCAGGATCTTCTTGATAGTCGCTCGGAAGATTGAATCCGGCCATGACTACTTGGACGATCACAAACAACGAACAATATATACCCGCTAGAACTACGGGGGTTAATTCAATAGAAATCACAAAGAATTAATTCTAGCCAATTGCTTCCCCAGCAACGGCGCCAGAAATGCTTGTTGACTCTTGCTAACGTCGTCACTAGGAGTAGACTATGGAATCTATCCCTGGCAATGGTGCCAGAAAGGTTTGTTGGTACTTCTTAATGTAAGAAGTATAACTAACTACTCGTATGACTATTGGTAGGTTCCGCAAGCGCATAGAATAAGTATCTTGTAGCACTTCACCGGGGAGTAACCGAGTATCGTATTTATTTCCACAGGGAAGCTACTATGGCAGAACTAACACTAGGACTGCTATGAACAACTAGTGATTCTAGCAAGGTTGATCGAAAAGTATGAATGGGGGTTGGTTTCTACTACTACTAAAAAGAAAAGAAAGAAAGACTAACTACTACTAAATCGGCGGGGTCTGGCCGATGAACAGATTAATGTTTTCCTACACACTTACGAACACAACTAACTTAGCACTAAAGAGTTTATCTAGTTCTTCGAACCATACACACCCTCTGGACTATTTACCTCAGACGTGCACAACAAGGTTTATGATTTAAGAACTAACCCAACTACGTGGTGGAATTCAAGGCTCCCAGGGTTGTCACCACCTGTTTGCTACCACAGCAATCCGGGGGGCTAGCCACAAACTAAGGTATAATTATTCTAAGCACCGCACTTACACTAATATATACTACTCTAATCTTGCGTCCAGAACTGGAGCACTGATTTCTCAGCGAAGAACCCAAACTAGATACAAACTAAATACTAAGTTATCTATGATCGAAAGCACTCAACAAGAAAAATAAGTAAAGAACTTAAAGTAAATGCTGAAAGTAGAAGAACACTAAGATAAATGAAGAAAGACTTGGAATTATACCAGAGACTTGGAAGATCCTCTATTACAATTCCAGCTCTTCTCTTCTTCACTCTCGCTCTAACTCTAAGTCTCTCAACTAGAGTGTTCCTTCACCAGAGCTTCCCTTACAAGAGAGTGGGACTAATGAGGTGAGGTATGAGTACAAATGAGCTCGGGGGGTCCTATTTATAGCCTAAGGGACCTAGGGGGGTACTTATCGACCTAGGGTTAGGTCAGGGGGTGAGTGTGGTGGCGGGCACCAGCTCCAGAGAGGCGGTTCCAAGGTCGGTTGCATGTCCAAATAACCATCACATGGGCAATTGGGTCATGATCCATGTGACATCCCTTCTTGGCCTTTGGATGCAATGACCTAAGTGATCAATGGCTGCAAATGAGTGTGGCATGCCTCCCCTGGATCAGTGACGTGGCAGGGGAGGAGTTTGGGCCTCACTCCCCTGGCGGCCGCCAGTGATGGGTGGCGGGCGCCACCCCACCTTGGCCCAAAGTGAGCCCAGGTGAGTGTGCTCTCCTCCTGGTGGGTCCTCTTGGTCATTTTGCTCAAAAACTCTGCAATTTCCTACATTCAAATAAAACTCAAGGACAAGTGGAAATTGTTAGTTTATAAAAGGTTTTTGGTTAATTTTAGGTCCTTGTGTTGCGTTATATGACCTTGTTGATGCTAAGAATATGACACTTAGTGAGCGTCAACAAGTACTACTTGTATCACCTGCTGGAGAGCACCTCAAGTATGTTCTGCAAATAATGTGGCCTGCTACCAACAATAAAGCAGAATATGAGGTGCTACTACACGGGCTAAAGCTAGCAGTCACATTGGGCATCAAGCGACTCCTAGTCTATGGTGATTCTTCCGTGGTGATTCACCAAGTCAATAAAGATTGGGATTGCACCAAAGAAACAATGAACGCCTATTGCGCTGAAGTCCGCAAGCTAGAGAAAAACTTCTCAGGGTTAGAACTCATTCATATTACCCGAGATCTTAATGTGGTTGCAGACATCCTAGCAAAGTTGGGATCCGACAGAGCCCTAGTCCCTAGCGGTACCTTTGTGCACGAGCTATCCAAGCCTTCAATCCAAGAGAAAGAAGAGATCGGTCCCACACTCTCCGCACAGATTTTAACTTTCGCACCCGACTGGACCAAAGCTTTCGTCGACTACTTGAAGGACCGAGAGTGCAATCAGAAAGCGACCAGAGGGGGTGAATGGGAGCATCAAACTTTCCTACCGGAAACTTGTTGCTACTGTCCCGAGAATCGACCCCAAGAGCAAACCTAGAGCTTGCGAGTGTCCACGACCCTAGATGTAGGGTGGATGCTTTCGAGAAGCACAGCGAGACACTACACAACTCTAGAAACCCAACGCAAAAGCCGGAAATCGAAACCGACAATGGACGAACAAACCGCGAACGAAACTGCGCGAAACGGCACTGACCGGACTTTGGCCAGCGTTTGGTCAACAGCAAAAATCAGATGAACAGTAAGCTCGGAGCGTCCGGTCAGTTACCACTCAAGCGTCCGATCAAGTCTTAGAAAAATCGTCGCGGGACATTCAACCACCGGACGCACAAGGTCAGCGTCCGGTCAGTATCGTGCCAGCGTCCGGTCACCCCGACTTTGTGTTGTTCGTTCACCGATTTGATTCAAACTCTCCCAAAATGATACCTCTAGGGTTCAAACTTGGAGATATGAGTCACAAGGAAGATAGTGAGCTATCTCTAAAAGATCATGGCTCGAGCCTATCTCCAAATCGATGAATCGAAGAAATTCAGGAGTAAGGAGAAAAACTTGACCCGAAACGAAAATCAACCGATCTACTAGCTCGTGAGGTTAGACGAGAATTCCTTCGGTGGAAAGAAGTGCCTCACGATCTAGAACAACTTGATTCAAATGGATTTGCAAAAGACGCACCGAGTCAAGAGATCGAACACCGAGAAAATCATGGAGAAAAGCAACTCGCGAAGAACACGAACAAAACGCGAATCACAACCACGAAATTGCAACCGTGTGGCTACCACATGCTACAATAGTGAGATTACGGTCTCACTTCCTCAAAATCTCACGGACATAGAGGTATTGTTCTCTTCTCTGTGGATCTCAGTTCGCTACAGCAGGGAATGGGAGAGCAGGAAACCCTAGGAGTGAAAGAGCAAATGACTGAGATAGTTCGGGAGGTGGGTGTCTCCCCCTACTTATCCTAATTCTAATTCCCACTCTACCCCTAAGTATTTACAGAGCGACCCAGCCAAACCCTAAGACTATCCTCGACCAACCCAAAGATGATGCTGATCCGACGGCCACGCCCGCACAACTGGTAGCGTTGTCTCGACGCAACCTCACCGATTGCCGCCACGTGCCGCCTCCGCTCAGCTTGTCCTTTTCCCGGACTCCGCCCCCTGGTTTTGTGGCCGAAACCGGGAAACCAGGCCTTCAAGTCCATCCCCCGGTTTTGTGGCCCAAACCGGGAAACTAGCCGCCCATCGCCTGAGTTTTGTGGCCCAAACTCAGAAACCCGCCAGCGCCCAGGTTTTGAGGCCCAAACCTGGAAACCGTCCTCAGCCCGAGTTTTGTGGCCCAAACTCGGCAAACCTGTAGCACCCAGGTTTTGTGGCCCAAACCTAGAAACCGTCCACCCGGTGGTTTTTCTGTGGCTCAACCACCAAACCGGCGCTGTAGAGGGGATGCACCGCCCGTGCACCCCGTCCACCGACACGTGTCCCCAGGTCCTTGACCCGAGCAACACCATGTCCCGCAAGTCTCTGCTCATCGCTGTTCCAGGCTGTCAGCCACCACAGCTGATCCTCAGGCCACCGGTCTCTCAGTCCAAGCCTCACGTCCGCCCTTCACCGCTCCCGGTCCGTCGGCACGACACGTCTCTACTTGACCTTCACCTTGCCCTCGATCACTGTCTCCGTGCTCGACACCTGCACAACACAGGCCAAAGAACATGCGATCAAACCCGTTGACAATCACTCATCACTCGAGACTCGGCATACACCCATGTATCCGCACTACTTCAAGGAGCATAAACTGCCAAGTGATAAAACTGCAGCAGAGCAGGTCACCAGATGTAGCAAAAATTATGTTCTACTCGGAGACAAGCTATATCAACGCGGTGCCTCATCAGGAGTCCTCCTCAAGTGCATTTCACCAGAAGAAGGCAAAGAAATCCTGAATGAGGTTCATTCCGGGTGTTGTGGCAATCATGCAGCATTAAGGACATTAGTCGGAAAAATCTTCAGATCAGGGTACTATTGCCCTCCGCTATGAAAGATGCAGAAAACTTAGTTCGTCGCTGTCAATCATGCCAGTTCTTCACCAAGCAACAGCATGTCCCCGCTCATGAGTTGATTTGTATTCCCCATCATGGCCTTTCTCATGTTGGGGACTCGACATGGTGGGTCCTCTTAAGCATGCTCCAGGCGGATTCGAGTACGTCTACGTTGCAATCGACAAGTTCACCAAATGGATTGAGTACATGCCGCTGGTCAAATTCAACGCATCCAAATTAGTACAATTCATGCAGAGCATCTTTCATCGCTTCGGGATGCCACACAGAATTATCACTGATCTTGGTTCACCCTTTACGGCAATCGAGTTCAAATCATGGGCTAGCAACAGTGGAATTAAAATAGACTACGCATCAGTGGCTCATCCACAATCAAACGGCCAAGTTGAGAGAGCAAACGCCCTCATCCTCGCCGGTCTAAAGCCAAGATTATTCGATCTTCTAAAACACCACGGCGGGAAGTGGGTCGAAGAATTGCCTAAGGTAGTCCGGGGGCTACGGACACAGCGAAGCAGGGCAATAGGCCAAACTCCCTTCTTCCTGGTCTATGGCACCGAAGCAATCCTCCCGGCAGACCTAATCTGGAATTCTCCATGAACGGAGCAGTATAACGAAGGAGAAGATGATGATACAAGACGATTAGAAGTCGACAACCTCGAGGAGGCTCGGTTAGCTGCCCTCTTTCAGTCAGCAAGATATCTCCAAGGGATGAGGCGCTACTACGACAAGAATGTCCATCACCGCACCTTCCAAGTAGGCGACATGGTCCTGAAAAAGATTCAGAACACCACAGGATGCCACAAGCTTATGAGTCCATGGGAAGGACCCTACATAGTTTCTAAAGTAACAAGACTCGGGTCATTTGAGTTAGTCACTGAGGATGGTTCTCCATTGCCAAATTCATGGAATATTGAGCATCTGAAGAAATTCGATAGCTAAGGACTATACTACAGATTCGACTCAGGGCAAATGTATCTCTTTCCCGGATATTAATAAAGTTTGGACTTCATCAGAAACTTTACAGCAATTACATTTATCACGACTATTTAGTCGGATAAAATCCTTAGAAGCTTATAAGCTCTAACCATTGCGCCCCACCGACTAATATATAATATTACTCGGATGGATCCTTCTTGGTTCAGAGGTAACCATAGCCGAGTTACGAGCTCCGAACTCAATACAACTCAAATGATAGTACGGCTTAAAAACCCGGCTGTCAACCTATAGAGAATATGGTGTCTACAACGTAGATACTAGTTCCTATAAGGCATAACAAGGGGAGCAGTTTTCACCCTGTTACATATTAACCGGACAGAGGTCCTGTTGATGGTCCTTAAACACCTGTTTTACCATCAACATTTTACCCTCAAATTCACCAAAAAAGCATGAAATGTAGTCAAATAGGTTTCAAACTAACCAAATTCCACATATCCATAGATTTTTATTTGAATGCAGGATTTGGACCAAATTTGGAAGAATGGACCCACCAGGAGACGAGCCCACTCACCAAGACCCATTTGGGCCCAAGTGGGGTGGCGCCCGCCACCTAAATGTGGCGCCCGCCACATGGAGAGGCCCAACTCTCCCCCTTTTCCACGTCACTGATCTGTGTGACCATCCCAAGGCCAAATCTTGGCCCTTGGTCACTAGGTCAGTGGCATCGGACGGCCCAGGAGGGAGTGGCGTGGATCAAGGCCAAATGGCGGTTACTTGGACATGCAACCGACCTACCAACCGCCTCTTTGGAGCTCATGGATGCCGTTGAAGCAAAGGCGGTGCATCCAACAGTGATGGGGGTGGCGGCCGCCACCTAGGGCTGGCGCCCGCCACTAGGGTTAGCCCCAGGTCGGCTGGCTGCCCCTTATAAATACCCCCCTCACTCATTTGGGCTATAAATACCCCCCTGAGGCATCACTTCATTCATATCCAGTACATCCCAAAGCAAAGCAACACCAAGCAAGAGAAGCAGAGAGCAAGTGAGAAGCTCAGAGAGCTTAGGCAAGTAGGTTAGCTAGTAGAGAGAGTATAGCTCTAGTGCCCTCGCTACAGCGTGGCTCTTAGTTTAGCACAGCTCAGCCTAAGTCCTTGGTAAAAGGACCGTAGAGCTTGCTAAGAGAGAAGCGGGTGCGAGCGACTGGCATCGGAGGTCGGTTGATTTCCCGGCTTCTCTGGTCTGGTTTGCTCTCTTGTATCTCAGGTACATTTATCTTTATCTCAGTATTACTTTAAGCATTACTTTCAGTATTACTTTCAGTATTACTTTATCAAGTACCTTGAGTGTGACCTAGCTATCCTACAGTTCAATTCACTTAGCCATAGTAGTTAATCTCTAGTGAGCTTAGTGTTTGATCTTTGCCAATAGCTTGCTTAGTTAGTTTAGTGTTTATCTTATTAAGTCAAGTATTTGCTCTGACGTCCGCAAGGGTGTCTCTATTCAAAGCTAGGGTAGAGATAGTTAGAATATAATTAAGCGTGGTGCTTAGTTATAGACTTACCTTCAGATACGGCTGGACCCCCGGATAGCTGTGGTAGCAAGCAGGTGGTGACAGCCCTGTGCGCCTTGAATTCCACCACGTAGTTGGCCCAGTTTAACAGTAAGGCTCGTTGTGCTAGCGTTCAACCTAAGTAAGTGGTAAAGGCTAGTACGCCTCGGTACTTGACAAGATAGGAATAAAACTATACTTAACTTAGTTGCTCTATTGACTTTTGCTTGCCTTGCTTCGTAACTATCTTGCTTCGTAGTTATGTTGCTTGTAGTTATCTAGGATTAGTTATTAGTAGTTAGTAGTTAGTTAGTTACCTTTAGTTAACCTATTCCCTTTATCTACCTATCCGTCCACCTTACCTTAGCCATCCATTTCATCCTTACCTATCCATCCATATATTCTTTCTAGCCTTTCATCCCCTCTCTTCCCTTCTCTCTTTTTCCTTTTTCTTATTTCTTCGACTCTCATCCCCTCCTTGACTCGACTCATACACCACCCTAGCCTTCCCTTGGGATCAAATAAATCGACACATGGTACTCCCAGGCGAAGTGCTACTACGATAGTTCTGTGCGTTTGCAGAATCGCCTCCTGGTAGATTGCATTCTCTCTAGCTAGCTCCTACTAGTGTCGGGATTGACAACCCCGCTTGGCATTAGTAGATAGCTGCTTTAGCTCCACTCCTTTAGGTATAGTGACCGGTCTTGCTTCAAGCATTTCTGACGCCGTTGCCGGGGATAGACTCCATAGTCTACTCCTAGTAACAACGTTAGCAAGTGCCAACAAGCATTCCTGGGCCGTTACCGGGGATAGTTGCCTAGCTCTATCTTTAGTGAAGCTAAGAACTACGAACAAGCATTTCTGGCGCCGTTGCCGGGGAAGGCAATCGGTGTATCGGTTGAGTCCGTGTCGAATTTATCTTCGCTTAAGCTCCCGCTTAGCGAATCCCATCCTACCCCATTCTTTCTTTCCTTAGTTCTTCTTATCTTTTTCCTTCATCTTCTTCAACTTCTTTCTTTCTTATCTCGTTCTATCTTCACGATGGCCAATAAGACCATTCGTGAATTTTCTGCCCCTTCTGCCGCTAATGTAGCGATAGGACCAGACGTGATCGATGCCAACCTCAATTTTGAGTTGAAACCAGCTCTGATCACGATGGTCCAAGTTAGCCCGTTCTGTGGCAAGGCTCATGAGGATGCCAATGCTCACCTCCAACAATTCTTGGAGATTTGCGGCACCTTCACCATTAAGGGGATAACCCAAGAAGCCATCCGTCTTCGTCTCTTTCCTTTCTCTTTGCTAGGAAAAGCGAAGCAATGGTTCTATACCGATCGCAACGCTATAGACACATGGGACAAGTGTTCCAATGCTTTTCTCGCTAAATTCTTTCCGATGGGCAAGACGAATGCTCTTCGCAACAAAATCTCCAGCTTTACGCAACAAGCTGAAGAATCTATTCCCGAGGCTTGGGAGAGGTTGCAAGAGTATGTCGCTGCTTGTCCGCACCATGGTATGGAGGACTGGCTATTGATCCAGAACTTCTACCATGGCCTAACCCCACTCTCTAGAAGCCATTTGGATGCTGCCGCCGGTGGTGCATTCTTTTCTCTGAATGTTGCAGATGCTAAGGCTCTCATAGAGAAGATGGTGTCGAACCAAGGATGGAATGACGAGAGACTGCAGCCCCGTAAGCGAGGTATGCATTCCCTTAAGGAGGCCGACATGATCGTGGCCAAGATGGACCTGCTGGCAAAGAAGCTGGACAGCTGTGAGAAGATGAACCAACAAGAGAGTGTCCAATCTCTAGAATCTTACATGACTTGTGAAGTCTGTGGAGAAACCGGACATTCTGGGAGCCACTGCCCCGAGCTACATGAAGATTTGAACTTCATCAACAACAATAACGGTTTCCATCAACAGAATCAAGGATGGAATCAGCCTGCAAATTCTCAAGGTAACAATTCATTCCCTCGCTCTAATTTTCATAATTCTGATAATTTCTCATTCTTGAAGAATTTAGTTTACTCACAAGGTAAAACTATTGATTTCTTGAAAGAGAGATTAATGTCGAATGATAAAATTCTTGAGAATATAAATGCTAAATTGGAAGACTTCTCATCTGCTCTGAAAAATCAATTAAGTTTTAATAAGATGTTAGAAACCCAATTAGCTCAACTTGCTGCTATCATACCATCTTCTGAATCTGGCAAAATTCCTTCTAAACCTGACATGGAAACTGCAAATATGGTTGAAATAAAACATTTTAACTATTATGAAGATCAAACCATGACTGTTAAAAAGGGTGATCCTGGTAGTCCCATAATTAGATGCTCAATCTTTGGTGAAGTCTTTAAAAATGCCATGTGTGATTTAGGATCGAGTGTGAACATTTTATCTAAAGATTTCTATGAAAACTCGTTCTTTCCACCCATGTCATCCACATCTACCTATGTTGTACTAGCTGATCAATCCACTTGCTATGTAGAAAGAATAGTTAATGACTTACCTGTTCATATTAGAGGTTCATATGTTCCTCCTGATTTCATAATACTAGATATGGGAAATAGGAAAGATGTGCCTCTAATCTTAGGTAGACCCTTCTTGAACATTGTTGATGCTTGCATATATGTGGGAAGTGGTAAAATGCAAATGACATTAAGAGGGAGGAAGGAAATATTCTTTTTATCCCGAGGCCCCGCATATGCCGCTAATATGCAGGAAGCAAAACCCGTTCGTACCAAGAAGAGGCGCCCAAGAACAAGGTGGAGCAGAAAGAAAGAACCACCTCCTCCTGAGTTGTGTAATTCACATAACAAAGGAGAGGTGTCAAAAGAAGAAGAACCCGATGGAGTACTAAGAGAAGAAGTGCCCAAGGAAGAAGATCCACCCGATAAGGATGAAACTCTATGGACCTAAGGTATGGTTTTACTTTTAATTTTTCCCTTCAATTTTCCCTTTTCAAATAAATAACATATGGCATGCATGTAACTAAAAAAATCACCAGTTATCATTAGTTATATGCATAGGTATATGTTAAGTTAGTTAGAACAATAAAATATCATAATAGGATTGTTTCCCTTTTCACAACATTAGATAGTTTCCCTTTTAATAAAATGAGAACAAGAGCTCCGACCGAGAAAGAAGACGGCCCTTCACCAAGCAAGAAGCCAGCTTGGGGGAGACTCCTGCTCCAATAAGGTATGTCTCAAGCCTACACTTTATATTCGGTTCTTAAATTCTATATCTTTTTGAATGTCACATGCTTGCCTAAATAACCATTCCATGAATAAAATTGATGAAATCTGCTTAAATAAGTTGAAACCTGAATAAGATTTGAAATATGTCATGCAAATGCTATTGTTATGGTTTGAATAACTGGTCTTATCTAAGTTGTAGCTTTTGTGAGTTGCACAAGCTTTAACTGAAATCATGCTTAGTGAATAAAGTTAGTAAGAAATGGAGTAATTCTTTAAACTTGCTAAGGTGAAATTAGGACCTAATCTGGAGGATTTCTTTTAAAAATTATGAAAACCTTGCTAAAAGTTCCTCCTAGATTTTATCCCATCCCACCACCAGCCAAATATTTCTTAGTCATTAGTCAAAACCACAAAGAGCTTTGTTTGAGTTGAGCTTTGTTAGACCTCATAGATCTTAGTAGAGAAGCTTATCATATCTTTTGAATCAAGATTCACACACACCCACCATAATTTGCCTACTTTCCACTTTGGAAGTTTGCAACCACCAAATAAATTGCTCATTCTCTACACCGGAGATATGCAATACCCTGCCAAACATCCCATTGCTAGCCTTATGCTTATTCCTAGCCTGGGAATAAGCATTTCTCTCTCTTCCCCTTTTCATTTCAAAAATCCTTTCCTATAGATAATCTGGGGAAATCTAGAGCTAAAAGAGAGAGAGAGAAAAATGAGCAAAGTAGCTTAAGAAAGGACTATGTCCTGAAAAAAAAGTGAGCAAGGTAGCTCAAAAGAGGACTATGTCCTAAGAAAATGTGAGGACACATCTTTTGTCTACTCACTATGTATCCAAAAAAAGAGAGAGAGAGAATTATCATTAGCTCTAGACACCAGAAATTAACTAGGAAGGATTATGAAATATCTCTCTATACACTTCCACATAACCACACATGCACATCTTGATCAATTTTTATGATTTGCTGCTCCTTATGATCTGAGTGTCTAGCTTAGCAATAAACATCAGGCAATTTGCTCATGATTCCTAGCCTACCTATAACTCCACATATCATTCTTTAGAAGTAGGAGAAGCTACATTTTGGCCTAAGTGAGGATTTAAACACCATTGAGTGATTGAGTGAATCTTTGAGGACTTAAGCAAGTTTTTATCTTTTGAAAACCTTAAAACCTCCAGACAGAATCCTAGTTAAACCTAAGCGAGATAAAAGTTTCCTATCTGCTACTTTATTTCACTCTTGCATGTTTGAAGTGAAAAGCTATAAGCCCCACATTGCTATGATTCATGATATATGCTAAGTTATTTCTCACTATACAATATGCACTTGCATACATCTTAAGTTGCTAACCATTTCATGCTCAATGCTTAAACCGCATTGTTGCTCGAGGACGAGCAACAGGTTAGCTTGGGGGAGCTTGTTGATGGTCCATAAACACCTATTTTACCATCAACATTTTACCCTAAAATTCACCAAAAAGGCATGAAATGTAGTCAAATAGGTTTCAAACTAACCAAATTTCACATGTCCATAGATTTTTATTTGAATGCAGGATTTGGACCAAATTTGGAAGAATGGACCCACCAGGAGACGAGCCCACTCACTAGGACCCATTTGGGCCCAAGTGGGGTGGCGCCCGCCACCTAAATGTGGCACCCGCCACATGGAGTGGCCCAACTCTCCCCCTTTGCCACGTCACTAATCCGTGTGACCATCCCAAGGCCAAATCTTGGCCCTTGGTCACTAGGTCAGTGGCTTCGGACGGCTCAGGAGGGAGTGGCGTGGATCAAGGCCGAATGGCGGTTACTTGGACATGCAACCCACCTACCAACCGCCTCTCTGGAGCTCCCGGATGCCCTTGAAGCAAAGGCGGTGCATCCAACGGTGATGGGGGTTGCGGATACATGGGTGTATGCCGAGTCTCTGAGTGATGAGTGATTGTCAACTAGGATGATGCGCATGTTCTTGGGCTTGTGTTGTGCAGGTGTCGATCACGGATACAGTGATCAGAGGCAAGGTGAAGGTCAAGTAGAGACGTGCCGTGCCGATGGACCGAGAGTGGCGAAGGGCGGACGTGAGGCTTGGACTGAGGGACCGGTGGCCCGAGGATCAGCTGTGGTGGCTGACAGCCTGGGACAGCGACAAGCGAAGACTTGCGGTCATGTGTTGCCTGAGTCGTGGACTTGGGGACACGTGTCGGTGGACGGGGTGCACGGGCGGTGCATCCCCTCTACAGCTTCGGTTTGGTGGTAGAGCCAGAGAAAAACCATCGGGTGGACGGTTTCCAGGTTTGGGCCTCAAAACCTGGGCGCGGATGGTTTCCGAGTTTGGCCACAAAACCCGGGCTGAGGACGGTTTCCAGGTTTGGGCCTCAAAACCTGGGTGCTGCGGGTTTGCTGAGTTTGGGCCACAAAACTCAGGCTTCGATGGGCTGGTTTCCCGGTTTGGGCCTCAAAACCGGGGGTTGGCTGTGAAGGCTGGTTTCCCGGTTTGGGCCACAAAACCGGGGGTGTGACGTCCAGGAAAAGGACGCAGAACGGTGGCGGCACATGGCGGCAATCGGGAGGTTGCGTCGAGGCAACGCTACGAGTTGTGCGGGCATGGCCGTCGGATCCACCTACCATCGAGTTGGTCCTGAATAACCTTAGGGTTTAGCTGGTTCGCTCTTTAAGTAGTTAGGGGTAGAGTGGGAATTAGGAATAGTTAGAATTAGGAAAAGTAGGGGGAGACACCCACCTCCCCATTGATCTCAGTCATTTGCTATTTTCCACCTAGGGTTTCCTGCTCTCCCACATCCCTGCTGTAGCGAACCTGAGATCCACAGAGAAGAGAACAATACCTCTGTGCCCGTGAGATTTTGAGGAAGTGAGACCGTAATCTCACTATTGTAGCGTGTGGTAGCCACACGGTTGCAAATTCGTGGCTGTGATTCGTGTTTTGTTCGTGTTCTTCGCGGGTTGCTTTTCTCCACGTTTTTCTCGTCGATCGATCTCTTTGTTCGGTGCATCTCTTGCAAATCCGTTTGAACCAAGTTGGTCTAGATCGTGAGGCACTTCTTTCCACCGAAGGAATTCACCTCTAACCTCAGGAGCTAGTAGATCGGTTGATTTTTCTCTTGGATCGGTTTTTGTTCCCTTTGCCCCGATTTCTTCCAATTCACCGATTTGGAGTTAGGTTCGAGCCATGATTCTTTTGGGATAGCTCACTAACCTCCTTGGAACTCCTCATACCAAGTCTAAGCCTTAGTGCTTTTGATTCGGAGGAGATCGGGTTGAATTTGTGGAAGAACAGCACTGAATCGGGAGCATCGGACGCTAGGGTTTGTGGCATCGGACGCTGACCCGAATAGCATCGGACGCTCCGTTGCCACCTGTCAAGTTCTGACAGTTTTAAAGGAGCAACGGACGCTCCATTGTCCATCAGAGGCTCCGTTGTGTAGCCATCGGATGCTGAAGGTTCAGTGTTCACAGCGTCCGATGAGTGTCCAGTAAGGATCCAGACAGGCCATTTTTACATCGGACGCTTCCGGTGTTTTGGCATCGGACGCTGCCAGCGTCCGATGCTGCTGAGTCTGCGCAGTTTCGTTCGCGGTTCGTTCGATCGTTGACAGATTTGGTTTCTGTCTTTTGCGTTGGGTTTCTAGGGGTGTGTAGTGTCCCGCTGTGCTTCTCCGAAGCATCCACCCTACATCTAGGGTCGTGGACACTTGCAAGCTCTAGGTTTTCTCTTGGGGTTGATTCTTGGGACAGTGGCAACAAGTTTCCGAAAGGAAAATTTGGAGCTCCCATTCACCCACCCCTCTGGTCGCTTTCTGGTAGCACTTTCAGTCCTTCAATTGGTATCGGAGCAGGTTAAGGATCTTCCACCTTAGCCGGTTCCAGATCCACAGAAGGCGACATGGATTGCAACGTGGGCAAACCGCCGTTTTTCGATAGGACGAACTATGCGTATTGGAAGATACGCATGTCGGCCTACCTGCAGAGTTTGGGTGCTTCCATCTGGGATATTTGCAACTCTGCCGATTACGTGGTCTTGGCTGCTCGTGTCTCTCAGCTTCAGATCGATGAGCACGAAGCCAATAGCCGAGCCCGTAATGCTCTTTTCTCATGCCTGAGCATGAGTGAGTTTGATCGCGTTTCTCACCTCGCTACGGCTCGGGACATTTGGGCTACCCTCATGCGCTTTCATGAGGGAACCTCTCAAGTGAAAACTCGTCTCTACGAGTCGTTCAAGCGAGAGTATGAGAACTTTTGACATATGCCTGGCGAGAGCATAGAAAGTTTATTCGCTCGCTTTCAGGTGATTGTCAATAGGATGAGGGCTAACAAGGAGCTGTTGCCTTTCGACGATCATGAGAGAGCCTTGAAGCTTTTGCATACTCTCGATCGGTCGGTGAGAGATTCCAAGGTTCAGGCGATCATCGAATCGCCTAACTATGAGACCCTCACGTGCGACGAGCTCTTCAGTAAGCTCAAGTCCAGTGAGATCGATGCCATGGCGAGGGCTTCTTATGAAAATCCTTCTGGCCCGTCGATGGCTTTACTTTCTGGCTCTTCTGCTAACTCCTCTAGAGGTTTTGCACTCTCTTCTCTCTTTTTTGTCACAGAGGAGCAGCTGGAGTCTTTGGGGGATGACGAGTTGGCGATGCTCGCTAACCGGTTCTCGCGGTTTCACAACAACCGCATGAAATGTCGCCGCGGAGGAGGACGCTCAGGATGCTTTGAGTGCGGCGACCCCGACCACTTCATCGCCAACTGTCCCAAGAAGAAGAACACATCTGGGAAGGGCGATCATGGGCACAAGTATGACTCCGGCAAGCGCAAGGAGAAGTACGTCCTCGCGAGGCACAAGCGGAGGGGCGGCTTCGACAAGGAGTACATCAAGAAGAAGTACTTGGAGAAGGCCCAGGCTGAGCAGCGTGCGTTCTTCGCCACGCTCAGCAACGTTGACGGCTCGGATGACGACTCCGCTTGCTCAAGTGATGACGAGTCCGAGAAGAAGAAGAGGATCGAGGACAAGCTCAACGGCCTCTGCTTCTTCGCCGACGACGACGGCTTCTGCACCATGGCCCTCGGCAAGGAGGTCGACGGCGAGCTGGAGGAGACCCCTCGGAACGACGACGACGACGACACCTCCCAGGTATCTCTGACCCCCGACGAGCTTTCTGCTGAGGTCGAGAAGCTTACTGCCGCGCTCCTTAGTCAGGATAAGTTGCTTAGGCGTGCCGCTAGAGAGCGCAAGGAGTTTAGGCAGAAGTGGGAGGATGTGACACCCCAATTTTAAGAACAAAATTGGAGCACAATATATGTATGCCAGGATCAATTTTCATACATATATCCACATCATAGTAAATATCAAAACAATGCTTTATTAATATATCGAACATTATTACAAAAATGACCCTCGGGTCCAAAAGAAAAGTACAGACTCTCAGTCTAACTCTAATGTAGATCGCGGAAACTGGACGCCATCTCCACAGGAAGGTCGACCGGGGGCTGCGCCATCCTAGTGCAAGTCGTCTGGGTCGTGACCACCGTCTTCTGGGTACAAGTTGTCGGGGTCGTATCCGCCGTCTTCTGGGTACTCCTGCTCTGCGTCGTAGACTCCAACGTCTGGGTGGGGTAGCAGGGGGTTCAAAGAGGAAGGGTGAGTACATCGAAATGTACTCCGCAAGTGTAGGAAATATATGCTTATGAGGCTATTAACAAAGGTAGGCTGACTCTGTTTGACTCAAGCGCCTAAAGCAGCACATCCTATTAAATCCTATTTCCTATGCACCTATTTACTAGGTTATAACCACAGTCTCCATCTGTAACAGTAACCACACTCGGAGTTGCACCGAGCAAACCACACTCGGAGTCACACCGAGCAACCAACACTTGGAGTCACACCAAGCAACCGCACTTGGAGTCACACCAAGCATACCCACACCTGAAGTCCATCAGGCAAACCACACCTGAAGTCCATCAGATGACCCGAACCAGTAACCAGTAACCAACTAATCTCGAAGAAGTCCAAGCCCACTCGTGACCGTGAGCACGGCTGATATATCAGTTTATTTACTCTGCAGAGTTTGCACATCTTTACCCATGAGTCGTGTTGCCCTTGTGCCCGAGGTAGCTAGCCTCTTGACCCACTTCCAAGGTGAGTCGGCAGGGTTCACTACAAGGCCGTTACAGAGAGTCCTCCTATGCGTATTAGTTTCATATGTCACGACGTAGAGCTACCTTCCGTAATAACACCAGGTCTGGCGCTCGAGCCTGGGAATCGCTCCCGTACCAAGCAGTAACCTGCGTAGAAGAAGCCCTGTCCCATGTCCATATGTAACTAATAACGACATAAGGCTTCTCTAATTAATTAGCCAGTCCCAGAGCCATATAGGCCTCATGGTTTGCGCTGTTTTGCCGGGTTACAGGCTTCGAGAACCGGGTCCTAGGGATCCAGGCAGGATAACAAACCACAAACCCAAACCAACGCCAAGTCCCATGGCAAACCGTAACGCCGAGTCACACGGCAACCGTACGCCAAGTCACATGGCACCACACCACCAACGGTCCATCCTGCCGGATTTACCTACTCACCATACTACAAAATTACCAACCACATGTTTCATAGATCATTAATAAGAATTAATTATTAACCATCCCATCCCAAGACAGCAAGGCTGAGCATGACTTCTACCCATAACATCCCAAACCAGGTGACAAGGAAAATATAATCAAGTGCTAGTAAACCATATCATGGGATTCAATTTAATGACACTGCATGCATCTATAGGATCTAACTACTCTAATACCAAAAGTAAAATAAATACAGGGTGCAAGATGTTCAAGGACACTTGCCTTCGGGCTGGGTCGAATCAACTGGATCACAAGAAGGGTCTGGAGCGACGAAGACACAAGGTTGAGCCTGGGGTTCCACGTGGCTCGCACTCGCTGGATCAAGCATCATCACATGGCCCAAACAAGGTAAATAAATAACAGTACATCAACATTATGAAAACAGAATATAAATAGATCTAACGCGTAGAGCTCGACGAGACGAATCTAACGTGACTTGAACGGGTCAAATCGGACTTAAAACGCAAAAGTTATGGGCATTTGAAGTTGGATGGCACAACTGTAAATAGTTGAAAGTTCACTTTGCATTTTAAATAAATCAAAATGAAATTAAAAAGGCCGGCTGGACTGGGCCTCGTTTCGGATGAATTGTGGGGTTCGTATTGCAAAAATTCGCGTGACTCAGAACACTATGCAGTGGAGTGCGGGTTGATATCAGAACAGATCGGGGTTTATTGCGCAAAACGGCCTGGTCGGCGGTGGACTGTGCTGTGAACATGGTTCATGGCCTGTGGACCGATAGTGGCGAGTCCCGGTCCACCATAGACCTCCTAGACCGCGCCTCAAATTGACGAAAGCACAGGGTTTGGATTGCGAAAGTACGCGGACTCAGGGAATAGTCACATAGGAGCGCGGGTTGATTTGATAAAAGGATGGGGGTTCTTTTGCAAAACCGCCGAGGCACTGCGCGGCTGCAGTCGTGGCGATGACGTTGGTGCCACGTGGCGCGTGGCGATTGCAGCGGCTCGCCAGATGGAC
This sequence comes from Coix lacryma-jobi var. lacryma-jobi, assembly GCA_009763385.1. Classification (NCBI taxonomy): domain Eukaryota; kingdom Viridiplantae; phylum Streptophyta; class Magnoliopsida; order Poales; family Poaceae; genus Coix; species Coix lacryma-jobi. The sequence goes on along the minus strand of CM019830.1, from coordinate 102,646,038 downwards.
TGTGGGCGCGGGGTTGATGCCATGGTGGACTGGGTCCACGAGGCTATGAACTGGGTGCATACCCCTTCGATACATCTTCTAATCTACACCGTTGGTTTTGAGGTGAACGACGCAGGGGGGTTTTGGGGTGAGGTCGGCGGCCGGCCGGCACTGTGCACGGTGGTGCGCCATGGCAGGGACATGGAGCTCGCCGGCGTGGGCTCGGGGATGCCCTAGGTACCGTTAGAGATTGGGATTAAGTGTGGAAGGGAACGAGGAGCTCACCGCGGGCTCGATGGTGGGGTTCTCGATGATGGGGGTGGCTCGGCGGCGATGAATCGACGGCGGAGGCGGCGTCTCGCGGCTCGGACTCCACTAGTGTCGAGGCAGAGGGGTTCCCGGCATGTATCCACGACGAGGAGGGGTTCTCCGGTCGCGTCGCGTCACGTAGAGCACGCTGGTGGCCGGAGAGAGAGATCAGCGGCGGCCTCCTAGCGGGAGCGAGCTCGGCTGAGCTTGGCAATGGCTGCGGTGGTGGTGCTGTGCCACGGAGGGTCTCAGGGTGGAGCAACCGAAGGAATTGGGACGCGGGCGGTGCTCAGGATAATATTTGTAGGGCGAGGAGGGAGGAGGGGTGGCGGCTGGCTCGGTTTTGTAGATCGATTAGGGGGGGCGAAGGGTGAGTGCAAGCCGCTGTCGCGCGAAGGGCGGGGAGAAGCTGTTGGAGACGACGGCTGACGGGTGGGGTCGGGTTGGCATCGAGAGAGAGAGGTCGGTGAGAGAGCGCTCGCGGTGGCGCTGGGCCGAGCGCGCGTGAGAGGGGGGAGAGGCCGGTGCGGGGATGGGCTCGGCCCAGGTCGGAAAACAGGAGGGGGAGAGGGGAGGAGTGGGCCGAAATGGGAAGGAGTGAAAGAGAGTTGTCCTTTGCCCGTTTTTTCTTTTGAAATTTCTTTTGCAAATTCCTTTGGAAATCAAATTCAAATCCGTTTCAAAATCAAATAGTTTGCAAACTTTTGAAATAGTTTTCCCTAGGTTTTGGAAATAACATTTTGAGTTTGCTTTTGAAAAATTTTCATAAACTTTTTATTTAATTTCGAAATAGAATAAATTTGATTCGCCCTATTATGGGTTTAACAAATTCTTTTTTTTCACCCAATAAAAATTATGCACCGGCATGAATGCAACAAACATCTGGTTCAATTTTTTTTTTCCTCCATCTAGGATTTTACCATTTTCCTAATAAAATTCTAATTTATTTTATTTATTTAAAAAATCAGGGTGTTACAAACTTACCCCCTTAACTGGAATCTCGTCCCGAGATTCGGGCTAGAAAGAAAGGTGGTTGGGGAGCTTGTGAGACATACCATGGAACTTTTGGCGCTTGGCATTTTTCTTGTTCATAACCCGATTGGCATCTTTGGTTTCGAGGTGTTGTCCTAGAGCTTTCCTCTTGGCTCGACCTTTGCGATCCTCACGCTTCTTCGGGCATTTGCTAATGAAGTGTCCAGCTTGCTTGCAGTAGAAACATAGTCCTTTTGCCTGGACATCTCTTCGGGTGGATATCACTTGATTGTCTTCTTGTGGAACTTGAGGAGGTGCTTCTGTTTGGTGGAGTTGAGGAGGAGCTTCACTTGAGCTTGCAGGTGGGACCTCAGAGGGCTTCTGGACTTGTGCTTGAGGTGTAGCTCTTGAACGAGAAGAGTTCGCAACATACTTTCGATACTTGTCCTTCTTGCCTCGGTAAGGTGTTATCTGAAAGAGTCGATAAGCCTCGTCGCTCAAGTTGCAGTCTTCCCATTGTCGTAGATCCATCAGCTGGTATGGGTGAATAGAGGGTTGAGATGGGAGAGAGAAAGACCCCAAGTTAGTTAATTTTATTAATAAAACTTTTGACAAATGATGTCATTGCAACCTAACGATCGCAACACACCAACAATCATTACGAAGAACCAAATCAAAACATGTGCACAAATACATGTCAAACAACGTGCTACGACATCAAACAATTATGGTGGGCATCCTAGGATTTGGAGGACCTACATTGAAACAGAGTTTGAATTTTCAGCATAGAAAGGGTCTACAGAAGTGGAAAAAAGGGGGAGGCTTTTAAAAATAGTTTTGTAAACTCGACGACTGACTAGGGTAGCGTCCTACGGTCAACACAGCTCTGATACCACTCTGTGACACCCCAATTTTAAGAACAAAATTGGAGCACAATATATGTATGCCAGGATCAATTTTCATACATATATCCACATCATAGTAAATATCAAAACAATGGTTTATTAATATATCGAACATTATTACAAAAATGACCCTCGGGTCCAAAAGAAAAGTACAGACTCTCAGTCTAACTCTAATGTAGATCGCGGAAACTGGACGCCATCTCCACAGGAAGGTCGACCGGGGGCTGCGCCATCCTAGTGCAAGTCGTCTGGGTCGTGACCACCGTCTTCTGGGTACAAGTTGTCGAGGTCGTATCCGCCGTCTTCTGGGTACTCCTGCTCTGCGTCGTAGACTCCAACGTCTGGGTGGGGTAGCAGGGGGTTCAAAGAGGAAGGGTGAGTACATCGAAATGTACTCCGCAAGTGTAGGAAATATATGCTTATGAGGCTATTAACAAAGGTAGGCTGACTCTGTTTGACTCAAGCGCCTAAAGCAGCACATCCTATTAAATCCTATTTCCTATGCACCTATTTACTAGGTTATAACCACAGTCTCCATCTGTAACAGTAACCACACTCGGAGTTGCACCGAGCAAACCACACTCGGAGTCACACCGAGCAACCAACACTTGGAGTCACACCAAGCAACCGCACTTGGAGTCACACCAAGCATACCCACACCTGAAGTCCATCAGGCAAACCACACCTGAAGTCCATCAGATGACCCGAACCAGTAACCAGTAACCAACTAATCTCGAAGAAGTCCAAGCCCGCTCGTGACCGTGAGCACGGCTGATATATCAGTTTATTTACTCTGCAGAGTTTGCACATCTTTACCCATGAGTCGTGTTGCCCTTGTGCCCGAGGTAGCTAGCCTCTTGACCCACTTCCAAGGTGAGTCGGCAGGGTTCACTACAAGGCCGTTACAGAGAGTCCTCCTATGCGTATTAGTTTCATATGTCACGACGTAGAGCTACCTTCCGTAATAACACCAGGTCTGGCGCTCGAGCCTGGGAATCGCTCCCGTACCAAGCAGTAACCTGCGTAGAAGAAGCCCTGTCCCATGTCCATATGTAACTAATAACGACATAAGGCTTCTCTAATTAATTAGCCAGTCCCAGAGCCATATAGGCCTCATGGTTTGCGCTGTTTTGCCGGGTTACAGGCTTCGAGAACCGGGTCCTAGGGATCCAGGCAGGATAACAAACCACAAACCCAAACCAACGCCAAGTCCCATGGCAAACCGTAACGCCGAGTCACACGGCAACCGTACGCCAAGTCACATGGCACCACACCACCAACGGTCCATCCTGCCGGATTTACCTACTCACCATACTACAAAATTACCAACCACATGTTTCATAGATCATTAATAAGAATTAATTATTAACCATCCCATCCCAAGACAGCAAGGCTGAGCATGACTTCTACCCATAACATCCCAAACCAGGTGACAAGGAAAATATAATCAAGTGCTAGTAAACCATATCATGGGATTCAATTTAATGACACTGCATGCATCTATAGGATCTAACTACTCTAATACCAAAAGTAAAATAAATACAGGGTGCAAGATGTTCAAGGACACTTGCCTTCGGGCTGGGTCGAATCAACTGGATCACAAGAAGGGTCTGGAGCGACGAAGACACAAGGTTGAGCCTGGGGTTCCACGTGGCTCGCACTCGCTGGATCAAGCATCATCACATGGCCCAAACAAGGTAAATAAATAACAGTACATCAACATTATGAAAACAGAATATAAATAGATCTAACGCGTAGAGCTCGACGAGACGAATCTAACGTGACTTGAACGGGTCAAATCGGACTTAAAACGCAAAAGTTATGGGCATTTGAAGTTGGATGGCACAACTGTAAATAGTTGAAAGTTCACTTTGCATTTTAAATAAATCAAAATGAAATTAAAAAGGCCGGCTGGACTGGGCCTCGTTTCGGATGAATTGTGGGGTTCGTATTGCAAAAATTCGCGTGACTCAGAACACTATGCAGTGGAGTGCGGGTTGATATCAGAACAGATCGGGGTTTATTGCGCAAAACGGCCTGGTCGGCGGTGGACTGTGCTGTGAACATGGTTCATGGCCTGTGGACCGATAGTGGCGAGTCCCGGTCCACCATAGACCTCCTAGACCGCGCCTCAAATTGACGAAAGCACAGGGTTTGGATTGCGAAAGTACGCGGACTCAGGGAATAGTCACATAGGAGCGCGGGTTGATTTGATAAAAGGATGGGGGTTCTTTTGCAAAACCGCCGAGGCACTGCGCGGCTGCAGTCGTGGCGATGACGTTGGTGCCACGTGGCGCGTGGCGATTGCAGCGGCTCGCCAGATGGACTGTGGGCGCGGGGTTGATGCCATGGTGGACTGGGTCCACGAGGCTATGAACTGGGTGCATACCCCTTCGATACATCTTCTAATCTACACCGTTGGTTTTGAGGTGAACGACGCAGGGGGGTTTTGGGGTGAGGTCGGCGGCCGGCCGGCACTGTGCACGGTGGTGCGCCATGGCAGGGACATGGAGCTCGCCGGCGTGGGCTCGGGGATGCCCTAGGTACCGTTAGAGATTGGGATTAAGTGTGGAAGGGAACGAGGAGCTCACCGCGGGCTCGATGGTGGGGTTCTCGATGATGGGGGTGGCTCGGCGGCGATGAATCGACGGCGGAGGCGGCGTCTCGCGGCTCGGACTCCACTAGTGTCGAGGCAGAGGGGTTCCCGGCATGTATCCACGACGAGGAGGGGTTCTCCGGTCGCGTCGCGTCACGTAGAGCACGCTGGTGGCCGGAGAGAGAGATCAGCGGCGGCCTCCTAGCGGGAGCGAGCTCGGCTGAGCTTGGCAATGGCTGCGGTGGTGGTGCTGTGCCACGGAGGGTCTCAGGGTGGAGCAACCGAAGGAATTGGGACGCGGGCGGTGCTCAGGATAATATTTGTAGGGCGAGGAGGGAGGAGGGGTGGCGGCTGGCTCGGTTTTGTAGATCGATTAGGGGGGGCGAAGGGTGAGTGCAAGCCGCTGTCGCGCGAAGGGCGGGGAGAAGCTGTTGGATACGACGGCTGACGGGTGGGGTCGGGTTGGCATCGAGAGAGAGAGGTCGGTGAGAGAGCGCTCGCGGTGGCGCTGGGCCGAGCGCGCGTGAGAGGGGGGAGAGGCCGGTGCGGGGATGGGCTCGGCCCAGGTCGGAAAACAGGAGGGGGAGAGGGGAGGAGTGGGCCAAAATGGGAAGGAGTGAAAGAGAGTTGTCCTTTGCCCTTTTTTTCTTTTGAAATTTCTTTTGCAAATTCCTTTGGAAATCAAATTCAAATCCGTTTCAAAATCAAATAGTTTGCAAACTTTTGAAATAGTTTTCCCTAGGTTTTGGAAATAACATTTTGAGTTTGCTTTTGAAAAATTTTCATAAACTTTTTATTTAATTTCGAAATAGAATAAATTCGATTCGCCCTATTATGGGTTTAACAAATTCTTTTTTTTCACCCAATAAAAATTATGCACCGGCATGAATGCAACAAACATCTGGTTCAAATTTTTTTTCCTCCATCTAGGATTTTACCATTTTCCTAATAAAATTCTAATTTATTTTATTTATTTCAAAAAATCGGGGTGTTACAGAGGATACGGTGAAGGAACTTGAATCTGTCAAGTCTACCGTTGTTGTCACCGAGGAGGACGAGTGTGAGATGTGCACCACGCACATGACTGACCTTCTCACTTTGAGGGGTAAGTATGTGGCATTGGTAGGAGAGGTGGATGAGCTCCGGGCTAGACCCATGCTGTTGGGTGCGTGCAAGACTTGTCCTGTCTTGCAATCTAAGTTGGCAGAGAAGAATGCCAAGATTGTGTCTCTTGAAGAGGCCAACTCAGGTAGCACATGTGTGGCTAGGTGTGTTCTTTGTGAGGGTTTGGAGATGGAGATTGCTAATGTGAAGCATGACAAGATGCAAACCGAGGAGGAAAACACATACCTTCGGACCATCTTGTCATGGGTGTCTAGCGGTGAACCACAGCTCAGGATGATGATCTCCCAATTCAAGCGAGCTGCTGGAGGTCCTGGTGTAGGTTTTGCTCCGGGTGTTGATGTGTCATCTTTTGGGAAGATTGGAGAGTCGAGTGGTCTTAACCCATGTGAGAAGCCCAACTCCACCACTACTCCCAAGCTTACCAAGATTCCACCCAAATAGCCTCTCAAGCCTAACACCAAGGATGGGGTCTTTGTTGAACCTCCGAGAGCTCCACCAAAGAAACAATCATGGGCTCCAAAACCAAACCACCTCAAGAACAAGCTTGACACCATGCCACCCATCCAGGAGGAGCTTATGCCACAGAAGGGCAAAGTGATCCACACCCACTACCGTGAGTACCAACAACCGCCTTTGAGAGCGGTGAGGTACCATTGTGAGCATTGTGGGAGAGATGGACACTTGAGTGAGTTTTGCTTTCGGCGCAAGAGAGAGGCGCGCCGTGCTAGGGAGATGAACAATGCGGACATGTACCATCCTTTCCATGATGTACATGTGCTGAATGTTCAAAGGAGAGCTCCAAGGAGAGCGGCTAGGCCTAGAGGTCCAGAACCTCAAGTTCCCAGACCTAGGCAGCGGAGAGGACGTGCCCGGCGGGAGCCTGCAGTTGTAGGCTATGGACCCCGTGGCGATGGCTTTGTAGTTGAGCGCTTTACACCACCGTATTTTGAGTATCGCGGTGAGCGCTCCTTCCCCAGCGGACCACGTTTTCCTCAGCGTGGTGATCGCTTGCCCCGTAGGCGTGCTATGAATGGTCTTTCTGCTAACCATTCTTTTGAGCAGTCGGCCCAACACTGGTATTCCCCTTATTTCACTAACCCCAGTGTTGGACCGTATGCTCACCCTATGTCTTTTTATTGATGTAGGTAAAATGATTGGAGAACGTTTGGTTGGTGGATTCCGATTGCTCGAGGCACATGACCGGAAACGCCAAGTGGTTCTCCAGTCTTAGTCCGGTCGCCGGGAAGGAGTTTATCACCTTTGGCGACAATAGCAAAGGTAAAGTGTTGTCTCGTGGGTCGGTGCGAGTTAATGAGCACTTTGTGTTGCGCGATGTTGCTCTTGTTTCTAATTTGCATTTTAACCTTCTTTCTGTTTCGCAACTCTTTGATGACGACTATGAGATTCGTTTTAAGCCGAATCTCAGTCGTATTTTGGACCCTCAGGGCAATCTTGTTTGTGTGATTTCGCCCTTTGGGAAAGTCTTTCGTGCGGATTTCTCAGAGTCTTTTGGCATTTCCCGTTGTCTTGTGGCTGGACCTTCCTCCTCTGATCTTTGGAAGTGGCATAGGAGACTTGGACATTTGAGCTTCGACTTGCTTGCAAGACTTAGTTCACTTGGCCTAATCCGAGGATTGCCCAAGTTATCCATGGAGATGGATCTTATTTGCCATTCTTGTAGACATGGGAAGATGGTTGCCGCTCCCCACCATCCAGTGACTCAGGTCATGACCAAGCGCCCTGGAGTGCTTTTGCACATGGACCTTGTTGGTCCGGCTCGGGTGAGCTCGGTTGGGGGGAAGTGCTATGTGCTTGTTGTTGTTGACGACTTTTCGAGATATTCGTGGGTCTTCTTTTTAGCTGAGAAGACCGAGACTTTCTCCTTTGCTCATAATCTGATTTTGCGTCTTTAGAATGAGTTCCCTTTGAACTCAATGCGAGCTATTAGGAGTGATAATGGTTCTGAATTCAAGAATTCGGATTTTGAGAAGTTTTGTAACTCTTTGGGTTTAGAGCATCAGTTCTCTTCTCCCTACACACCGCCCCAAAATGGTGTAGTAGAGAGAAAGAATCGGACCCTTGTAGAGATGGCCAGGACGATGCTCGATGAGCATAGGACTCCTAGGCGATATTGGGCCGAAGCTATGAGCACTGCATGCTATATTTCCAATCGCATTTTTCTCCGAGCTTTCTTGAAAAAGACTTCTTATGAGTTGTGTTTTGGAAAACTGCCCGAGGTGAGTTATTTTAGAGTTTTTGGTTGCCATTGTTTTATACTCAAAAAGGGCAACTTGGACAAGTTTGAGTCTCGTTCTTCTGACGGTGTGTTTTTGGGTTATGGCACTCATACTCGAGCTTATCGTGTACTTAACCTTGACACTAACCGAGTCATGGAGACATCAGATGTCACCTTCGACGAGACCATGGTTTGTCCTTCTTCTCGTTTTGAGCGCGCAGGTGATCATGAGGTTGGTGAGCCTCTTTTTGATGACGAGGACGAGGGTGCTGAAGGTATGGATGATCCAGCACCCCCTCCACCTGTTTTGCCGCAAGGAGCGGCTTCTACGATGACTCACGGCCCCGACATGTCTTCTTCGTGGGGGCCATGGGATCCGCCACCCCGAGCGGTACCATTTGTACCCGGGGAGGCACCAGCTGCTGTTGAGGGTGAGGCCACTTCGGCAATGGAGGCGCCACGACACATTCAGCGCCAGCACCCGCCTCAGCAGATGATCGGCAGCATCGACGAACGCATCACCCGGTCAAGGCAAATCTCTCACTTTGCTCATTCTGCATTTGTTGCTGATTTTGAACCCCGGGATGTTGGACACGCTTTGACGTATCCGGATTGGGTCAATGCCATGCATGAGGAGCTTGAGAACTTTGAGATAAATTGGGTTTGAGTTCTAGTGTCTCCACCTTCTAAGTGTCATCCAATTGGGACAAAATGGGTTTTCAAAAACAAACAGGGAGAAGATGACCATGCTGTGAGAAACAAGGCCAGACTCGTAGCCCAGGGATATAGTCAGAAGGAGGGGATAGACTATGAGGAGACGTTTGCTCCTGTAGCTCGTTTGGAGGCAATTAGGATACTCTTGGCTTTTGCTGCATCCAAAGGTTTCAAACTTTTTCAAATGGATGTCAAGAGTGCCTTCTTAAACGGCTACATAGAAGAGGTGTATGTTAGACAACCCCCCCGTTTTGAAAATCCCAAGTTTCCAAACCATGTCTTTAAACTCCACAAAGCTTTGTATGGTTTGAAACAAGCCCCTAGAGCCTGGTATGATAGGTTGAAAACCTTTTTGCTTGCTAAGGGTTTTAAAATGGGATGTGTAGATAAAACGCTCTTTCTCCTCAAGCAAGGCACTGATACTCTCTTGGTCCAAATTTACGTGGATGATATCATTTTCGGTGGTTCTTCTCACGCTTTGGTTGCCAAGTTTGCAGATACTATGAGCAGGGAATTTGAGATGAGCATGATGGACGAGTTGACGTTTTTCCTCGGGTTGCAAATCAAGCAATCTCGGGAAGGGACGTTCGTGCACCAGGGCAAGTACACCCGGGACATTCTGAATAAATTCGATATGGGTGAGGCCAAGCCTCTTCCAACACCCATGTCAACCACAACGGCCCTGGATGCGGACAAGGAGGGAGAAGCAGTGGACCAGAAGGAGTACCGGAGTATGATCGGGTCGCTGCTGTACCTGACGGCGACACGCCCGAACATTCAGTTCGCGGTGTGTCTTTGCGCACAATTTCAGTCTTCGCCGCGCACCTCTCACCGTCAGGTAGTCAAGCGCATTATGAGGTACTTATGCTTCACTCCTGAGTTTGGGATTTGGTATTCTGCTTCCTCCACCCTCTCCCTTTGTGGTTATTCCGATGCCGATTTTGCTGGTTGTCGCATTGAGCGCAAGTCCACTTCTGGGACTTGCCAGTTTATTGGTTCTTCTCTTGTATCATGGTCTTCTCGCAAGCAGTCTAGTGTCGCCCAGTCTACCACAGAGGCTGAGTATGTTGCTACGGCTAGCTGCTATTCCCAGTTACTCTGGATGATGGCCACTTTGCGTGATTTTGGTCTGAGCTTTTCTCGTGTTCCTTTGCTTTGTGACAGCACGAGTGCTATTAGCATTGCTAAGAAACCCGTGCTTCACTCAAAGACCAAACACATTGATGTGCGCTTTCATTTTCTGTGAGACCACTATGAGAAGGGTGATATCGACCTTCGCCATGTCGATACTCATCATTAGTTGGCTGATATTTTCACCAAGCCTTTGGACCAATCAACCTTTAATCGGTTGAGAGGTGAGCTTGGTGTGTGTTTCCCCTTTTAGATGGGGGAAATATTTTGGTTCTTGTACGATAGACTGACTCTTTTTCGTTTATCTTTGTTTTCTTTTTGCATTTCAGCATATGCTATTACATTCTGAGCTTCATGTATATACTCTTTAAAATGTAATTATGCTCTGTTTAGTATGCTCCGATGCTTATGTTGATGCTATGTAGCTTATGCTCTTTCTAATCACTGATACATGTTGTGAGCTGAGCTATTTTTGAATGGTGAACCTGCTTAAATGAACTTAAAATCTAAATACGTTCACCATTGAGATGTGCAACTAGCATGTGTCGGATGTGTTGAGTTCACTCGTGCTTTTCATATATGCTAGGTTGCTATGTCTCTAGTTCTGAGTCATTCAATTGCTTGGTATGTTCATATTCTGTTTAAAATCTAAACCAAGTTAAGTGAATTGGAAAGATCAAGATGGGATTGCTTGTCAACACATCACAGCCTCGAGACTGTTTCTCACTGCACTTTGAGTTAAACTTGAGCTGTGTAGTGTATGACCGAAACTGTTGCTTTAAGCTTCTGATTGCTTCTGCATAGGCTTCGCACAGTTGGAAAGTTAGGCAATGACAAGCTTTTGAGAACATATATGATGAATGATTGACTTTGATGAGGAAGGTTTGAGGCTTTTACCCGGTTGAGTCCATATCTAGTTATGCACTTATTGTTATGACTAACCGGTGGCGTTGAGTTGTGGTGTGTCTGTGTTGGTGTGCATGTGCGACATGTGTCTCTTGGCTGTGTTGATGTGCAGGTGTGGAGCTCGGATACAGTGGTCTATGGCAAGGTGAAGGTCAAGTAGAGATGTGCCGTGCCGACGGACCGGGAGCGGTGAAGGATGGGCGTGCCGTGCGGCGGACGTGCCATGCCGATGTACCCAGAGCGGTGAAGGGCGGATGTGAGGCTTGGACTGACGGACCAGAGGGCCAGAGGACCAGCTGTGGTAGCTGGCACGTGGCATCGGCGAGCGAGAGCACATGGGATGTGCGGTGCATCGGCCGAGTCGGGACGAAGACGATGGCGTCATGGCTCTTGGCGGAGGTCGGACACGGGCTTGCGTGCGGCGCAAGTGCCATCGTCCAAGTCAAGAAGGAAGGCGAAGGTCTTGTGCCCAGCGTGGAGGCTGGACATGCATCGGCATCAGTGCCAGTGGTCGGGGTGTGAGAACCACACTCCGTCTACGATGCGGGTTCGGTAGCTGAGCCTCAAAAAGCTACGATCGACGGTTTCCAGGTTTGGGCCTCAAAACCTGGGGTGGCCGGTTTCCGAGTTTGGGCCTCAAAACTCGGCGAGGACGGTTTCCAGGTTTGGGCCTCAAAACCTGGGCACGCGGGTTTCCGAGTTTGGGCCTCAAAACTCGGGGTGGACGGTTTCCAGGTTTGGGCCTCAAAACTTAGGCTGGCGGGTTTACCAGTTTGGGCCTCAAAACCGGGGGTTGGTCTGAAAGGACGGTCGACGCGTGGCGGCGTGGAGAGGCTGGCACGGCGGCGAAGCTATCCACGAGGAAGGCGCGGTGGTCGACGTGATGGCACGTGGCGGCATCAGGGAGGTCGCGTCGAGGCGAAGCTACCGGATGTGCGGGCGTGGCCGTCGGATGAAGATCATCAGGACTAGACGGTTTTACCCCTGGGGGTTATTTGGGTTGAGTGCTTAATGTAAGGGCGTTTTGGTCTTCGGACGTGCGCCTATATATATGAAGGGGGCTGCTAGGGCAGCCGTATCCTTGGGGGAATTCTGGGACGGTGTCTCTCTCATTTTGTTCCTGTGAGAGAAGGCTAGGATTAGGGAGAGTTGGCTCTTGTTCTTGAGCTTTTTGCCAGCCAAGCTTTGATTTGCTAGGAGTGGCTTGTAGCCCGACACCGAGTGCTTATTGAATCATCCATTCCTCTGAATCCAAGGATCAAATTCGTGCTTTAATTTGTCTTGCGATTTTGTTCTTCGCATTTGCACGTTTTCCCCTCTTTCGTTCTTCACGAGAATTCTTGTTTCGAGGGAAGATTCGCAAATCCGTTTGAACCATCTTGTGTAGCTTCGTGAGAGTCTTCTTTCTACCGAAGGAATTTCTCTAATACCTCACGAACTCACAGATCGGGCGGATTTAGTTTTGGGATCAAGTTCTTGCCCGTTCTTCACCGTTTTCTTCGATTCACCGATTTGAAGTTAGGTTCGAGCCATGATCTCTTAGGAGTAGCTCACTAACATCCTTGTTACCCCTCACACAAAATTTGAGCCCTAGTGCTTTTGATTTGAGGGAGATCGGGTTGATTCGGTGGACGAACAGTGGGCTGGTCGGGGTGACCGGACGCTTCTTCTTAGCGACCGGACGCACCCTAATAGAGTTCGGTCTTTGATCTCTAGCATTGACCTGCTCGTGCGGAGTGACCAGACGCTCGCCTCGTATCGACCGGACGCTATCCCGTGCGTCCGATCGTTGAAGGCCGAGGATTTTGCTCTGGGCAATTTTGACCGGACTCACCTAGGGTTGAGTGACCGGACTCGCTGGTGTTACTGTTCACCGTGTTCTCACCACTGATCGGACGCACTGTGCATGTGACCGGACTCTCCCTGGTGTTGCGTCCGGTCGTTAACAGAGAGCTCCCAGAACGCTGATCAGCTGACCGGACGCGTCCGGTGCCTGTTGACCGGACGCACCAGTGAGTCCGGTTAGTGCAGACAGCGCGCGTTTTTGTTCGTGTCTTTTGCGTTCGAGCTCCGATTTGAGATCCGCTTTTTGCGTTTGATTCCCGACTCTGTGCTCTACAGAAACCGGGCTTCCCGCTTTGCGAGAAAGCCTGAATCCCCCTCGCGTTGCTCGGGGGAGGTTGAGGTTACCCAAACTCCATCCTGTCACTAGTTGACTTGCGTGGATTTGGGAGAGGGAGCTTTTGTGGTGTCCCGCTGTGTTCCTAGGGAACATCCACCCATTCTCTTGGGTCGTGGACATGACGCGTGTCGGCTTTGCCCTTGGGGTTGATTTTATTAGGACAGAGGCTGTAATTTCTGAGAAGAAATTTTAGGCTCCCATTCACCCCCCCCCCCCTCCTCTGGTCGCCTTGCTTTAGCATTTTCGGTCCTTCAATTGGTATCGGAGCAAGTTAAGGATCTCTCTACCTTAACCGGTTCTGGATCCGCGAAGGTGACCTTTTGAGAGTGGTTGTGTTTCCGACTTTGCTTGTTGAGGTGTTGAGCTTGTGTTTTGGCTAACACTAACGGTGCTTTTCGAGATGGCACCAAGTTCTTCTTCCAGTGTGTCTTTGTCCTTAGGTTTGAGTCTTGGACACGCGACCGAGGATGACACTTTGGCAAGAAGGAGGAGTACGGCTCTTGAGGCAGAACGCGAGGTGGAAGCTTTGCTGGACTTCCTAGGTGATGATGAGCATTCAACGGAGGATCGTATACGTGAACTTGGCAAGGCCAAGAAAGGTACACTTCTCGCTAGTCTTGGGATTTTGTCCCAATGTTTTGAAGCTTGTTGTGATGATAACCTGGGATATGATGAGCTTTGTGATACCTTACATAGGAAGATCAAGAATTTGAAATGCTCCATTGCTAGGTTAAAATGTGGCCTTTTTCATTGGAAGTCTAGTGCATCTTTACCTTGCACCTCTTGTAGTGACATGGTTAGGAAGAATGATGAGTTATGCTTTTCTCTTGCTAGCTTAGAATCTGAAAATGAAATGTTGAAATCAAATGCTTCCATACCATGTCTTGTTTGCTTTGACTTGCGCAAGGACCTTGTTTATGCTAAATCTGAAATAGCCTTGCTTAGGTCAAAAGCTTCTTTACCATGTGGTTCTTGTGAGTTTTTGCATGCTGAAATTGATAAATTAAAATTGACTCACACCACATGTGTAGATGAACTTGAGCATGCTAGGGCTGAAATTGATGAGATAAATGCTAGGCCTTGTAGCTCATGCTCTTTGAATAAAAATGCTTGCCCTACTTCTTGTGCTATTCATGATTCATTGCTTGATGTGAATGGTGATGTTTCTTCCACCGGTCTCATGTGCACATCATGCATTGATTTAGAGAAGGAAGTTTTGGTTTTGAAAGCTTTGCGCGATGAAATGAGCGCCAAGTTGGTTGAGCACAATGATATGAGTGCCAACCTTGAAAAAGAAAACGAGCTCTTGCGTACCACATATGTCGAGTGCATTAGAGAGGAGATGGAAAATCTGAAAAACACTCCTTGTGGTACTTGTGACCGCCTCATGTTTGAAAATGAGGTTTTGGCCAAAAGATGCAAGAGTCTTTGTGCTAAGTCTTTTGAGTCACGCATTTCTTCCAACTCCGATGTTGATGTTTCCAAGTCTGCATCTTTGCAACCGGAGTTGAGTTCTTGTTTTGCGCGTGAGTCTTTTGACGTTAGCACTAGTGTCAAGGTTTCGGATAGCTCTTTCATAGCTACTCCTAACCTTGTTGTTTCTTTGAGTGATGTCCAAGGGACTTTTCTTGACAAGGGTGCTTCTCATATTTTTGGGACTCGTGCTCCCAATCCGGTTTTTCATTGCACCTTTTGCAAGAAGGATGGACATTCGCTCGATTTTTGTTTTCGCCGTGTCAAGCACGAGCGGCGTATTCGAGCTAAGGCTTTTAGGAAGCCGCGTAGTCTTTCCCATGGCACGTGTGCTCCGAGTGTTGGCACCAAGTTGAATGTTGATGTCTCTTGTTCTAAGTCCCAAGGGACTTCTCACTTGTCGGAGAATGGTGTTCCTTCCAATAGGCCTTTGTACCATTGCTCTTTTTGTGAGAAAGATGGGCATCAAGAAAGCTTTTGCTATCGGCGTGCCAAACGTTTGCGCCAAGCTCGCTCTTCTAGGAAGATGGTGGTTCATAGCCCTTCTCATGGCATGAACACTTGTGCTCCTAGTAAGAAGCCCCTCTTTGTTGATGGGTTTTATGACTCCTTTTCTAGTGGGATAGGTCATGGTCGTGGACATGCTTCTAGTGCTTCTTCTCTTGGTCCACATCATGCTTTTCATGGTGCTTCTATTGGTTCTTCTACAAAAACCTTGGAAGATGTTTGCCTCTTTTCCCATGGTACGACTCGCTCTTCTCCTCGAGTTGTCCTTTTGAGGAATGCTTCCAAGGGTGTTTCAAAATTGCATTTGAACCAACATTTGCATCATGCTAACCCACATGATAAGTTGAGATTTGTGACCAAGTCTTGGATTCCCATGTACATGCTTGCTAACCCTTCGGGATCCAAGGCTCGGGTTATACTGTCCTCTTGTGTGTAGATATGAGGACGCGGGGTGGAGAACATGCGCCTGATGGAGCTTGATCTTTTAGATGTGATCAAGAGTTGATGGTTCTCTACACCCCGCTTAGATTTGCCTCCAAGGAGGCTCTTATAGCTTGGTGAGCTTTCTTATACACTCATACCTTGTACTTCTATGATTTATGTCTTGTGGTATGAGATGGATCATCATGTGCTCACTTGTATATTTCTTACATGTACATTTTTCTTTTGTAACATGTTTTGTTTTAGTCTGGCATGTGCTATCCTGTATATCATGTCATGCTAGTTTTATGTATAGCTTTTGTGGATTATCCACTTTTCATGCTAGTCTGTGATCCTCATGAACATTATGCCATACTTTACCATATTTCTCCATGAGCTTTACATGTAGAGGTATGATGTTCATTAGGTGTCACTTTTCAGGTGCTAGTTTTGGTTAGCTACATGTATCCTGTTGATATGATTAGTTTGAGCACTAGCCTTTCCACAATTTTATCATGTTACATGCTTTTGGATCTATTGCTATCATTATCTTGCATTGTAGCATGTGTTGAGGTTTAGGCTGTGTTTGGGTTGATCATGTCTTTAGGCTGCATTTTGCTCCATAGTGCCTTATCCTGTTGCATGGTAGTTTTGACTAGTTTGAGTTTAGTTCTCCTTGCGGTATCATTCATAGGTAGATCTCTTTTTGTTAAGAGTTCACCTTATGCTTATCATGTGACTAACCGTTTTCGTGGAGACCTTGAGGTCACACTAGACGAGACAATGCCTTGTGCTTTCTTTTGCTTTTGAGTGTGCAGGAGAACAGGAACCTGGAGAGAGCATTTCGGCTCACAGACCCAATCCCACTTCTCCCACGACTTGGGGTTCCGTTCGAGCAGCATCTCCAGCGGGCATTAGCTGCACCTGTGGGAGCGACAGCATCAGGCGAGGGGGAGACGACTTCGGCAAGGCAGGCGCCCCAGAGTTCAGCAGATTCAGGCGTCCCCTCGGGTATCACACAAGCAGGCGGTCATGCGCTTCATGAGGTACCTCCGACACACTTCGGAGTTTGGGTTTTGGTACTCTTCTTCCTTGACCTCTTTTTGCTGTGTGGTCTTTTCGATAAGGTTTTTGCTGGCTGTCGTTTGAGCGTTTCTTGGATCTTTTCTTGTGAGTTTGATGTGTGTTTCCCTTTTAGTTGGGGAAGCATTTTGCCTGTTGTATCTTAGTTGGGCTTCTCCGATACCCTTTTGTTTTGGGTTTTCCTTTTTAGGCTAGTTTTGTTTTGTCTTTGATAGACTAGCTTTTGCATGCATTTCATCATGTATATCTTGCATTTTAGAGCTTCATGAATATAGTAATGAGAATGAAATTATGCTCTTGTTGGTATGCCCTGTCTATTCATGATTATGCTTGTAGCTTAGGCTCTTTTTGATCACTTGATACATGTTATGACCTAAGCTATTTTTGCAAATGGTGAACTTGACTAATCAACTATGAAACCTTTAATTTGTTCACCATTGAGATTGGCAACTAGCATGGGTAGGATGTCTTGAAATCACTTGTGCTATCTTTTGTATGCTAGGTTGCTATGTCTCTTGCACTGAGTCATTCACTTGCTTGGATTGTTCATATTTACATTGTGCTTAAAATTTGATCCAAGTCTAGTGAAATGAAAAGATCGAGATGGGATTGCATGTGTCAGCACATCACGGTATCGAGACTGTTTCTCATTGCACGTTTGAGTTAAATTTGAGTCGTGTAGTGTAAGACCGAAACCGGTGCTTTAAGCTTCTGATTGCTTTTGTTGCATAGGCTTAGCCCGATTGAAAAGTTAGGCAATGACCATGCTTTCAACCTCTCGCAATCACATGCTTTAGTATGAACTTGTGTTAATACCGCTTCAATCTCTGATAAAATATTGAAAATAACACAAGTCTATGCTTCACTCTATTGCATGATGATTGAACTTTGCTAGGGGTAGTTCACCTTTTATACTTGAGTTAGCACTTGGTTGATTTCCTGTCTATTCATGCTAAGTGCTATTTTAGTGGTGAACTCCTTTTCAAATGGCTTAAAACTGCTCATATGCTTAATTGTTCATATTTCGTATTCATTTGATCAGTCTGAGCCTTTGCTAGCATTTGTATTGGTTGCTAAAGTTTCAGGGCAGCACCCTTTTGAGCATCTTTTCATCCTGATTGCTATACACTTGAAGCTGTTGCATTGTGCATATCATGCTTTTTAGCTTAGTGTACATACCCCTAGCTCCGATACACTTTGTGGTCATTTTCGATGCTTTTCATCGCCCCCATATGCCTTCGGTTGATGACTTGTCTTGCGTTTGTGTCAATTTTGTGGAGAAATGTTGAAACCCCTCAGCATGTTCCCTTTTGTCAAGGGGGAGAAGCTGTTTGCAAGGGGGAGTTTTAGTGTTGGCACAAAGGGGAGAGTCATGCATTTTGGGGAGAGCTTTGAGCAAGGGGGAGTTTAACTCTTTTATGTTCTTCTTCACTCGGTATAGCTCTTTTATGTGTTTCAATTGGTATCCATCTTTTGGTATGGAATGCAATTGGTGTCATGGGCTTTGTTGCATAGTTTTGTATATAGGCTTGCTTTCAGGGGGAGTCGCTTTTGTCTTGCTGCTTCTCCGCGTGCTCCGAGTGATTGTGCTCCATTTAGTGTTGAGCTTCTCTTGTGATTTTTCTCAGTCGGTATCGAGCATGCTAGTCGTGTTGAGCCGTTTTTGCCTCTGTCTAGAGGGACTAGCAGTTTTTGCTTGGTATTTTCGATTGGTATGGACCCTTCAGCTAGTTGCGTCGAGCCTATGTGACTCTGTCTTGAGGAACTAGCTGTTTTCACCAATTCTTGGCTGTTTGTGATCAGTTTTGCATTCTTATGCGTTGATTCAGCCTCAATTGGTATCGAGCCTTGAGCTAGTGGTGTTGAGCCTTTTCTGCCTCTTCTTGAGGACTAGCTCATTTTTTACTTGGTTGCGTCGAGCCGTTGCCCATGTCTTTGGGAACCAAGTTTTTTTTCGCTCTATGTGATCGAGTCTTGCTCTTTGATGAGTTGTTGCTCCGATCCCTTGCTTGGTTGCGTTGAGCCGTTGCCCATGTCTTTGGGGACCAAGTTATGTTCATTTCAAATTGCCCCCTCTTTAGCATTTCTTTGGCTTTTGGGCATTTGAATGGATAATCTTCTCATGACAAGTGACTTTGTTCTTTGCCCTTCTGTGGCTTTTGATCACTTGAATGAGATTTTCGGTTTTGGTATCTCAAACCATCTCTTGTGCCTAGTTTTTGTCAATTCAATCATCAAGGGGGAGAAAGAGAAAGAGAAAAAGGGGGAGAAATCTCGACCCAAGTGAATCCAAGTGGAGTGAATCCAAGTGGATAAGTACCTTGGTTTCTTTTGTGATGATTGTTTGACAATTTATTTGAGATCGGTTTTCGAGTACCTTTTGGGATTCATGAAACTCTTGTTTCTCTTGACTCTTCGGTTGTGTGGAGGCTTTGCCCGCTTTTCCCGTTTCCTTCGGGACCGAGAGCTTTTATCTGAATTTTCATGATCCTTCCTCATCTCAAGTAGCCTTGTGTTTGCTTTTGCTTGGCTTTTGGGCACTTGGATGAGGCTTGCCTTCAAACCCTTTCTTTGTGGTTTCATTTTTAGTCAATGCATTCATCAAGGGGGAGATTGAGAACATATATGATGAATGATTGACTTTGATGAGGAAGGTTTGAGGCTTTTACCCGGTTGAGTCCATATCTAGTTATGCGCTTATTGTTATTACTAACCGGTGGCGTTGAGTTGTGGTGTGTCTGTGTTGGTGTGCATGTGCGACATGTGTCTCTTGGCTGTGTTGATGTGCAGGTGTGGAGCTCGGATACAGTGGTCTATGGCGAGGTGAAGGTCAAGTAGAGACGTGCCGTGCCGACGGACCGGGAGCGGTGAAGGATGGGCGTGCCGTGCGGCGGACGTGCCATGCTGATGTACCCAGAGCGGTGAAGGGCGGACGTGAGGCTTGGATTGACGGACCAGAGGGCCAGAGGACCAGCTGTGGTAGCTGGCATGTGGCATCGGCGAGCGAGAGCACATGGGATGTGCGGTGCATCGGCCGAGTCGGGACGAAGACGATGGCGTCATGGCTCTTGGCGGAGGTCGGACACGGGCTTGCGTGCGGCGCAAGTGCCGTCGGCCAAGTCAAGAAGGAAGAAGAAGGTCTTGTGCCCGGCCTAGAGGCTGGACATGCATCAGCATTGGTGCCGGTGGTCGGGGTGTGAGAACCACACTCTGTCTACGGCGCGGGTTCGGTAGCTGAGCCTCAAAAAGCTACCATCGACGGTTTCCAGGTTTGGGCCTCCAAACCTGGGGTGGCCGGTTTCCGAGTTTGGGCCTCAAAACTCGGCGAGGACGGTTTCCAGGTTTGGGCCTCAAAACCTGGGCGCGCGGGTTTCCGAGTTTGGGCCTCAAAACTCGGGGTGGACGGTTTCCCGGTTTGGGCCTCAAAACCTGGGCTGGCGGGTTTATCGGTTTGGGCCTCAAAACCGAGGGTTGGTCCGAAAGGACGGTCGACGCGTAGCGGCGTGGAGAGGCTGGCGCGGCGGCGAAGCTATCCACGAGGAAGGCGCGGTGGTCGACGTGACGGCACGTGGCGGCATCAGGGAGGTCGCGTCGAGGCGAAGCTACCGGATGTGCGGGCGTGG
The DNA here is from genome assembly GCA_009763385.1 of Coix lacryma-jobi var. lacryma-jobi. Taxonomy (NCBI): domain Eukaryota; kingdom Viridiplantae; phylum Streptophyta; class Magnoliopsida; order Poales; family Poaceae; genus Coix; species Coix lacryma-jobi. The sequence continues at coordinate 102,625,877 of CM019830.1, read as the reverse complement.
CCGTCGGATGAAGATCGTCAGGACTGGACGGTTTTACCCCTGGGGGGTATTTGGGTTGAGTGCTTAATGTAAAGGCGTTTTGGTCTTCGGACGTGCTCCTATATATATGAAGGGGGCTGCTAGGGCAGCCGTATCCTTGGGGGAATTTTGGGACGGTGTCTCTCTCATTTTGTTCCTGTGAGAGAAGGCTAGGGTTAGGGAGAGTTGGCTCTTGTTCTTGAGCTTTTTGCCATCCAAGCTTTGATTTGCTAGGAGTGGCTTGTAGCCCGACACCGAGTGCTTAATGAATCCTCCATTCCTCTGAATCCAAGGATCAAATTCGTGCTTTAATTTGTCTTGCGATTTTGTTCTTCGCGTTTGCACGTTTTCCCCACTTTCGTTCTTCACGAGAATTCCTGTTTCAAGTGAAGATTCGCAAATCCGTTTGAACCATCTTGTGTAGCTTCGTGAGAGTCTTCTTTCTACCGAAGGAATTTCTCTAATACCTCACGAACTCACAGATCGGGCGGATTTAGTTTTGGGATCAAGTTCTTGCCCGTTCTTCACCGTTTTCTTCGATTCACCGATTTGAAGTTAGGTTCGAGCCATGATCTCTTAGGAGTAGCTCACTAACATCCTTGTGACCCCTCACACGAAATTTGAGCCCTAGTGCTTTTGATTTGAGGGAGATCGGGTTGATTCGGTGGACGAACAGTGGGCTGGTCGGGGTGACCGGACGCTTCTTCTTAGCGATCGGACGCACCCTAATAGAGTCCGGTCTTTGATCTCTAGCATTGACCTGCTCGTGTGGAGTGACCGGACGCTCGCCTCGTATCGACCGGACGCTATCCCGTGCGTCCGGTCGTTGAAGGCCGGGGATTTTGCTCTGGGCGATTTTGACAGGACTCACCTAGGGTTGAGTGACCGGACTCGCTGGTGTTACTGTTCACCGTGTTCTCGCCACTGATCGGACGCACTGTGCATGTGACCAGACTCTCCCTGGTGTTGCGTCCGGTCGTTAACAGAGAGCTCCCAGAACGCTGATCAGCTGACGGGACGCGTCCGGTGCCTGTTGACCGGACGCACCAGTGAGTCCGGTCAGTGCAGACAGCGCGCGTTTTTGTCTGTGTCTTTTGCGTTCGAGCTCCGATTTGAGATCTGCTTTTTCCGTTGGATTCCCGACTCTGTGCTCTACAGAAACCGGGCTTCCCGCTTTGCGAGAAAGCCTGAATCCCCCTCGCGTTGCTCGGGGGAGGTTGAGGTTACCCAAACTCCATCCTGTCACTAGTTGACTTGCGTGGATTTGGGAGAGGGAGCTTTTGTGGTGTCCCGCTGTGTTCCTAGGGAACATCCACCTATTCTCTTGGGTCGTGGACATGACGCGTGTCGGCTTTGCCCTTGGGGTTGATTTTATTGGGACAGAGGCTGTAATTTCTGAGAAGAAATTTTAGGCTCCCATTCACCCCCCCCCCCCCTCTGGTCGCCTTGCTTTAGAATTTTCGGTCCTTCAGCTTTCAACCTCTCGCAGGCACATGCTGAATTCTGAACTTGTGTACTTTCACCGCTGCAACTCCGATTAAAATTTGAAAACACAAGTCTATGTTTCATTCTGCAGCATGATGATTGAACTTTGCTAGGGGTAGTTCACCTTGTATACATGTTTAGCACTCGTTCGAATTCCTGTCTATGCATGTTCAGTGCTCTTTTGATGGTGAATACTTTTGGCTAAAAACTGCTCATTTTGCTCATATGTTCATATTTCATATTTGGTGATCAGTTTGAGCCTTCGCTAGCTTGTATGCTTTCTAGTGAGTCGTTTGGAGCTATACTGTTTAGAGCATCTTTGCATTCTCTTGACTATATTCCTGAAGCTGCTAACTTGCATTTTGACTCATATGCATTTTGGAAGGGGGAGAACTTCTCTTGTTGGCACTTTTGATGGTGCATTTTCTGAGGGGGAGAAAATTGCTTTCGGTTCCTTTTGCTTGATGGTGCATTTTCAACTAAGGGGGAGAATTAGGACAAATCATACTGCCCATGTTCAAAGGGGAGAGGAATCGGTTGTGTGCACCATGCAAGGGGGAGCTTGCTCATGATGAGTTTTTGCAATTTCCAATTGGTTCGGAGCGTTTTTGCTAGTTGTGTTGAGCCTTTGCCTCTTTCTTGAGGGACTAGCATTAGCCTTTCAGATTTTCAATTGGTGTCAAGCTTTCTTGCTAGTTGTGTTAAGCCTCTGTGCCTCTATCTTGAGGGACTAGCATTTTGCTTCGCTTTTTCAATTGGTATTTGCTAGCGGTGTTGAGCCCGTTTCTGCCTCTTCTTAATGGCTAGTTTTGCTTTGCTTGGTTGCGTCAAGCCGTTGCCCATGTCTTTGGGGACCAAGTTGTCTTGCTCTTTCCACTTGACCTTCTTCGGCTTTGCTATGCTTTTGGGTCATTTGGTTGAGTTCTCTCTCCTTCTTTCTTCTTTCCTCCTTTCATTATGATTTGTGTTGGTAGTTGACAATGCACTCATCAAGGGGGAGATTGCGGATACATGGGTGTATGCCGAGTCTCTGAGTGATGAGTGATTGTCAACTGGGATGATGCGCATGTTCTTTGGCTTGTGTTGTGCAGGTGTCGAGCACGGATACAGTGATCAGAGGCAAGGTGAAGGTCAAGTAGAGACGTGCCGTGCCGATGGACCGAGAGTGGCGAAGGGCGGACGTGAGGCTATGACTGAGGGACCGGTGGCCCGAGGATCAGCTGTGGTGGCTGACAGCCTAGGACAGCGACAAGCGAAGACTTGCGGTCATGTGTTGCTTGAGTCGTGGACTTGGGGACACGTGTCGGTGGACGGGGTGCACGGGCGGTGCATCCCCTCTACAGCTTCGGTTTGGTGGTAGAGACAGAAAAACCATCGAGTGGACGGTTTCCAGGTTTGGGCCTCAAAACCTGGGCGCGGATGGTTTCCGAGTTTGGCCACAAAACTCGGGCTGAGGACGGTTTCCAGGTTTGGGCCTCAAAACCTAGGTGTTGCGGGTTTGCTGAGTTTGGGCCACAAAACTCAGGCTTCGATGGGCTGGTTTCCCGGTTTGGGCCTCAAAACCGGGGGTTGGCTGTGAAGGCTGGATTCCCGGTTTGGGCCACAAAACCGGGGGTGCGACGTCCAGGAAAAGGACGCAGAGCGGTGGCGGCACGTGGCGGCAATCGGGAGGTTGCGTCGAGGCAACGCTACGAGTTGTGCGGGCGTGGCCGTCGGATCCACCTACCATCGAGTTGGTCCAGAATAACCTTAGGGTTTAGCTGGTTCGCTCTGTAAGTAGTTAGGGGTAGAGTGGGAATTAGGAATAGTTAGAATTAGGATAAGTAGGGGGAGACACCCACCTCCCCATTGATCTCAGTCATTTGCTATTTTCCACCTAGGGTTTCCTGCTCTCCCACATCCCTGCTGTAGCGAACCTGAGATCCATAGAGAAGAGAACAATACCTCAGTGCCCGTGAGATTTTGAGGAAGTGAGACCGTAATCTCACTATTGTAGCGTGTGGTAGCCACACGGTTGCAAATTCGTGGTTGTGATTCGTGTTTTGTTCGTGTTCTTTGCGGGTTGCTTTTCTCCACGTTTTTCCCGTCGATCGATCTCTTTGTTCGGTGCATCTCTTGCAAATCCGTTTGAACCAAGTTGGTCTAGATCGTGAGGCACTTCTTTCCACCGAAGGAATTCACCTCTAACCTCACGAGCTAGTAGATCGGTTGATTTTTCTCTTGGATCGGTTTTTGTTCCCTTTGCCCCGATTTCTTCCAATTGACTGATTTAGAGTTAGGTTCGAGCCATGATTCTTTTGGGATAGCTCACTAACCTCCTTGGAACTCCTCATACCAAGTCTAAGCCTTAGTGCTTTTGATTCGGAGGAGATCGGGTTGAATTTGTGGAAGAACAGCACTGAATTGGGAGCATCGGACGCTAGGGTTCGTGGCATCGGACGTTGACTCGAATAGCATCGGACGCTCCGTTGCCACGTGTCAAGTTCTGACAGTTTTAAAGGAGCAACGGACGCTACCATCGGACGCTCCGTTGTCCATCGGAGGCTCCGTTGTGTAGCCATCGGATGCTGAAGGTTCACTGTTCACAGCGTCCGATGAGTGTCCAGTAAGGATCCAGACAGGCCGTTTTTACATCGGACGCTTCCGGTGTTTTGGCATCGGACGCTGCCAGCGTCCGATGCTGCTGAGTCTGCGCAGTTTCGTTCGTGGTTCGTTCGATCGTTGACGGATTTGCTTTCCGTCTTTTGTGTTGGGTTTCTAGGGGTGTGTAGTGTCCCGCTGTGCTTCTCCGAAGCATCCACCCTAAATCTAGGGTCGTGGACACTTGCAAGCTCTCGGTTTGCTCTTGGGGTTGATTCTTGGGACAGTGGCAACATGTTTCCGAAAGGAAAATTTGGAGCTCCCATTCACCCCCCCCCCCCCCCCCTCTCTGGTCGCTTTCTGGTAGCACTTTCGGTCCTTCAGGGGTGGCGGCCGCCACCTAGGGCTGGCGCCCGCCACTAGGGTTAGTCCTAGGTTGGCTGGCTGCCCCCTATAAATAACCCCCTCACTCATTTGGGCTATAAATACCCCCCTGAGGCATCACTTCATTCATATCCAGTCATGAAATTAAATAGCCCGCTATTTGTGCCGCTATAGCCCGAAATAGCTTGAAAAAAATTGTGCCGCTATTTGCGTTCATGCACAATTCTGCCGCTATTTTACCGCTAAAGTCCGCTAATTATAGTTTATAAAACGCTAAACACTTTAGCTTTAGCTCGCTATTTAAAATCATGTATCCAGTACATCCCAAAGCAACACCAAGCAAGAGAAGCAGAGAGCAAGTGAGAAGCTCAGAGAGCTTAGGCAAGTAGGTTAGCTAGTAGAGAGAGTATAGCTCTAGTGCCCTCGCTACAACGCGGCTCTTAGTTTAGCACAGCTCAGCCCAAGTCCTTGGTAAAAGGAGCATGGAGCTTGCTAAGAGAGAAGCGGGTGCGAGCGACTGGCATCGGAGGTCGGTTGATTTCCCGATGTCTCTGGTCTGGTTTGCTCTCTTGTATCTCAGGTACATTTATCTTTATCTCAGTATTACTTTAAGCATTACTTTCAGTATTACTTTTAGTTTTACTTTATCAAGTACCTTGAGTGTGACCTAGCTATCTTATAGTTCAATTCACTTAGCCATAGTAGTTAATCTCTAGTGAGCTTTGTGTTTGATCTTTGCCAATAGGTTGCTTAGTTAGTTTAGTGTTTATCTTATTAAGTCAAGTATTTGCTCTGACGTCCGCAAGGGTGTCTCTATTCAAAGCTAGGGTAGAGATAGTTAGAATATAATTAAGCGTGGTGCTTAGTTATAGACTTACCTTTAGATACGGCTGGACCTCCGGATAGCTGTGGTAGCAAGCAGGTGGTGACAGCCCTGTGCGCCTTGAATTCCACCACGTAGTTGGCCTAGTTTAACAGTAAGGCTCGTTGTGCTAGCGTTCAACCTAAGTAAGTGGTAAAGGCTAGTACGCCTCAGTACTTGACAAGATAGGAATAAAACTATACTTAACTTAGTTGCTCTATTGACTTTTGCTTGCCCTGCTTCGTAACTATCTTGCTTCGTAGTTATGTTGCTTGTAGTTATCTAGGATTAGTTATTAGTAGTTAGTAGTTAGTTAGTTACCTTTAGTTAACCTATTCCCTTTATCTACCTATCCATCCACCTTACCTTAGCCATCCATTTCATCCTTACCTATCCATCCATATATTCTTTCTAGCCTTTCATCCCCTCTCTTCCCTTCTCTCCTTTTCCTTTTTCTTATTTCTTCGACTCTCATCCCCTCCTTGACTCGACTTATACACCACCCTAGCCTTCCCTTGGGATCAAATAAATCGACACCTGGTACTCCCAGGCGAAGTGCTACTACGATAGTTCGGTGCGCTTGCAGAATCTCCTCCTGGTAGATTGCATTCTCTCTAGCTAGCTCCTACTAGTGTCAGGATTGACAACCCCGCTTGGCATTAGTAGATAGCTGCTTTAGCTCCACTCCTTTAGGTATAGTGACCGGTCTTGCTTCAAGCATTTCTAACGCCGTTGCCGGGGATAGACTGCATAGTCTACTCCTAGTAACAATGTTAGCAAGTGCCAACAAGCATTCCTGGGCCGTTACCGGGGATAGTTGCCTAGCTCTATCTTTAGTGAAGCTACGAACTACCAACAGGTCCAACCCGATTTCGCACTCAAGCTGCGACTACCAAGAGGGTATGATTCTTCCAACAGGAACCATTGCACTGGTCCTCAAGAGGTGCTTGATCAACTTTATCCCTTGGAACGGGGTACAAAGAGTAGTACTCGGGTAGACTAAGTCCTCTAACAAGTCGCTAAAGACTGTAAGAGAAACAAAGTCATACGACCCAATCTCAAGTGCTAGAGAGCACTCGGATAGACTCGTCTAGTAAGATGCCTAGTCAAACATCCATTACAAATACAACGACCCATTGACAAAGATAATGAAAGTGCATTCGCCCCCAATGTGGGTTTTGGCTAATTAATGACAATCAAATTAGGGACTAACCAGTTTATAAAAGCATGTATGCAGGTGTTAGTCCTTTGAAAGATTTGAAACGTTGAAATCTCGTGAACAAAGCGCGTAGGATATTGTTGGACATAAAGATGCCTAGCTCAAGTGGTAGTTTAAAATTTCAATTTTAAACTTGAGTTATAGGTAAGCCGGACTATGAAGAGGGTCACAAATTAAGTTGGCTAGATGTGGAGAAAAGTGCTCAAATCGACTAACCTTAGTTCGCTTGAGAGACACCGCACAATCACGAACACGTAGAGGGTAAATTCTTTTGGTCGGTGGTACCGACCATGGGTGGTCGGTGGTACCGACCACAGCTTCTCTGCGCAGCGCTCAAACACCCTCTCTGTGTTGGTCAAAAAATGACCTGGCGGTAGTACCGCCATAACCTCGGTACTACCGCGCGCGGTGGTACCGACGCAAGGTCGGTAGTAACCTGGTTTGCAACCCTCTCTGGATAGAGTTGTTTTTGACCTAGCGGTGGTACCGCCATTACCTCGGTAGTACCGCCCGCGGTGCTACCGACCTATGGCCGGTAGTTTTCCAATTTTGCAAGGCTCTCTGTTCGCGCTGTTTTTGGCCTGGCGGTAGTACCGCCATTACTTCGGTAGTACCGCCCGCGGTGCTACCGACGCAAGGCCGGTGGTAACCAAGTTTGCAGAGCTCCCTGTGAAGAATTGAAAAAGGCCTGGCGGTGGTACCGCCATCACCTCGGTACCACCGGGATCGGAGGTACCGACGGAGGTCGGTGGTAACTTGACTTTGCGAGGCTCTCTGTGTTGTGTTGAATATGACTTGGCGGTGGTACCGCCATAACCTCGGTACCACCGGCCTCGGAAGCACCGACCCAGGTTCGGTGGTTGAAAGTTTTTTAGGGCTCTCTGGACTGACTAGCCTTTGACTTGGCGGTGGTACCGCCATTATCTCGGTACCACCGACCTCGGAGGAACCGACCCTCGGGCGGTAGTTTCCGAGGGACCGAGTCGCTAACTGAGTTGCTCTCTGTTCGAGTTTGTTTTGGCCTGGCGGTGGTACCGCCATTACCTCGGTACCACCGGCCTCGGTGGTTCCGACCTTGGCCCGGTGCTTGTCAGTTTGACCAGATCTGGGTGTATGCGACCGTTGTGGGTACCGACCATGGCTGGTCGGTGGTACCGACCAGCCTCGGAACTGAGGGAGTATAAATGCCTCCCCTCTTCACTTTTCACGTTGGGGACTGAGACTATACACTTATTGCTGACCTAACTCTAGACAAACTCTCTCCAAGCATTGACTCACCCATCTCTCTCCCCCTTTGCTCCTAGATTCATTCCCTTGCAAGATTTGAGCTAGGGAAGTGAGATTCGAGAGTGGGAAGCATCAATCTTCGACTTGAGCACTTGGTTTCCATCTTGCCGGCTTGTTTTGTGTCTTTTACTCTTGAGCTCTTTGAGTTCTAGCCGGTTAGGTGTTCTTCGTGGTAGCCCGTATTGATTTACTTGTGAGGGCTCCCCGAAGCGTTTGTATTACCCTGAGATTTCTAGTAGAGATACTCTCGTAGCCTTTGTGGTTGCTTGAGTGAGGCGAGGAGGTGAAATAGACTCCGACCTTTGTGGTCACCTCAACAACGAGGAAGTAGGCACTCCTTAGTGGATTGGCCGAACCTCGGGATAAATCTTGTGTCCCGTGTGCTTGTTGTTGTTGTCCCTATTTTCTCTACTTCTCTTGTTATTGTGTTCTTCGTGTTCTTCCTATCCCTATCTTGTTCTTAGGTTGGGAAGGCTCGATCTACATCAAGGGGAGCAACCAAGGTTTCGTGAGAGTAGTTTTACCGTAAATTATTCTTTAGAAAGTTGGCTAGAAACTTGTTTTATCTTCATATCTTACTTTCATCGGTTTTGTAGTTTCTTTAGGATCCCGGTTGTGCCGTTTGTTTGTGTTGGTAGTACCGGTGTTTCACACCCGGTAGTACCTACCCAAACAAACCGGCCTCTCCGGTTGCTATCTAACTACATCTTATAGTTTGTGAAGTTTCAGATAGTCAAAATCACCTATTCACCCCCCCCCTCTAGGCTGATTCGGTCCTTTCAATTGGTATCGGAGCCTAACCCTTGTGTTAGCGCTTCACCCGCGTAAGGGAGAATCATGTCTACCATAAGTCAAGAACAGCTTGATGAGATTGTCAAGAAGGTTACTGCTCAGATAATTCAAGATCAAGCAAAGAAGCATGAAGATGAGATGAAGAGAATGAAAGATGAGATGGAGAGTTGAGGCGAGCTTTGGAAAGCAAAGCCGAAGCATCCGGAAGCAGTGGAAATCAGCCGCCCAAGGATGACAAGAAGAAGGAAGATGAAGAGAAAGGCAAGAAAGACACCGAGTTCACTAGAGTGCCATATGACTATAGCCATATGGGCAAGGTCATACAATTGCCTAGCGTCAATCTAGGCAAGCCACCTGCCTTTGATGGAATCAACTACAATGATTGGGCACACAAGATGAAGCTACACCTTCTTGCTGCAAGAGTTTGGGAGATTGTTGAAAATGGACCAAGTCATGTTGAAGGTCAAGAGTTCACCGATAATGATGTGTTTGAGTTTCAACAAAATGTTCAAGCCGCATCATTGATTCTATCATGCCTAAAGCCTGAAGAAAGCAACAGGTACATGGAATGGAGAATGCCAAGAAGATTTGGGATACACTCAGGATATCATATGAGGGTGATGCGAGTGTGAGGAAGTGCAACATAGAGCTTCTTCATGGAAAGATTGAGAACTTTGCAATCAAGAAAAATGAGACCACTCAACAAATGTTTGACAGATTCATGACGTTGGTAAATCAGATTAGACCACTCGGAGACACAAGTGGGATGACTACTCAGCTGGAAGAAAGCTATTAAGAGCATATAGAAAGAGGAACAAGAACCTTGCATCAATCATCATGGAGAGACCTAACTATGAGAGCATGGGACCTCATGAGATGCTTGCCAAGATAAAGCATCATGAAGTCTTGGATGATGAAGATATAGAAGAACAAGAGGCAAGCCACAAAAGGGTGGTAGCACTCAAGGCTAATCAAGAAGAAGGAAGCAAGGCCCGAGATGACTCTTCAAGCGAAGGAAGTGAAGACTCCGATGATGAGTTGGCCCTTATTGTGAAGAACTTTAGAAGATTCATGAGAAAGAAGATGCACAAGAAGGGCAAAGGTGGTTACTTCAAGAAGTCAAAGAAGAGAAATTGCTATGAATGTGGAGCGGATGATCATTTCATTGCCGATTGTCCACAAAAGAAGAACAAGAACAAGTATAGCAAGAGTGATGACAAGAAGCATAGAAGAAGAAGAGGTGGTGAAGCTCATCTTGGTGAGGAGTGGTTCTCGGAAGATGACTCAAGTGATGAAGAGAAGAGCAAGAGCAAGGAGAAGGAGAAGGGAGCGGCCAACATCGCCATACACAAGACCTCTTCTCCAAGTCTCTTCTCCAACATGGCTACATCGACAACTTCGTCACGCTTGTTCGAGAACCTCTCTGACGACGAGGATGACTTCACTCATTCTTGCTTCATGGCTAGAATGAGAAGGTATCACCTCACTCTCCTACTTGTTCTAGTGATGAATGTAGTGATGATGATATGGATGAATTTGAGCTTAGTTTAATTAGAAAGTTTGGAAAGAAAGGTGGAGCTAAAATCATAAAATTGCTCACTAAATTAGAGAGTCGGAATGAGAGTCTTGCAATGCAAGGGGACTTGATCTCTCAAGAGAGAGAAAAGAATCGTGCATTGGAAGCCCTCTCTTGCCGAGGAGAAGTTGAAGGTTGAGAATTGACCGTGGAACTATCCTTAGCCAATGACTCCAACAAGAAGTTGGCTAAGGAGTGTTCCATGAGCAATGACTCAATTGCAAGCCTAAAGAATGAGGTTAGCATGGTTCAAGAGAGCCTCACAAGCTCTCAAAATAAATATCAAACTCTTGAACTAAGCTACAACACTCTTTGGAATAGCACCTCTTCAACCTCTTCTAAGGATTCCGATGGCTCTAATGCCTCAACCAGTAATGGTTGCAAAAGATGCTATAAACATGATATAAATGCTTGTGCAACTAACCTTGTTGAGCTAGAAAAGAAAGACAAAGAAATTCATAGGTTGAACATGATCTTGAGGAATGGTTGCAAGTGTAAGGTGCAAACAACCAAAAGATATCCTCAAGACCGCAAGGCACCCATCCATCAAGGATGGAATTGGGTACAATAGGTATGGTGGTAAGGCCAACGGTAGAAAGATGGTCAATGGGGTACCTTTTGTTAACTTTAACAAAGGGGTTCCTCTCTTTGACCTAATGAACAAGGCCAACAAGGTTGCCAATCCAAAGGCTCCACTTGCTAATGATAAGATCAACAAGGAGAAGCAAGTGGAGGCCCTCAAGCAACAAAAGCCCATATCAAGAAGCTATACATGTGATTATTTGTGTTGTTGGGGTGATGATGGCAAAATAGTTGTCAAGTATGTTGGGTGCCCCTCAAGAAGAGGGAAATTATGAGAAATGTTTGGGTACCAAAGCTTATGTGACTAACCCCAAGGACCCAATCTCGTTTGGGTACCTAAATCTAGAACATAAACTTGTTTTGTAGGAATATGCCTCCGGTGGATCAAGTTGGGTGTTGGATAGTGGATGCACCAATCATATGACCGGGGCAAAAGATATGTTCTCCTCATTTCAACCAAGCAACGACTCATGCAACAACATTGTGTTTGGTGACAATGGTAAGGAGAAGTGCTTGGTTTGGGTAAAATTGCTATCTCAACTGACAATTCCATATCTAATGTATTACTTGTGCATTCGTTGAGTTACAATTTGTTATCCGTTTCTCAACTTTGTGAAATGGGTTACGATTGTCTCTTTACGGATAAGGGTGTGACCGTCTCTAGAAGAAGGGATTCCTCTATTGCATTTAAAGGCGTGTTGAAGGGAAAACTCTACTTAGTTGACTTCTCAACTAGTAAGGTAGAGCCTACAACATGTCTAATGGCAAAATCTAGCATGGGTTGGCTTTGGCATCGCCGACTAGCTCATGTTGGGATGAGGAATTTGGCCCAACTTCAAGAGAAGGGCACATCCTTGGACTAACCAATGTTTCTTTGAGAAAGATAGGATTTGCAGTGTGTGCCAAGCCGGAAAGCAAGTAGGAACATCCAATCAAGAACATTGTGTCGACCTTCAAGACCATTGGAGCTATTGCATATGGATCTCATCGGACCCGTTGCTTATCAAGCATCGGGCGGTAACAAATACGGTTTTGTTATTGTTGATGACTATTCTCGTTTCACTTGGGTGTTCTTTTTAGCAGACAAAAGCGAAACGCAAGGTATCTTCAAGAAGTTTTGCTAGAAGAGCACAAAATGAGTTCGACATCAACATCAAGAAAGTGAGAAGCGACAACGGGACCGAGTTTAGGAACACCAACATAGAAGAGTATCTTGATGAAGAAGGGATAAGCATGAGTCTCCGTTCATATACCCCACAACAAAATGGGGTTGTGGAAAGGAAGAATAGAACTCTTGTTGAGCTGCAAGATCTATGTTGGATGAGTACCCCGACTTCCTATGGATTTTGGCGGGGCAATGACCGGCGTTTCATACAATCAACCGCCTGTACTTCACAAGCTAAGAGGGAAGACGCCTATTAAGCTTCTAACTGGTACCAAACCAAAGGTGCATTACTTTCGAGTTTTTTGCTTCAAGTGTTTCATACTTTAACAAAAGGGCCAAATTCAAAGTTTCACCTAAGGTACACGAAGGCTTCTACTTGGTTATGGTACAAGAACATGGCTAACCGTTATTCATAAATGCCACCGCACGATTGGTTAACGTAGACCGTGACTTTTGATTAATCCGACGTCTCTCAAAAGGAAAGCAGTCAATGATGACTTGTAGATAATGACGGCCTCCTCCGACGCTATCAAGAAGCTTGCAACCGTGTTTCAGGCCCGTTGAAGTACAAGTGATGAAGTGAACCAATACACACACACACTTCCACAAGATTCTCATATCCATCATGTGCTCCAATGCGCATGATGAAGCTTTCGCAACTCCAAAAAAGATTGTGGTAGTGTGAATGATGTTCAATTGATACAAACCAATTGATGTCAAACACGAACTCACTGAATTCCAACAAGAGATGGGACTCCAAACATATGGATTAAGATGGACCATCCACGAAGATCACACTGTACCACACCCAGAGTTCAATCACACAGTTCAACGGGATCATCCGTTGACAACATATTGGGGAGCATACGGCTTGGGGTAACGACACGTTCTCGTTTAGCAATTTTTTGTGAACATTCCTTGTTGTCTCCTCTTTGGGAACCTCTTAGGGTGGAAGAAGCACTTGACAACCCGGACTTGGGTGATGGCTATGCAAATAGCTGACAACTTCACCAATGAATCTGGTCCCTTTGTGGAAAGGCCCAAGCAAAATGTGATAGGAACCAAATGGGTTTTCCGCAACAAGCAGACGGCATGGCGTGGTGACAATGAACAAAGCACGTTGGTGGGGCCGGTTTCACTCAAATCCGAGGTTTGGATTTTGGGGAAACCTATGCACCTGTTAGCTAGCTCGCGTCATTTCGTATATTACTATGCCTTTGCTACTTCACCATGATTTTCAAGCTATATCAAAATGGACGTGAAAAGTGCAATTCCTCAACGGCCCCCTCTCCAATTGGTTATGTGGGGCAACCACCCGGCTTCGCGGACCCAAAGTTTCCCAACCACGTCTACAAGCTCGACAAGGCGCTCTATGGGCTTAAACAAGCCTCTAGAGCTTGGTATGACTGTCTAAGGACTTCCTACTCAAAAAGGGTTTTGAGATAGGAAGGGCCGATGCTACTTTATTTACTCGCAAAGTTGATAATGATATCTTTGTGTGCCAAATATATGTCGATGACATAATATTTGGTAGTACTAATGTTGTCTTTTGTGAGGAATTTAGTAGGATCATGACCAAAAGGTTCGAGATGTCCATGATGGGTGAGTTGAAGTACTTTCTTGGATTCCAAATCAAGCAACTCAAGGATGGCACGTTCATCAGTCAAACCAAGTATACACAAGAGACATGCTAAAGAAGTTTGAGATGGACAAGGCCAAACCCATCAAGACCCTATGCCTACCAATGGACATCTTGATCTAAATGTGGATGGTAAGTCAGTGGACCAAAAGGTATATCGCCCATGATCGGTTCATTACTTTACCTTTGTGCATCTAGGCCCGATATTATGCTTAGGTGTGCATGTGTGCAAGGTTTCAAGCTAATCCGAAAGAATGTCATATTATGGCCGTTAAGAGAATTTTTCGATACTTAGTGCACACTCCGAATCTTGGCTTGTGGTATCCCAAGGGCTCCACTTTCGATCTACTTGGCTATTCCGATTCGGACTATGCCGGTTGCAAGGTAGACCGAAAGAGCACTACCGGGACTTGCCAATTTATTGGGAGGTCTTTGGTGTCATGGAGTTCTAAGAAACAAAATAGTGTTGCCCTATCCACTGCCGAAGCCGAGTATGTGGCGGCCGGCGCTTGCTGTGCTCAACTACTTTGGATGAAGCAAACACTAAAGGACTTCGGATGTGAGCAAACCAAAATTCCACTTTTGTGTGACAATGAGAGTGCTATCAAACTAGCAAACATCCCGTAAACCACTCTCGCACAAAACACATAGACATCCGACACCATTTTTTTGAGAGACCATGAAGCCAAAGGAGATATCGCAATACGCCATGTGAGCACCGAAAAAAAACTAGCCGATATCTTCACAAAGCCTTTAGATGAGTCAAGATTTTGTGCTTTGAGGAGTGAACTAAATATCATTGATTCTTGTAACGTGGCTTGATGTCTTGCACATATTTGTTTTCACCTAGAACCTAAACAAATGCTTTTAACAAATATTGTATGTGATTTCAAAATCTATTTTGCATGCTTCACTTGTGTCCATAGCTATGTATTGATTCTATGAAATCTGGACATATTTGAAGTGTGTGTAGTATACCACACAAAGTCCTCCTGAAAACCCTCTCGGTCCCTCTGTTTTTCGGCCTGTCGGTGGTACCGCCATTGTGTCGGTACTACCGACGGCGGTAGTACCGGCCTTTGGGCGGTTCCACCGACCAGGTTTGACCTGGGTATATAAGGGGCGCGGTGAATCCGTTTCAACCCTAGTCAAACTTCTTTTGACCGCCGCCCTTGCCTCCTTGCAGCCGCCGCCTGCTCGTGCCTTCTCCCCGTGCGCCGCCATCGCCTCTCCTTCCCGATCTTTTTCCTCCTCCATCCAAATCCAAATCCCTCCGGTGGAAAGTTGCTTTGGAGCGTGGAGATCGTCTTGGTGGTGTTCTTGAAGCCCGAAGTTTCTCCTTCATTGGATTTCGATCTCTTTTCGAGTAGCAAGGTACTAGGGTGTTCATGCCCGATCTCTCAATGTACTTTGTTCTAGGTCGATTCCTTTGGTAGGATTGTTCTATCTAGTATGAAGATGCTTCTAGGATGTATGGTTCGCAAGTTCATAGCGATTTGGTAGATTGGATTGAAGGAAACCGCACGCTGCCGTGCGGTCGATAGTACCGCCCAAGGGTCGGTAGTACCGCCCGCGCGCAGCGAGCCGTTCTCCTTCCCGATTTCGATCGTCTTATTTGCTACATCCGTTGAAAGTAAGTCGTAATCGTTCCATCATCTTTGTCTCATGTTGGTCTATGGCTATCTTTGTCTAGATGAGCGGGAGGCCCTCTCGTGCTCGCTCCCCTAGTGATGATGATGAGGATTATGCCGCCTTGGAGCAAGGTGGTCATGCGCAAGGGGAGCCGCCGCGTCGCAATCCCGGGCGCCGTGGTCGGTCTGGGAGTATGGATGACTCCTCTCGTCAGGTCCGTGGACGCTCGTCCGCGGGCCTACGGGTCGTCGCAGGCGTGGATAGGCAAGGGCGAGCGGGAGCGGTCATGCCCGTGGCAGTGGGCATGCTGCTCCTCCTCTCTCCTCCTCCTCAGCCTTCTCCGCCCCTGTCGCTGGTCCGGCAGGTCGCCTGCACAGCGTCATTGTGGGAGGAGTGCCTTCAGCTGGTCTCGATCGTGAGGGTCGTTCCTTCGATCCTCGAGTTGGACCGGCATCCCCTCGGACTTCAGGGTTGATGCTAATCAACCGGGCTTTTGACATGCACCCTGAAGCCGAAGCGGTCATGTTCGCCGTCCCTCCCGCTCTTCTTGGAAATCCCATGGATTACTCCAATAGAAAGCGGGGTAGTTGATGAGAGAAGACAGCGTGAGGAGAACCCCTATCTATTCATCAGAGATGCTTCAGTTGATCGGAGGTTCTGGTCAAGATTCCAGCAGGACTACTATGTGACAGTCCTCTGGAAGGGCTTCTGTGCTAGGGCTATCCCCCTCTTTTTGAGCACAAGCGGTTAGTTATCCGCTCCTTGACATCGACTCTAGATGGTCTCACCTCCCTCCTTTTGACACACGTTGTCCGAGATTAGTTACTTGGTAGGATTAGCAAGGGTGGATGGCTTGAGCAGCTGAATCTCTGATGACGGCAAGATTCTGGATTCTGCAGGGCTTGAGGAGCCGAGAGCCTGATTCTCTGTAGAGGTGATTGCTTCTGTTGCTGATCGTGACACTGGAACCAGAGATTCTCTGTCAGTTTTGGACCACTTATGTCTACTTGCCGGTATGATAGGAAGCTGACGCGTGCTGACATTGGATGACCCAAGGGTCCACTACCGGTGAAACTTTGTCACTTTCGCCGGTTGTTGGGGTTCGACCATGTCGACAGGGATTGCCCCTCGCCCTTGTCAGAGATGTATGGTGGGGGGCATGTACACCGAGCAGCTGCAGAACTCAGGTGTCTACATGGATGGTGCCGAGGCAACCTTCAAGGTCCAAGGCCTGAAGCCTGCCTTCTATGTGCTCAACAACCTGATGCGCCTAACTCTGGATCCTAAAGTTGGTGACCAGGACAACTTGAGAGATGATGCCCAAGGTCCTCGTCCGCTTTGCTCTGCAGATGGACGGTTAGCATCTCTCACTTTCTGTGGCAGAAAATCTCCGACGTTTACAATGATCCTCACAAGGCCTTGCCATATGCTCCATATCTTATGCATATCATTGAGCCTGTGGTGGCGCCACCTTCGAGTATGATCGCACCATGAAGGAGTACAGTGTTCGCAGTTCACCTCGGCTCCTTCCAAGGACAAAGAAAAAGTTGATGAAGGTGGTGAGGTCCCAGCAGATGCAGCAGCGCCTGGCGAGGCTCAGCCGGGTGGAGATGTTCCCATGCTACCGCTCCTCCTCCGCGTCGTGGGAGGCGTAGGGGTGGCGGTCTTCGCTCCGCCCTTGGAAAGATCTTTGAGTGGATGTGCTATCGGGCGATCGTGACGAGCGACATCAGCAGGAGGTGCGTCAGCATCTCGGTCTTCCTCCGTGCTCTCCGGTCCGACCCCATCCAGATCCGTTTGCTGAGTACGATGCTCAGGCCCGGAGTGGTGATGATGATGATGATGATGATGATGGTGGTCTCCCCCAGCAGCAGCCCCAGCAGCATGCTCAACAGCAGCCCCAGTTTCCAGGTGGTGGTGAGGCGGGTTTGTACAGCTCCATGCTGTATCCGCCCCATTAGTTCTATCCTCCGCCACCACCTCAGTACCAGCCTCATTCATTCCTTCTTCCCTGACTATGGTATGGGCACGTCCTTTGCTGGCGGGTCCACATCGTATCAAGGAGGGGGTGGAGGCTCGTACATGGGCTTTGCTGGCCCCGACGCCGATCCAACTGGGAGTGGTGGTCCTCGCGACTCTACACCACCACCTGATTCTTCGGCTCCTTCATCCTTCCCTGGTGGTGACGTTGGAGCGAGTGCCTATTCCTCTCTCTTCGGGGGCTCTTATCATGATGGATCTTCTAGCAGTTATTATTGATTCTTTGCTTATCTTGGCCTACCTGCTTTGGTACTTGATGCCAAAGGGGGAGTGTTAGGCTTATCTTGTTGTAATAGCTGTAGAAAGGGTAATCTTTGAGACTAAGTATGGTATGCTACATTTTATTTGTGATATGCTGAGGATGTAAACCTTTTATGCTTATTGTTATATTCATGCTTGGTTCATCCTCGTTATTGATGCTCTTGTCTTGGTGATTGTTGTTTTCGATATGGCTATGTGATTTGAGTTTTTCTTTCTTCAATAGCCATTCGCTTTTCTTATTACATTGTTATGTGTATCACCACGTCATACTGTTTATGCATCACAAATTGATATATTTGATATTGTCACACACTTAGGCACCCCACGGATTGCAAAAATTTAGGGGGAGCTCTTGTTCTGTTGTGTGTATGCAACCTTGCTTTCTAATCAAGGTTTGAAATTAATATCCAAAGCATACACTAAGGGGGAGCTTCAACTAAATTTTGGAATTCAAAAGCTTCAATTCTTTCTATCCCTAATTGTAAGCCTACGTTGGTTGTCATCAATTACCAAAAAGGGGGAGTTTGAAAGTGCATTCGCCCCCAATGTGGGTTTTGGCTAATTAATGACAATCAAATTAGGGACTAACCAGTTTATAAAAGCATGTATGCAGGTGTTAGTCCTTTGAAAGATTTGAAACGTTGAAATCTCGTGAACAAAGCGCGTAGGATATTGTTGGACATAAAGATGCCTAGCTCAAGTGGTAGTTTAAAATTTTAATTTTAAACTTGAGTTATAGGTAAGCCGGACTATGAAGAGGGTCACAAAGTAAGTTGGCTAGATGTGGAGAAAAGTGCTCAAATCGACTAACCTTAGTTCGCTTGAGAGACACCGCACAATCACGAACACGTAGAGGGTAAATTCTTTTGGTCGGGTGGTACCGACCATGGGTGGTCGGTGTACCGACCACAGCTTCTCTGCGCAGCGCTCAAACACCCTCTCTGTGTTGGTCAAAAAATGACCTGGCGGTAGTACCGCCATAACCTCGGTACTACCGCGCGCGGTGGTACCGACGCAAGGTCGGTAGTAACCTGGTTTGCAACCCTCTCTGGATAGAGTTGTTTTTGACCTAGCGGTGGTACCGCCATTACCTCGGTAGTACCGCCCGCGGTGCTACCGACCTATGGCCGGTAGTTTCCAATTTTGCAAGGCTCTCTGTTCGCGCTGTTTTTGCCTGGCGGTAGTACCGCCATTACTTCAGTAGTACCGCCCGCGGTGCTACCGACGCAAGGCCGGTGGTAACCAAGTTTGCAGAGCTCCCTGTGAAGAATTGAAAAAGGCCTGGCGGTGGTAACGCCATCACCTCGGTACCACCGGGATCGAGGGGTACCGACGGAGGTCGGTGGTAACTTGACTTTGCGAGGCTCTCTGTGTTGTGTTGAATATGACTTGGCGGTGGTACCGCCATAACCTCGGTACCACCGGCCTCGGAAGCACCGACCCAGGTTCGGTGGTTGAAAGTTTTTCAGGGCTCTCTGGACTGACTAGCCTTTGACTGGCGGTGGTACCGCCATTACCTCGGTACCACCGACCTCGGAGGAACCGACCCTCAGGCGGTAGTTTCCGAGGGACCGAGTCGCTAACTGAGTTGCTCTCTGTTCGAGTTTGTTTTGGCCCGGCGGTGGTACCGCCATTACCTCGGTACCACCGGCCTCGGTGGTTCCGACCTTGGCCCGGTGCTTGTCAGTTTGACCAGATCTGGGTGTATGCGACCGTTGTGTCATGGTCGGTGTACCGACCATGGCTGGTCGGTGGTACCGACCAGCCTCGGAACTGAGGGAGTATAAATGCCTCCCCTCTTCACTTTTCACGTTGGGGACTGAGACTATACACTTATTGCTGACCTAACTCTAGACAAACTCTCTCCAAGCATTGACTCACCCATCTCTCTCCCCCTTTGCTCCTAGATTCATTCCCTTGCAAGATTTGAGCTAGGGAAGTGAGATTCGAGAGTGGGAAGCATCAATCTTCGACTTGAGCACTTGGTTTCCATCTTGCCGGCTTGTTTTGTGTCTTTTACTCTTGAGCTCTTTGAGTTCTAGCCGGTTAGGTGTTCTTCGTGGTAGCCCGTATTGATTTACTTGTGAGGGCTCCCCGAAGCGTTTGTATGACCCTGAGATTTCTAGTAGAGATACTCTCGTAGCCTTTGTGGTTGCTGAGTGAGGCGAGAGGAGGTGAAATAGACTCCGACCTTTGTGGTCACCTCAACAACGAGGAAGTAGGCACTCCTTAGTGGATTGGTCGAACCTCGGGATAAATCTTGTGTCCCGTGTGCTTGTTGTTGTTGTCCCTATTTTCTCTACTTCTCTTGTTATTGTGTTCTTCGTGTTCTTCCTATCCCTATCTTGTTCTTAGGTTGGGAAGGCTCGATTACATCAAGGGAGCAACCAAGGTTTCGTGAGAGTAGTTTTATCGTAAATTTTCTTTAGAAAGTTGGCTAGAAACTTGTTTTATCTTCATATCTTACTTTCATCGGTTTTGTAGTTTCTTTTAGGATCCCGGTTGTGCCGTTTGTTTGTGTTGGTAGTACCGGTTCACACACCCGGTAGTACCTACCAAACAACAAACCGGCCTCTCCGGTTGCTATCTAACTACATCTTATAGTTTGTGAAGTTTTAGATAGTCAAAAATCACCTATTCACCCCCCCTCTAGGCTGATTCGGTCCTTTCAGATAATCTCCGCAATGACGAGTCGGCATCACGCAGAATCAATGAGATTCAAAAGTAAACCATACTTTGATTATTTGCCCATAATTATATCTGTTTACAGGAGATACAAATTTTGGTCAAGGACTAGGAGGGACTATGTAACACTCTGGTGTTAAGCAAGACTAAAACTTGACATGTCATCATATGCACTAGCATTTTATCTGAGTTAATAACCTGATTATGCATTCACTTAAAACAAGTTTAATTTTCATGCTTGTGCTTAGTGATAAGGAGTGCTTAAGTTAAATCCTAGTTTATGCTTTCTTGTTAAGAATAATGCTTTTATGCTTTTATAAGGGTATTATGGTAATCTTATGTATAGTAGTTGAATTTTATACCCAACCCTGGTAGTATGTCTCAAAGGTGTAGTGAGAACATGTTTCAAGCTACCTTGGAGGTGTAATTCCAGATTGGAATGAAATTCAAATATAGTTTAAATAATTCAAAAACCCTATTTTATCCCCTTTGCTATAAATCAAAATTTTGAAAGAATTTGGGTA
This sequence comes from Coix lacryma-jobi var. lacryma-jobi, assembly GCA_009763385.1. Lineage (NCBI taxonomy): Eukaryota > Viridiplantae > Streptophyta > Magnoliopsida > Poales > Poaceae > Coix > Coix lacryma-jobi. The sequence continues at coordinate 102,605,146 of CM019830.1, read as the reverse complement.
TGCTTTAAAAAGCAAAGTTGCTCTATTTCTGTTTAGGAACAACTTTGGTGTTTAAAGTTTTTCAAGTGTTTTTTAGTGAAATCAAAGTAATTGTAAAAGTCCTCTTTTGTCCTTTTTGTCCTCTTTTGTATTTCAAATCCTAATTTAAAATCTGAGCATATTTTGGGTATCTTGCAAAAATGAAAGATGTTCAGTATTGAATTCTGAGCATTTGTTATTTTGGCATATTTTCAGCTTATATTCAAAAATCTTTAGTAATTTCAAAGTTTGGAAAGGGTAGATTTGGGAAAGGGGGGGATAAGTTCTTGCTCCTGTTCGTGGCGGCAGCAAGGCTGATCTTTTGATCGCCTGCTCTCGTGCGTGGACGGCGACTTCTCCCGAAGGAACACGCGACCGAGTTCGTGGCCAAGTTAAGCTGCTGCTGGCACTCTTCCTCGCGTCGTGGCGTCACCTCTGAGCTCGCCGTCGCCATGTTTGCCACCAAGGTACCGACGGGAACAATCCGGTCAAACCTCCAGATTCACCGTCTCCGGTCATTCCTATCCTTTTCCACCGCGCCTATAAGTACTTCACTTCTTTGCGCATCTCCCAGACCTATCCTCTCCATCTCTTTTGCACCAGAGAGCTCATACTCGCCGGTTTTCTTCCCGCCGAGCAGAAAGCTCCGCCGAGCTCGACCTCTTCGTGGTCAGCTCAACGGAGCACTTTTCCACTCTCTCTTTCTCGTGTTTGTGTTTCGTCTTCATCCCAAAGGGCTCATCGGCTCGATGGTTCCTTGTCTGGTGCTCAGGTTTTACCGGAACAGCATCGTCTTCGCCGGAGTTCACCGCCGAAGGCCACTGCTCCGTGGACGTCTACTCTCCGAGCAACCTCCGCTCGAACCGGCTTCTCCATCAGCACCAGGGTGAGCTTCTAGACCTTCCTAGCCTCTCCGTTTGCTTGCTACCGGTCTAGGATCGCCGGAACAGGGCTAGCCGAGATCCAATCCGCCGCCATGCGTGGCCAGGCTCAACCCGAGTGGTGGTAGAGTGTAGGGTTGAGAGCTCTATCGACTGCGGCTGTCTTGCCGGTGTTGATGCTCGCGTCAGCTGAGTCTCTTCTGGCCAGAGTCGGCCGGCGTAAGGCCCGTCGGCGCTCGGTTCGCCGTCGTGCACACCGGCCATGGTCGGGGACCTTGTGTTTGTAAAGATGAGAAGTTCCAGGGTGTTGTTTGCAAAGTCGCAGACTCAGGTGAATAGCGCCATGGGCTGCGGGTTGTTTTAGCGTAATCCGAAGGGCTTTTCTGCAAAGCTGTCAGGCATACCGCTTCGCTCGAGCCAAGCCTCGGGCGAACGCGTTCACCGTCCCGCCCGAGCTAGGCCTCGGACGGACGAGCGTTTTTCCGTCTCGCCCGAGCCTCGAGCTAAGCCTCGAGCGGACACATGCGCAGCGTATCGCCCGAGCTAGGCCTCGGACGGACGAGTTTTTTCCGTCTCGCCCGAGCCCAGAGTCAGGCCTCGGTAGACGTTTGTCTCGTTGCCTCGCTGGAGCCAGGCCTCGAGCGGACCCTCGGGCGCTGTCTCGCTCGCGCCGAGCCTCGAGCGAACGCACCCGCGCTCACCGCCGTGCGCTCGCGCCGCGCTGGGCTGAGTTGGCTTGGGCCGAAAGCCCAGTTTGAGTTCGTTCAAGTTTTTCTTTTTCTGGCTTTATGCACAGTAATCAGTTTTGTTGTTTTTGCTATAATTAATCTATAACGCTGTTATTTATGAAATTTGACATGATAGATGATAGCATATCTGTGCTAATATAAAAATTATAAAAATTTGTGTTTTAAGTACTTTTGATATGACAATTAAATCTGTGCTTTAATTAATAAATGTACCGTTGTTGATTTATGTAATTTTCTGTGTTTCTCCAAAAATCATAAAATTTGACATGGGAGTTTATATATTTGATATACACCTTCAGGTTTAATTTCATCTCTGTTTGACAAAGTATGCTTGGTGTATAAATAAAAGGCTAATTAAAATAATTAATAAAATAAATAGAAATAGTTGATCTCTGTAGATTTGTGTGACTTTTGGAATTTGTTTGACAACCAATGGGAAACTAGCAAGATTTGCTCCCTGGTTATGGTTTTCCTTATACAATTACCTTTTTGTTACTTGTAAGTTGCTTTATCAGAAAATAATAAAACTTGTTTAATGTTTATTATAACTAAAGTAGGTTTGTTGGTTTGCAACTTTACCGTGAGGGAAAGTTGTACTCTGTAAAGGGTATAGTTAAGAAAATTTCCATCTTTACCATGATCACATCATAAGCATCTCATTATTCATGCATATGCACTTTTACGTGTAGATCCCGCTTCGGAAGGCCCTAACTCTCAGTGGATTTTTCCTGAGGGTGCAGACCTTTCTTGTTTTTCAGAATCTTCGGACTTCACCGATCCTCAAGGCAAGCCCCGGTGCATTTAACCCTTTCCTTGAATTTATAAAATGATTTCCTTAAATGCTTTTGAGTTAATTTATTGCATTAGGTTTATAGGAGTTGTGTGCTATCCTAATTGATGCACTATCCACTTGACCACTGATACACCCGATACCTGCTTTTCAAAAGTATTTGAAAAATACTTAGCAATGCTTATTGAATTAGACTTTGCAATAAAATGCCAATTTCAAAAGTGTGATCACTTAAGGAATGTTTATGGGAATTTGGTTTTACTCCCGACTGTTGGCTAAGTATCTGATCCGTACCTAGTCAATGGCTAGGAGAGGTTGTCCTAGCGTACGGTGCCGTCATGTTGTAGTCCGGGACTCAACAGTTGACACCGACCGGGATCAGGTTGAAAAACTGACAGGACTGTTACGCTTGGGTGAAATATAACCAAGGTACAGTTCTGGCAGAAAAATTAGGGACCATCCGTGTGGAAGCCTGCTGGTCAAGACTTGCAACTATTCACATACTTCGAAAAGCTCTGGCTCCGAGAAATCCTTGATTGGGACCGACAACCGCGCACTGGGAGTGGAGAGATGGCGGAAGTAGCATGTACCCACGTGGTCGTCGTACCTGGAAAGGAAGGAGTGGTGTACTGTACTTCTGGGTGGCGTAGGACCGGGTCCAATCTTGGAGGAATCGTGGTAGACGAGTTGGCATATGCAAGCTTGGGTGCTACATATGCAGTGTGGATAGGGATCCTCAGCTGAGTATTATTTATCCGGATTAACGTTGCTCCTCGGTTATGGAGACTTGGTCCACTGACTGTCAACAGAGAGTGGTTCTCAACTAGGAATGTTTTGATATGTAAAATGAATCATAAACGATGAAGAATTGAGGATTACTGAATCTTTCAAAAATAAAATAAGGTTTACAAAAAATGCTTTTCTGCAAAATACTTGATTTTGCTTAAGCCTTACCTTGACTATCCTAAGCCTCTTATTCCTGAGTCTTCTCCTCTTTTCTAGTCGGTTAAGTCTTGTTGAGTACTTTTGTACTCAGGGTTTGTTAACCCTTGTTGCAGGTGAGTACATGGATCCACCTTTTGATGGACAATACTACTTCACTCTAGTAGAAGAAAGTGATAACGATTCTGATGTGTGACCATGGGCAAGTAACCTCTTTTGAATGAGTTGTTGTAATATAAAGTTCCGAACAAGTTTTGTAATAACTATTTTGGTGATGTAAACTTTAAACCTAAGTTTTAATCTATGTATATTAATCTTTTCGCTTTTACTCGGATTTATCTTATCTATAAAACTGTTGTAATACTGTGATGCTTGATGAGGGATTATCCTGGAAAGAATATAACGTGGATGATTCGGGTTTCCCGAGGACACCCGACAGACCTCTTGAATCATTTGGAACTCGTGCACGCTGATCAAAGGTCCTTAGGACAATGATGGGTGCATGTGGGCCACTTAATTTAGGAGGTTCTGCCACAGACTACTACTCTACAACATCTAGTATTTCAGCATACTCCTCCGCTACGGCCTTGACCTCCTCCTGCATCGCCGCGTGATCTTCATCACTTTTACCTTCAGGAAGCGTCATGATGGATGACAGATCAAAGGATGGAATATGTAGTCGTAGCATCGCCAGCAGACCACACACCGCTGAAGTCGCCATGTCCTTGATGTACTGAGTCAGCCGCCCGGGTGCAGCTTTGGCTCGATCAATCAAAGACTCTTCGGCTCCTTCAGGGCATGGAATCATGTCCAGGCCGGGCTCCACAGCAAGCTCTAACGCCTTCAAAGAATCTTGAGAAGTCTTCAAAGACTCTTGGGACTCCTTCAGCTACGCCTGAACCGCTTCCAGAGCTTCCCGCGACTCCTTCATCGACTTCAAAGCCTGCAGCTGGTCTCGGTCAGCATCCTCACGTATCAGTTTGGCTTCGTGAAGAGTACTCTGCGCATTAGCAAATACCTCCTCAAGCTCCGCTTCCTTCCGGTTGAAAGCATTTTCCCATCCGGAGGCCAGCGTCTTCGAATCTGAATAACAAGACATATCAATCGGATGAGCATCACAAATTTACAAAAGCAATAAGGACTATGGACAGTACTGCCAACTCACCAGCTAGCTATTTTTTGGAAGACTTCACGACCTCCTTAAGCTTTTACTCCATGGTAGCATGCTTGGCGAGTAGCTCAATTTCCCGTTGATTAGCCGTGTCACGCTCATCAACAACAACCTTAAGATTGTTTTGAAGCTCGTTGATGCGGTTATGAAGGAGTTGGGTGGCTACTTTCTGGCTGATCTGATCTTGAGCAATGTAGTCCATGAGCTGTTGATTCTTAAGAGACAGCTCTTGATGGATCCGAGTTATCTGCTCAGTTACTTTCACATCAAAGCCCTGCATAGAGACAGTAATATAAGTACTCGGATGTGATAACAAAATACAAAGAGGATTTCAAAGAAGTTACCTCAACAAATTGCCGGAGCACTACGGCAGGCGCCATCACCTGCTCGCTCAACTCCTTCAGCCGGACGAGATCCGAGTTGTACCCCACAACTTCAAGTCTCGATCCCTGGCGAAAGGACTCGAGGATAGCCTCGGACTCTTCCTGCGGAGGATCCGGAGTTTCAGCATTGATCTCAGCTCGGACCATCTCTAGAGTGGGTTCATCAGGCTGTCGGGTGCGAAAAAACCACTCGTTCATCACTCGGACAAGCTCCAATTGAGCAGGAGAGCGAAAGATCGAATATGGAACACCAACCTGAGGCAAGGGAAGTATGTCCACTTCAGGTGCTATGTCGACCTGGGTACCGGATGGAGAGGAGCCTGGCAGAGTGTTCACCTGGCTAAAGATAGGAGGGGCGCTGGATTCGCCTTTGTCCTGCGCCTCTGACTCCTCCACCGCCTGGGTTTCGGTAGCACCACTTGAGGATGTCGCGATCAGCTTCACTTTCCTACAACAGACGAGTGTTCATATTAATGCTAGAAAGCATATGAGCATTCTAAAGAAAAGTAATGCGACTTACTTAACAAGCTTCAACGCCCGCGGCAGTCTCAAGACTGGCTTCTTTGGCTGCGGGTCTGGGGCTGGAACTTCTTTAGGAGGAGCACCACTTGAAGCTCCTTAAGGTGCCTCAGCGTCTGTATCAAACAAAGATATAAGACAAGAGTTCATTAAATCCAAAGCATGAAGTCTATAAAGTACTCGGGTTTTCCCTTACCAGGAGCACCCGGATTACAGTGCTTTTCAGCCAATTCTGTTGATAAAAGAATTTTTCGACAAGCACGGCGATTACCAGTGCGAGCCTTCTTTGGGACTGGATCTCCGGCTTCCTAGAGCAGACTCGGAGACCTCTTCTGGCTACTCTCGGCTTCGGGATCTATGAGCATGACATCAGAGTCAGTTGAATCTGAGTCTAACCAGTCAAGATCACCAGGAGAGCTTGACTCATTGCGAAGGTCCTCACTTCGAATGGGACCCTCGAGAGCAATGCCTCCGCCTTCCTGAGTCGCCGGGGGCAGGGGTGGACAATCATTGTTATCCCTCCCTTGGCCCTATGAAAAAGAAGAAGATAATGTCCAGTCAGAAGGATATCTATTAAGAATCTAAAAGACGGATAACACAACTACTTACCTCTGGAGGAGGGTTGGTGGCAGAAAAAGTGGTCATTATTGGAACAAGACGCTCATGGCTCTTCAACAGCCGGTTCATCCTCCTTAGAATCTCCTGGTCAGACAATTGCTCGGCATCATGCCGGCCCAGGTCCTTCACGCCAAGATACTCGAAGCCAAAATTGGCTCGTTGTTGTAGCGGATGGATACGGCGCGCAATGAAGTCTTGGACGACGGTATATCCATTCAGTCCACTTAACTTCAAAGCCGCTATCATGTCGATCAATGGTTGGACAGCCTCTTACTCTTCAGCAGAAATCTTGTCCTTCCACTCGCGGGACTTCTGGGGTGGCCATCCATCATGACGACGAAGGGCCGGTGGTGGGTTGGCTATGTAAAACCAGAACGTGATACGAGGCTTACATGGATTAGGACTCTTATTGTAACTTAGTCGAGTTTCTAAAGGAAGTCTTGTATTTAGAATAGGACTCCTCTGTTGTAACCGACTAGGACTCGGTATGCCCCAAGCTTCACCCGATTATGTAAGGGGAAGCGGGCGCCGACCCCTATCATTGAATCTTGAATCATAACACAAGGCACACGCCGCACTGGACGTAAGGTATTACATTATTAAGCGGCCTGAACCACTATAAAACGTTATCCCTGTGTACACGCCGAGTTCTACGAACGCCGATCCCCACTGAACAAATCATCTGAGAACCCTCACGACGAGTGGCCGGTTAACAAACACCGACACTTTTCGCCTTGTGTCTTCTCCGATGGACGAACAGATGCATCCGGAGCAACGTTATGAGAACGTTTCGGTGCACACTCGGTTTCAGGGCAAAGTGGTTTCCGCACGCTGGCTTTCGCGAGCGTCGGCATGTCCAAGACAGACATGTCTTCATCAAAAAAGGAAGCCGCGTCAGCCTTGCGAGAAGTCATGCTCATGGATCGCGACGAACCCTGATAGCAAAAATAAAGCAAGTTGAAAAACTGAGTACAACGAAAGGCGACAGAAATTGCCAAGGTAAGCAAATATAAAAATGACAAGTGTTGGTATAAATTAACGCACACTCTACTTTATCCGCAAGCGCACAGATAAAATCTACCGATGTAGCACTTCACCGGAGTAACCCAGTTTTAATATCAAACCCAAAGAACGGATAGTGTTAAGTCTTAAAGTCTAACCCCTGAGTAGCTAACAAGGACGGAGAATCTAGAAGTGTAGAGGGGATCACTAAGGCTGTCTAATTCCAATTTAAGAGTGATATGTTTACATTATTCTTAGTGGGGAAGTTGCCATAAAAGGTCACAAAACAGAGTATGAGTCTTTTATGCAAATGTATAATCCTACCGAGCCAACACACGGGTAAGTGGACTATAGAAGAATCAACAAGGCTATAAGAGTCACCCTTGCGAACAACCACTACTACTGGCGTTATAGGAGGCATTTATGAGCTATCAAGTCTAAGCACCACGCTTACACTATCCAACTACTCTAACTCTAGAATGACTAGAATTAAAGTACTCAAAAGAGAGTCATAAACCTTAAGAATAATAAGAACAATGGCTCAAACTTAAATATAGACGTTGATGACCGAAACAATCGCTGAAGCAAGTGAATGAACAAGTTAAAGATGAACTTGAATCCGCAGGTACTAGATGAAGAAGTTGATCCGACAGGCCGGAGCTCCTTCTTGATCTCTTCCTCTCTCTCTCTCTCTCCTCTCTCTCTTCTAGTTCTAGTATAAGACTAGGTTCTAAACCTAAACTAGAGGGGTAACTAGTCTTCTACTTGAAAGCTAGCTCTTGAAGTCTTCTTCTAGGGTTTCTGAATGAGGCGTAGACTTTTCTGAAGAGAGACTTGATCTTCCCTGGGGCCTATTTATATAGCCCTGAGGGATCAACCGCGGCCGTTAGATCAAACCGACTTCACGTAGGACTGAGATGGATCCTCAAAGGCGGTGGAGGAAACTTCCAGAAGACGGAGGCCAGCGGGCCCAGGGGCAGACCGACCGGTCTAATGGTGGGACCGGTCAGTCCCACCTAGCCGCCTCTCGGGGTGCCCGGCCACCTGGTGTCTTCTGGTGTCCTCTAGGTCCTTCTGGAGTATTCCTGACGTGGCGGTTCCGTAATCTTCCATCAGTTTCCTTCTAGGAGAAGTAATCAGTGCTGGTTTCCTGGTTTAGTCCCTGCAGAATCACAGTTCACCAAAACTCGTGGAATATTATCAATTAAAACCCTAAACCTTTATTGGTGATTGAATTCATGCCCTTTTCATATTTATTTATCCTTAAATTTTGATAGATAACCAGTGTGAACAACTCCCCCAAGCTTACCTTTTGCTAGTCCCTTAGCAAAACCAAGAATTAACAATGGATCAGGAGTTGCTGCAATATCTTCACTTCCAACAAGTACACCTGTTGTTAAACAAAAATTCTCTGAAACATATCATGTTATTCTTCATAGGGCTTATTACTTTCACCTTAGATCTTGAGTAATTGAGAGATTGAACGATCAAATCAAGCATTATGTTTCTAGTTCTTTCACTTCACCTTTATCCCGGAGTTTTAATTAATTTTTAAAAGCTTTAATACATGTGTTGTCAAATTAAACAATGGATTCAAAGAGAAAGTCAACCAACCATTTAATCAAGATGTGCATGTGTATGGAAAATAGAGTCGGATGCTCTTTAAATATATCATTATCTTCTGTTTATCAGAGACATATGGCTATTTGGCTAATTCTACTGTCGGGCACGTACCCATTTTTTCTGACATTTTCTGAGGTTCCGGACACTTGTCCCTTTTTATTTCCTCGGATCTTTTTTTCTCTTCTTCTCTTTTTTCTTTTTTTAGCCACATGTTTTCAACAAACTTCAGAGAGTATAGCAATAGATAATTATGAGCATTATGCGAAAAATGGATGAAATGTGTAAGTGATCTTGATTCAATAGTATGATAACATCTCACAGGGTCACAAAGCTTAATTTAACTCAATGCTGTTATTAGTCATGTTCATATTTAGAAATCTCCGGAACTTAGTGTTGTTTAGAACAATATAATAGCAGCTCAGATCATCACATGTCATATCCCAATTACCTAGACCTTAGATTAAGTATTTGCCAACCATGCATTTAAATTTGTTTTAAGGCATCATTATTAATTAGGAGAACTTATGCTTTGAAGGCTAGGTACTTGAAAGAAATTAGATAGAGCACTATTCATCATTTCCATGCAAAAGATTAGATAGAGAGGGTTCTTCTTGGTCATCAACTTCTTAAAACAAACTAGACACACTATTTTATTTATTTAATCTAACGCACTTTAAGATATAATATAAAAGCTAATAATAGTAGTAGTAATAATAATAATAATAATAATAATAATAATAATAATAATAATAATAATAATGACATACCTAAATCGCGAAGATAACGGGGGTGCGCCTCCCCCAAGCTGGTTCCCTTAATAGCGTTGAGCCTTCATGTGCCTATATATTTTTGTCTCTTCTTTTTTTCATTAATGGTGAGCCTTCATGTGCCCACATATTTTTGTTCTTTTTTTTCTTTTTTTAAGGGTGAGCCTTCATGTGCTCGTATTTTTTTTCTTTTTAAGGGTGAGCCTTCTTGTGCTCCCAATTTTTTTTAATTTGAATTTGTTTATAAAAAACTTAATAGAATAAAGATACTTGCGTGGATATATGGGGGTGTCTTCCCCCAAGCTAAATGTTGAAGTAGTCGTTCGATCTTGCAATGTAGCAGACTGGCAGTGGATATGTCCTTCCTCTATTAGAGCTTTGATTGATGTTGATGTTTGTTGAGACAGTGCTCCAACAGTGGATGGAGCATTCACTTGCTCGTCAGCTTTTCTTGGCCTTTCCAATCCTGTGAAACTTAAATAGACAACAAAACTTGTGGAACAGATTAAGCATTAGCGGTTGGCCACTCAAGCCTTAGTTGTCTAGAACAGATCTCTTTCTCAATATTTGTATGTTTTTATATTTTTATGATGCAAGAAAAAATGCAACAGGATGAATGCATGTATATTTTATTTTATTATTTATGCCACCACGGTGAATATCCTTGCGGGTTTTCATCATAGAATTATTCACATGGGGCTCATGGTTTATGATGTAGTATAACAAATGCAATATTTTTATTTTCATTCTAATGCATGCAGAAATTAAAATGTTTGTGAATTAAATATGATGATGCAATGATTAAAATAGATGATGCAATAAATAACTAAGAATTAAATATAAGAAATATGCAGGAAAGTAAATACGAGGATAACTACCGGTTTTTACCTTTTGGCGAAGGTTCGGATATTTAGGTCCGATGAACCGGACCTTCCCTTGGTTCATACCTCCCAAGGTATGTCAGACGTTTGGAAAGTTGTTATTGATTGTACCTCTAGACATTTTCTTCCATACTTTCTTGGTCTGAGTCTTCACTTCCTGTGATTCACTATCTTGAGGTTTCCCTACTTTCTTTTCTAGGACAGTGTTGATAACTTCTTCTTTATGGTTGGCCTCTCTATTGTTGATAGCTTGTCTTCTTTGGCGTTGAGAGCGGCGTCTTTCACTTCTGTTCTTCTTGAGTGCTTCATTGGGTACGTAGTTGATAAGTAGCATCTTACCTTTTTCCCAGGAAAGTGAAAATGGATTTCCTCTTGCAGATGATTGTACTTGTAGCGTAGAGGAATGATCTTCCTAGGATGAGGTGGACATCATCATCTTCTCATGTCGAGGATCAACAAGTCTGTGGGGACTTTATGACCTCGAATTATGACTACAACGTCTTCCATCATTCCTTCTTGTTTATGCCTCTTGATTATGGTGTCACTCTTGTTCTTCGTTTGCCCAGCAGTTTAAAATGAAGCGTTAATTATGGAAGCTGGAAGCATCTTGCTCAGTGTGCATGTCTTGTAGATCCAGGACCTTCACTGTGTAGAATTTGGTGGGAGTGATAAACTTTGCCATGCTTGCTCAAGAGGTGTCCTGCTAATAAAGACAAGGGAGAGAGAAGAGAGAGAGTAGAGATAAGTGCATGGGCTCTGTTGGTGGAAAAAACAACACCAACAGAACCAAAAGTTTGTTTATTCCCCTCTATCCTTAGGCACATGCACAAGACAAACTTGTTGTTTATGTGTTTATTCATCTTAACATGAGTGTAGGATCATAGGGATGAGCATAAAAGTAAAATCTAAAATATTTAACAGATCAAATTACTTAACCCAAGGAAGGATAATCTAATGCATAAAGGGTCGATCTTTTCATAATTGAGATATATCATCTTCAAAGGTTAGATGCACCAATATTTTAGCTCATTAGTTAGTGAGATTTTAAGAGAGTAAGCTACGAACAAAGATTGATTAGGTTGGATCAAGTGAGGTTGCAACTTAAACAGTTTAGTTCTTTATTTATGTTCATACTAGAATCAAGAAGAAGCTTTTACAGTGATGGTTACTTACCTTGAAATGTTACTTTGTCATTGGAAAGTGATTGTGCGGAACCACCTTGTGGAAGCTCCTCTTGTCTAGCTGTTTGTTGTTTATGAATGGCTTGTCTTCTCTTGTTTGTCTCACAGTGTGATTGAGAGGAGGAAGATCACAGTGGAATCATCTTTAGAGGTATCGATCTTCCTTCTCTTGTGTCGACTTATCAGTGAAGCCGCATTGTTCCTCGAGTATGCTGCCTAGGATCCTCTCTCTTCTCTTGTCAACCTTTCTTGTTTTCCTTTTAATTATTGGGTTGACAAGAGACTTGAAATTAGAGCTGCTACTCGAGTGCCTCTATGATAGTCTTTTGTCTTGTAATGTCACAACTGAGACTTGTCCTCTCAACAGTGTCTAGGTGATGGAGATCTTATCGACTGTTCTTCTTGATTTGCTGGCTCAGGTACTATATTTCCATCTTCTAACTCTTGTGGTGCAGTGGCTTCATCCTTCATGATGCCCTCCTTAATTCTTGGCAGTTGGTTCTCCCTTCGATGTCTTCTCTTGGTTCTCTTTGGCTGCTCATAAGTGATGTAGATGTTGAAGATGCAGCGAAAGATCCAAAAGTTGACTTCTCCAGGTCCGACAAAGATGATAACATTGATGGTGTTCAAGAACGATCTTCCAAGAATGTGTGGTGGATCATATTCTTCTTCTCGACTGGGACAGCATCTAGTGGTTTGTACTGATCAAAGTGGTAGGTACGAGATCAATATGTCTTGAAGCTGGTTTTCTCCTTCCTCCCTTTGATTGTGAAACACATCTAGACAACAGAATTGTCTCTCCCAGGCTGGCTTGTGATGTAGATGGACTCCCAACAACATGTTCATGTGTTTGACTTGTAGATCTTGCAATTGTTGTAGTGGTACCATCTTGTCTCCCAAGCTAGCTCTTGATTAGAAAAGAGGATAACTTCTCACTTCTTGTCTTGATGTCTTGGACAATGATGATTGCAGGCATAGGTTGTCTCATATGAGGTAAGTTGCATCTTGATTGTTATCAGCGCCCAAGCAAGACTCAAAGCTAGGCTAGCACCATTTGTGATCTGAGAGTAGGTTTGTGTGTCTATGGTTTGGGTTTTGGATCTTCAATGTTTAGACCAAACCATGGATGAACAAAATCTCTCTTCTGTATAACGTTAGTGGATATATACCCGAAGGATTGCAAGAATTTGAAACATGGGTTGTTATCCATAACTTATGTATTTTGCATCTATGCTAATAAGGAGATGTTTTTAGGATTATTTTAGCATAGACTAGTATGTGTTTCTGCACTTTAACATGATTCAAGGCAAAAGATAACTTGCAGTAGAAGACAAAATAAATAAACTTTGATACTCACAGTTCTTTCATCCATGATGAATGAGCTGAGTCTTCATTGTGCAAAGTTGTTGAAGTTCATAGGTCTCTTCATCTCCAGTGTGAGTTCATCTCCAAACTTTCCCAAATTGATATTGAAAGTTTTCCTGCAGGGGTTAGTCCAACAAAATATCCAACATCCACTATAGCATACTATCGGCTCAAAAATCAACTTAGACACCACGTCTAATTTGATCTAGGAAGGCATTTTAACTTAATTGCTTAAATTAAAAGCCTTTGAAAGCAAGATCACCACTCCTAAACTAGGCACCATGCTTAATTTAAGAGATGTATGAAAGTACTCCAAACCTAAACATATAATATAACGAATGAGGGTAGCATGAAAGTATTATAGAGATTTATTCAGATGGTGATGAAAGAGCATGATGAGCATATCTTAAAGGTAGGGACAACCAACATAGCAACACGGCAAGGGATGCTCTTAGAAAGTCTATTCCCCAAGCTTGGATTTTGCACAAATCAAGATTGGATGAATGTAATTCAATGTTGCATGATGATTGGTTGGACATACCTTGTGTTCGTTGTTCCTTCGTTCTTTTCTGCTCCAGACCTAGAAAGGTTAGTGACAAAATACCCGAAGGAATATTTTCACAATTATATTTCTATGCTCAGTGCAGCGGAAAGGTAGGCATAGCTAATAACTAGGTATTATGATGGGGTGTAAGGATTCTACTGGTTATAGCTTGTGCTCATGGGGTAGTGATAGATAAGAGTGGAATTCAAAAACAACATTCATAAGAATGAACACAAAAATAATGAAAAGACTGGGACAAAAAAGGAAAAGATAAAAGTATAATACAAGGTTAAACTAAGACTTAAGATGATCTACTATTCCCCGTCAACGGCGCCAGAAATGATTGTTGGTATAAATTAACGCACACTCTACTTTATCCGCAACCGCACAGATAAAATCTACCGATGTAGCACTTCACTGGAGTAACCGAGTTTTAATATCGAACAAAAAGGAACGGATAGTGTTAAGTCTTAAAGTCTAACCCCTGAGTAGCTAACAAGGACGGAGAATCTAGAAGTGTAGAGGGGATCACTAAGGCTGTCTAATTCCAATTTAAGAGTGATATGTGTACATTATTCTTAGTGGGGAAGTTGCCATAAAAGGTCACAAACAGAGTATGAGTCTTTTATGCAAATGTATAATCCTACCGAGCCTACACACGGGTAAGTGGACTATAGAAGAATCAACAAGGCTATAAGAGTCACCCTTGCGAACAACCACTACTACTGGCGTTATAGGAGGCATTTATGAGCTATCAAGTCTAAGCACCACGCTTACACTATCCAACTACTCTAACTCTAGAATGACTAGAATTAAAGTACTCAAAAGAGAGTCATAAACCTTAAGAATAATAAGAACAATGGCTCAAACTTAAATATAGACGTTGATTACCGAAACAATCGCTGAAGCAAGTTGAAGATGAACTTGAATCCATAGGTACACGATGAAGAAGTTGATCCGACAGGCCGGAGCTCCTTCTTGATCTCTTCCTCTCTCTCTCTTCTAGTTCTAGTATAAGACTAGGTTCTAAACCTAAACTAGAGGGGTAACTAGTCTTCTACTTGAAAGCTGGCTCTTGAAGTCTTCTTCTAAGGTTTCTGAATGAGGCGTAGACTTTTCTGAAGAGAGACTTGATCTTCCCTTGGGCCTGGGGGCCTATTTATATAGCCCTGAGGGATCAACCGCGGCCGTTAGATCAAACCGACTTCACGTAGGGCTAAGATGGATCCTCAAAGGCGGTGGAGGAAGCTTCCAGAAGATGGAGGCCAGCGGGCCTAGGGGCAGACCGACCGGTCTAATGGTGGGACCGGTCGGTCCCACCTGGCCGCCTCTTGGGGTGCCCGGCCACCTGGTGTCTTCTGGTGTCCTCTAGGTCCTTCTGGAGTATTCCTGACATGCCGGTTCCATAATCTTCCGTCGGTTTCCTTCTAGGAGAAGTAATCAGTGTTGGTTTCCTGGTTTAGTCCCTGCAGAATCACACTTCACCAAAACTCGTGGAATATTATCAATTAAAACCCTAAACCTTTATTGGTGATTGAATTCATGCCCTTTTCATATTTATTTATCCTTAAATTTTGATAGATAACCAGTGTCAACAACAAGTAAATTAAAAACAATGAGAAAGCGAATATGAAAATGAATAGCAAAAGGACAAATACGAAAGGCAGCTTCGATCTACCTCGGAGTGATCAAACGGACCAACACCGGGAATAGATCCAAGGAGCGCCATGACTCCTCTTCCCATGTCTCGTCATGAAATGGCCTATCCGCACGTCTTCAGGTTCGGACGACTTGCGTTTTTGCGCAACCTTTGTGCGACCACGCCCAGACTGAATCTTCTTGCCTCTCGTGCCACCTTTTCCCGGGATGTCATCTTCACGAAGTGGCCGCTCCCTGTTGATACTTCTTAACGTCGCCACTAAGAATAGGGTGTAAGTATATCCTCATCATTGGAGCCAGAAGTGTTTTGTGGGTAAGTTCTTATGTCTATTGGATAATTCCGCAAGCACACAGAATCTACCGCTGTAGCACTTCACCTGGGAGTATTCCAAGGTATCGTTATTTATTTTATCCCAAGGGAAAGCGGTGGCTAGGAAAGATGATGTTAAGGGAACTCTAAGTGATTAGCACAACTTGGTACTAACTAGTGTAGATGGGTAAGGTAAATTGGTAGGAAGGTAATGACACAAGTTCACCAGGATAACTGTAGAACAACTAATAGTGTAGCTAGGTGGGAGGATAACGAGAGAGTATAGGACTCCTATGACGCTAACTCTACTTCTATGACTTAACTCAAATGCAAAGACGAAACACAGTAGAACAACACCTCACGACAAGCAAACTAGGCGATGAGCGGACAGGGAGCACAGAGACTCTTACTGTCGGAACGTCATGCTCAGCCTTATCCTTTAAATCCTGCCTATAAACACGTGGTGGACTCCAGAGACCAGATTCAGGGCTATCACCACCTGCTGGCTACCACTATCTATCCGTGCGACACGCGACAACCAAGGGTAAGATCTTGTATAAGCACCACGCTTACACCATCTCTCACTACTCTAGCTACGTACGATTAACTAGAATACCGTGTTACCGGCAATGATAATTTGTAGGCGTGTTGCCAGGCCAATCACTCTACTCTATAACGACTAAACACTAAGGTAAATCACAAAAATACTATAACAGGTATAATATTGCACAAAGTAATGAATAAGTAAAGTAGAGAAAGACTAGTATTATAAGTAAAGTCTTACAAAATAGAAAGATAAAGATAAAAGCTATACCAGACTCTTCTGAAGACAGCTCCGGAAGACCCAAGTAGAGCTTGCTACTCAACTCTAACTCCCACACTAACTACAACTGTAGTGTCTACTCTAACTCTTTCACATCACTTGATGTCTTGGTGACTTGGTGTCTCAAATGAGAGGGGGAGAGCCCCTATTTATAGGTGGAGGTGGAGTAGGGGCTACTCCATTGCCACATCATCGATCCGCGTGACATCGATCCTCCTTCGTTGGATTGTAACCACCTCAAGATGAAGGGCTGTTGTTCCTTAGGCTTAATTCACCGTGAAGGCACCTTAGCTTCCACGAGAAGGCACCTAGAGGGGCACCCCTAGGTCGGGCGACCCATGGGGGGGCAAGCGACCCCCCTATGACAGGTTGGCCCCACCTTGGTATGTGTAGATGATGTCCCCACTTGTCATTTGGTGTTTGGCATGTTGAAATATGTCATGATCACTTTGGATGCTTCGTTGTGGGCCCATTGATCCATGTGACTTCATCTTCCACCATTGAGAGAAAGCACCATTGTGATCCAAGGGTGGAGAAGCACTTTGGAAGGCTTGACATGGATCATGCCACATGACAGGTCCCTGGTGGGCCCATAGGGGGTCGGGCGACCCCCTTATGTGGGTCCCACCAGCTCACTTGCTCATATTCCTTCACTTGGAAGCTTAGCATGGTTGATGCCACTTGGTAGAGCCCTGGTGGGGCCATAGGGGGGTCGGGGGACCCCCTTATGTGGGTCCCACCAGCTCACTTTGCCATATTTCTTTATTATCTACATAAACACACTTCCATGTACAAGTGGAGCTAGTTATTGATAAAAGTATGTTCATGCCATGTTATTCTTCCTTAATACCGAGCTTGTTGACGGGGTTTTGGGTGTATTATTTTGGTAATATTCCACCGTCAACAAGAATCCCCCAAGCTTAACCGTTGCTCGTCCCGAGCAAATAATAAACTTAGCCTCGGTGGATTAGGAGTTGTTACTATGTTTAACATTTCAAGACTATCATGTATACAACAAAGTACTTCTCTTTTGAATGGAAAAGTTAGCAATATTAAAAACTCACCCATATTACCTTAGTCCTCCATGGGGCTTGTAGCTTTTTCCTTTGTCTTGAGTGGTTGAGGGATAGAACAGCTTTTGATTTGAGTACCATTTTTCTTGCTTCACACAAGTTTGCATATCGATGGTTTTGCAATTTTCAAAGAAAACTTAATGTTCCTCATATGGTCCTCTCAAGTCACTCATATGGTGTATGGTTCCTCACCAAGGCATATGAGTAAAGTTGCCTTCTTTTTCATCCTACTTCTAATAAGGTCTATGTAAAGCTTGGTAGGGGTAAAAGATGTAGCATACTTACCTTGCATATGTTGTCAAGTCAAAGCTTGGATCCAAGGAGAGAAGTGTCATACTCTTAGATCAAGATGTGCATGTGTGTGGAACATGGTATTGTGACACATTATACTCCTTTAGTTGATATGATCTCTTCCTAACACTTATTCTTTTGAGACATGGCTATCATAACTCTTTTTATTCATGAGCCCTACATGCTCATCTTTTCTTGTCTCTTTTTATTTTTCAATACTTTGGACCTTCATGTGTCCATATATTTTTTTCTTTTTCTCATACTTTTGCATAGCCTTTATCTCTTTTAATAGACTAAACTAGAGAGATCATTCTTTTAGAACATGGAGTATTTATTTGGTGGAAAATGAAAGGCATGTTTTTGCACACTTCCAGTGTAGAAGCGACATGTATATGTGGAGTGTACATGATCTTGATCTTGGGAGCATGATAAGTCTCTCAACAAGGGTCAACAAGACTTGGCAAGACTCAACACAAAGCAAGTTGCTTTTATAGAAAGGCTTATGTCATGAAAGGGTATATATGGCTGTGGTAGGAATTTCATCACCATTGAGGAACAGAAAGGTTTTTCACCATTTTAAAATAAAATTCCGATAATTCAACAGGTGGAAACAATATTATAGCAACTCTTATCTTAGCTATATCTTATCTCACAACAACTTAGACTTAGTTATAGCTTTTTGCTACCCACAAAGTTTAAGGCTCATGATGGTTTCATGTGAGCTAAGTAATCCATGCTCAGAGAAATATTAAGTTGTAAACTAGACACTAGAGAAATATTAACAGAGCAACTGTTCATCATATCCAGAAAGAGTAAACATGAATGAAACATACATGAAGAGAAATATTTTTGTTGTTAATTATGTGTGGGAGTTTATTTATTTATTATTAAAGAAAATAAACATGCATAGAATGCATAGATAAACAAAGATACGAATGCATAAATAAAAACTTACCTTAGTGGGGGAGGGAACCTCCCCCAAGCTTGCTTTTTGCTAATAGCCTGATGGTGGATGATGTGGCGGATATTGCGCCCACCAAGCTGCCCACTGTCTGGCTTCCTCATCCTGCATTGCCTGTATAAACTCTCTATTTTGAGCTACGTTAGTTCTTGTGATACCTTGTTCAATGCGCAGCTCTCCAATCCCGCTGGTGAGTTTATCCAGTTGCTGACGCATCCCACGAAAATCTCCTGAGAAGGAGGATCGTGCACTTTGAGTGCGGGATGGTCGTGGTGGCCGTCCGTCAAAACTTCAAATCTGCATTGCGCTTGACATGGCCTCATCACCTTCTTCTACATCTCCCCTAGCACCATATGTTGTGTCGCCTTGTTCAAACTGTGTAGCTTGTGTCCTAGTACGAGTCCAGTCTGTCCCTGCAAAACTTCGACATGCTGCCTCTTGGTCCAAGTTAATGGTTAGTTGGCGGACCGTATGCAACCGAAGTCGGCTATTTGGTAGCAGGACTACGGTTGTATGGTCACGGTAAACCATTTTGAGACCACCTCGTGGTCCTCTCTTAAGCATATGAGCATACACGAAAAATGATTCCCCGAGCACACCCCTTGGTGTGTCCAGGTACTCTACATGGCGAGAATCTAGCAGGTTTAAAGACTCGGCAATGCGAGTGATGAGAGAGATGAACTCAATAAAGTCATCTCTGCCAAACACTCCTTGCCAAAACTCAACTAGGAGCTTTACAGGTGAAACATGGATTTTCTTCACTAAGGCAAACATTAATCTTAGTTCTTCAGTGCTTATGTGTTGTGCGTCTAGACGGGGAAAAAGAGTGATGGTCATCCAACGGTGGATAAACCTCAAGGTTGGGTTATGAATTTCATCAGATATGGGATTGGAACAATCTTGCAAAGTAGTTATTGAAGCCCAAAATTCAGATTTATCAAATCTACGTGTAGCATGATTCAAATCTAGGAAACATGCTTCATCAAAACCAAGGGCTATATTGAGTTCACTTCATGTTAAGTTAAAATCTTGGTTGAACATGTGGAAATAAACTCCATTATTAACTACTTGCAATGAACATAGGAATTCAAGAGTAAGCATTTTTATTCCTAGTTCATCAACTACCCAAAAGCCTTACCATCCGGTTAAAGAGAATGCAATGTTGAGTTCGGTGGTCATACCTGACGTGTCAAGGAGAGCTGGGTCCAACACCTTGGTGTGCATGAACATGCGTCTGCAGAGTGAGAGAAACTTCTGGTATTCTTGTGGCATAAATGAGAGGCTACTCTCATCATCTCTCACTCTTGTCAGGGGTGCGATAATGGCACCATGGTAGCAGCTATCCATCGGTTCACTCCTATGCTCTTCCTCGGTGGAAAGAGGGCGTCGGGATGAGCTTCCGCTCAAAACGCGCTTCGCCTTCTTCGTTAGGGACTTGAATGGGTTCATATCTGCAGCAGGGAATCACAAGAACAACACTAGGACAACAAAAGATTAGCGTTAGCGGTTAGTCGTCCAAGTGTTAGTAGTCCTTTATGGGGCATGGTTGCCTCCATAAACCGTTCTTGTGAGTTGTCACACTTAGGATAGAAACAAGCTTAAGAATGCAAATGAAATGAAAGAAACTCTTTTTGGGTTTTTGGTTTTAGAATGACTAACTAGAGAATGAACTTGAGAAAGACTATCACCACTACTTGAGAGACTCAGAGGATAACTAGAGGGTGGAAATTTTTGGGAGCTTCAGCTGGAAATTGTGGTGATGGTTGAGCTCCCATTGCCCTGGTATTTATAGCAGAGGAAGGCCAAATGCTGGAGGGTGCATAGGGGGGTCGGGCGACCTGCCCATGCCCCTATGAGCACTCCACTACTGGTGGTAATTGCACTTGCATGAGGTAAAGCATAATGGTGGAGATAGAAGTGACCAAAGGCTACATGAGGGGGTCGGGCGACCTGCCCATGTACCCTTCACTATGTGTATTACATTTGCAAGATGCTCCTTGTAGTGAGAAAGAAAGGATGAGGTGAAATGAAGTGACCACAGGCCACTCCACTCCTTTCCTTTTTCTTCCACTAAGGTCATTTCTATGTCTCCCACTCATGGCATATGACACTTCCACTTGCACATTATTTTAAGGCACTTTAATAAAGGGTGGATGGTTTTCACTAAAGTGGTCAAAGAGGGCATTAGGGGGTCGGGCGACCTGCCCTATGCCACTCTTCACCTTTCTTTTAACACTACTAGAGTCACTTCATTATCTCCCACTCGTGGCACATGGCAGAGGGTACACAAGGGGGTCGGGCGACCCCTTTATGACTCTAAATTTGTCTCAATTTTTAATGGTGGAATCTTCTCAATGTTTTATTTAATGAAATGCAACTAGTTTGGCAGAATGCAAAAATGGAAAATGCAACATGAAAATGCATAATAAAAGTAAAACGGAAAAATTAAAAAGATGGATAACTACCGAGTTACCTTTCGGTGAGGGATCCAAATTTTTAAGTCCTAGAGCCAGACTTCTCCGTCGTGGTCAATTCTCAGTTGCTTCGGTCGGTCCTGGAGATGGGGACCGTGATGGTAGCACCTCCTTTTCCATCCAGACTTGCTTTACCTGCGGTCGTGGTTCGGTGGGTTCGTCATCTTTGGCGTGGTACTCGTACCCAGAGTTCTTGTCTTGAAGAGGTTGGTTTCTTCGGCGTGGTCTTCCTCGGGACCGGTTCGTCTTAACCTGTTTGTTAGTTTTATAACCATTGAATCAACATTTTACCTTCCACATTTGGCCTGATCCCACGTAGATGATGGCGTTGGTGGTGTAGAGGAACGGCCTTCCCAAGATGAGGGGAACATCATCACTGGCTCCCATGTCCAAGATGATAAAGTCGGTCGGGACATATATAATCATCTTGGACTTTCACCAAGATGTCCCGTGCGAGTCCCTCAGGGAATCATACTGATTGATCCGCCATCTGCAAACGAACAAATGAAGGGACCAAGGGTCCTCCTAACATATTATCATAAGTTACCTTGGACATGATGTTTACGCCTGATCCAAGGTCGCAGAAGGCGTTGCAGAAGGTCTATGGCCCGATGCAGCACTCGATCGTCGGGTGGCCTGGATCTCCTTTCTTGGTGATAAAAGGTGGATCAAGGAGATAGCCCCAATTGGATTGGAGCTGAGGCTTACCGAACCTCGTTGTGACAAGCGTAATAGTTTCTATAGGGTCCTCAGGTTTCCCTGGGATTCTTCCTTGTTCAAAAGATGGGACAGCGGCCGCTAACTGAGCTAATTGTGTTTCTAGCATTTTGTTAAAACTCAGTTGGTTTTTAACGGCAAAAGAAAAGCTATCCATTTTCTCACTAAGATTTTCAAGAATCTTATCATTGGCAAGTAGTTTCTTATTAATGCTATCATTGATTTTATGTTGGCCATAGACAAGATCTTTCAGAGAAGGTTGGTTATTATTGCTATTATTGAAATTATTGCTATAACTATTACCTTGGTTGAAGGGGAGCGAATTCCATCCTCCTTGTTGTTGGGATCAGTACCCGTTTTGTTATTGATGAAGTTCACATCTTCCCTTGTCTCGGGGCATCTACTCCCCGAATGGTCATCTTCGCCACACACCTCGCACCATGGATCAGCTTCAATTGCTTGTGTGGTGTTGACCTCGTGATCTCTCTTGATGGTTGATTTCTCATCTATCTTTCTCATCAAGAGATCCATCTTGGCAGAGAGCGTGTCTACATCATGAATGGTGTGCATCCCTCTCTTCTTTGGCTGAGTACGTTCTTCATTCCATCCTTGGTTGATCACCATCTTTTCGATGAGATCCTTGGCATCTCTCACATTGTGTTGAAGGAACGCTCCTCCAGCTGCAGCATCAAGGTGACTACGGGCTAGTTGAGTTAGCCCATGGTAGAAACCTTGGATTAGGAGCCAATCATCTATCCCATGATGTGGACAGGCACGAATGTACTCCTAAAGACGTTCCCATGCTTTGGGAATCGTCTCATCCATCTGTTGTTGGAAGCTAAAAATCTTTCTGCGCAGGGCGTTGGTTTTGCCCATCGGAAATAACTTCTTCAAGAATGCGTTGGCGCATATCTCCCAGGTGGTGGCTTCATCTTTGGTGGCGTAGAACCATTGCTTCGCCTTTCCCAGCAATGAGAATGGGAAGAGGCGGAGACGGATGGCATCTGACGACACTTCTTTGATGGTGAAGGTACCCCACACCTCCATGAAGTGTTGGAGATGGGCATTGACATCCTCATGGGGCTTTCCACAAAACGGGTTGGCTTGCACCATGTTGATAAGGGCATGCTTGAGCTCGAAAGTAGCGTCCCCGAAGTTGAACTTCGGTCTTGTAGCTATGTTAGAAGCCAACGGAGCTGAGTACTCCGAGATCGTCTTTTGGGCCATGGCTGCCTCAAGTAGTGGTCCAGAACCTCCTTCCTTGAACGGGTCTGATTCCGAGATAACCTTTCGAGGGGGAACGTACTAGACGACGTCTAGAACTCCTCAAAAGCTTTTCAGGATTTTCAACAACGTTGCTCGGTAATTGGAAACCGCTCATACACTGCCTTGCTTCACAAGAACGAGAAACAAGAGCAGGGGTAAGCCCCTACAACTAGTTCATACTAAGTTGGTGGTAATCTTAAGACTCTGGCTTAACAAAATTTCTAGACCTTTGCTTTCCCCGGCAACGGCACCAGAAATGCTTGTTGACACTTCTTAACGTCACCACTAAGAATAGGGGGTAAGTCTATCCTTATCATTGGCGCCAGAAGTGTCTTGTGGGTAAGTTCTTATGTCTGTTGGATAATTCCGCAAGCGCACAGAATCTACCGTTGTAGCACTTCACCCGGGAATATTCCAAGGCATCATTATTTATTTTATCCCAAGGGAAAGCGGTGGCTAGGAAAGATGATGTTAAGGGAAATCTAAGTGATTACCACAACTTGGTACTAACTAGTGTAGAGGGGTAAGGTAAATTGGTAGGAAGGTAATGACACAAGTTCACCAGGATAACTGTAGGACATCTAATAGTGTAGCTAGGTGGAAGGACAACAAGAGAGTATAGGACTCCTATGACGCTAACTCTACTTCTATGACTTAACTCAAATGCAAAGACAAAACATAGTAGAATGACGCCTCACGACAAGCAAACTAGGCGGCGAGCGGACAGGGAGCACAGAGACTCATACTGTCAGAACGTCATGCTCAGCCTTATCCTTTAAATCCTGCCTGTAAACACATGGTGGACTCCAGAGACCAGATTCAGGGCTATCACCACCTGCTGGCTACCACTATCTATCCGTGCGACAGGCGACAACCAAGGGTAAGATCTTGTATAAGCACCACGCTTACACCATCTCTCACTACTCTAGCTACGTACGATTAACTAGAATACCATGTTATCGGCAATGATAATTTGCAGGCGTGTTGCCAGACCAATTACTCTACTCTATAACGACTACACACTAAGGTAAATCACAACAATACTATAACAGGTATAATAATTGCACAAAGTAATGACTAAGTAAAATAGAGAAAGACTAGTATTATAAGTAAAGTCTTACAAAATAGAAAGATAAAGATAAAAGCTATACCAGACTCTTCTGAAGATAGCTCCGGAAGACCCAAGCAGAGCTTGCTACTCAACTCTAACTCCCACACTAACTACAACTATAGTGTCTACTCTAACTCTTTCACAGCACTTGATGTCTTGGTGACTTGGTGTCTCAAATGAGAGGGGGAGAACATCTATTTATAGGTGGAGGTGGAGTAGGGGCTACTCCATCGCCACATCATCGATCTGCATGACGTCGATCCTCCTTCGTTGAATTGTAACCACCTCAACATGAAGGGTTGTTGTTCCTTAGGCTTAATTCACTGTGAAGGCACCTTAGCTTCCACAAGAAGGCACATAGGGGGGCACCCCTAGGTCGGGCGACCCCCCTATGACAGGTTGGCCCCACCTTGGTATGTGTAGATGATGTCCCCACTTGTCATTTGGTGTTTGGCACGTTGAAATGAGTCATGATCACTTTGGATGCTTCGATGTGGGCCCATTGTTCCATTTGACTTCATCTTCCACCGTTGAGAGAAAGCACAATTGTGATCCAAGGGTGGAGAAGCACTTTGGAAGGCTTGACATGGATCATGACACATGACAGGTCCCTGGTGGGCCCATAGGGGGTCGGGCGACCCCCTTTTGTGGGTCCCACCAGCTCACTTGCTCAAATTCCTTCACTTGGAACCTTAGCATGGTTGATGCCACTTGGTAGAGCCCTGGTGGGGCCATAGGGGGTTCGGGCGACCCCCTTATGTGGGTCCCACCAGCTCACTTTGCCATATTTCTTCATTATCTGCATAAACACACTTCCATGTACAAGTGGAGCTGGTTATTGATCAAAGTATGTTCATGCCATGTTATTCTTCCTTAATACCGAGCTTGTTGATGGGGTTTTGGGTGTATTATTTTGGTAATATTCCACCGTCAACACTCCCCATAGTTGACATTCATCGCATCAAAAGCTCTATTTAAACGCTTTTGGACACCAATAGAATTAATCTTAAATTCACTTTCCTTGGTGAGATACGGTCCGCATATCTTGTTCGCTTCAGTTTCAATATGCTCTACGTAAGCAGCATCATCAGAAAAAGTTACTGGGTCGCTCAATCAAAAGTGTGGGACCACGATACCCACGCAGTTCAACAAAGTTCTCAAACTCTGTCTCGGAGCAAAGAGGGTTTCGGCCAATAGCAAGCCATTCTTCAATGAGGTCCCGGCTGATCTGAAAGTGGGAAGTCAGAGCGAAAGCATCACCACATGCAATGCTTTCATCATCCATCAGGGCAGCGGGTGGCGCATGTACCCCCTCATTTTCTTCCAGAATGGAGACGAGGGACAAAGCCTTAACCAAGTTGTTCGATTTAGCTTCACGAACAGCTTCATTTGGGCACACATGAATGTAGAACCAGTAGTTTGTCCATTGAGCCCACTTGTTCCGGTACGTGGGAGAAATTGAAATGCTACCCCTGGCCTTCCACGAAACGAAATTAAAAGCACCAATTTTGCAAGGTAGTTTCTTCTGAAGAAAAAGTCGTTCACTTGGGTCCTCCGACGATGAATGTCGTAGAACCTGGTGAATACATCAGCGCGCGGCTTTCAACCCATCATCTTCATGGCCATGGCGAAAACGCTCAATCGTGCAAAGGCATTTGGTGTAAGTTGGTGAATTTGAATCTTGAATGTGTTCAAAACATCTCCAACGAATCCTTCGACTGGGAAGTCCAATCCGGCCACAAAGTAGTCACAGAAGACAATGGCTTCATACGGCCTAGGCGTAGGTATCGCCTCTTCTCCAGGAGCGCGGCATAGCGAAAGTACATTTTCGCTAAGGATCCCTTTGTCAGCATAAGCTTGGAGAATGGAAGGCGTGACACGACAATATCCAAGATAGAACGAGCAGTCATCGGGAATTGAAATGGAGGCAGAATCTCCTTCATCCGAACAGGTGCTTTCTGCCTTTCTCTATGTCGACATATGGACGTTTTTGGATCCAATAGATACATTTTCGCTAGATCCTTGTGCTGCTGAACCAGTTCTCGTCAAGGAAGTGCCTGAGCTTTCGCTAGAGGAATCAGACGATGACGAAGACGAACTCGTGGACGCCATCTAGCATGGTGACAGAAGCAAAAGGAAAAATGAAAATGAAAGAAAATACACTTCGATAAAGGAGGCGAAATTTAAGCAAGACTAAAAGAAGTAAAATTAACGACAAATATGCGAAAAGATGCTTACCGAGACACGAAAGAAAGCCAAAAGCCTGATGTTGAGCGGAAGAAGAACTCGAAGGGCACAAGACGGCAAAACCACTACAGCAACGAACGAAAGCGAAATTCAATTCGCACAAGCAGGTAGGGGCAGAAGCAAAAGTGATTCTTCCCGGGGGCGCTTGCCTCTATATATACACTCGGCAGCCAGAGAGAAGGCGACAGTTATGCAAAAACCGAACCGATACGGGAATCGAGGGGACACGACAGAACATGTTGTACCTCGAAACGCGAACCGTCGTGCCTCGAAACACGAACCGTCGCAGCATACAAATGTGTTTTCAAATAATAATAATAATAATAATCAAATAATTAATGATAAATAAAACATATTTGTAATATATACAAAAAAATAATCTATTTCGTGACTTTGGAATTCAAATATTATGTAAAAATGCAAAATTAGTTAAAGTCGACAATATTAGTAAAAGAGAAAGCTTCAAGGAAGAGCAAAAACGGGGTAAACCATCTGCTATCCTTTTGCAAGCGGGCGTACGGGTTGAAAGCAAGTAGCGTCGACCCGCAGCGTCACACACATCGGTGCTGAAGGGCTATTGTTGGGGTGGTAACCCGAACGCAAGACACCCTTTTCGCGATAAGATGCGCTCAGTAGCTACTTTGTCAAGCGAAAGATTCAAAAGTTTGGTCGCACCCGAGCTGGAATAGCTTTTGAGCGAAAGCACATCGACGAGGTCGAATGTGTTTTCGTCCGAAAGAGTACCACTAATGGGAAAGTGTGGCAGCGAGAGAGCTTTTGTTCGAAAGCGACCAGGGGCGACCTTTCGGGCAAACAGTTGGAAACAATGTCGAGGTGGCTTAAGCGAATGTTTAAGGCCGCAGTGTGTGTTACTTTCGCGCGAAAGGGCCCGATTTAGCTAATGGGGCGCTTTCGCCATTCATCGTCTTCGTCATGTGATCTTTCGCCCGCAGGTTATTGAGGCTAAGACTGAGAAGAGAAGGCCCACGTGTCGGAAGGCGGAGGTCACACGTGCCCGAGTCCACCACTGGATGGAGTTACGACAGTGCCCCTCGAGTTCATGAAGCGGAGAAAGTCGTGGGAGTAGTTGGAGAGGGCATTCTTGTACCTTTAATAGTGAGTGGTTAGAAGGGCATTTTCGTACTTGTAAACTGGCTCGGTTTAATATAAATAGCGGGATCCTCTGTGTTGGGAGGAGGAGGATCACTGTTCAATTTACCCGTATTGTTGTTGGTTCACGCCCGAGAGCTTACTATTCATCTTTCTTTGAGTGTTCGCTCGCGCTACAACCTGTTGTTTTAGGGTTTCAGCCCTAATACAACAAGCGGAGTGTTTCTTCTTGAGAAAGTTTATCGCTTATAATCACAGGAGTGTCTGGATCACTATTAAGAAAAGCGTAGCGAAGACCAGAAGGCAGAGATTTTTAACTCTATAGGAGGTTTAGGAGGTTCTTCGAAAGGATCTAGAGGTGTTAGAATCCTAGAGTGGTCATCCTCTACCTCTATGAAAAACTTAGCATCATCTTCAAGCTTGGGTTCTATGAAGGTTTCAAGAGATGCTACCTTGACCTCTTCTATAGGGTTTAACTCTAGACAGGGTTCACTTTCAGTGTTTAGGGTATGAGTGATAGATATGGGTAGTGAAAGGTTTTTCCCTAGACAAATGTTTAATTTCCTCATCATTCCTTCTTGAATAAGTCTTTTGATTGGTTGTCCTATCAATAGGTCAAACTCATGGATATCAAAGATATAAAAGCTTAAGTGCACCAGAGTTTTTTTTACCCGGATAGGCAGGACATACAAGATTCCCAAACTAGGAAGAACATGTCCTGAATGGCTTTTAAGGCATTTAGTTGTTGGGGTTAGTGGCATCTCTTCTAAAAAGTCACGTGCAAAGGTCGCAGACATGATATTAACACCAACAACAGGATTGTAAAGAGCATGGAAAGGGTCTCTATGGATTTGGCAGAGGATGGAAGTAGAGGGTGAATCTAAGCGAATTATATCAGACGAGGACTCTGACTCTTCTAACCACTCATGGCTTACCACAGACACTAACTCTTTCGTAGTCTTTTTAAAGAAAGCTTTATCAGTCAAATCTGGAGGTTTTTCTGGAAGTTTTGGATTATGAGGCTTTCTTGTTGTATTGTAATTCGAGGTATCACCAAAATCGGTGAAATACTCATCCTCGAATTTGAAGAAGATCTCTGAGATCGGAGTTTCCTCCTTATCAGGATCTGAGATAGTTGATGATAAAGAATTCGGCAGAGTTTCGGGTTCAACTATCTGTGATTATTTCTCTTCTAAGAACTCTATGGACTCAGCTTCAGGAGCAGATTGAGCTATCTTTTGCAGAAGCTCTCTTGTCGCAGGAGCAGATGTGCAAAGAAATGATCCATTTGCAGCTAAGTTAAGAAAATTAGAAGTTTTCCTATTTAGACCCATATAAAAATGTTGAAGAAGAACAGAGTCTGGTATTAATAGACATGGACTAGAGTGAACAAGATTTTCAAAACGTTCCCAGATAGTTATTAGAGATTCATCATCTTCTTGTATAAAAGATAGGACTTCTAATCTAAGACAGACAATTTTGGAAATTGGGAAGAAATCTAAGCAAAAGCTACAGCAAAGATATTTCCAATCCTCTTCCTTACTCGGTGTGGTTCTACTATACCAGGTTTTAGCTTTTCCTTCTAAAGAGAAAGGAAAAAGCTTCCATCTAAGGGTTTCATCGGACATGCCTTTGATATGAAGACATGAACAGGTCTGTTCGAACTCGTTAATGTGAGTGTAAGGATTCTCATATTCCTTGCCTGAAAAGGATTATTTTTGGACCATCTGTATCAAACACGGACGTAGCTCATAGCCATCGGATAGGATAGGTCTAGATGATTCTGGTGGTTCTGAGGCTATTATTTTAGGAAAATGGCAGAGGCTAATAGGAATGGAATCTTTGGAACCTTGTGGAGATTCTAAAAAAAATCATGGGATAAGAAAAGATAAAAGATAAAAGTATGATTACAAGTTTAAGCAGACTTAAGATCAACTCTCGACCGTTCCCCGACAACGGCGCCAGAAAATGCTTGTTGACACTTACTACCGTCGCTACCAACAGTAGAGATAAGCCCTAGCCTTGACAATGACACTAGAAAGGCTTAGGTATGCTATCAGAGCACAACAGATAAATCTGCAAGCGCACAGATTAGATACCCGCACTTCACCGGATGTAGACCTAGTTTTATATCGAACCCAAAGGAACGACGTGATTGTCTTAAGTCTATTGCTTAAACCTTGAGCACTAGCAAAAGTGAGAACACAAAAGATAAAGGGGATAACTAGGGTTTCCAGCTTTAATCTCAAGAAGCTATGCAATTAGTATTCTACTGTGGATTATGTTGGGAGACCACATCAAGAGTATGGTTGTTCCCAAGTAATATACTCTTGCTCGTCCTATAGACGGGAGGTGGACTATAGAAGATTCAACAAGGCTATAAGAGTCACCCTCACGAGCTACCACCGGCCCGGAATATAGGATACACTATGCAAGTAATCGAGTCTAAGCACCACACTTACACGATGACAACTCCTCTAATCCTAGAGCGACTAGAACTAGAGTACTCTAATTAGAGTTACAAGCCAGAAGAATAATAAGAACAAGAATGCTTACTGATAATTAGAAGTTGAAGACCGAAGAATATCCTGATCCACTTGACGAACTTGAATCCGCAGGTATAAGCTGAAGAAGTAGATCCGACAAGCCGGAGCTCCTAATCTCCCTCTAATACCTCTCTCTCTTCTAATCCTAGAGAAGACTAGATCTAATCCCTAATTAGAGGGCTACTAGACTTCTAATTGCTAGATGGCTCTGATCCTCTACTGAAGAATATGAACTAGAGTTTCTGTATTGGATCTGTTATTGCCTCAGGGGGGTCTGGGGTTTCTTATATAGCCCTGGGGGATGAACCGTGACCCTCCGATCAAACCGACCTTGAACAATGGTTGAGATGCGTCATGGAGGTCGATTAGGGCACACTCCATGAAGATGGGCCGGGGGGGGGAGTCCAGGCCCAGGCCGGCCGCCCTAGGGGTGGGGCTGGCCAGCCCCACCTGGCATTAGCCAGGCTCTGTCTTCGCCGAGTTGTCTTCTGGAAGCCTCCTGGTTGCCCTAGCGCGATTTTCATCATTGTTGCGCAATCCATCGTGTTGGAGAAGGATTCTATCTCTTTCCAACTGCTGGAAAACACCATGGAGAACAGTAATTCACCTGAAGGACTGAGAATGAAATACAAAGGTGACCAGAGGGGGTGAATGGGAGCCTAAAATTTCTTCTCAGAAACTTTTGACCGCTGTACCAAGAATCAACCCTCAGTGCAAAACAAGGACTTGGTAGTGTCCACGACCCTAGATGTAGGGTGGATGCTCCTCAGGAGCACAATGGGACTCTACTCAACCCTAGGAACCCAATGCAAAAGACGAAACGCAAATCGGATAAGTACCAAAGAAACCGAGGACTAAACAGCACAGAATAGCACTGACCAGACTCATTGTGTGTCCGGTCACCAGGGATCGGACGCGTCCGGTCAAGCAAAAACCTTTCTGGACCCTTAGTGTGTTGGACCGAACTCTATGGAACAGAGCGTTCGGTCACACCTAGGGCAGCGTCGGGTCAACACTGCACGATGAACAGTGCCACCAGAGCGTCCTGTCACCCGATCACCAATGCGTCCGGTCAATACAAAAACTCTCTGAGTAGCGACCGGACTCATGAGGTGCGTCCGGTCCTCACTGAAGTGAGCGTCCGGTCATCCCAATGACAGCGTAATTTTTCGCCGACTCGAGCGGATCTTCTTCAAATCCAAAAGGCTTCTGGACCCTAGAAATCGATGTGAGGAGTCACAAGGATGTTAGTGAGCTACTCCTAGGAGATCATGGCTCGAACCTAACTCCAAATCCGTGAATCGAAGAAAATTGGTGCAAAAGAGCAAAAACTTAATCCAAAAGAAAATATGTTCGATCTACTTGCTCGTGAGGTCTCAGACAAATTACTTCGGTGAAAATGGTGCCCTCACGATCAAGAACAAGTAGGAACAAACAGAATCGTAAACAAGTCACCGTAGAGGGAGATCGAGCGACGGGAAAAAACATGGAGAAAAGAAGAACGCGAAGAACAGCACAACAACGCGAATCACACCCGCGAATTCCAGCCGAAAATTGTCCCCACGAGGAGACAACAGGATTTCGGTCCCGTTTCCTGAAGGTCTCAAAATCACAGAGGTATTGTGGCTCTCTATG
This sequence comes from Coix lacryma-jobi var. lacryma-jobi, assembly GCA_009763385.1. NCBI lineage: Eukaryota > Viridiplantae > Streptophyta > Magnoliopsida > Poales > Poaceae > Coix > Coix lacryma-jobi. The sequence continues at coordinate 102,573,489 of CM019830.1, read as the reverse complement.
GATCTTAGTAGCTACAGCAGAGGTATGGGATGAAGGAAACCCTAGGCTAAAACTGCAAATGACTGAGATCGGTGAAGAGGAGGGGCTTCCTCGATCTCTATATATAGCCTAAACATTATTCCCCTTCTACCCCTATTGATACAGTGAGCGAACCAGCTAAACCCTAAGGCTATTTTGGACTAGCTCGAAGTAGATGTTTATCCGACGACCACGCCCACACCTCCGGTAGCTTCGCCTCAACGCGACATCACCCGATGCCGCCACGTGTCGTCACCGCCCGACAGTTCACCTCGTGAACTCCGCCGCTGGTTTTGTGGCCCAAACCAGCAAACTGTCTGCCCCGAGTTTTGTGGCCCAAACTCGGAAACCCGCCAGCGCCCAGGTTTTGAGGCCCAAACCTGGAAACCATCCTCAACCCGAGTTTTAAGGCCCAAACTCAGAAACCGGCCATCCTTTGGTTTTTCTGGGGCTCTACCACCAAACCGAAATCGTAGAGGGATGCACCACCCGTGCACCCCGTCCACCGACACGTGTCCTTCGGTCCACGACCCGAGCCACACCGTGTCCCGCAAGACTTCACTTGTTGCTGTCCCAGGCTGTCAGCCACCACGGCTGATCCTCCGGCCACCGGTCCGTCAGTCCAAGTCCAAATCCGCCCTTCACCGCCCTTGGTCCATCAGCACGGCACTCCAGCACTTGACTCTCGCCTTGCCTTAGATCACCGTCTCTGAGCTCGACACCTACACAACACAAGCCAAAGAACATGCACATCAAACCTGTTGACAATCACTCATCACAAGACCTGGATCACAGCCTGTGAATCCGCAATCTCCCCCTTGATGAGTGCATTGTCAACTACCAACCACAAATCATATAGAGTAAGAAGAAAAAGAAGAAAGAAGGTAGAATGAAGAAAGAACTCATCCAAATGACCAAAAGCAAAGCAAAGCCAAAAGAAGGTCAAGTGAAATGAGCAAGACAACTTGGTCCTCAAAGACATGGGCAATGGCTCGACGCAACCAAGCAAAGCAAAGCTAGCCCTCAAGAAGAGGCAGAACGGGCTCAACACCACTAGCGAGAAGATCGGAGCACACAAGCCAAAAACTGAGTAAAACGGCTAGTCCCTCCAGAAAGAGGCAAAGGCTCAACACAACTAGCTCCAATCCACTCCAAACCAATCAAATTCAAACTGAAAGCTTGATAGGCAAAGTGAGCAAACTCGCAAACTCCCCCTGGACACAAGCACAAGTATTCCCCCTTGATTAATGCATCTCAACAAGTCATGATTTGTCAATTTTTCTCCCCCTTAGTTGATAATGCACATATCAAGAGCAAGCATGGGAGCCTGAAAGTGACTAAATGAATGCAAAAGCTTCAAATATATGTTATCCAGAGTGATAAAATACTCTATTTGCACAACTGAGAAAGTAAAGAGCCCTAATGCTAGCAACCTAACAAGATCGACAAAGCAGTTTTAGATATGAATTTAGGGAAAAAGGTCAAGTTCACCATAGAAATAGAATCTAGTATGTAAATAGGCATGTCATCAACTAGAGCTAACAAAACTACACCGGTGAACTACCTCAAAACATGTGTCAATCAACAAGCCATATACAACTCATTTCATTTTGAATTAAGCAATATATACAAGAGTTATACATGTCAAGTGAATGCGAGGGGTTGAGAGCACCACATGTCTTACTTTTCAACCAAGCGAAGCCTAAGTCAAAGACTATTATAAGCTTAAGGCTATGGTTTCGATCATACACTACACCGCTCAAGTTCATCCCAAAGTACAAAGGGAAGCAGTCTCGATACAGTGAGGTGTGGTAGTGCATTCCCACCTCGATCTTTTCATAATCTCTTAGCTTGGATTTTAGATTTTATCATTTTAGCACATCGGAGTATGTATAACGGAAGCGATTTAACTCCAAGCTAGAGACATAGCAACCTAGTATAGCAAAGCAAGCTCAAGAAATGACATAGCCTACTCATACTAGTTGCCAAAGCTAATGATGAACTGTTTTAAGATTTGGCAGTTACTAAGCAAGTTTATCATTGCAAAACCATACTTAGCTCATCAAGTTAAGTTACATCATCAGAACGAGCTCAAACTGCATAAACTAAGTATCAGACAAGCATGTGAAAACAGAGCATAGTATCAATCTAGACAAGATATAATTGAAGCTCAAATTGCAAGTATGATACATATGCAAAATGCAGAAAAGCTACGAAAGAACCTAAATTGTACATCATATGATACAACAAAGTGATCCCACATCTAAAATGGGAAACACACAAAAAGCTCACCTCTCAACCTAGCAAAGGTTGATTGGTCCAAAGGCTTGGTAAGAATAGCAGCCAACTGATTACAAGTGTCAACATGCCTAAGGTCGATATCACTCTTCTCGTAATGGTCTCGTAGAAAATGAAAGCACATATCTATGTGTTTGGTCTTAGAATGAAGCACGGGGTTCTTAGCAACGCTAATCGCACTCGTGTTGTCACAAAGTAAAGGCACTCGAGAAAAGCTCAGACCAAAATCACGCAAAGTGGCATCATCCACAACAACTGGGAACAGTAGCTAGCTGCAGCAACATACTCAATCTTTGTGGTAGACTGGGCGACACTAAACTGCTTGCGATAAGATCATGAAACAAGAGAAGAGCCCAAAAACTGACAAGTCCCATAAGTGGACTTGCGATCAAGACGACAACCAGCAAAATCAGCATCCGAATAACCACAAAGCAAGAGGGTAGAGGAAGCAGAATACCATAGACCGAACTCCAGTGTGAAACGAAGGTACCTCATAATGTGCTTGACCGCCTGACGATGAGAGGTGCGCGGTGACGCCTGAAAGCGTGCGCAAAGACACACCTCAAACTAAATGTCCGGTCGTATCGCCGTCAGGTACAGCAGCGAGCCGATCATACTCCGGTACTCCTTTTGGACCACAACCTCTCCATCCTCCGCATCTAGAGCCATCGTGGTCAACATGGATGTTGGAAGGGGTTTGGCCTCACCCATATCGAACTTCTCCACTATATCCTTCGTGTACTTGCCCTGGTGGACAAACGTTCCCTCTCGAGATTGTTTGATTTGCAACCCGAGAAAGAATGTCAATTCGTTCATCTCAAATTCCCTGCTCACAATCTCAAACCCTAGAATAACAAAGCATTGAAATTTACACCTCAACAAACACAACTAAAGAACAACCCTCAACAACAAATTTGTACACTATGGGTCTCATTGGCATATTAGGCACCGGTAGAGGCTCTCCAAGTTTGTACTGCATGCAGTCTGCCATCAGTCCAGCACCTCCTCTTCAGGGGCACGTGTTGCTGAGTCACTATTGTCAGCACCGGTTGGCCACCATATCCGTTGTCTATGACCCATCAGCACTCAATCTCTAAATATTGTTTCACCTAAACTCTAGACCAGATAGAGAGAAGAAAGACGGATAGATCCACAGATGTCCCTACTCCTTGCAGTATTCTTACTCCGTACAATATGCACATTGACAGCATTTATGTCTCAGCCTCTCAGGTCAACGGGGAACTTCTTGCATTTGATTTCTTAGTTGCTCCTGCTATCAAGTGTTAATTCCAATGATACAAGAATCAAATGGATTACTTCCACTGGATACCATCTACATCGACTAGAAGTACGCAAAAAGGGAATATAAATGAAACAAAAGGATGAAAAGCTGGACACAGATCAATTTTGGTTCAATTTTTGTTCCCTCAAGACGTATGATTCATCTTTTTGGGGGAGAGCCATACACTCCCCAGGTAACTTGACCTAATTTATCTTTTTTCTTGAACCGAGTGTTTGGTTGCAACTCCTCCTCTTGTAAAATTTGTGAACTGAGGAGAATGTTGCCTTCTCACTAACTTGAGTTAATCTGCCATTCTCTTGCCTGAGCAAACCCGTGCCAGTTAACAAATCCAATTTGTCTTCCTGTGTCTTCGACAGTTTTTTTTCTGCTATGTCGTTGTTTACTTCCTTGATTATCATTGTGCTATTCTGCGTCTCGGTACGCTCCAAAGTCTCCACATTTGTCAAGCCTTCCCCACCACCGATACCTACTTCCTGCGCCTCAATGTGCTGGTTCTCCTTATGTGAACCCTTGTCACGATCTGAAATGCTATAATTTGTTTGCTTCAAGATTTTCTTTGGCCTCCCTCTTCGTCGTTTGATAGTCTCTGAACTGATTCCCCTTTCGCCTACATGGCATATAGAAATCATTACACCATATGGAGTGGTAAAACAAAATGCCATTAAACTGAATGCTAGAAAAATGCAACTCAGTCTATGATCTAAGAGAAGAAGGTACAGGGTACTCATATCCAACCCCTATATATTAACAATTCTTTCCATAGCATGCCAAGAGTATTCTACTCAGAAGTTTTGAGTTCTCTTATACACCACAGATATTGAAAAAAAAGGTCTGTAGTGCTGAGTTGTTATACGAAGTTCCACCTTGGGAAATGAGGTGCTATACAATGAGCCCAAAATGCCGAAAGATCTCCAAGTTAACCTTTTTTCTACGAAAAGTGAGGATGCAACACGTGGTTCGTGGAGGCTGGGCATTAGCATTTTTTTTTCTTTTGTCAGGGTGTTATAAATATGCTTTACTTTTCAAGTTCACACCTATGCTAATAACTGAAGGAAAGATCCAAAAAGTTTTAGCTAATTTTCATCTTGTATAGAAAAGAGAATCATTGAACGATAATACTATACAAATTAATTACAGTGCATACTATACATTGGATAGATTGTGTTGTGTTAGATATATAGGGACGGTACCCTATGTGCGCTGCCTGGCTGGCTTGGTCATATTAGGCCTAGTTCCCACGCATGAATAGGACTGATATGTTACAGCTGTTATAGGCAAGGATCACCATTGATTGCTTTTTTCTTAAGCCATCTAGGTATCCTTGCCTATATATATGTGTACCTTGTCACCCTCCATAATCAATCTATTATTTTTCCGAACACATAGGAGAGTTGTGTGTATCTTTGTATCAAGAGGCAAGAGCCCTTACGACACACACCCACACTAGTTGTCCTAAAAAAACAAATGCACACACTCCGTGGTGGCACAAGCTGTTCCTTCTCGCCTGGGGAAGTTCTCCCATGAGGATCACGTTCTCCACGATCTTCGAACCTGGCTCTCCTGGGCCAAGCACACAAGCATTGTGGCATCAAGTCGTGCATCTACGGCACCATCTCCACTGAGCTTGTCGACATTATCATGGCGCCCTGTTAGGCAATAATCCGCAGCATCCTTTCATATGTTGCGGCATCTGTGGATATCCTAGCTATAATTAGCAGCTGTAAATCAGGGATTAGTAGCTATAATTAGCAGCTGTAAATCAGGGATTAGTTGCTATAGTCAGCAGCTGTAAATCAGGGAAATTATCTCTGCCTTATAAAGCAAGGCCAGCAGGCCCTATAATAGAGAGGCGCCCCCTCTCATTGAGGTGTGGCCAATTGCCCCAAACTCTAATCTTCTACACGCCCCAATCTACTACACGCTCAGCCTAGCTCGCCATATAAAACCCAGTTTCTTGGAAACCAGGAGATGCGTGTCCACCTTGATGCTGAGTTTTGAACCTTTGCTCACCATGGAAACCCAGTTTCTGACCTGTTGTACACTGGGGTATCATGGAGAGCAAAGAACCCATCAAACGATCAAAGGAAGAATATCAATGAACATGTCTCTTTGTTCAATAACATGAAGTTGTTGCATGATAGTACGTTGAAGAGCACCACTTTCCTGAACATAGCGTGCCTTCAAATAAGACCACATAGGTTTGGCTTGCTTAAACTTATGCAAACTCATAATCATGGTTTGCTTAACACTATTAACCATAGCAGCCATTACTTTCCCAACAATGATTTCCCAAGTTTTTGACTGCAGCAGCATTACTACAATCAGGCTTGAGAGTAGGTGGATCATCAGTCAAGTGAAAAAGTAGACCAACCAACACCTCTTAACGCAGATTCAACAGAAAATGCACATAAGAAATAATTCAGACAATCAAGAGTAATATTGATGACAATTGCCGTAATTTGAGACATTGCTCGATGCTAAAAGGAAGAGTTACCACCAGCACAGAAGATGCAACAAAGATCACCAGTAGCAAGGCACCAGGAGTAATCCTCTGTTCCTGACAGAGGAAGACAGGCAGCAGCAGACGACACAGGCAGATCTGACGAGCAAACAGGCCGTGAGCAGGAAGTCCGTGCGTGAACCGTGAAAAGCCGTGCATGTGAAAAGCCGTGCGTGAAGAGGTCCGAGCATGAAGACCATGACGAGCATGTGAAGGCCACGCATGTGAAATCAGCAGCAGGCGCGTGGGCCACCGCACTCGCGAAGATGAAGAGTGCAGGCGATGGAGGACGAAGACAGCGGGTGATGGGAGACACAGGATAGCGCACGGCAACGAGCCGCCCGAAGAGGAAGAACGACGCAACGACGGGCTGCAAGAAGCAAAGTAAGGACCAGCACGACGACAGGCCGCACAGACCAGAGGAAGCACGACGATGCGAAACACAGGCAGATCCCAAGGAAAAAACGGATCGTGGGTGAATTAGATGAGTCTAATCCTAACCCTAATCCATGGCTTTGTTACCATGCCATTAATCTTGGGATTTGAGAAGATAACCACTCCATAGATGGAGATAACTATATATATAGAGAGAGAGCCTCATAGGCCATATAGGCCTCGAGTATAAGGACCTTTGTACAGGTCCGATTGGTTGCCTGCACAACCCTTTCTCCAGCCTCTGATAATGCAAAATAAACTTGATTGTTTACTTGTACAGAATCTTATACAACACAACACTATCCTCAAAGCAAGCTTCATGGGTGTCGCCTCAAGTTCCTTTCACTCAGAGGATGCAGTAGTATGTGGGAGAACTGTGTATCATTGTAGTAAGAAGGAATAAAGAGAAGATGGCCTCTCTCGCTCCCACCACTCCTCATCCGGCGCTTCCTCGTCCACCAGCCCCACGTCGGTGCTTGTCCATGGCCTGACGGCCACCCTCCCATCCACGCTCCCGCGGGCTTCCTCCTCCCGGGGGGCAGTGTCTTCCCCTTCCTTGTTTCCTGAGCAAGCCTAGGTAGGTCGCTCCAAGGGTGAAAGGTGGCACGACGCTAGCCCACCTTCGTCCACGGGCGACTCCTCTGCTGCCCTCTCGTTTCACGAGGTGCTCCTGTCTGGCGGCGGCTCGTCGTCAATCTCGCCACGGCCAGCGCCGGTGGTTCGGCCGCCGAGGCCCGCCACCCGATCGTGGACTCGTCAGGCGCCCGTCGGTGAGGGCCCCGACGCGTCCGGGTGGCAGCGGTATGAGAGTCGGCGGGCTCGCAAGCGGCGTGAAAGTGCATTCGCCCCCAATGTGGGTTTTGGCTAATTAATGACAATCAAATTAGGGACTAACCAGTTTATAAAAGCATGTATGCAGGTGTTAGTCCTTTGAAAGATTTGAAACGTTGAAATCTCGTGAACAAAGCACGTAGGATATTTTTGGACATAAAGATGCCTAGCTCAAGTGGTAGTTTAAAATTTCAATTTTAAACTTGAGTTGTAGGTAAGCCGGACTATGAAGAGGGTCACAAAGTAAGTTGGCTAGATGTGGAGAAAAGTGCTCAAACCTACTAACCTAAGTTCGCTTGAGAGACACCGCACAATCACGAACACGTAGAGGGTAATTTCATTTGGTCGGTGGTAACGACAATGGGTGGTCGGTGGTACCGACCACGGCTTCTCTGCGCAGCGCTCAAACACCCTCTCTGTGTTGGTCAAAAATGACCTGGCGGTAGTACCGTCATAACCTCGGTACTACCGCCCGCGGTGGTACCGACGCAAGGTCGGTAGTAACCTGGTTTTGCAACCCTCTCTGTGTAGAGTTGTTTTTGACCTAGCGGTGGTACCGCCATTACCTCGGTAGTACCGCCCCCGGTGCTACCGACCCATGGCCGGTAGTTTCCAAGTTTGCAAGGCTCTCTGTCCGCGCTGAATTTGGCCTGGCGGTAGTACCGCCATTACCTCGGTAGTACCGCCCTCGGTGCTACCGACCCAAGGCCGGTGGTAACCAAGTTTGTAGATGCTCTCTGTTCGCGGCCAATTTGGCCTGGCGGTAGTACCGCCATAACCTCGGCAGTACCGCCCGCGGTGGTACCGACCGAGGTCGGTAGTATCTTGGTTTCGCGAAGCTCTCTGTGTTGAGTTGAAAATGGCCTGGCGGTGGTACCGCCATAACCTCGGTACCACCGACCTCGGTCGGTACCACCGCGGGCGGTAGTTTCCGAGGGACCAAGTCCCTCTGTGAGATGCTCTCTGCTCTAGCCGGTTAGGTGTTCTTCGTGGTAGCCCGTATTGATTTACTTGTGAGGGCTCCCCGAAGCGTTTGTATTAACCTGAGATTTCTAGTAGAGATACTCTCGTAGCCTTTGTGGTTGCTTGAGTGAGGCAAGGAGGTGAAATAGACTCCGACCTTTGTGGTCACCTCAACAACGAGGAAGTAGGCACTCCTTAGTGGATTGGCCGAACCTCGGGATAAATCGCGTGTCCCGTGTGCTTGTTGTTGTTGTCTCTATATTCTCTACTTCACTTGTTATTGTGTTCTTCGTGTTCTTCCTATCCCTCTCTCTTGCTTAGGTTGGGAAGGCTCGATCTATATCAAGGGGAGCAACCAAGGTTTGGTGAGAGTAGATTTACCATATATCATTCTTAGGAAAGTGGGCTAGAAACTTGTATTATCTTCATAGCTTACATTCATCGGATTTGTAGTTTCTTTTAGGATCCCGGTTGTGCCGTTTGTTTGTGTCGGTAGTACCGGTGTTTCACACCCGGTAGTACCTACCCAAACAAACCGGCTTCTCCGGTTGCTATCTAACTACATCTTATAGTTTGTGAAGTTTCAGATAGTCAAAAATCACCTATTCACCCCCCCTCTAGGCTGATTCGGTCCTTTCACGGCGCTTGAAGGAATCGTCTGGCCCTCGACGTCTGGTCCTGGGGGATCTTCGGGGAAAGTGTTTCAACTGCTTCGCTCCTTCTCACTGCGCCGCCGTCTGCCGTGCGAGACCTCGCTGCTTCCAGTGCCACGGGTTGGGCCACCGCGCGTCCGGCTGTGGCAGTCATGGCCCTGCATGCGACGGCACCTCGAGGTCTATCGGTTTGGCGTCCAAAGGCATCGCTCAGAGGCTCGGACACTGGGAAGATGGTGGTCACGGTGGCTGCGCCATGCGGGGAGAGCTTTGGTGCGGCGGCTGCGCCTGGTTCTCGGGGCAGGCGTCGTCGCCGTGTTAGGAAGCGGCGACGTTCTGGCGCTACTGGTCCGGGAGGGCCTCCTGGTCAGGAGGAGGACAACAGCGAGTCTCCTCAAGATGCTGTTGACATGGGAGTGTCGGCTTTCTCCGACGTTGTGCCTGCCCGACACCGACGTATCATCAATCGCTCCTCTAGGATGGCAAGGGCTGAGGAGTTACGCAAGGCACTCTCGGTTTTGATTGTTGGAGACATGGCGTCCCTTTCGGTTGACGTGTTGGTGGATGAGCTAGCTCGTCGCTAGGAACTCCCGGTCGGGTCATTGGAGTTTCACAGTCTGAGCCGGGTGGATGGTTTGTTGGTCCTCCCCGACGGTGCTGCGGCTACTCGTGTCTACAATGAGGGGCGACCCCTCCATCTTTCGCCGCTCACGCTATATTTCTGGCGTTGGTCCCGGCTCAAGAATGCGTCGGCGGTGGTCTTGACCTCACTCGTCGACGTCGAGCTGCGCGGCATTCCGACGCACACCTAGGAGTTGGAGACAGCAGAGCACCTATTAGATGAATGGTGTTGGGTGCGTGAACTCCACCCAGATGCGATTGATCATCGGGATTATTCGTCATTCCGCCTTTCGGCGTGGTGTTCTCAGCCAGAGCTTGTCCCGGCGATCATGGACCTGGATATCGTTGAGCCCCCGGTGCTTGTTGAGGACTCCCCCAGTGAAGCGTGCTTTGAGGTATGAAATCAAGGACTCAGTTTCGGTGGTGCCAGCACATGGGGTGGATGTTGATCCGCCATCGCCCCCTCCGCACCAAGACTCCGACCAAGTGAGGCGTAGATGCTGGCGGTGAGTTCCTGCTTCGCCAGAGTCCATCGCCCCTCCTTCCGATGGCCAGGGTGATGCTCTATGGGTCCCTGTGCATCAGCGATTGGGCACTGGACCCACGGACGTCGGTCATGGGGCGGAGCGCGAGGAGCCGGTTGATGGCTCGTAATCCGCAGTGCCCGAGGAGACGCGGTCGCCTTTAATTCACTCGTCCGCCTCGTATCTGAGGGCAGTCATTGATGATTTGGCAGCCCTGGTTATTACGCCCGGCCTACGGAGATTCGGTCCCGCAGTCCCTGGGATTTTTGTTCTGGATGTCGGCCTCGGACGGCTTTGTTTTGCTTGTTCAGCTGGGCAGCAAAAACAAAGAAAGCAACTTGTTAGATGTTCATGGCGCTACGGCCCATTTGTCTGGAAAAAGGTCTGGCAGCTGTCTGCTTCCAGGCCCAGCTTTGCGTCTGGCCAGCAGGACTTGTCCGCTGACCCACCCGAAATTTCTGTTAGGGTCAGCTGCAGTGCGGGCCTCCTTGTCTCCCCGTCCCTGGAAGAAATCCTAATTCACGCTCCCGTCTTGGCGGCAATGAGCGCATCGCCGGGGGTTGCCATCTCCGACTCGGTGTTTGCTGCAATCCTAGAAGTTCCGCTGGACAGGGGGATGACTACCCCTGCGAGCACATGCTCTGACCGGTGGCGTCGTGTGGTTGAGGAAGATGGCGTGGTCGCGGCTCCGCTTTCAGACTCCTGTCTGGCTAGCGTGGAAGTCGTGTCCGATCTGGCAGACGTTGCAGTTCAGGTTGAGACTCAGCGTCAGACCCCTACTGGGTGTGTTGATGTCTTGGTTGGGACTCCGTCTGCTGATGCACGCTCATCATCCATTGGCAAAGCTTTCCATGGATCCCCAATGGTCGACGGAGAGGGGTTGCCGGATGGGAGCCCCTCCAAGCTCCACTGTTGTTGTCTCGCCGTCCACCCCCCCCCCCCCCCCCCGGCGCCCCGCCAATCAAGCTATATTCATGTCAGCGACGCCTTATCAGAAATCCTTCTCCCATCGGGGATGAGTCATCCCAGCAAGTGTTGGTGCCTTCCCCAATCCGGAAGCTTAACATGATGTGCAAGATGGTGGACAAGCTCCTCCCCTTACCAGCCATTCAGAAGCGATGAAAGAAGGCTCCCCCACCCGGGTCCCTGCCACGCCGGAGCCGGCGGGTGGCTGGGGTCGGGCCTTGCTCGCCGGGGCCGGTGATCACGGAGGCGCAGAAAAGAGTGATGCGACACTTGGGATTTGAGGAAAGAGAGGTCATCAATCCAGATGCGCAGGATCGATACAGTAAGCTTTACAAGCCTTTCCTCTCTGAATCCCATGTTGCTGCTTTAGCCGCCATTTTTGGTTGGGCAATTGGGGAGGGGGAGCAGGTGCGGTCTGCAGATGTATTGGCAGTCGTATAAGTGCTGGCCTTGTTCCCTTCAGGTCGTTTTCATTTCTGGTTATAATGAATCCCTCTTCTATTTTGATTTGGAATGCGCGTAGCCTGAATCAAAAGGACCGACGCAATGCTGTCAGAGAAGTCATCCGTTCCAGCAATGCCGACATTGTTTGCCTCCAAGAGACCAAGATTGAAAATTTGACCAAATACATCTTTCTCTCGGTGTTTGGTTTGTCGTATGATAAATATATTGCATTACCGGCCAACAGCACCAGGGGAGGTGTGCTTGTTGCTTGGAAGAGCAGCTCTTGTCAAGCAATTGCTTCCAGGGTCGATACCTTTTCTGTGTCCGTGCTGTTCGCTGAACAAGAAGGCTGAAATTTGTGGTTCACTGGAGTTTACGGACCACAAAGAGATGAGCAGAAGCTGTTGTTCCTCCAAGAACTTAGAAACTGTAGAGCTTTGAACAATGGGCCTTGGTTAGTGGCGGGGGATTTCAATCTAATTTACCAAGCCGCTGATAAGAACAACGCAAATCCAGGGCTATGATGGGAAGATTTAGGCGGTTTTTGGATGATGCTGAGATCAAAGAAATACCTTTGTTGGGCCGTAAATACACTTGGTCCAGTGAGAGGAGATCCCCCACTTTGGTCAGGTTGGATCGTGCTTTTTGCTGGGTTGAGTGGGAAGACATCTTTCCTAATTCAGTTTTGCAGAATACAACTGCAGGAGTATCTGATCACTGTCCGCTCATCCTTGGACTGAAAGTGAACATTGGAGGCAAGCGCCGTTTTCATTTTGAAAGTTTCTGGACAAAGATGCCAGGTTTTTTAGAGGCCATCAAACTGAGTTGGGATGCACCAGTTCAGTCCAATTGCGCCGTTGAGCATCTTTCTCTGAATTGCAGCGGCTTAGCAAGGGATTGCAAAAATGGGGACAAAGGAAGGTGGGGAATATCAAACTTCAGATTGAGATGGCCAAGAAGATCCTTCACCGCTTGTAGATTGAAAGAGATTCAAGGGATCTTACTGAGAATGAGGAATGGCTGCGCAAGAAGCTCAAGTTGCATTGTCTCGGTTTGTCATCCCTTGAGCGAACCATCGCCCGGCTACGGTCCAGAACTATGTACCTGAAAGAAAGAGATGCCAACACTCCATTTTTTTCACCAGCAGGCTAGATTCAGAAAGAAAAAAAAATTATCCCGAAATTGCAAGCTGGGGGTCAAGTGGCTGTCTCTCAGGAGGAAAAACAGCAGGTTGTGTTGATTATTTCGATGGTATCCTGGGAACAGCAGAGGAAAGGGAGTACTCTATCAACCTGGATATTTTGGGCATACAGCAGCATGATCTCTCTATTCTGGACATCCCATTTTCAGAAGAGGAAGTGTGGGCTACTATAAGGGACATGCCCATGGATAAGGCCCCAGGTCCAGATGGGTTTACTGGGCGTTTCTATAGATCATGTTGGAGTTGTTTACACCAGATTTTTGACAAAAAGGATTATTATTTTGCAAGCACAAACGGCTGATTTGTTAATAAAGAAATCGGCCAGAAAAATAAAGAGACCTGTTTGGACCCGGACACGACCAAAAATTCCTGTGGACCGGACGTGACAAATTTTGAGGACATGTTGGGTCGGTCGAAGAATTCGAGTTCGGGTCGTCTTTTGTTTTATTCTTATGTATCCTAGTCGTATTAGGGCAGGAGTCTACCGGGTTATAAATAGCTAGAAACCCGATTTTTGTAAGAGACAATCAATCAATCAACACATCGGCCACCGGCCAAAACCCTAGGAGTAGGAGTAAGGTAGAACTCGGCGGAACCTTCAACCAGGCAGGGCTGCATCAGCTTGACCGACCTCCGGTTTGCTTGTAAGTTTTACCAATGGCTCGTGTCATTGTTCAATAAGGATGTATTTGGCATCGACCAAACTCTTGTTAAGTTATGACATGGCTAGTTATCGGTCTAAGTTCGTCTTTTGTAAGACTGTCTTGACTCTGATCAATCTCTTGCTTTAGTCGATCTTGACTAGTTATCGGCTCTATTGGTTTTGGCAAGCTAACAGATTCATTAAGTTATCGATGTTGTTTATGCTTTAATGTTTTTCTTTAGATTTAAACAATATCTTGCCCAATCAAGATTGACAAAGTAGCTTAAGCTTAAAAGATGCTTAGTTTCGGCTATCCAAAGGCTTTATATGCTTACACCAAAGGAAATAGCCGATCTAAGCTTCTCATCGACTATTTTGTCAATCTTGGTTGTTACATGTTGTGCGTTCGAGATATCCGATAAAATCGTAGTTTGATCTAAGAGAAGACAGATTTGATCTAACATGTTTATTACGGCTGTATTTCCGAACCCCACTGGATATATATGATAGATTAGATTTGTTTGATCTTAAACCGAATCATGGTTTTAACGGATAGATCTTGTTCGTGCTTCATGGATCCTGTATCGGATAAAATAGCTGATCCAGTTATGCTTCCTTCATAATGCGTACTTTTAAGTGGCCTGGAATCTACGGATCTACTCGTTGCATCGGACGTGATCTAGCTTGGTCATTATTATGGCTATATGGAGACACCCCACTGTTGATGTTTAAGCTATTTTATCGATCTATTTGTTATTATGGCTGCATGGAAACACTCCACTGTTAACAGATAGAACTGCCTATGCAATTAGTCGATTCGTTGATTTCATGCCGTTTAAACGTACACATAGATCTTTATTCTCTTTATATGTCTAAGCTTATCGGTTGTTTTCCTGTTCTAGGTGTTTCTTTGCATATACCATAGCCGTTTTACTTTATATCTTTATCTTCATGCAATCTTTTGGGAGTTGACTTTGTAGTCAATGTCCTATAAACAATGGCTATATCAGAGCCGCATAATTTGGAACTGTCTAGCACCAAACCGGCAGATTCCACAATTTGACAACGTTTTCTTCTCCTTGTCAATTACAGGTCAAATTAACTGGCACGCCCGAGGTCGCTCTCACCCAGATTCGGCACCACCACCTTTTGAAGGTCCAGGAGGTCAAGACCTTGCTCTGCGCGGCCTCTGTGGACCGTGTTCGAGTGTGTTGGCGCTCTCGACCAGATTTTCGTGCCAACAGGAGTATTATCAAGGGAGACATTTTGATGGCCATGGATGCCATTTACCAGGGCCATGTGTATAAGTTTAGGCTCCTAAACTCGGCATTCATTGCCTTGCTCCCTAAGAAGAGTGATGCAGTTCAAGTTAAAGATTTCAGACCTATAAGCCTGATTCATAGTTTTGCTAAATTGGTAACAAAAAGTATGGCTATTCGGCTAGCCCCTTTCTTACCTTCTCTGATCTCAACAAACTCAGGTGCTTTTGTGAGAGGAAGGAATATCCAGGGTATTTAAAGGGGTTGGTTGACTTGTGGGTGCTCTTTCTTGCACATTTTTATTCTCTAGCATCCTTGTGAGCCTTGGCAACCCTCACCACTCATCTCTTGACTTGATTTGTTGATTCCAAGTGAGATTGAGTAATCTAGAGCTAAGATTTGAGAGTGATTCAATCTAGTGGCACTAGTTCTTCACATCGGCTTTGAGTTTCTTGTTACTCTTGACATTTGTCGATGCTTAGACGGCTTGGAGGTGTTTGGTGGAGTTGGCAAGAGTTGGTGATTGTTCTTGGCCACCACCAATTGGATTGTGAGGGGTTATTTGGGCCTAATCCCTGCCAGAGTAGCGAAAGGCACCTCTAGTGAATTGCTCGTGTCATTGAGCTACCTCTCTTGTGGTAGATTCTTGCGGCGCTCGTGGAGCTTGGCGTGGTGCCAATTAACCGCCGAATCACCAAGAGTTGGTCGACACAACGAGTAGCGTGTCGGCAAGCACGTGAACCTCAGGATAAATCGTCGTGTCAATTGTGTATTTGATTCTTGTGACGATTGTCTCTTGGCATTCTTGGTGATTGAACTTCATCTATATATTCGGTGATTGATTCTTCAAAGGCGATCTCGGAGGCTCGATGAAATCACTCTATCTAGCTCATTTACATATTGCTTTCATATTCAATTTGCGCTAGCTCTTTTTTACCTACCTTGTGCTATCTATTTTTGTGAATTTAGTTTGTCTATCATCTTCCTAGTTGTTCTTTAATTGTGTTAGAGCTATCATTTATTTCTTGTATAACTGTGTAGCTCTTCTTGATTGAGTGGTATAGAATTATTAGGTAGATTTATTGGATAGGTGGTTTGTAACACAACCTTTAGGCTAGTGCAAAAAGCTTCATCATTTGTGTTGCTAATTGAATTTGCCTAAGTGTTTTGTAGATTTTTAATTAGGCTATTCACCCCCCCCCCCTTCTAGCCAATTTATACCTTTCATTGAGGATCTTCCTCCAAATTTTCAACCAGAGGCAGAAGCAGTGTCAGAGACAGAGTCACAGTGCCAGAGACCCGGTTGAGGATCTCGGCGCGCTCTCCTACTACCTCGGTATTGAGGTGAGGCAGGGGAAGGAGCACATCTCATTGGGCCAACGCGCCTATGTGGAGAAGTTGCTTGAGCACGGCGGCAAATGGCAGAGTGCAAGCGTGCGTGACTCCGACGGAGCGGCTGAAGCTGAGCAAGCACAGCACCGCTACAAAGGTGGACGCACCGCGCTACCGGAGCATCGTCGGTGGGCTGCGCTACCTCACTCATACTCAGCCAGACATTGAGTTTGCGGTTGGGTACGTCTAGGGGTGGTAAAGGGCCTTATAATTTAGCCTAGCAAATTTAAGGATTGGGCTCAAAAAGGATCGAGTCGTAATACTATATGATTTTTGAACTAAAAATTGGAAAGGGCAAAGTTGGATTGTGAAGGAGTGATAAGGGCCATGATCCATTACCACCCCTAGGTACGTCAGCCATTTCGTGGAGGACCCGCGTGAAGACCACTGGACGGCAATGAAGAGGTTGTTGCGCAAGCAATCATCTTCCCAAGCATGGCGGCAAAGGTGGGCTGAGGCTCACAGTCTTCAGTGAGGCACCCCCAAGACTGAGGAAGGTGAGCCGGAGCTCACTGTTTTCAGCGATGCAGACATGGTGAGTGACATTGATGGTCGACGGAGCACCTCTGGTGTGTTCGTCTACCCTAGAGCAGCCCCCAATGCTTGGCAATCGCTGAAGCAAAAGATCATGGCGTTGTCGACATGTGAGGCAGAGTACGTCGCAGCGGCCACGGCGGCCTGCCAGGCTGTCTGGCTTTCTGGCTGCGCCGGCTGCTGGGCGAGCTGACCAGCAAGGAAGCTCACCCACCAGCTCTGATGGTGGACAACCAGCCCTCGCCCTCGGCAAGAACCCCGTCCTCCACGACAGGAGCGAGCACATCGACATTAAGTTCCACTTCCTTCAGGACTGCGTTGATGGAGGGCAGATTGTCATTGAGTTCGTCGAGACTGGCCGACAGCTCGCTAACATCCTCACCATGTCACTTGGGTGACTTCAGTTCTTGGAGCTGAAGAAGATGATTGGCATGGCTGAGGTCAAGGCATCGGGCTAGCAGCAGGATTAGGGGAAGAATTCTAAAACATAATCTGCTGCCCCCTCTCTCTGTACCTGGCGCGGCAGGGGTTGGCATTTTGGTCAGCTCTTGCTGTCCTCTCTAGTACCTATAGAAGCATGGCAATATAATAGTGCCAAGTAATGGCAGCAGTACCAAGTAGTAGCTGTTTTCAGTTAAATAGTTGATAGCTGTAACAAGAAGAGGCTACTGGTACTAGTGTACCTTGTAGTTGGTACATAGAGAAGTATATGTATCAGCTAGCAAGGCAATGAAATCAGTTCAGTTGCCACAACCAAAGGGCAGAGCCTTGGCCAACGCTGGAGCTGTACTATGCTCACCCCTTCTTCTACCTCTAGCCATAGTGAGTGAGTGAGTGCGCTGGTAAGCTTACTGCTTACCTGTGCAGGGCAGCATGAGACCAACAGCCTTCCTTGTCTACTATAAGAACATCAGTATTGTGTACATGTCCAAGAACCTCATCCAGTGCACGAAGCACATCGAGATCGATTTGCACTTCGTTCGTTCGTGAGTTGCTCTAGGTGACATTCGGGCTCTGCATATCCCAACCATGTCATTGTATGCTGGTAGCTTCACCAAAGGACTTCCATCCTCCATCTTCAGTGAGTTCACGTCGAGTCCCAACGTCTGCAGTGTTCACACTTCGACTGCAGGGGCGTGTTAGACATATAGTGTCGCCACTCTATGTGGGCTTGGTCATATTGGTCCTAGCACCCACACATGGATAGGATTGATATGTTAGAGCTGTTATAGGCAAGGATCACCGTTGATTGGTTTTATTTCTATAAGACATCTAGGTATCCTTGTCAGTTGTCATCCTCCAGTTTACATGCTGAAATAGCTATCCACATGCTTGAAATATGAGCAAGGTTTTAGATCCAATCATCCAACTAATATTATTATTACTATTGACACCATTTATTTATTTTATTATAAGTTTATCCTCTTATTGGTGGGCTCATGCTAACTTTCATCTCTAGTCCACCCCAGCTTGGTTGGGACAAAAAGGCTTTCTTGTTGTCATTCACCCTTTCATATTATGAATTTAAATTATATCTTTATTGTTGCTAGATCACCCAATATGGTATCCTCTGCGAAAATACATACCACATCTACTAACATTCTACAGTGCAGTTCAGCACGTGCAAAATTTAACACTCTGATAGCATCATTTATTGATTAACTTTTCTCCATTAGGCCCCGTTTGGCACAGCTCAGCTTCACTAGTGAAGCTGTTTTTTTAGAAAATAGCTTCATGAGCAACTTTCTAGGTGAAACTGAGCTGTTTTGTAAAAAGTGTTTAGCAAAACAGCTTCACCAACAACTTTATGCATGGTTAGGAGAGAGAAATGAGGGTGTAAGCTGTGAAAAGCTGCTTTTTCCAGTTTCATCTCAACTTATGCTTTTGTAAGAGGAGGAATAAAACAGCTTCATGGGTGAAGCTAGCGTTCAAAAAGGCGACGCCTCCTGGTCTAGGCTCGACTAATCGCTAGGCTAGGGGTTCCTGCCTTGCCTAGGGGGGTAGGCTGACTCCTAGGCAGGCGGAGGTCGCCGGTGGGGTAGGAGCAGCCTCGGGAGGCACGGACTGAGACACGGGTGCGTGCGTGCGAAAGAGATGCGGAAGAGGGGGAGGAACTGGCGGCGGAGGGTGCGGACTGGATGTGGGAGAGAGATGCAGGAGGGAGAGAAACCGGTGGCGACGGGCATAGAGAGATGCGGGAGAGGCTCTAGTGTGGGAGAGTTAGGCCTTTAAATGGCCTTCTTTTTCTCCCTATTCCATGATCACTGATCTCCTATTTTTTTCTTTTCTTTTAAGTATTTATGCATGTATTAGCCATAGCCTAGAAAAGCGCCTCGAAACGCCTAGGCTAGCCTATGCTCGCCTAGGCTCTAGGCTGTGGGTCGCCGCCTAGCGCCTTCTTAAACATTGGGTGAAGCTGTTTCGAAAAAAGGTGTTTGGCAAAAAAAAAAAACAGCTCACAACAGCTCATGAAGCTATTGTGAGCTGTACCAAACAGGCCCTTAGTTTGCTTCACAATCATCATTGAATAATTGTCAGGGTGCTGCTCAAGGACAAGCAAAATGCAAAGAAGTTTCCATATGCTCATGGCCACCAATCTGCCTCAACAGAAGCACCAGTTAGCATACTGTCATGACGGGGAAGCAGTACCAGCGCAAGCATCGTGGCTGAAGGAGTCAGCCAGCCTTAGTATTATGGTCTATTCAATTATTAGAGTCCTAGAGTTTAGGAAGGTTTGTTGCTTAGTTCAGTTTGTTGGGATTATTGTATAAGTATCAAACTCTATTGCTGAAAGAGGTTTAACGAGGGATTGAGATCTAATCTCTCGTTCCTGGCGAACTATTCCCCTGTTTCCCTCGTGTTGCAAGCACGGCGCCGCCGGCCAGGCGACGTGCCTTCCTGCCCTATTCCGCGCCGCTGCTCCTCCAGTACGGCATCCCGGGCTATGGCGGGATTCCGCCGGCGCCTGCATCAGGGCCCGCCATCTCGCAGCTCCTGCCGTCGCCGCCGCTCGCGCCAACGGCGCCCTTTCCCCCGCCGGCGGCTCCATCTGCGCCCCCACCCTCGACGGGCATAGGCGTCGGGCCCTCCCAGCCGCCCCTGACGGGATTGCCCATCCAATCCATCCAGTTCCCGCACTCGCCATCACCAGTGCCCTCTCTGTCCTCCATTATGTCGTCGTCTACGGTGGTCCACGCCCCTCCGCCGCGTGATCAACCACCGGCGGCGATGGCGGGCTCCGTGGTGCCGCACTTCCACAAGCTGATCTTCCCTGTCTATGATGGCAAAGAAGACCCCCTGGGATGGCTCAACCGTTGCGAGTCCTTCTTCCGTGGCCAGCTCACCCGGGAGACGGACAAGGTCTGGCTTGCCTCCTTCCACATGACCGGCAGTGCTCAGCAGTGGTACTACGTGCTCGAGCGCGACGCCAGTCGGCCGTCGTGGGACGCATTCCGCCTGCTCTGCCACCAACGCTTCGGGCCGGCGCTGTCCACGAACCACCTCGCTGACCTCGCGCGCCTGCAGTTCACCTCCACTGTCGACGCATACATGGAGGCGTTTCAGGCACGTTTAGCACATGCCAACTGTTTGACGCCACTCCAGCAAGCCCACTTGTTCACAGGCGGCCTCCCAGAGCACATTCGTGTCGATGTTGAGCTCCACGACCCTCAGGATCTCCATCGGGCCATGCGCTTGGCCCGTGCCTACGAGCGCCGGAATGCCCCACTTGCCCTTCCAGCTCCACCAGGACGTCTCCCTCGCCGCAGTCAGTCGGGTCCTGCTGCTCTGCCGGCGCCAGGGGTCCCGGCATCTTCGTCTGCGTCATCAACACCAGCGCCGCACCGACCGTTCAAGCGTCTGACTCCGGCCGAGATGAGCGAGCGCCGCAAGCAGGGGCTATGCTATAATTGTGATGACCCTTATGTTCAAGGCCATAAGTGTGCCCGCTTGTTCTATTTGGAGGCAGCAGATTACATTGTTGAAGAACCTGAGGAATCTGAGGATGATGAGCCGTCCAATGCAGTTCCAAATGAGCCCATGGTGGCAACAATCTCCCTCGCAGCCATGGCTGGCATCCGTACTGAAGATACAATGCAAGTGTATATCACGTTGGGCAATGAACAGTTTGTCGCTCTGTTGGATTCAGGCTCCACCCATAATTTCATCAGAGGCGACGTTGCCCGCCGAGTTGGACTGCAGTTCTCACCTTGTCCAGGCAGAGGCGTCATTGTGGCCAATGGTGACCGTGTCGAGTGCACTGGCTTGGCCCGGGACGTCGGCGTGCGCATTGCTGATGAACTCTTCAGTGTGGACTGTTATTCTATTGCGCTGGACAAATGGGACATGATTCTGGGCGTTTCCTTTCTGCGCACATTGGGGCCAGTTCTCTGGGATTTTGATGATCTGTGTATGGCGTTCACAAAGGAGGGTCGGCGCGTGTTCTGGAGAGGTATTGGTTCGACTCGCCATGATGTTCAGTGCACTAGTCGCCTCAATACCCTCCGACCCTCGGAACCCGCCTTACTGGACAAGTTGCTGCAACAATTCGAGGATGTATTCGCCACTCCTCAGGGCTTGCCGCCAGCACGTGCTTGTGATCACCGTATACATTTGCTGCCCAACACAGCCCCAGTGGCCGTGCGACCGTATAGATATCCTCAGCTGCAGAAAGATGAGTTGGAATCACAGTGTGCTGCCATGTTACAGCAAGGGATGATCCGAACCAGCACATCCGCATTTTCAGCACCAGTTCTACTGGTCAAGAAGCAGGATAACTCCTGGCGCTTTTGCGTGGACTACCGCGCCCTTAACAAGAACACTGTCAAGGACAAGTTCCCCATTCCAGTGGTCGAGGAGCTGTTGGATGAATTGAATGGGGCGCGCTTCTTCACCAAGCTTGACTTGCGGTCCGGTTATCATCAAGTCCGAATGCATGCAGCAGACATCGAGAAGACAGCCTTCCGCACACATGAGGGCCATTTCGAGTTCCTTGTTATGCCGTTCGGGCTCACCAACGCCCCGGCAACGTTCCAGAGCCTCATGAACTCGGTGCTGCGACCTTTTCTTCGTAAGTTCGTGCTTGTATTTTTTGATGACATACTGATTTATAGTCCATCTTGGTCTACACATTTGCAACACATCAATACCGTCCTATCTGCCCTTCGGGACCATCAGCTTCGCTTAAAGAGATCCAAATGTTCCTTTGCCACCACGTCCGTCCACTATTTGGGGCACATCATCTCCGGTGAAGGTGTGGCTATGGATCAAGACAAGGTCGCTGCGGTGGCAAGCTGGCCACAGCCGGGGTCCGTGCGGGGCCTCCGAGGATTCCTCGGTCTCGCCGGCTACTATCGCCGGTTCATCAAGAACTACGGCGCCATTGCAGCACCTTTGACCGCCCTCCTCAAGAAGGAGGCTTTTTCCTGGCACGAAGAAGCTACAGCAGCATTCACTGCCCTCAAACAGGCTCTGTCCACAGCTCCTGTTCTCCAGCTGCCAGATTTTGATAGAGTTTTCACAGTGGATTGTGATGCTTCCGGGACAGGTTTCGGCGCGGTCCTCCATCAGGGCGCTGGCGCTCTCGCTTTTTTCAGCAGGCCTTTTGCTGCCAGGCACCTCAAGCTGGCTGCATATGAGCGAGAGCTGATCGGCCTAGTACAAGCTGTCAGACATTGGCGACCGTATCTTTGGGGACGGCAGTTTGTTGTCAGGACCGATCATTATGCACTGAAATTTATGTTGGATCAGCGCTTATCTACTGTCCCTCAGCACCAGTGGGTGAGCAAGTTATTCGGGTATGACTTCGCAGTTGAATACCGCCCTGGAAACCTCAATATCGTCGCTGATGCTTTGTCCAGGCGTGACAGCGACACAGTACAGCTGCATGCTCTCACAGGCCCCTCCTTTCGCCTGTTTGATGATCTGCGCCATGAGCTTCAGTCCAACGCAGAGCTCCGCGCCCTTCGGACTCGGTGGTCGCGTCCCGCGGCGTCCCGTGGCAGGTCGTCAACGGCCTCATCATGCGCGGCACTCGAGTGTTTATCCTTGCTGAATCTGCTGTCCTCCCTGTGGTGTTGGAACTGGCCCATACCGCTGGCCATGAGGGTATACAGAAGACCTTGCACCGCCTCCGCCAGGACTTTGTGTTGGATCACGATCGCAGGCTGGTACGCGACTTTGTGAATTCTTGCCTCACCTGCCAGCGCAACAAAACAGAGCATCTGCAACCAGCCGGGCTGCTCCACCCCTTAGAAGTGCCGTCTCAAGTGTGGTCTGACATCTCACTCGATTTCGTGGAGGGTCTTCCACGTGTTCATGGCAAAAGTTTCATTATGACGGTCGTTGACAGGTTCTCCAAGCAAGCTCATTTTCTAGCTCTCAGCCACCCTTATACAGCAGCAACCGTGGCTAAAGCATTCTTCGAAGGTATTGTCAGGCTTCACGGGTTCCCCACTTCGATAGTCAGTGACCGCGACCCGGTTTTTACTGGGCATGTTTGGAGGGATCTCTTCAAGCTGGCTGGCGTGAAGCTGCGGCTTAGTACGGCTTTCCACCCACAAACCGATGGGCAATCCGAGGTGGTCAATCGTACCATAGCCATGTACCTGAGGTGTCTCACTGGTGACCGCCCACGCTCCTGGCTCGACTGGTTACCTTGGGCTGAATATTGCTACAACACCTCGTTCCATTCAGCGCTCCGCACAACTCCATTCGAGGTAGTGTATGGCCGTCCTCCGCCGGCCATTCTGCCATATACTGCAGGTACAGCACGCACCGAGGCTGCTGAGGTGCTGTCACGCGACCGCGACGCGTTCTTGGCAGACGTCCGCGATAGGCTGCTGCAGGCTCAAGAGTACGCCAAGAAGCACTACGACGCACGTCACCGCCCATTGGAGTTTCAGGTCGACGACTGGGTGCTGCTCCGCATCCTTCACCGCCCGGCGCAATCTCTGGTTCCAGGATTCCGCGGCAAACTCGGGCCGCGCTTCGCTGGTCCCTTTCAAGTGGTGCAGCGCGTAGGCGACGTCGCTTACCGCCTGCGCCTACCGGAGGGCGCTCGCATCCATGACGTGTTTCATGTGGGCGTCCTTAAACCCTTCCGCGGCACTCCTCCGACGACCACTCCGGCGCTGCCTCCGCTCCACAATGGCCGGGTGTTGCACCAGCCAGCACGCGTGCTCCAGGCCCAGCTACGCCGGGGTGTGTGGCATGTGCTTGTTCAGTGGGAAGCGCTGCCTGAAGCTGAAGCCACATGGGAATCGGTGCCGGCGTTTCGCGCCTCGTTCCCCTCGTTCCAGCTCGAGGACGAGCTGTTTCCCAAGGAGGGGAGAGATGTCATGACGGGGAAGCAGTACCAGCGCAAGCATCGTGGCTGAAGGAGTCAGCCAGCCTTAGTATTATGGTCTATTCAATTATTAGAGTCCTAGAGTTTAGGAAGGTTTGTTGCTTAGTTCAGTTTGTTGGGATTATTGTATAAGTATCAAACTCTATTGCTGAAAGAGGTTTAACGAGGGATTGAGATCTAATCTCTCTCTCGTTCCTGGCGAACTATTCCCCTGTTTCCCCTGTTTCCCTCGTGTTCCTCTGCTCAGGCAAGCACGGCGCCGCCGGCCAGGCGACGTGCCTTCAAACCCCGGCCAGCAACCTCCCACTCATACTCCCTGCGTTCCATAGCCCGTAACACATACCATAATTAAGTCAAGTGTTGGTATGAAATATGAATAGTTTCTCACTTACATATTTCATTTATTAGTCTGTGTCAAGTATGGGTTTTCTTATAAATAGTTTTGTATGAGGCCAATGCTCTCACTTTTATAAGGCAAGATAAAGAATAAAGTACTTTCTCTCTTTCTCCCACCCCAAGGGTCCCTCCCACCTTGAGGCCACCATTTTTTAATAGTAGTTGATAGTTCTTTACTTGCACTGAACACCAAGAATACCAAAGCAGCTGCATGTCGAGCACTCGCTCTTGTTAAGATAACAAGCTGGCTCGGCTTGGTTCGTCAATGAAACTAGCTAAAAAGCTAGCTCGTCTTGGCTCGTTACTGGTTCAAGCCAGCTTGTTTGGCTCACAAGACAAGCACACTCAGGCAGATGCGGCAAAAGGAAATCCAAAATAACTAATTGCATCTCATGCTACGACTGGATTCGATGAACAGATAAATTTGAGAGGAAGAGCTGATCTATACATAGTTGCGACTGTTGGAATGAGTGATTGGATTATTGGGCCAACCCTAGAAGGGTAGCACTATAGAAGTTATTACATGGGCCTCATGGGCCTACAGACATACTCCAACACCCCCCGCAGTCTGAACTACCGGCGCAGCGGAGTTTCAAGACTGGGCACGAAAAGAAGCACAACACAGGAGCCCCCCCACAGACTCAACTAGCCACTAGTGATGTTGAGGCTGGAGCGAAACTCGGAGAAGGTAGAGGACGGGAGGCCCTTGGTGAAGATGTCGGCGAATTGGGAAGTGGTTGGGACGTGGAGAACCCGAACATCGCCGATGGCCACCCGGTCACGGACAAAGTGAAGGTCGATCTCGACATGCTTGGTCCGCTGGTGTTGAACGGGGTTGGTGGAGAGGTACACAGCACTGACGTTGTCGCAGTAGACCAACGTGCTCCGGGTCAGGGGACTGTGGAGCTCACCCAAGAGCTGCCGGAGCCAGGAGGCCTCAGCCACGCCATTAGCAACAGCGCGGTACTCCGCCTCGGCACTGGAGCGGGAGACCACCGGCTGACGCTTGGACGACCAGAACACCAGGTTGCCGCCGAGGAAGACAGCATAGCCGGAGGTGGACCGGCGAGTGTCCGGACACCCGGCCCAGTCAGCGTCGGTGTAGACGACGAGCTCGGTGGAGGCAGACCGGTGGAGAAGCAGGCCGTAGTCGACGGTGCCGCGGAGGTAGCGGAGGAGGCGCTTGAGGGCCGTGAGGTGAGGCTCGCGCGGATCATGCATATGAAGGCAAATCTGCTGAACTGCATATGTGATGTCCGGGCGGGTGAAGGTGAGGTACTGAAGCGCCCCCGCAAGACTCCTGTACGCGGTAGGGTCAGTGTGACTGTGGCGCCCTCGGTCTCTGACAGCTTGGCCTGAGTGTCAACAGGGGTGGAGCAGGACTCGCAGTCAGTCATCCCAGCTCGCTCCAGGATATCAAGAGTATACTGCCGCTGGTGAAGAAAGAGACTCCCGGGACGAGGCTCAACGGTGACCCCGAGAAAGTGGAGCACACCGAGGTCCATCATCACGAACTCCTGCTGAAGAGAGGTGATGATCCGCCACAGTAGTGCCAGGCTGGAAGCGGTGAGCACAATGTCATCAACATAGAGCAGCAGATAGGCAGTCTCCCCACCGTGGTGGTAGATGAAGCAAACCGAGAGTACCACGCCCGAGGGTCCTGCTTGAGGCCGTAGAGTGACTTGTTGAGACGGCAGACCAGATCAGGGCGAGAAGAGTCAGCAAAGCCCGCCGGCTGACTGCAGTAGACTGTCTCAGCAAGTGTCCCGTGGAGAAAAGCATTCTTGACGTCCAGCTGATGCACGGGCCAGGAGCGAGAGAGAGCCAGTGAGAGAACGGTGCAGACTGTAGCTGGCTTCACCACTGGACTGAAAGTCTCATCATAATCAACTCCAGGCCGCTAAGTGAAACCCCTGAGAACCCAGCGAGCCTTGTACCGCTCAAGAGTGCCATCAGCCCGGCGCTTGTGAGTCCAGATCCACTTGCCGGTGACGACATTGGAGCCGGGCGGATGGGGCACCAGATCCCAAGTCTGGTTGGCTAGAAGAGCCGCGTACTCCTCTTCCATCGCACGACGCCAGTGAGGGTCGGCCAAGGCGGCGCGCACGGAAGAGGGTACCGGAGAGACCCGCGTCTCGCCATGCGTCGCGGCAAGAGCCCGAGGCCGCAACACCCCCGCCGCATGCCGCGTCACCATGGGGTGAACATGACGCGAGTGGCGGTGAAGAATGGAGGGGTGGTACACGGGCGGCTCAACCCGAGCAGCCGGCGGTGGTGGAGGCGGCGGCGTAGGCGCCCACGGTGGAGAAGCGGCCACGGGAGGAGACTGAGGTGGCGACGACGGTGACGGATCCGGCACCGGGGGCGGTGAGGTCGCCCGCGCACGGCGCTGGTAGACACGCACCGGCTGGGCGAAGCGCGCGGGAGGTGCCGCAGGCGCCAGACCCGCGTCGGGAGCAGGGTCGGGCGCAGCCCCGGGGAACGTGGCCGCCGGACCGGCGCAAGGCGCAGGGTCAGGCGCAACCCCGGGGGACGGGGCCGTCGGACCGGCGCAGCCCCAGAGTACGGCGAGCCGGGGCACGGGCCCGGCGGAGGGCGCGAGAGAGCAGGAGAGCCGGGGCACGAGCCCGGCGGAGCGCGTGGTGGAGGACCTGCAGGGTAAAACAGTAAAGGTGGCTGGACCACCGCGTCAGTGGGAAACAAGGAGGAGAGGTCAAGGTCGGAGGTGGGAGGTGGTGTGGAGGTGGAAGGAGAGGTGGTGGTAGAGAAGGGGAAGTCGGCCTCGTCGAACACAACGTGTCGGGAAATGAGGACGCGACGAGAGGAGAGGTCAAAGCAACGGTACCCCTTGTGATCCAGGGAGTACCCGAGGAAGATACACCGAGTCGACCGGGGAGCCAGCTTGTGAGGAGCAGTGGCAGTGGTGTTAGGGTAACACGCACACCCGAAGACACGGAGGTGGTCGTAACGAGGAGGGGTACCGAAGAGGGCGTGGTGAGGAGTGGGAGCGGGACATGCAGCGGAAGGTAAACGGTTGAGGAGATAGGTGGAGGTGTGAAGACCCTGGCCCAGAAGCGGGCAGGAAGAGAGGCCTGCAAGAGGAGGGGGCGGATGGTGTCGTTGGTGGTGCGAATCATGCGCTCGGCCTTGCCGTTCTGGGAGGAGGTGTAGGGGCACGACATGCGCAACTGCATGCCGTGAGAGAGGAAGAAGGCACGAGACGTAGAGTTATCGAACTCACGCCCGTTGTCACACAAAACGGCCTTGATGGTGAGGCCGAACTGAGTGGACACCCAGGCAAAGAAGTGGAGGAGCGTGGAGAAAGTGTCAGACTTGGCACGAAGAGGAAAAGTCCAGGAATAGTGAGAGAAATCATCCACCAACACAAGATAGTATTTATAGCCAGAGATGCTAGGGACAGGAGAGGTCAATGGATAAGGTCAAAGATATGGGCCACATGGGAAGAAGAAGTAGGAAAAGGAAGACGAACATGTCGGCCCAGTTGGCACGCATGACACAAATGCTCATCGCGAGCTCGAGTACATGGTATAGCAGAGCTACGACGAAGTTGTGTCAAGGCATCGCGGCCAGGGTGACTAAGGCGACGGTGCCAAGTAGTGGAGGAGGTGGTGGTGGTGGCGAAAGCAGCAGACGGAGTGGGAGGCGAAGACCATGGAGCGGAAGCCGGAAACCGAAGTGTAAAGGGGACCCGTGCTGTCACAGCGGAGAAGAGGACGCCGGGAAGCCAAGTCCTTTACAGTAAGACCGGAAGGATCGAATTCAACAGAACAGGAATTGTCAGTGGTGAAACGGCGAATAGAAAGGAGGTTGTGGACCATATGGGGAGCAACAAAGACATCGGGAAGGAGAAAGGAGCCATGAGTGTTAGCAGCCCCCACGGACGTGACCGGAAGGCAAGAGCCATTCGCGACCATGATGGACGAAGGGTGAGTCGAAGAGGGAGGGTGAATAGAAGAGAGGAGACCCGGGTTGGGAGTGGTGTGGTAGTGGTGTGGTAGGTGGCTCCCGAGTCAGCAATCCAGTCGGAACTGACTGGTGGTGTCAGACCCAAGGTGCTGAAAGAGCGGGCCAAGGCCGTCGGATCCCAACCGACAGACCCCAGCAGGGTGTTGGGAGGTGTTGTCCATGGCGACGGAACGGGAGGGCGCCCTGGACAGCCCCAGCAAACATGGCCACCGGTGGACTCCCACGAGCACCCTCACACCAGCTCGACCCAGGTGGAGGAGGGCCAAGAAGATACGATGAAGGTGGAGGCGACGGTCGCCAGCCGGCCGGGGGAACGCCACCCGCGGCCAGGGAGGGGCCGAGCAGGGGCGGAGGTGGCATGGCCGCGGCGGTGTAGCGGACCGATAGGGAGCCCATGCCGGGAGGGGGAGCGCACTGCGGAGAGCCCACGCCATGGCCCGCAGCGGCTGATCCACCCGCGGCTGCGCCCGCGGCCACGGCACTGTGCAGGTCAGCAGCGGTGGGGGACAGCAGAGTATCAGCAGAGGAGTGGGTGAGTGGCTGCTGCCCGGCACCGGACCGGGAGCCGCTAGGGAGGAGGGAGCCCCCGCCAGTGCCCTGCACGGCGCCTTGGAAGAGGGAGCCGCCCGGGAGGAGGCCGCCAGCACCCGGGAGAAAGTCTTCGGGTGGTGGAGGGCGCGGCGGGAAAAGTTGAGAGCCACGCCGGGTCGACTGGCCTGCTGGGGTGCTGCACGGCTGGTGGCAAACGGCGGCTGTCGAACAGCTGCTGGGCACTGGTTTTTGGTGTGGCAAAGGAGAAGAGGAGAAGGGAGCAGGAGGGGCACCAGGGAGAGGAAGAACCCTGCTGCCATCTTCCTGGTGGCCGACAAGACAGAGGGAGGCGTGCGGCTGCCAGCCATGGAGTTGCTGCCATGGGAGGAAGGAGGAAAAAGGAGCGCCCTGCCCCTGCTTGCTGGTCGCCGGCCATGAAGGGGAGGAGCAGGCGGCCAAGGCAGAGCTGCTGCTAGGCCGCTGCTCGCCCTGCCCCTGCTTGCTGGTCGCCGACCATAGAGGGGAGGAGCAGGCGGCCAAGGCAGAGGTGCTGCTGGGCCGCGGCTCTTCGGATCCAGCCAGCCATGGATGGGGCAAGGAGGCAGTGTGGACCGAGCAGGTGGGATGGGGCGCGCGCTCCAGAGAGCCGCCCGCGGCGGCGTGCGCGGCGGCGGCTCCCGCGGAGCCCGCGGCGGCGGCGGCGGCGTGCGCGGCGGTGGCTCCCGCGGAGCCCGCGGCGCCCGCGGCGGCGGCGGCGGCGGCGGCGGCGCCCTCGCCTGCAGCGTCCGCGCCCGCGGCGTCTGCTGGGCCTGCGCCTGGTGCGCCCGCGGCAGGAGGGAGAGCAGGGAAGGAGGAGGAGGGAGGAGGGGGATGGCCGCCGGCCATGGTGGCGGTGGCGGCTGGTGGCTGGAGAGGGTGGGAGGGAGGAAGAGAAACCCTAGCTCGATACCATGTTGGAATGAGTGATTGGATTATTGGGCCAACCCTAGAAGGGTAGCACTATAGAAGTTATTACATGGGCCTCATGGGCCTACAGACATACTCCAACAGCGACTGCATGCATACAAGGTGTCAATCACTAAGATCAGCATGATTCAGAAGGATTAGCAAAGATTCGTCAGGGCCCTTAGACCCCAGTAGTACATGTAATTTTGTCCATGTAAATGACCTCATTATCTCACACGGGGCTGCAGCATACCACAAACCAAGTATCAAAGCTATTACCAGCTTGCTAATATCTAGTTTAATTACGATCAGACTGGACATTCGATGTATAGAGGTTTTCAACTTATATATATGGCAAATTAGTTCCACAGGAAAACATAATTATAACATGTACTTACTACTTAGAACAAACGCATACCCTATAATTGCATGAACTATACTTGCAAAATACTCCATTCCAAACTACATGCAGCTGTAGCTTTGTCCTAAGTCAAACTTCTCTAACTTTGACCAAGTTTATTGAAAAGTACATCAAATTTGTTTCATTTTATTCTCCATGAAATGTCTTGATAGATAATTTATTTGAACTTGTAGATGCTAATATACTTATCTAAGAACTTGGTCAAAGATAGAGAAGTTTGACTTAGATGAAGCTAATTTGACCTAAATTTTGAACGGAGGGAGTACCATATAATCAGAACTTACAGTGATTTGAAGTCTGCCCATTAGATAATTCCTTGTCTAAAACCAGTGCTCTCATGAATTTTTTCTTTGTTTGTCCTTCTGCTTTCAGTCTTTTCAGCATACTTTTAGGCTGATGATCCAAGAAAAAACTTGTATTATAATGTCACAAAAAAACAGGTTGAACATCATATCTTGGAGATTACCAAGAAGGTACATATAGAAAAGGCATGAAATATAATCTTTTTAGAGAACACTCTTGCTAGTCCATGCCAAGTAACTAGTAGATGAACATGACAAAGTTTATGGAAAACTTTTAAATCTTTTGTCTTATTTAATTGCATGTCCACTATAGGGGGTAATAAGTTAACAGTGTTCAACTTTGTGATTTGTCTTCCACAAGAAAGTATAATGACGGGCTTATGACTTAGAATCCAAATGAAGCTTGCCTTTCTTAGCAAATTGAGTAATCCATTTGAATGTACTCCCTCCATTCCAAATTATAAGACGTTTTGGCTTTTCTAGATACGTAGTTTTTGCTATGCATTTCGATGTACACTATGTCTAAATACATAGGAAAATCAATGTATCTAAAAAAGCCAAAACGTCTTATAATTTGGAATGGAGGGGTTAGCTAGTATACATAAGATGAAAGGACCTATGGTACTGGGAGAAACCAAATACATTGGTATATTTGTATTTGTATTCTATTCAGTCGTGAAACAGACAATTCATGCCACTGCTTTGTTTCTGTTAAGAGTATGTAAATTGTAGATTTAGGAAAGTTATGGCCTTTTTTTGGAAAAAAACCTAGTTTTTAAGTATATCGAAAGCAATGTAGGCTAGCAAATTGAAATTTAGTTTTCTGAACCTAGTAAAATTGTATCTAATTCTATATTGTGCCTGAGTGTATGAAACAAGAGTTGTCAAATACCAAAAAATCATTTTGCTTTAAGAATTAAAGGTCTCTGAAGGATAATTACACAAACCTGACAAGGACAAATATAATGCCGAAAAACAAATTACCAGATCTGCACACTTGTCAAATGAATACATGTCAATGACATTTCTCCTTGGTAAATAGGAATGCCTAGATATTTCTCCAGTTCCAAGGTGGCTCAATACAGACTTAAGCGTGCGAAATACACGATGACTAACAGGATCGGTATAATACTGCATAATCAAGTTAGAAATCTTATCAAATTAGGGCTGCTGATGAATAATAAAGGAATGAGCAACTTTTCCAAACATATACTAGAATAATCGGTTAGATGCACTACGCTAATGTACCGGGTCTTTTTTGATTCCATCATTGCACTTTCTAAATATTGTTTCTTTCACCCATCCATCTGGTAAACCATCAGGATTGAATTCCACATGAGCAAGTATCTATAAATAAGCTTGTTAAGGTTAGTTCTGAAGAAAGTTACAAACTTGCAGAGATCAAAATAGAAGGAACAATTCCAGCAAGAGCCATACATTCTCATTAGTGCTAGTGTCGCACAGCACATCCATATCACATGCAGAAACCATGCCCTTATTAACAAAGTGCAATACTTCTTCTTTTGACAAGAATCGCTTCCCAGTAGGTAGGTGAACATAGAACTGCAGAAGGCATAAGCTTCAAAACAAAAAGAAATGCCATATGCCCATATCTCATCTAACATTCTTACATTCATATCAAATTATTCCCCATATGACATTTTTTCTTTATGTGACTTCAATTCCCTCTAATTCCTCTAATGAACTAACTGTTAGCGTATTATAATTTCATATTAGTATGTCAAAGGGTGCAGTCCTTTCATTTCCTATTTTTCAGTTTCATACCTGTCCATATTCCCCATGTAATCTCTATATATACCCTCATTTGATTAATGAAAGTTGAGTCGATTAATTCCTCCAATATGGTATCAAAGCGTACTCGCCCGTTTCCGTCCTTCTCCGACGTTCGTGCGGACTTACTTATTGAAGAAGTCACGATGGCCAGCAAAATCTCTACTCAGACGGCGCTTGTCACCTCTTCCTCGCCTTCGCGCCCACCTGTGCTTCGCTCTGGTGGTGCCCTGGGTGGCCGTGTTGGCAACGATGGCCAGAGCAGCCATGCTGACCAAGGAGGCGGCCACGCTGGCCATGCTTACAGCCAGGGTCGCAGCGGCCAAGGTCACGGCCGATCTCGACGTCGCTGGAACGGTAACTCAGTGGGTCGCCCACAAGGGGTTTGGGCACCCCAACACTGGAATCCCCTCACGGGGACCTTCGCTGTTTGGCCCGGACAGCACGGCGTGCGTCCCCACCCTCCCCTCGCTCCACTACCATAGTCTCCTCGTCCTCAGGCGTTTGTTGCTGGTGCCCCTGTTCAACCACAACAGTACATCGGCACGCCACAGCAGCAGTACGCCGGTGCTCCGTCTATTGCCGATTCCTCCTACTACGGCGCTCCAACTACTTCAGCTCCTTCGACTTGGACATGGGATCCAAACATGTTGGCCAGCAACTTCAACACCATGACGCTCACGCCTCCACCGACCAACAATTGGTATATGGATTCAGGTGCTTCCTCTCATATGGTTTCAAACTCCGACCTCCTAACTCAAGTTCATCCTTCTACTTCTTTTACTCCATCTAATATAATTGTCGGCAACGGTTCCTCTTTGCCTGTTACAGTTGTAGGTTCCACATCTTTTCATTTACCCACCAACTCGTTACATTTACATAACATTCTTATTTCTCCGAACATTATTAAGAATCTTATTTCTGTCCGACGTTTCACTATTGACAACCATTGTTTTGTTGAATTTGATCCTTTTGGTCTTTCTGTGAAGGATCTAGCAACGGGGAACGTGATCGTTAGGTGCAATAGTTCTAGGGAGCTGTACTCTTTTCGGCCCTCGACTCACCATCACTCCTTAACCGCTATCACATCTACACCAGTTCTTTGGCATCATCAGCTCGGTCATCTTGGCCATGAGTCTATCTCGCCTGGCTCCCTTATTGCATTCAGCATGTAATAAACGTGATTTAGAAACCTTATGTCATGCTTGTCAGGTAGGCCGCCACGTGCGCCTACCTTTTGTTTCATCTTTTTCTCGCGCCTCTGCAATTTTCGATTTAATACATGCTAGAGAGAGTGAATTGGATTATTAGGCTAACCCTAGAAGGGTAGCAATATAGTGGCAATTACATGGGCCTCATGGGCCTAGACTCATATACTCCAACACCCCCCGCAGTCTGAACTACCAGCGCAGCGGAGTTTCAAGACTGGGCACGAAAAGAAGCACAAGCACAATACACGAGCCCCCCACAAACTCAACTAGCCACTAGTGATGTTGAGGCTGGAGCGAAACTCGGAGAACGTCGAAGACGGGAGGCCCTTGGTGAAGATGTCGGCGAACTGGGAAGTGGTCGGCACGTGGAGAACCCGAACATCGCCGATGGCCACCCGGTCACGGACAAAGTGAAGGTCGATCTCGACATGCTTGGTCCGCTGGTGCTGAACGGGTTGGTGGAGAGGTACACCGCACTCATGTTGTCGCAGTAGACAAGAGTGCTCCGGGTCAGGGGACTGTGGAGCTCGCTAAGGAGCTGCCGGAGCCAGGAGGCCTCAGCCACGCCGTTAGCAACAGCGCGGTACTCCGCCTCGGCACTGGAGCGGGAGACCACCGGCTGGCGCTTGGAGGACCAAGACACCAAGTTGTCGCCGAAGAAGACAGCATAGTCGGAGGTGGACCAGCGAGTGTCTGGGCATCCGACCCAGTCAGTGTCGGTGTAGACCACGAGCTCGGTGGAGGCAGACCGGTGGAGGAGCAGGCCGTAGTCGACAGTGCCGCGGAGGTAGCGAAGGAGGTGCTTGAGATCCGTGAGGTGAGGCTCGCACGGATCATGCATATGGAGGCAAATCTGCCGAACTGCATAAGTGATGTCCGGGCGGGTGAAGGTGAGGTACTGTGGTGCCCTCGGTCTCTGACAGCTTGGCCTGAGTGTCAACTGGGGTGGAGCAGGGCTTACAGTCAGTCATCCTAGCTCGCTCCAGGATATCAAGAGTGTACTGCCGCTGGTGAAGAAAGAGACCCCCTGGACGAGGCTCAACGGTGACCCCGAGGAAGTGATGGAGCATACCGAGATCCTTCATCGCGAACTCGTGCTGAAGAGAGGTTATGATCCGCCGCAGCAGAGTGGGCTGGAAGCTGTGAGCACAATATCATCAACATAGAGCAGCAGATAGGCAGTCTCCCCAGCGTGGTGATATATGAACAGAGAAGTATCTGACTTGGCCTCCACAAATCCCAAGGTAAGTAGAAAGGCAGCAAACCGAGAGTACCACGCCCGAGGGGCCTGCTTGAGGCCATAGAGAGACTTGTTGAGGCGGCAGACCATGTCAGGGCGAGAAGAGTCAACGAAACCCACAGGCTGACTGCAGTAGACCGTCACAGCAAGTGTCCCGTGGAGAAAAGCATTCTTGACATCCAGCTGATGCACGGGCCAGGAGCGAGAGAGCCAGTGAGAGAACTGTGCGAACTGTAGCTGGCTTCACCACTGGGCTGAATATCTCATCATAATCAACTCCAGGCCGCTGAGTGAAACCCCGAAGAACCCAGCGAGCCTTGTACCGCTCAAGAGTGCCATCAGCCTGACGCTTGTGTGTCCAGATCCACTTGTCGGTGACGACATTGGAGCCAGGCGGACGGGGCACCAGATCCCAGGTCTGGTTGGCGAGAAGGGCCGCATACTCCTCTTCCATCGCACCACGCCAGTGAGGGTCTGCCAAGGCGTCGCGCATGGAAGAGGGTACCGAAGAGACCCGTGGCTCGCCGAGCGTCGCGGCGAGAGCCCGTGGCCGTAGCACCCCCGCCGCACGTCGCGTCACCATAGGGTGAATATGACGCAGGTCACGGTGAAGAATAGGCGGGTGGTAAACGAGCGGCTCAACCCGAGCAGCCGGCGGTGGTGGAGGCGGCGGCGTAGGCGTCGACGGTGGAGAAGAGGCCACAGGAGGTGACGGCGACGGCGACGGGTCCCGCACCGGGGGCGGCGATGCCGCCCGCGCCTGGCGCTGGTAGACACGCACCGGCTAGGCGAAGCGCGCAGGAGGGGCCGAAGGCACCGGGCCCGCGTCGAGCGCAGGGTCAGGCGCAGCACTGGGGAACGTGGCCGCCAGACCGGCGCAAGGCGCAGGGGCCGGCGGAGCCCCAGAGGACGGCGAGCCGGGGCTCGAGCTCGGTGGAGGGCGCAGTAGAGGACCTGCAGGGTAAAACAGTAAAGGTGGCTGGGCCACCGCGTCAGTGGGAAACAGGGACGAGAGGTAAAGATCGGAGGTGGAAGGTGGGGTGGAGGTGGGAGTGGAGGTGGTGGTGGAGAATGGGAAGTCGGACTCATCGAAGACAACGTGACGGGAGATGAGGATGCAACGAGAGGAGAGGTCAAAACAACGGTACCCCTTGTGATCCGGGGAGTACCCAAGGAAGACACACCGAGTCGACCGGGGAGCCAGCTTGTGAGGAGCAGTGGCAGTGGTGTTAGGGTAACACGCACACCCAAAGACACGAAGGTGGTCGTAACAGGGAGGGGCACTGAAGAGGGCGTGGTGAGGAGTGGAAGCGGGACAGGCAGCGGAAGGTAAACAGTTGAGAAGGTAGGTGGAGGTGTGAAGACTCTCGGCCCAGAAGCGAGCAGGAAGCGAGGCCTGCAAGAGGAGGGTGCGTATGGTGTCGTTTGTGGTGCGAATCATGCGCTCGGCCTTGCCGTTCTGGGAGGAGGTGTAGGGACACGACATGCGTAACTGCATGCCGTGAGAGAGGAAGAAAGCGCGAGAAGTGGTGTTGTCGAACTCACGCCCATTGTCACACTGAACGGCCTTGATGGTGAGGCCGAACTGAGTGGACACCCACGCAAAGAAGTGAAGAAGCGTGGAGAAAGTGTCAGACTTGGTACGAAGAGGAAAAGTCCAGGAATAGTGAGAGAAATCATCCACCAACACAAGATAGTATTTATAACCAGAAATACTCATGACAGGAGATGTCCATAGGTTGCAATGTACAAGATCAAAAATGCGGGTCGCATGGGAAGAAGAGGTAGGGAAAGGAAGGCGAACATGACGACCCAGTTGGCACGCGTGACAAATGCTCATCGCGAGCCCGAGTACATGGTATGTCGGAACTACGACTAAGTTGGAGCAAAATGTCTCGGCCAGGATGTCCAAGACGACGGTGCCAAGTAGTGGAGGAAGCAGTGGCGGCGAAGGCAGCTGACGAAGTGGAAGGCGAAGACGGAGGGAACCGAAGAGTGTAAAGGGGTCTCGTGTTGTCACATCGGAGAAGTGGACGTCGGGAAGCCAAATCCTTCACAGTAAGACCAGAAGAGTCAAATTCGACAGAACAAGAGTTGTCAGCTGTGAAACGACGAATGGAAAGAAGGTTATGAACCATAGAAGGAGCAACTAGAACAACAGGAAGACGAAAGGGGCCATGGGTGCCGGCAGCACCCACAGAAGTGACAAGAATACAAGAACCATTAGCGACCATAATGGACAAAGGATGAGAAGGAGATGGAGGGTGAACGGAGGAGAGTATACCAGGGTCAGGGGTGGTGTGGAACGTGGCCCCCGAGTCAGCGATCCAGTCCTGACCAACTAGTGGAGTGAGCGTCATGGTGCCGAAGGAGCGGGCCAAGGCCGTCGGGTCCCAACCGACGGGCCCAAGCGTCCCGACAGGTGGAGCCCAAGGCGACGGAAGCACAGGGGCTGCCACCGCAGGCGGAATCCACGGCGCCGGGAACAGAGGGGCGGCGGGGACGGCACCCATGAACATGGCCGCCGGCGCACGAGGCTCGCCACCAGTCGCCTGGAAGGGCCACATGGAGATGTGCCCTGACCAGGGATTGTGGAAGGAAGGCCAGGGTGCACCTCGTGGAGGCGCCGGGGGGGGGGGGGGGGGGGGGGGGGGGTCCCACGCCCTCCAGACCCCGCACCACGGCCCCCTCCGCGTCGACGACGACCGCCACGACCCCCCCCCCCCCCACTCCTGCTCGGCCCGGGAGGACCCAGAAGAGACGACGTAGGCGGAGCGGACGAACGCGGCGGAGGAGTGGCAGCCAAGGCGGTCGAGGAAGACGAGGACCCCGGCACAGAGTGAGACCCGGGCTGGACGCCCTGAGTGAGCTCCTCCATGACAAGGTCGTCACGGACCTGCAGGAAGGAGGGGAAGGGCCGCTGCCGGGTGATCCAGGTCCGGAGGTGCCCGTAGCGGTGGCTGAGCCCGCGGAGGACGTTGAGGACCAAGATCCTGTCGTCCACGGGACAGCCGAGGTCACCCAGAGAGTCAGCCATCCCGTTCATGCGACGGCAGAACTCGCCCACAGAGAGGTCGCCCTGAACGAAGGTGTGGAAGCTCGCATCGAGGCGCAGGGCCCGGGCCTCGGCGTTGCCTAGAAACTGCAACTCGAGAGCCAACCACGCCCGTCGAGCATCAGGAGTGGTGCGAACGAGGTCATGGAGGTCGAGGGAGATCGTGCCGAAGATCCAAGACAGGACGATGCTGTCGAGCCGCAGCCACGCAGGGGTCACAGCCGCAGTCGGAGCGTCAAGGAGGACGTGGTCGTCGACGGCATAGCGCCGGAGTGTGAGGAGGACCAGGTCCCACCAGTGAGCGTAGGAGGGCTACTCAGGCTCCAGGACGACCGAGACCAGGCTGCGGATGTTTTGGACGCCGCCCGCCTGGTAGTGAAGCTGTGCCACGTGCGGATCGCTCAGATCGTGCCAGAGAACCACGGTGCTCAGTGGACGGGGAGCGGCGGTCGAGCCAGAGGAGGTGGCGCCGATGTCGTGGTAGACGGGAAGGACAAGGAGCTGCTCCGCCTCGGCGATGCGACGAGCGAGAGCATCAGCCGCATCACGTTCCTGGCGGCAGGCCGGCAGCTCTAGTGGCCGCGTCGGCAGGGAGGGAGGGAGAGGAAAGGAGAGAGAAAACCCTAGCTTGATACCATGCTAGAGAGAGTGAATTGGATTATTGGGCTAACCCTAGAAGGGTAGCA
The DNA here is from genome assembly GCA_009763385.1 of Coix lacryma-jobi var. lacryma-jobi. Classification (NCBI taxonomy): domain Eukaryota; kingdom Viridiplantae; phylum Streptophyta; class Magnoliopsida; order Poales; family Poaceae; genus Coix; species Coix lacryma-jobi. The sequence continues at coordinate 102,534,994 of CM019830.1, read as the reverse complement.
ATATAGTGGCAATTACATGGGCCTCATGGGCCTAGACTCATACTCCAACAATACATTGTGATTTGTGGACATCTCCAATTCCTAGTGTTAGTGGCTACAAATATTATCTTATAATTCTTGATGATTGTTCACATTATTCGTGGACTTTTCCTTTACGCCTCAAATCAGACACTTTTCCAACTCTCTCTAACTTTTTTCATATGTTTCCACTCAGTTTAGCACCACCATCAAGGCTGTTCAATGTGATAATGGCCGTGAGTTCGATAACTCTACCACCCGTACTTTCCTTCACGCTCATGGTGCTACTATTCGCATGTCTTGCCCGCATACTTCTCAAAACGGTCGTGTTGAACGCATCATCCGCTCCACTAATAACATCATGCGATCTCTCATGTTCCAAGCCAGCTTTCCATCATCCTACTGGGTGGAGGCTCTCCATGCAGCCACTTATCTTCTCAACCGTCATCCAACCAAAACCCTTAATTTCCAAACTCCGTACTTTGCTTTGTACGGCATCCATCCCACATATCATCATTTCCGTATTTTCGGTTGCAAATGCTACCCTAACCTATCTGCCACTAGTCCACATAAACTAGCTCCCTGCTCCACTCCTTGTGTTTTCTTAGGCTATCCTTCCGACCACAAAGGGTATCGCTGTCTCGACTTAGCCACCAATCGCATAATTCTTTCTTGTTGTTAAGTATATGAAGTCTCATCTAATATGGCCCATATAGCCCATCAGTCTCTCTATATATAGTTATCTCACTAATGGAGTGATCATCTTCTCCAAATTCCCAAGGTTAGTAACATGGTACCAAAGCCAAGGATTAGGGTTAGGATTAGATTAGTCTAATTCACCTACGATCCATTTTTTCCCCTTGGGATCTACTCTGTTCTGTTCGCATGAGGAAGTCCTCTGCTCGTGTCGTCGCGTCGCGTGGCTCCTCCAGCCGCGCGCGTGTTCATCGGTCTTCTCCGCGCAGTCCGCGCGGCCGCCGTCTGCGCAATTCCGCGCCATCCGCGTCTGCCTCGTCGATCTTCCCCGTGTCGTCCGCACGGCCTTGTCGGTCTTCTCCGCGCCGTCCGCGCGGCCCCGTCGGTCTTCTTCGCGCTGTCCGCACAGCCTCGTCGTCCTTCCGCGCGCCGTCCGCGAGGCCTCGTCGCGATTCCTTCGCGTGCCGTCCACGCGATTCCTCCGCGCCCCGTCCGCGCGGCTCTTCCCCCGGTCGTCGGCTCCTCTGCTCGCGGCCCTTCGTCGCGTCCTTCTTGCGCGGACATCCCGCGCGGTCTTCACGTGCGCGAATTGCGGATCGTCGTCGTCGTTCTTCCCCGCCCGTCCGCCTGTGCGTCCGCCCGTCCACTTCAGTCCGAGTGGTGCTGCTGGCCTGCTGTCTCTTCTGCTGACTGATACGTGGAGATTGGCTGGAGCTGCTCATCCTCTGCTTCCGCAGAGACCATCTTCTCCTGCTGCCTTGAGGCACGGTGGTAATAACCTTTATCTCTCTGTTGGTTGGCTGCTAGCAGTTCTCAGTCATGTCTTAGATCAATACTATTGTTATCTGTTGGTAACAATAGTCAAAACTGCTTTAAGGGGTCATGATCTCCTTTTTCATCTCAATGATGATCCTCCTGCACTTAAGCAAGATCGGAGTAATGCTGTTGATGTCAAAACTTGGGAGATTAATGATGGCAAGGTGATGGCTGTCATGGTCAACAGCACTAAGCAATCTATGATTATGAGTCTATCCAAGTGTAGAACAGCCAAGGCTATCTGGTCATGCTTGAAGGAGCGCTATGTTCAGGACAGCGGTGCTCTTTTGCACACTCTTATGCAGCAAACTCATGTTATTGAGCAGCAAGAGATGTCTGTAGATGAGTACTACTCAGCTTTTGGTCGGTTGATGGGATCCTTGACTTCTATGGTGCCTGCGTGTACAGCCGTTGATTGTCCAGCCCATAAATTTATTGAAAAGTTCCTTACTTATCGCTTTGTCATGGGTGTAAGCCGAATTTGATTCCATACGTACTCGGTTGCTTCATGATTCTTCCGCTCTAACCATGGCCAAGGCACTATCAGATTTGATTGCTGAAGAGACACGTCTCCGGTCTCTAACCTCTTCTATGAATGTCTCTCATAGTGTGTTGGCTGCTTCTCAGAAGATCAGTACACCAAAGGGTACCTCTCAGGAGGCTTGTCCGCATTGTAGCAAAACTGGTCATACTCCGGATAATTGTTTCTTGCAGCATCCAGAGAAATTGGTTGAATTCCTTGCCCGTTGCGCTGCTCGCACCACTAGGGGTCGTGGTACAGTTTCCACTCCTCGAGGCTCTGTGTCAGTTGCTGCTGCTGCTGGTTCATCATCTTCATCTTGGGTGCTTGATTCCGGAGCTTCTTTCCATGTCACATCAGATCAGTCTCAGCTTGTTGCCTGCAAGCCACTAGTTGATGGCACTTCTATTCAGACAGCAGATGGTACATCTTGTCATATCACTCATCAGGGTACTCTTTCAAATTATTATTTCTCAGTTCCTGATGTCTCTTTTGTACCTCAGTTGTCTATGAACCTTCTTTTTGTTGGTCAACTTGCTGACCATAATTGTTTTGTTGGATTTGATGACTCATCTTGCTATATTCAGGATCGCCGAACCGGGACTGTACTTGGGACTGGCCATCGCCGTAGTGGCTCACCTAGCCTCTACGTTTTCGACACCTTGCATCTTCCTCAAATTTCAACTCATGTGTCATCAGTCGCTTCATCATCATCGTCATCTACCTCGTCCTTCGCCAAGTGGCATCACCGTCTTGGCCATTTATGTGGGTCTCGTTTGTCCAATTTAATAAATAAAGGTTGTTTAGGTCCTACATCTATCGAGTCTAGTTTTCATTGTAAAGCTTGGGAAACAGATACAACTCCCATATTCCATTAGTGATTCTCATGCTGATAAACCTTTTGATCTTATTCATTTTGATGCATGGGGTCCTGCACCTTTTGCTACAAAGGGTGGTCATAAATATTATGTTATTTTCATTGATGATCATTCTCGATATACTTGGATTTACTTCATGAAACATCGCTCTCAGTTGTGCTCTATTTACAAAACTTTTGCTCGCATGATACACACTCAGTTTTCTACTCCGATTCGAGTTTTTCGTTCTGATTCTGGTGGGGAGTATTTATCCACTGTCTTTCGCCAGTTTTTGGACTCTGAGGGTACTCTTGCTCAGCTCTTGTCCTGGTGCTCATGCTCAAAACGGTTGATTCATCGAAGCCCGATTATGTGTGTCGCCTTAACAAGTCTCTCTACGGCTTGAAACAGGCACCCCGAGCTTGGTACAGCAGATTTGCTTCCTTCATTTGTTCTGTTGGATTTCTGGAAGCTAAGTCAGACACCTCTCTTTTCATTCTACGGCGAGGCTCTGATATAGCATATTTACTTCTTTATGTTGATGACATTATATTGACCGCATCTTCTGGGCCTCTACTCCACAGCATTGTGAGTTCCCTTGCAGCAGAATTTTCCATGAAGGATCTTGGACATTTGCATCATTTCCTTGGCATGACTGTCTCTCGAAGCTCCTGTGGCATGTTTCTTTCCCAGCGCCACTACATGCTTGAGATCTTGGATCGAGCTGGTATGACTGGTTGCAAACCATGCTCCACTCCAATTGATACTAATGCTAAGCTCTCTGCTGATGGACCACCTGTTGCTAACGCCACTGATTATCGGGCCCTTGCTGGAGCTTTACAGTACCTTACCTTCACTCGCCCAGACATTTCATATGTCGTGCAACAAATATGTTTATATATGCATGATCCTCGGGAGCCTCATCTTGCCTTGATTAAGCGTGTTCTTCGCTACATCAACAAGACTCTTGACTATGGTCTCCCAATACTCAAGTCTTCTACTTTTGACCTTGTTGCATATTCAGATGCTGACTGGGCGGGTTGCCTTGATACTCGGCGCTCCACCTCAGGTTATGCTGTATTTTTCGGAGACAACTTGGTTTCCTGGTCTTTGAAACGCCAGCAAACAGTTTCCCGCTCCAGTGCTGAGGCGGAATATAGAGCTGTTGCTAATGTCGTTGCGGAAATTTCTTGGCTTCGACAACTCCTCCAGGAACTCCTCTTTTGTCCTCGGCGTTCCTCAGTGGTTTTCTGTGACAACGTCAGCGCAGTTTATCTCTCAACCAATCCAGTACAACATCAGCGTACCAAACATGTTGAGATTGATTTACATTTTGTTCGAGACAAGGTTGCCACAGGGGAAATTCGTGTTCTTCACGTTCCATCCACTTCCCAATATGCGGATGTGTTTGCCAAGGGCCTTCCTACCTCTCCTTTTACTAAATTTCGTTCCAGTTTGAATGTCTCCACTCCATGCAGTGTCGGCATTCCAACTGAGGGGGGGTGTTAGCGTATTATAATTTCATATTAGTATGTCAAAGGTTGCAGTCCTTTTATTTCCTATTTTTCAGTTTCATACCTGTCCATATTCCCCATGTAATCTCTATATATACCCTCATTTGATTAATGAAAGTTGAGTCGATTAATTCCTCCAATACTAATGTATCCACCATGTAACTGAAACTTCCTCTTCACTCTCAATCTCATAATGGGACAGCTTTATTCTAAACAAGCAAAGATTTTTTTCTCAAACAGCGTAGGAGAACTGCGCGTCATTTCATTACGGAACAGAAGCATACACGGGTCAGCAAACACCCCAACACACACACACATACACACACGCGCGCGCGCGTGCACGCATGCACACGCGCGCGTGCGCACTACACAATGTCTACAACGCTACAGAAGCACCAACTAAAGATTACAAACCGACGAAAGCCTCCGAGCATTAAGCTACAGTAGGCAACAACCTAAGAACAAGATCTTGGAGCTTAGAAGCCCCAGCCGAGCACCAGAGACCCCCTACACCCACTCCCACGCTCAACAAGCAAAGATTCATACCACGTGCCCCTACACCCACTCCTAAAGACATAAAATTCAGCCCTGAATTACAAAAGAGAAGATTTATTTCAACCATTCCGTTTAAGAAAGCACTCTTGACATTCATCTGGTATAGTTTAAAACCCTTCGAAGCAGCAAAAGCTAGAAGGATCCTGATGACTTCTAAATGAGCTACAGGAGCAAAGGTCTCCTCATAGTCTATCCCCTCTTTCTGGCAAAAACCCTGGGCTACTAACCTAGCCTTGTTCCTCACTACCATCCCCCACCCTGAGTCGGCTCGGGATCACCCCAATCGACATTCTCCTGCCCTCCACAAAGATGGTCTCTCCTAGCTCCTGATCTCCTGCAACATCAAAAGCAGAAGAAACACAAGGCATAATCTCGTCGAATGTGACCTCGCAGGTCTCCACTATCTGGTTAGTCTCAAGGTTAAGAACACGATAAGCTCGACAATGCAAAGCATAACCAAGAAACACACCATCAGTGGAACGAGATTCAAACTTGTCCAAATTGTCTTGCTTCACGATAAAGCACTTGCACCCAAACACCCTAAAGTGAGACACCTTGGGTACCCGTCCAAATCGACTCATAAGAAATCTTTTTCATGAAAGCACGAAGAAAGATGCAATTCGAGACATGACAAGAGGTGTTGATCGCCTCGGCCCAAAAACGCCTCGGAGTCCTATGCTCATCGAGCATCGTCATGGCCATCTCAACAAGGATCCAGTTCTTGCGCTCAACAACACCGTTCTACTGGGGGACATAAGGAGAGGAAACTGATGCTCAAGTCCAAATGAAGAACAGAAAGAGGCAAACTGAGAGTTATCAAACTCAGTACCATTATCGCTATGAATAGCCCTAATGGTATCAGGAGGAAATTCAGTTTTCAACCTCAAAATCAAATCTCGAGCATGCGAGAAAGCCTCGTCCTTACCCTCCATGAAGAACACCCAAGAATACCTCGAAAAATCATCCACGATCACTAGAATGTACCACTTCCCACCCGTTGAGCAAACCCGAGCTGAACCAATAGTGTCCATGTGTAAAAGTTCGCCGGGTCGCTTGGTCATCACCTGGTTCACAGGTGGGTGAGAAGCGGCAACCATCTTCCCGAGTAAGCATTGAGAGAGCCACAAGTAAACTCCTGCCTTTTCTTCTCTCTGAATATATTCTTCCATTGCATCCACAGTCGCGGCATGGCCTCACTCACCTCACCCTCCATGACACATATCCCAGTGTTTACAAAGTTCCCGGTACGAAGGGGACAAGAAACGAGTAGGCAGGACGTGGATCGATATTTTTAAGTTCCCGGTACATCGAGGGGTATACCTCTTTGGAACATGCGGTTCAGGAGAGGGAACATGATCCAATATTTTTGGGAACGATGAGTCCGAAACGTAATTCACAATCACACATAATATGAAAAGATAAAAGATGTTGTCTAGCCCAACAAAACCAGCTAGTCTGATCCATTTGGAGTACTTGTGTGTACGTTGTAGAGCTAGAAAAGAAAATCAATCCAGCTCTGAAAAAGCCACGACAGCTAAAGCCCACCAATGCAGTAGCCCATGTTGCAGTCTGCGGCCAATGGATACACGGAACATAAACGCACGGAGAGAACAGAAGCGACACCGCTGCCGCTGCAGTTCGCACGCGCAGATGGAGGTTGAGTTGCCGCCTGGATCGCCGGCAGCAAAGACGCAAATTAACTGCTGCTCTCCTCACTAGGTTCTCTCCTCCGATTCGTCATCTATATCCTTCCTACATCTATTTGCTATGGACTACGGGGACACAATAACGATGACAATGAAGATGGCAAGCAGGCAAGACCGCCGATGGAGATGAGGCACCAACGATGGTGTGGAACATTCATGTCCCAAGGACCATCGGGACGACGTCCCATCTTCCGTCCCAGGCATCGTTCCAAGTCTCAGGATCTGGGATGCACTACCCTGAGACGCAGAACTCCGCTTCGATCCGCAATCCCTGTGACTGTGGGTAAAACCAGAGGATGATATGAGCCACCATCCAAGGTTGAGGTGACATCAAGCTTCATCACCTTGCCTCCTGACCAAGCATGCTAGTGTGCGACTGCAGCCAATACCTACCCCAGTTGTTGTTTCGGTTTTCTACTCACTTTTAGATGGGAGCATCTTGTCTTGCCAGCAACATCTTATTGGAAAACTGTTGTATTTTTTATATCCAATATGTATAGTTGCAGTAGAGTACCACAACATATGGATGTAATGAAAGGCCCACAGGTGGGCTTATCCGTGAACCCGCAAATAGGCTTAATTTTTGCAGGTTCAGCAGAAACCTGCAAAAATTAAGCCTATTTGTGCGTTCACGGACCTGCTTCATCCCTAGATGTTATTGTGCAACAAATCTCCAACCTACCTTGTACATTTTGTCCATTTTCTTCCCACCGGCTCTGACTTCAATCACCCACCCACGTGGAAGCCATGTATGTGACTCCTGCATGCAATAATCAGAGAAGCACATCAGTTTAATCAGCAGCGTGATACAACATGGCATGACTAAATAAGAATTGACTAACATGAAGTTTGTTGCCCTCAGCGCTTGCCTGCAACTCCAATATACGTTCTTCCACCCCTGAAAAAAGATAATGCAATGTCTCCATCTTTGATGTGAATGTGTATCCGGACATTGGGGAAGTGTAGTACTGCACAAAACAACCAGGAAGTAACAAAATTTCAAACATATTAACCAGAAAATGTTCTATAAACTCCAGAAGCAGGTTCACAAGATCTACATAAACATACTTATGGTCAACATTCAAAACATCACATGACATATATGTTCATAGGCAATGGCATATGTGGAAGCGTGCATACCTGGTAGATGGAGCCATTGTCTTCTTGACAGACCTCCATAATCCAACCGTCAGGAAGCCAACCCAGCGGCTCATCCAATGACCCTGAATCCTCATTCAACTCATCCAGTTCCTCAACTACTAAAACCTCCTTACCTTGCCTCCCCTGTTTTTCTACTTCCACAGTCTGCTTCAGTGTATTGTCATTAGAGATAACCAAGCCATTATTCTCCCTATGGTGGAACCAAAAAAACATGGCAGAATGCTAAATTAATAGTTGTGTGAATGCTACTATGAAAGAACTAAATTTAAAACAGCAAAGTCATCCGATGTGCTACCTATCGCGGGTAAATTTAAATAAAATAGTAAATGATACCTAGGAATCATAGTAGAACCTATCAACTTGAATTAAGCAAAATTGGTGAATGTGATAATATGTATATTATATATATATATATTTTATATCATTTCTATTCCTGGATGTAGCTACTCCCTTCTCTTAACCACGCTCAAGGCTTGCTCACATGCTTCCTAGACTAGTCACACTCGCTCTTAGTGGGTCACAAATGTGTACACCTGACAGAATATATGTTGTTTTACTTGATAGATCTCCAGATATTTCCAACCAACTAGTGCTTCAGTTCATTTTCATCCTCATCAAGTTCATCATTGCATATGACCCGTCGCTGTCACTGGTGTGACAAATTGCCCTGCTTTCTCATATCCGTTGTGCTCTACTTGGCAGTTCATCTGGCAAGTCATCGTTGAACCGTACACGATCCTCGGCTCATTGCCAATCTTGCTGCCCAGCAAGTAAACGGTGACTAGGTGATAGCCTTTGCCTCTGAATCTTTTCAAACCCCTTCAACAATAGTATATGTGCATACCTGCTCTGATCCTTTTAGCACAGTTATCCTAACTCTCACCTGAATCTACGAACTTGTACCCAGCAGTACAACAGGAGAGCACGAGACACGCGCAATAGCGCCTGCAACTCAATGGATTTTTTTTCAGATGGGAGTATCATCTGATACTTCTTTCAGACTAGAGTATCACTAGATAATTTGTTGATATCGTGGTAAAACTGATATTTTTCCAGATTTGAGTATCGCTTGATATATTTTTTTCATGTCACGGTATCTGTTGATACTTTTACATTATAGTAGCAGCAGTAGATACTTCTTTCACATCTTATCATCCTGAATCCATGGCAAAAAAAATTCAAATGTGAGTACCATATGATGCTTTACTGTTACTGTTATATTTGCTCTACTCATGTACTCCCTCCGTATCGGAAATAGAAGTCCTTTTGGAAAAGGTTTGGGTCAAACATTGAGAATATAAATCATGAATAACTTTTAAATTATTGAGTTTAGAGATGTAAAAATCATATAAATAAATTTGTCTTGAAAAGTACTTTCATAAAAATATACATATACCACTTTACAATAAATATTTTTAAAGAAATAAGTGGTCAAAATTATGCTTTGGAGACCGTGTCGCTGTCCTAAAGGACTTCTATTTGTGATACGGAGGGAGTATATACACATATTCTGCTGGTCAGTATACAGATATACTACTGGCCTTCTAAGTGTGTACCACATATACTCCTACTTTACAGGAGTCTACATGCTGTACACCTGTTTAAAGTATGCAGGTATATACTCCACATCGTCCTTATCCGGGAGTTTGAGATGGCACGTATATATATCAGGCCAAGAATACCGCTAACCGTTTAACTGATTAGTGCCTATTGGATCTTAACGAACCTAAATCCGAGAGTAGAAAGAACTCACCCTAGCTCCTTGAGCGTGACTTAACTCAATACTTAATGTTTAGCTCTTTGAGTAAAGATTATTTGAAAAGAAATAGATAATAAACAGAGGCCAGAAGTAGGTTCAACAGATGCCATCGCCAATCCACCAGATTCGAGACAGGAGGCGGGGAGACAGGTTTTTCACAGCCGCAGCGAAGTGCTCTGAGGGGAGGGAGAACATCAAGAGCAGGAAGGAAGAGGGAGAGGTCGGCGGCAAACCTAACGTGACCAGGCTGCTGAGGCGGCGAAGCATCACGGGCGCACCGCGGGGGAAGGGAGGTTGGAGGGGAGCTGGAGGTCGTCTCGGACGGCGCTCCGTCGGCTGGGAGCGGACAGCTGCGGCTCCTCCGCGCTGAACGGCGAGTCGCTATCATAGGACACGCGGCGCCTGCCGGGGATGACATGCACGGGAGAGTGCGGCGTCGCCGGCCGGTGGCGGAAGGATTGGCCGCGAGCCCGCGGCCTTACTGCAGTTGGACGGAGCGCCGAGGACGGGGAGAGTGAGAGAGCGCCGTCTGACCCGCGTACTTTCGGCGGTGACGGGAACCGGAAATGGAGTGGTCAGTGGTCCACCGTCCAACGTACGGGGGGGGGGGGGGGGGGGGGGGGGATCGGACGCCCGAAGCGTGATGGGCCATCGGGGTTGACGCCCGAAGCGTGATGGGCCATCGGGTTGTTTAAACCCACTCCATTGTCCACTCACCACAAAAATCAGAGCATCGGTGGCTTCTTCGGGCGCTGACACGTGTTTTTGTTCAGTTTTCAAAAAGACCCTTCACATTATTAGAATCACAGTCCAACTCTGGTGCCAAGAACAGTAAACACGTTCAAACTGTTTTTGATTCAACCCCTTAGTTCAATTTTATTTCGACGTGAAGAAGGAAAAATTCTGAAAACAAGTAATTGTTTCAAGAAGGCCCTCACATTTTTTTTTAGAAAACCCCCCGCTCCCACCACGCACCCGTAGGGCCACAGCGGCGCAGCCTTCTCCGACCTCGTGCTTCATGTCGTCGTCCCTCTTCTATCGCAGCCGCTGCCACCTCTCAGTCCCTCTCTGCCCTCTCCTCCCCGCGTAGCCTCCACACTGCTAGCACTCGAGCATGGAAGTCGCGCGGGCCTCTACAGCAAGGGGGGGCATGTGGATCTACAAGATTCGGTGGCGCACGAATTGGGTGGATCTTACCGGTCCCTGCGGCAACCATGGTCGCCGGAGGCGGAAGCGCTAACTCCCCCCTAACCTCTCCATGCATCGCCTCTTTGCCGGTACGAGATCGGCGATTCGGACATCGGGCGTAGCTAGCCGGCCTCTTGGCACGGCGGCCCTGCTCGTCGCGCACGACGCCGACCACCTGACGGTGGAGCGGACCTTCTACGCCCCATGGATCTATGGTGAGCAGCTTCCGATCCCCTTCCCGTGGCTTCTCCCTCACTGATCGATGAGTGTTGTCTCTCACTCCCTCTCTGCCTTCCACCTGGTGATGTCTCTACTCCCCTGGACTTGTCTCTACTGCTATTCAATCTACTGACCTCTCCCATGACAACAGTGATCTGGTGGGAGGGCGTTCAAGAGCATACAGGGAAGGTGCTTGACGAGAAGCCACTGCTGGTTGCGTTAGTGAGTTATCAGGTTGAGGATGACCTCAAGGTTTCTGCTAGGAATAAAATTTTGCAACAAAAATCCATGGTCACCAGCACTAATATGATGGTTGGCTCCTTCGATTGCATCCATCAGTCGGCATCAAAGGTCTGCATTCCTTAACAGTGGCAGTGCGTGCTTTGGTTTCATATCCCATCTACCTGTTCATCCCTTTTGTTTTGTAGGGTGATTGGGACTTGAGGTTGCGTCTTTTGTGTAGATAATTAGTTAGGGTCCGTGCCTCCTTAGCACACACTAATCTAATAGAACATTTGTTAGTTGGTATGCTCAGTACTGCTACTACAAATCTGCAGTTATTGTGGAAGGAGCCCGAACACAAGAATGCCAGCAACCTATTTGTTTTATTGCCTGAGTGCAAGAAAAACGATGGCTTTTTTATTTTATTGTCTAAGCACAAGAATCATCTAGGTTCATCAACGAGGAAATTCTAAACACGTAGCACATGGGAAGTAGGCAGTAGCCACGATGTGCATGAGTATTGTGAATGAATTGATTCTCCTTAGAGCCCAACATTTTGTCTCCTGACCATTAGAATTTTGGGAAGTAGCCAGTTTTTATCATTTCCATTAGAATTATTTAGTCCTACATGAACCATTTTAAGGGATATATTTGCACAAGAAACATCATCAAGGCAGTCCTGACCAATGAGCATATACCATAGCTCATATATGTTCTAAGTTCTATATTGACCTTTAATGTGCATATAAACTGTGCACCATTGCAGATGATTGCTGGTGGTAAAATTGTATATATTGTATATGCTTATCCTTTAATAATTGATTAATCAATCAATTTCTTCTCGATTTTCTGTGTGTGATCAGATCAGCAGCTGCTTAGCATTTGATGTTCAGCATTCTGACTTTCCACTATGCTTAATCGAGTATATGTTTTTTTTGGAACTTCACTGCTGCAAACTGTGTACATTCCTGCTTTTATCTTTAGATTCATGCATCTGTTGTAGTACTTCCAATAATCAATTGGATCAATATTTCAAGCCTGACCGAAATGTTTGGTATTCACAAATTTCTGATTGTAACATGTAATGTATGAAATGCATATGACTCTATGGGCTGCAATGGCCAATGTTACATGTACGTTATGCCGTGAGATACATGGGCTCGATCTAAATGATTTTCTATGTCTATTTTTGGATGTTGTAGTAAAATAGAGCTAGCTCGATCTATATCAGTTATTATGCCTGTGGCATTGATTCTATTATTTTACAAGACCATGTATGCTGAGGAAAAGTTAGTTAAAATCATGACATACTAGCTTACATACACATGTGTTGTTATTGTGAAAAATAGTTCGTGCGGTTAAGACCTAAGAGTCATGGCAGGGCGCGCAAAGCGCGCCTGATGTTCTAGTGCCATTCAAATTGCCGACTAGAGAACTTCTTTTACATTTTGAGAAAATTGCCTATTTGGTCCTGAAAATAATGCAGCATTCCTATTTAACACCGAATCTCAAATTCTTTCCTATATATCGTTATCTTAAGATTGGGTTTCCTATATGATATTTCTGTGAGATCTAAGCAGTAGTGGTGTTAAGTCTAAGGAGAAAAGACAATTTTGCCCCTGGAGCCGTTTTACATTTAATATTTTTATGTATAACTATTCTTTTTTGAAGCACAATAGTAACAAAATAATTTAATAAGATGAACATATTTTTTTGCGACTTCATAAGATGAACAAAGAGAATGATAATAACATCAAATTCATAAGATGAACATACGGCATGACAGATAACATATTTTTAAGAAGAAAAGTAAGTTTCCTTACATAACTAAAAAATTTCTCATAAGTTCACAATGACAGCAACATACATTGCATAGAAAAAATCTCACTGGTTCATAATACAACATACAATACATATAAAAAGTTACCTTCTGAGCATACAAGTTCAGCAACACAAATAATTGTAGTCGGTAGTCTATCTTTTGAGCATACAAGTTATCTTCTGAGCATACAACTTTAGCAGCATATAAAAAGACATCACAGATGTTCTTGTAGCACGAATCACAGACTCAACCTTCTTTTGCCCCTTATGCTTAGAGCATGACTACTTGCTTCAAGTCTTTTGCTCCTTGTGCCCATTGCAGGGCTATCATGTTGCAAGTTCAGATTTTTTTTTTCCAGCCTTTTTATCTACTTCTTTCTTTCTCCTTTTGCCCTTTAACTTGACAACAACTTCTTGATTATCTTTGGACACAGGAAACTCAATCGAATGTGGTTCGGGTTGATTTGAACCATTTATTGACCTGTACATGTTCATGTATATGAAAAATAAGTTAATATCAAATCAAAAAGTCTGGATACAAAATAAATTCAGATTTAGTATAGGCTACCATTTTGTTGCTCCATAGTTGGAGGAACCCGCTTTCCCTTTTTCCTACTTGTAGTTTCCAAGCTTAGGCTATAAAAGAAGAGGATTTGACATTTAGAAATTAAAATTCAGCATTAGGTTTCTATTAGTAAACTATTTATCCAAGTTTTAATTAATTACCTTTTTGATGGTCCAGAATTAGAGTCAATACTCTTTCTCTTTTTATTAGTTGTAGGTTCAGGTTTCAAGTTTTGACTATAGTAATATTGAAATTACAAGAATGAGACATCATGAGTTGCAATCTAAATATAGAAAGTGGAAATTGAGCAAACCTTGGTGGAAAAGTCATAGACCGTGTTGGTGCTTCATCCTCTAATGGCACAATGTAACTCTGTGCTGATTTGGTAGTTTTTTTTCCTCTTTTTTGGTGATCCTCTACATAAGCAATTAGAAAGTAAATAATCTGAACTAAAAAATCTGCAATACATGAAAGATGAAACATATGCAAGTACCTCAAATTCTTCATTGCTTCAATGTCTTCTTTGCTGCCCTTCCTGTAGTTATGCTAGTAATGCCCATATTCCTTACAGATAGGACATTGGTGCTGCCCTTTTTTCCCCTTCTCACCACCACCTTTGTGTCTCTCGGTTTTATGCCTACTAGCTACAGACTTTAGTAGTGGTCCATGCATGAAGAAGCCATGGGTGCATTTAGGCCATTGTGTCTTATGAGGCATAGCATGAATTAATGCACTATAGGCTACTCTAAATTTTTTAATAAAGTAGTACAAGTCAACATATTCCTCAATAGGTGCATTAGGTAGTGCTGTAATGAATGCAAGTGCATGTTTGCAAGGAATGTCAGAGACTTGCCATTGTCTACAACAACATATTCGTTGCGCCAAGTTCACCACAAACCTAAAGCCGGTGCCACCAAGTAAGGTAATTTCAGCCACCTCTTCTGAGCATTCTAACACTTACAAGTTCAACTCTCTACTCTTTTCATTTAACTTCTTAACTATATGAGGAAGAATCAAGCCATCTAATTTGTTTCTAATTTTCCTTCGTTGGTTCCAGTTTGTAAGGAAAATGGACCTCAGCCCATTTGACTTTGGATTTTGGTGTTTGATGAACAACATAACCAAATTAGACTAATGTGTTCGCAAGTGTTTGTTTTGTAGTCCAATAGGATGCAAAAGGTGACTTGGACTAAGGCAACGTGGTGATCCGATGATCAACACCTCAAGCAAGACATTTGAAGCTCAGTAGAAGACTCTCAAGATCAAGCAAAGTCCAAGGCACAAGACTGGAACTAAGACGACGCAAAGAAATCGCGAAGAAACGAAGAAGAAGGTACATCGGACGCTGCTTCGCAAGCGTCGGACGCACCGATGGCAAACCCTAGCTCATGTCAGCGCCAGAAGAAGCATCAGACGCTGCAGGACCCTGCGTCCGATGCCAGTACAGAGAGGTTCCAGAAAGGCTCTGCGAGCATCAGACGCATCATATGATTGAGCATCGGATGCTGCAGAATCCGGTGTGACTCAGTGCCAGGCTGGCAACTAGCCATTAAAGGGTCCGATGATCATGACTTCAGTGTCCGATTTTGTGCTGTGAAGTCTATTTTGTTCTCCAACGGCTCTATTCGCTTGGGGCTCTATATATACCCCCATGGTCGGCCAAAAACACATGGTTGGAGCTCAAGGAAGCATACCAAGTGCATAGACACATATTTAGTTGCTTAACTACCAAAGTGCTTAGTGATATACTAGGTGATTAGTGTAGGTGCTTTGCGAAGTGCTTAGGCTAGTTAGACCACTACTTTGTGCTTGCTCTAGGTGTTAGGCCTAGTGTTTAGTGAGGTTTGCATACCTCTAACCTACCGGTGCTTGTGCGCACCGTTGTTGTACATCGGAGAGGCTTGTAGTCTTGCGAGACCACACCAACCGCGTTTGTGGTGTGGCCGCCACCATGTACCGAAGGGAACAAGGCCCGCGACGGTTCGGTCGTAAGCTTGATAGTGAAGACGGAGCATCCGGGAGAGGCTTTGCCACGAGTGGCTTAACCAGAGACCCACTTGCGCGTGGGGAAGGCCCGGAGCTATCGACGGAGTTATCCGACTAGGAGCTTGGCCCTTGCAAGGGATTCCTTGTGTGGGGCTCCAACAAGGACTAGGGGAAAGCTTGCGCGCTTCTCGATACCTCGGTAAAAATACCGGAGTCGTCGACGGGAGTTGCATCTCTACCTCTCTCTTTAGCTTCCGCATTTACTTTGCTTCCTTGGTGTGAGCTTTATCATTCATAGCTTAGTTGATAGGCTAGTTGATAGATTTGGATCATAGGTTGCAAAACTCTTTTGCGGTAGAGATAGCAACACACCTAGCAAAACTTTAGTTGCACAATAGGTAGTTTACTTTCTTGTATAGGTTTTGACTAGGTGGTTTTTAGAGGCCATAGTTTAGAGTAGAAGTTTTTAGTTGCCTAATTCACCCCCCTTAGGTGTCACGGTCCTTTTAATTGGTATCAAAGCCGATTGGCTCATTTGTGGACTCTTGGCTTCACCGCCTTTGAGCCGACGCCCCTAAGAGTGGTTGGGATGGATACCTCTAGGCCTCCGCACTTTGACGGCACAAACTTCCCCTACTATAGTGCTAGAATGGCTTGTTACCTAGAAGAGGTTGATCTAGGTGTTTGGAGAGTCACCCGCGATGAGATGAGACCCCCTAAGAATCCCAACAAGTTAACCGCGAGTGATGAAAAGGAAATTCATCTAAATGCTAGGGCTAAAAATTGCTTGTTTGAATCTTTTAGCATGGATGTGTTTAACCAAGTCTTTACTTTGCAAACATCTCATGAAATTTGGTTAACACTCCATGAGCTCCATGATGGTACATGTAATGTTAGAGAGCAAAAACATCACCTAGCTAAATCAAGTTATGATTCTTTTAAAATGAATGATAATGACCTTGTTCGTGATATGTATTCTCGTTTGAATCTAATTATCAATGAGCTTAATTCTATTGGAATTACAAAGCTAGGTGATGAAGATATTGTGAGGAAGATCATCTTCGTGCTTCTAAAGAACAAGTATGCAACCATCATCACCATCCTCCACAACATGGAAGACTTGAGCACAATGACCCCCGCCATTGTCATTGGCAAATTGGTGGCATTTGAGATGTCATGCAAGATGGGCCAAGAAGAAGCCACTTCATCAAGCAAAGGCATAGCTCTCACATGTGATGAGCACAAGAAGATGAAGGGCAAGAAGCAAATTGAGACAAGCTCAAGCTTAAGCTCCTCAAGTGAAGATGAGGAAGAAGAAGAGGATGATGATGATGAATCAAGTCATGATGATCGAGCCTCCACCTCATCCAACTCCTCCTTAGATGAAGAAGAAACAATCAAGCTAGTGCGAGAAGTGAAGGGGATGATCCGCAAGCTCAATGTCAAGGGTGTGCCCATCACAATTGAAGATTGTCTCTTCACCAACCAAAGAAGAGAGCAAAGGAAAAATGGATGCTATGGATGTGGCAAGAGATGGCACTTTGTGGAAGATTGTCCAAAACAAAAGCCCACACCCAAGGACAAGAAAAAGAAGGGATGCAAGGTCAAAGCCCTCACCACCATCAAGACTTGGGATGATTCATCAAGCGATGATGAAACCCAACACAAGAGCCGTGGCCACAAGCACTCATCATCAAGCTCCTCATGTGTGTGCCTTATGGCACGAGGTAACACAAGCTCTATCTCTAGTGATAGTGATAGTGATGATGAGCTCCCTTTTTATGATCAACTTGTGCATGATAATCTTAACTATGCTAAAGCTTGCACTAGTCAACAAAAGAAAATAAATGCTTTAAAAGAAAAGTTAGATAGCTCTCAAAAAAGCCTATAATGATATGCTTGAACAATATGAAACTTTTTCAAACCTAAATGTTGAGCTATCTAATAAAGTTAAGAAACTTGAGGCTAGTGCAAGCACAAGTGATAGCACAAGTAATGATGAGCAACTTGTTAAGAAAAACAAAAAACTAAAAGCAAAGTTAGCTAGCACACAAGATGCTTACAAAAGTTTGCTTGCTAAAATGGAAATCATGTGCAAACTTTGTGATGAGCTAACTAATAAAGTTGCTAATCTAGAAGCCATCGGAACAAACCCCATCGAGGCATCTAAAATTGAAAAATCAATCTTTGATATGCCTAAAAAGGATGCCTCTACTTCTTGCATTGATTTACTTGATTTAGACTCACCCATGTGCAAACAAGCTTGTGTTGAGAATGTGATTGTAGAAACATGTGCACAAGAAGTCGCAATGGACAATGAGCTACTAAGGCAAGAAGTGGCTCGCCTCACCATGGACTTGACTCAAGCAAAAAGCAAAACAAAGCAAACCCGAACTCATCAAGATAACACCATCAAGGGAGTGAAGAAGCTTGATGAGGAGCAAATCGTGGTTTGTTACGTTTGCCACAAGGAAGGCCACAAGTCCTATGAGTGCAAGGTGAAGCATGGGGGAGAGAAAAAGAAGAAAGAGAAAAACAAAAAACAAAAAGCAAAAAAGCAAGCTCTCCAACACCTACAACAACAAGGTGAACAAGAAGGCCTCCACACCTTACCTTTTGAAGAAGAAAAAGAATGACAAGGTGGTAGCCATCAAGGTGAACAAGCAAGCCAACAATGGAGCCAAACACATTTGGGTGCCTATCGATGAAATATGGTCGGCAATCTACCGAGGGGTATGCCCAAGGTAGTAGATTAGATGGCGGAGGCGTGCGAGACGTCTACACAAGCGTAAACACAGGGACGAGAGACGACGATTTAGACAGGTTCGGGCCGGCAAGTCGCCGTAATACCCTACGTCCTGTGTTTTAGTGGCTGGTTTGTATTGCTGGATTGGAATATGACGTGTGTTTGGAGGGGGTCCCTGCTCGCCTTATATAGCCGAGGAGCAGGGTTACAACTTGCCGAATCCTAACAAATTACAATCGGTTCGTTTTGGCAAGGAATTTGGGTCTATCTATTAATATATTCCTTGACGAATAAGACATCAGGAGAGTCCTTGCCGGTTATGACAGCCTGGTCGTGAGCCACAAGGGCTTCTGGTTGGGCCGTAGTTGGCGTCCGGCCCAAGTGGGTCCTGACATACGAAGGTAATATCCCCATAGCTAGTCCCCGAGTACCTTGTACCCATTGTGCAGGACGTTATGAAGCTTTTCGAGCAGGTCGGACCTGGTCGCATACTGCTGAAGATGTCTTCCGACCAGGTCGCCTGGTCGTGGATGCACTTGGAGTTGACTCCCAACCAGGTTAGACTGGCTGTCAACATCGTGGTAGTAGTCGAAGACGGAATGCAGCCGCATGAAGTGTTCCGCGTCGTCCTGCTAGGAGGATGCAAAGTGCTGCAAGAAAATTTTTGAAGATCTTTCTTCTGGTGAAGTGTATCCACTTGGAGCTTAACCGGACTGTAAGGGCTGACGATGCCCCAGTAGAAGTTCGTGCTAGTCTGGGCCGAGCTGCAAAGAAAAAGAAAAAATACATTCATCGAGAGGTGAAGTGTATCCACTTAGTCCCCGATCTTGGTAGTAGGTGTTGTAGGCACGTGGTGCCGAGCTTGTAAAGTTTCTGCAGAAAACAAAACATGGTCATTTTGCGAAAAAATGACATGTGTACAAGTAGTCCCCGAGCCTGCTATATGAAGCAACATGGTTCTTGTAGCAGGGTCAAAGAAAGTATAAAAACGCCGAAATTGAATTTGAAGACGAAGATCCGAAGTCCTCGAGGAAGAGGATGAAGATCTGGGGTCCCCGAGTGTGGTCGAGGGATGATGCCGTAGCACCGACCAGTAACTGTAGTGTTTACTGTTCTCCTGAAATAATGTTTGTAACTGACCTGTGGGGTCAGTCCCCAGGAATTAATGCAACAATTAGTCATAACGGGAGAACTTAAACCAGATTCGTGAAAATGAAGAAGGCGAACGGGCAGGCCGCTTTTGCAAACCGTTGGCCCAGCAGCCCATTAAGCAGGACGTGGGGGCGTGCAGGCGTGCGACAACCGTAGGCGACGTGGCAATCATGGGGGGAGTGGGCGCGCGCCCCCAAAAACCCTGGAGCCGAAGGGGCGGGCTGTTCGGTATAAATAGGCAGAATTCACGGCGGCGGTTCCTCACTTGATCATTTCTCGTTGCATTTGCCCTCTCCACTTCCTTCCCGCATACGAGCGAAGCGCGAGCGCGAAGGCGAAGTCCGATGACCTGGTGGAGAAGCCAAGCTGGGCGCGTGGTTGGACCCGAAGCGTGCTCCAGAAGGAGAACCTGGAGGACCTCGTCTTCGCCAGCTTGCTCCCCGATGAGTTGACCGACGGTGGAGGGAGGCTTATCTGGAGGAGTTCCCAACGCCGAACACCACGGAGCTCGTCATCTTCAAGGCGTTCTTCAGTTGCGGTCTTGGGATTCCGGTCCACCCCTTTCTCCACGGGTTGCTGGAGTACTACCAGGTCGCTTTGTGCAACTTGATGCCGAACACCATGCTGCATATTGCGGTCTTTATCCATTTCTGCGAGGCGTATCTGGGCATCGAGCCCCACTTTGATCTCTTCCTCCACTTCTTCCAGCTGAAGATCAATAGCATCGGGTCATCGAACATCGTCAGATCGGTGTATCTTCAGCTCCGGGACGGGATGACAGAGAAGTACATTGCAATGCCATTGCCTTCGAAGGCGATGGAGTACAAGTCGAAATGGTTCTACATCCACCAGGAGGCACCGTGACCACTGTGTGACCCGGCCTTCGAGCCGAAGGTGCTGCTGTCATGGTTGGAGCGTCCCAGCGTGGCGATGATGGAGCAAGTGGATGAGCTCCTGAAGCTAATGAATAGGCGTTGCGTCGATGGGGTGGCCGTCGCGTCGAATTTCGTCAAGCGGCGCTGCCAGCCCTGCAAGGAGAGAAGCCACCCGGCGTACGAGTATGCTGGGGATGAAGACGATAGGATGCGGGAGGCACCGGAGCCTCTGGAGCCGTCGGAAGTTTACCTGCGGGTCGATGCTTTGTTCGACCTGCAGAAGAGGAGAAAGCTGGAGTACTTGAAGAAGTCATATTGTTTGGAGTATCCTCCGTCGAAGGTATGCTTCTGTGCCCCATAGCTGTTTGTTGTAATGCGCAAGTAGGCTTTGACTTTCATTGGTTGTCGATGCAGGGCCGGGACGCATTCGTCTCCTGCGCCCTGTTGAAGTCGTGGCCGAAGGGTGTCGATCCACGATAGGAAGATGTCGGCGGAAGCGGCTGTGGTGTGGGCGACGAGGAGGAGGTCGACTAGGAGGAGATCAAGACCAGCGGGGAGGAGGGGAGTCGAGTCCCCGAGCCCCGGTCAAGCAGGCGGCGGGCGCGTGGCGACCCGAAGGGGAAATGCCAGGCCGTCCCTATGAAGAAGAAGAAGGTGTTGCTGGAGACCGGCGGCGCTTTCACTATTGATGAGGAGACAGCAAGGAGGCGCCACGTGGTGATTGACTCTGCTGGCGATGAGTCTGATAGTGACGACGCCATTCTGCTGAGCGCCCGCTTCGGGCCGGGCTGCTCGACGGGGAGGAGCGGCGGGGTGGTGAAGCCGAAGCCGAAGCTGAGGGCGATGCAGGTGTCAGAGCCGCGGCGGTCGGAGGAAGACCCAGAGCCGCAGGAGGCGTCCGACGGCGCGGCGGCGACACCAAAGCCACAGGAAGAGACCAGGGGAGATGGCGCAATTCCGCGGTCTCGGCGCTTCTCCCGGGAGAAGAAGGTGTCGGGCCTGTAATTATTCCCTATGCACCTCGTGATACTGAGATCTGGTCGGAGGGACGTGTCGACGACTCGTCTATTTCTTGCGTAGGTCGGCGGACGCCGAGGAGGTGCCAGACACCCAGGGAGGTGGTCGGAGGGAGCCGAGCCCTCCGGTGGATGCTGAGGCCGGCGGGGCGGCGAGATCTGCCTTGCTGAAGGCGACGACGGGGGCGACGGAAGAGGCCAAGGAGTCCAAAGTCCCCAAGCCTCGGGAGGCGGAGCGACCGGAGTCCCCAACACCCGGGGCCGGTTCTAGGGGAGGTGATGCGGCTGTGCCGGATGTTGCACTGACGGTGCAGTCCTTAGGTCGTCGTGCCCAGGGGAAGAAGAGGAAGGCGCCAGAGCCTTCCTCGCCGGAGATTGAGGAGATCGACCATCCGGAGGAGGGGCCCAGCAATCAGATGGTCCGTCAGTACCGCATCGAGGATGGTGAAGTCATCTTCGTTGACGACGAGGCGGTGAGCGCAAAGACGGACGCCCTTCTCGGTGACGCGTCGAAGGTGTTGGAAAGATTCCAGGTGAGCGCAACCACCTCCTTATATTTATTGTTGAGCACATCTTGTTTATCCTTCGATCGACGCTTGTTTGCAGCACCTGTTGAAGGTCAGGGAGGAGCGTAAGCTCGCCCTTGACAAGATGGCGCCACTGGCTGAGGAGAACGAGCGGCTTTGGGTGGAGGTGAAGCGCGTCGAGGGCCAGTTTGCTGGTCTAGAGGCGTGGCTGGAGGATGCCCACGCACGTTCTCGGTAGCTTGAGGAGGTCGTTGAGCAGCGGGAGCAGGAGAACTTCCAGCTTCTGTTGCGATCCGAGAAGGCCGACGAGTTTGCCACACGTAAGTTGTAGATGCAGTAATCCTTTTTGCTCCGTGTGTCACCTGGTCAGAGTCTTGACATGTAGAGTTGGCTTTGCAGAGGCAATGCAGGCCGACGAGGAAAAGTGTCTCCTGGCCGAGGAGAAGGCGAAGTCCGACGAGGAAGTGCAGAAGTGGCAGGCGATGCACGCCGATGAGTCTTCTTGATGAAGCGTGGTCGAAAGTCTTGGAGTTGCCTTCTTACTCCTTGATTTGGCGTATGCAGCTTACCGGGAAAACGTGAAAATACAATTTGCAGATCTAAATCGGAGGATCGAAGGATACCACGATCGCTTCTGGTCGCTGACAGAGGAGGTGGCCCCCTTGGTGCAGTGCATCAATGAGGAGCCATTCTTCCTTGTGGAGAAGGAGAGGAGGATCGGCGACCACGACGTGCAGAAGGCGTGAGGCCTGTGGGGGCGCTTCCAGGCGTACACCAAGGCGGCGATGCAGAGCATGGCTGCTCACGGCCTTGCTATTCTTCATTCGTATTATCCGCGGATGGAGATGGTGAGGGTGGGCGTCGGCTTTGCGGCGAACACGTCGGACGCCGAGATGGAGCGCTTGAAGGAGGCGGAGCCTGCCGCTGAAGCTCTCATCAGTGGTGTAGATTTGTTTGGTGCAGGGCACCAGTAGCTTGTATGTAGGAAGACAGTCTGTATAAAGACTCTTGAGCGAATGGAATCAAAACATGAAGCGTGGCGGCGTGTTTTGTTCATTCCCTGAATTCTGCGGACCCAATGGCCGTGAGCCGTAGCGATGAACAGTTCGACCTTGGGTTATCCCAAGATCCATAGCATAGTGCGTAGAGCTCATTTGCGCGTAGGAGTCGAGGGCGTCGCCCAAGGAACCGCTGCTGGCATCCCATAGCGCAGAGGGCAGACGCTCGTGCACGCGTAGGGAGGTACCACAGACAGGGTCTTTTCCGAGAGGCTCGATCGTGGCGTGACCTGGGTGTAAGGAGACCGTTCGTCGAGCGCGTGGGTAGCGCAAATACAGGCACTCAGCATGTAGCCTTAGATTTTTAGCTCAAGTTAGCCTTTCCTTCATAGCGCAGAGGGCAGATGCTCATGCACGCGTAGAGAGGTTGAGACATCACTCGAGAGAGCTACTGGCCACCATAGCGCAGAGGGCAGGCTCTCATGCACGCGTCTGGTGGTGACAGCAGCCCCGGCTCTGAGTTTTCGTCGGCGTCAATCAGGCTGCTTGAAGACTGTATGGAGAACGAGCGCACAAACGACGAATATACAGGCACTGGACGTATAGCCTTGGAGGTCTCAGCCCAAGCTTAGCCTTCCCTTCGTAGCGCAGAGGGCAGACGCTCATGCACGTGTAGAGCGGTCAGGACGTCACTTGGGAGGACTACTGGCCGCCATGGCACAGAGGGCAGGTGCTCATGAGCGCGTTCGGCGGTGGCAGTAGCCCCTGCTCTGAAACTCATTCAGTGTCAGCCAGGCTGTTTGGAGAAGTCGACGAGTCGTTTGGAGAGTTTGGCGAGTCATTTGGAGAGTTCTGCGAGTCGTTTGGAGAAAAAATGGAGGGGCGAACACATCTGTAAGGAAAATGGACCTCAGACCATTTAACTTCGGATTTTGGTGTTTGATGAACAACATAACCAAATTGGACTAATGCGTTTGCAAGTGTTTGTTTTGTAGTCCAATAGGGTGCAAATGTGACTTGGACAAAGGCTATGTGGTGATCCGATGATCAACACCTCAAGCAAGACATTAGAAGCTCAGTAGAAGACCCCCAAGATCAAGCAATGTCCAAGACACAAGAATGGAACCAAGACGGCGCAAGAAATCACAAAGAAACGAAGAAACAGGGACATCGGAAGCTGCATCGGACGCTGCCTGCCCAGGCATCGGATGCGTCGATGGCAAACCCTAGCTCATGTCAGCGCCAGCAGGAGCATCGGACGCTAAAGAACAAGGCATCGGACGCGACTGTGACACTGTGCAATCCTGCACAGCGAACATCGGACGCACCGCTGCGAACATTGGAGGCTCCGTTGTTAACATCGGATGCTACAGACCCTGCGTCCGATGACCATGCAGAGAGGTTCCAGAGAGGCTCTGTGGGCATCAGACGCATCCGATGGTCAGGCATCAGACGCTAACTAGCCGTTGTGACATAGTGCCAGGCCGGCATCCAGCCGTTAAAGGAGCATCGGACGCTCCAATGGTCGCGACTGCAGCGTCTGATGTTGCGCAGTCAGACCACCTTTGGTGCCCAACGGCTCTATTTGCTTGGGGCTCTATATATACCCCCATGGCCGGCCAAAACAAGATGGTGGGAGCTCAAGGAAGTATACCAAGTGCATAGACACATATTTAGTTGCTCTAGCCACCAAAGTGCTCAAGTGATATACTAGGTGATTAGTGTAGGTGCTTTGCGAAGTGCTTAAGCTAGTTAGACCACCGCTTTGCGCTTGCTCTAGGTGTTAGGCCTAGTGTTTAGTGAGGTTGAAAACCTCTCATCTACCGGTGCTTGCGCGCACCGTGGTTGTACATCGGCGGGGCTTGTAGTCTTGCGAGACCACACCAACTGAGTTTGTGGTGTGGCCGCCTCCGTGTACCGAAGGGAACAAGGCCCACGGCGTTTTGGCCGGAAGCTTGATAGTGAAGACGGCGAAGAGCATCCGGGAGAGGCTTTGCCGCGAGTGGCTTAACCGGAGACCCACTTGCGTGTGGGGAAGGCCCGGAGCTATCCACGGAGTTACCCGATCGGGAGCTTGGCCCTTGCGAGGGGCTCCAACGAGGACTAGGGGGAAGCTTGCGCGCTTCTCGATACCTCGGTAAAAATACCGAAGTCGTCGACGGAAGTTTGCATCTCTATCACACTCTTTAGCTTCTGCATTTATATTGCTACCTTGTTCATGTGCTTTACCTCTCCTAGTTTATTTGCTAGTTGATAGGTTTGGAAGCTAGGTAGCATAACTCCTTTTTGCGGTAGAGATAGCAAACACACATAGCAAAACCTTAGTTGCACATTAGATAGTTTACTTTCTTGCATTGGTTTTGACTAGGTGGAAATTAGAGGCCATAGTTTAGAGTAGAAGTTTTAAGTTGCCTAATTCACCCCCCCCCCCTCTTAGGCGTCACGGTCCTTTCAATTGGTATCGAAGCAGGTTGGCTCTCTTGTGGACTCTTGGCTTAATCGCCTTCGAGCCGACGCCCCTAAGAGAGGTTGGGATGGAATCCTCTAGGCCTCCACACTTTGACGGCACTAACTTCCCTTACTATAGTGCTAGGATGGCTTGCTTTTTAGAAGCTGTTGATCTAGGTGTTTGGAGAGTCACCCGCGACGGGATGAAACCCATTAAGAATCCCGAGAAGCCTACCACGGGTGATGAAAAAGAAATTCATCTTAATGCTAGAGCTAAAAATTGCTTGTTTGAATCTATTAGCATGGATGTCTTTAACCAAGTTTTTACTTTGCAAACATCTCATGAAATTTGGTTAAAGCTACATGAGCTCCATGATGGTACAAGTAACGTACGTGAGCAAAAACATCACCTAACTAAAACAAGCTATGATTCCTTTAAAATGAATGATAATGAGCTTGTTCGTGATATGTATTCTCGTTTGAATCTAATTATCAATGAGCTCCATTCTATAGGAATTACAAAGCTAGGTGATGCGGATATTGTGAGGAAGATCATCTCCGTGCTTCCAAAGAACAAATATGCAACCATCATCACCATCCTCCACAACATGGAGGACTTGAGCACCATGACCCCGACCATTGTCATTGGCAAATTGGTGGCATTTGAGATGTCACGCAAGATGGGTCAAGAAGAAGCCACTTCATCAAACAAAGACATTGCACTCTCATGTGAGCACAAAAAGATGAAGGGCAAAAAGCAAGTTGAGACAAGCTCAAGCTCCTCAAGTGAAGAAGAGGATGATGGATGAAGAATCAAGTGATGATGATCAAGCCTCCACCTCATCCGACTCCTCCTTAGATGAAGAAGAAACAATCAAGCTCATGAAAGGAGTGAAGAGGATGATCCGCAAGCTCAATGTCAAGGGTGTGCCCATCACCATAGAAGATTGCCTCTTCACCAATCAAAGAATAGAGCAAATAAAAAAGGGATGCTATAGATGTGGCAAGAAAGGGCACTTTTTGGAAGATTGTCCAAAACAAAAGCCCACACCCAAGGACAAGAAAAAGAAGGGATGCAAGGCCAAAGCTCTCACCACCATCAAGACATGGGATGATTCATCAAGTGATGATGAAGTCCAACACAAGAGGCATGGCCGCAAGCACTCATCATCAAGCTCCACACGTATGTGTCTTATGGCACGAGGTAACACAAGCCCTATCTCTAGTGATAGTGATAGAGATAGTGATAGTGATGATGAGCTACCTTCTTACAATCAACTTGTGCAAGATAATCTTAAATATGCTAAAGCTTGTACTAGCCAACAAAAGAAAATTAATACCTTAAAAGAAAAATTAGATAGTTCTCAACAAGCCTATAATGCTATGCTAGATCAATATGAAACCTTTTCAAACTTAAATGTTGAGCTATCTAATAAAATTGAGAAACTTGAGGCTAGTATAAGCACATATGATAGCACAAGTAATGATGAGCAACTTGCTAAGAAAAATGAAAAACTAAAAGCAAAGTTAGCTAGCACACAAGATGCTTACAAAAGTTTGCTTGCCAAAATGGAAATTATGTGCAAACATTGTGATGAGCTAACTAATAAAGTTGCTAATCTTGAAACCATCGGAGCAAACCCCACCGAGGCACCTAAAATTGAAAAATCAATCTTTAATATGCCTAAAAAGTATGCCTCTACGTCTTGCATTGATTTACTTGATTTAGACTCACCCATGTGCAAACAAGCTTGTGTTGAGAATGTGATTGTAGAAACATGCACACAAGAGGTTGCAATGGAAAATGAGCAACTAAGGCAAGAAGTGGCTCGCGTCACCAAGGACTTGACCCAAGCAAAAGGCAAGGCGAAGCAAACCCGAACTCATCAAGATAACACCAACAAGGGAGTGAAGAAGCTTGATGAGGAGCAAACCGTGGTTTGTTACGTTTGCCACAAGGAAGGCCACAAGTCCTATGAATGTAAGGTGAAGCATGGGGGAGAAAAGAAGAAAGAGAAAAACAAAAAGCAAACAAGCAAGCTCTCCAACACCTACACCAATAAGGTGAACAAGAAGGCCTCCACACCTTACCTTTTGAAGAAGAAGAAGAATGACAAGGTGGTGGCCATCAAGGTGAACAAGCAAGCCAACTGAAGGACCGAAAATGCTAAAGCAAGGCGACCAGAGGGGGGGTGAATGGGAGCCTAAAAATTTCTTCTCAGAAATTCCGGCCTCTGTCCCAACAAAATCAACCCCAAGAGCAAAGCCGACACACGTGATGTCCACGACCCAAGAGAATGGGTGGATGTTCCCTAGGAACACAGCGGGACACCACAAAAGCTCCCTCTTCCAAATCCACGCGAGTCAACTAGTGACAGGATGGAGTTTGGGTAACCTCAACCTCCCCCGAGCAACGCGAGGGGGATTCAGGCAATCTCGCAAAGCGGGAAGCCCGGTTTCTGTAGAGCACAGAGTCGGGAATCCAACGCAAGAAGCGGATCTCAAATCGGAGCTCGAACGCAAAAGATACGGACGAAAACGCGTTCTGTCAGCACTGACCGGACTCACTGGTGCGTCCGGTCGATAGGCACCGGACGCGTCCGGTCAGCTGAACTGCGTTCTGGGAGCTCTCTGTTCACGACCGGACTCACGGAGAAGAAGCGTCCGGTCGTTACAACTGAGCGTCCTGTCAAGCACCGAGGAGGCAATGAACAGTGCCTTCAGTGCGTCCGGTCATGCGAAACCCTAGCGTCCGGTCGCACAAAACGCTTTCTGACAATATTGACCGGACTCTGAGGTGCGTCCGGTCAGGAACGATCGGACGCGTCCGGTCCACAGAAACTCGTTTCGGGAGCTCTCTGTGTTGGACCGGACTCTGCGTTAAGGTGCGTCCGGTCGAATCCCAGTCAGCGTCCGGTCACCACGCGCGAACTGGACAGCGCGGGTGTTCAACGACCGGACTCTGGCTCGGTGCGTCCGGTCGCTATGAGGCAGCGTCCGGTCAGCCCGACCAGTCCCCTGTTCATCCACCGAATCGACCCGATTTCCCTCAAATCAAAAGCACTAGGGCTCTAACTTCGTGTGAGGGATCACAAGGATGTTAGTGAGCTACTCCTAAGAGATCATGGCTCGAACCTAACTCCAAATCGGTGAATCGAAGAAAACGGTGAGGAACGGGCAAGAACTCGATCCCAAAACTAAATCCGCCCGATCTGTGAGTTCGTGAGGTATTAGAGAAATTCCTTCGGTAGAAAGAAGACTCTCACGAAGCTACACAAGATGGTTCAAACGGATTTGCGAATCTTCCCTCGAAACAAGAATTCTCGTGAAGAGCGAAAGAGGGGAAAACGTGCAAACGCGAAGAACAAAATCGCAAGACAAATCAAAGCACGAATTTGATCCTTGGACTCAGAGGAATGGATGATTCATTAAGCACTTGGTGTACGGGCTACAAGCCACTCCAGCAGATCAAAGCTTGGATGGCGAAAAGCTCAAGAACAAGAGCCAACTCTCCTTACCCTAGCCTACTCTCACAGGAACAAAATGAGAGAGACACCACCACTAGTCTGCCAAGGATACGGCTGCCCTAGCAGCCCCCTCCATATATATAGGCGCACGTCCTAATGACCAAGGCGCCCTTACATTAAGCACTCGTCCCAAATACCCCCAGGGGTAAAACCGTCCAGACTTGACAGTCTTCATCCGACGGCCACGCCCGCACATCCGGTAGCTTCGCCTCGACGCAACCTCACCCGATGCCGCCACGTGCCGCCACTGTCGACCGCCGCGCCTTCTCACCGATAGCTTCGCCGCAACGCAAGCCTCTCGGTGCCGCCACGCGTCGACCGTCCTTTCGGACCAACCCCCTGGTTTTGAGGCCCAAACCAGGCAAACCGGCCACCCCGAGTTTTGAGGCCCAAACTCGGAAACCCGCAAGCCCAGGTTTTGAGGCCCAAACCTGGAAACCGTCCATCCCGAGTTTTGAGGCCAAACTCGGAAACCGTCGATGGTAGCTTTTTGAGGCTCAGCTACCGAACCCGCACCGTAGACGGGATGTGGTTCTCACACCCCGACCACCGGCACCGATGCCGATGCATGTCCAGCCTCCACGCCGGGCACAACGCCTTCGCCTTCCTTCTTGACTTGGCCGACGGCACTCGCGCCGCACGCAAGCCCATGTCCGACCTCCCGCCAAGCGACCCGACTCCAGCGCCTTCCTCCCGACTCGGCCGATGCACCGCACATCCCCATGTGCTCTTGCTCGCCGATGCCACGTGCCAGCTACCACAGCTGGTCCTCTGGCCCTCTGGTCCCTCAGTCCAAGCCTCCCGTCCGCCTTTCACCGCTCGGTTCGTCGGCATGGCACGTCCGCCGCACGGCACGCCCATCCTTCACCGCACCCGGTCCGTCAGCACGGCACGGCTCAACTTGACCTTCACCTCGCCATAGACCACTGTCTCCGAGCTCCACACCTGCACATCAACACAGCCAAGAGACACATGTCGCACACACACACCAACCCAGAAACACCACACAACTCACGCCACCGGTTAGTCATAAGCATTAAGCGCATAGCAAATAATGACTCAACCGGGTAAAAGCCTCAAACCTTCCTCAACACAGTCAATCATTCATCATATGTATTCTCAATCTCCCCCTTGATGAATGCATTGACTGACAATAAAATCAAAAAGGAAGGGTTTGAAGGCCAGTCTCACTCAAGTGCCCAAAAGCCAGGTAAAAGCAAACACAAGGCCACTTGAGAGAGGGAGGATCATGAATACTCCAAATAAAAGCTCTCGGTCCCAAAAGAAATGGGAAAAGCGGGCAAAGCCTCCACATAACCGAAGAGTCAAGAGAAGACAAGAGTTTCATGAATCCCAAAAGGCACTCGAAAACCAATCTCAAAAATTGTCAAACAATCATCACAAAAAGAAACCAAGGTACTTATCCACTTGGATTCACTTGGGTTACTCCCCCTTAAGAAACCAAGGTACTTATCCACTTGGATTCACTTGGGTTACTCCCCCTTACTTGGGTTTCTAAATTTGCCCCCTTACTTGGGTTTCTAAATTTCTCCCCCTTGATGATTGAATTGACAGAAACTAAGCACAAGAGATGGTTTGAGATACCAACACCGAAAGCTTGGTCCCCAAAGACATGGGCAACGGCTCGACGCAACCAAGCGAAGGATCGGAGCAACAACTCAACAAAGAGCAAAAGACTTGGTTCCCAAAGACATGGGCAACGGCTCGACGCAACCAAGTCAAAAATGAGCTAGTCCTCAAGAAGAGGCAGAAAAGGGCTCAACACCGCTAGCTCAAGGCTCGACACCAAATGAGGCTGAAACAGCGCATAAGAAGCAAAACTGCCAGTCCCTCAAGATAGAGGCACAGAGGCTCAACACAACTAGCAGAAAATTTGATACCATTCAAAATCAGCCACAAATTGGTGAAAACAGCTAGTTCCTCAAGACAGAGGCAAAACGGCTCAACACAACTAGCTGAAGGCTCCAAACCAATCAAAAATACCAGGCAAAAACTGCTAGTCCCTCAAGAGAGAGGCAAAACGGCTCAACACGACTAGCACGCTCGATACCAATGCCTTACGGCCAAACATGCTCCGCACCAATGGAAAACCAATCGAAGCGTACCAATGAAGGAACACAAGGAAGGTTCAATTCCAATTGAAAAAGCCCAAAGAAAAGGCTCAAGTCGAAATGGAGCACAAACACTCGGAGCATGCGGAGAAGCAGCAAGACAAAAGCGACTCCCCCTGAAAGCAAGCCTATATACAAAAGCTAGGCAATACAGCTCAAGACATCAATTGCATTCCATACCGGAAGATGGATACCAATTGGAACACATAAAAGAGCTATACCGAGTGAAGATACCAATTGAAGAAGAAACCAAAAGAGCTAAAACTCCCCCTCGCTCAAAGCTCTCCCCAAAATGCATGACTCTCCCCTTTGTGCCAACACTGAAGCTCCCCCTTGAAAACAGCTTCTCCCCCTTGACAAAGGGGAACATGCTGAGGGGTTTTGACATTTTCCACAAAATTGACACAAACACAAGACAAGTCATCCAAAAGCATATGGGGGCAGTGAGAAGCATTAAAAGAGCCCGAAACCAATCGAAGGTGACCACAAAGAATATCGGAGCTGGGGGTATGCACACTAAGCTAGAATGCATGAAATGTACAATGCAACAGCTTCAAGTGTATAGCAATCAGAATAAAAAGATACTCAATGGGGTGCTGCCCTGAAAGTGTAGCAATCAATACAAATGCTAGCTAAGGCTCAAACTGATCAAATGAATACGAAATATGAACAATTAAGCATATGAGCAGTTTTAAGCCATTCGAAAAGGTGTTCACCACTAAAATAGCACTTAGCATGGATAGACAGGAAATCAACCAAGTGCTAACTCAGGTATAAAAGGTGAACTACCCCTAGCAAAGTTCAATCATCATGCAATAGAATGAAGCATAGACTTGTGTTATTTTTTTTTAAAATTTTATTGGAGTTTGCAGCGGCATTAACACAAGTTCATATTAAAGCATGTGATTGCGAGAGGTTGAAAGCATGGTCATTGCCTAACTTTTCAACCGGGCTAAGCCTATGCAAGAAAAGCAATCAGAAGCTTAAAGCACCGGTTTCGGTCTTACACTACACGGCTCAAGTTTAACTCAAATGTGCAATGAGAAACAGTCTCGATACCGTGATGTGCTGACACATGCAATCCCATCTCGATCTTTTCATTTCACTAATACTTGGATCAAAATTTTAAGCACAATGTACATATGAACAATCCAAGCAAGTGAATGACTCAGTGCAAGAGACATAGCAACCTAGCATACAAAAGATAGCATAAGTGATCTCAACACATCCTACCCATGCTAGTTGCCAATCTCAATGGTGAACAAATTAAAGGTTTCATAGTTGATTAGTCAAGTTCACCATTTGCAAAAATAGCTTAGCTCATAGCATGTATCAAGTGATCAAAAAGAGCCTAAGCTACAAGCATCATCATGAATAAACAGGGCATACCAAAAAGAGCATAGTCTTATTTTCATTACTATATACATGAAGCTCTAAAATGCAAGATGTACATGATGAAATGCATGCAAAAGCTAGTCTATCAAAGACAAAGCAAAAACTAGCCTAAAAGGAACACCCAAAACAAAAGGGTATCGGAGATGACCAACTATGATACAATAAGCAAAATGCTTCCCCAACTAAAAGGGAAACACACATCCAGCTCACAAGCGAAGAGCCAGGAAATGCTCAAGCGACAGGCAGCAAAATCCACATCGGAAAGACCACACAGCAGAAAAGGGGTCGAAGAAGGAGTGTACCAAAAACCGAACTCAGAAGTGTGTCGGAGGTACCTCATGAAGCACATGACCGCCTGCTGGTGTGATGCCCGAGGGGACGCCTGATGCTGCTGAACTCCGGGGCGCCTGCCTCGCCGAAGTCGCCTCCCCCTCGCCTGATGCTGTCGCTCCCCCAGGTGCTGCTAGTGCTCGCTGGAGAGCTGCTCGAACGGAACCCTAAGTCGTGGAAGAAGTGGGATCGGGTCCGTGAGCCGAAATGCTCTCTCCAGGCTCCTGTTCTCCTGCACACTCAAAAGCAGAAGAAAACACAAGGCATTGTCTCGTCCAGTGTGACCTCAAGGTCTCCACGAAAACGGTTAGTCACATAAAAGCATAAGGTAAGCTCTCAACAAAAAGAGGTCTACCCATGAATGATACCGCAAGGAGATATGAATCCAAACTAGACAAGACTACCATGCAACAGGATAAAGCACTATGGAGCAGAATGCATCCTAAGGACATGATTAACTCAAACGCAGCCTAAACCTCAACACATGCTACAATGCAAGATAATGATAGCAATAGATCCAAAAGCATGTAACATGATAAAATCGAGGAAAGACTAGTGCTCAAACTAATCATATCAACAGGATACATGTAGCTAACCAAAACTAGCACCTGAAAAGTGACACCTAATGAACATCACACCTCTACAAGTAAAGCTCATGGAGAGGTATGGTAAAACATGGCATAATGTTCATAAGGATCACAGACTAGCATGAAAAGTGGATAATCCACAAAAGCTATACACAAAGCTAGCAAGACATGATATACAAGATAGCACATGCTAGACTAAAGCAAAACATGATACAAAAGAAAATGTACATGTAAAAGCTATACAAGTAAGCACATGATAGAACCATCTCATACCACAAGACATAGATCATGGATGTACAAGGTATGAGTGTAAAAGAGGGCTCACCAAGCTATAAAAGCCTCTTTGGAGGCAAATCTAAGCGGGATGTAGAGAACCATCAACACTTGGTCACATCTAAAAGATCAAGCTCCATCAGGCGCATGTTCTCCATCCCGCGTCCTCATATCTACACACAAGAGGACAAAGTAACCCGAGCCTTGGATCCCGAAGGGTTAGCAAGCATGTACTTGGGGATCCAGGACTTGGTCACAAATCTCAACTTCTCATGTGGGTTAGCATGATGCAAATGCTGGTTCAACGACGATTTTGAAACACCCTTGGAAGCATTCCTCAAAAGGACAACTCGAGGAGAAGAACGAGTCGTACCACGGGAAAAGAGGCAAACATCTTCCAAGGTTTTTGTAGAAGAACCAATAGATGCACCATGAGAAGCATGACGTGGACCAAGAGAAGAAGCACTAGAAGCATGTCCACGACCATGACCTATCCCACTAGAAAAGGAGTCATAAAACCCATCAACAAAAATGGGCTTCTTACTAGGAACACAAGCGTTCACGCCATGAGAAGGGCTATGAACCACCAACTTCCTAGAAGAGCGAGCTTGGCGCAAGCGTTTGGCACGCCGATAGCAAAAGCTTTCTTGATGCCCATCTTTCTCACAAAAAGAGCAATGGTACAAAGGCCTACTGGAAGGCACACCATTCTCCGACAAGTGAGAAGTCCCTTGGGACTTAGAACAAGAAGCATCAACCACCAACTTGGTGCCAATGCTAGGAGCACACGTGCCATGAGAAAGGCTACGCGGCTTCCTAAAAGCCTTAGCTCGAATTCGCCGCTCGTGCTTGACACGGCGAAAACAAAAATCGAATGAATGTCCATCCTTCTTGCAAAAGGTGCAATGGAAAACCGGATTGGGAGGACGAGTCCCAAAAATATGAGGAGCACCCTTGTCAAGAGAAGTCCCTTGGACATCACTCGAAGAACTAGCAAGGTTAGGAGTAGCTATGAAAGAGCTATCCGAAACCTTGGCACTAGTGCTAACGTCAAAAGACTCACGCGCAACACAAGAACTCAACTCCGGTTGCAAAGAAGCAATTTTAGAAGCATCAACATCGGAGTTGCAAGAAGTGCGTGACACAAACAACTTAGCACAAAGGCTCTTGCACCTTTTGGCTAAAACCTCATTCTCAAACATGAGGCGATCACAAGTACCACAAGGAGTGTTTTTCAGATTCTCCATCTCCTCCTTTATGCACTCGGCATATGTGGTACGCAAGAGCTCAACTTCACTCTCAAGGTTGGCACTCATATCATTGTGCTCAACCAACTTAGCGCTCATATCATCGCGCATTTGCTTCAAAACCAAAACTTCTTTTTCCAAATCAATGCATGATGTGCACATGAAATCGGTGGAAGAAACATCACCATTCCCATCAAGCAAAGAATCATGAGTAGCACTAGAAGCATGGCAAGCATTTTTATTCAAAGAGCACAAGCTACAAGGCCTAGCATTTATTTCAATAATTTCAGCCCTAGCATGCTCAAGTTCATCTACACATGTGGTGTGAGTCAATTTTAATTCATTAATTTCAGCATGCAAAGACTCACATGAAGCACATGGTAAAGAAGCTTTTGACCTAAGCAAGGCTATTTCAGATTTAGCATAAACAAGGTCCTTGCGCAAGTCAAAGCAAACAAGACATGGTATAGAAGCATTTGATTTCAACATTTCATTTTCAGATTTTAAGCTAGCAAGAGAAAAGCATAGCTCATCATTCTTCCTAACCATGTCACTACAAGAGGTGCAAGGTAAAGAAGCACTAGACTTCCAATGAAAAAGGCCACATTTCAACCTAGCAATGGAGCATTTCAACTTCTTGATCTTTCTATGCAAGGTATCACAAAGCTCATCATATCTCAGGTTATCATCACAACAAGCTTCAAATCGTTGGGACAAGATCCCAAGACTAGCGAGAAGTGTACCTTTCTTGGCCTTGCCAAGTTCACGTATACGATCCTCCGTTGAATGCTCATCATCTCCTAGGAAGTCCAGCAAAGCTTCCACCTCACGTTCCACCTCAAGAGTCGTACTCCTCCTTCTTGCCAAAATGTCGTCCTCGATCATATGTCCAAGACTCAAACCTAAGGACAAAGACACACTGGAAGAAGAACTTGGTGCCATCTCGAAAAGCACCGTTAGTGTTAGCCAAAACACAAGCTCAACACCTCGACAAGCAAAGTCGGAAACAGAACCGCTCTCAAAAAGGGTCGCCTTCGCGGATCCGGAACCGGTTAAGGTAGAGAGATCCTTAACTGGCTCCGATACCAATTGAAGGACCGAAAATGCTAAAGCAAGGCGACCAGAGGGGGGGGTGAATGGGAGCCTAAAAATTTCTTCTCAGAAATTCCGGCCTCTGTCCCAACAAAATCAACCCCAAGAGCAAAGCCGACACACGTGATGTCCACGACCCAAGAGAATGGGTGGATGTTCCCTAGGAACACAGCGGGACACCACAAAAGCTCCCTCTTCCAAATCCACGCGAGTCAACTAGTGACAGGATGGAGTTTGGGTAACCTCAACCTCCCCCGAGCAACGCGAGGGGGATTCAGGCAATCTCGCAAAGCGGGAAGCCCGGTTTCTGTAGAGCACAGAGTCGGGAATCCAACGCAAGAAGCGGATCTCAAATCGGAGCTCGAACGCAAAAGATACGGACGAAAACGCGTTCTGTCAGCACTGACCGGACTCACTGGTGCGTCCGGTCGATAGGCACCGGACGCGTCCGGTCAGCTGAACTGCGTTCTGGGAGCTCTCTGTTCACGACCGGACTCACGGAGAAGAAGCGTCCGGTCGTTACAACTGAGCGTCCTGTCAAGCACCGAGGAGGCAATGAACAGTGCCTTCAGTGCGTCCGGTCATGCGAAACCCTAGCGTCCGGTCGCACAAAACGCTTTCTGACAATATTGACCGGACTCTGAGGTGCGTCCGGTCAGGAACGATCAGACGCGTCCGGTCCACAGAAACTCGTTTCGGGAGCTCTCTGTGTTGGACCGGACTCTGCGTTAAGGTGCGTCCGGTCGAATCCCAGTCAGCGTCCGGTCACCACGCGCGAACTGGACAGCGTGGGTGTTCAACGACCGGACTCTGGCTCGGTGCGTCCGGTCGCTATGAGGCAGCGTCCGGTCAGCCCGACCAGTCCCCTGTTCATCCACCGAATCGACCCGATTTCCCTCAAATCAAAAGCACTAGGGCTCTAACTTCGTGTGAGGGATCACAAGGATGTTAGTGAGCTACTCCTAAGAGATCATGGCTCGAACCTAACTCCAAATCGGTGAATCGAAGAAAACGGTGAGGAACGGGCAAGAACTCGATCCCAAAACTAAATCCGCCCGATCTGTGAGTTCGTGAGGTATTAGAGAAATTCCTTCGGTAGAAAGAAGACTCTCACGAAGCTACACAAGATGGTTCAAACGGATTTGCGAATCTTCCCTCGAAACAAGAATTCTCGTGAAGAGCGAAAGAGGGGAAAACGTGCAAACGCGAAGAACAAAATCGCAAGACAAATCAAAGCACGAATTTGATCCTTGGACTCAGAGGAATGGATGATTCATTAAGCACTTGGTGTACGGGCTACAAGCCACTCCAGCAGATCAAAGCTTGGATGGCGAAAAGCTCAAGAACAAGAGCCAACTCTCCTTACCCTAGCCTACTCTCACAGGAACAAAATGAGAGAGACACCACCACTAGTCTGCCAAGGATACGGCTGCCCTAGCAGCCCCCTCCATATATATAGGCGCACGTCCTAATGACCAAGGCGCCCTTACATTAAGCACTCGTCCCAAATACCCCCAGGGGTAAAACCGTCCAGACTTGACAGTCTTCATCCGACGGC
This sequence comes from Coix lacryma-jobi var. lacryma-jobi, assembly GCA_009763385.1. Classification (NCBI taxonomy): domain Eukaryota; kingdom Viridiplantae; phylum Streptophyta; class Magnoliopsida; order Poales; family Poaceae; genus Coix; species Coix lacryma-jobi. The sequence goes on along the minus strand of CM019830.1, from coordinate 102,497,488 downwards.
CACGCCCGCACATCCGGTAGCTTCGCCTCGACGCAACCTCACCCGATGCCGCCACGTGCCGCCACTGTCGACCGCCGCGCCTTCTCACCGATAGCTTCGCCGCAACGCAAGCCTCTCGGTGCCGCCACGCGTCGACCGTCCTTTCGGACCAACCCCCTGGTTTTGAGGCCCAAACCAGGCAAACCGGCCACCCCGAGTTTTGAGGCCCAAACTCGGAAACCCGCAAGCCCAGGTTTTGAGGCCCAAACCTGGAAACCGTCCATCCCGAGTTTTGAGGCCAAACTCGGAAACCGTCGATGGTAGCTTTTTGAGGCTCAGCTACCGAACCCGCACCGTAGACGGGATGTGGTTCTCACACCCCGACCACCGGCACCGATGCCGATGCATGTCCAGCCTCCACGCCGGGCACAACGCCTTCGCCTTCCTTCTTGACTTGGCCGACGGCACTCGCGCCGCACGCAAGCCCATGTCCGACCTCCCGCCAAGCGACCCGACTCCAGCGCCTTCCTCCCGACTCGGCCGATGCACCGCACATCCCCATGTGCTCTTGCTCGCCGATGCCACGTGCCAGCTACCACAGCTGGTCCTCTGGCCCTCTGGTCCCTCAGTCCAAGCCTCCCGTCCGCCTTTCACCGCTCGGTTCGTCGGCATGGCACGTCCGCCGCACGGCACGCCCATCCTTCACCGCACCCGGTCCGTCAGCACGGCACGGCTCAACTTGACCTTCACCTCGCCATAGACCACTGTCTCCGAGCTCCACACCTGCACATCAACACAGCCAAGAGACACATGTCGCACACACACACCAACCCAGAAACACCACACAACTCACGCCACCGGTTAGTCATAAGCATTAAGCGCATAGCAAATAATGACTCAACCGGGTAAAAGCCTCAAACCTTCCTCAACACAGTCAATCATTCATCATATGTATTCTCACCAACAATGGGGCCAAACGCATTTGGGTGCCTAAGGACATCATATTAACCATGAAGAGCACCAAAAAGGTTTGGGTTCTGAAAGGGAAGTAAGTAGTCAAATTGGCTACGGGGAATTTGGAGACTTGACAAAGTTTTGGGTGCATATCATGGGGTGCATCACATTGGATCACATCATTGCCAAGTATGTTAGTAGGTACTAAGGACCCAAGTTCCCCTTCCCATGATTAGGTAACTAGATTTAAATTCTTGCGTTTACTTTCATTTGGTATAATTTCTTTCGATTACTTTTAGCATCTAGTTCCTTCATTGCCTAGGTTTGCATTGGTATATTCATATATTTTGTCATGCAAAATAGGTTTATCATATGGTAGTTTTGCTCGGTATCACTCACATCCTTAGAGCAATTCTACATGGTTTTAATTGGTTAGAAGCACGACACATAGCTTCTTTTACTTTGTATTTATCTTATATGTGCCAAAGTCCAAATTATAGATAAACTACCCCAATTACCATCTTCAATTGATGTCACATCGGTTGTAATATCAATATGGAAAATGGTAGTTTGACCTTACAAGTCAATGTGCATGTCTCCTACAAGTATTTCAAACTTGTATGCACACCTTTAGGGGGAGTTTACTCTACAATTTGGAAGCTTTGAGACTAACACTACTTTCAAGATTATCATGTGTGTAGTAGTCTCATTGCAAGGAAAATGGAGTTCTCGGAGACAAGCATCATGTGTGGTGATAATCCAATTGGCATCTACATGTGGTATTCCTAACCAATATCATTATGTTGATTTCAATTTGATACTCTTATATGCTTTCTCCATGCATTATATAGATTAAACTCCTTTGTGCTTTAATTTGTCGGTTATGCATATGTTTTTGAATTACATCATATGTATGCATATACTTAGGGGGAGTTTTAGCTTATATAATGTTTCCTCTCTTGAGCTTTAATGTATTCCTTTTCGGTGTTTGATTCCAAAGGGGGAGAAATGTGTAGGGACCAAAATCAAGCCCAAACTAAAACAAACAAAATAACCAAAATCCAATTTTCAAAAAAATTCTATGGTTATTTTCATGGGAATGGTTCAAAAAGGGAGGAAGTGATTTATGGAGTTAGGGGAGTCTTAATCCATAAAGTCACACAGTGAGACTCTATAGCAAGGGCAAGATATGTTAGATTAAAAATGTTTCAATTTAGTATCTTTTAAAATATCATATGATCTTGCCTTTGCATTGCATCCTAGCAAGTAGATTGCATTTTAATTTATGTTTTTATTATTATTTGCTTGTTTTGGTCGTGTTGTCGTCAATCACCAAAAAGGGGGAGATTGTAAGGAAAATGGTCCTCAGACCATTTAACTTCGGATTTTGGTGTTTGATGAACAACATAACCAAATTGGACTAATGCGTTTGCAAGTGTTTGTTTTGTAGTCCAATAGGGTGCAAATGTGACTTGGACAAAGGCTATGTGGTGATCCAATGATCAACACCTCAAGCAAGACATTAGAAGCTCAGTAGAAGACCCCCAAGATCAAGCAATGTCCAAGACACAAGAATGGAACCAAGACGGCGCAAGAAATCACAAAGAAACGAAGAAACAGGGACATCGGAAGCTGCATCGGACGCTGCCTGCCCAGGCATCGGATGCGTCGATGGCAAACCCTAGCTCATGTCAGCGCCAGCAGGAGCATCAGACGCTAAAGAACAAGGCATTGGACGCGACTGTGACACTGTGCAATCCTGCACAGCGAACATCGGACGCACCGCTGCGAACATTGGAGGCTCCGTTGTTAACATCGGATGCTACAGACCCTGCGTCCGATGACCATGCAGAGAGGTTCCAGAGAGGCTCTGTGGGCATCAGACGCATCCGATGGTCAGGCATCAGACGCTAACTAGCCGTTGTGACATAGTGCCAGGCCGGCATCCAGCCGTTAAAGGAGCATCGGACGCTCCAATGGTCGCGACTGCAGCGTCTGATGCTGCGCAGTCAGACCACCTTTGGTGCCCAACGGCTCTATTTGCTTGAGGCTCTATATATACCCCCATGGCCGGCCAAAACAAGATGGTGGGAGCTCAAGGAAGTATACCAAGTGCATAGACACATATTTAGTTGCTCTAGCCACCAAAGTGCTCAAGTGATATACTAGGTGATTAGTGTAGGTGCTTTGCGAAGTGCTTAAGCTAGTTAGACCACTGCTTTGCGCTTGCTCTAGGTGTTAGGCCTAGTGTTTAGTGAGGTTGAAATCCTCTCATCTACCGGTGCTTGCGCGCACCATGGTTGTACATCGGCGGGGCTTGTAGTCTTGCGAGACCACACCAACCGAGTTTGTGGTGTGGCCGCCTCCGTGTACCGAAGGGAACAAGGCCCGCGGCCTTTCGGCCGGAAGCTTGATAGTGAAGACGGCGGAGAGCATCCGGGAGAGGCTTTGCCACGAGTGGCTTAACCGAAGACCCACTTGCGTGTGGGGAAGGCCCGGAGCTATCCACGGAGTTACCCGATCGGGAGCTTGGCCCTTGCGAGGGGCTCCAACGAGGACTAGGGGGAAGCTTGCGCGCTTCTCGATACCTCGGTAAAAATACCGAAGTCGTCGACGGAAGTTTGCATCTCTATCACACTCTTTAGCTTCTGCATTTATATTGCTACCTTGTTCATGTGCTTTACCTCTCCTAGTTTATTTGCTAGTTGATAGGTTTGGAAGCTAGGTAGCATAACTCCTTTTTGCGGTAGAGATAGCAAACACACATAGCAAAACCTTAGTTGCACATTAGATAGTTTACTTTCTTGCATAGGTTTTGACTAGGTGGAAATTAGAGGCCATAGTTTAGAGTAGAAGTTTTAAGTTGCCTAATTCACCCCCCCTCTTAGGCGTCACGGTCCTTTCAACATCGATGAATCTTTATTCATCATGGAGTGTAGGTAGTACATGCCGTTTAGGCGTAGAATCTTCTGAGATGCTCGATACTCCAGGAGTTAGGCACATCGATGCCTTCGAGGTTGGAGAGACGATAGGCGCCTAGTTGGGTGACCTCCTTCACCATATAGGGGCCATCCCAGTGCGAGGAGAGCTTATGCAGGCCGTTGGCCTTGAGTTTCTGCTTGAGGACAAGGTCGCCGACGACGAAGGATCGGTCCTTGACGTTGTGGTTGTAGTAGCGGCAAACTTCTTCAAGATACTTGGCAGTACGGAGGCAAGATGCCAACCGTTCTTCTTCGAGGCGATCGAGATCATCGCAGCATGCCTGGTCAGAGGTCTCCTCATCGTAGTTCTCGACGTGCGGGGAGCGGAAGATGACGTCAGTAGGGATGACGGCTTCCGAGCCGAATACCATGAAGTAGTGTGAAACGCCGGTGTTGCGACTGGGCTGAGTGCGGAGGCCCCAGAGCACGGAGGGGAGCTCGTGCATCCAGCGACCAGGGTGCTTCTTGTCCTTCTGGTAGAGGCACTTCTTCAGGGCGTCGAGGATCATGTCATTGGCGCGCTCGGCTTGGCCGTTGGCTCGAGGATGGGCGACAGAGATGTACTTGACGAGCACGTCGTGCCCTTCAGAAGTCCCAGAAGACATTGTCGGTGAAGTTGGAGCCGAGGTCGGTGATGATGGAGTTCGGGAGGCCAAAGCAATGTAGGATTTCATCGATGAAGGAGACGACGTTTTCGGCGGTTGCCTTGGTGATCGACTTCGCCTCGATCCACTTGGAGAACTTGTCGACGGTGACGTAGATCCACTTGAAGGTGCCTGGAGCTGGTCGGAATGGGCCGATCATGTCGAGCCCCCAGCAGGCAAAGGGCCACATGGCGGGTATGGCTTGGAGCTGTTGCGCGAGAACGTGTGTTTGCTTGGCGAGGAATTGGCACCCCTCGCAAGTGCGTACGAGCTGCTCGGCGTCGGTGACCGCTGATGGCCAGTAGAATCCTGCGAGGAAGGCTTTGCGCACCAGGGTCTTTGTAGCGGCGTGGTTCCCACATTCTCCAGCATGGATGTCAAAGAGGATCTCGAGGCCGTCTGCCCTAGAGACGCACTTTTGGAGCACTTCATCTCTGGAGTTTTTGCGCATGAGTGCACCGTTGACTAGAACATAGTTGTTGACGCGACGGACAAGGTGCTCGGCTTCAAGCGTGTCAGCGGGGACAAGGTTCTCGGAGAGATACTTGATGAAATCTTCCCACCAGTCGGATGGAGGTGTAGGGATGGTGCCGACCAGTTGTGCCGCCAGTGGGGATGGAGACGTGGCGTCCGTCGATGAAGCGGAGATTGCAGGGTCGGCGATGGAGGGCACAGTCAGGTCATGGACGAATACACCAGCTGGGACCGGAGATCGCGTTGATGCCAGCTTGGACAACTCATCGGCCGCCTGGTCCCTGTCGCGCGGGACGTGATGGTATTCGACGCCGAAGAATTTGTCTTCAAGCTTCCGGATGGCTGCGCAGTATGCACTCATCTTGTCGTTGGAGCAGCTCCAATCTTTGTTGAGTTGGTTGTTGATGAGAGCGGAGTCTCCATAGACCATGAGGCGCTTGATGCCCAGCTCGCTGGCGATGCGGAGGTCGTGGAGAACAGCTTCGTATTCGGTGGCGTTGTTTGAAGCCGGGAACAGCAAACGGAGCACATAGCGTAGCTTTTCGTTGGATGGAGACGTGAAGAGGAGACCAGCGTCGGCGCCATGCAGGGTGAGGGATCCATCGAAAAAGAGAATCCAGTGCTCTGGCACCTCCGTCGGCACTGGGGATTGGATGTCTGTCCACTCCACGACGAAGTTGACGAGGGCTTGAGACTTGATGGTCTGGCGACCCTAGAAGGCGATGTCGTAAGCGCCGAGCTCGATGGCCCACTTGATGATGCGTCCCGTAGCGTCCTTGTTATGGAGTGTGTCCCCAAGGGGGAACTCGGTGACGATGGTGACTCGTTCAGAGCCTTGGAAGTAGTGTCGCAACTTTCGGGCGGTGATAAGAACCGCGTAAAGGAGCTTCTGGACTTGGGGATATCGAGTTTTGGAGTCGTTCAACACCTCGCTGACGAAGTAGCATGGTCGCTGGATGGGGTAGGGGTGACCGACTTCCTCGCGTTCCACCACGATGACAGAGCTGATGACCCGGTTTGTAACGGCGATGTAGAGCAGCAAGGGCTCCTTCTCCATTGGTGCGGCAAGCACAAGAGGCTGGGTGAGGTACTTTTTCAAGTCAGAGAAAGCGCGATCGGCTTCAGCGTCCCAGACGAACTTTTTGCCAGCCTTGAGGAGCTTGAAGAAAGGTAACCCCTTTTCGCCGAGCCTGGAGATGAAGCGACTAAGGGACGCCATGCACCCGGTGAGCTTCTGGATGTCCCTCACGTTGGAGGGAGGCCGCATGCAAAGAACGACTGAAGTTTTGTCAGGGTTTGGATGGATGGCGCCATGGCTGACGATGTTGCCGAGGAGGTTTCCTAATGATACGCCGAAGATGCACTTGTTGGGGTTGAGCTTCCACTTGAACTTGTTGAGGGCCTTGAAGGTTGCCTCGAGGTCGGCGACGAGCGTATCGGCAGTGTGGGTTTTGACGACGACATCATCAACGTAGGCTTCAACCTTCTCAGGGATGAGGTCCTTTAAGCAATCCTGGATTGCACGCTGGTACATAGCTCCGGCATTCTTTAGTCCGAAAGACATGGTGGTGTAGCAGTAGGCGCCGAAGGGCGTGATGAATGTCATCTTGATCTGGTCTTTCACCTTCAGGGTGATTTGATGGTAGCCGGAGTAGCAGTTGAGGAAGGAAAGGAGCTCGCACTCGGCGGTGGAGTCGACGACCTCGTCGATGCGAGGGAGGAGGAAGGGGTCTTTAGGGCAATGCTTATTGAGGTCGGTGTAGTCAACGCACATATGCCATTCTTTATTCTTTTTTAGTACAAGGACCGGATTGGCCAACCAATCGGGATGATACACCTCTTTAATAATCGGCAGCTAGGAGCTAGGTAAGCTCTACCATAATTGCCTCCTTCCTGTTTGGCGCGAAGCGACGAAGCTTTTGGTGAACCGGCTTGGCAGTCGCGGAGACATTCAAGGAGTGCTCGATGAACTTCCGTGGAACTCCGGGCATGTCCGCTGGTTTCCAGGCGAACACATCGACATTGCTCCGTAGGAAGCTGACGAGCGCGTCTTCCTATTTGGGGTCGAGGTTGGCGCCGATGACGGCGGTCTTCTGTGAAGCTCTGTCCACTAGGGGCACGTGCTTCGTGTCTTTCGACTTCTTGTTGGAGCGCTGGTCGGAGGTCTCCGGGATCTCTAGATCTTCTGGGCGGAGCTTGGTGGCATCGGCAATGCAGTCATGGGCACCTTGGATCTGCTGCGGAGTCTCCACGGAGTTAATGGTCTCCTGCTCGCACTCGTATGCCACCTGGAGGTTTGCCCGGAGGCTAAGGATGCCTTTCTTTGTCGGGATCTTGAGCACTAGGTATGCGTACTGCGGGACGACCATGAGCTTGGAGAGTGTCGGGCGACCAAGGATGGCGTGGTAGGCGGTGTCGAAGTTGTTGACGCAAAAATTCGGTCGGTCACGCCAACACACTCGAGCACACGGTCCTCAGAGGGCGTACAGAGCAAGGTCTTGACCTCCTGAACCTTCAACGGGTGGCGGTGCCGAATCTTGGTGAGATCGACTTTGGTCGTGCCAGTCAATTTGACCTGTAATTGACAAGAAGAAAAAGTTATCAAATTATGGAACCTGCCGGTTTGGTGCCAGACAATTCCAAATTGTACGGCTCTGATATAGCCACTTGTTGTTAGGACATTGACTACAAAGTCAACTCCCAAGAGATTGTATGAAGGCTTTGAAGAAGATATAAAGTAAAACGGCTATGATATACATAAAGAAGTATTCGAAATGGATAAACAGCCGAGAAGCTTAAACATATTAGCAGAATAGAGATCTATGTGTATGTCCAAACGGCAGGAAACCAACGTATCGACTAATTGCACAGGCAGTTCTAGATGTTAACAGTGGAGTGTTTCCATGCAGCCATAATAACCAATAGATCGATAAAATAGTCTAAACATCAACATCGGGGTGTCTCCATGCAGCCATAATGATGATCAGACTAGATCACGTCCAGTGCAAAAAGTAGATACATTGATTCCAAGCAGCCTAAAAGCACACATTATGAAGAAAGCATAACTGGATCGGCTATTTTAGCTGATACAAGGTCCACGAGACACGAACAAGATCTATCCGTTGGAACCATGATTTGATTTAAGATTAAGCAAATCTAATCTACCATGTATATCAGTGGGGTTCGAAAATACAACCATAATAAACATGCAAGATTGAATCTACTTGTTCTTGGATCAAAATCATAGTTTTATCGGATATCTCGAACGCACAACATGTAACAACCAAGATTGACAAAATAGTCGATGAGAAGCTTGAATCGGCTATTTTCTCTGTTGTGAGCCTGCAAAACCTCAGGATAGCCGAAACTAAGCGACTTTTAAGCTTAAGACCCTTTGTCAATCTTGATTGGGCAAGATGTTGTTTAAAACATAAAGAAACAAATTAAAAATATAAAAAAACATCAATAACTTAATGAATCTTTTAGCTTGCCAAACCAATAGAGCCGATAACTAGCCAAGATCGACTAAAGTAAGAGATTGATCAGAGTCAAGTCAGTCTTACAAAAGACAAACTTAGACCGATAGCTAGCCATGTCATAGCTTAACAAGAGTTTGGTCGATGCCAAATACAGCCTCATTGTACAACGACACGAGCCATTGGTGAAACTTACAAGCAAACTGGAGGTCGGTCGAAGCCGATGCAGCCCTACCTGATTGAAGGTCTCGCCGAGATCTACGTTACTCCTACTCCTAGGGTTTTGGCCGGTGGCCGATGTGTTGGTTGATTGGATGATGTCTTACAAAATCCGGGTTTCTAAATATATATAACCCGGTTGACTCCTATACTAACACGACTAGGTTACATAACAACTAAAACAAAGGACGACCCGGACTTGAGCTTCTCGGCCGAGCCCGACACGTCTTTGAAGCCCATCATGCTAGTCCATACGAATTCTCCTTGTCACGCTTGAACCCATATAAGCTTCTTTATTCTTCTAGCCGATTCCTTCCTTAATAAACCAACCGTTTGTGCTTATAAAATAATAATCTTTTGGTCCAAAATCTGGTGTAAACACATGCCCCCCAATTTTGGGATGAAATTTATTTTATTCCAAAAAGCTATTTCTTTCCTTGAAGTCTGATCAACTAATCTCCCCTTAGTCGATTAGCTGAGCCTCCTTCTCAACCGTTATTCGTTTCCCTCAGGGCCATTCTCAAACCCCTAGCTTTTGAAGAAGCCTGCCGCCACTTAATTCAAGTAAAATCCTTCGAGAACCCAAATTCAGTGCTCCCGTAGGTCAAATGGCGACTCAAGATTCTATCCCTCAGGTAAATTTTTGGACTCTAGCATTTCTCCCTTCTGATGATCTTCCACCCTCGTATTTTTCTTCATATTTGAATTTTTAGGTGCTTCATGACCAAATCCTTATCCCGATTCAAGATAGTCTGAACGACTTGTTCCTTGGCCCAGTAGGCAATCTTGACCCTACCGAGGCCATCACTACTGAAACCCAGAGGATCCCTTTCAAGATTTCAGATTTCGCTTCAAAGCATTGGGGCAAAACTCCCTTCAGGAACTGGCCATCGATTATTCCAGGCTGGAGAGACTAGCTGATCAAGGTAGAGGCCAAAAAGAAGCCAGATTGGATTCTCCGCAGCCTAGACCAGTGCATCACTCTGTCCTTAGCTGACATGAAGAGAAATGAGCAAATGCTGAAGGCTACCTGCTACTTCTGGTCTGGAACCTTCAACACTTTCATGTTTAAGCAGGGTCCCATGACCCCAACTTTAGCCGATGTGCACATGCTGACCGGCTTAAACATCACTGGGTCAATCAACCCCCATAGCCTTCAAACCAAGCTTTCCATCAAGCTTGGAAAAACTGGTGGTTGGTCCAGTTATATTACCACCTTCAATACTTCCCAATCTAGTGTCTCAGAACGAGAGCACGTGATCTTCTTTAACATGTGGCTGGAGAAGTATCTATTCTGTGGGCAGAGCTGTGGTCCAAGCTCTAATTTTTTGGCTCTGGCAGAAAAATTGCCTGTGACTTCAGACATACCTCTGGGAAAGTACCTTCTGGGTGCTCTGTACAGTATGTTGAATAAAGTAGCTCAAAGCTTGATGAAAAATGAAGGCATCCCATCAATAACAGGTCCCTGGTGGTTGCTTCAACTCTGGCTTAACCTTCACCTCTATAGGTTGATAACCCCAGACTTGAGGACCTTATCTTTTTCAAAAATTATATCCAGACAGCCAAGAAAAGCTACTGGCTGATGATGCTAAAATGAGAAGATGCACCTCATGTGGAGAAGCTGCTGCCATGATATTTATTGATGAATTAGCGAGCTTCTTCTTCAAGATTTTCTACAAAGGATTCCCTGCTGCCATCTTTGATTGGTTTCAATATCCAGACATTGCAGATTTTGAGAATCCATATACTTTCAGATTCCATAGAGAATGTGATAATGAAGGACTGAAAATTTTATGCCAAATAATGAAACCTTGTCTCCTGCCCACTGAGATTAGGTATGGTAGGGAAAACCCCCCCAATGTCTTATGAATTCTATCATCTTGTCATGGCAGCTAGGCAAATAGGTTTTGGCCAAGTTCCCCCATCTCTCTATTTTGCCGATAAGCTCAGACCAAGGGAAGCAGTAGACTCTGCCTTAGAGTATAACAAAATATTCCAACTAGAGGAATCTGTTCCCCTGAAGATGGTCAAAGAATGGAATTGCAGACCCTTCTCTTCAATTTCTTTCCAAGAATGGTGGCAGCAATGGACCATTCATCTTTTTAATGAAGTTGTGGCCACCTATTGCCTCAAGCTGAATTCAGACTTCCAAGTAACCGATGAGGTTTGACTCAATTTTCCCAAGTTACATACTCCTACCATCGACTTTCTTTCTGATGTCTTATGGCAAATACATGCAGGATTTGGTCATCCTGGACCCACTAGAAATAATTTACAATATGTGGTGTCCAAATCCAAGGATTGTCAGTGATGCTCCTACCATCAAGACCTTGATGAAGAGAAAAGTCTCTGATATCCCAGATAATCAGACTCTTAGTACTTTCATAAAGGAAATTGGCTCTTCCAAGAAACAGAAAACTGACAAGCCAACCACTAAGGTTATATCCAAGAGGAAGAAGAAAGACACTTCTGTCAGCAGCCAATCCCTGATCGAAAATGCCAATATAGAGGTAAAAAACCTGTTTCTTCCTGCTCTCATCATCAAGTCTGTAACTCTTTCTGTCTTCTAATTTTTAGGAGCAGACCAATACTCAGAATATTGAGTTGCCTCAGGAGCAGGTTGATCCGCAAAATGTCGAGTCTGAAATGCTTCCTCTTCCTGACATTGATCAAGAGCCTCCTCAACCAGGTATACCTTTTAGTCGATAACTTCATCTTCCTTAGTGGATGACCTTTGAAAACTGATGAAGATTTCTTTCAGATGCACTCCCTGAGCCTTCTTCAATTATCCCTGAGCTTCAAATCATCCCATCTGGCCAGGGGCTTTAAACAATACCACTTCTCCTTTCAACGTCTTCCCATCTTTTATTATTTATACATCTATCTGTGCAGGAGCAAGGAGAGCCTTCTTCCCCTATCATCCCCTTTAACTTGAAAGATTATATGGATGAAGAGGAAGCTTCTGCACCAGATCCCCAAGAGATCTATCTAAAGAAGTCAAGACTCGGCTTCAAACACTAGTCCCCTTTCCGGAGGTCAACATAACCGACTTGGTGCAGGATGCAAAGGGAATTAGGAACATCTTTGATCTGATCAAGGACAATATACTAGAAGACCTAAAAGAAACTTTATCTTCTGTTGCTCATATAGAATTCCTTGGGTCAAAGCTCTTCAAGGCCAAAGCCAAACTCAGGGCACGTGAAGCTCAAGTACACCTGCCAGCACATGAGCAACATTGCATTTCTGACATGATTGCTGCAAAGGACACCATAGATCAATTAAATTCAGATTCCACTGTCCTTATCGGCAACTAGTCATCTCTAGAGGCCGAGAGGGATCAGTTGCTGAGCAGGCTCCAGGTTATCGATGAACAGATCAAGTCAAAGAAAGATAGCCTGGAGAACATTCCTGTTGCTCTTCGTGAACAAAATAAAAAGATAGCACTTCTTCATGGTGAGCTCCAGGATGTCAAAGCCAAGAAAAAACCAATCCCAGGTTCCATCGAAGAAGATCAGAAGGAGATTGATGAAATAGACGCCATCCATTTAAATGCTTTGAATGCATTGAAATCTGTATTGAACATGTAATTCTGTTTTATCTGTAATTCCTGGCTCTTGATTTCCCTTGTAAACATTTACATTTTCTATCAGTCGGTTTGGTGTTAAGATACTCTGTTACTTATTCAACACTCGAAGCTCCATCAGCTATCCTTAGCTGATATCATTTGGATGATCCCTCTTTCATTGTTAGTCGATCGGTATTTAAAACGACTCTCGTGCTTGTTAGTCGATTCACCTTAGTGTTGGATCTGAGGGTGTTCCTGAACCGACGCCTTTCCACCTTCTCGAGCCTTACTTATAAATATAAACCGTCGGCTTCCCGAACACACCACACATTCATCGCCTTACTCCTCGGCTTTTGCTCTCCTCAACCGACGACTGCTCTCATTTGAACAGTAACCAACACCAATGGCGGACAACTGTGGCAAGCATCCCGCCAAGGAGTCAGAGTCCGTCGATGGTCCTCCGGCGATACGTCGGCGTGTGCTTGGGTAATAATCCTTTCCTCGATGATCTTTCCTATGCTCCAAAACTTCCTATTGATTCGAGGAAAACCCTAATCTCTCTGTAGCCCCTCTCCTCTAGCGGATGGCCAAGGTCCCAGCTGACCTCCAATGGGCCATGGACTAGCATTGGATGACGATGCCTGGGCCTTCATCCGAGGCTACTCCAACACTCGGTGCCTACTGGAGGAAGAGCGCCATTGGGCTGCCCGCGCCGAGGAGGAGCGAGAGATCCTCCGCGCTCGCCTCAATAGTGTTCTGGAACACTTAGAGGCGTCCGACGCCAGGGTCGTTGGTATATCTTTCTCATATCTTTTGATTCATTACTTCCAATCATCTTTGCATAACTGCTCCAGTCAACTTTTGGAAATTGTTCATCTGAATACTTAGTCGATTCATTCTTTTATTTGATTAAATCGACTACCTCTTATTCTAATTTCCCTTTTGTTCAATCGTAGAACTCCAACGTCAGCTTGACTGGCTCCCAGGGCGAGCCACGATAATCGTTGATTTCGTGAACACCCGAGGAGACACTTTGAAGGCGCGCCTGGAGGACGTCGGGACGCGCATCAGGGAGTTGGCCCTCCATGCCATTTGCCATGGCGCCACCTTCGCCCTCGCTGGAGCAGAGCTCAGCGGTGCTGAGATCTCCGGAGAGGTCTCTACTTCCTTCATCGGCACCAGGACGAGGGAAGATTTCAAGGAGCTGGTGGAGGAGTTCCAACCCCTAGGGCTCGCCTGACGGAGGTGTCGCACCTGGAGGACCTCCTGAACAAGCTGCATCTAGATTAGTTTAGTTTTTAATGTTTCTTTTCTAAATCCGGCCTTCTGGCCAAACAAACTTGAACAACTACAAGACTGTCATTGCATCGTCATGGTTAAATATTTCTGTCTATCATCCTTCGTCTTGCTGCTGTGTTTCCAAAACTTTTCTTTTGATTTATTTCTTTTGTTGAATGTTCTAAAGGTGATACTTCCTTAGTATCGGCTATTAATTGGATATCAAAAGATGATATATACATATTGGCTATTTTTGTTCTGAAGGCGATACATTAGTATCGGCGATAAAGTTAAGCAAAGCAATCTTTCGCTCAAACTCTAAAAAGAAATAATCTTGACTATCTAACACTACATCGGCCTTAGCTCGTTACAACCATTCGCATCGATGCAAATCCCCATTAATGGGTTAATCCACTAGAAACATTTTTGAAGCTGACTGCTTAGATCGGTTGTTGACTATCATCAGATGTTTTGAGAAAGCCTTCTTTGAGAGTTTTCCCAGAAAAGCACTCCATGTTGTCAAAGTTCCAAACATCAGGGTCTGAATAAGCAACACTAATAGTTGAATCGGCTTGTACCACTTCCACAGTGTCGACGATCCACTGAATCACATTCTGATGCATGGTAGATGGAACACAACAATTGGCGTGGATCCAATCCCTTCCAAGAAGCACACTGTAGGATCCTTTTGCATCGACCACAAAGAAAGTAGTCGGCACACTCTTACTACCAATCGTCAACTCAACACACACAATGTGACACCCTAGTGTCAAGCACTGCATTAGGAACTACATTTAGCTACTAAAATGCATAAGCAATGCATTGCATCATTTCATGTGCATGAAAGTGCTATTTGCCTTTTGTTTGTTTATTTGGATTTTGGTTTCTATTAGACTTAATTGTTGAGTGGATTTCTGTCTTAGCAAATAATTTTATAAAATAGAGAATATTGAGTATAACACTTTTTATATTGACACCTTGACCTAGTTCAATATGGTTTAATAATTAGAAATGTGGGAACAAAAATGATTTATGGCTCAAAAATTGGCTTTATTTATGTGGAGGCTGAGAAAATGCTTTTCAGAAAAACTGTCTTATATGAAAGTTGTAGAGAAAATTATTTTGAGCAACTTTTATTTTTGGGTCAAAGCCTAGTTTTGAGTTTTTGAAACTGTTTTTGAATGGTCAAAGTTTGAAAAAGTTTTGGAAAAAGAAAAAGGAAAACGATTTTTCTCGACGCTTCCCATCCGGCCCGTTCGGCCTTTCGGCCCAGGCCCAGCGCGCCCGCCTGCTCGCGCCGCTCCCGCCCGCGCCGCGCCGCTCGCCCGACACGGCCGCGCCGTACGCCGGCCAAGCCTCCGCGTGGCGACCTCCTTCTGCTCCAAATCCGCTCCCACCTCTCACCGCGCGATCCTCTCTCGCTCAAGCACGCCAACGATCTCGCTCGTCCACTCGCCCGCGCCCTCGGCCGCCGCGCACGCTGCCGCCCGCACGTCGCGTCGCCGTGGCCCCCGCCACGACCGCCGGCCGGCCGAGCCGCGAGCAAAACCGTACACACCGCTCACTCTTCTCCCTCACCCGCCAATTCGTTCACTTTCTCTCTCGCTCTTGCCCTCGCACCACCCGAACCCGAGCCGAGCGCTCTTCTCGCCCTCGCCGCCACCGCGAGAGCACCCCGCCGTTCCGACCTCACCCGCTCGCCACCGTCCAATCCCGCTCGCATCAAGCACCACCATCACCGTGCACACGCCGTGCGCGCGTCATCTTCCCCGACCAAGCCCCATCGCCGCCGGAGGACGAAGTGTCCCCTTCAGTCCCCGTTCGCCGCCGAAAAGAGCTCGAAGCAGTTCTTCCCCGACCAAAGCTCCGCCACCTCCCTCCTTTGCCGATAAGCTTCATCAGGTCAAGGCACGGTGAGAACACACCTCCACGAGGTCTCTACCGCCCTCTAGTCCCCCACTCTTCTCCGGCCGAGCGCCATGGGCGCCGCCGTGGCCGCGCACGAGGTCAAGCCCCACCGGAGCTTCTCGAGCCAAACCACCCCCTAGCTATCCTCCCTAGGGTTAGTGGAGTACGACGCGCCCGTTAATTTGGCCGGCGACCGCCGGAAACGGCGCAGCCACGCGCCACCGCCGCCACCGTCCGCCATCGCTCACCGCCGGTGAGCTACGGCCGTGCACTGGCCAAACCACCACCACCACTCGATCCGCCTCGTCAAGGCGAGCTCATCGGGCCCTACCTCTCCGCCGGCGACCTCATCGCCGGCGAGGAATCGACGGTCAAAGGTCGTCCCCTATTCGGCTTCCACCGACAGGTGGGTCCGTTGACCACACGGGCCCCACGCGTCAGCCTCACCCGGTCTATGGGCAAAGTCCACGAAGCTAGGCCAGGAGTTTTCAAATGTTTTTCCTTTTTGTTTTGTTTTCCAGAATACCTTGTTTATTTTATGTAGCACGTTTTAATGATACAAATGAAATGAGGTGTTTTCTATTTTGTTAGCTTGCTCATGAGTAGATCTATCATGGAAAAATATGAAAGTATTTTTGGTGAAAGTTTATTTTACTATTTTTATTTAATCCAGTTTGTGTGCTTTTATTTAGATAAATAGGTTTATATGTTTTCTGGTGGAATTAATTCATGGAAAAATTTGTGTAGGTTTGTTGTCAAGATATATGTCTATGAAAAATGTATGAGGCTCTGTTTGTGTAGAAAAAGTATATGTTTAGGTTTAAATTCCTTTTTAGCTGTTTTCTTAGAATAATTGTTAAGATGTTTTATATATGAAAATAAAATATGGAAAAAATTTATGTAATCTCTGTGTGTTATAAGTAAGCTGGGAAAAATGCTAAGCATAAGTTGTTGTATAGAAGAATAAGGAGTTGTTGTACAAATGTGTTTTTCTGTGTTTTTCTTAGGAAATTCATGTAGAAAAGAATATGATGTTTCTGTTCATGAAACTTTCTTGATAAGTATGATATATGAAATGGAATTTGGGAAAAATATGAAAATGAGGTTGTCACCCTTTTCTAGTAGGGTTGTGGTTCAAATGGTTTAATTTGGAGTAAATTTGTTTATTTTGTATAGAGTTATGTGTTTATGCTTTGATAGTGAATTTTCTTCAGTAGAGTGGTTATGAATAGATGAAGCTATAAAAAATATGAAATCTGTTGTTTGACACTTTTTATGTGAAAAGTTAGTTCAAAGCACCTTTCGAGTAGTTTATTTCATCTTTTTGTATCTGCTGTTCTGTAATTTATTTCTTGGTGGAATTTATGCAGTAAAGTTCAGTTAGTGTAAGTTACCTTCTGAAATTTTTGTGGATTTTTCTGACTTAAGAAAAGTGTACTTACAGTTCAAACCTGGATTTCTTTTGAATTAATAAAGAGGAAATAGTTTAGATAATGGTTTGTTTTATGTGGCAAATAAGTGTTTTTCCTCAATGCCAAAAGTGGTTCAACAAGTTGGTTTTGTTGGTTTGCAAGAAATGTTTACATTTTATAGCACCGTGTTTAGCACCGTACATTATTATTTATTTATTATCCACCGCATTGCAATAGGATCGATAGTCCCGGAGCCCGACCAAGAGCCGGAAGCAAACGTCGAGCAGGAGATTCCAGAGCTGCCCCGGGCCGAGGAAGCCGACCCTGCGCCGGAGACTAACCTGCCCGAGTGCCCCTCCCACGAGGCCTCGGTTTTCACTCAAGGCAAGCCCCGGAGCGTTCTAAGCCTCCCAACTTTTACAATTAATTTACTTGAGTACTTTTATACTTTGATGCATTAGGTATATGAGTTGATTGAATCCTACTTGCTGCATTGCCATTCCTTGATTATTGATTAATATCTGCCTTGTTATCCTGTTATTTTATTTATAATGTAGAATTGCTTAGCCTGCTTAATAAAAGTAGTAGTTAAGGATATTCCCGTAATACCCCTGATGGGTACGTACCAGATCACGATTGGCTATATTTGCTATCATGAAAAAGAACCTGAGTAGTAATGAAATATGGTCAACTGGAAGGCAAAGCACAAGTTTGGAAACTTGGGACAGTCTGTCTGTTGGATCGTGTAGGTTTGTATCGATGTTGGCCCTCGTTCATTTTTGAACGCGCCCTTTTACTTAGGGATATGTCGGTGCCGTAATCATCGACCCCAAAGCCGGTTAGACGCTGTTCGGGTCGGTCTCAACCTGTGTCGCACCCTCTAGTATGGAAACACGATCTGCCTCGGAATGGCCATCGTATAGTTCTAATTGGGTGGTCCGTGCTTGAACCGCGACGATTACCACCACGAACAAGCATCGAGCGGTTACCCAATGCATGGACCCGACGGGAAAAGTGTGGGTTGGTATTAAAGGTCTTTCACCAGCTGGTTTGGAATTCGATTCGAGTCGCCATCTCCCCCGGTTAGTGGGAAACTATGGCGAGCTTCACCACGATACAACTCCATGTGTTGTCTAAAGGTTCAACTAAAATGTGGATAAGTCAACTGGATGTGGTTCTATTATTGTTTGCTAGACTCAAGTGTGTGTAATAGTTCAACACCGATATCATTAAATATTTCTTCTCTTAATTTGAGCTTTGCGTAACTATAAGATCCCAGCTCCACCAAAAGCCTTGCATACCCTTGGTGTCATTTATTTTTAGTTGGACGGGTAAGTCTAGCTAAGTACATTCCCGTACTCAGGGTTTATCCCGTTGTTGAAGATGGCTAGGTGTACTACGACTATTGTAAGCACTGCCTCTACCCCGTGGAGGGTGATGAGGAGTAGGCCCAGGGCAGGGTCGTCCAGAAGCTTCTCCTTTTCTTTTGCTGGACTGAGACTACTAGTGGCACATTATCTGAAAAAGGAGGAGTGAGTTATCAAACAATGTTTTATTTGGACCACGTGTGTGGTGGTCGTGTTTCAAACTTATTTCAGCTTCCGCACTTTTAAACTCCGTATTGTAATAACTCTTATGATTCCGCACTCTGATGTTTAAATTCGGTTTTAGTTATCGTCTGTGTATCCTTGCGAATGTGGTACTTGAACAATGCGATCCTGTATGTTGTATGATGATTGAAATCCTTCGAGATTTCCGGACTACCGGGGGTATATGGGTTCAAGTATGAGTCGATGTCAGACGGATTTGGCTAAGATGGTACTTGAACTCTTATAATCAGGACGGTTCCGCCACACACAGCACCTTTAGTAGCCGATACATTGCCAGCAAAGTCGGTCAACCTCATATCGGTCTGAGCCAAGTCTTCCGTAGTCTTGCCAAGCTTTCTAAAGGTGGCATATGGCATCAAATTAATGGCTGCTCCTCCATCAACTAGCATCCTGTCCAGAGGCCTTCCATCAACAAACCCTTTCAAATACAAAGCTTTCAGATGGGAATGTCTCTCGGGTTTTTGAGACGTGGCCTCTTCTGCTTGATAGATCCACTGAGCAATTGCTTCTTCATCATCAGACTCTTCTTCATGATCAGAGGATCTAAACTCAGCAGGTAGCATGAATAGAGCAGCGATATTAGCCGATGACTCACCCTTATCGGCTACTTGTTTTACTTGCCAGACTTTGGGTTTCTTATTCTGGATCTCATCATTCCTTAGTCTTTGAACCCGTCGCTTCTGGCTTTTGGTCAAGCCACCAGGACACCATTGCCCCTCTTGCCAAGGATGATCATGATCGGTTAATCTTTCTCCAAGCTGATTATGAACATTTTCATTTTTATGCGCCGATCTGTCTTTTCAAATCTTAACCTTTCATGTACAGATCGGCGGTTGTCTCTCGACTGCCTATACTCCCAATACTAATCACTGCATTCTGGGCAATTACGAAGAGTAGGAAGTTTTAAGCCTTCATTCCAACAATGTCTGAAGAAAGGACAATCCCAATGATTCTTTTCTTCATCCTTGACACGCCTTTCTTCTTCACGAGAACTCCTATACTCTTCCTCTTCGAGCCACTCTTGATATTCTTGTTCATCTCTTTCTCTTTGCATTTGGCTCCTCTCTTTCTGTCGTTGCCATTTGTTTAACAAGATCCCGACAGTTGGACGCCTTCTAGCTTCACCAGCCTTTGAAGTCTCAGGTTGATCATGTTGATCAGTATTTTTCTGTCCTTTCATCTCCTGATACTCCCTGGCTGTTAGCTATTTCTTTGGATCAACCGTCCCAGCTGCCTTGGCTTTGTCAGAAGTCAACACTTTGACCTCACTCCGAGTTGCAGGAGCCACCATGTTCTATGGAAAAGGATGGCCGTTGATGCTCATGCCTTTGGCCTTTTCTAAGCCAATCATTCCTTTAACGATAGCCCTTTGGATCATATCTCTGAAAACTCGGCAATCATTAGTATGGGTACCAGAATTATGAAATTTGTAGTACCTATTATTTTTAAGCTCTTCAACCGATGGGATACTGTGATTCCCAGTCAACTTGATTTGACCCTTCTTTAGCAAGTAGTCAAATATCTTGTCGGCCTTAGTGATGTCAAAGCTATATTTTACTTCTTTCTCGGCACTCTTAGCCTTTGCCCAAGGCATGTACTCGTTATTCTTCCAAGCCCAGTCCACAGTAGCCACTTCATCTTCACTCTCATCACTTGAATTATTGTCTTCTTCTTGTAGGAAGAAATGACTCTCTATATTGTAGGCTTTCTTGGGCTTAAAAACTTTATTGTACCGATTCTGAGCATCAATATTTGCCACCTTTTTAGCTAAATCGACCATGTTGTTACAACCAAAGCCGATTTTCTCTCTGATGGCAGGTATCAGGCCTCGAACTGCAATGCTAACAACCTCTGAATCTGGTAATGATAAGGTATATCACTGGTTTTTAATCTCTCTGAATCTCTGAAGATACTGTCATCCAGACTCATTATTTCCTTGCCTCGTATCGACTAAGTCCATAACGCCTTTTTCCAATACTCCAGAGTCAAAGTATTTATGGAACTTATCTTCCAAATCTTCCCAGCTCTAAATGGAATTGGGTGGTAGAGATGAAAACCATGAGAAAGCTGAACCAGACAGAGATAAAAGGAAATAATCTGACTTTAAGTGCTGATTCATCACCAACTTCCCCGAGCTGGACTAAGAACTGAGTAATATGTTCCATGGTCGTCACTGAGCCGGTTCCTGTGAATTTGGTGAAATCAGGGATTCTATATCTTGGAGGAAGAACAACCTGATCAAACCACTCTAGATATGGCTTCTTGTAGCCAGTCATTGTAGACTTTGGTGTTAAGCCAAATTGCTTTTGAACCAAGTCAGTGACCCGACTCATTAGCTGATCAATTTGATTCACCGGCCCTTGATAGCCGATGTTCTGCCCCCCGAAGGCATTGCCATGATATCCCGGGTTCTCCTGAGCATCCAATGTATAAAAATCTGAAACATAATGATATCCAGAAGGAATATCACCAGATGCCACGTTCCCTTGATACAATGGTGCATTGAAATCCCTTGTAATGCGCCTTGCATGAGGAGCTATTTTTTGTAGCCGATGAGTATATGTTATTACCCATATTCGGTTGTTGCATTGGCTGCGGTGTCATGCCCCCAGGGCTGACAATCATTTGGTTTCCATTGCCATTAGGGCCATTGATCTGTGGTCCACCAGAAGCTCCTTGGTTATTTCTAATGGTATATGCTGGACCTCTTCTATCATCGCCCACGTTGAAGGCTTCTTTAATGGCATTTGTGAGACTGTTGAGGAACACCTCATTGTGATTCATTAGGGTAGTAGACATTGCTTTGCTGATCACTTCTTGCATGGCATTGTGTTGGACCTGGACCATTGGATCGACATGTCCTTCTAGAACCACCCTTGGAAGATGAGTCTTTTGGATAATTTTCTTGTCCCTATTTCTGCTGAAACTCAACAGGCACATGTAACGGTATTGTTCAACAGTTTCCTCTACCATGCGCCGAAGCTCATCTCGAAGCTCATCCATTGTTATGTTCGACACGTCTTCGTTGTTGATTGTCATGATCAGACGACTGTGTCCCACCGGGCGTGCCAAAAGAATGTGTTGACGCAAAAATTCGGTCGGTCACGCCAACATACTCGAGCACACGGTCCTCAGAGGGCGTACGGAGCAAGGTCCTGACCTCCTGAACCTTCAACGGGTGGCGGTGCCGAATCTTGGTGAGATCGACTTTGGGCGTGCCAATCAATTTGACCTGTAATTGACAAGGAGAAGAAAAAGTTGTCAAATTGTTGAACCTGCCGGTTTGGTGCCAGACAGTTCCAAATTATATGGCTTTGATATAGCCACTTGTTGTTAGGACATTGACTACAAAGTCAACTCCCAAGAGATTGTATGAAGGCATTGAAGAAGATATAAAGTAAAACGGCTATGATATACATAAAGAAGTATTCGGAACGGATAAACAGCTGAGAAGCTTAAACATATTAGCAGAATAGAGATCTATGTGTATGTCCAAACGGCATGAAACCAACGTATCGACTAATTGCACAGGCAGTTCTATCTGTTAACAGTGGAGTGTTTCCATGCAACCATAATAACCAATAGATCGATAAAATAGTCTAAACATCAACAGTGGGGTGTCTCCATGCAGCCATAATGATGATCAGACTAGATCACGTCCAGTGCAAAAAGCAGATACGTTGATTCCAGGCAGCCTAAAAGCACACATTATGAAGAAAGCATAACTGGATCGGCTATTTTAGCCGATACAGGGTCCATGAGGCACGAACAAGATCTATGCGTTAGAACCATGATTTGATTTAAGATTAAGCAAATCTAATCTACCATGTATATCAGTGGCGTTCAAAAATACAGCCATAATAAACATGCAAGATTGAATCTACTTGGTCTTGGATCAAAATTATAGTTTTATCGAATATCTCGAACGCACAACATGTAACAACTAAGATTGACAAAATAGTCGATGAGAAGCTTGAATCGGCTATTTGCTCTGTTGTGAGCATGCAAAACCTCAGGATAGCCGAAACTAAGCGACTTTTAAGCTTAAGACCCTTTGTCAATCTTGATTAGGCAAGATGTTGTTTAAAACATAAAGAAACAAATTAAAAATATAAAACAACATCGATAACTTAATGAATCTATTAGCTTGCCAAACCAATAGAGCCGATAACTAGCCAAGATCGACTAAAGTAAGAGATTGATCAGAGTCAAGACAGTCGTACAAAAGACGAACTTAGACCGATAACTAGTCATGTCATAGCTTAACAAGAGTTTGGTCGATGCCAAATACAACCTCATTGTACAATGACACGAGCCATTGGTGAAACTTACAAGCAAACCGGAGGTCGGTCGAAGCCGATGCAGCCCTGCCTGATTGAAGGTCTCGCCGAGATCTACGTTACTCCTACTCCTAGGGTTTTGGCCGATTGACGATGTGTTGATTGATTGGATGATGTCTTACAAAATCCGGGTTTCTAACTATATATAACCCAGTTGACTCCTATCCAAACACGACTAGGTTACATAACAAATAAAACAAAAGACGACCCAGACTTGAGCTTCTCGGCCGAGCCCGACACGTCTTTGAAGCCCGTCATGCTGGTCCATATGAATTCTCCAGGTCACGCTTGAACCCATATATGCTTCTTTATTCTTCTGGCCGATTCCTTCCTTAATAAACCAGTCGTTTGTGCTTATAAAATAATAATCTTTTGGTCCAAAATCTGGTGTAAACAGAAGTCTGCGATGATGAAGGTGATGTACTCCTTACGGAAGTAGTCGGGCGTGCCGAACTGCACTGGGAGGGTAATCTACCCGAAAGGCATGGAAGGCTTCCCCGGTACGATCCCCCAGAATGGGAAGTTCGCCAGGAACAGGTCCTGCTTGGAGTAGTCGAGCTCGCGGAAGGCCGATGCGAAGATGATGTTGAGAGCGCTCCCACCGTCGACAAGGACCTTCCGGTAGCGGCAGTTGGAGATCACCGGGTCGATGACGAGGGGAAAACGCCCGGTTACTTGTCGTCCGACCATTGGTTGTCCCTGGAGAAGGTGATGGGGCACTCCGACCAGTCGAGGTAGCGGACGTTGGCGGGGTCATCGGCGATGGCCGCTGTTGACGTTTGTTAGTGCAAATAGAATATGAAAGATTCCCCAAGCGCATAGAACACCATCGTAGCATTTTACCGGGAGTATTCCAGGATCGTTATTTATATTTTACCACTCGGAAGCTAGGGTCAAGAATCTGATAACTTACTATCATGCATCTACTAACTCAGAGTACTAATTAGACTAAAGCAGGAGTAATTGATAAATGATATGATAATGAATGGAAGCACAATAAAGAGAATTTACTGATAAATGTATAGATAACTATAGTGGGAGGACAACAGGAGAGATCAAGGTTCCTATATACTTCTCTATTACTTGGGTTCTAAGGCAACAAAGATGAAAAGATATACAGTTATAAACATTGGCACTTTGGAGCAACAGTACCTTTCTGACTCTCGAAAAAGACTGGGAAGAAGGTAGTCAGGGGAAGGCTGCCAAAAGCTCTACGAAAACACCAATCCTAACGTGGTGGATTATAACAATCTACAAAGCTGTCACCCCTGTAGCTACCACAACTATCCGGAGGATTGGGCGCAAACTCAGGTAAACACTAGCCTAGACTCCGCTCTCCCTAACTCCCGACTAGAGCTAAGCTATTACATTGGAAAATCTAAACCTAATTTCATAGAGGAGAGAGGTTATCCATTCAAGGGACGCCTCTACAACTCCATGATGATGATGGTGTATAGCCTCAGGGGGGTCCTGGGTTTATTATATAGGGGCTCCTGGCCTCCCCTCCACCTTGAGCAAGCGATGTGGTACTAAATCCTTCGTCATATGCACTTGGGCCTAAATGGGCCAAAACGTGTTGGAGAGGTCGGTTGGAGTGCATCACGCGAAGGGGGAGCAGATTGGGCCCAATATCTGACCGATCGGCCTAGGTGGGAGACCGACCGGTCTGCCTCTATGGCAGGTGGGCCCCGCCTTCCGTGGGTCGCCTTCTCATGTCTTCTGGAATGTTCTAGAATCTTCCAAGTCGTATCCATCGAGGACTCTCGCTCCGGGACGCCAAATATAGCAAATCATATGTCTGTTTCGATCGTCTCGACGAGGTCTTCGCAATGGTGTGCTCTGTTTCATCACTTGAGATACTTTTATATGGTAAAAACATGGATGTCCTACAAAACAAGTGAGAGCACCAAAACTCGTGGAACTTATTAGTTTCAAACCCTACAACTATGCTTTATGGTTCATTTCATGTCATTCTATGCATTAGTTGATGGTATAATATTGACATTAAGGACCGTCAACAAGTTCCCCCAAGCTTACCCTTTGCTAGTCCCTTAGCAAAGCCAAACTCAGCAATGGATCAGGAGTTGCTGCAATATCTGCACTTCTAACAAGTACACATGCATTCAAACAAAAGTTCTCATTTGGATTAGAAAAAGATATCATATTATTTATCACGGGGCTTAGTACTTTACCTTGAATCTTGAGTAATTGAACGATAAAACAATCAAATCAAGCACCTCACTTGAAGTGAAACATAAATTGTGGAAGTTGGCGGCATCTTGCTCAATGTGCATGTTCTTGTAGATCCAGGACCTTCACTCTGTAGAATGTGGGAGTTGACAAACTCCTCCATGTTTTGCTCAAGAGTGTATCCTGCTCATAAAGACAAGGTAGAGATCTAGTGCATGGGCTCTGTTGGTGGAAAAACACCAACAGAACCAAAAGTTTTGTTCATTCTAACCTTAGGCACATTGAACAAGATAAACTTGTTGTTTATGTATTCTATTCAATCTTAACATGAGTGATAAGATCAGAAGATGAGCATGAAAGTAGCATCTTAAAAATATTTAACAGATTATATTACTTAACCCAAGGAAGGATAATCTATGTATAGTGTGTCGATCTTTTCATGATTGTGATATATCATCTTCCAAAGGTTAGATGCACAACATTTTAGCTCATTTAGATAGTGAGATAGTGAGATTCAAGAGAGTAAAGCCATGAATAAAGAGTAAAGAACTGAACATGTTAAGTTGATTAGGGTGGATTAAGTGAGGTGCAACCTAAACATGTTTGGTTCTTTATTTATGCGCATACCAGAATCAAAGAGAAGCTTTTAATGTGATGGTCACATACCTTGAATGTTATTTTATCATTGAAGAGTGATTGTGTCGAACTACCTTGTGGAATCTTCTCTTGTCTAGTTGGTTGTGTTCATGAATGTCTTGTCTTCTCTTGTCTATCTCACAGTGGGCCAGCTGAGTCTTGTTCTCAACAGGTCTAGACGATGTAGGCTTTGTTAGCTATTCTCTTGATTTGTAGGTTCAGGTACTATCTCTCCATGTCTGAATTCTTGCAGTGCAGTGGCTTCATCCTTCATGATGTCCCTCTCAATTCCTGGCAGTTGGTTCTTCCTTTGTCGGCTGAGTCAACGTCTTCTCTTGGTTTCCTTCAGCTGCTCATAAATGGTGTAGTTGTTGATGAAGCAGGAATCCTTTTGATCAAAGATCCAAAAGTGGATGTCTCCAGGTCCGACATAGATGACAACTTTGGTGGTGTTCAAGAATGTTCTTCCAAGAATGAGTGATAGATCATATTCTTCTTCTTGGCTGGGGTAGCGTCTAGTGGCTTGTACTAATCAAAGCGGTGAGTAGGAGGTCAAAGTGTCTTGAAGCTGGATTTCTCCTTCCTACCCTTGATCGTGAAGTAGATCTAGACAACAAAATTGTGTCTCCCCCAAGCTAGCTTGTGAAGTAGGTGGATGCCCGAATTTCTTCAACAACATGTTCATGAGTTGAAACTATAGACCTTGTTGTTGTTGAAGTCGTACCACCTCGTCCATCAAACTAGCTCTTGTGTTGCAATGATTAGAAGTGAGGAGAACTTCCACTGCTTGTCTTTATAGTGAACCACCAACAAACTTCCTTCGGACGACACATAGATGTTATGATGTAGTGGCATATCGTCTCCCTGATATTTGTTGTTGGTGTCGGTGTTGATGTCTTCGACAATGATGAGCGTAGGCATAGATTGACCCATACGGGGTGAGTTGCATCCTACTCGTCATAAGTGTCCTGGCTTAGGCCTTGGGATGGCTCAAAGCTTGGCTGCCTTCGACATCACTTGTGACTTGTCTGATGATGAGTTTTGTCTATCCACGGGTTGGGTTTTGGATCTTTAAGTTCACACCATGAACAAACAAATCTCATCTCCTACAAAATGTTAATGGACATATACCCGAAGGATTGTACTGAATTTGAAACATGGGTTGTTATCCACAACTATGTGTTATTCATCCATGCTAATGAAAAAGATGATTTTAGGATTATTTTAGCATAGACTAGCATTTTATGTGTTGGCTGCATTTTAACATGGTTCAAGGCAAAAGATAACTTGCAGTAGAAGATAAATTGAAATAAACTTTAATACTCACAGTTCATTCATCCATGATGAATGAGCTGAGTCGTTATTATGCAGTTCATCGTATGCCTTGCTTCATCTCTGATGTGAATTCATCTCAGGACTTTCCCAAAATGTATTTAGAGTTCTCTAAAGGGGTTAGTCCAACAAAATATCCAATGTCTACACAGGCTAATTTCAGATCAATAATCAAACCAAACTCCGTGTCTAATTTGATTGAGGTAGACTATTTAACCTAAGCACCATGCTTAATTTAAAAAGCCTATGAAAGTACCCTAGGGAAGTACCTTCAAACTAAAACATACTTGGCAAACAAAGGTAGCATGAGAGCATAACAGAGATTTATTCATAAAGAGATGACAGAGTATGATCACAGTGTTTTTTTTAAAATATTTTTTTAGATGTAGATGACATGAATGCATGCAAGGAACTAAACATGTTATGGATTTGATATGAGAAAACATAAACTAAATGAAGTGGATGCAAGGATGATTCAAAGTAAACATGCAGTGGAATGCAATAAATTAAAAAGATAACTACTCATAAAGGTTAAAGTCCATGAGCAAGACTGTCTCACCTTGATCATACTTACCATGACTCACAACTGGGATTTGTGAGTGGCGCTGCATAAATATCCGTCATATGGGATGCGAGTTGAATTGTTGTGACGGTGACCCTTTTTTTCCAATCTACACATGGTTAGAATAGATAATATATGTATACACAAACCTGTGAGATGGCAGGGTTCCAGGATTAATGATGGATCTTGAATGTTCAGGCACCCTGTGTTCTTCATTCTTGTGGAAGCTTGCCATAAGGTCGAAACAGCGTCTGATGTCCTGTCTATTCCACACTCAACAGAACAAGGGGTAATCCTACTAAAGCTAGTGGTACACTAAATTAGCAGACATCAAGATCATTATCAAAATCTTTACACCAATTGCTTCCCCGGCAACGGCGCCAAAAATGCTTGTTGACGTTTGTTAGTGCAAATAGAATATGAAAGATTCCGCAAGCGCACAGAACACCATCGTAGCATTTTACCGGGAGTATTCCAGGATCGTTATTTATATTTTACCACTGGGAAGCTAGGGTCAAGAATCTGATAACTTACTATCATGCATCTACTAACTCAGAGTACTAATTAGACTAAAGCAGGAGTAATTGATAAATGATATGATAATGAATGGAAGGACAATAAAGAGAATTTACTGATAAATGTATAGATAACTATAGTGGGAGGACAACGGGAGAGATCAAGGTTCCTATATACTTCTCTATTACTTGGGTTCTAAGGCAACAAAGATGAAAAGATATAGCAGTTATAAACATTGGCACTTTGGAGCAACAGTACCTTTCTGACTCTCGAAAAAGACTGGGAAGAAGGTAGTCAGGGGAAGGCTGCCAAAAGCTCTACGAAAACACCAATCCTAACGTGGTGGATTATAACAATCTACAAAGCTGTCACCCCTGTAGCTACCACAACTATCCGGAGGATTGGGCGCAAACTCAGGTAAACACTAGCCTAGACACCGCGTCTACACTAATGATTACTACTCTAATTACCATGAATAACTAGAGCACTCAATACGAGCAAAGATCTCATGCCAAGATATAACAACTATACTAATCATATAATAAAGCATAAAGTAAATAGAGAAGATAAATATATTAAAGCATAAGTCTTATAAAGAAAAGATACACAGACATACCAAAACTTTGAAGACTCCTCCGGAACCGGAGCGCAGCTCCGCTCTCCCTAACTCCCGACTAGAGCTAAGCTATTACATTGGAAAATCTAAACCTAATTTCATAGAGGAGAGAGGTTATCCATTCAAGGGACGCCTCTACAACTCCATGATGATGATGGTGTATAGCCTCAGGGGGGTCCTGGGTTTATTATATAGGGGCTCCTGGCCTCCCCTCCACCTTGAGCAAGCGATGTGGTACTAAATCCTTCGTCATATGCACTTGGGCCTAAATGGGCCAAAACGTGTTGGAGAGGTCGGTTGGAGTGCGTCACGCGAAGGGGGAGCAGATTGGGCCCAATAGCTGACCGATCGGCCTAGGTGGGAGACCGACCGGTCTGCCTCTATGGCAGGTGGGCCCCGCCTTCCGTGGGTCGCCTTCTCATGTCTTCTGGAATGTTCTAGAATCTTCCAAGTCGTATCCATCGAGGACTCTCGCTCCGGGACGCCAAATATAGCAAATCATATGTCTGTTTCGATCGTCTCGACGAGGTCTTCGCAATGGTGTGCTCTGTTTCATCACTTGAGATACTTTTATATGGTAAAAACATGGATGTCCTACAAAACAAGTGAGAGCACCAAAACTCATGGAACTTGTTAGTTTCAAACCCTACAACTATGCTTTATGGTTCATTTCATGTCATTCTATGCATTAGTTGATGGTATAATATTGACATTAAGGACCGTCAACAGCCGCCATGGAGGCGATGTCTCGACAAACTTGGCGCCGCTTCTGCTCGCTCTTGATGACTACGTTGCCACCAAAGATGGAGAGTGTCCTCGCAGGTGCTCGAAAGGTGGGCTCCTGCGCGTCGGTGTCCTTGTCCTTGTCGTTCTGTAACCGCTTGTCATCGTTTCCGCGTACGTTGCGGGCAATGATGTCACACTTACGCATGGAGTGCTTGGCACTCTTGTGGAGAGGACAGGGGCCGTTGAGGAGCTTCTCATACTCGCTGTCGTATGTGCGCTTCAGACGAGCGTTGGTGTTGGCGATGTAGCGGTGATCACGCCGACGGTGATCCGACCTCTGACGAGAAGACTCCGGGCGATCATGGCGGCGGTCCCAATCGTCACGACGGTCATGATGTCTAGAGCGGTGGTCGCGTCCTCGATCGTGCCGTTCAACGCGACATTCATCATCGCGACGACGCTCCTAGGATCGTGATCGGCGACGTGGGCGCTCGTGATGGCGATGAGCATCGTCGCTGTAGGAGTTATCGATCATCATGAGTTCAGTGACCATGGCCACCTTTTTGCAGATGATCTTGTCATGGAGCTCTTTATGATGTAGGCCATTGGAGAAGGTGGAGATGGCTTCCGCATCGGTGATCTCTGGAATCGTCAGCCGCATGTTGGAGAAGCGACAGATGTAGCTCCGGAGGCTTTCGTCGTGGTCCTGGTGGACATTTTGGAGATCGTACTACGTCCCTGGCTGTACGCAGGTGGCGCTGTACATCTTGACGAAGACTTCCTTCAGCTGCTCCCATGTGTCGATGGAGTTTTCGGTGAGCTTGTGGAGCCAACTGTTGGCTGAAGAAGACAACATGACGGGGAGGTACTTGGCCATCACGTCGGATCCTCCCCCGGCAGCTTGAATGGCGATTTCGTACGTGGTTAGCCACTGCTCCGGGTTGGCCTTCCCATCGTACTTGTCCACCGTGTTGACTTTGAAGCCTTGAGGCCATTGGAAGGCTCAGAGCCGAGCGGTGAAGGGGCGAGGCCCGGTCGAAGCGTCGTGAGCCGGAGCTCGGTTGGCGCTGCGGTTGCCTTGAGAGACTTCTTGGTCGCGACGCAGTGGTGATTGGCTCCTGCAAGAGTGGTGCAAACTCGGAGGGGTCCTGCTGGATGAAGAGCCGGAGGGGGAAGGGTGATGCCCTTTCTCGTTACACTGGACTACAATGGCTTTAACATGGGCGACGATCTTCCGGAGCTCCGGGGTAACAGGAAGCTTGGAGAGCTCGTTGGCGACGACGACGAGATTGGCGCTTGGGGTCGGGTAGACGGGCTGATCGTTGACCCTGTCAAATTCGTAGATGAGGTTGCGGCCTCCCATGTTCTCTCGATCTCGGCGTTCGCGATCGCGATGTTCGTCGTCACGACGCTCCCGGTCGCGGCACTCCTGGTCGCGCCGTTCGTCATCGCGTCGGTGTTGTCGATCGATGTTGTGCTGCTCCCGGTTGGCACGTTCGGCGTCCGTATCATTCGGATGTGGAGCACTGTCGGCGGAGACATTGAAGATGACGCCCCCACGGTACAGCGGGAAGTCAGTGCCGGATTCGGTGGAGACGACGGTAGTAGTCTGCGTGGATATGGAGTTGCTCGTCGCAGTAGATTCAGATGCCGAAGTCGCCGAGACAGTGTCGCCGGAGATTTCGTGGAGGACCACCATGCCAACGAGTGGAGACACAGTGGCATGGTCACGCGGGGTGGTCAGAGCCGAGTGACTGGAGCTGGTCGAAGAGTTGTCACCTCGCCTAGTCCTGGAACATAGATGCCGCGCCGCGTAATCCGAAGGGCATGGAGTTTGTTGACGAAGCGTGGCGACGAGCCGGATGCAGATCCGATCTGGGGCGGCGGGCGGGTTGACGCTGGAGACTCTTGATGGCATGCATGGGCGATGTTGGAGACGAGGACGTCCAGAGAGCTGTACGCGAGCCACCTCGATGGTGTCGATGCATTCCGCGATCCCTTGATTGGCTCG
Source organism: Coix lacryma-jobi var. lacryma-jobi (assembly GCA_009763385.1). Lineage (NCBI taxonomy): Eukaryota > Viridiplantae > Streptophyta > Magnoliopsida > Poales > Poaceae > Coix > Coix lacryma-jobi. The sequence continues at coordinate 102,466,059 of CM019830.1, read as the reverse complement.
GTCAATGGCTTCGATCAGGTCGTCGCAGGGGACGATCCTCGGCGCGCGACATGCCGGCATGACGACATGTTGGGTGGATGGCGAGGCGCCCGGCGCAGGAAGCTGCGCAGATTCCACGGTCTCCAGAGCAGGGACGGAGTCACCGACGGCCCAGATCATAGGTCTGATCTGGAAAGTGGTGCCAGCCTTCGGGAGAACCATGGAGCGAGGTGTAACAGAACCGACCAATTTGCACCAGATTAAGCACTGAAAACCTCTGCTCTCACAGAAATCATCGAGTACTTAAGCTCGTACAAACCCGGTAGTCCGGAAATCTCGAAGGATTTCAAATCATTCAACGACATCCAGCCAAGATCGTACTTGTTCCACGAATATGCTCACGGGTTACATCATAGTTGCATAAAGTTCAAATTACATCGGAGTACGGAATAATATTACAAACCATAGTTTTGATAGTAGTAGCGGAAGCAACATAGTCTTTAAAACATAAGTTTGGATTGTTCATAAATACGGTGCCATCAGTTGACTGGGTCCACAAAAGCAACAGATGAGATAAGTGTTGACCATGCCCTTGGTCTAGTCATCACCCGTTACCGGGTACAAGCAGTTCTCGCAGTAACCATAAAAGCACTGGCCATCTGCAACAACAAGGGAATAAAACCCTGAGTACGAGAAGGTACTCAGCTAGACTTACCCGTCATAAACCAAAAATAATGAGACTCCAAGGACTATGTAGGCTATAGGGGTGGGGTTGGCTGTACATACTCTTTTGCATGAAAGCTTTAGTAATAAAACTCAATTTCAGATGTTGGCAATTGCTTTTAGTCATTAACTCTACCTTACTAGATTTGCACCTGTACTAAACAAGCACTTGCTAATTAATCAATCAAGAGTGACTATTTCATCAATAGCCTTTCAGATTCCATAACCATTTTAGTTCCATAAGTTCTACGGGAGATGATCTAGAGTCAACTGCTCACTGTCCAGGAGCGATGGCGATTATAATCGATTCCTACCCAGCTGGGGATAAAATGTCTCACACTCGCCCGGCACGTCCGGCTACGGCAGTCGTAAGCTGCCAGTCAGGAGATTCGAGAACACAAAGCGCGGGACGGCCATGGGCCCTTCTACACCGGGGGTTATCTCAGTGCCAGGTCGCTCAACCTATAACTGCCCACGGTCATGCCAGGTCGATCAGGCCCTGCCTGCCCTCGGACCATGCCAGGTCGATCAGAATAGTTGCCCACGGTACAGCTGAGGCCCTGGGTGTTAGGCGTCAACATCTCCATCTCCGGCTCGAATAACCTTACTCGGCTTCACGGGAGGTACTCCGACCAACTCCGTTAAGTGATCGACGCGTTCAATTTGACTGAAGGGACATTCCCGAACGGGTCCTAGGCGACACAGGCGGGAGACTACTAGCACTCAGAACCCATGTTCTGCTGCTCTTACATCCCGCCTTCGTCTCAGATTAATTATCACATGGTTATCTCATGGTAGCACAGGCTAAACATGATCAGTATCCACCTATTGCGGGAGACAGGGAATCACCCGACTTTTACCGGTCTAAGCAGGGCTAAGCATATAACGAGCCTAGACCTAAACAGGGATATCAAGATATATTGCAGGTGGACAAGGATAAGTAATAATGCATCAACGGTAGCAATCAATTCCTATAACCTAATGCAACATCCATCATCAGGTTAAATTAGAAAACACTTGCAAACCGTAGGAGTTAGAATGCTCCGGGGCTTGCCTTTCTCAAAGTCCGACGGACGGTGATCGCGGCACTCGGGCAAATCGTCGGCGTCGGTCCCTCCGACTTCTTCTGTCAGGATCTCCTCCGGACTGGGCTCTTCCAGCAACGACGGGGTCTGGATCTCCTCCGCTGATCCTGTATGATGCATAGTGCGCATGAATAGGATGAATGCACATAGAATGCATATGTGATGCACATGATCGACAGCAATCAGAAGATAAGCACATGGCATCTACTGCATTCTCTGTGAAAAAGACAAATTCTATCATGGAAAGGTGCTTTGAACTACACACCCTAGCAAAAAGTGTCAAACAACAGATTTCTTATTTTTCTACTGAGCTACCTAGTACAAGAGCAATGTGCTTAAATTCTCAGGTTCATATTCCTCATATTTTAATTACTACAAAATAAACAAGGAACGACATTTAACCATTTTAAAAGCTACTGTCAAATTAATTCACAGAACAACCTCATATTATATTTTTCTCTGAAACTACACCTTCATACAAACCTAACAAAACTGGAATCACATTTTTCTGACTGCTATATAATTAGTTATGCATTTTCCAAGTTATCAGCACTTTTCTAATGTAAATAAAGCTACCCATAAAAAAATATCACCAAGAATGCATTCAACAAACTTTACTGATAGATCTAAACATGCTTGACCTAACAAAATTTGTTTCACAGGATTTGGACATAAAATGAGCCTTGTATGAATTTTTGAAGCCTTTACATGGATTCTGCAAAACAAAACTTAAAAAGGAAAACTCAATCCTATACGCTACGGACTTCGGCCGAGGCACAAGACAAGCGCTCAGCACACCCGGCGCGATTCGGCTGAGGCCCGAGGCAAGGCTTCGGCACATTCGGCGCGATTCGGCTGAGGCCCGAGGCTAGGCTTCGGCACATTCGGCGCGATTCGGCTGAGGCCCGAGGCTCAGACACATTTTACCGATTCGCCCGAGGCATACTGACAGCCGAGGCTAACCTATTCAGCCGAGGCTACTGACTCAACCGAGGCTTACTGATTCAACCGAGACTAACTGACTCAACCGAGACTAACTCAACCGACTCGGTCGAGGCTCGAGGCAAAGGCTCGGCGCTTTCGGCTTTCCGAGGCCTACGGCACCCAAGCTCTTCCCTTTCTCTCTTCCTTACTGCCAGTCGGGGCCCGCTGGTCAGGGTGACCAAGCTTCCGAGGCCAAGCTCGGCACGTTACCGCGCGAGGCCAGGCTCGGCGGTCAACGGCGGAGTTTGGCGCCGTGGTCGTTGACCGGCCCTAGCTCGTCGACGGCGACACTTCTGGCGACACGGAGACCATCGTTGGGTGCGGGTTTTCGAGACGAACACGACCGACTAACTTGCTGAGCCAGAGGGATACCGGAGCAAGCTCGACGGCGGCCATGGCGGAGCGGCGGCTCTGCGACTCGGCGGCGGAACTTTCCCCGGCGGCTTGCGACTCGGCGAGGTTAGCACTAGCCCAAGCAAGACCTAAGCGACCTATTGGAGCAACTCTCGGGCTTCGGCATCCCCGGCATTGCTCGGAGCTATGCACGGCGGCGGTCCATGGCGGACACGGCGATGACACGGCTCGGTTCCAGCTGAAACACGGCAAAAGAGAGGTCTCCATCTAACTCTAAGCAGACTAGAACATGGCTCAGCTCAGGGTAGCATGGCCGGAGATGATCGGTCCACGTGAAGGTCACGGTGGCGGCCACGGCGGGAGCTTGCGGGTGGCATCCGCTGTTCCGGCGGCTAGAGAGGGAGAGAGGGGAACCAACCCTTACCGGAGAAAGAGGAGGTCGCGGCGGAGAAACTGGCGGGAGGAATCGATCGGTGGTGCGGTGAGTAGCGAGCAATCGCTCGCCGAGGTTCGGCGGGCGGCGGCGGAGCTCTGGTCGGGTGAAGATGGAGTGGAGTGGAGCGAGAGAGAGAGCGAGCGAAGAAAGCTCTCCTGGCTTGCGAGCGCGGGGCGGAGCAAAGGCAAAAGGAACGAAGTGCTAGGTGCATTGCACCTGGCCGGTTCCCGTCGGGGGAACTCCCGACCGGACGCGGCGGCGGCAGGCGTCGCGCGACACGCGGCGGGCGAGGACGCGGTGCATGGAGCGACGTGGCGAGTTCGGGCGCAAACCACGGGCGGCGGTGCTGGCGGTTTGGCCGGCCGGCGAGGCGGTCTCGCGGCTGCGGGCGGATTCTGCCGGCGCGGAGGGAGTGGCGTGCGCGCGGGGAAGAAGAGAGGGACTGACCGGTGGGGTCCACGGTCAAGATTAAACTAAAGAGGTTTGATTAAAAACCTGTATGCTCTATAACTCCTAAACTAAGCTGAATTAGGAAAAGGTCTTAACAGCAAAGTTGCTTAGAATTTTGTAAGGAACAAATCATCTTTAAGGCTCAAGTCCAAATTCTGCTTAGAAAAAGAAATCTACTTCTAATCCATTTTGCTAAAGCAAGAAATCACATTTTAAAAGCTTTTTCTGAGAAAGTGCTGTAAAGCAAAGTTGTTCCCTTCATCGAGATCTACAACTTTGTTATAAGGCACTTGGTCAGAAACAGAAAGCAAACAAGGTTACACTTAGACACTACACAAGGACTTAAGCACTTCAGCAAACATATGCACATGAAATGATGAGATGCTATGCTTATGCCATGCCAAATTATGCATTTAGGGATTGCTTAACACCGGGGTGTTACAGCCCTCCCCTCCTTAAAAGAAATCTCGTCCCGAGATTTGGATTACAAACCATTTCTTATAAAAGTGTGGGTATACGTCCTTTAGATAGTCATCCGTCTCCCAGGTAGCATCTCGGTCATCTTGCTCACTCCAAGATACCTTATATTGCTTCACGATTCTTCCGCGGGTCGCTCTTTCTTTTCATCGAGCACTCGACATGGTATAATTGAGTAAGTGAGATCAGGTTGTAACTTGATACGAGCTGGTTGTACCTCTTCTTCTGGTACTCGAAGACATTTCTTCAGTTGAGAGACATGGAACACTGGAAAAATAGCCTTCAAATGCTCTGGTAATTGCAGTTGATAGGCCACTTCTCCCTTCTTTTGCACAATTCTATATGGTCCCACGAACCTTGGTGCTAACTTCCTTTTGACTCCAAAACGTTTTACACCCTTCATTGGTGAAACCTTCAAATAGACATAGTCACCAACATTGAACTCAAGCGGTTTCCTTCGCTTATCAACATAGCTTTTCTGACGAGATTGTGCAGACGCAATATGTTGCTGAATTGTTCTAACTTGTTCTTTTGCTTCTTTCACAAAGTCAATACCATAGTATCGACGTTCCCCTGGTTCTACCCAGTTTATCGGTGATCTGCATCTTCTACCATACAGAGCTTCAAAGGAGCCATTTGTATACTTTCTTGATAACTGTTGTTATAAGCAAACTCTGCCAATGGTAACCATTTCTCCCAAGAACCTTTTGCTGATAAAACACAGGCTCTTAACATATCCTCTAATACTTGATTCACTCTCTCTGTCTGCCCTGACGTTTGCGGATGGTACGCTGAGCTTCGGACTAAATTCGTGCCTAACTCCTTCTGCAACTTTTCCCAAAATGGTGCAGGTAAATTGCGGTCCACGATCAGAGACTATAACCCTTGGTACACCGTGCAGTCGCACAATCTGACTCATGTAGATCTCGGCATAATCTGGGGCCTTATAGTTGGTCTTGACTGGAATGAAATGTGCGGTCTTTGTGAGACGATCCACAATTACCCAAATTGAATCATTACCCTTCTGGGTCTGGGTAAACCCGGATAAATCCATACTCTCTTCCCACTCATTCAGGTATAGCTAATGGCTGAAGCATTCCAGCTGGTTTCAAGTGAATAGCTTTTACTCGACAACACGTATCGCATCTGGCCACATAAGCAGCAATTTCTTTCTTCATTTTGGTCCACCAAAATCTCGGACGCAAATCTTGGTACATTTTTGTACTTCCAGGATGAATAGATAATTTGGACAAATGTGCTTCATTCATGATCCGATTCCTGAGTTCTCTATCCTTAGGCACCACTAACCGCTGGTTAAACCATAGAACTCCATTTTCGTCAACTCGAAAATGCTTATCGGCCTCTTTTTCATCCTTGAGCCTTCCCTTAATATGATAGATGCCCTTATCAGTTTTCTGGTTCTCTATAATTTGGTCTACTAACACATTGCGCAACTTCAAATCATGTAGCACTGCAGCATGTGTTAAGCTGAACTCATCCTCTGGCAGAAGCTTCATAGCATTACAGTGTGATTTCCGGCTCAGAGCATCGGCCACAAACATTCGCCTTGCCTGGATGATAGTGAATCTGAAGATTATAATCCTTAATCAATTCAAGCCATCTTCTTTGCCTCATATTCAATTCTGCTTGCGTGAAAATATATTTAAGACTCTTGTGGTCGGTGTACATATTGCAGACATTCCCAAGCAGATAGTGTCTCCAAATCTTCAAAGCATGCACAACGGCAGCTAATTCCAAATCATGGGTCGGGTAATTCACTTCATGCTTTCGCAATTGCCGCGAAGCATAAGCAATCACTCTGCCTTCTTGCATGAGAACACAACCTAGGCCTACTTTTGACGCATCACAAAAGACATCAAAGGGTTTCTCGATATCTGGTTGAGCTAAAACAGGAGCAGTGGTCAACAGTTTCCGCAGGATACGGAAAGCAGTTTCGCACTTCTCCGTCCATTCAAATTTCTGATTCTTTTGCAACAAACTTGTCATTGGCTTTGCAATTTTGGAGAAATCGGGAATAAATCGACGATAATATCCTGCTAAACCAAGAAAACTCCGGATTTCACCAACTGAAGTAGGAGCTTCCCAGTCCATGACTTCTTGTACTTTACTAGGGTCTACTGAGATTCCTTCTTCTGACAGAATATGACCAAGAAATTGTACTTTCTTCATCCAAAACTCGCACTTGCTGAATTTAGCATAGAGCTTGTGTTCCCTGAGTCTAGATAAGACAACCCTCAAATGTCCTGCATGATCGTCTGCATTTTCCGAGTAAACCAGAATATCGTCAATGAACACTACCACAAACTTGTCTAATTCTGGCATGAACACAGAGTTCATCAAACTCGTAAAATATGCTGGAGCATTGGTTAATCCAAAGGACATAACAAGATACTCGTATAACCCGTATCTGGTTGAGAAAGCGGTCTTTGGAATATCCTGTGGTCTGATTCGAATCTGATGATACCCTGACCTTAGATCAATCTTAGAAAACACCTTGGCTCTTGATAACTGATCAAAAAGGATGTCTATTCTAGGTAACGGATACTTATTCTTAACAGTCACGGCATTGAGTGGACGATAATCCACACACATGCGCAAGGACTTATCCTTCTTTTTGACAAACAAAGCTGGGCAACCCCATTCTGATACACTAGGTTGAATGAATCCCTTGTCCAAGAGTTCCTTGATCTGGGTCTTGAGTTCCGCCAGCTCATTGGGCGGCATTCGATACGGTCTCCTAGAGATTGGTGCAGTTCCTGGTAACAACTCTATCACAAACTCCACTGCTCTCTTCGGTGGTAACCCTGGTAACTCATCTGGAAAAACGTCCGGAAAATCCCTAACAACTGGAATTTTGGAGAGGTCTTCTATAGCAAGAGTACAAGATAAGTCAACAAGATCGGCACCTCGAGGAAGAGATACGCGAAGCTTGTTACCTGTTCGATAATCAGATAAGGTAAGAGTCCTGTTTGCAGTGTCTAACACCGCATTCCACATAGTCATCCAACTCATTCCTAAGACTACATCCATACTTAGCCCTGGTAAAACCACTAAGTTGGCTCCAAATTTATGCCCTCCAATATCAATGGTCACATTACACACCATCTGCCTAGATAACACGCTACTCCCTACGGAGCTCACGCGAAACCCATAATCCATTTCAGAGATTTCTTGATTATGCTTTTGTGCAAATGCCTTGCTCATAAAAGAATGCGATGATCCAGTATCAAATAAAACAACTGCAGGATGATGGTTCACAAGACACATACCAGCAGTCACGGGCTCTCCTGCACGAGCTTCTTCAGCAGTCATGTTATGCAGACGCGCTGGATAATTAGCCTGCTGCTTCTTGGGGTGTGGGCAATACCTTGCAAAGTGCCCATCTTGGTTGCAATTGAAGCACGGCCCCCGAACTATTGGCTTGGTCCCAGTTGAGCTGCCTTGTCCTGCTCGAGCCTGACTTGCTGCCACCTTGTATGGTCGTTGACCACGCTGAGCTTGTTGCTGCCCTTTCTTCTGAGGCGGCCTGAAACGAGCCCCAGGTGCTGGTGGTCGGTATTGAGAACGCTGGGCTGGTGGTCCTCTAAACTGAGATGATCCAGATTCCAGGGTCCTCTTCCTAGCCTTGCTTGTAGCATGCTTGTTGTTGTGATTCTCCTGGATCAGGCAGTCACTGATGAAGTCATTGAAAACTGTGCGGGATGAAGTACCCACTGATTTTCCCATCTTAGTATTCAGTCCTCTCTTAAAGCTAGCTATCTTCTTAGCATCGGTATCAACAAAATCTGGTGCATAGCGAGATAAAGAGTTGAACAAGTGATGATACTCGGTCACTGACCGCGTTCCTTGAGTTAAGCTCATGAATTCAACCATCTTCATCTGAGTCAAGCCTGGCGGAATATAGTGCCCGCGAACAGCTTCCGCGAACAGTCTCCAAGTGACAGGTGTACGAGCTGGGTAAGTGGTACGGTGATGTCCCCACCAAATCCCGGCTGGCCCCTGTAGCTGATGTGCAGCATACTCTGCCTTTAACTCTTCTGTAAGCCTGAGCAGTCGAAACTTCTGCTCTATTGTATGCAGCCATTCTTCCGCTTCTAGAGGTTCTGTGGCTTCCTTGAAAATTGGCGGCCTTGTGTCCAGAAAATCCTTGAACGAGCTGTACTGATTCGGTTCAGGGCGTTGATTGTTATGCGCTAAATTCTCTCGCAGAAGCGCCTCGATGTTGCGTTGGCTTCCCAAGAACTGAGCAAAGAGTTGCTCGGCCGTGGGTGGTGGAGGAGGTGGTGGATTGCGGTTCTCTCTGCTATCATCATTACCACCACTACCACCCGCTCCACTGCGAGTCGTCGTCATCTGCATGTAGCGATAGCAATGATCATTAAAGACGTTGCCAATATTGCGGAGAACAATAAACCATGCCAACAGAAATTATTCGGAAAATAAATTCGCCAAACAATTACAGAGGCATAATAAATTTCGATCCACAACGCATCATCACATGATAAAAAGTGCTCATCACATAACATACAAAAGTCAACATAACATCCATAGATGCCCATACATATGGGACTTTTCAAGGTCTTGCGCCATACGCATATAGGTCCAACACACATCCTTACATCCACGTGATAACCCCAAAAGATCAAGCACTAGGACATGAGACAAAATCACTACTCGCTAACACTAACTAGTCTACTCCCTAATGGCACCCTCGTCATCATCGTCGTTGTCATCATCATCACTCGAGATGTCCGAAGAACCACTGGACGAAGCATGAGAATCCGGGTCCTCCTGAGGAAGGATAGGGTTCCTCTCGTTCTCACGGCGATGAATCTCCTCATGTAGGCGATCATTGTAGTCCTGGAGATGATGAAGTTGCAGCTCTAAACCTCCCACTTGTAGCCTGAGAAGCCTGTTCTGCTCAGTCGCACGCATACCCTCGAGACAAACACGACGTAGCGACTCCTCAGTCTCGGCCATGATGGTGGATAAGAAGGTCGTCATACCCTGCTGGTCACTAAGCTGTTGTGCCGTCTCCTGCTCCCTCTGACGAGCCTGGTCTCTCTCAATGGTCAAATGAGCTAGCTGAGTGGTAAGAAGGTCGACCTCTGTAGCATGCGCCTCCTGACCCTGGTGATGTGCAGCTATCTCCTCACTGAGGATGTGGTCCAGGTGGTCGTAGCTACGTGACAGACACCCGTAGGTAGCCATGAGTGCAGCCATCGCACTCCCAGCTGGCCCTGCGCAGTGCTCACGCTCTGAAGAACTAGCCCCCAAAACCGTAGCACCCGGCTGACGCCACACGGACTGGTACGGATCTGCTGTAGGGAAGACACCGGCTGTGGCCTGGGCAACTACCTCTGGATGATCCTCCATGATATCCCGAAGAACAGTGTACGCAACTTGGTTGGCTCCATCCCAAGGAGTCCTGCCCTGAAGAGCAAACACTCTGCGGCACCACACATGATCCTGCGGATCACGGCTGGGCACGTCCACCTCAACTGTGTACATGTAGCGATCCTCTGAGAACTGAACTCGATGCCACTCATACTGCGGCTCCTGGCCCTCCTGGTATCCGACAAAGTGCAGCACCCTCCACAAAAGAGTAGGCATGCCAAACTCCTCCAGAAAATCCTCGGATCCCTCCTCGGTCCAAGGACCCAGCATGTAATTGGGCCTCCTGCCTCCAGTCGACTTGCGGGCGGTACGCTTAGTGCGGGCCATCTGAAAGAAGTGTATCCACACAGTTTTTAATTAGTTGAGAACAACTTTTATTTAAGATCGGGACGGATAACATAAGGAAGGAAGTAATTAATGCAAGATTATAGGATCATGGTGCATGAGTGTAACATACGTCCTCACTGCCTAACAATCTAACGGTTTAAACGGTGGCATACAACGTTCACTCATAGCGTTAACTAGCGTACTACACGTTCGCAAGTTAGTGTACCTGCAGAAAGTTCATTTCAGCCCTGCCCACAATATGAATATCATGCATTGCCGAAAATTAAATCTAATACTGGCTTAGGTGCACACCCAGTATACACGTAAGCAGTATATGCACCCATCAGAAAAGTATTACTCCCACAATTAATACTTTCACATATACTTGTGTGCAACAGGTATACATGTCAGCATCATTCAAGCACTCCCCTAGATTGGCGGTTGTCCAATCATGCTCTCACAACTCACTTATTACCTTGGCGTAGAGGCAATTGATCCATACATTACTATTCCGAAGAATAGCACCCATACAATTTCACCCTTGCCGTATGGACGACAGAATAACAGAAATTAAATATGATGCACAACCCCCAAGTTAGTACTTAAATAGCCACCTAGATTCCTATTGGGCATAAGGACTTAGTCACTGGCACACCTTAGCTTTAAACCTTAAGATTTTCCAAATCCTCATATAACTACAAGTTGGCATTATAGCTTTATTTTTTTATAAAAAAAATATTGTTTTTAAATACACCCATGAACAGTAACGCAGAACTTGCTCCGATGCCAGCTGTAACAGAACCGACCAATTTGCACCAGATTAAGCACTGAAAACCTCTGCTCTCACAGAAATCATCGAGTACTTAAGCTCGTACAAACCCGGTAGTCCGGAAATCTCGAAGGATTTCAAATCATTCAACGACATCCAGCCAAGATCGTACTTGTTCCACGAATATGCTCACGGGTTACATCATAGTTGCATAAAGTTCAAATTACATCGGAGTACGGAATAATATTACAAACCATAGTTTTGATAGTAGTAGCGGAAGCAACATAGTCTTTAAAACATAAGTTTGGATTGTTCATAAATACGGTGCCATCAGTTGACTGGGTCCACAAAAGCAACAGATGAGATAAGTGTTGACCATGCCCTTGGTCTAGTCATCACCCGTTACCGGGTACAAGCAGTTCTCGCAGTAACCATAAAAGCACTGGCCATCTGCAACAACAAGGGAATAAAACCCTGAGTACGAGAAGGTACTCAGCTAGACTTACCCGTCATAAACCAAAAATAATGAGACTCCAAGGACTATGTAGGCTATAGGGGTGGGGTTGGCTGTACATACTCTTTTGCATGAAAGCTTTAGTAATAAAACTCAATTTCAGATGTTGGCAATTGCTTTTAGTCATTAACTCTACCTTACTAGATTTGCACCTGTACTAAACAAGCACTTGCTAATTAATCAATCAAGAGTGACTATTTCATCAATAGCCTTTCAGATTCCATAACCATTTTAGTTCCATAAGTTCTACGGGAGATGATCTAGAGTCAACTGCTCACTGTCCAGGAGCGATGGCGATTATAATCGATTCCTACCCAGCTGGGGATAAAATGTCTCACACTCGCCCGGCACGTCCGGCTACGGCAGTCGTAAGCTGCCAGTCAGGAGATTCGAGAACACAAAGCGCGGGACGGCCATGGGCCCTTCTACACCGGGGGTTATCTCAGTGCCAGGTCGCTCAACCTATAACTGCCCACGGTCATGCCAGGTCGATCAGGCCCTGCCTGCCCTCGGACCATGCCAGGTCGATCAGAATAGTTGCCCACGGTACAGCTGAGGCCCTGGGTGTTAGGCGTCAACATCTCCATCTCCGGCTCGAATAACCTTACTCGGCTTCACGGGAGGTACTCAGACCAACTCCGTTAAGTGATCGACGCGTTCAATTTGACTGAAGGGACATTCCCGAACGGGTCCTAGGCGACACAGGCGGGAGACTACTAGCACTCAGAACCCATGTTCTGCTGCTCTTACATCCCACCTTCGTCTCAGATTAATTATCACATGGTTATCTCATGGTAGCACAGGCTAAACATGATCAGTATCCACCTATTGCGGGAGACAGGGAATCACCCGACTTTTACCGGTCTAAGCAGGGCTAAGCATATAACGAGCCTAGACCTAAACAGGGATATCAAGATATATTGCAGGTGGACAAGGATAAGTAATAATGCATCAACGGTAGCAATCAATTCCTATAACCTAATGCAACATCCATCATCAGGTTAAATTAGAAAACACTTGCAAACCGTAGGAGTTAGAATGCTCCGGGGCTGGCCTTTCTCAAAGTCCGACGGACGGTGATCGCGGCACTCGGGCAACTCGTCGGCGTCGGTCCCTCCGACTTCTTCTGTCAGGATCTCCTCCGGACTGGGCTCTTCCAGCAACGACGGGGTCTGGATCTCCTCCGCTGATCCTGTATGATGCATAGTGCGCATGAATAGGATGAATGCACATAGAATGCATATGTGATGCACATGATCGACAGCAATCAGAAGATAAGCACATGGCATCTACTGCATTCTCTGTGAAAAAGACAAATTCTATCATGGAAAGGTGCTTTGAACTACACACCCTAGCAAAAAGTGTCAAACAACAGATTTCTTATTTTTCTACTGAGCTACCTAGTACAAGAGCAATGTGCTTAAATTCTCAGGTTCATATTCCTCATATTTTAATTACTACAAAATAAACAAGGAACGACATTTAACCATTTTAAAAGCTACTGTCAAATTAATTCACAGAACAACCTCATATTATATTTTTCTCTGAAACTACACCTTCATACAAACCTAACAAAACTGGAATCACATTTTTCTGACTGCTATATAATTAGTTATGCATTTTCCAAGTTATCAGCACTTTTCTAATGTAAATAAAGCTACCCATAAAAAAAATATCACCAAGAATGCATTCAACAAACTTTACTGATAGATCTAAACATGCTTGACCTAACAAAATTTGTTTCACAGGATTTGGACATAAAATGAGCCTTGTATGAATTTTTGAAGCCTTTACATGGATTCTGCAAAACAAAACTTAAAAAGGAAAACTCAATCCTATACGCTACGGACTTCGGCCGAGGCACAAGACAAGCGCTCAGCACACCCGGCGCGATTCGGCTGAGGCCCGAGGCAAGGCTTCGGCACATTCGGCGCGATTCGGCTGAGGCCCGAGGCTAGGCTTCGGCACATTCGGCGCGATTCGGCTGAGGCCCGAGGCTAGGCTTCGGCACATTCGGCGCGATTCGGCTGAGGCCCGAGGCTCAGACACATTTTACCGATTCGCCCGAGGCATACTGACAGCCGAGGCTAACCTATTCAGCCGAGGCTACTGACTCAACCGAGGCTTACTGATTCAACCGAGACTAACTGACTCAACCGAGACTAACTCAACCGACTCGGTCGAGGCTCGAGGCAAAGGCTCGGCGCTTTCGGCTTTCCGAGGCCTACGGCACCCAAGCTCTTCCCTTTCTCTCTTCCTTACTGCCAGTCGGGGCCCGCTGGTCAGGGTGACCAAGCTTCCGAGGCCAAGCTCGGCACGTTACCGCGCGAGGCCAGGCTCGGCGGTCAACGGCGGAGTTTGGCGCCGTGGTCGTTGACCGGCCCTAGCTCGTCGACGGCGACACTTCTGGCGACACGGAGACCATCGTTGGGTGCGGGTTTTCGAGACGAACACGACCGACTAACTTGCTGAGCCAGAGGGATACCGGAGCAAGCTCGACGGCGGCCATGGCGGAGCGGCGGCTCTGCGACTCGGCGGCGGAACTTTCCCCGGCGGCTTGCGACTCGGCGAGGTTAGCACTAGCCCAAGCAAGACCTAAGCGACCTATTGGAGCAACTCTCGGGCTTCGGCATCCCCGGCATTGCTCGGAGCTATGCACGGCGGCGGTCCATGGCGGACACGGCGATGACACGGCTCGGTTCCAGCTGAAACACGGCAAAAGAGAGGTCTCCATCTAACTCTAAGCTACTACGGAGGTAGAGCAGACTAGAACATGGCTCAGCTCAGGGTAGCATGGCCGGAGATGACCGGTCCACGTGAAGGTCACGGTGGCGGCCATGGCGGGAGCTTGCGGGTGGCATCCGCTGTTCCGGCGGCTAGAGAGGGAGAGAGGGGAACCAACCCTTACCGGAGAAAGAGGAGGTCGCGGCGGAGAAACTGGCGGGAGGAATCGATCGGTGGTGCGGTGAGTAGCGAGCAATCGCTCGCCGAGGTTCGGCGGGCGGCGGCGGAGCTCTGGTCGGGTGAAGATGGAGTGGAGTGGAGCGAGAGAGAGAGCGAGCGAAGAAAGCTCTCCTGGCTTGCGAGCGCGGGGCGGAGCAAAGGCAAAAGGAACGAAGTGCTAGGTGCATTGCACCTGGCCGGTTCCCGTCGGGGGAACTCCCGACCGGACGCGGCGGCGGCAGGCGTCGCGCGACACGCGGCGGGCGAGGACGCGGTGCATGGAGCGATGTGGCGAGTTCGGGCGCAAACCACGGGCGGCGGTGCTGGCGGTTTGGCCGGCCGGCGAGGCGGTCTCGCGGCTGCGGGCGGATTCTGCCGGCGCGGAGGGAGCGGCGTGCGCGCGGGGAAGAAGAGAGGGACTGACCGGTGGGGTCCACGGTCAAGATTAAACTAAAGAGGTTTGATTAAAAACCTGTATGCTCTATAACTCCTAAACTAAGCTGAATTAGGAAAAGGTCTTAACAGCAAAGTTGCTTAGAATTTTGTAAGGAACAAATCATCTTTAAGGCTCAAGTCCAAATTCTGCTTAGAAAAAGAAATCTACTTCTAATCCATTTTGCTAAAGCAAGAAATCACATTTTAAAAGCTTTTTCTGAGAAAGTGCTGTAAAGCAAAGTTGTTCCCTTCATCGAGATCTACAACTTTGTTATAAGGCACTTGGTCAGAAACAGAAAGCAAACAAGGTTACACTTAGACACTACACAAGGACTTAAGCACTTCAGCAAACATATGCACATGAAATGATGAGATGCTATGCTTATGCCATGCCAAATTATGCATTTAGGGATTGCTTAACACCGGGGTGTTACACGAGGGAAAGTGACCGCTTGGCAGATCATGGTGTCGTAGCACACCCCCCTACCTGGCGCGCCAACTGTCAATGAAATATGGTCGGCAGTCTACCGAGTTGTATGCCCAAGGTAGTAGATTAGATGGCGGAGGCGTGCGAGACGTCTACACAAGAATAAACAGAGGGACAAGAGACGACAATTTAGATAGGTTCAGGCCGGCAAGTCACCGTAATACCTTACGTCCTGTGTTCTGGTGGCTGGATTGTATTGCTGGATTGGAATATGGGTGTTTGGAGAGGGTCCCTGCTCGCCTTATATAGCTGAGGAGCAGGGTTACAATTTGCCGATTCCTAACAGATTACAATCGGTCCCTTTTGGCAAGGAATCCGGGTCTATATATTAAGATCTTCCTTGATGAACAAGACTTCAGGAGAGTCCTTGGTGGTTGCGATAGCCTGATCGCGAGCCGCAAGGGATTCTGGTTGGGCCATAGTTGGCGTCCGGCCCAAGTGGGTCCATGGGGGTATACGGAGGTATTATCCCCACAGTGCCTAAGGACATTATCTCAATCATGAAGAGCACCAAAAAGGTTTGGGTCCGAAAGGGAAGTAAGTTGTGAAGTGGACTACGAGGAATTTGAAGACTTGGCAAAGGTTGGTTGCATATCATGGGGTGCATCACATTCGATCATGTCATTGCCAAGTATATGAGTGGTCACTATGGACCCAAGTTCCCCTTCCCATGATAGATAACTAGATTTAAATTCTTGCAATTTCTTTTAGCATCTAGTTCATTTTATTGCCTAGGTTTGCATTTGCATATTTAATCCTTTGACATGCATTCACTAGGCTTATCATATGGTAGTTTTGCTCGGTATCACTCTCATCTTTGGAGCAAACCTACATGATTTAAATTTGCTTAGGAGCACGACACATAGCTTCTCTTACTTGTATTTATCTTATATGTGCCAAAGTCCAAATAGTAGATAAACTACCCCGATTACCATCTTCAATTGGTGTCACATTTCTAGTGATGTCAACTTGCAAAATGGTAGTTTGACCTTACAAGTCAATGTGCATGTCTCCTACAAGTATTTCAAACTTGTATGCACACTTTTAAGGGGAGTTTACTCTACAATTTGGAAGCTTTGAGACTAACACTACTTTCAAGTTCATCATGTGTGTAGTAGTCTCATTGCAAGGAAAATGGAGTCCCGGAGACAAGCATCGTGTGTGGCGATAATCTAATTGGTATCTACATGTGGTATTCCTAACCGATATCATTATGTTGATTTCAATTTGATACTCTTATATGCTTTCTCCATACATTATATAGATTAAACTCTTTTGTGCATTAATGTGCCAGTTATGCATATGCTTTGTCATACACCATATGTATGCATACACTTAGAGGGAGTTTAATTTATATAATGTGAGAGTCAAGTTTTGTGATCAATTTCAATCCACATAAAAAGGATCACAAAATTTGACCCTCTCTTGTGCTACTAATGTCTTCTTTTTCGGTGTTTGATTCCAAAGGGGGAGAATTTGAAGGACCAAAAGCAAGCCCAACACAAAATAAATAACCAAAACCAAAATTCAAAATTTTTGTGGTTATGACTTTGGGATGGTCCGAGGAAGGGAGGAAGTGGATTATGGAGTTAGGGGGAGACTTAAATCCATAATATCACAAAGGGACCCAATGACAAGGGCAACATAAGTTATAGTAGTGCATTTTATTTTGGTATCTTTTAGCATCATATGATTTTGCCCTTGCATTGCATCCTAGCAAGTAGATTGCATTTTACCACTTATACCTTTCATTTGCTTGCTTTGGTCATGTTGCCATCAATCACCAAAAAGGGGGAGATTGTAAGGAAAATCGACCTCGACCCATTTGACTTTGGATTTTGTTGTTTGATGAACAACATAACCAAATTGGACTAATGTGTTCACAAGTGTTTGTTTTGTAGTCCAATAGGGTGCAAAAGGTGACTTGGACTAAGGCAACGTGGTGATCCGATGATCAACACCTCAAGCAAGACATTTGAAGCTCAGTACAAGACTCTCAAGATCAAGCAAAGTCCAAGGCACAAGACTGGAACCAAGATGGCGCAAAGAAATGGTGAAGAAATGAAGAAGAAGGTACATCAGACGCTGCATCGGACGCTGCTTCGCAAGCGTCGGACGCACCGATGGCAAACCCTAGCTCATGTCAGCGCCAGAAGAAGCATCAGACGCTGAAGACTGAGCTCATCGGACGCGACGGTAACACTGTGCAAGCCTTGCACAGCGTACACCGGATGCACCGTTGAAGCATTGGACGCTACAGGACCCTGCGTCCGATGCTAGTACAGAGAGGTTCCAGAAAGGCTCTACGAGCATCAGACGCGTCAGATGATCGAGCATCAGACGCTGCAGAATCCGATGTGACTCAGTGCCAGGCTGGCAACTAGCCATTATAGGAGCATCGAACGCGTTCGATGATCATGACTTCAGCGTCCGATGTTGCGCTGTGAAGTCTGTTTTGTTCTCCAATGGCTCTTTTCGCTTGGGGCTCTATATATACCCCCATGGCCAGCCAAAAACACATGGTTAGAGCTCATGGAAGCATACCAAGTGCATAGACACATATTTAGTTGCTCTAGCCACCAAAGTGCTTAGTGATATACTAGGTGATTAGTGTAGGTGCTTTGCGAAGTGCTTAGGCTAGTTAGACCACCGCTTTGCGCTTGCTCTTGGTTTTAGGCCTAGTGTTTAGTGAGGTTTGCATACCTCTTACTTACCGGTGCTTGCGCGCACTATTATTGTACATCGGAGGGGCTTGTAGTCTTGCGAGACCACACTAACCGAGTTTGTGGTGTGGCCTCCACCACGTACCGAAGGGAACAAGGCCCGCGGTGGTTCGGCCAGAAGCTTGATAGTGAAGACGACGGGGAGCATCCAGGAGAGGCTTTGCCATGAGTGGATTAATCGGAGACCCACTAGCGCGTGGGGAAGGCCCGGAGCTATCCACGGAGTTACCCGACTAGGAGCTTGGCCCTTGCGAGGGATTCCTTGCGAGGGGCTCCAACAAGGACTAGGGGGAAACTTGTGCGCTTCTCGATACCTCGGTAAAAATACCGGAGTCATCGACGGGAGTTTGCATCTCTACCTCTCTCTTTAGCTTCTGTATTTACTTTGCTTCCTTGGTGTGAGCTTTATCTTTCCTAGCTTAGTTGATAGGCTAGTTGATAGGTTTGGATCATAGGTTGCAAAACTCTTTTACGGTAGAGATAGCAACACACCTAGCAAAACCTTAGTTGCACAATAGGTAGTTTATTTTCTTGTATAGGTTTTGACTAGGTGGTGTTTAGAGGCCATAGTTTAGAGTAGAAGTTTTTAGTTGCCTAATTCACCCCTCCCCTCTTAGGTGTCACGGTCCTTTCACACTTGATCATAAATAATTGTCTGATCTTATCCATCAAGTCATTCACATTCATGGACTTGTACTGCTTAATCCAATTGTTGAAGCTCTCTGCCAAGTTGTTGGTCACATAGTCCACTTTGGAAATGGTTGAGAATTGACTTCTAGTCCACAACTTGTTGTGATGCTGTCTTATGTAATTAGTTGCGACTGGTTTTGCTTTCTCCGTCTCAACCCAGTGTTTCTCAAACATGTACGGGTTCCAGGCATAAGCTGCTGCCCAGAGGTGATCATCAAACACCTTCCCACGGTACTTCTTCTTGAAATTGGTCACCAAGTGAAACATGTACTCTCTATGCTCTACCTGTGGAAACACTTCAGCAACAGCTGCCATGATTGCTTGGCCTGCATCAGTGCTTATCACTAAACCCATGGGTGACCCAATAGCCTCTCTAAGCCTAATCATGAACCTAATCCAATTGTCATTAGTTTCGGAATAAAAAACTCCAACACATACAGGATACAACCAATTGTGCCCATCAACTGCAGAAGCACTAGCCAGTTTCCCCTTGAACATGCCCGTCAGGAATGTGCTATCTATTGCAAAGTAATGTCTACAACCATTCAGGAACCCATCTATGCAAGGTTTCAAGGCAAAGAAGAATCTTCTAAATCTAATTTTCTCATTTACTATGTAATGGTCAATAATTACTGAGCTACCAGGACAAGAGCTCTCAACTTGTGCTTTGAACCTGAACAAATTATCAAAGCTACTATCCCAATCACCATAAAGTTGTTTCAATGCTAGTTGTCGACCCTTATATACCCTCTGGTAGTTGATGCTCACCTTGTGGTGTTCTTTAATTTTCTTTTGCAATTCTGTTGCTCCCAAAGTAGCATATTGTATCAGAAAATCCTTCAACCTCCAACATATCCAATGTTTGGTAGCATTTCTTACTTTCTTTTTCCTTCTACTGCTAGAACAAGCATGAAGAAATTCATTCTTCTTGACCTACAAGAGTGCAACATAGCTACTTATTAAAATAGCAACAAACAATCATCTATATGTACATGGGTCTAAGAAATTATCCTTACCATAATAGTGCATTTGTCCACTGTTGTAGATGCATGAAGCCTCCATTGACACTTATCCTCTACTTTCCTTGAACAGTAGGCTCAGAACCTAGTTCTTGAACTTTTCTCTGTGTTGAGTTCAAACTCATGTTTGATTGCATGTTGACAAAGAGCCAACTTAAACTCTGACATATTACGATAAGTGCTGCCTACTTTCATAGGAGGATCTACTTCATCAAAATCAACAATTGGGTGATGGTTTACTTCTTCATATTCCTCTTCCTCATCAGACTCTAATTCATCATCATCCTCAAACTCATCATCTGAGTCATCCTCCAAGTCAGGCACGATAGGATTGGCTTTTTCCTTCCCTCTTTCAGAACATCTAAGCACAACTAGAGCATTCACAGGTGCAATGTCCAAGTACATAGTCTCCTCATCAACACCAACATGTTCATTCTCTGGTATAGGATTTCTAAGGTAATCATCCTCATCCTGGTCTGTATTGTTTTTAGGTTGCCCTTCAACAACAAACTCCCACTCAGTGATAGGCTCAAATGTTTTTGAGGGATCACAATAAGCAATGAACATCTCTACAATTTTCTCCTTATTGTGTATATCAAACATAGACATCAAATCATGGTCTGATTTAACTTCTAGAAAAATCTTAAGAACATTATCATAGTATTGGACATGTGCAACTTCCAAGTAGCGTGGATGGTACTTCTCTATAACCGATTCAATAAAATCCTTATAATTTGACAAGTCTAAATCAATCACCATCTCGAAACTAAAACATTTCACATCCTTTCTGGTCCTTTTTCAATTGCCAAGCAAATGAATTTTCAATAAAAAACTTGAATCTGGATCCATCCTAAGTCCAAAATAATAACAACATGCATGAGAATTTCTGCAACTTTGTAACACTACTCCTACAGGGGCCATGGAGATAGTAGACACACCCTACAATGCCTTCTGTGAGTTGGGAGAGTGTTCTGTACTTGGTTGTAGCGCCTTCAGAGGCCATGACTCCGTTGGAAGGCACCTCTGTGGGACTGGGCACCTCCTTCGCTGCGTCTACAGCACTCGAGGCCACGCCGGCCACCTCTGTCGTGGCGCAAGCTGCCTCCTTCGCAGTGCTGGGGGTGCTCAATGCCGCGCCGGACGCCTCTGTCGCGGCGCCGCCCACGCCGGCTGCCTTCGGGGTTGCGGCGCCCTCCTGCGAGGCTACACTAGCCACCTCTGGGGCCGTGGTGCCCTCCAGCGAGGCTGCGCCAGCCGCCAGCGAGCCTGCGCCAGCCACCTCTGGGGCCGCGGCGCCCTCCAGCGAGCCCGCGCCGGCTGTCTCCAAGGCCACGACACCCTCCTGTGAGCCCCCGCCAGCCACCTCTGGGGCCACTCCGGCCCTCTCCATGTCGCTGTCTCGATCTAGGGTTGGGGAGGGAAGGGTTGAAGGGTCGAGATGGCGGACTAGAGGGGGGGGGGGGGGTGAATAGTCCTTTCTAAAAATAATCACACTGGCTAATCGAAACCAATACAGAATTAAAACTATCGGTCTAGCCAGGACTACACCCCTCTACCTATACTCTTCAGCACCTTATAAAAGATCCTAAACAAAGCAAATAAGGTGCCGGGCTAGCTAGAGCTCACTTAAACAATTCTAGCTTGCAAGGTTACACAAACCTAAACAACTAGTACTCAATCAACCGGGGGGCTCCTACACATGCCACTAAGAAAAAGCACCAAGCCTAAGCTCACTAGAAATGCTCAACAACAAGGCTACACAAGCCAAATTAGAGAGCTCAACTTAGCTACACAAACTAAGCAATGTGACTAGCAAGACTACAAGTCAACTAGTCACTCACGGGATCAAATTCTATGCTACAAAAGCAATGAAAGTAACTAGCAAGCTACACAAGCTAACTAATTACAAGAGCAACTACACAAGCACAATATATATGAAAGTAAATACAAGCTTGTGTAAGGGGAATGCAAACCAACAGGATGAACAAGGTTGACACAGTGATTTTATCCCGAGGTTCACTTGGTTGCCACCAAGCTAGTCCCCGTTGTGTCGACCGCACACTTTGGTAGTTCGACGGCTAACAGGCACTACACCTAGCTCGATACTCGAGCGCCGCAAGAACTCACCCACAAGTGAGGGTAACTCAATGACACGCTCTACTAGAGTTGCTCTTCGCGATCCCCGTGGGGTGAGCACAACATCCCTCACAAAGCCTTCTCTGGAGCCACGCACAATCTTCTTGCGGGCTTCACGATGGAGACACAATCACCAAGCCATCTAGGAGGTGGCAATCTCCAATAGTAACAAGCACCACTGGCTTGCAACACGAACACCTAGTGCCACTTGATGCAATCTCTCAATGAAACGCGCTAGCGATCACTCACTCGCAATTGATTCGCACACTAGCAAGCTGTTGGTATAAATTAACGCACACTCTACTTTATCCGCAAGCACACAGCTACCGATGTAGCACTTCACCGGAGTAACCCAGTTTTAATATCGAACCCAAAGGAACAGATAGTGTTAAGTCTTAAAGTCTATCCCCTGAGTAGCTAACAAGGATGGAGAATCTAGAAGTATAAAGGGGATCACTCTGTCTAATTCCAATTTAAGAGTGATATGTTTATATTATTCTTAGTGCAGAAGTTGCCATAAAAGGTCACAAATAGAGTATGAGTCTTTTATGCAAATGTATAATCCTATCGAGCCTACACACGGGTAAGTGGACTATAGAAGAATCAACAAGGCTATAAGAGTCACCCTTGCGAACAACCACTACTACCGGCGTTATAGGAGGCAATTATGAGCTATCAAGTCTAAGCACCACTCTTACACTATCCAACTACTTTAATTCTAGAGCGACTTAGAATTAAAGTACTCAAAAGAGAGTCATAAACCTTAAGAATAATAAGAACAATGGCTCAAACTTAAATATAGACGTTGATTACCGAAACAATCGCTGAAGCAAGTTGACGATGAACTTGAATCCGTAGGTACAAGATGAAGAAGTTGATCCGACAGGCCGGAGCTCCTTCTTGATCTCTTCCTCTCTCTCTCTCTCTCTCTCTCTCTCTCTCTCTCTCTCTCTTCTAATTCTAGTATACGACTAGGTTCTAAACCTAAACTAGAGGGGTATCTAGTCTTCTACTTGAAAGCTGGTTCTTGAAGTCTTCTTCTAGGGTTTCTGAATCAAGCGTAGACTTTTCTGAAGAGAGACTTGATCTTCCCTGGGGCCTGGCGGCCTGTATATATAGCCCTGAGGGATCAACCACGACCATTAGATCAAACCGAGTTCACGTAGGGCTGAGATGGATCCTCAAAGATGGTGGAGGAAGGTTCCAGAAGACGGAGGCCATCGGGCCCAGGGGGTGACCGACCGGTCATAGGGTGGGACCGGTCGGTCCCACCTGGCAGCCTCTCGGGGTGCTCGGCCTCCTGGTGTCTTGTGGTGACCTCTAGGTCTTTCTGGAGTATTCCTGATGTGCCGGTTCCGTAATCTTCCGTCGGTTTCCTTCTAGGAGAAGTAATCAGTGCTGGTTTTCCTGTTTAGTCCCTGCAAAATCACAATTCACCAAAACTCGTGGAATATTGTCAATTAAAACCCTAAACTTTATTGGTGATTGAATTCATGACCTTTTCATATTTATTTATCCTTTAATTTTGATAGATAACAAGTGTCAACAACTACCCCAAGCTTACCTTTTGCTAGTCCCTTAGCAAAACCAAAACTTAACAATGGATCAGGAGTTGCTACAATATCTTCATTTCCAACAAGTATACCTGTTGTTAAACAAAAATTCTCCAAAATATATTATGTTATTCTTCACGGGGCTTATTATTTTTACCTTAGATCTTGAGTAATTGAAAGATTGAACGATCAAATCAAGCACTATGTCTCTAGTTCTTTCACTTCACCTTTATCCCGGAGTTTTAATTAATTTTTTAAAAGCTTTTATACATATGTAGTCAAATTAAACAATGGATCCAAAGAGAAAGTCAACCAACCATTGAATCAAGAATTGCATGTGTATGGAAAATGAAGTCAGATGCTCTTTTGAATATATTCACTCTCTTCTGTTTATCAGAGACATATGGCTATTAGGCTAATTCTACTGTCGGGCACGTGCCCATTTTTTTCTGATATTTTTTTTATTTCGAGGTTCCGGACACTTATCCCTTTTTATTTCCTCGGGATCTATCTTTTTGAGGTTTCAGACACTTGTCCCTTTTTATTTTCTCGGATCTTTTTTTTCTCTTTTTTTATAGCCACATGTTTCCAACAAACTTTAGAGAGTATAGCAACAGATAATTATGAGCATTATGCGAAAGATGGATAAAATGTGTAAGTGATCTTGATTCAATAGTATGATAACATCTCACAGGGTCACAAAGCTTAATTTAACTCAATGCAATTATTAGTCATGTTTATATTTGGAAATCTGCGGAACTTCAGTGTTGTTTAGAACAAGATAATAGCAGCTCAGATCATCACATGTCATCTCCTAATTACCTAGACCTTAGATTAAGTATTTGTCCTCCATGTATTTAATTTTATTTTAAGGCATCATTATCAATGAGGAGAACTCATGCTTTGAAGACTAGGTACTTGAAAGAAATTAGATAGAGCAACTATTCATCATTTCCATGCAAAAGATTAGAGAGAGAGGGTTCTTCTTTAGTCATCAACTTCTTAAAATAAACTAGACACACTATTTTATTTATTTAATCTAACACACTTTAAGATATAATATAAAAGCTAATAATAATAGTAGTAGTAATAATAATAAAGAAATACCCGAGTCGCGAAGAAAACGGGGGTGCGTCTCCCCCAAGCTGGTTCCCTTAATAGCATTTAGCCTTCATGTGTCCATATATTTTTGTCTCTTTTCTTTTTAAGGCTGAGCCTTCATGTGCTCACATTATTTTTTTAATTTGAATTTGTTTATAAAAAACTTAAGAGGATAAAGATACTTACGTGGATATATAGGGGTGCCTTCCCCCAAGCTGAATGTTGACGTAGATCGTTCGATCTTGCAATGTAGCAGACTGGTAGTGGATATGTCCTTCCTCTATTAGAGCTTTGATTGATGTTGATGTTTATTGAGACAGTGCTCTAATAGTGGATGGAGCATTCACCTGCTCATCAGCTTTTCTTGGCCTTTCAAATCCTATGAAACTCAAATAGACAACAAAACTTGTGGAATAGATTAAGAGATAGTGGTTGGCAACTTAAGCCTCAGTTGTCTAGAATTTTAGTAGGATCTCTTTCTCAATATTTTTTTGTATTTTAATATTTTTACGATGTAAGAGAAAAATGCAACAGGATGAATGTATGCATATTTTATTTTTATTTTTTATGCCACCACGGTGAATATCCTTGCGGGTTTTTACACACCATAGAATTATTCACATGAGGCTTCATGATTTATGATGTAGTAAATTTTTTTAGTTTGTTTTCTAAAAACTGTTTGTGAATTAAATATGATGATATAAGAAATGATTATGAATATGAGAAATATGCAGGAAAATAAATATGAGGATAACTACCGATTTTTACCTTTTGGCGAAGGTTCAGATATTTAGGTCCGATGAACCGGACCTTCCCTTGGTTCAGACCTCTCAAGGTATGTCGGACGTTTGGAAAGTTGTTATTGATTGTACCTCTGAGGTGCAGACTTTTTCTTTCATACTTTCTTGGTCTGAATCTTCACTTCCTGTGGTTCACTGTCTTGAGGTTTCTCTTGTTCTTTCTTTTCTGGGACAATGCCGATAGCTTCTTCTTCGTGATTGGCCTCTCTATTCTTGATAGCTTGTCTTCTTTGGCGTTGAGAGCGGTGTCTTTCACTTCTGTTCTTCTTGAGTGCTTCATTAGGTATGTAGTTGATGAAGTAGCATCATACCTTTTTCTCTAAGAAAGTAAAAATGGATTTCCTCTTGTAGTATAGAGGAATGGTCTTTCTAGGATGAGGTGGACATCATCGTCTTCTCCCATGTCAAGGATCAAGAAGTCTGTGGGGACTTTATGACCTCTAATTCTGACTACGACGTCTTCCATCATTCCTTCTTGTTTATGCCTCTTGATATGGTGTCACTCTTGTTTTTCGTTTGTCCAACAGTTTGAAGTGAAGCATTAATTATGGAAGCTGGCAGCATCTTGCTTAGTGTGCATATTCTTGTAGATCTAGGACCTTCACTCTGTAGAATTTGGGAGTGATAAACTTCTCCATGTTTGCTCAAGAGTGTGTCCTGCTCATAAAGACAAGGTAGAGATCAAATGCATGGGCTCTGTTGGTGGAAAAACACCAACATAACCAAAAGTTTTTGTTTATTCCCCTCTAACCTTAGGCACATTGCACAAGACAAACTTGTTGTTTATGTGTTCTATTCAATCTTAACATGAGTGATAGGATCAGAGGATGAGCATAAAAGTAGCATCTTAAAATATTTAACAGATCAAATTGAAGGACCGAAAATGCTAAAGCAAGGCGACCAGAGGGGGGGGGGGGGGGTGAATGGGAGGCTAAAAATTTCTTTCGAAATTATGGCCTATGTCCCAACAAAATCAACCCCAAAAGCTTCGGACTCAAATGCGATGCTCACGACCCTCAGAAAGAGAGTGGATGATCCCTAAGATCATAGCGAGGCACCACACAAGAGAGCAAACCAAAACTCTCAAAACTCCGAGTCAAGTTCGGCCTCAAAAACCGACTCCCGAACGTAGATAGAGGGCTACGTCAGAATTCCTCCAAATACCTATGCTAACACGTAGCAAAGATAGTTAGAGAGGTTCCTAGGTGAACTCTTGGAGCAAACGAGAAGTCTGGAAACGAAGCAGAAAAGCCGGGAGAGCAAAAGCACTAAAATGCAACCTATAGCCGATTCGTGGACTGTCCGGGCTGCTAGTGCCGGACTGTCCGCGCCAGGGGCGGACTGTGCGCGAAACCCTGGCGGACTGTCCGCTGGCCAAGTAGCAAAAACAGCAACACTGCTGTAATGTCCCTGCTCGGACCCGGACTGTCCGCGCCTGTCAACGGCGGACTGTCCGCCGGTCACCCGAGGGGAAAAGCACCGAGGCCAACAGCCACTGCTCGGCTGAAAACCCGATGCGCGGACTGTCCGCGGCCACTATGGCGGACTGTCCGCGGCTACGGCGGACTGTCCGAGACCCCTACGCCGGACTGTCTGCGAGCACCCAGAAAGTGCAAAAACTGCGTGAGACAAAACCAAAATTGATTGGATCTTCACCAAATCGAACAGGGCTGCAACCAAACTTCTCCCAAGTGTTCTTCTACGTGTTTGGAAGCCAATCCTAGGATATCATCGCTTCAACCCAACTAATCCATGAGAAATCCGAAGAACACTAGAAAAGGGGAAGAAAGAAGAACAAAAATGATTTCGACCCGATCTACTTGTTCGTGAGGGTAGAGATGAATTCCTTCGGTGGAAATGTTCTCCTCACTTCAAAGAACAAGTTGATTCAAACGGAATCGCAAAAGACGCAGCGTAGAGGGAGACCGAGTGAAGGGAAAATCATGGAGAAAAGAAGAACGCGAAGAACAAATTCAAAACGTGAATTCAACCATGAATTTGATTCTTGGATTCAGAGGAATGGATGATTGATTAAGCACTCGGTGTCGGGCTACAAGCCACTCCTAGCAACACAAAGCTTGGATGGCAAAAAGCTCAAGAACAAGAGCCAACTCTCCTCTAACCCTAGCCTTCTCTCACAAACACAAAATGAGAGAGGCACCATCCAAGAGATGTTGTCCAACACAGCCCCTTCATCTATATATAGGCGCACGTCCAAATGACACAAACACCCTAACATGAAGTTCTAACCCAAATACCCCCTGGGGGTAAAACCGTCCAGTCCTGGTAGTTTTCATCCGATGGCCATGCGCCTTCTCCTCCTTCTCTTCGCCTCGACGCAAGCTCCAAGATGCCGCCACATGCCGTCCCGTCGACCACCGCGCCTTCCTCGTGGATAGCTTCGCCGCCGCGCCAGCCTCTCCACGCCGCCATGCGTCGACCGTCCTTTTGGACCTCCCCCGGTTTTGAGGCCCAACCGGTAAACCCGCCAGCCCAGGTTTTGAGGCCCAAACCTGGCAAACCGTCCACCCCGAGTTTTGAGGCCCAAACTCTAAAACCGGCCACCCCGAATTTTAAGGCCCAAACTCGGAAACCGTCGATGGTAGCTTTTTGAGGCTCAGCTACCGAACCCGCACTGTAGACGGGATGTGGTTCACACACCCCGACCACCGGCACCGATGCCGATGCATGTCCAGCCTCCACGCCGAGCACAATGCCTTCGCCTTCCTTCTTGACTCGGCCGACGGCACTTGCGCCGCACGCAAGCCCGTGTCTGACCTCCCGCCAAGTGCCACGACGCCATCGTCTTCCTCCCGACTCGGCCGATGCACTGCATATCCTCATGTGCTCCTGCTCGTCGATGACACGTGCCAGCTACCACAGCTGGTCCTCTGGCCCTCCGGTCCGTCGGTCCAAGCCTCACGTCCGCCCTTCACCGCTCTAGGTCCATCGACATGGCACGTCCACCGTACGTCACGCCCATCCTTCACTGCTCTCGGTCCATCGGCACGGCACATCTCTACTTTACCTTCACCTCGCCATCGACCACTGTCTCTGAGCTCAACACCTGCACACCAACACAACCAAGAGACACATGTTGCACACACACACACCAACACATAAACACACCACAACTCAACACCACCGGTTAGTCATAAACATTAAGCGCATAGCAAATAATGACTCAGCCGGGAAAAGCCTCAAACCTTCCTCCCAAAAGTCAATCATTCATCATATATGTTCTCAAT
This sequence comes from Coix lacryma-jobi var. lacryma-jobi, assembly GCA_009763385.1. Taxonomy (NCBI): domain Eukaryota; kingdom Viridiplantae; phylum Streptophyta; class Magnoliopsida; order Poales; family Poaceae; genus Coix; species Coix lacryma-jobi. Next base: position 102,437,408 of record CM019830.1, on the reverse strand, counting down.
CTCCCCCTTGATGAATGCATTGACTAACAATAAAACCACAAAGGAAGGGTTTGAAGGCAAGCCTCATTCAAGTGCCCAAAAGCCAAGTAAAAGCAAACACAAGGCCACTTGATATGAAGAAGAATCATGAAAACTCCAAATAATAAAAGCTCTCGGTCCCGAAAGAAACGGGAAAAGCGGGCAAAGCCTCCACACAACCAAAGAGTCAAGAGAAACAAGAGTTTCATGAAATCCCAAAAGGCACTCAAAAACCAATCTCAAATAAATTGTCAAACAATCATCACCAAAGGAACCAAGGTTCTTATCAACTTGGAAGGTTCTTATCCACTTGGGTTTCGAAATTTCTCCCCCTTGATGATTGAATTGACAAAAGCTAGGCACAAGAGATGGTTTGAGATACCAAAACTGAAAACTTGGTCCCCAAATACATGGGCAACGGCTCAACGCAACCAACCAAAGGATCGGAGCAACAACTCATCAAAGAGCCAAAACTCGATCAAAATCGGAGCACAAGACTTGGTTCCCAAAGACATGGGCAATGGCTCGACGCAACCAAGTCAAAAATGAGCTAGCCCTCAAGAAGAGGCAGAAAAGGCTCAACACCACTTGCTCAAGGCTCGATACCAATTGAGGCTGAAATGACGCATTAGAATGCAAAACTGCTAGTCCCTCCAGATAGAGGCATAGAGGCTCAACACAACTAGCAGAAAACTCGATACCAATCACAGACAACCCAAAAATTGGTGAAAACAACTAGTTCCTCAAGACAGAGGCACAAAGGCTCGACACAACTAGCTGAAGGCTCCATACTAATCGAAAATACCAAGCAAAAACTGCTAGTTCCTCAAGACAGATTCAAAATGGCTCAACACGACTAGCAGGCTCGATACGAACTGAGAAAGCACAAAAAGAAGCTCAAAACCAAATGGAGAACAAACATTCGGAGCACGCGGAGAAGTTGCAAAACAAAACAACTCCCCCTGAAAGCAAGCCTATACACAAATGCTATGCAACAAAGCTCACTATGAAGGATACCAATTGAAGCACATAAAAGAGCTAAACTCCCCCTAGCTCAAAGCTCTCCCCAAAGTGCACGACTTTCACCATTTGTGCCAACACACAAACTCCCCCTTGCAAACAGCTTCTCCCCCTTGACAAAAGGGAACATGCTGAGGGGTTCTGACATTTTCCACAAAGTTGACACAAACACAAAACACGTCATCAACCAAATGCACATGGGGGTGATCACAAGGTGTATCGGAGCTGGGGGTATGAACACTAAGCTAAAAATGCATGATATGCACAATGCAACAGCTTCAAGTGTATAACAATCAGAATGAAAAGATGCTCAAAAGGGTGCTACCCCAAAACTTTAGCAACCAATACAAATGCTAGCAAAGGCTCAAACTGATCAAATGAATACGAAATATGAACAATTAAGCATATGAGCAGTTTTAAACCATTCAAAAGCAGTTCACCACTAAAATAGCACTTAGCATGAATATACTGGAAATCAACCAAGTGCTAACTCAAGTATAAAAGGTGAACTACCCCTAGCAAAGTTCAATCATCATGCCATAGAATGAAGCATAGACTTGTGTTATTTTCAAATTATATCGGAGATTGCAGCGGTATTAAAACAAGTTCAAATTAAAGCATGTGATTGTGAGAGGTTGAAAGCATGGTCATTGCCTAACTTTTCAACCGGGCTAAGCCTATGCAAGAAAAGCAATCAGAAGCTTAAAGCATCGGTTTCGGTCTTACACTACACGGCTCAAGTTTAACTCAAATGTGCAATGAGAAATAGTCTCGATACCGTGATGTGCTGACACATGCAATCCCATCTCGATCTTTTATTTCACTTAGACTTGGATCAAATTTTAAGCGCAAGGTAAATATGAACAAACCAAGCAAGTGAATGACTCAGTGCAAGAGACATAGCAACCTAGCATACAAAAGATAGAACAAGTGATCTCAACACATCCTACCCATGCTAGTTGCCACTCTCAATGGTGAACAAATTAAAGGTTTCATAGTCGATTAGTAAAGTTCACCATTTGCAAAAATAGCTTAGCTCATAACATGTATCAAGTGATCAAAAAGAGCCTAAGCTACAAGCATCATCATGAATAAACAGGGCATACCAATGCAAATACATGGGTGTATGCCGAGTCTCGAGTGATGAGTGATTGTCAACGGGTTTGATGCACATGTTCTTTGGCTTGTGTTGTGCAGGTGTCGAGCACGGAGACAGTGATCGAGGGCAAGGTGAAGGTCAAGTAGAGACGTGCCGTGCTGACGGACCGGGAGCGGTGAAGGGCGGACGTGAGGCTTGGACTGAGGGATCGGTGGCCTGAGGATCAGCTGTGGTGGCTGACAGCCTGGGACAACGACGGGCAGAGACTTGCGGGGCACGGTGTTGCTCGGGTCAAGGACCTGGGGATACGTGTCGGTGGACGGGGTCACGGGCGGTGCATCCCCTCTACAGCGTCGGTTTGGTGGTTGAGCTATAGAAAAACCACCGGTGGACGGTTTCCAGGTTTGGGCCACAAAACTCGGGCTGAGGACGGTTTCCAGGTTTGGGCCTCAAAACCTGGGCGCTGGCGGGTTTCTGAGTTTGGGCCACAAAACTCAGGCGACGGACGTCGGTTTTCCCGGTTTCGGCCTCAAAACCGGGGGGCGGAGTCCGAGAAAAGGACAAGCAGAGCAGTGGCGGCACGTGGCGGCAATCGGTGAGGTTGCGTCGAGGCAACACTACCTATTGTGCAGGCATGGCCGTCGGATCACTATCATCTTCGAGTTGGTCCAGGATAGCCTTAGGGTTTGGCTGGTTCGCTCTATAAATAACTAGGGGTAGAGTGGGAATTAGGATTAGGATAAGTAGGGGAGACACCCACCTCCCAAACGATCTCAGTCATTTGCTATTCTCCACTTAGGGTTTCCTGCTCTCCCTATTCCCTGCGGTAGTGAACTGAGATCCGCAGAGAATACAATAATACCTCTGTGTCCGTGAGATTTTGAGGAAGTGAGACCGTAATCTCACTATTGTAGCGTGTGGTAGCCACACGGTTGCAAATTAGTGGTTGTGATTCGCGTTTTGTTCTTGTTCTTCGTGGGTTGCTTTTCTCCATGATTTCCCCGTTGATCGATCTCTCTACTCGTTGCGTCTTTTGCAAATCCGTTTGAACTGAGTTGTTCTAGATCGTGAGGCACTACTTTCCACCGAAGGAAATCACCTCTAACCTCACGAGCTAGTAGATCGGTCGTTTTTTGTTTCAGATCAAGTTTTGCTCCCTTTGCCCTGAATTCTTCTAATTCACCGATTTGGAGTTGGGTTCTAAGCCTTAGTGCTTTTGATTCGGAGGAGATCAAGTGATTTTCGCGGAAGAACAACACTATTTCGGGACCATCAGACGCTTAAACCGTAAGCATCAGACGCTGAGTTCATTCCATCGGACGCGTCCGGTGCCACGTGTCATCTGACAGTGTTTTTAAAGGAGCATCAGACGCTGACCATCGGAGCGTCCGTTGTCATCGGACGCGCCGAAGGTCTAGCATCAGACGCTAGGGTTTCACTATAGTAGCGTCCGATGCCATTCCAGTAAGGTTCCAGAGAGGTCCTTTTTGCATCGGACGCGTCCGGTGCTTGATCATCGGACGCTGCCAGCATCCGATGCACACTGTTCTGCGCTGTTTCGTCCGCAGTTTGTTCGTGTATTCTCGGATTCGGTTTTGGGTTTTTGCCTTGGGTTTCTAGAGTCATATAGTGTCTCGCTGTGCTTCTTGGAAGCATCCACCCTACATCTAGGGTCGTGGATATTATTTTAAGCTCTAGGTTTGCTCTTGGGGTGATTCTCGGGACAGTGGCTACAAGTTTCTGAAAAGAAATTTTGAAGCTCCCATTCACCCCCCTCTGGTCGCTTTCTGGTAGCACTTTCGGTCCTTCAATTGGTATCAAAGCAGGTTAAGGATCTTCAACCTTAGCCGGTTCTAGATCCACAGAAGGCGACATGGATCGCGGCGTGGGCAAACCGCCATTTTTCGATGGGACGAACTATGCGTATTGGAAGATACGCATGTCGGCCTATCTTTAGAGCATGGGTGCTTCTGTTTGGGATATTTGCAACAAGACCGATTATGTGGTTCTGGCTGCTCGTGCTACTCAGCTGCAGATCGATGAGCACGATGCCAATAGCCGAGCCCGTAATGCTCTTTTCTCCTATTTGAGCATGTCTGAGTTTGATTGTGTTTCTCATCTCACCACGGCTCGCGAGATTTGGACTACTCTCATGCGTTTTCAAGAGGGGACAGCTCAAGTCAAAACTCGTCTTTACGAGTCGCACTAGCGTGAGTATGAGAACTTTCGACACATGCCTGGCGAGAGCATAGAAAGTTTATTCGCTCGCTTTCAGGTCTTTGTCAACAAGATGAGGGCGAACAAGGAGCTGTTGCCTTTCGACGATCATGAGAGAGCTTTGAAGCTTTTGCATACTCTCGATCGGTCGGTGTGGGACTCAAAGGTTCAGGCGATCATCGAATCATCTAACTATGAGACTCTCACGTGCGACGAGCTCTTCAGTAAGCTCAAGTCTAGTGAGATTGACGCCATGACGAGGGCCTCTTATGAGAATCCTTCTGGTCCGTCGATGGCTTTGGTTTCTGGCTCTTCTGCTAACCCCTCTGGAGGCTTTGCACTCTCTTCACTTCTTTTTGTCACAAAGGAGCAACTGGAGTTCTTGGGGGATGATGAGTTGGCTTTGCTTGCCAATCGGTTCTCGCGGTTCCACAACAACCGCATGAACCGTCGCCGCGGAGGTGGACGCTCTGGATGCTTTAAGTGCGGTGACCCCGACCACTTCATCGCCAACTGTCCCAAGAAGAACAAGCACACATTTGGGAAGGGCGATCATGGACACAAGTATGACTTCGGCCAGCGCAAGGAGAAGTACGTCCCCGCGAAGCACAAGCGGAAGGGTGGCTTCAACAAGGAGTACATCAAGAAGAAGTACTTGGAGAAGGCCCAGGCTGTGCAGCGTGCATTCTTCACCACGCTCAGCGACGTCGACGACTCGGACGACGACACCGCTCTCTCAAGTGATGACGAGTTTGAGAAGAAGAAGAGGATCGAGGACAAGCTGAACGGCCTCTGCTTCTTCACCGACGATGGGGGCTTCTGCACCATGGCCCTTGGTGACGAGGTGGACGACAAGCTGAAGGAGATCCCTCAGAACGACGACGATGACGACTCCTCGCAGGTATCTCAAACTCCTGAGGAACTCTCTGCTGAAGTTGAAAAACTTACAGCTGCTTTGCTTAGTCAAGATAAATTGTTGAGACGTGCAGCTAGAGAGAGGAAGGAGTTTAGGCAGAAGTGGGAGGACACGGTGAGGGAGCTTGAGTTTGCGAGGTCCACCGTTGTAGTCTCCGACGAGAGTGAGTGCGAGATGTGCACCAAGCACATGACTGACCTTCTCACTTTGAGAGGTAAGTATGCTGCTTTGGTTGGAGAGGTGGATGAGCTCCGGGTGAGACCCGTGTTGTTGGGTGCATGCAAGTCTTGTGCAGGCTTACAAACCGAGTTGGCAGAGAAGAATGCCAAGATTGAGTCTCTTGAGAAGGCCAGCTCGGGTAGCACTTGTGTGTCTAGATGTGCTTTGTGCGATGGCTTGGAGATGGAGATAGCCAATGTGAAGCATGACAAGATGAAAACCGAGGAAGAAAACACATACCTTCGGACCATCTTGTCATGGGTGTCTTGTGGTGAGCCGCAGCTTGGGATGATGATCTCCCAGTTCAAGCGTGCTGCTGGAGGTCCTGTTGTAGGTTTTGCTCAGGGCGTTGATGCTTCTTCTTTTGGCAAGATTGGAGAGTCAAGTGGTCTTAACCCAAGTGAGAAGCCCAACTCCACCACTACTCCCAAGCCTACCAAGATTCCACCCAAAGAGCCTCTCAAGCCTAACACCAAGGACGGAGTGTATGAGGAACCTCCGAGAGCTCCACCCAAGAAACAAATGTGGCATCCCAAACCCAACCACCTAAAAAACAAGCTAGACACAATGCCACCTATCTAGGAGGAGCTTATGCCACAAAAGGGCAAGGTGATCCACACCCACTACCGTGAGTACCAACAACCCCCTATGAGAGCGGTGAGGTACCATTGTGAGCACTGTGGGAGAGATGGACACTTGAGTGAGTTTTGCTTTAGGCGCAAGAGAGAGGAGCGCTATGCCAGGGAGATCAACAATGTGGACATGTACCATCCTTTCCATGATGTACATGTGCCGAATGTTCAGAGGAGAGCTGTTAGTCCTAAAGGTCCAATGCCTCAAGGTCCTAGGCATCAGGGAGGTATTGCCCGGTGGGATCCTGGTTTTGCAGGATATGGACCCCGTGGCGGAGGCTTTGTTGAGCTTTACCCTCCACCGCGTTTTGAGTATCCCGATGGACGCTCTTCCCTTAGCGGACCACGTTTTCCTGTGCATGGTGATCGCTTTCCCCGTAGACGTGCTAGGAATGGTTTTTCTACTAACCGTTCTTTTGAGCAGCCGGCCCAACACTGGTACTCTCCCCACTTCACTAACCCAGTGTTGGACCGTATGCTCACCCTATGTCTTTTTATTGATGTAGGTAAATCGATTGTAGGACATTTGGCTGGTGGATTCTGGTTGCTCGAGGCATATGACCGAAAACGCCAAGTGGTTCTCTAGTCTTAGTCCTGTTGTCGGAAAGGAGTTTATCACCTTCGGCGACGATAGCAAAGGTAAAGTGTTGTCTCGTGGGTCGCTGCGAGTTTATGAGCACTTTGTGTTGTGTGATGTTGCTCTTGTTTCTAACTTGCATTTTAACCTTCTTTCTGTTTCGCAACTTTTGATGATGACTATGAGATTCATTTTAAACCGAATCTCAGTCGTATTTTAGATCCTCAGGGTAATCTTGTATGTTTGATTTCGCCCTTCGGGAAAGTCTTTCATGCGAATTTCTCGAAGTCGTTTGGTTTTTCTCGCTGTCTTGCGGCTGGTCCTTCCTCCTCTGATCTTTGGAAGTGGCATAGAAGACTCGGTCACCTGAGCTTCGACTTGCTTGCAAGGCTTAGCTCACTTGGCCTAATCCGAGGATTGCCCAAGTTGTGCATGGAGAAGGACCTTGTTTGCCATTCTTGTAGACATGGGAAGTGATGAGGACATCACCAGTTCAAATATGACCATCTTATCCACTTCTAAACCAAAGGTGCAACCATTCTATATGAGACTTATTATTGATACATTTGATGAATTGGTGCTGCACCATAAAATGTGTATATTGTCATTTTCAGAATTACTTGCATGGATCAAGGGAAGGTTTGATTGCATAAGGAAAGCTTGGGAGATCAATGAAGTTGATTGGGGACCAATTCCAAGTGTTCTTAACGTTCTCCACAAAGCCACCACGTCACTTTTGGCACAAGCAAACAAAGAGTCCAAGTCCAACACGTTTTGGGGTTGAATTCGGATTGCAGAAGAGTCCCATATTGCGACGACCACCACAACTTCATATGGACTCCGATTGGGATGTTCTAGCACATTTTGGAAAGCTTATCAAGTCTATTTTTCAACGGATCTAGTCTCACGTTTATACCTTATCAGATGCATCCGCAGTCATGGTTTTAATGACGACAGCTTTTCTGCCAACGGTGCTGCATCACCCTGTTTTGGCCCAGTGGCCCATGTATCAAGTTGGGTCCATTAGGTACGCGTCCTAGGGTTGGAGGACGACCCCAATACCCCTTTGGCCATCCTCCCATCTACTTATATCCCTCTAGAGCCGCCATGAACAGATTGGGTTTTGTTTTGATGTAAGTTTAGCCATTGCTACTTCCTGGTAGACGTGTGTGTCGACTATACCATCTGTTCTACTTGATTCGGAACCCCACCTTCATGTGTATCAGATTTGAACATTCATCTATTATTTGGAAATTGAGTGCTTGTTCTACTTGTTCTTGCTTGTTCTTCGATTGCTTGCAGGAATAACCCTAGTGGTTTGGTTGGTCATACATCGACAAGATCATGAGTAACCGCTGGAATTGGTGTATCGATTGGTAAGGCGCAGCATCCTTGGATGGTTGTAGTTGGGTCGTGAACATCGTTCCAGTCCAAATTGAAGTTATCCCTCTCCACCGAAAGATCGGGACACCCATACCCATATCAATTGGTATTCAGAGCGAGGTTTATCGGTGAGAGATTCCCAATCCTTCGTTGTTTTATTTTTCCTATAGTCCAAAAAAGCCAAAAATAGTAGATTAGTTTTTCCATAATCCTATAAATCTTTTTGAGCCTTTGCTAGTACTTCTTAGTTAGGGCTTGTTGAGTTTGGTTTACATCGGTTGAGTCAAGTTGCTGGTCTTAGGGTTAGACTTTTAGAGTTTCGAGTTCTCATCACGTTTCGGTCATTGTCAATCATACCCATCTCTGCTGCCATCACCACCACCATATTAATATCCACTACAGCATATACACTCCGTTGCAATCACCATCTTCTCTGCACATATCCATACCTGTTTTTTTTACACTAGCAAATCTGTTTTGGGCACATTTAAAAATCTGAGTTGCTAGCTCTATTCTTGTTACTCCCTGAAAAGAAAGAGAAATAGATTGTAAGTCATTTATTTTGAAATCTGATTTGTCAAAATTCAGATTTGTTCTAGTTGTGCAAAGTAAAAGAAAAGAAGAACAAAAATCAGAAAGAAAAGAAAAGAAAAAGAAAGGGAAAGAGGCAAAAAAAAGAGAGGAGGAAGAGAAAAAGGGAGTGATAGCTTGTTGTTCTTGTTTTGTTTCCCTATTGTACCGTGACTTCGTTTGTGTCTAGGCTCGCGTCTCTAGCACGGTCTAGCCTAGGACCAGCACGGTACCACCGTTGAACGATTTCTCAACTCGCTTTGTGACTAATGTGATGCTAGTACTTCCTTGCACATTAATTTGAGCCTTCCTATAGCTCCACATATCCAACTACAACTTGAAAGGTGTTGTTGCTGCAGCATCGATATACTATTTTCCAAGGTTTCCGACTTGTTGGTTGCTGCCACCTCCAGTTTTGCTTGGTAAGAACTTGTAAGAACTTGTTTGAACAGGTAGAGAGTGACACAATCATAAAAGAAACATCCTAGTTGTTGATAGGAGGACCCATATTATTTTTGTGTTTCTTGTTCTCTACTAATCATGGCAGGCAATACTGAGATTTTTGAGCCGATGAAACTACACCGCCATATTCAGAATGTCATTGAACATTTGCCTTCATTTGCTGGTGAGTTTGACCCTCATGCATACATTAATTGGGAGCTTAGGTTAGATAAGGAATTTGATGAGTATGATTTGTCAGAGAAACAAATGGTTTTTGCTGCCTCTAATGCTTTAACTAAGGATGCTTTGTATGAATGGAAATATCTTTGTAGGCATGACATTGTTCCACAAACATGGAAAGACTTCAAAATGCATTTTAGAGGTGTATATATTCCTGCGTATTATCCGGATTACTTGCTTGCCAAACTAGAGGAATTAAAACAGGGTAGTAGGACCGTAAGACAATACTATCATGATTTTAAAATTTGTATCATGTTTGGTGGCTTGGATGAATGCATGGAAGATATAATGAGTAGATTCATGAAAGGGCTCAATTCTGAAATTCAAACATTGCTCATTAGTGAAACATATAATCATATATCTTGCTTGTTTTGTCTTGCTTGTAAAGTTAAAAATCAGATTCTTTCATCTTTGAATACTTGCAAGAATGTTGTGACACATTATACCCGGTAATTATCTACATTAAATGTTGAAAGGGAGCAAAATATAGTGGAACTTGTTGTTGATATGCCTTTGTCACAACATGATTTGCTTGTTGTACCTTGTGACAAAGAAGAGTTGTGTGATACTTCTTCTCTAACTTCATCACCACGACTAGAGATAGGGCACCCTCTTTTTCCCCTTGTTGTCCATAACATTTTGCAGGAGGATGAGAGCAATACTATTGAATGCATTGAGCTATTTGAGCAGCTACGCCCACTGCAAAAGTTGGAAAAGAATTATTGTGCAACACCTACCATGTCAGAGGAGAGCGAGCAAAGCAACACATATGATGCTGCAATCACTCCATGTGAGTATGATCATGCTTCACTTATATCTACAACACGACTAGTGCTTGGACATGATAATTCTATTCTTAACGACATGCATACTGAAGTAAGGAGAGTTTGTCGCATTGCTAGTGAGAAAGATGAGCTGAATATCATATCATCTTTAAATTGTTTAGGTTATATTGAATTTGATTTTCTTTGTGACTTGAATAGTTTGGAGAATGATATATCTATGAAATGTGTTTTGCCAAGCTTTAATCATTGTTCATTTTATGCAATTGGCAAAAATGATAGCAACATAAATTATTTGGTGCATAAAGTTTATATTTGCTCTAATATAAAATCTAATTTAGAGCTACAATACCATGATCAAATCGAGGGATGCACTAACACTAATAATGTCCTACAAAGTGTTGGTAGTTCTTAGCTTCACTAAAGATAGAGCTAGGTAACTATCCCTGGTAACGGCCCAAAAATGCTTGTTGGCACTTGCTAATGTCGTTACTAGGAGTACACTATGGAATCTATTCCCGGCAACGGCGTCAGAAGTGCTTGTAGCAAGTCCGGTCACTATACCTAAAGGAGTGAAGCTAAACCAGCTTTATACTAATGTCAAATGGGGTTGTCAATCCCGACACTAGTAGGAGCTAGCTAGAGAGATTGCAATCTACCGAGAGGAGATTCTGCAAGCGCACAAAACTATCATAGTAGCACTTCGCCTGGGAGTACCAGGTGTCGATTTATTTGATCCCAAGGGAAGGCTAGGGTGGTGTATGAGTCGAGTCAAGGAGGGGATGAGAGTCAAAGAAAAGAGAAAAGGGATAAGGAGAGAAGGGAAGAGAGGGGATGAAAGGCTAGAAAGAATATATGGGTGGATAGGTAAGGATGAAATGGATGGTAAGGTAAGGTGGATGGATAGATAGATTGGGGATAACTAAGGATAACTAATATAACTAACTAATAACTAATAACTACTCCTAGATAACTACGAAGCAAGATAACTACGAAGCAAGATAACTATGAAGTAGGATAGGCAAATGTCAATAAAGCAACCAAGTTAAGTATAGTTTTATTCCTATCTTGTCAAGTACCGAGGCGTACTAGCCTTTACCACTGACTTAGGTTGAACGCTAGCACAACGAGCCTTACTGTTAAACTGGGCCAACTACGTGGTGGAATTCAAGGCGCACAGGGCTATCACCACCTGCTTGCTACCACAGCTATCCGGGGGTCCAGCCGTATCTGAAGGTAAGTCTATAACTAAGCACCACGCTTAATTATATTCTAACTATCTCTACCCTAGCTTTGAATAGAGACACCCTTGCGGACGTCAAAGCAAATACTTGACTTAATAAGATAAACACTAAACTAACTACGCAACCTATTGGCAAAGATCAATCACTAAGCACACTAGAGATTAACTACTATGGCTAAGTGAATTGAACTGTAGGATAGCTAGGTCACACTCAAGGCACATGATAAAGTAGTACTGAAAGTAATACTGAAAGTAATACTAAAGTAATACTGGAAGATAAATGTACCTGAGATACAAGAGAGCAAACCAGTCCAGAGACGCCGGGAAATCAACCGACCTCCGATGCCAGTCACTCGCACCAGCTTCTCTCCTAGCAAGCTCTACGCTACTATACCACTGGTCAGGGCTGAGCTGTGCTAAACTAAGAGCCACGCTGTAGCGAGGGTACTAGAGCTATACTCTCTCTACTAGCTAACCTACTTGCCTAAGCTCTCTGAGCTCTCACTTGCTTTTCTAGCTTCTCTTGCCTTGCTTGCTTTCCTCTCTTTCTTGCTTTCTTGCTTGAAATGAAGTGGTGTCACCAGGGGGGTATTTATAGCCTTGTGGAGTGAGGGGGGTACTTATAGGGGGCAGCCAACCAACCTAGGGCAAACCCTAGTGGCGGGCGCCAGCCCTAGGTGGCGGCCGCCACCCCCCTCACCGTTGGATGCACCGTCATTGCTTCAACAGCATCCAGGAGCTCCAGAGAGGCGGTTACAAGGTCGGTTGCATGTCCAGATAACCGCCATTCGGTCATGATCCACGCCACTCCCCTCCTGAGCCGTCCGATGCCACTGACCTAGTGACCAAGGGCCAAGATTTGGCCTTGGGGAGGTCACACGGATCGGTGACGTGGCAGGGAGTGGACTTGGGCCAACCCAAGTGGCGGGCGCCACCCCCCTGAGGCCCAATTGGGCCCTACTGAGTGGGCTTGGCCTTTGGTGGTTCAAATATCCAAATTTGGTTCAAATCCCGCATTCAAATCAAAATCTATGGACATGTGGAATTCAGTTAGTTTGAAACCTATTTGACTACATTTCATGCCTTTTTGGTGAATTTTAGGGTAACATGTTGATGGTAAAATAGGTGTTTAAGGACCATCAACAAGCTCCCCCAAGCTAACTTGTTGCTCGTCCTCGAGCAACAATGCGGTTCAAGCATTGAGCATGAAATAGATAGCAACTTAAGATGTATACAAGTGCATATTGTATAGTGAGAAATAACTTAGTATATATCATTAATCATAGCAATGTGGGGCTTATAGCTTTTCACTTCAAACATGCAAGAGTGAAATAAAGTAGTAGATAGGAAACTTTTATCTTGCTTAGGTTTGACTATGATTTTATCTGGAGGTTTTTCAAGGTTTTCAAAAGATAACAACTTGCTTAAGTCCTCCAAGATCACTCAATCACTCAATGGTGTTAAAAAACTCACTAAGGCCAAAGAGTAGCCTTCCTACTTCTAAAGAATGATATGTGGAGTTATAGGTAGGCTAAGAATCATGAGCAAATTGCACAGTATTTTGCGGATACATGGGTGTATGCCGAGTCTCTGAGTGATGAGTGATTGTCAACTGGGATGATGCGCATGTTCTTTGGCTTGTGTTGTGCAGGTGTCGAGCACGGATACAGTGATCAAAGGCAAGGTGAAGGTCAAGTAGAGACGTGCCGTGCCGATGGACCGAGAGTGGCGAAGGGCGGACGTGAGGCTTGGACTGAGGGACCGGTGGCCCGAGGATTGGCTGTGGTGGCTGACAGCCTGGGACAGCGACGAGCGAAGACTTGCGGTCACAGTGTTGCTCGGATCGAGGACCTGGGGACACATGTCGGTGGAAGGGGTGCACGGGAGGTGCATCCCCTCTGCGGCTCGGTTTGGTGGTTGAGCCACAGAAAAACCACCGAGTGGACGGTTTCTAGGTTTGGGCCTCAAAACCTAGGCACGGATGGTTTCTGAGTTTGAGCCACAAAACTCGGGTTGAGGACGGTTTCCAGGTTTGGGCCTCAAAACCTGGGTGCTGCGGGTTTACTGAGTTTGGGCCACAAAACTCAGGTGCTGGTTGGCTGGTTTCCCGGTTTGGGCCTCAAAACCGGGGGTTGGCTGTGAAGGCTGGTTTCCCGGTTTGGGCCACAAAACCGGGGGTGCGATGTCCAGGAAAGGACAAGCAGAGCGATGGCGGCACGTGGCGGCAATCGGTGAGGTTGCGTCGAGGCAACGCTACCAGTTGTGCGGACGTGGCCGTCGGATCACCACCTACCACGTGTTGGTCCAGAGTAACCCTAGGGTTTAGCTGGTTCGCTCTGTAATTAGTTAGGGGTAGAGTGGGAATTAGGAATAGTTAGAATTAGGATAAGTAGGGGGAGACACCCACCTCCCCATGTATCTCAGTCATTTGCTCTTTGCTTCTAGGGTTTCCTGCTCTCCTAATCCCCTGCTGTAGCTAGGTGAGATCCGCAGAGAACCATTCCTCTGTGTACTAGAGATTTTGAGGAAGTGAGGCCGTAACCTCACTGTTGTAGCGTGTGGTAGCCACACGGTTGCAGATCGATGACTTGATTCGTGTTTTGTTCGTGCTCTTCGCGTTCTTTGTTTCTCCATGATTTTCCCGTCACTCGATCTCCCTTTCTACTGCATCTTTGCGAAATCCATTTGAATCAACTTGTTCTTTATAGTGAGGGGATCATTTCCACCGAAGGAATTCATCTAACTCCTCACGAACAAGTAGATCAGGTTGATTTTGTTTTTGTGGCGCTTTTTCGTTCATACTCCTCCCCTTTCGATTTCCCGGTGTTTGAATCGATTTGAGCGGATGATTTCTTGGGGATAGTCTCCTAACTACCTCTTGATCATCTCCTCCAAGTTTGGGAATGTGGGATTGAGTTTTGATTTGGATTTGGGAAGAGTTGTGTGTGAGGCGACCGAAATCGCCCTCACTGGGAGGTCGCGGACAGTCCGCCGATCATCCCGCGGACAGTCCGCGCGTCGGGACTCAGCCGAGCTGTGGCTGTTCGTCCCCGAGCACTGTGTCCATTTTTGACCGGCGGACAGTCTGCCGTTGGAGTTCGTGGACAGTCCGGGAACGTCCAGGGGACTTGCAGCACTCGTGCTGTTTTGGGTTTTCTGCCGGCGGACAGTCCGGCCTGCTGCGGATACATGGGTGTATGCCGAGTCTCTGTGTGATGAGTGATTGTCAACGGAGATGATGCGCATGTTCTTTGGCTTGTGTTGTGCAGGTGTCGAGCACGGAGACAGTGATCGATGGCGGGTGAAGGTCAAGTTGCGACGTGCCGTGCCGACGGACCGGGCGCGATGAAGGATGGGCGTGCCGTGCGGCGGACGTGCCATGCCGATGTATCGGACGGTGAAGGGCGGACGTGGACTTGGACTGATGGACTGGAGGCCGGAGGATCAGCTGTGGTGGCTGGCAACCTGCGACAGCGACAAGCGGAGAAGTGCGATCATGTCGGTGGAAGGGGTGCACAGGCGGTGCATCCCTTCTACGACGCCGGTTTGTTGGTAGAGCCCGGGAAAAACCAACGGTGGACGGTTTCCAGGTTTGGGCCTCAAAACCTGGGTGCTGGGTTTCCAGGTTGAGCCACAAAACCTGGGCGCGACGGTTTCCAGGTTGAGCCTCAAAACCTGGGCGTGGGCCGGTTTCCGAGTTTGGGCCTCAAAACTCGGGCGCGGACGGTTTCCGAGTTTGGCCACAAAACTCGGGCTGGAGGCTGGTTTCCCGGTTTGGGCCTCAAAACCGGGGGCT
The DNA here is from genome assembly GCA_009763385.1 of Coix lacryma-jobi var. lacryma-jobi. NCBI lineage: Eukaryota > Viridiplantae > Streptophyta > Magnoliopsida > Poales > Poaceae > Coix > Coix lacryma-jobi. The sequence continues at coordinate 102,422,255 of CM019830.1, read as the reverse complement.
GATGGAAAAGGCTGGTTTCCCGGTTTGGGCCGCAAAACCGGGGGTGCAGAGTGGTGGCGGCACGTGGTGGCGATCTGAAGGTTGCGTGGAGGCGACGCGGAAGACCGTGCGGGCGTGGCCGTCGGATCTACCTACCACCAGCGGGTGGACTAGAATAGCCTTAGGGTTAGGCTGGTCCGCTCTGTAAATACAGTAGTGAGGGGTAGAGTAGGAAATAGACTTAGGCTAGGTTAGTATAAGTAGTCCAGGGGAGACACCCTCCTCCCTATCTCAATCTCAGTTAGCGCAGTCTTTTGCTTCCTAGCACCTAGGGTTTCCACTCTCCCATCCCCTGCTTTAGCTAGTTGAGATCCGCAGAGAGACTCCACTCTGTGTACTGTTGATTCGAGGAAGTGAGGCCGTATCCTCACCTTGGATCCCATCTCTTGGTGTCAATTCGCGTTTTGATTTCATGTTCATCATGTTCTTCGCGGATTGCTTTGTGCCTTGAGTTTTCCCGTCGCTTGATCTTTGTGCTCGGTTTATCTTTTACGATTCCGTTTGAACTGAGTTGCTCTAGATCGTGAGGCACTTCTTTCCACCGAAAGAAATCATCTCTAACCTCACGGTCTAGGAGATCGATCAAGTTTTAGTTTCGGGTCTCTTTTTCTTCTTTCCCCCGAATTCCTTCGATTCACCGATTTGGAGTTAGGTTCGAGCCATGATCTCTTAGAGATAGCTCACTAACCTCCTTGTGACTCCTCAGATCGAATCCCAAGCCTAGAGCACTTGACTCGGAGGAGATCGGGTTGAATCGCCGGAGTTTCAGTGCAGTCGCGGGGTGACCGGACGCTCTGTCGGGCTGACCGGACGCACGCTTTCAGAGTCCGGTCGTTGAGCACGGCGCCAAGCTTTTCTGCGTACTGACCGGACGCTCTCGACCGGACGCTCTGTTTGCATTTCGACCGGACGCTACGCTTGCACTGTTCCTGGCTTTGTCGGTTTCGACCGGACGCACTGTACACGACCGGACGCTCCGTACTCGTGAGTCCGGTCGCGAACAGTAAGGTTCCAGAGCCGATTTTGGACGACCGGACGCGTCCGGTCTCTGCTGACCGGACGCTGGCCAGAGTCCGGTCGTAGCTGTTTCGCGCCGATTCGTTCGCGGTTCGTTCGTTCGTCAACGGATTCGAGTTCCGTCTTTTGGGTTGGCTTTCTAGGATTGTCTAGTGTCCCGCTGTGCTTCTAGGAAGCATCCACCCTACATCTAGGGTCGTGGACACTTGTCGGCTCTAGGGTTTGCATTTGGGGTTGAGTTTGGGACAGTGGCATCTAGTTTCCGCAAGGAAATTTTAAAGCTCCCATTCACCCCCCCCTCTGGTCGCTTTCGGGTAGCTTCTCGGTCCTTCAATTGGTATCGGAGCGGGTTAAGGATCTTCCACCTTAGCCGGTTCCAGATCCACCGAAGGCGACATGGATCGCGGCGTGGGCAAACCGCCGTTTTTCGATGGGACGAACTTTGCGTATTGGAAGATACGCATGTCAGCCTATCTGCAGAGTTTGAGTTCTTCCATCTGGGATATTTGCAACTCTGCCGATTACGTGGTCTTGGCTACCCGTGTGACTCAGATCCAGATCGATGAGCACGAGGCCAATAGCCGAGCCCGTAATGCGCTCTTTTCGTGTTTGAGCGCTGGGGAGTTCGATCGTGTCTCACATCTTGCTACGGCTCGGGAGATTTGGGCTACCCTCATTCGCTTTCATGAGGGCACCTCTCAAGTCAAAACCCGACTCTACGAGTCGTACAAGAGGGAGTATGAGAACTTCCGACATCAGCCTGGCGAGAGCATAGAGAGTTTATTCGCTCGCTTTCAGGTGATTGTCAACAGGATGCGGGCTAACCGAGAGCAGTTGCCTTTTGATGATCATGAGCGTGCTTTGAAGCTTTTGCACACTCTTGATCGTTCCGTGTGGGACTCCAAAGTTCAGGCGATCATCGAATCCCCGAACTATGAGACTCTCACCTGCGACGAGCTCTTCAGTAAGCTCAAGTCCAGTGAGATTGATGCTATGGCGAGGGCTTCTTTTGAAAATCCTTCTCGCCCGTCCATGGCTTTGGTTTCCGGCTCTTCCTCTAACCCCTCAGCTGGCTTTGCGCTTTCTTCTCTCTTTTCTGTGACAGAGGACCAGCTGGAGTCTTTGGGAGATGACGAGTTGGCTTTGCTCGCTAACCGGTTCTCACGGTTCCACAACAACCGCATGAACCGTCGTCGAGGAGGAGGACGCACGGGATGCTACGAGTGCGGCGACCCCGACCACTTCATCGCCGACTGCCCCAAGAAGAAGAACAAGCATCTGGGGAAGGGCGATCACGGCCACAGGCGCGACTCCAAGTACAAGGAGAAGCACGTTCCCCCAAGGCACAAGAAGCGGGGCGGCTTCGACAAAGAGTACATCAAGAAGAAGTACTTGGAGAAGCAGCAGGCTGAGCAGCGTGCGTTCTTCGCCACGCTCAGCGACGTCGACGGCTCGGATGACGACTCCGCTCGATCGAGTGATGACGAGTCCGAGAAGAAGAAGCTGGAGGACACGTTCAACGGCTTATGCTTCTTCGCCGACGACGAAGGCCTGTGTACCATGGCGCTCGGAGATGAGGTCGGAGGCGAGCTGGAGCACACACCTCGGAACGACGACGACGACGACACCTCCCAGGTATCTCTCACCTACGACGAGCTTTCCTCCGAGGTTGAGAAGTTGACTGCTGCCCTCCTTAGCCAAGATAAGTTGCTTAGGCGTGCCGCTAGAGAGCGCAAGGAGTTTAGGCAGAAGTGGGAGGACACGGTGAAGGAGCTTGAGTTCGCTCGGTCCACCGTGGTAGTGTCGGAGGAGACGGAGTGCGAGTCGTGCACCGCGCACATGACTGACCTTCTCACTCTGAGAGGTAAGTATGCTGCGTTGGTTGGAGAGGTGGATGAGCTCCGTGCTAGGCCGCAGCTGTTGGGTGCGTGCAAGACTTGTCCTGTCTTGCAATCTGAGTTGGCAGAGAAGAATGCCAAGCTTGAGTCTTTAGAGAAGGCCAGCTCAGATAGCATTTGTGTCTCGAGGTGTGCTTTGTGTGAGGGGCTGGAGATGGAGATTGCAAATGTGAAGCATGGCAAGATGCAAACCGAGGAAGAAAACACATACCTTCGGTCCATCTTGTCATGGGTCTCCAGTAGTGAGCCGCAGCTCGGGATGATGATCTCCCAATTCAAGCGAGCTGTTGGTACCCCTGGTGTAGGTTTTGCTCAGAGTGTTGATCTCTCAGTTTTTGGGAAGATTGGAGAGTCTAGTGGTCTGAACCCATGTGAGAAGCCCAATTCCACCACTACTCCCAAACTTGCCAAGCTTCCACTCAAAGAGCCTGCCAAGCCTATCACCGAAGATGGTGTGGTTGAGGAACCTCCGAGAGCTCCTCCCAAGAACCCAGTTTGGGCACCCAAGCCAAACCACCTCAAGAACAAGCTTGATGCCATGCCACCCATTCGTGAGGAGTTGCCACAGAAGGGCAAAGGCAAAGTGAGCCACAACCACGGCCCTGGTCACCAACAACCCCCTGTGCGTGCGGTGAGGTACCAGTGTGATTTTTGTGGGAGAGATGGTCACTTGAGCGAGTTCTGCTTTAGGCGCAAGAGAGAGGCGCGCAGGGCTCGGGAGATGGAGAACCCGGACATGTACCATCCAGCTCATGGTGGACATGTACCGAAGGCCCAGGGGAGAGCTGCTAGGTCCGGACGTCAGGGTCACAGGCCTAGGCAAGAGATGAGAGCCCCGAGGAGGGAGACTAGGCCTAGAGGTCCAGCACCTCAGTTTGTTAGGCCTAGGCAGGAGAGAGCTCCGAGGAGAGACGCTAGAGCAGTTGAGCCCCAGGCTCCTAGGCGTAGACCTCGTAGAGAGCGTGCCCGAAGGGGTCCTGCTTTTGCAGGTAACGGACCCCGTGGCGGAGGCTTAGTTGAGCGCTTTCCCCCACCGCAGGTTGGGTATCGCGGTGAGCGCTTCTTCCCTAGCGGACCACGTTTTCCTCAGCGTGGTGATCGCTTCCCTCGTAGACGTACTAGGAATGGTTTTTTCACTAACCTTTCTTTTGAGCAGCCGGCCCAACACTGGTTTTCCCCCTATTTCACTAACCCCAGTGTTGGACCGTATGCTCACCCTATGTCTTTCTATTGATGTAGGTTAGACGGTTGGAGGACGTTTGGTTGGTGGATTCCGGTTGTTCGAGGCACATGACCGGAAACACCAAGTGGTTCTCCAGCCTTAGCCCGGTCGCCGGAAAGGAGTACATAACCTTCGGTGACAATAGTAAAGGTAAGGTATTGTCTCGTGGGACCGTGCGGGTTAATGAGCATTTTGTGTTGCGCGATGTTGCTCTTGTTTCTAACCTGCATTTTAACCTTGCTTTCTGTTTCGCAACTTTTTGATGATGACTATGAGATTCGTTTCAAACCGAACCTTAGTCGCATCTTAGATCCTCAGGGCGATCTTGTATGTCTGATTTCGCCCTTTGGGAAGGTCTTTTGCGCGAATTTCTCGGAGTCGTTTGGTTCTTCTCGCTGTCTTTTGGCTAGTCCTTCTTTCTCCGATCTTTGGAAGTGGCATAGGAGGCTCGGTCACTTGAGCTTCGACTTGCTCGCAAGACTTAGCTCACTTGGCCTAATCCGAGGATTGCCCAAGCTTTCGATGGAGAAGGATCTAGTTTGCCATTCTTGCAGACATGGGAAGATGGTTGCTGCTCCCCACCATCCGGTGACTAAGGTCATGACCTCGCACCCCGGAGAGCTTTTACACATGGACCTTGTGGTCCGGCTCGGGTGAGCTCGGTTGGTGGCAAGTGGTATGTTTTGGTTGTTGTTGACGACTTTTCGAGGTATTCGTGGGTCTTCTTTTTAGCTGAGAAGACCGAGACTTTCTCCTTCGCTCGCAATCTGATTTTGCGTCTTCAGAACGAGTTCCCTTTGAACTCGATGCGAGCGATTAGAAGTGATAATGGTTCCGAGTTTAAGAATTCGGATTTTGAGAGTGTTTTGTAACCGCCTTGGCTTGGAGCATCAGTTTTCTTCCCCCTATACACCACCCCAAAATGGTGTTGTAGAGAGGAAGAATCGGACCCTTGTTGAGATGGCCAGGACGATGCTCGATGAGCATAGGACTCCTAGGCGCTTTTGGGCCGAAGCTATGAACACTGCATGCTACATTTCGAATCGCATTTTTCTGAGAGCGTTTTTAAAGAAGACCTCTTATGAGTTGCGTTTTGGTCGCCAACCCAAGGTGAGTTATTTTAGAGTCTTTGGTTGCCACTGTTTTATATTGAAAAAAGGCAACCTGGACAAGTTTGAGTCTCGTTCTTCTGACGGTGTGTTTTTAGGTTATGGCACTCACACTCGAGCTTATCGTGTACTTAACCTTGACACTAACCGAGTCATGGAGACATCAGATGTCACCTTCGACGAGACTCTTGTTTGTCCTTCTTCTCGTTTTGAGCGTGCAGGTGATCATGAGGTTGGAGAGCCTCTTTTTGATGATGAGGACGAGGGTGCTGAAGGTATAGATGATCCTAGCACCCCCTCCACCTGCCGTGCCGCAAGGAGCGGCCTCGACGACGACTCACGGCCCCGACACTTCTTCTTCCTGGGGGCCGTGGGATCCTCCACCTCGCGCGGTACCTTTTGTACCCGGGGTGGAACCAGCTGCTGTTGAGGGGGAGGTCACTTCTTCCCGGGAGGCGCCACGACATATCCAGCGCCAGCACCCTCCTCAGCAGATGATCGGCGACATCGACGAGCGAGTTACTCGCTCCAGGTCACAGCACATCTCGCACTTTGCTCATTCTGCTTTTGTTGCGTCTTTTGAACCCCGAGATGTTGGACACGCATTGACGGATCCGGACTTGGGTCAATGCCATGCATGAGGAGCTAGAGAACTTTGAGCGAAATCGGGTTTGGGTTCTAGTGCCACCACCTCCTGACTGTAAACCTATTGGGACAAAATGGGTATTTAAAAACAAGCAAGGAGAGGAGGGCCACATTGTGAGAAACAAGGCCCGGCTTGTAGCGAAGGGTTATAGTCAGAAGGAGGGGATAGATTATGAGGAGACCTTCGCTCCTGTAGCTCGTTTGGAGGCTATTAGGATACTCTTGGCTTATGCTGCATCCATGGGTTTCAAACTTTTTCAAATGGATGTCAAGAGTGCCTTCTTAAACGGCTACATTGAGGAGGAGGTCTATGTCCAGCAACCCCCCTGGTTTTGAAAATCCCAAGGTTTCCAAACCATGTCTTTAAACTCCACAAAGCTTTGTATGGTTTGAAACAAGCCCCTAGAGCCTGGTATGAGAGATTAAAAACCTTCTTGCTAGCTAAGGGTTTTAAAATGGGATGTGTTGATAAAACGCTCTTTCTCCTCAAGCAAGGCAAAGATACTCTCTTGGTCCAAATTTACGTGGATGATATCATTTTCGGTGGTTCTTCTCACGCTTTGGTTGCCAAGTTTGCAGATACTATGAGCAGGGAGTTCGAGATGAGCATGATGGGCGAGCTGACTTTCTTTCTCGGGTTGCAAATTAAGCAATCCCGAGAGGGGACGTTTGTGCACCAGGGCAAGTACACGAGGGACTTGCTGAAGCGGTTTGACATGGGTGAGGCCAAGCCTCTTCCGACGCCCATGTCGACGACGACTGCCCTGGATGCCGACACGGATGGAGAAGCAGTAGACCAGAAGGAGTACCGCAGCATGATTGGATCGCTCCTCTACCTGACGGCGACACGGCCGGACATTCAGTTCGCCGTGTGCTTGTGCGCGCGCTTTCAGGCTTCGCCACGCACTTCTCACCGTCAGGCGGTGAAGCGCATATTCAGGTACCTTCGTTTCACGCCTGAGTTCGGGATTTGGTATTCTGCTTCCTCCACTCTCTCGCTTTGCGGTTATTCCGATGCCGATTTTGCTGGTTGTCGCATTGAGCGCAAGTCCACTTCTGGGACTTGCCAGTTTATTGGGTCTTCTCTTGTGTCGTGGTCTTCTCGCAAGCAGTCTAGTGTCGCTCAGTCTACCACGGAGGCTGAATATGTTGCTGCGGCTAGCTGCTGTTCCCAGTTACTCTGGATGATGGCCACTTTGCGTGACTTTTGGTTTGAGCTTTACTCGAGTTCCTTGCTTTGTGACAGCACGAGTGCCATTAGCGTTGCTAAGAACCCCGTGCTTCACTCGAAAACCAAACACATTGATGTGCGCTTTCATTTCTTGCGAGACCACCAGGAGAAGGGTGATATCGACCTTCGCCATGTCGATACTCATCACCAATTGGCTGATATTTTCACCAAGCCTTTAGACGAATCAACCTTTAATAGGTTGAGGGGTGAGCTTGGTGTGTGTTTCCCCTTTTAGATGGGGGAAGCATTTTGAGATGTACCGACTGACTCTTTTATTTTGAGGCTCTTTTCTTTTGAGTTTCTTGAGTCTTTCCAATTGGTATCTTCTTTCTTTCAGTTTTGTGTCGGGCATACGCATTTACATTCTGAGCTTCATGTCTATATTCACTAGAATGTAATTATGCTCTTGTTAGTATTGCTCCGATACTTATGATGATGCTTGTAGCTTATGCTCCTTCTGATCACTGTTACATGTTATGAGCGAGCTATTTTTGGAATGGTGAATTATGCCTAATGTATATAAATCTGAAAATGTTCACCATTGAGATATGCAACTAGCATGTGTAGGGTGTGTTGAGTCCATTCCTGCTTTTCATATATGCTAGGTTGCTATGTCTCTAGTTCTGAGTCATTCACTTGCTTGGTTGTTCATAACTTGCTTAAAATCTGAACCAAGTAGTGTTGAATTGAAAAGATCGAGATGGGATTGCTTGTCAACACCTCATGGTATTGAGACTGTTTCTCATTGCACTTTGAGTTAAACTTGAGCCATGTAGTGTATGACCGAAACCGTTGCTTTAAGCTTCTGATTGCTTCGGCATAGGCTTCGCACGGTTGAAAAGTTAGGCAATGACAAGCTTTCAACCTCTCGCAATCACATGCCAAAAATGAACTTGTGAATTCTTTTACCGCTGCAACTCCGATATGAATTTGAAATCACAAGTATATGCTTCATTCCTATGCATGATGATTGAACTTTGCTAGGGGTAGTTCACCTTGTATATATGTTTAGCACTTGTTTGGATTCCTTCTATACATGTCTAGTGCTATTTTGATGGTGACTATCCTTTTGGCTTAAAACTGCTCACATGCTCCTATGCTTCATATTTCGTATAAGTGATCAGTTTGAGCCTTTGCTATTTGAGTGCTTAATTGAGATGTCGGAGCTATACTGATTAGAGCATCTTTGCACTCTTTTGACTATATACTTGAAGCTCCTAACTTGCATTTTGACTTCATATGCATTTTGGAAGGAGATCTTGTGTTCAGAGGGAGTTTGTGTGAAGGGAGTTGCTTCTCCGATACCTTTTGGCCTTGATAAGTGCATTTTCAACTAGGGGGAGAAATTTATGCAAATCATATGCCCCTGTGTTGATCAACTAAGGGGAGAATTATTTGTCCCAGTTGCTTGCAATTGTCGAGGGGGAGTTTGCTAGTTGTGTTGAGCCGTTGCCTCTGTCTTGAGGGACTAGCAAACGTTCCTAGCTTTTCATGAGCTTTCATAAGCTTTTTCATTTGGCTTTCAATTGGTATCGTCTGGTGTGCTTTCCCTTTTGGTTTGGGTTGATTTCCAATTGGTTCGGAGTGATTTTCTTGCTAGTTGTGTTGAGCCGTTGCCTCTGTCTTGAGGGACTAGCATTTTGTTTCTGTTGTCCTCCGATCTTCAATTGGTATCTGCTAGCGGTGTTGAGCCTGTTCTACCTCTTCTTGAGGGCTAGCTTTGCGTTGCTTGGTTGCGTCGAGCCGTTGCCCATGTCTTTGGGGACCAAGTTTTCGCTTCATCCACTTGACCTTCTTTGGCTTTTGTTAGGCTTTTGGGTCATTTGGTTGGGTTTTCTCTTCCCACTCCTTCCTACCTCCTTCTTCTTATTCATGATTTGTTGTGGAGTTGACAATGCACTCATCAAGGGGGAGATTGCGGATACATGGGTGTATGCCGAGTCTCTGTGTGATGAGTGATTGTCAACGGAGATGATGCGCATGTTCTTTGGCTTGTGTTGTGCAGGTGTCGAGCACGGAGACAGTGATCGATGGCGGGTGAAGGTCAAGTTGCGACGTGCCGTGCCGACGGACCGGGCGCGATGAAGGATGGGCGTGCCGTGCGGCGGACGTGCCATGCCGATGTATCGGACGGTGAAGGGCGGACGTGGACTTGGACTGATGGACTGGAGGCCGGAGGATCAGCTGTGGTGGCTGGCAACCTGAGACAGCGACAAGCGGAGAAGTGCGATCATGTCGGTGGAAGGGGTGCACAGGCGGTGCATCCCTTCTACGACGCCGGTTTGTTGGTAGAGCCCGGGAAAAACCAACGGTGGACGGTTTCCAGGTTTGGGCCTCAAAACCTGGGTGCTGGGTTTCCAGGTTGAGCCACAAAACCTGGGCGCGACGGTTTCCAGGTTGAGCCTCAAAACCTGGGCGTGGGCCGGTTTCCGAGTTTGGGCCTCAAAACTCGGGCGCGGACGGTTTCCGAGTTTGGCCACAAAACTCGGGCTGGAGGCTGGTTTCCCGGTTTGGGCCTCAAAACCGGGGGCTGATGGAAAAGGCTGGTTTCCCGGTTTGGGCCGCAAAACCGGGGGTGCAGAGTGGTGGCGGCACGTGGCGGCGATCTGAAGGTTGCGTGGAGGCGACGCGGAAGACCGTGCGGGCGTGGCCGTCGGATCTACCTACCACCAGCGGGTGGACTAGAATAGCCTTAGGGTTAGGCTGGTCCGCTCTGTAAATACAGTAGTGAGGGGTAGAGTAGGAAATAGACTTAGGCTAGGTTAGTATAAGTAGTCCAGGGGAGACACCCTCCTCCCTATCTCAATCTCAGTTAGCGCAGTCTTTTGCTTCCTAGCACCTAGGGTTTCCACTCTCCCATCCCCTGCTTTAGCTAGTTGAGATCCGCAGAGAGACTCCACTCTGTGTACTGTTGATTCGAGGAAGTGAGGCCGTATCCTCACCTTGGATCCCATCTCTTGGTGTCAATTCGCGTTTTGATTTCATGTTCATCATGTTCTTCGCGGATTGCTTTGTGCCTTGAGTTTTCCCGTCGCTTGATCTTTGTGCTCGGTTTATCTTTTACGATTCCGTTTGAACTGAGTTGCTCTAGATCGTGAGGCACTTCTTTCCACCGAAAGAAATCATCTCTAACCTCACGGTCTAGGAGATCGATCAAGTTTTAGTTTCGGGTCTCTTTTTCTTCTTTCCCCCGAATTCCTTCGATTCACCGATTTGGAGTTAGGTTCGAGCCATGATCTCTTAGAGATAGCTCACTAACCTCCTTGTGACTCCTCAGATCGAATCCCAAGCCTAGAGCACTTGACTCGGAGGAGATCGGGTTGAATCGCCGGAGTTTCAGTGCAGTCGCGGGGTGACCGGACGCTCTGTCGGGCTGACCGGACGCACGCTTTCAGAGTCCGGTCGTTGAGCACGGCGCCAAGCTTTTCTGCGTACTGACCGGACGCTCTCGACCGGACGCTCTGTTTGCATTTCGACCGGACGCTACGCTTGCACTGTTCCTGGCTTTGTCGGTTTCGACCGGACGCACTGTACACGACCGGACGCTCCGTACTCGTGAGTCCGGTCGCGAACAGTAAGGTTCCAGAGCCGATTTTGGACGACCGGACGCGTCCGGTCTCTGCTGACCGGACGCTGGCCAGAGTCCGGTCGTAGCTGTTTCGCGCCGATTCGTTCGCGGTTCGTTCGTTCGTCAACGGATTCGAGTTCCGTCTTTTGGGTTGGCTTTCTAGGATTGTCTAGTGTCCCGCTGTGCTTCTAGGAAGCATCCACCCTACATCTAGGGTCGTGGACACTTGTCGGCTCTAGGGTTTGCATTTGGGGTTGAGTTTGGGACAGTGGCATCTAGTTTCCGCAAGGAAATTTTAAAGCTCCCATTCACCCCCCCCCTCTGGTCGCTTTCGGGTAGCTTCTCGGTCCTTCACCTGCGGCGGACAGTCCGGGACCCCAGGGCCGGACAGTCCGGGATTTGGCTGTAGCCTCCGATTTAGTGCGTTTGCCCAAGGAACCTCTATAGGTATCTTTGCTACTTGTTAGCACAAGTATTTGGGGATTTCTCGACGTAGTCGTCTATCTACGTTCGGGACTTAGTTTTGAGGGTCAAACTTGTTCCTGTGCTTTTGCCAATTGGTTTGCTATCGCTTTGTGGTGCTCCGCTGTGATCCTAGGGATCATCCACCCTCTTCAAGGGCCGTGAGCATCACGGTTTCGATCGAAAGCTTTTGGGTGATTTTAGGGACAAAAGGCCAAAGTTTCGAAGGAGATTTTTGAGCTCCCATTCACCCCTCCTCTGGTCGCCTTGCTATTGTATTCTCGGTCCATCAATTGGTATCAGAGCGGGTTAAGGATCTTCCACCTTAGCCGGTTCCAGATCCACAGAAGGCGACATGGATCGCGGCGTGGGCAAACTGCCGTTTTTTCGATGGGACGAACTATGCGTATTGGAAGATACGCATGTCGGCCTATCTGCAGAGCATGGGTGCTTCCATTTGGATATTTGCAACTCTGCCGATTACGTGGTTCTAGTTGCTCATGCTACTCAGCTGCAGATCGATGAGCACGATGCCAATAGCCGAGCCCGTAATGCTCTTTTCTCCTGTTTGAGCCTGTCTGAGTTTGATCGTGTTTCTCATCTCACCATGGCTCGGGAGATTTGGACTACTCTCATGCGTTTCCATGAGGGAACCTCTCCAGTCAAAACCCGTCTCTACGAGTCGTTCAAGCGAGAGTATGAGAACTTTTGACATATGCCTGGCGAGAGCATAGAAAGTTTATTCGCTCCGCTTTCAAGTGATTATCAATAGGATGAGGGCGAACAAGGAGCTGTTGCCTTTCGACGATCATGAGAGAGCTTTGAAGCTTTTGCATACTCTTGATCGATTAGTGTGGGATTCCATGGTTCAGGCGATCATCGAATCACCTAACTATGAGACTCTCAGGTGCGACGAGCTCTTCAGTAAGCTCAAGTCCAGTGAGATTGACGCCATGGCGAGGGCTTCCTATGAAAATCCTTCTGGCCCATCGATGGCTTTGGTTTCTGGCTCTTCTGCTAACCCCTCTAGAGGATTTGCACTCTCTTCTCTTCTCTCTGTCACAGAGGAGCAGCTGGAGTTCATGGGGGATGACGAGTTGGCATTGCTCGCCAACCGATTCTCGCGGTTTCACAACAACCGCATGAACCGTCACCGCGGAGGAGGACGCTCGGGATGTTTCGAGTGCGGCGACCCCAACCACTTCATCGCAAATTGCCCGAAGAAGAACAAGCAGACCTTTGGCCAAGGCGGATCATGGGCACAAGTACGACTCTGGCAAGCGCAAGGAGAAGTACGTCCCCGCGAAGCACAAGCGAAAGGGCGGCTTCGACAAGGAGTACATCAAGACGAAGTACTTGGAGAAGGCCCAGGCTGAGCAGCGTGCTTTCTTCGCCACGCTCAGCGACGTCGACGACTCGGATGACGACTCCACTTCCACAAGTGACGACGAGTCCGAGAAGAAGAAGAGATTGAGGACAAGCTGAACGGCCTCTGCTTCTTCGCCGACGACGACGACTTCTGCACCATGGCCCTCGGCAAGGAGGTCGACAGCGAGCTGGAGGACACCCCTTGGAATGACGACGACGATGACACCTCCTAGGTATCTCAGACCCCCAATGAGCTTTCTGCTGAGGTCGAGAAGCTTACTGCCGCGCTCCTTAGTCAGGATAAGTTGATTAGGCGTGCTGCTAGAGAGCGCAAGGAGTTTAGGCAGAAGTGGGAGGATACGGTGAAGGAACTTGAATCTATCAAGTCCACCGTAGTTGTTACCGAGGAGGAGTGTGAGATGTGCTCCTCACACATGACTGACCTTCTCACTTTGAGAAGTAAGTATGCTGTGTTGGTAGGAGAGGGTGGATGAGCTGAAGGCTAGATCCTCGCTGTTGGGTGCGTGCAAGTCCTGTGCGGGCTTGCAATCTGAGTTTGGCAGAGAAGAATGCCAAGATTGTGTCTCTTGAAGAGACCAACTCAGGTAGCACATGTGTGGCTAGGTGTGTTGTTTTGTGAGGGTTTGGAGATGGAGATCGCTAATGTGAAGCATGACAAGATGCAAACCGAGGAGGAAAACACATACCTTCGGACCATCTTGTCATGAGTGTCTAGCGGTGAGCCACAGCTCGGGATGATGATCTCCCAATTCAAGCGAGCTGCTGGAGGTCCAGGTGTAGGTTTTGCTCCGGGTGTTGATGTTTCGTCTTTTGGGAAGATTGGAGAGTCGAGTGGTCTTAACCCATGTGAGAAGCCCAACTCCACCACTACTCTGAAGCTTACCAAGATTCCACCCAAAGAGCCTCTCAAGCCTAAACCAAGGATGGGTCTTTGTTGAGCCTCCGAGAGCTCCACCCAAGAAACAATCATGGGCTCCCAAACCAAACCACCTCAAGAACAAGCTGGACACCATGCCACCCATCCAGGAGGAGCTTATGCCACAGAAGGGCAAAGTGATCCATACCCACTACCGTGAGTACCAACAACCCTCTTTGAGAGCGGTGAGGTACCATTGTGAGCACTGTGGGAGAGAAGGTCACTTGAGTGAGTTCTGCTTTCGGCGCAAGAGAGAAGCGCGCCATGCAAAGGAGATGAACAGCACAGACATGTACCATCCTTTCCATGATGAACATGTGCCGAATGTTCAGAGGCGTGCTGTTAGGCCTAGAGGTCCAGAACCTCAAGTTCCTAGGCCTAGGCAGCGGAGAGGACGTGCCCGGCGGGAGCCTGCAGTTGTAGGCTATGGACCCCGTGGCGGTGGCTTTGTTGTTGAGCGTTTTCCCCCACCGCGTTTTGAGTATCGCGATGGACGCTCCTCCCTTATCGGACCACGTTTTCCTCTACGTGGTGATCGCTCCTCCCGTAGGCGTGCTAGGAATGGTTTTTCTGCTAACCGTTCTTTTGAGCAGCCGGCCCAACACTGGTATTCTCCCTATTTCACTAACCCCAGTGTTGGACCATATGCTCACCCTATGTCTTTTTATTGATGTAGGTAAAACGATTGGAGAACGTTTGGTTGGTGGATTCCGGTTGCTCGAGGCACATGACCAGAAACGCCAAGTGGTTCTCCAGTCTTAGTCCGGTCGCCGGAAAGGAGTTTATCACCTTCGGCGACAATAGCACAGGTAGAGTGTTCTCTCGTGGGTCGGTGCGAGTTAATGAGCACTTTGTGTTGCGCGACGTTGCTCTTGTTTCTAACTTGCATTTTAACCTTCTTTCTGTTTCGCAACTTTTCGATGATGACTATGAGATTCATTTTAAACCGAATCTCAGTCGCATTTTGGATCCTCAGGGCAATCTTGTATGTGTGATTTTGCCCTTTGGGAAAGTCTTTCGTGCGGATTTCTCGGAGTCGTTTGGAGTTTTCTCGTTGTCTTTTGGCTGGACCTTCCTCCTCTGATCTTTGGAAGTGGCATAGGAGACTAGGACATTTGAGCTTCGACTTGCTTGCAAGACTTAGTTCACTTGGCCTAATCCGAGGCTTGCCCAAGTTATCCATGGAGAAGGATCTTGTTTGCCATTCTTGTAGACATGGGAAGATGGTTGCCGCTCCCCACCATCCAGTGACTCAGGTCATGACTAAGCGCCCTAGAGAGCTTTTGCACATGGACCTTGTTGGTCCAGCTCGGGTGAGCTCGGTTGGGGGGAAGTGGTATGTGCTTGTTGTTGTTGACGACTTTTCGAGATATTCGTGGGTTTTCTTTTTAGCTGAGAAAACTGAGACTTTCTCCTTTGCTCGCAATCTGATTTTGCGTCTTCAGAATGAGTTCCCTTTGAACTCAATGCGAGCTATTAGGAGTGATAATGGTTCCGAATTCAAGAATTCGAATTTTGAGAAGTTTTGTAACTCTTTGGGTTTAGAGCATTAGTTTTCTTCTCCCTACACACCATCTCAGAATGGTGTTGTAGAAAGAAAGAATCGGACCCTTGTAGAGATGGCCAGGACGATGCTCGATGAGCATAAGACTCCTAGGCGATATTGGGCCGAAGCTATGAGCACTGCTTGCTACATTTCCAATCGCATTTTTCTTCGAGCTTTATTGAAAAAGACTTCTTATGAGTTGCATTTTGGAAAACTGCCCAAAGTGAGTTATTTTAGAGTTTTCGGTTGCCATTGTTTTATACTCAAAAAGGGCAACTTGGACAAGTTTGAGTCTTATTCTTCTGACGGTGTATTTTTGGGTTATGGCACTCACACTCGAGCTTATCGTGTACTTAACCTTGATACTAACCGAGTCATGGAGACATCAGATGTCACCTTCGACGAGACCATGGTTTGTCCTTCTTCTCGTTTTGAGCATGCAGGTGATCATGAGGTTGGCGAGCCTCTTTTCGATGATGAAGAAGAAGGTGCTGAAGGGATGGATGACCCAACACCTCCTCCACCTGCTGTGCCGCAAAGAGCGGCTTCCACTACGACTCTCGGCCCTGACCCCTCTTCTTTGACTTGGGGGCCGTGGGATCCGCCACCTCGAGCGGTACCTTTTGTACCTAAGAGAGGCACCAACTGTTGTTGAGGGGGAGGCCACTTCGGCAAGGGAGGCGCCACGACAAATTCAGCACCAACACCCTCCTCAGCAGATGATCGGCAGCATCGGCGAACGCGTCACTCGGTCAAGGTCACAACATATCTCTCACTTTGCTTATTCTGCATTTGTTGCTGATTTTGAACCCCGAGATATTGGACACGCTTTGACGGATCCAGATTGGGTCAATGCCATGCATGAGGAGTTGGAAAATTTTGAAAGAAATCGGGTTTGGGTTCTAGTTTCTCCTCCCTCTGAGTGTCACCCAATTGGGACAAAATGGGTTTTCAAAAACAAACAAGGAGAGGATGGCCATGTTGTGAGAAACAAGGCCAGACTTGTAGCCCAGGGGTATAGTCAGAAGGAGGGAATAGACTATGAGGAGACTTTTGCTCCTGTAGCTCGTTTGGAGGCTATTAGGATACTCTTGGCTTTTGCTGCATCCAAAGGTTTTGCGGATACATGAGTGTATGCCGAGTCTCTGAGTGATGATGATGATGCGCATGTTCTTTGGCTTGTGTTGTGCAGGTGTTGAGCACGGATACAGTGATCAGAGGCAAGGTGAAGGTCAAGTAGAGACGTGCCGTGCCGATGGACCGAGAGTGGCGAAGGGCGGACGTGAGGCTTGGACTGAGGGACCGGTGGCCCGAGGATCAGCTGTGGTGGCTGACAGCCTGGGACAGCGACGAGTGAAGACTTGCGGTCATGTGCTGCCTGAGTCGTGGACTTGGGGACACGTGTCGGTGGACGGGGTGCACGGGAGGTGCATCCCTTCTACGGCGTCGGTTTGGTGGTAGAGCCAGAGAAAAACCATCGGGTGGACGGTTTCCAGGTTTGGGCCTCAAAACCCTTGCTGACGGTTTCCGAGTTTGGCCACAAACTCGGGCTGAGGACGGTTTCCAGATTTGGGCCTCAAAACCTGGGCGCTGCGGGTTTGCTGAGTTTGGGCCTCAAAACTCAGATGCTGGTGGGCTGGTTTCCCGGTTTGGGCCTCAAAACCGGGGGTTGGCTGGAAAGGCTGGTTTCCCGGTTTGGGCCACAAAAACGGGGGTGCAGAGCGGTGGTGCACGTGGCACGTGGCGGCAATCGGGAGGTTGCATCGAGGCAATGCTACGAGTTGTGCGGGCGTGGCCGTCGGATCCACCTACCATCGAGTTGGTCCAAAATAACCTTAGGGTTTAGCTGTTTGCTCTGTAAGTAGTTAGGGTAGAGTGGGAATTAGGAATAGTTAGAATTAGGATAAGTAGGGGGAGACACCTACCTCCCCATCTATCTCAGTCATTTGCTCTTTGCTTCTAGGGTTTCCTGCTCTCCCAATCCCCTGCTGTAGCGAGCTGAGATCCGCAGAGAACCATACCTCTGTGTACTGGAGATTTTGAGGAAGTGAGGCCGTAACCTCACTGTTGTAGCGTGTGGTAGCCACACGGTTGCAGATCGATGACTTGTTTCGCGTTTTGTTCGTGTTCTTCGCGTTCTTCGTTTCTTCGCGATTTTCCCGTCACTCGATCTCCCTCTCTACTGCGTCTTTGCGAAATCCGTTTGAATCAACTTGTTTCCAAATGGATGTCAAGAGTGCCTTCTTAAACGGCTACATAGAAGAGGAAGTATATGTGAGACAACCCCCCGGTTTCAAAAATCCCAAGTTTCCAAACCAAGTTTTTTAAACTCCACAAAGCTTTATATGGTTTGAAACAAGCCCTAGAGCCTGGTATGATAGACTGAAAACCTTTTTGCTTGCTAAGGGTTTTAAAATGGGATGTGTGGATAAAACGCTCTTTCTCCTCAAGCAAGGCAGTGACACTCTCTTGGTCCAGATTTATGTGGATGATATCAATTTTGGTGGTTTTCTCACACTTTGGTTGCCAAGTTTGCAGATACTATGAGCAGGGAATTTGAGATGAGCATGATGGGCGAGTTGACGTTTTTCCTCGGATTCCAAATCAAGCATCTCGAGAGGGAACGTTTGTGCACCAGGGTAAGTATACCAAGGATATCCTGAAGAAATTCGATATGGGTGAGGCCAAGCCTCTTCCAACACCCATGTCGACCACGACGGCCCTGGATGCGGACAAGGAGGGAGAAGCAGTGGACCAGAAGGAGTACCGGAGTATGATCGGGTCGCTGCTGTACCTGACGGCGACATGCCCGGACATTTAGTTCGCGGTGTGTCTTTGCGCGCGTCATCGCCGCGCACCTCTCACCGTCAGACGGTCAAGCACATTATGAGGTACTTATGCTTCACTCCTGAGTTTGGGATTTGGTATTCTGCTTCCTCCACCCTCTCCCTTTGTGGTTATTCCGATGCCGATTTTGCTGGTTGCCGGATTGAGCGCAAGTCCACTTCTGGGACTTGCCAGTTTATTGGTTCTTCTCTTGTATCGTGGTCTTCTCGCAAGCTGTCTAGTGTCGCCCAGTCTACCACGGAGGCTGAGTATATTGCTGCGGCTAGCTGCTGTTCCCAATTGCTTTGGATGATGGCCACTTTGCGTGATTTTGGTCTGAACTTTTCTCGCGTTCCTTTGCTTTGTGACAACACGAGTACTATTAGCGTTGCTAAGAACCCCGTGTTGCACTCTAAGATCAAACACATTGACGTGCGCTTTCATTTTCTGCGAGACCACTATGAGAAGGGTGATATCGACCTTCGCCATGTCGATACTCATCATCAACTTTTGCTAGGTTGAGAGGTGAGCTTGGTGTGTGTTTCCCCTTTTAGATGGGGGAAACATTTTGACTCTTGTACTGTAAACTGACTTTGTATTTTTCAGTTGGTTTATTCATGCATCTTTGCTTTTCATCTTGCATATTTACATTCAGAGCTTCATGTATAATCTGAAGAATGTAACTATGCTCTGTATAGTCTTTGCTCCAATGCTTTATGATGATGCTGTAGCTTATGCTCTTTCTGATCACTGTTAGATGTTGTGAGCGGAGCTATTTTATGAATGGTGACTCTGAGTAATGAACTTAAAACTTGCACATGTTCACCATTGAGATATGCAACTAGCGTGTGTAGAATGTGTTGAAATCACTCGTGCTCTTCTATATGCTAGGTTGCTATGTCTCTAGTGTTGAGTCATTCACTTGCTTGGTATTTTCATATTCTATTTAAAATCTGAACCAAGTTAAGTGAATTGGAAAGATCGAGATGGGTTTGCTTGTCAGCACATCATAGTTTTGAGAATGTTTCTCATTGCACTTTGAGTTAAACTTGAGCTGTGTAGTGTATGACCGAAACTATTGCTTTAAGCTTCTGATTGCTTCTGCATAGGCTTCGCACAGTTGAAAAGTTAGGCAATAACAAGCTTTCAACCTCTCGCAATCACATGCTGAAATTTAAACTTGTGTAATTTAACCGCGGGAACTCCGATAAAAATCTGGATACACAAGTCTATGTTTCATTCTATAGCATGATGATTGAACTGTGCTAGGGGTAGTTCACCTTGTATACATGTTTAGCACTTGGTTGACTTCCGTTCTATACATGTCTCGTGCTATTTTGATGGTGAACACCTTTTTGGCTGAAAACTGCTCTTTTTGCTCTCATGTTCATATTTCATATCTGGTGATCAGTTTGAGCCTTTGCTAGCTTCTTATGGATGTTGTTGAGTCATCAGAACAAAACTGTGTAGAGCATTTTTGCACTCTCTTGATTATATTCCTGAAGCTGCTAACTTGCATTTTAACTCATATGCATTTTTGGAGGGAGATTTTCTATCAAGGGGGAGAAAATTGTGTGTGTGCACATTTGCTTGATGGTGCATTTTCAACTAAGGGGGAGTTGACAAATCATGTGTTCCCTGGGTTGTGTGCACTATCTGAGGGGGAGTTTGCTAGTTGTGTTGAGCTTTTGCCTCTTTCTTGAGGGACTAGCAAACATTTTCAGCTTTTCAATTGGTTTTTCAGCTCTTCAATTGGTATCGAACTCTTTTGGTTTTTGAGTTGGTAACAGTTGGTATTCGAGCTTCCTTGCTAGCGGTGTTTAGCCCGTTCTGCCTCTTCTTGAGGGCTAGCTCTGTTTTGCTTGATTTTCAGTTGATTCTTCAATTGGTATCAAGTTCTCTTGCTAGCGGTGTTGAGCCTGTTCTACCTCTTCTTGGGGGCTAGCTTTGCTTTGCTTGGTCGCGTCGAGCCGTTGCCCATGTCTTTGGGGACCAAGTTGTCTTGCTCTTTCCACTTGACCTTCTTCGGCTTTGCTATGCTTTTGGGTCATTTGGTCGAGTTCTCTCTCCTTGTTCCTTCTTTCTTCCATTTCATTATGATTTGTGTTGGTAGTTGACAATGCACTCATCAAGGGGGAGATTGCGGATACATGGGTGTATGCCGAGTCTCTGAGTGATGAGTGATTGTCAACTGGGATGATGCGCATGTTCTTTGGCTTGTGTTGTGCAGGTGTCGAGCACGGATACAGTGATCAAAGGCAAGGTGAAGGTCAAGTAGAGACGTGCCGTGCCGATGGACCGAGAGTGGCGAAGGGCGGACGTGAGGCTTGGACTGAGGGACCGGTGGCCCGAGGATTGGCTGTGGTGGCTCACAGCCTAGGACAGCGACGAGCGAAGACTTGCGATCACGGTGTTGCTCGAGTCGAGGACCTAGGGACACGTGTCGGTGGACGGGGTGCACGGGAGGTGCATCCCCTCTACGGCTCGGTTTGGTGGTTGAGCCACAGAAAAACCACCGATTGGACGGTTTCCAGGTTTGGGCCTCAAAACCTGGGCGCGGATGGTTTCTGAGTTTGGGCCACAAAACTCGGGCTGAGGACGGTTTCCAGGTTTAGGCCTCAAAACCTGGGTGTTGCGGGTTTACTGAGTTTGGGCCACAAAACTCAGGTGCTGGTCGGCTGGTTTCCCGGTTTGGGGCCTCAAAACCGGGGGTTGGCTGTGAAGGCTGGTTTCTCGGTTTGGGCCACAAAACTGGGGGTGCGACATCTGGGAAAGGACAAGCAGAGCGGTGGCGGCACGTGGCGGCAATCGGTGAGGTTGCATCGAGGCGACGCTACCAGTTGTGCGGGCGTGGCCATCGGATCACCACCTACCACGAGTTGGTCCAGAATAACCCTAGGGTTTAGCTGGTTCGCTCTGTAATTAGTTAGGGGTAGAGTGGGAATTAGGAATAGTTAGAATTAGGATAAGTAGGGGGAGACACCCACCTCCCCATGTATCTCAGTCATTTGCTCTTTGCTTCTAGGGTTTCCTGCTCTCCCAATCCCCTGCTGTAGCTAGCTGAGATCCACAGAGAACCATTCCTCTGTGTACTGGAGATTTTGAGGAAGTGAGGCCGTAACCTCACTGTTGTAGCGTGTGGTAGCCACACGGTTGCAGATCGATGACATGATTCGTGTTTTGTTCGTGCTCTTCGCGTTCTTCGTTTCTCCGCGATTTTCCCGTCACTCGATCTCCCTTTCTACTGCGTCTTTGTGAAATCCGTTTGAATCAACTTGTTCTTTATAGTGAGGGGATCATTTCCACTGAAGGAATTCATCTAACTCCTCACGAACAAGTAGATCAAGTTGATTTCGTTTTCGTGGCGCTTTTTCGTTCATACTCCTCCCCTTTCGATTTCCCGATGTTTTGAATCGATTTGAGCGGATGATTTCTTGGGGATAGTCTCCTAACTACCTCTTGATCATCTCCTCCAAGTTTGGGAACGTGGGATTGAGTTTTGATTTGGATTTGGGAAGAGTTGTGTGAGAGGCGACCGAAATCGCCCTCACTAGGAGGTCGCGGACAGTCCGCCGTTCCTCCCGCGGACAGTTCGCGCGTCGGGACTTAGCCAAGCAGTGGCTGTTCGTCCCCGAGCACCGTGTCTATTTTTGACCGGCGGACAGTCCGCCATTGGAGTTCGCGGACAGTCCGGGAACGTCCAGGGGACTTGCAACACTCGTGTTGTTTTGGGTTTTCTGCCGGCGGACAGTCCGCCAGTGAACCGCGGACAGTCCGGCCTGCGGCGGACAGTCCGGGACCCCAGGGCCGGATAGTCCGGGATTTGGCTGTAGCCTCCGATTTAGTGCGTTTGCTCGTTTCCGTATTTCTCGTTTGGCCCTAGAGTTGACCAAGGAACCTCTCTAGGTATCTTTGCTACTTGTTAGCAAAGGTATTTGGGGATTTCTCAACGTAGTCGTCTATCTACGTTTGGGACTTGGTTTTTGAGGGTCAAACTTGTTCCTGTGCTTTTGCCAATTGGTTTGCTATGGCTTTGTGGTGCTCCGCTGTGATCCTAGGGATCATCCACCCTCTTCCAAGGGTCGTGAGCATCACGGTTTCGATCGAAGCTTTTGGGTTGATTTTGGGGACAAAAGGCCAAAGTTTCGAAGGAGATTTTTGAGCTCCCATTCACCCCTCCTCTGGTCGCCTTGCTATTGTATTCTCGGTCCATCATATTTATTGCTAAGCTAGACACTCAGATCATAAGGAGCAGCAAATCATAAAAATTGATCAAGATGTGCATGTGTGGCTATGTGGATGTGTATAGAAATATTTCTTAATCCTTCCTAGTTAATTTCTGGGGTCTAGAGCTAATGATAACTTCTCTCTTTTTTCTCTTTTTTTGGATACATTGTGAGTAGACAAAAATGTGTCCTCACATTTTCTAGGACATAGTCCTCTTTTGAGCTACTTTGCTCAAATTTTCTCAGGACATAGTCCTTTCTTGAGCTACTTTGCTCACTTTTTTTATATCTCTCTCTTTTTTTAGCTCTAGATTTCCCCAGATTATCTATAGGAAAGGATTTTTGAAATGAGTAGGGAAAGGGAGAGAAATGCTTATTCCCAGTGTAGGAATAGCATAAGGCTAGCAATGGGACGTTTGGCAATGTATTGCATATCTCCAGTGTAGAGAATGAGCAATTTATTTGGTGGTTGCAAACTTCCAAAGTGGATAGTAAGCAATATGGTGGGTGTGTTATCTTGATCAAAAGATATGATAAGCTTCTCTACTAAGATCTATGAGGTCTAACAAAACTCAACACAGACAATGCTCTTTGTGGTTTTGACTAACAAATATTTGGCTAGTGGTGGGATGTGATAAAATCCAGGAGGAACTTTTAGCAAGGTTTTCATGATTTTTAAAAGAAATCCTCCAGATTAGGTCCTAATTTCATTTTAGCAAGTTTAAAGAATTACTCCATTTCTTACTAACTTTATTCACTAAGCATAATTTCAGTTAAAGCATGTGCAACCCACAAAAGCTACAACTTAGATAAGACCAGTCATTCAAACCATAACAATAGCATTTGCATGACATATTTCAAATCTTATTCAGGTTTCAACTTGTTTAAGCAGATTTCATCAATTTTATTCATGGGATAATTACTTAGGCAAGCATATAACATTCAAAAGATATAGAATTTAAGAACCGAACGTAAAGAGTGAGGTTGAAACATACCTTATTGGCGTGAGGATCTCCCCCAAGCTGGCTTCTTGCTTGGTGAAGGGTCTTCATCTTTCTCGGTCGGAGCTCTTGTTCTCATTTTATTAAAAAGGGAACTATCTAATGTTGTGAAAAAGGGAAACTATCCTATTATGATATTTTATTATTTTAGCTAAGTTAACATATACCTATGCATATAACTAATGATAACTGGTGATTTTTTTAGTTACATGCATGACATATGTATTTATTTGAAAAAGGGAAATTTGAAGGGAAATAAAAAGTAAATCCATACCTTAGATCCATGGAATTTCATCCTTATTGGGTAGATCTTCTTCCTTGGGTGCTTCTTCTTTAAGTACTTCATCGGGTTCTTCTTCTTTCGGCACACCTCCTTTGTCATGTGAATTACACAACTCAGGAGAAGGTGGTTCTTTCTTTCTGTTCCACCTTGTTCTTGGGCGCCTCTTCTTAGTACGAATGGGTTTTGCTTCCTGCATGTTAGCGGCATATGCGGGACCACGGGAAAAGGAGAATATTTCCTTCCTCCCTCCTAATGTCATTTGCATTTTACCACTCCCCACATATATGCATGCATCAACAGTGTTCAAGAAGGGTCTACCTAAGATTAGAGGCACATCTTTCCTATTTCCCATATCTAGTATTATGAAATCAGCAGGAACATATGAACCTCTAATATGAACATGAACAGGTAAATCAGTAACTATTCCTTCTACATAGCAAGTGGACTGATCAGCTAGTACAACATAGGCAGATGTGGATGACATGGGTGGAAAGAACGAGTTTTCATAGAAATCTTTAGATAGAATGTTCACACTCGATCCTAGATCACACATGGCATTTTTAAAGACTTCACCAAAGATTGAGCATCTAATTATGGGACTACCAGGATCACCCTTTTTAATAGTCATGGTTTGATCTTCATAATAGTTAAAATATTTTATTTCAACCATATTTGCAGTTTCCATGTCAGGTTTAGCAGGAATTTTGCCAGTTTCAAAAGATGGTATGATAGCAACAAGTTGAGCTAATTGGGTTTCTAACATCTTATTAAAACTTAATTGATTTTTCAGAGCAGATGAGAAATCTTCCAATTTAGCATTTATATTCTCAAGGGTTTTATCATTTGACATTAATCTCTTATTCAAGAAATCAGTAGTTCTACCTTGTGAGTAAACTAAATTTTTCAAGAATGAGAAATTATCAGAATTCTAAAAATTAGAGCGGGGGAATGAATTGTTACCTTGAGAGTTTGCAGGCTGATTCCATCCTTGATTCTGTTAGCGGAAACCGTTGTTGTTGATGAAGTTCAAATCTTCATGTAGCTCGGGGCAGTAGTTCCCAGAATGTCCGGTTTCTCCACAGACTTCACAAGTCATGTAGGATTCCAGAGATTGGACACTCTCTTGTTGGTTCATCTTCTCACAGCTGTCCAGCTTCTTTGCCAGCAGGTCCATCTTGGCCACGATCATGTCGGCCTCCTTAAGGGAATGTATACCTCGCTTACGGGGCTGCAGTCTCTCGTCATTCCATCCTTGGTTTGACACCATCTTCTCTATGAGAGCCTTAGCATCTGCAATATTAAGAGAAAACAATGCACCGCCGGCGGCGGCATCCAAATGGCTTCTAGAGAGTGGGGTTAGGCCATGGTAGAAGTTCTGGATCAATAGCCAGTCCTCCATACCATGGTGCGGACAAGCAGCGACGTATTCTTGCATTCTCTCCCAAGCCTCGGGAATAGATTCCTCGGCTTGTTGCGTAAAGCTGGAGATTTTGTTGTGAAGAGCGTTAGTCTTGCCCATCGGAAAGAATTTGGTGAGAAAAGCATTGGAACACTTGTCCCATGTGTCTACAGCGTTGCGACTGGTATAGAACCATTGCTTCACTTTTCCTAGCAAAGAGAAAGGAAAGAGACGAAGACGGATGGCTTCTTGTGTTATCCCCTTAATGGTGAAGGTGCCGCAAATCTCCAAGAATTGTTGGAGGTGAGCATTGGCATCCTCATGAGCTTTGCCACAGAACGGGCTAACTTGTACCATCGTGATCAGAGCCGGTTTCAACTCAAAATTGAGGTTGGCATCGATCACGTCTGGTCCTGTCGCTACATTGGCGGCAAAAGGAGCAGAAAATTCACGAATGGTCTTGTTGGCCATCGTGAAGGTAGAACGAGATAAGAAAGAAAGAAGTTGAAGAAGATGAAGGAAAAAGATAAGAAGGACTAAGGAAAGAAAGAATGGGGTAAGATGGGATTCGCTAAGGAGGAGCTTAAACGAAGATAAATTCGACACGGACTCGAAGGATACACCGATTGCCTTCCCCGGCAACGGCGCCAGAAATGCTTGTTGGTAGTTCTTAGCTTCACTAAAGATAGAGCTAGGCATCTATCCCTGGTAACAGCCCAGAAATGCTTGTTGGCACTTGCTAATGTCGTTACTAGGAGTAGACTATGGAATCTATTCCCGACAACGGCGTCAGAAGTGCTTGTAGCAAGTCCGGTCAATATACCTAAAGGAGTGAAGCTAAAGCAGCGTTCTACTAATGTCAAATGGGGTTGTCAATCCCGACACTAGTAGGAGCTAGCTAGAGAGATTGCAATCTACCTAGAGGAGATTCTGCAAGTGCACAGAACTATCGTAGTAGCACTTCGCCTGGGAGTACCAAGTGTCGATTTATTTGATCCCAAGGGAAGGCTAGGGTGGTGTATGAGTTGAGTCAAGGAGGGGATGAGAGTCGAAGAAAAGAGAAAAGGGAAAAGGGGAGAAGGGAAGATGAAAGGCTAGAAAGAATATATGGGTGGATAGGTAAGGATGAAATGGATGGTAAGGTAAGGTGGATGGATAGATAGATAGGGGATAACTAAGGATAACTAATATAACTAACTAATAACTAATAACTACTCCTAGATAACTACGAAGCAAGATAACTATGAAGCAGGATAGGCAAATGTCAATAAAGCAGCCAAGTTAAGTATAGTTTTATTCCTATCTTATCAAGTACTGAGGCGTACTAGCCTTTACCACTGACTTAGGTTGAACGCTAGCACAACGAGCCTTACTGTTAAACTGGGCCAACTACGTGGTGGAATTCAAGGCGCACAGGGCTGTCACCACTTGCTTGCTACCACAGCTATCCAAGGGTCCAGCTGTATCTGAAGGTAAGTCTATAACTAAGCACCACGCTTAATTATATTCTAACTATCTCTACCCTAGCTTTGAATAGAGACACGCTTGCGGACGTCAGAGCAAATACTTGACTTAATAAGATAAACACTAAACTAACTAAGCCACCTATTGGCAAAGATCAATCACTAAGCACACTAGAGATTAACTACTATGGCTAAGTGAATTGAACTGTAGGATAGCTAGGTCACACTCAAGGCACTTGATAAAGTAGTACTGAAAGTAATACTGAAAGTAATACTAAAGTAATACTGGAAGATAAATGTACCTGAGATACAAGAGAGCAAACCAGACCAGAGACGCTGGGAAATCAACCGACCTTCTATGCCAGTCACTCGCACCCGCTTCTCTCCTAGCAAGCTCTACGCTACTATACCACTGGTCAGGGCTGAGCTGTGCTAAACTAAGAGCCGCGTTGTAGCGAGGGCACTAGAGCTATACTCTCTCTACTAGCTAACCTACTTGCCTAAGCTCTCTGAGCTCTCACTTGCTTTTCTAGCTTCTCTTGCCTTGCTTGCTTACCTCTCTTCCTTGCTTTCTTGCTTGAAATGAAGTGGTGTCACCAGGGGGGTATTTATAGCCTTGTGGAGTGAGGGGGGGGGGGTACTTATAGGGGGCAGCCAACCGACCTAGGGCAAACCCTAGTGGCGGGCGCCAGCCCTAGGTGGCGGCCGCCACCCCCCTCACCGTTGGATGCACCGTCATTGCTTCAACGACATCCAGGAGCTCCAGAGAGGCGGTTCCAAGGTCGGTTGCATGTCCCGATAACTGCCATTCGGTCATGATCCATGCCACTCCCCTCATGAGCCGTCCGATGCCACTGACCTAGTGACCAAGGGCCAAGATTTGGCCTTGGGGAGGTCACACGGATCGGTGACGTGGCAGGGATTGGACTTGGGCCAACCCAAGTGGCGGGCGCCACCTAGGGGTGGCGGGCGCCACCCCCCTGAGGCCCAATTGGGCCCTGCTGAGTGGGCTTGCCCTTTGGTGGTTCAAATATCCAAATTTGGTTCAAATCCTGCATTCAAATCAAAATCTATGGACATGTGGAATTCGGTTAGTTTGAAACCTATTTGACTACATTTCATGCCTTTTTGGTGAATTTTAGGGTAACATGTTGATGGTAAAACAGGTGTTTAAGGACCATCAACACAAAGTATCCCTAGCCTTTCTCATATGCAACAGGGCCAGCCTAAAGAAGGGGAGTATTGTTTGTTATGGCCATGCAATATGGTCGTCCTTCGGTATTCTGATATCAAAGTAAGCACATTTGCATGCCATTGGAGCAAGTCGAGGACGACTTGCAGTCAAGAAGGGGAGAATGATGAGGACATCACCAGTTCAAATATGACCATCTTATCCACTTCTAAACCAAAGGTGCAACCATTCTATATGAGACTTATTATTGATACATTTGATGAATTGGTGCTGCACCATAAAATGTGTATATTGTCATTTTCAGAATTACTTGCATGGATCAAGGGAAGGTTTGATTGCATAAGGAAAGCTTGGGAGATCAATGAAGTTGATTGGGGACCAATTCCAAGTGTTCTTAACGTTCTCCACAAAGCCACCACGTCACTTTTGGCACAAGCAAACAAAGAGTCCAAGTCCAACACGTTTTGGGGTTGAATTCGGACTGCAGAAGAGTCCCATATTGCGACGACCACCACAACTTCATACGGACTCCGATTGGGACGTTCTAGCACATTTTGGAAAGCTTATCAAGTCTAATTTTCAACGGATCTAGTCTCACATTTATACCTTATCAGATGCATCCGCAGTCATGGTTTTAATGACGATAGCTTTTCTGCCAACGGTGCTGCATCACCCTGTTTTGGCCCAGTGGCCCATGTATCAAGTTGGGTCCATTAAGTACGTGTCCTAGGGTTGGAGGACGACCCCAATACCCCTTTGGCCGTCCTCCCATCTACTTATATCCCTCTAGAGCTGCCATGAACAAATTGGGTTTTGTTTTGATGTAAGTTTAGCCATTGCTACTTCCTGGTAGACCTGTGTGTCGACTAGACCATCCGTTCTACTTGATTCGGAACCCCACCTTCATGTGTATGAGATTTGAACATTCATCTATTATTTGGCAATTGAGTGCTTGTTCTACTTGTTCTTGCTTGTTCTTCGATTGCTTGCAGGAATAACCCTAGTGGTTTGGTTGGTCATACATCGACAAGATCGTGAGCAACCGCTGGAATTGGTGTATCGATTGGTAAGGCGCATTATCCTTGGATGGTTGTAGTCGGGTCGTGAACGTCGTTCTAGTCCAAATTGAAGTTATCCCTCTCCATCGAAAGATCGGGACACCCATACCCATATCAGGAAGATGGTTGCCGCTCCCCACCATCCGTTGACTCAAGTCATGACTAGGCGCCTTGGAGAGCTTTTACACATGGACCTTGTTGGTCCGGCTCGGGTGAGCTCGGTTGGGGGGAAGTGGTATGTACTTGTTGTTGTTGACAATTTTTCGAGATATTTGTGGGTCTTCTTTTTGACTGAGAAGACTGGGACTTTCTCTTTTGCTCGCATTCTGATTTTGCGTCTACAGAACGAGTTCCCTATGAACTCGATGCGAGCTATTCGTAGTGATAATGGTTCCGAATTCAAGAATTTGGATTTTGAGAAGTTTTGCAACTCTTTGGGTTTGGAGCATCAGTTTTCTTCCCCCTACACACCGCCACAAAATGGTGTTGTAGAGAGGAAGAATCAGACCCTTGTAGAGATGGCCAGGACGATGCTCGATGAACATAGGACTCCTATGCGATATTGGGCCGAAGCTATGAACACTCCATGCTATATTTCCAATCGCATTTTTCTCCGAGCTTTCTTGAAAAAGACTTCTTATGAGTTGCATTTTGAAAGACAACCCAAAGTGAGTTACTTTAGAGTTTTTGGTTGCCACTGTTTTATACTTAAGAAAGGCAACCTGGACAAATTTGAGTCTCGTTCTTCTGACGGTGTATTTTTGGGTTATAGCACTCATACTCGTGCATATCGTGTACTTAACCTTGATACTAACCGAGTCATGGAGACATTCGATGTCACCTTCGATGAGACCATGGTTTGTCTTTCTTCTCGTTCTGAGCGTGCAGGTGATCATGAGGTTGGTGAGCCTCTTTTTGATGACGAGGACGAGGGTGCTGAAGGAATGGATGATCCAGCACCTCCTCCACCTGTTGTGGCGCAAGGAGCGGCTTCTACTACGACTCACGGCCCCGATCCCTCTTCTTCGACTACTTGGGGGCCGTGGGATCCGCCGCCTCTGGCTGTACCATTTGTACCCGAGGAGGCACCAGCTGCTGTTGAGGGGGAGGTATCTTCAGCTCGGGAGGCGCCATGACACATTTAGCGCCAATACCCGCCTCAACAGAAGATCGGCAGCATCGACGAACGTGTCACTCGGTCCAGGTCACAACAAATCTCTCACTTTGCTCATTCTGCATTTGTTGCTGATTTTGAACCCCGAAATGTTGGACACGCCTCGACGGATCTAGATTGGGTCAATGCCATGCATGAGGAGTTAGAAAATTTTGAGAGAAATTGGGTTTGGGTTCTGGTTCCACCTCCTCCAGACTGTAATACTATTGTGACAAAATGGGTTTTCAAAAACAAACAAGGAGAGGATGGCCACATTGTGAGGAACAAGGCCAGACTTGTAGCCAAGGGTTATAGTCAGAAGGAGGGGATAGACTATGAGGAGACTTTTGCTCATGTAGCTCGTTTGGAGGCTATTAGGATACTCTTGGCTTTTGCTGCATCCAAAGGGTTTAAACTTTTTCAAATGGATGTCAAGAGTTCCTTCTTAAATGGCTACATAGAAGAAGAGGTGTATGTCGAACAACCCCCCGGTTTTGAAAATCCCAAGTTTCTAAACCATGTTTTTAAACTCCACAAAGCTTTGTATGGTTTGAAACAAGCCCCGAGAGCTTGGTATGATAGGTTGATAACCTTTTTGCTTGCTAAAGGTTTTACAATGGGATGTTTGGATAAAACGCTTTTTCTCCTCAAGCAAGGCAAAGACACTCTCTTGGTCCAGATTTACATGGATGATATCATTTTCGGTGGTTCTTCTCACGCTTTGGTTGCCAAGTTTGCAGATCTTATGAGCAGGGAGATCGAGATGAGTATGATGGGCGAGCTGACCTTCCTTCTCGGATTGCAAATTAAGCAATCCCGAGAAGGGACGTTTGTGCACCAGGGCAAGTATACCAAAGACTTGCTGAAGAAGTTCGATATGGGTGAGGCCAAGCCTCTTCCAACACCCATGTCGACCACGACGGCCCTGGATGCGGACAAGGAGGGAGAAGCTGTGGACCAGAAGGAGTACCGGAGTATGATCGGGTCGCTGCTCCACCTGACGGCGACACGCCCGGACATTCAGTTCGCGGTGTGCCTTTGCGCGCGCTTTCAGGTATCGCCGCACACCTCTCACCGTCAGGCGGTCAAGCGCATTATGAGGTACCTTCGTTTCACTCTAGAGTTTGGGATTTGGTATTCTGCTTCCTCCACCCTCTCCCTTTGCGGCTTTTCTGATGCCGATTTTGCTGGATGCCGACTTGAGCGCAAGTCCACTTCTGGGACTTGTCAGTTTTTGGGTTCTTCTCTTGTATCTTGGTCTTCTCGCAAGCAGTCTAGTGTCGCTCAGTCTACCACAGAGGCTGAATATGTTGCTGCGGCTAGCTGCTGTTCTCAGTTGCTTTGGATGATGGCCACTTTGCGTGATTTTGGTCTGAGCTTTTCTTGTGTTCCTTTGCTTTGTGACAACACGAGTGCGATTAGCGTTGCTATGAACCCCGTGCTGCATTCTAAGACCAAACACATTGATTTGCGCTTTCATTTTCTGCGAGACCATGTTGAGAAGGGTGATATCGACCTTCGCCGTGTCGATACTCATCATCAGTTGGCTGATATTTTTACCAAGCCTTTGGACCAATCAACCTTTAATCGGTTGAGAGGTGAACTTGGTGTGTGTTTCCCCTTTTAGATGGGGGAAACATTTTGGTTCTTGTATTATAGACTGACTTCTTTTCTTTTCGCTTTGTTTTTGTTTTTGATAGGTTAGTCTTTGCATTTCATCATGCATCTTTACTCTTTGAGCTTCATGTATATAATTTTTAGAATGGGATTATGCTCTATCTAGTATGCTTCGATGCTTTATGATGATGCTGGTAGCTTATGCTCTTTCTGATCACTAATACATGTTGTGAGCTGAGCTATTTTTGAATGGTGAACCTGCTTAATGTACATAAAATTTGAAATTGTTCACCATTGAGATATGCAACTAGCATGTGTAGGATGTGTTGAATTCACTCGTGCTTTTCATATATGCTAGGTTGCTATGTCTCTAGTTCTGAGTCATTCACTTGCTTGGTATGTCCATATTCTAAGATAAAATTTGAACCAAGTTTTAAGTGAATTGAAAAGATCGAGATGGGATTGCTTGTCCGCACATCACGGTATCGAGACTGTTTCTCATTGCACTTTGAGTTAAACTTGAGCCGTGTAGTGTATGACTGAAACCGACGCTTTAAGCTTCTGATTGCTTTTTTGCATAGGCTTAGCTCGGTTGAAAACTTAGGCAATGACAAGTTTTCAACCTCTCGCAATCACATGTTGAATTCTGCAGTTGTGTAATTTCACCGCTGCAACTCCGATTAAAATTTGAAATCACAATTATATGTTTCATTCTGCAGCATGATGATTGAACTTTGCTAAGGGTAGTTCACCTTGTATACATGCCTAGCACTTGTTTGACTTCCTATCTATACATGTTTAGTGCTATTTTTGTGGTGAACATCCTTTTCTGATTGGCTAAAAATGCTCACTTTGCTCATATGCTCATATTTCGTATTTGGTGATCAGTTTGAGCCTTTGCTAGTGTGTTGTGGATGTTGTTGAGTCATCGGATCAGAACTATGTAGAGCATCTTTTCATTTTATTGACTATATTTCTGAAGCTGCTAACTTGCATTTTTGACTCATGTGCATTTTTGAAGGGGAAGAAATTTGCTTGATTATCAACTAAGGGGGAGATATATTGACAAATCATATGATTTCCTAGTTGTGTGCACTATTTGAGGGGGAGTTTGCTCGTTTGGTGAAGTTTTAAATTTTCCAATTGGTTCGAAGCGTTTTTAATACCTAGTTGTGTTGAGCCTTTGCCTCTTTCTTGAGGGACTAGCGGACGCTTTTCAGCTTTTCAATTGGTTTTAAGCTCTTTTGTTCTTGAGTTGGTAACAGTTGGTATCGAGCTTTCCTGCTAGCGGTGTTGAGCCTGTTCTACCTCTTCTTGAGGGCTAGCTTTGCTTTGCTTGGTTGCGTCGAGCCATTGCCCATGTCTTTGGGGACCAAGTTGTCTTGCTCTTTCCACTTGACCTTCTTCGGCTTTGCTATGCTTTTGAGTCATTTGGTCGAGTTCTCTCTTCTCCTTCTTCCTTCTTCTACTTCCTTTATGATTTATGTGTGTAGTTGACAATGCACTCATCAAGGGGAGATTGCGGATACATGGGTGTATGCCGAGTCTCGAGTGATGAGTGATTGTCAACGGGTTTGATGCGCATGTTCTTTGGCTTGTGTTGTGCAGGTGTCGAGCACGGAGACAGTGATCGAGAGCAAGGTGAAGGTCAAGTAGAGACGTGCCGTGCCAACGGACCAGGAGCGGTGAAGGGTGGACGTGAGGCTTGGACTGAGGGACCGGTGGCCTGAGGAACAGCTGTGGTGGCTGACAGCCTGGGACAACGACGAGCAGAGACTTGCGGGGCACGGTGTTGCTCGGGTCGAGGACCTGGGGACACGTGTCGGTGGACGGGGTGCACGGCCGGTGCATCCCCTCTACATCGTCGGTTTGGTGGTTGAGCCACAGAAAAACCACCGATGGACGGTTTCCAGGTTTGGGCCACAAAACCTGGGTGCTGCGGGTTTGCCGAGTTTGGGCCACAAAACTCGGGCTGAGGACGGTTTCCAGGTTTGGGCCTCAAAACCTGGGCGCTGGCGGGTTTCTGAGTTTGGGCCACAAAACTCAGGCGACGGACGTCGGGTTTCCCGGTTTCGGCCTCAAAACCGGGGGGAGGACTTAAAGGCCTGGTTTCCCGGTTTCGGCCTCAAAACTGGGGGGCGGAGTCCGGGAAAAGGACAAGCAGAGCGGTGGCGGCACGTGGCGGAAATCGGTGAGGTTGCTTCGAGGCAACGCTACCTATTGTGCGGGCGTGGCCGTCGGATCACTATCATCTTCGAGTTGGTCCAGGATAGCCTTAGGGTTTGGCTGGTTCGCTCTGTAAATAACTAGGGGTAGAGTGGGAAGTAGGATTAGGATAAGTAGGGGGAGACGCCCACCTCCCAAACGATCTTAGTCATTTGCTATTCTCCACTTAGGGTTTCCTGCTCTCCCTATTCCCTGCGGTAGTGAACTGAGATCCACAGAGAAGACAATCATACCTCTGTGTCCGTGAGATTTTGAGGAACTGAGACCGTAATCTCACTACTGTAGCGTGTGGTAGCCACACGGTTGCAAATTAGTGGTTGTGATTCGTGTTTTGTTCTTGTTCTTCGCGGGTTACTTTTCTCCACGATTTTCCCATTGATCGATCTCTCTACTCGTTGCGTCTTTTGCAAATCCGTTTGAACTGAGTTGTTCTAGATTGTGAGGCACTACTTTCCACCAAAGGAAATCACCTCTAATCTCACGAGCTAGTAGATCGGTCATTTTATGTTTCAGATCAAGTTTTGCTCCCTTTGCTCCGAATTCTTACAATTCACCGATTTGGAGTTGGGTTCGAGCCATGATCTCCTTGGGATAGCTCACTAACCTCCTTGGAACTCCTCATACCAAGTCTAAGCCTTAGTGCTTTTGATTCGGAGGAGATCGGGTGATTTTCACGGAAGAGCAGCACTGTTTCAGGACCATCGGACGCTTAAACCGTAAGCATCGGACGCTGAGTTCATTCCATCGGACACGTCCGGTGCCACGTGTGACAGTGTTTTTAAAGGAGCATCGGACGCTGACCATCGGAGCGTCCGCTGTCATCGGACGCGCCGGAGGTCTAGCATCGGACGATAGGGTTTCACTGTAGCAGCGTCTGATGCCAGTCTAGTAAGGTTCCAGAGAGGTCCTTTTTGCATCGGACGCGTCTGGTGCTTGATCATCGGACGCTGCCAGCATCCGATGCACACTGTTCTGCGCTGTTTCGTCCGCAGTTTGTTCATGTGTTCTCAGATTCGGTTTTGGGTTTTTGCCTTGGGTTTCTAGAGTCATATAGTGCCTCGCTGTGCTTCTTGGAAGCATCCACCCTACATCTAGGGTCGTGGACATTATTTTAAGCTCTAGGTTTGCTCTTGGGGTGATTCTCGGGACAGTGGCTACAAGTTTCTAAAAAGAAATTTTGAAGCTCCCATTCACCCCCCTCTGGTCACTTTCTGGTAGCACTTTCGGTCCTTCAACCAAAAAGAGCATAATCTCATTCTCATTACTATAGACATGAAGCTCTAAAATGCAAGATGTACATGATGAAATGCATGCAGAGCTAGCCTATAAGGAATGGAGCAAAAGCTAGTCTAAAAAGGAAGACCCAAAACAAAAGGGTATCAGAGAAATCCAACTATGATACAACGAGCAAAATGCTTCTCGAACTAAAAGGGAAACACACACCAAACTCACAAGAGAAGAGCCAAGAAACGCTCAAGCGAATAGCCAGCAAAATCCACATCGGAAAGACCACACAGCAAAAAGAGGTCAAAGAAGAAGAATACCAAAACCTGAACTCAGAAGTGTGTTGGAGGTACCTCATGAAGCGCATGACCGCCTGTTGGTGTGATACCCGAGGGGACGCCTACCGCGCCAAAGTCATCTCCCCCTCGCCAGATGCTGTCACTCCCTCAGGTGCAGCTAGTGCTCACTGGAGAGCTGCTCGAACGGAACCCCAAGTCGTGGAAGAAGTGGGATCGGTCCATGAGTCGAAATGCTCTCTCCAGGCTCCTGTTCTCCTGCAAACTCAAAAGCAGAAGAAACAAAAGGCATTGTCTCATCCAGTGTGACCTCAAGGTCTCCACAAAGCGGTTAGTCACATGATAAGCATAAGGTGAACTCTCAACAAAAAGAGATCTACCTATGAATGATACCGCAAGTAAATCTGAACTCAAACTAGTCAAAGACTACCATGCAACAGGATAAAGCACTATATAGCAAAATGTAGCCTAAAGACATGATCAACCCAAACACAGCCTAAACCTCAACACATGCTACGATGCAAGATAATGATAGCAATAGATCCAGAATCATGTAACATGATAAAATTGTGGAATAGACTAGTGCTCGAACTAAACATATCAACAGGATACATGTAGCTAATCAAAAACTAGCACCTGAAAAATGACACCTAATGAACACCATACCACTACAAATCAAGCTCATGGAGAAATAAGGTAAAACATGGCACAATGTTCATGAGGATCACAAACTAGCATGAAAAGTGGATTAACCACCAAAGCTGTACATAAGGCTAGCATGACATGATATACAAGATAGCACATGCTAGACTAAAACAAAACATGATATAAAAGAAAATGTACATGTAAGAACCATACAAGTGAGCACATGATAGTCCATCTCATACCACAAGAAATAGAACATGAATGTACAAGGTATGAGTGTATAAGAAAGCTCACCGAGTAGCAAAAGCCTCTTTGGAGGCAAAACTAAGCGGGATGCAGAGAACCATCAAAAACTTGATCACATTAAAGGACCAAGTTCCATTCAGCACATGTTCTCCACCCCGCGTCCTCATATCTACACAAAAGAGGACAAAGTAACCCGAGTCTTGGATCCCGAAGGGTTAGCAAGCATGTACTTGGAAACCCAAGACTTGGTCACAAATCTCAACTTATCATGTGAGTTAGCATGATGCACATGTTGGTTCAAATGCAATTTTGAAACACCCTTGGAAGCATTCCTCAAAAGGACATCTCGAGGAGAAGAACGAGTCGTACCACGGGAAAAGAAGCAAACATCTTCCAAGGTTTTTGTAGAAGAACCAATAAATGCACCATGAGAAGCATGACGTGGACCAAGAGAAGTAGCACTAGAAACATGTCCACGACCATGACCTAACCCACTAGAATATGAGTCATAAAACCCATCAACAAAGAGGGGCTTCTTACTAGGAACAGAAGCGTTCATGCCATGAGAGGGGTCATGAACCACCAACTTCCTAGAAAAGCGAGCTTGGCGCAAGCGTTTGGCACGCCAATAGCAAAAGCTTTCTTGATGCCCATCTTTCTCACAAAAAGAGCAATGGTACAAAGGCCTTTCGGAAGGCACACCATTCTCCGACAAGTGAGAGGTCCCTTGGGTCTTAGAACAAGAAGCATCAACATTCAACTTGGTGCCAACACTAGGAGCACACGTGCCATGGGAAAGGCTACGCGGCTTCCTAAAAGCCTTAGCTCGAATTCGCCGCTCGTGCTTGACACGGCGAAAACAAAAATCGAATGAGTGTCCATCCTTCTTGCAAAAGGTGCAATGGTAAACCGGATTGGGAGCACGAGTCCCAAAAATATGAGAAGCACCCTTGTCAAGAGAAGTCCCTTGGACACCACTCGAAGAAACAGCAAGGTTAGTAGTAGCTATGAAAGAGCTATCCGAAACCTTGACACTAATGCTGTCGTTAAAAGACTCACGCGCAACATAAGAATTCAACTCCGGTTTCAAAGAATCAAGCTTAGAAACACCAACATCGGAGTTGCAAGAAATGCGTGAATCAAACGACTTAGCACAAAGACTCTTGCATCTTTTGGCTAAAACCTCATTCTGAAACATGAGGCGATCACAAGTACCACACGAAGCATTTTTAAGATTTTCCATCTCGTCTCTAATGCACTTGGCATATGTGGTACGCAAGAGTTCAATTTCTTTTTCAAGGTTGGCACTCATATCATTGTGCTCAACCAACTTGGCGCTCATATCATCGCGCACTTGTTTCAAAGCCAAAACTTCTTTTTCGAAATCAATGCAAGATGTGCAAATGAAATCGGTGGAAGAAACATCACCATTCACATCAAGCAAAGAATCAAGAATAGTACTAGAAGCATGGCAAGCATTTTTATTTAAAGAGCACAAGCTACAAGGCCTAGCATTTATCTCAACAATTTCAGCCCTAGCATGCTCAAGTTCATCTACACATGTGGTGTGAGTCAATTTTAATTTATTAATTTCAGCAAGCAAATACTCACAAGAACCACATGGTTCAGCAGCTTTTGACCTAAGCAAGGCTATTTCAGATTTAGCACGAACAAGATCCTTGCGCAAGTCAAAGCATACAAGACATGGTATGGAAGCATTTGATTTCAACATTTCATTTTCAGATTTTAAGCTAGCAAGAGAAAAGCATAGCTCATCATTCTTCCTAACCATGTCACTACAAGAGGTGCAAGGTAAAGATGCACTAGACTTCCAATGAAAATGGCCACATTTTAACCTAGTGATGGAGCAATTCAACTTCTCAATCTTTCTACGCAAGGTATCACAAAGCTCATCATATCTCATGTTATCATCACAACAAGCTTCAAATTGTTGGGATAAAATCCCAAGACAAGCAGCAAGAATACCTTTCTTGGCCTTGCCAAGTTCGCGTATACGATCCTCCGTTGAATGCACATCATCTCCTAGGAAGCCCAGCAAAGCATCCACCTTGCGTTCCGCCTCAAGAGCCGTACTCCTCCTTCTTGCCAGAATGTCGTCCTCGATCGCATGTCCAAGACTCAAACCTAAGGACAAAGACACACTGGAAGGAGAACTTGGTGCCATTTCCAAAAGCACCGTTAGTGTTAGCCAAAACACAAGCTCAACACCTCGACAAGCAAAGTCGGAAACACAACTGCTCTCAGAAGGTCACCTTCGCGGATCCGGAACCGGTTAAGGTAGAGAGATCCTTAACTGGCTCTGATACCAATTGAAGGACCGAAAATGCTAAAGGAAGGCGACCAGAGGGGGGGGGGGGTGAATGGGAGCCTAAAAATTTCTTTCAAAATTACAGCCTATGTCCCAACAAAATCAACCCCAAAAGCTTCTGACTCAAATGCGATGCCCACAACCCTCAGAAAGAGAGTGGATGATCCCTAAGATCACAGCGAGGCACCACACAAGAGAGCAAACCAAAACTCTCAAAACTACGAGTCAAGTTCGGCCTAAAAAACCGACTCTCGAACATAGATAGAGGGCTACGTCGGAATTCCTCCAAATACCTATGCTAACACGTAGCAAAGATAGTTAGAGAGGTTCCTAGGTGAACTCTAGGAGCAAATGAGAAGTCCGAAAACGAAGCGGAAAAGCCGGGAGAGCAAAAGCACTAAAATGCAACCTACAGCAGATTCGCAGACTGTCCGGGCTGCTGGTGCCGGACTGTCCGCGCCAGGGGCGGACTATCCATGAAACCCTGGCGGACTGTCCGTCGGCCAAGTAGCAAAAATAGCAACGCTGCTGTAATGTCCCTGCTTGGACCCGGACTGTCCGCGCCTGTCAACGGCGGACTGTCCGCCGGTCACCCGAGGGGAAAAGCACCGAGGCCAATGTTGGTAGTTCTTAGCTTCACTAAAGATAGAGCTAGGCAACTATCCCTGGTAACGGCCCAGAAATGCTTGTTGACACTTGCCAATGTCGTTACTAGGAGTAGACTATGGAATCTATTCCTGGCAATGGCGTCAGAAGTGCTTGTAGCAAGTCCGGTCACTATACCTAAAGGAGTGAAGCTAAAGCAGCTATCTACTAATGCCAAATGGGGTTGTCAATCCCAACACTAGTAGGAGCTAGCTAGAGAGATTGCAATCTACCTAGAGGAGATTCTGCAAGCGCACAGAACTATCGTAGTAGCACTTCGCCTGGGAGTACCAGTTGTAGATTTATTTGATCCCAAGGGAAGGCTAGGGTGGTGTATGAGTCGAGTCAAGGAGGGGACGAGAGTCGAAGAAAAGAGAAAAGGGAAAAGGAGAGAAGGGAAGAGAGGGGATGAAAGGCTAGAAAGAATATATGGGTGGATAGGTGAGGATGAAATGGATGGTAAGGTAAGGTGGATAACTAGATAGATAGGGGGGTAACTATGGGTAACTAACTAATAACTGTAACAGAACTGACCAATTTATAAGAGCACAAGTACGAAATTCCCTGCCGGGGCAGTAAATTTGCAGCACTTGAGCCCATATAAACCTGGTAGTCCGTGAAATCACGAAGGATTTCAAACTTTGCAACATCAACAACATGGGATCGTAATAATCCAGCATCGATTGTCACTTAACCGGAATTACACAAATAGTTCGGAGTAGCAACTTAGTTATTACAAACCAGACTCGGAAATAAGTAGCGGAAGTTTAACTTGAAACATAGTTCTTGAAATCACCCACACACATAGTTGAATACAGTGCCATCTAGTTGTCATCCTTAACATAGCAAAAGGTACCGATGGAAGAGGTCATTGCCCGTGACCTAGTTAACACCCAAAGCTGGGAAGAGACAGTTGATGCAATAACCATGGAAGACTTGGCCATGTGCAACAACAAAGGGAACAAAGCCCTGAGTACGAGAAGGTACTCAGCTAGACTTACCCGCCTTAAAGAAATAAAGCGACACCAAGGAGTATGCAAGGCTAGTGTATAGTGGAGCTGGTATTAGACCATATTTTGCGAAAAAGCCAAAGGTTAATTAAATGATTCTCCTACTTACTAGCTACCAATTAAACAGTAATTAACCTGTTTAACTAGGTTAGCTCCTGCACTATAACAAACATGGCAGTGATCCAACAATCACCAGAATATAACAAACAATCCGAGTAACAATTGCCAAAAGTATAATGATAGCTATCATGTGTTCCACAATTACAGTATCAAGGTCGATTAGCGTTCAAGTCAAGTGCTCACTATCCAGGAGCGATGGCGATTATAATCGATTACTAACCAACTGGTGATTTATTTCCCACACAAACCACACCCACCCGTCGTTGAGCTACAGATAACCACAACACTGTTCCAGGAAGTCGCGGTTTCAACCGCCACCATCATACCCGGAGGCAAGCCCGACTGCCAAGGAGTTGGACTTAACCACCATCACCCGGGTCTTACTTTTCGCGCCCCCGCGTCACACTACCCCCTTCGTGGCTTCGGCTGATGCGTGGGACCTGAGAGCCGGCCTGGAACAATGAGCGGCTTCGCGGTCGGAACGAGTTATCCTTCCAGCTAAATGTGGGACATGCGTTCAACATGACAAGAAGTCCATCTTACATGATACTGTTCCCGTATGACACGGCTAGAAATACTGTAGCACAACGCTACAGGAATCTGTCGATCTCCATTTTCCACAACACTCAGTTATCTTACTTAATGGCAATATCCCGTTAACGGTCGAGTAACCACCTATTACTCGCGGGTAACATGAAGGTTGCCCGACTTCTACTGGTCTAAGCAAAACTAAGCATAATTCGAATCTTATAGTAGATAGGTAACAAGGATGATATATCAAGGTAACAAGGTACGGAAAGTAATGCATCAACGGTATCAAGTAACTCCTATACCTAATGCAACAAGCATAATCATATTGAGTTAATTATAAACCATAGGTAGTTAGAAATGCTCCGGGGCTTGCTTTTCTCGAACGTGCTTGGCTGATGGTTCGCGCACTCTGGGAGCTCTTCCTCAAGCTCTTCCCTGTCAGCTCCTTGTTCTTGCTCCTGGGGCTGCTGTTCCTCGCTTTCCTCTGCCGCTGCGGTCTCCTCTACCGAACCTGTCATGATGCATATACGGAAATGAATGAATGCCGCGGGTGCATGGGAGGAGTGCATTACAATTGGATTTGACCGAATATGTGCATATCTCATCTCCGGTAGAGTGGAACACTCTATCGAGAGAGTAGCTATGCTTCTCACACAAAGTGCAGTTAATATGCATGCACTGAAAAGACCATTTTACCCCTGCTGGTCCCCCATAAAAGAGACACACATGTTCAACTTAAATAAACAAATTATTCTACTAAAACAAGCCTATAACAGCAACCTGTAGCTAACTGCCTCAGAAAAATCTACAAAAATTACTGCAGGTTTCCAAATAAGAACAAGGCATGCTGTACAAATTTCATGTCATTTGCATTTATACACAGTTCTGTATGAAAAAGACAGATAACAGGGTGAAAAGACACTTTGAACTACACCACATCTTGAAAAGTGTCAAACAACAAATTTCATATTTTTATTTAGAACTTCTTAGTACAAGAACAGTATATAAAAATTATCAGACTCATATCACATACATTTTATTTACTAAAAATTATACAAGAAAACAACATTTAATCAATTTAAAGGCTAACTTCAGATTATTTCACAGTCAAACAACATTTATCATTTTTTTGTGATTCTACATCACTTAACAGGCCTAACAAAACAAGAACCATATTTTTCTGAGCAATATACGATTTACTATGTATTAAACAAGATATCAGCCTAAACATAATTTAATTATTACTGCACACAAAAACTGTGATAACTGGGCATATCATATTTTTCATGTATAGAACTCCTAAGAACAAACCTAACAAAATTAGTTTAACATTTTTAGCATGTACAGAGCTCAAGATATGAATTAAACAAGCATTTACCAACATTTCTGCAAAACATTTAATCAAAAACCTTAAACCCTAACTGCTACACGCACACAACATCCTTGCACCCAAGCCACTGACAGCTGGGGCCCGAGGTTAAGGCGAC
This sequence comes from Coix lacryma-jobi var. lacryma-jobi, assembly GCA_009763385.1. Classification (NCBI taxonomy): domain Eukaryota; kingdom Viridiplantae; phylum Streptophyta; class Magnoliopsida; order Poales; family Poaceae; genus Coix; species Coix lacryma-jobi. The sequence goes on along the minus strand of CM019830.1, from coordinate 102,380,236 downwards.
CCCACTTGTCACACTCCCGAAAACAGAGGAGGCGTTGACCTCGCCGGAGCTCACCGACGGCGGCTCCTCCAGCAAAACCATCACCACCACGCGACTCCACTCACCAACCTGCGTCGAACGGTACCCCACTCGAGCTCAGCGACATGACGGATCGAGCTCAACGTCGACAATGGCGGCCACGGCGGCGCGGGCTCACCACGCCGGGCATCTCCGGCCATGCCGAGGCTAACCAACACGCGATTCTTACTCCTTGAACTCCCACGGACCTAGCGCAAGACTCGGATGCCACGGATTTCACTCCGAACCCTCGAGACCACGCCATGCCATCCTTCGGCAACTATGGCAGATGGCGGCGACGACGTACCGAGGCAACCAAACCCTAATCGGCTAAACCGACTTCACTACCTTCTTCCTAGACGCTCACTGACTCACGAACACTAGCTAAGACATCGTGGAACCCACGGGAAGGGAGCCGACCACGGCGGACCGAGCTCGGCGGTCATGGCGGCCATGACGGAAGCTCGTCCGGCGGCTTACCTAGGCACTTTTAGCGAGAGCTGGCTAAGGCAGGCGAAGCAGGAGGCGAAGGCGAGGTTGGCGGTGCGGTTTGCGGGGCGAAAACACGGCGAGACGACGGCGGACAGCGACTTCCCCCTTTTCGCCCGCTCGGTCGCCGGCGAGAGCGCAAAGGCAAGCAGAGAGAGGGAGAGAGGGCTTCTGGCGGGGTGTGCGTGCGCGAGCGCATAAGCATGCCACGCCGCGCGCGCTGGCTGGACTGGCCGGGCATCGTGCGCCACGCGGCGGGAGATTCTTGCGCGCGGTCGGCCACGACGCCGGCGGGTTTGAACTGAATCGCGTAATTGAGTTAAGCCCCGGGCCGACTGACTGGCCATTTTCAAACGCGGTTAATTCACTAACCACTCAATCAAACGCTAAACCAACTGCACCACTGGTTAGAGCTACACATCGACTACAACTTTGGTTATATGATCAATCACTGGTTTGGCTTGGATCGAGCTCGGGATGGTGCCAAACATGGCTAGGCCGAACTGAAAATCAGTTTCAGGACTTAGGAAAATTTCTAAGTCCAAAACCCCTCCAATTCTGCCTTGTAGACCCTAAAGCACCATGTTAAGCTCGTTTTCATGAGTTGGTCCTTAAACAACTTTTGTTCTACTCTAAATTCTACACACTTTTGATTAAGGGCCCACAGCCATGCAAAGCTTCTATCAAGCAGGTCTTAGTTAGTCAAACAAAAGGACTCTTTAGGCTCTATAGGGTTGACTAAGGTTTAGCCACTTGATTAGCCAAGATGACCAGCATAAACATGCCTTCATTTTGGCCTCTCAACAAAGTTAGATGGTTAGGAAGACCAAACCACTCCAAAGCAAGTCAAGCAACACACATCACAGCAGTTTTATAAGCAATCCATCACATGAAATGACATTTTATGTGAGAAAAAGAACAACATATGAATGCTCCATGCTCATGAGATGATCATGCATAATGAGAAAATGATGTCATGCTAGCTTAACACCAGAGGTGTTACAACCCTTCCCCCCTTAAAGAAATCTCGTCCCGAGATTTACTGACCATTGCTTATGGAACTCCGGATAAACCTTCTGAAGATAATCTTCTGTTTCCTAGGTTGCATCTCCGTCATCATGATGACTCCACGGAACCTTATACACCTTCACTAAGCGATTGCGAGTTACCCTTTCCTTGCTGTCCAAGACTCGCACTGGTTGCTCTTGGTATGTGAGATCTGAGGTTAGCTTCAACTCTTGCGGTTCTATACTTTCTTCCGGTACACGTAGACATTTCTTTAACTGTGAAACATGAAAAACCGGGAAGATCGAACTCATAGCTTCGGGCAACTGGAGTTGATAAGGTACTTCTCCCTTTCTTTTCTGGATACAATATGGTCCAACATATCTCGGGGCTAGCTTCCTTTTAATGCCAAACCTTTGTACTCCCCTCATCGGAGTTACTTTCAGGTAAACATGATCTCCCTTCTTAAACTCTAACGGCCTTCTTCTTTTGTCGGCATAACTTTTCTGTCGAGATTGTGCCGCTTGCAAGTGCTGATGGATGATCTCAACCTTTTTCTCAGCTTCTGCTACGAAGTCGATTCCAAAATATCGCCTTTCCCCTGGTTCTATCCAGTTTAACGGAGTCACACACTTACGTCCATATAAAGCTTCAAACGGTGCCATCCTGATGCTCTCTTGGTAGCTATTATTGTACGAGAACTCTGCTAAAGGTAGCCACGATTCCCACGATCCTTTGGAGGATAACACACAAGCTCTGAGCATATCTTCAAGCACTTGGTTTACTCTTTCTGTTTGATCGGCTGTCTGAGGATGATAAGCCGTACTGTGAACCAACTTTGTTCCCAAACCTTTATGTAATTGTTGCCAAAAGTGCGCGGTAAACTGTGATCCGTGATCCGAAACGATTGTCTTTGGTATTCCATGCAGACGCACAATCTCTTTGATGTAGATATCTGCATACCGAGGCGGTCGATATCCGGTCTTGACTGGGATAAAGTGAGCAGACTTGGTCAAACGATCCACTATTACCCAAATGGAATCATTCCCTTTTTCCGTAGTGGGTAAACCGGTTATGAAATCCATACTGATGTCTTCCCATTTCCAAACAGGTACAGATAACGGTTGCAACAACCCTACAGGTTTCATATGCACTGCCTTAACTCTGCAACAAGTGTCACACCTTGCAACATATGCTGCTATCTCTTTCTTCATCTTTGTCCACCAAAAACGAGGTCGTAGATCATGGTACATCTTACTGCTTCCTGGGTGAATAGATAACTTAGATAGGTGAGCCTCATCCAGGATTTTATTCTTGAGATCTTTGTTCTTTGGTACTACAAGACGACTTCCAAACCATAACACTTCCTGCTCATCCAACCTGAAGGAAGTTAAGGGATCTTTCAACATCCTTCGTTTGATATGAGAAATCCCTTTATTAGATTTCTAAGCTTCAACGATCTGACTTTCCAGCGAACAACTCAGCTGAATGTTGAACAAAACTTCTGGGTGTATCAGATTGAACTTCTCTTCAAACAACGGTTGTACCACTACGTAGTGTGACTTTCGGCTCAAAGCATCCGCAACCACATTGGCCTTTCCGGGGTGATAGTGAACTTGCAAGTTATAATCCTTTATCAACTCTAGCCATCTTCGCTGCCTCATGTTCAACTCGGGTTGAGTGAAGATATACTTCAGACTTTGATGATCGGTGTATATATTGCACACATTTCCCAACAAGTAGTGTCTCCATATCTTCAGAGCATGCACTACTGCAGCCAACTCCAAATCATGTGTGGGGTAGTTGATCTCATGTTTCCTTAACTGTCTTGAGGCATATGCTATCACTCGTCCTTCTTGCATCAGCACACAGCCCAAACCCGTCTTGGATGCGTCACAAAACACATCAAAAGGTTTCTCTATATCCGGTTGAGCCAAAACAGGGGCAGTGGTCAACAGTTCCCTTAAAATTCAGAAAGCTGCTTCACACTCCTCTGTCCAGACAAACTTCACATCCTTCTGCAACAATGAGGTCATCCGTTTTGCGATCTTGGAGAAGTCCGGAATGAAACGACGATAGTAACCAGCCAAACCTAGAAAGCTTCTGACTTCTGTGACGGAGGTTGGCGCTTTCCAATCCATTACCTCTTGTACTTTTCCTGGGTCCACTGAAATCCCATCTTCCGATAGCACATGACCAAGGAAGTGAACCTTCTTCAACCAGAACTCACACTTACTGAACATAGCATATAACTTATGCTCTCGAAGCCTTGTTAGAACTATCCTCAAGTGTTCCGCATGATCTCCTTTGTTCTCCGAATATATCAAGATATCATCCAAGAAGACTATCACGAACCGATCCAACTCAGGCATAAACACGGAATTCGTTAGGTACATGAAGTATGCAGGAGCATTTGTCAAGCCAAATGACATGACAAGGTACTCGTACAACCCGTACCTAGTGGAAAAAGCCGTTTTAGGTATATCTTTAGGCCTGATCTTGATCTGATGGTACCCCGATCTTAAGTCTATCTTGGAAAACACTCTGGCTCTCGTCAACTGATCAAAGAGGATATCAATCCGAGGTAAAGGATACTTATTCTTGATTGTTACTGCATTCAAAGGCCTATAATCCACACACATACGCAGACTTTTATCCTTTTTCTTCACGAAGAGCGCAGGACATCCCCACTCGGACGAACTTGGTTGAATCAAACCCTTATCCAACAACTCTTTCAACTGAACCTGCAACTCAGCTAACTCATTGGGAGGCATACGGTACGGTCTTCTGGATATAGGTGCTGTTCCAGGTACCAACTCTATTGCAAACTCCACGTCCCTATCCGGAGGTAAACCAGGTAACTCATCCGGAAACACATCAGGAAACTCACAAACTACAGGGATTTCCTGAAGAACTGCCACTTGCACTGCACAACTCATAGAACTGAGATTAAGACGGTCAGGGAGAAACACTTGAAACCTTTTGTTTCCTCGGAATCCTTCAAGGAGATTATCCTTTTTCTGGTATCTATGACCACTTCCCACTTTTTCATCCAGTCCATCCCTAAGATAACATCCAAGGACAACCCTGGCATAACTACTAGACTTACTCGGTACTGATTACCTTCCAAACTAAGAGTTGCCCCTTTTACCACTTGGTTAGACAACACACTTGCACTAGCTGAGTTTATCCGAAACCCAAAATCCATTGTTACCATTTCCTGATTATGCTTAAGTGCAAATGCTTGACTTACTAAAGAATGGGATGAACCAGAATCAAACAAAACAACTGCAGGGATATTGTTGATAGAGAACATACCAGCAGTCACGGGTTCTCCCTTAGAGATGCCTTCCAAAGAGGTATGATGCACACGAGCTTGTACTTGATTGGTCTTCTTCCTCGGACTAGGACACGTCCTGGACAGATGTCCTTCCTTGCCACAGTTGTAACACAGTCCCTTGATGTAGCTGCCTGTAACGTTCTGATTTCCATGCCCTGCCCTATACTATGATGATTGACCCTTTGCCACTTTCTGAACCTTGGCCTGCTGTTGATTTCCAGGAAAACGATGTTGAGGAGGCTTGAAACGTGCCCCCGACGCCGCTGCACGAAACTGAGGACGATTGGCCACTTGATTTCTGCCCTGCTGTGTTCCTGCATCAAAGGTTCGCTTGCGTGCTTTGGATGCACTATAGAGATTGTTGTTGTTTTCTTGAGTCAAACAGTCACTGACGAAGTCATTGAACTGGGTCCTAGAAGAGTTTCCCATCGACTTCAGGAGCTTGGGGCTCAGGCCCCTCTTCATACTTGCAATCTTCTTTGCATCGGTGTTGACATACTCAGGTGCATAACGGGCAAGATTGTTGAAAGCATGAAGATACTCTACCATGGTCTTGGTACCTTGGGTCAAACTCAAAAACTCTGTTACCTTCATAGCCATTAAACCGGGAGGGATATAATGGCCCCGAAAAGCTATTGTAAACTGCTCCCAAACTATCGGTTGATTTGCCAGAAAAGCGGTACGATGATGTGCCCACCATATACCAGCTGGTCCCTGTAACTGGTGAGCTGCGTATTCCACCTTTAGAGATTCCGTCAGACGGAGCAACCTGAACTTCTGTTCGACGGTGTTGATCCATTCGTCTGCTTCCAAGGGTTCAACTGCTTCCTTGAAGATCGGAGGTCTAGTGTCCAAGAAGTCCTTAAACGTGCTGTACTGATTTACATCTTGACCACCCTGACCTGCAGCCCTGCGGGTATTATCAGCGATGTTTCGGAGATTTGCTTCCATATTGCGCTGCATAGCTTCCATGTTGCGCTGACTTCCAAGAAACTATGCAAAGAACTGCTCTGCCGTGTATGGGGGAGGAGGAGGAGGATTGGCTTCCTCGCCCTGACCATTCCCACCAACACCACTGGCACTGCCGGCTCCACGACGAGTATTCACCATCTGCATAGCCAATCAATAATCGATGAGTGATGCCATATATATAGATCAAAATGCGTAATGATTGCAGTACTGTATTTGAACGGAGTTCATACAATAAGGCACATTCACAAGTCGTTCCACATAAATAACATCACAGACGGATTACACGAAAAGCGCTTAATACTCGCATGGATACGCACGGATAAAACACAACGAAGGTCTGATACTTAAAACGGTTCAACGGTAGCAATGAGGTTCTTAAAGCTTACAACTCACAACTGGTTCGATAGATCCGACACACACGACACACACGACCACAGCGATAAACATCGAAACCTAAGATCTAGTTGCTCTCAGCATCGGACACGTGACCCTCGGCGTCGTCAGCTCCATCATCTTCTTCTTCCTCTTCTTCGGCCTGGTTGGCGAAGAGCATTCCTCCATCTTCATCACCACCATCAGCAAGAACGATGCCCAGCTCCGCATCCATCTTGGCCGCACCTGGAGGATGGTATGGGTGAAGCTAGTTGTGGAGGCGATGCACTTCCTCATGGAGGTTGTTGTTGTATGCTTCGGTTGCCGCCAGCTGTTGCTCCAAGGTCATGATGCGAGCCCTCAAGTCAAACTCTTCTTCCCACGCCTGGTTCCGCTGCTGAAGAAGCTTTATCATCTGGTTCTCCGCACTCTGATTAGCGTGTTTTGCACGCCCTAGCTGCTCCTGCAGCCTGATGATCTCCTGAGCTGCAACCACATTCCTGCGAACAGTCTGATCTTTCTCTATGGTCATCTGCTTCAGCTCTTCTTGCATCTTTTCCATCTCTTCATCAAACTCACGCTGAGCTTTCCTTTTCTCATCCCTGACATGGTGAAAGGACTCAGTCATACTGCACAAGCTGTGCTGCACGACCGCGTACCCCTTCATCACTGCATACATGGCGCTTGCTGCTGGGCCATCACATGCCTGAAGCTCACTAGAACTGCCCTCAACAGCTTCCTGCTTGGTCTGCACCCAAACATCTCTAAACGGGTCAGCCCTCGGAAACACCCCTGCCAGAGCCCGACTGAGGTCTTCTGGAAACCGCTCCATGATGTCCTGGAGGATGAGGAACGCTGCTGACTGCGCACCTTCCCAAGGATTCCTTCCCTTGCTCTCATACATCCAACCGGACCATACAGATCCTTCTTCCCTAGGCTTCACTACTGCTGTAACGTACACCAAGGTGGTGTCTCCCAGAGGCTCTCTCGACCAGAAGTAGCGAGGCTCTCGTCCATCTGGGTATCCCACAGAACGCAGAACCCTCCAAAGCAACGTAGGTGTCCCAAACACATCCAGAAACTTGTCCTTGCACCGCTCCGACCTGGGTGCCAACTGGTGCCTGGGAACCCTGCCACCTGTCGACTTACGCGCGGTTTCCTTAGTTCGCGCCATCTGTAGCAAGATTATCATGATAACATAAGCATGGGTTTTCCAACTCGAGAAATAAATCCATAATTAGGGAGAAAGTAATGCAAAAGGAAAGAAAGCATCATGCTATGGTATGTATGAAAACGTTCCGTACGTCCTTTCCACTACATAAGAACTATGCGGTGGCAAACCACGATACTCTCATACGTTAACAATTTCGTTCTAACGATACGCAGTTAATGCACCTACAGAAGATCCATTTCAGCCCTGCCCACAGTATGATAATCATGCATTGCTGAAATTTAAACCTAGATACTCACCTAGGTGGACACCCCGTATACACGTAAGCAGTATATGCACCCATCAAACAGTATTACCCCTGTTACCGAGTACCTTCACCCGCACCCGTGTGTTGACGTGTACAGGTTTCAGTACCAACTAACACTTCCCTAGGCCGACGGTTGTTCGACCATGCTCTCACAACTCACCTTACCTTGGCGTAGAGGCAAACTGATCCATACATTACCATTCCGAAGAATAGCACCCATACAATTTCACCCTTGCCATATGGACGACAGAATAAACGAAAATCAAGTATGATGCAAGACCCTTTCCCAAGTTAGTACTTAAATAAGCCACCTGAGATCCTATGGGCATAAAGGATATGACCACTGGCACACCTAATTTTTCCAAAAATTATCTTTCTACACCAACTCTGTGAATTTTGGAAAATAGTTTTTATACCCAGATTCTTTTTATTATCCAAAACTTAGTCATGTGAACAGTACCCGCTGAATTATGCTCTGATATCAGTTGTAACAGAACTGACCAATTTATAAGAGCACAAGTACGAAATTCCCTGCCGGGGCAGTAAATTTGCAGCACTTGAGCCCATATAAACCCGGTAGTCCATGAAATCATGAAGGATTTCAAACTTTCCAACATTAACAACATAGGATCGTAATAATCCAGCATCGATTGTCACATAACCGGAATTACACAAATAGTTCGGAGTAGCAACTTAGTTATTACAAACCAGGTTCGGAAATAAGTAGCGGAAGTTTAACTTGAAACATAGTTCTTGAAATCACCCACACACACACACAGTTGAATACAGTGCCATCTAGTAGTCATCCTTAACATAGCAAAAGGTACACATGGAAGAGGTCATTGCCCGTGACCTAGTTAACACCCAAAGCTGGGAAGAGACAGTTGATGCAATAACCATGGAAGACTTGGCCATCTGCAACAACAAAGGGAACAAAGCCCTGAGTACGAGAAGGTACTCAGCTAGACTTACCCGCCTAAAGAAATAAAGCAACACCAAGGAGTATGCAAGGCTAGTGTATAGTGGAGCTGGTATTAGACCATATTTTGAGAAAAAGCCAAAGGTTAATTAAATGATTCTCATACTTACTAGCTGCCAATTAAATAGTAATTAACCTGTTTAACTAAGTTAGCTCCTGCACTATAACAAACATGGTAGTGATCCAACAATCAATAGAATATAACAAACAGACCGAGTAACAATTGCCAAAAGTATAATGATAGCTGTCATGTGTTCCACAATTGCAGTATCAAGGTCGATTAGCGTTCAAGTCAAGTGCTCACTATCCAGGAGCGATGGCGATTATAATCGATTACTAACCAGCTGGTGATTTATTTCCCACACAAACCACACCCACCCGTCGGTGAGCTACAGATAACCACAACACTGTTCCAGGAAGTCGCGGTTTCAACCGCCACCATCATACCCGGAGGCAAGCCCGACTGCCAAGGAGTTGGACTTAACCACCATCACCCGGGTCTTACTTTTCGTGCCCCCACGTCCCACTACCCCCTTCGTGGCTTCGGCTGATGCGTGGGACCTGAGAGCCGGCCTCGAACAATGAGCGGCTTCGCGGTCGGAACGAGTTATCCTTCCAGCTAAATGTGGGACATGCGTTCAACATGACAAGAAGTCCATCTTACATGATACTGTTCGCGTATGACACGGCTAGAAATACTGTAGCACAATGCTACAGGAATCTGCCGATCTCTATTTTCCACAACACTCAGTTATCTTAATGGCAATAACCCGTTAACGGTCGAGTAACCACCTATTACTCGCGGGTAACATGAAGGTTGCCCGACTTCTACCGGTCTAAGCAAAACTAAGCATAATTCGGATCTTATAGTAGATAGGTAACAAGGATGATATATCAAGGTAACAAGGTACAAAAAGTAATGCATCAACAGTATCAAGCAGCTCCTATACCTAATGCAACAAGCATAATCATATTGAGTTAATTATAAACCATAGGTAGTTAGAAATGCTCTGGGGCTTGCCTTTCTCGAACGTGCTTGGCTGATGGTTCGGGCACTCTGGGAGCTCTTCCTCAAGCTCTTCCCCGTCAGCTCCTTGTTCCTGCTCCTGGGGCTGCTGTTCCTCGCTTTCCTCTGCCGCTGCGGTCTCCTCTACCGAACCTGTCATGATGCATATGCGGAAATGAATAAATGCCGCGGGTGCATGGGAGGAGTGCATTACAATTGGATTTGACCGAATATGTGCATATCTCTTTTCCGGTAGAGTGGAACACTCTATCGAGAGAGTAGCTATGCTTCTCACACAAAGTGCAGTTAATATGCATGCACTGAAAAGACCATTTTACCCCTGCTGGTCCCCCATAAAAGAGACACACATGTTCAACTTAAATAAACAAATTATTCTACTAAAACAAGCCTATAACAGCAACCTGTAGCTAACAGTCTCAGAAAAATCTACAAAAATTACTGCAGGTTGCCAGCTAAGAACAAGGCATGCTGTACAAATTTCATGTCATTTGCATTTATACACAGTTCTGTATGAAAAAGACAGATAACAGGGTGAAAAGGCACTTTGAACTACACCATGTCTTGAAAAGTGTCAAACAACAAATTTCATATTTTTATTCAGAACTTCTTAGTACAAGAACGGTCTATAAAAATTATCACTCATATCACATATATTTTATTTACAAAAAATTATACAAGAAAACAACATTTAATCAATTTAAAGGCTAACTTCAGATTATTTCATAGTCAAACAATATTTATCATTTTTCTGTGATTCTACATCACTTAAAAAGCCTAACAAAACAAGAACCACATTTTTCTGAGCAGTATACGATTTACTATGCATTAAACAAGATATCAGCCTAAACATAATTTAATTATTACTGCACACAAAAACTATCATAACTGGGCATATCATATTTTTCATGTATAGAACTCCTCAGAACAAACCTAACAAAATTAGTTTCACATTTTTAACATGTACAGACCTCAAGATATGAATTAAACAAGCATTTACAACATTTCTGCAAAACATTTAATCAAAAACCATAAACCCTAACTGCTACACGCACACAACATCCTTGCACCCAAGCCACTGACAGCTGGGGCCCAAGGTCAAAGCGACCCCACTTGTCACACTCCCGAAAACAGAGGAGGCATTGACCTCGCCGGAGCTCGCCGACGACGGCTCCTCCGGCGAAACCATCACCACCACGCGACTCCACTCACCAACCCGCATCGAACGGTACCCCACCCGAGCTCAGCGACACGATGGATTGAGCTCAACGTCGACAATGGCGGCCACGGCGGCGCGGGCTCACCACGCCGGGCATCTCCGGCCATGCCGAGGCTAACCAACACGCGATTCCTACTCCTTGAACTCCCACGGACCTAGCGCAAGACTCGGATGCCACAGATTTCACACCGAACCCTCGAGACTGTTGACGGTCCTTAAACCCCTGTTTTACCATCAACATTTGACCCTAAAGTCCACCAAAAAGGCATGAAATGTAGTCAAATAGGTTTCAAACTAACCAAATTCCACATGTCCATAGAATTTTATTTGAATGCAGGATTTGAACCAAATTTGGACATATGGACCCACCAGAGGCCAAGCCCACTCAGCAGGGCCCAAATGGGCCTAAGGGGGGTGGCGCCCGCCACCTCTAAGTGGCGCCCGCCACTTGGGTTGGCCTCCAAGCCACGTCACCGATCCGTGTGACCTCCCCAAGGCCAAATCTTGGCCCTTGGTCACTAGGTCAGTGGCATCGGACGGCTCAGGGAGGAATGGCGTGGATCAAGGCTGAATGTCGGTTGCTAGGACATGCAACCGACCTCCAAACCGCCTTGGACAACCACCTGGATGCCGTTGAAGCAGAGGCAGTTCATCCAACGGCCAGGGGACTGGCGGCCGCTAGTAGGGGGTGGCGCCCGCCACCTGACCTAACCCTAGGTCGGTTGGCTGCCCACTATAATAACCCCCCCTCACTCATTTGGGCTATAAATACCCCCCTGCGGCATCACTTCATTCATATCCCTCATACCCCACACTTCCAAGAGAAGCAAAGCAAGAGAAGCAAGTGAGAGTTAGGTTAGAAGCTTAGAGAGCTTAGGCAAGTAGGTAGCTAGTAGAGCAAGGCATCTTCGCCCTCGCGGTAGCACTGCTCAAGGCTTAGCTCAAGAGTAGAGGTGTGCGAGTGATCGGTTCTGGAGCTGGGAAGAGTCTTCCTTCATCTCCAGTTCAAGTTTTGCTCTTGTTACTCAAGCACTTACTATATTCTAGTTCATCATTTCAAGTATTACTTTATTCTACTTATCAGTATTGAGTGGTATACTTGATTGATTGCTTGAGTGCCTAGCTATCCTACAGTTCAATTCACTTAGCCATAGTAGTTAATCTCTAGTGAGCTTAGTGTTTGATCTTTGCCGATAGGTTGCTTAGTTAGTTTAGTGTTTATCTTATTAAGTCAAGTGTTTGCTCTGACGTCCGCAAGGGTGTCTCTATTCAAAGCTAGGGTAGAGATAGTTAGAATATAGTTAAGCGTGGTGCTTAGTTATAGACTTACCTTCAGATACGGCTGGACCCCCGGATAGCTGTGGTAGCAAGCAGGTGGTGACAGCCCTGTGCGCCTTGAATTCCACCATGTAGTTGGCCCAGTTTAACAGTAAGGCTCGTTGTGCTAGCGTTCAACCTAAGTAAATGGTAAAGGCTAGTACGCCTCGATACTTGACAAGATAGGAATAAAACTTTACTCAACTTAGTTGCTTTATTGTCTTTTGCCTGCCTTGCTTCATAACTATCTCGCTTCGTAGTTATCTTGCTTTGTAGTTATCTAGGATTAGTTATTAGTTAGTAGTTAGTTATCGTTAGTTATCATATTTCCCTTCAACTATCTATCTATCTAGTTATCCACCTTACCTTAGCCATTCATTTCATCCTTACCTATCCACCCATATATTCTTTCTAGCCTTTCATCTTCCCTTCTCCCCTTTTCCTTTTTCTTATTTCTTCGACTCTCATCCCCTCCTTGACTCAACTCATACACCACCCTAGCCTTCCCTTGGGATCAAATAAATCGACACCTGGTACTCCCAGGCGAAGTGCTACTACGATAGTTCTGTGCGCTTGCAGAATCTCCTCCTGGTAGATTGCATTCTCGCTAGCTAGCTCCTACTAGTGTCGGGAATGACAACCCTGCTTGGCATTAGTAGATAGCTACTTTAGTTACCCTATCCTAGGTGTAGCTAAGAACTACCAACGAGCATTTCTGGCGCCGTTGCCGGGGAAGGCAATCGGTGTATCGGTTGAGTCCGTGTCGAATTTATCTTCGCTTAAGCTCCCGCTTAGCGAATCCCATCTTACCCCATTCTTTCTTTCCTTAGTTCTTCTTATCTTTTTCCTTCATCTTCTTCAACTTCTTTCTTTCTTATCTCGTTCTATCTTCACGATGGCCAATAAGACCATTTGTGAATTTTCTGCTCCTTCTGCCGCTAATGTAGCGATAGGACAAGACGTGATCGATGCCAACCTCAATTTTGAGTTGAAACCGGCTTTGATCACGATGGTCTAAGCTAGCCTGTTCTGTGGCAAAGCTCATGAGGATGCCAATGCTCACCTCCAATAATTTTTGGAGAGCACCACTGGTTAGAGCTACACATCGACTACAACTTTGGTTATAGGATCGATCACTGGTTTGGCTTGGATCGAGCTCGGGATGGTGCCAAACATGGCTAGGCCGAACTGAAAATCATTTTCAGGACTTAGGAAAATTTCTAAGTCCAAAACCCCTCCAATTCTGCCTTGTGGACCCTAAAGCACCATGTTAAGCTCGTTTTCATGAGTTGGTCCTTAAACAACTTTTGTTCTACTCTAAATGCTACACACTTTTGATTAAGGGCCCACAACCATGCAAAGCTTCTATCAAGGAGGTCTTAGTTAGTCAAACAAAAGGACTCTTTAGGCTCTATAGGGTTGACTAAGGTTTAGCCACTTGATTAGCCAAGATGACCAGCATAAACATGCCTTCATTTTGGCCTCTCAACAAAGTTAGATGGTTAGGAAGACCAAACCACTCCAAAGCAAGTCAAGCAACACACATCACAACAGTTTTATAAGCAAACCATCACATGAAATGACATTTTATGTGAGAAAAAGAACAACATATGAATGCTCCATGGTCATGAGATGATCATGCATAATGATAAAATGATGTCATGCTAGCTTAACACCAGAGGTGTTACAATAACTATTAACTACTCCTAGATAACTATGAAGCAAGATAACTACGAAGCAAGATAACTATGAAGCAGGATAGGCAAATGTCAATAAAGCAACCAAGTTAAGTATAGTTTTATTCCTATCTTGTCAAGTACCGAGGCGTACTAGCCTTTACCATTGACTTAGGTTGAACGCTAGCACAACGAGCCTTACTGTTAAACTGGGCCAACTACGTGGTGGAATTCAAGGCGCACAGGGCTGTCACCACCTGCTTGCTACCACAGCTATCCGAGGGTCCAGCCGTATCTGAAGGTAAGTCTATAACTAAGCACCATGCTTAATTATATTCTAACTATCTCTACCCTAGCTTTGAATAGAGACACCCTTGCGGACGTCAGAGCAAATAGTTGACTTAATAAGATAAACACTAAACTAACTAAGCAACCTATTGGCAAAGATCAAACACTAAGCACACTAGAGATTAACTACTATGGCTAAGTGAATTGAACTGTAGGGATAGCTAGGTCACACTCAAGGCACTTGATAAAGTAATACTG